>OZ014532.1:105472844-107872844 GCA_963966105.1 Volucella zonaria | reverse complement strand
TTGAATGCTGTGCTATTCCACACATAATGGCATGAACGTTGCTTCGAAATAAAGCCAGAATCAATTTTATATTTCACACCGTTGTTGCTTTATTTCAATTTATTTCCTATCGCTGTCACCGGTGCGTTCGATATTTTTGAAACGGCAAAATGAAGCATATGCTGTCAACAAGAAGGGACACAACATCGACGAATTGCACAGGACGTTACAGTCGACAGCTATAATTTCGAGGTAGTAATCGACTTTGTCTACCTTGACTCCGCTTTAAATTCTGACAACACCTCAGCAGAACTAAACCAAAGAATCACTCTTGCCAATCGCTGTTTCTTTAATGTAAGAAGGCTTTTGAGCAGTAAGGCCCTATCCCGAAAAACTAAGGAGACTCTATGAGACTCATTTCGAGGGAGAAATCCTTCGGAAAATATTCGGTCCCGTTTGACGGGCTTTGGGGGAGAAGATTCAACGACGGACTATACGAGCAGTACAGCCACATCCATCTAGTTAAAAAACTGCGCATCAGTCGCCTGAGATGGCTAGGACATGTAAAGCGAATGGGCACCAATACTCCGGCCCGCAGAGTCTTTAAACATAACCCGGGGGAACAAAGTAGCAGAGGAAGATTTCAAATTAGCTGGCGCGTACAAGTAAGAGGCGACCACCGACTTGGAGTGTGCAACTAAAGGCAGTTAGTTAAAGACACAACTAATTGGTGAGGCTTGTTAGTTGCGGCCCAGGTTCACCCCGAACTTTAACGCCACTTAATTCAGTAATTAAGTAATTAAGTAAGTAAGCTGAAAATGGGTATTTTAAGATGCCCTTATCTCTGTCTTTAATTGTTTTGCTACGAACCAATCGTCAAGCACCTGGATAGGTAAAATATTCTGAAGCAGGCTCACGAACCATAAGAGAATACCGAAATTATGTTTACTGACTTTCTGCCACGATGACATACGATAGCGTATATCACATGGAGCTCTATGAATATCGCGGTAAAAGCGATAAAGGCAAGATGCTATGTGGAATTAGGAATGTTTCAAAACCATTGTGATCTGCTGAGAGCACGGATAGAAAGTCGGATGGGTGCGATTATGGAAGGCGATTTCATCAACAATTATATCGAATGCACCTACTACAGCTGAGAATATGAAAGATTATATTCAATGTGCTTTCGTGTTGCAACATCGGCAACGTAGGATCTCCTGCTATATAAAGCAGCTCGGTTATATAGAATGAATAGACATCATCGAACCAAAAACAAAAAAAACATTCCCAAATAAGGAAGATTTCAGGGCACTGCCAATGTATGCAATGAATTGAACAATCCAATGGCGGTACTCCTTATGAGAAATTTATTGTAGCAGCTTTTGGTCTTTGAGATTAGAAAACGACAATCGATTGAACTGAGGTATACGTGTTTGCAGTTCTATCTGAGAATATGGTGAAAATACATACGTACAATGATTGTTTAAAATATCCAATGCCAAATAGGTGGCAATACGCTGGGAAACATTGTTGTTTGCAAGAGTAAGAGCTAGCTACGATAAGCCTGATCGAAATAAAACGAATATTATATGCTGGATTTATGAAAAAAGTATTTAATTTACTATATGCACCAGATAAATACATTTACTCTTATACAGATACGATTAAAAAACAAGAAACATAAGTCCATTTGAGTCATCAAAATCAGTGTCGAAGCAACTGCTTATCTATTAATTTTCTCTACGGATCCACACCTAGTCCCAGAAATATCAGCCAAATGGCAATCAACTAGTCAACTAGTACCTTAATTCATGAAGCCTCTTTTCTGAATTTAAAGAAAGGCCACCACTGATAAAATGAATTCAAAATTTCCAGTAGTTGTTATCCAAAAACGAGGGCGGGTCACTCACCACACACTACTTATGTGTCACACACAACTCATAGATAACACCAGTTTGTTCCACAATCAATACTGCGATTTTCACTCGAGATAAAATCGATGAAATCCCAAATTCCAATTAAAATATATTTAATAAAGCCTTACAATTGATATTATTAAAAAGGAGAGAATAATACAAAAAAAAAATATTGATACATACACCGGTCCCATTATCACAAACTATAACATTCCGTCCTTTGCTATCCATTTTATTAACTACTTTAGACTAATTTAATAACTACGTTGTTTGTTCTATTGTTTACTGATTTATTTGCAAAGAAAACACAACTCTTCTTGCCTCAATTAGAAAGAGTTATTCAACTTTTCTCCTCACTTGAACACAAAATAAAAAGCAGAAATTTCGAAGCTGTAGAGTTTTGCTTTCGAGGAGGTAAATGCCATGACTCAATGGACTAGTTCATAAATGTTGCCTTTTTGACATTGCAGAATTAATAATGAGGAGCATTGACACAATTTACAAAAAAATAAAAAATTCCAGAAGAGAGTTTTATTTCAAAGTGATTGTTGTCGTTGTTGGTTTTTTATATTTGTAGGCCAATGCCGATTGTGTATTGCCGAAAATAATTGCTTATATATACATTTTGCGAAGAATAGTTGTATAGCCTCATCTAAAATATGACCTCTTACGCGATGGGTAAAAGTCCAAAAACTAAAATTCTGCAATTTTGAGAGGTAAACACAAAGGCTTGCGTGATAAAGCTTACGACACGGCACGGTGTCATTTTGAGTTACTAGAGTGAATCCGCTTGGAAGCAAATAAAAATAATAATGCACACTTGGAATTGGTAAAACATTATATGATACTCGTATCATCCACTTCAAAACGTAAATAATCTGCGGATAAAGTTGAAAGCGCTATCTAGAAGAAGTTACAATATATAATTATCTAGGGATACCCCTAACGGAAAAGGCTGGATTTTATAAATTACTATATCGCTCTTTTTAACAAAATCGTACCTGTTATAATTTTTGAATTTTATGGCATTTTCCATTGGGCAAAAATGAGCATGTTTCCAATTGGCCCATTGGTTATTTTCGGTGAATTCTTATATTGCACTAAGATACGTCAAATGGTATTTCTGAGTAATTTAATGTGCAAATTATAAATTTTCATTTCATTTTAAATTTTTTGGTGTATGGGCAGGATTTTCGGCATTTGACATTTAGACATTAGAAACGGAATTTATATTTTAATTTCGATTTCAGTAGAGAAACCAATGGAATAGAGAAACCAACTTAATAGTGTGGTTTTAGGCTAAGAATATCTTCAACAACATACAAAAATAGTGGAGTAACCTTTATAAAGGCGTTACTGGTGTTGATTTTATACTTCCTTCCAAATATGTGTATTCGTTTGACGGTAGAGAGTTCAGGCCTCTCCGTTGTGGTCGGCAGCTACTTGCATAGGAGTATAGGACACATTTTTTTTGTATAAATGCATCAGTTTTGACATATCCACAGACATTAGACTTTGCTATTTGAAATACTGAAAAAAGCCAAATATTTTTCTTTCTTCTAAAGCGGTTTACATATTTTATTCGTCCATCAATAATTGTAAAACTTCAGGGATCTCGGTCAAGTCATTTCCGATTTCTAAAGCATATACGAAATTTCCTTAAATATTTATTGTAATTAAAAGCGAAAGTAAAAAGATGCGAAAAGTTAACCCTTATCCTGTATACATGGTTCAAAATTGCCCAAACACGAACAAATTCAGAACAAACTACAGTGTCAACATTAAAAAGATCTCGCTGCTATTTGTGCCCAAGTCGCTCCAACAGCACGAAATATTCAACAAAAGGCTCAGAATGCTTAAATTTTTTTTGTAAAAATCATTCTGAATAATAAATTACAACAAAAAATTGTGAAAACTGAATAAAACATATTGGGCAAATTTGACCCACAAATACCATGTGAGTTTTTTTTTTTGAAAGTACAGGATAAGGGTTAAATGAAAACGGCGCTAATAGTCGAAACAATATGAATAGCGTTTCGCTTCGTTTGGTCGTAGTCACTAAGCAGACGATTTTCGCTTTCAATCTATAGAATACCGTTCTATGCTTGCGTAGACTCCTATATTTCCCTTGTTCTCTACAGTGACTTCAACATCAATAAATCTAAATTTGTGCGCCATCTAAAAAAAACCTAAAATTCAAAATTCACAGTGTGTTTCTCAAAATAACTTTATTGATGCATACATGTGTAACTTATAGAGCAACACACTCACTAGTTTTATTATTATTATTTATTATCATTTATTGAATATTTATTTTACATAATTACTTATTGGAAAAATTGAAATAAAAGGGTAAGCTTAAAGATGACTGAAGTTAGAAAGCCGCCCGAGTCGTCAACCAGAAAAAAACTAACTCTGCCCCTCCCAG
Source organism: Volucella zonaria (assembly GCA_963966105.1). NCBI lineage: Eukaryota > Metazoa > Arthropoda > Insecta > Diptera > Syrphidae > Volucella > Volucella zonaria. The sequence goes on along the minus strand of OZ014532.1, from coordinate 107,868,518 downwards.
GTCAGCGCCGCCACCGTCGTTTCGTTTATCCCAGCCATTCCCACACTTTTAGCGTATTCAGCATCTTGTACCACGTCACAGCTCTGATGATCCACAACATCAAGTAACCTGCACCGCACAGACTCGCGATAATCAGAACAATACTTCTCGGTGTCATTTTTGACTGAATGATTTCCACGAATTTTCCTTCTGCATACCAATCGAATTGTATGCGGCTGCTTGTCGCGACAGATGAAATCTAATACCACTGCATGCAGGTGATGAATCAGTTGCGCTGAATGGAACCTAATGCTAAGGAATTTTCCGCTTGACGGCGACGTTGACCTGGGAATAGACTCAAAACAATTAAAGCAAAAGAAATACAAAGAAACTAATCCTTAGGAATGCGCCTGACATTTCTACATACATACATCAGGCATATCTGATGTTTCTCTGATCACATCATCCATAGATGTTGTACTCCCACGCTCACCCAATGAAACGAAAAAGCGACATGAAGTGATTCCCAACTCCGATGAAACGAAAAAATCGACATGAAGTGAAACTTCTTATGGTGCATTGGGCATGAACACCCTTGAATCGAAAAAGCGTTAGGAAAGGGGTTGAAGTAGCGCGCGCGATGAGGCGGATTCGTTAGAATGAGACATGGCAGAGGAACGGAAAGGCGATATACTCGGAGTCGGGAACACGCGTGGTGGGGCACTAACTCGGACGGAATTAGCTATGAGCACTAAAGACGATGTCGTGGATGAATGCATAATGCTCAAGGTACGTGCATAGCAATACCATCAGCATCGTCATCATCAATGTTACCATCATCAAAGTGCCTACCTGGACATTACTTGGCAACAACACCAAAAGCATCATCAACACTTAAGGGAAACCTTCAGCTTAAAAACAAAATTTGGCTCAGCTTGGTTTTTGAAGATAAGCAGAATAGCACAGTTTAGCAACAGAATCGCTTGACCTATTTTCGAAATAGCGACGTTAACAATGCAAGCAAAATAACGTGTTTTTTTCGCCGTTAACTAACAACTCTTCATTGTCAAGTCGTGTCAAAGAAATTTAAGTAAAAAAACATTATTCAAATATGACAAATTGTGTTTTATTTGTAAGAGCTGGACAAAGTACGAGTATATATCTCATGCGCAGGATACCAACGTTCCATCTCGTGTCCCTACTGTAGACCCGAGTCGTGGTTGGCATCGTATGAGTATGGCGAGTTAACATGAGAACTTACATGGCTTATTTGCGCGAAGAAGAGTTTTAAAAGATTTTCTTACAGAACGAGCCCGATGACAGAAAGCAAAAGCATGTTGAAAGATGGGATTTGGAACGTATAAGCATAATGCCTAAAACATCTGTACAGATTTTCTTCACACAGCATTGTGCAGAAATTCATTTGATATTATTGATTTGTTAGTGAATTTGCTGACTTGTCTTTGACAATTTTACTGCAAAGAAAGTGCGGCCTAATTTCTATGTATAGCTCCTCAATTGTAGGGATAATGCCATCTGGGAAGATTTGTTTTTATTTTTCTGCGTTTACCATTAAATAAAGCAATGCATCTGAGTCCTCAGTTTATCATTGAGATTCCAACGCCTGAGTAATAGTAGGTTTATCAGCAAACACCAACGATTTTACATAACATCAGAAGTAGTGGAGCGAAGTCAATTTGCGCGATCTCAATGGGCGATTCACTGGCCCATTCCTCAACGTAGTATACGAATATATACATAGCGCCATCCTGCTGGAACCACATGTCGTTCACACTTTTGAAGAAATAACCATTAATCATTCGCCGATGGCGTTGTCCATATTCCACCAGCGTAAATGCCACTCCAAACAGTGCACTTTTGTGGGCTTAATTAAGCCTCAGGAGGTTCTTCAAATTAATTTTGACTTCAGGTGTCTCAAGAACCCTGTTGTAAGCCATGATCTAGTGTTTTTAGTTCCTGCAGTTAATTGCTCTCTCTAGACAAAGACTAAACTGTTGTCATCGATGCGAAATTTCAGTCACAGTGGTTATAGTTCCTTCTGTATACTCTTAACGCTGACGTGTTACTGATTTTGCCTCATGTGGAGTGTATTTGACAAACAAATTATCCACAACACGACGATATAATGATTTCCTAAACAATTCTGAAGATAAATATCAAAGACAGGTCAACAGTTTGAAACTTATTTCTATTAGAAGATTGATCACTAAAAAAAGAACCAAATAACCTTATGCCTGCGTTGCTATTCGAATATTTGCACTTATAAGAAAAAACCACGATTAAACTACAAAAATCGACACAGCGGCTCTCCACAAAATATTTTGCTCTAACCTAAATAACATTCCTGATGTCGAGTTTTAGAAGAAAAAAAATTGAACGAAACTCCAGCTGTCAATTGGAGATGGTGTAGTTTCTTGTTTTTTTGACAATAGTCCATTTAGAAAGAATTTGAAGAAAAACCCAAAAAAGAAAGAAAAAAAAATTAATTTCAAAATTAACTGTGAAAAGTGCTCTAATTAGAAAACGCAATCCAAATAACCACTTTTTATCATACACAAACAAAAATGTTATAGATAGAGTGTGAGTGATAGGAAAATTTAATTTTTCTTTGACGTACCTACCTCTCATAGGTCGTCGCAATCGCGGACATTAAACAGGAATTGTGTACCTTTAGTGTGCAGTTTCAGAAGAAAGAAAGTTGAAAAAAAAAAAAAAAAAAAACGAAAAACGGAATAGAAAGAAGAAGAGGACGAAAGAAAAAACTAATTTACATGCAAAAATTTTTTTTTATTTTTTCTTTGCCAACATAACCGATTATTGTCTGAAGAATATTCGTCTAAGTGAAAGTTTGATTTAAATATTAACAAAAAAAAAAAGAAAAAAAAAAGTAGAAAACAACTTTTCATATACTATATATTTTAAGGACGAAATGTCTGCGTCAAATAATCAATCGAGCCAAAACCAGGCAACTGCTAATCAACCCCAGTCAAAGTCAGGTCAACCGCAGCAGCAGCAGCAGCAACAGCAGCAGCAGCAGCAGTCAAATACTGCAGTGAAATCGAAAAATGAACAGCCCGGCAGCCCAGATGCAATTATTCAACAACAGTCTGTTAAGAAGTCCTCGTTAACAGCGACTAAAGATCGCATCGTCGACAGTGTACCATTCCCACCAAGTCACAAGTTGACCATGGCCGAGGTGTTTGATGTTAGAACGGGTAAACCCCATCACGATGTGCTGAAGCAACATTTCATACTGGAAGGCCGAATCGAAGAGGCTCCAGCGTTACGTATTATTCGCGAAGGTGCTGCACTTTTGCGCTCAGAAAAGACCATGATCGATATTGAGGCGCCAGTTACCGTGTGCGGTGACATTCATGGACAATTTTATGATCTAATGAAATTATTCGAGGTCGGCGGGTCACCAGCTACGACTAAATATTTGTTTTTGGGCGATTACGTTGATCGGGGCTATTTCAGTATTGAGTGCGTTCTATATTTGTGGGCATTGAAAATTTGCTATCCGACGACGTTGTTTTTACTTCGTGGCAATCACGAATGTCGTCACTTAACTGAGTACTTTACTTTCAAACAGGAATGCAAGATAAAATACTCGGAGTGTGTGTATGATGCTTGCATGGATGCTTTTGACTGTTTGCCTTTGGCTGCGCTTATGAATCAGCAGTTTTTATGTGTACATGGAGGATTGTCACCTGAAATACATGAGCTCGAGGATATTCGGCGATTGGATCGATTTAAAGAACCACCAGCATTTGGACCCATGTGCGATCTACTGTGGTCAGATCCGCTCGAAGATTTTGGCAATGAGAAGAATTCCGAATTTTACACTCATAATTCAGTTCGTGGTTGTTCGTATTTCTACAGTTATTCGGCATGTTGTGACTTTCTACAAAACAACAATTTACTTTCGATAATAAGAGCCCATGAGGCACAAGACGCTGGCTATCGAATGTATCGTAAAAGCCAAACAACTGGTTTTCCATCGCTCATCACAATATTCTCCGCACCGAATTATCTTGATGTATACAATAATAAAGCGGCCGTACTTAAATACGAGAACAATGTAATGAATATCCGCCAATTTAATTGCTCACCACATCCATATTGGTTGCCGAATTTCATGGATGTCTTCACCTGGTCGTTGCCGTTTGTTGGCGAAAAAGTAACCGAGATGTTAGTCAATGTCCTTAACATATGCTCCGACGATGAATTAATGACAGAGAGCGATGAAGATCCACTAACAGATGCTGAAGATGCTGCTCTACGTAAGGAAGTCATTCGTAATAAGATACGTGCTATTGGTAAAATGGCGCGTGTATTCTCTGTACTGCGTGAGGAATCTGAGTCTGTTTTACAACTGAAAGGTCTCACACCAACTGGAGCATTACCATTGGGTGCTCTATCCGGAGGTAAACAATCCCTAAAGAATGCAATGCAGGGATTCTCACCAAACCATAAAATTACCTCGTTTGCTGAAGCTAAGGGATTAGATGCTATTAATGAGCGAATGCCACCAAGGCGAGACGCACCACCAACGCCTATTGATGATCAGAAGCCAAACAATACCCAGCAGTCCATTAACGGGTAATTAATTCAAAACAAACAAATACAAACGCAATCAAATCGTGTTTCATTGTTGTGAATTCAGATTGTGTAATTTTTTTTTTTCTTTTTTTTTTAATTTTGAAACCATACTTAGCCGAGGTGAATCGATTCTCAATTTTCGAATTTGTGTCTCCTTAGAGTTTGTGAGTTTTTCTTTGAAAAAAAAAAAATAATAAAAAATAAAATAGATATTTTGAATTTTTCTTTTTTTAAATCTGACCTGCCCCTACTCCCATTGTAACCGATTCATCTCCAAGTTGCTGTTCCTTTCATTCGTATTGTTAAGGTTTTTATTTTTTCATTTTCTTTTTTTCTGTTATATTTGTTGTTATTTAATTATTAAACTTATATCGATGTGTACAATTTATTTATAATTATTAAGAAAAAATAAAAAAACAACATAAAAATAGATAAACAAACAAAAGAAGAAGAAGAAAAAGAAAAAGAACATAGAACGTGTGTATTTTGTATTTAGAAATTTTCAATTCTCTAGCGAAATTTTTACCTAAACAAAGCTTTTATCTATTTAAAGTAAAACATGAAAAAATTACAAACAAGTACATCATCTTCAAATGCATATACATACATATATACATATATATATAAATATATATAAATTGCAAAAGGTTATATTTAAATTTACAAATTTCTTAGCATTAATTATTACTATTACGTAAAACAGAGTGCGAGCGCGCATTTTAATAATTTTTCATCAAGCACGCATCAACATAGTATTACATAACAATATACATACATATATCTATATAACAGTGGCGAGCAAAACCGGTCGAATAATTGTAAAAAAAACCTGAAAATCTCTTTGAAATTCATTTATTTATATCACTATTCAGTTTGCCATTGATTCAGTTAAATGGCTGACATATACACAACATAAAATGAGCCAAAAAATGTTCTACCATATTCAAATAATGGGAACAAAAAATCAAAACAACATTTAAACGCTCGCATTCGTCCACTTTTGCACGTTTTGTTTTAAACCATTTATCCGCAAAGACATTTAAAAGTAAAATTTCAAATATTTGGTAACATAATTTTATTGAATAGTGTTAAGAGAATACAAAATTTTTTTTTTTAAAAATGAAGGAACTACTGTTTTTAAGCTGTACCCAAGCCGTTACAATAGGAACATATGATTGTTAATTTTTTTGAATGGAATTTTTTAAAGCATTCTTTTACGACACACAGAACTACAGTACTGTGCAAAATCTAAGCAACCATCTGGAGTCAGCATTTCATAGTATACCTTTCCAACATTCTACTTCACCAAATAAAAAGAAATAGAGCGTATTTTACTTTTTATAAAATTAGTAATACTTCAGATTAAAAAAAAAAAACCCAAAAACCAACAAAGTAGCTAAATAGAGCTGTGCAAAACCTAAGCAACTTTTTTAATATTTTGTGTAATATCCTTTATTTTAAATAACAGAGGCGCAACGACGAGGTATAGAAGTAAGGTATTTCAAAGCATTGAATAGGTGAGACCTGTTGGAAAGGTGTTGTTCAGCGACACGGCTTTTAAGGATACCAAACAGGTTTTCGATGGGATTCAAGTCGGGTGATTTGGCCGGCCAATCACGGACTTGAATCCCACTATCCGCTTACCACTCCTTTACCAACTTCGATGTGTATTTCGGATCGTTATCCTGTTGAAACACCCAAAGAAGTGACATTTCACACTCCGCATGTGGTAGCATTACCGATTCTGGAATGGATTTATATTTGAATCGGTCCATGATTCCGTCTATTTCGTAGAATGGACCTACACCTCCTGCCGAAAAACAGGTCCACACCAGGTCCAGAATCCAGGATTGTGTCGCTGCCCTTTACGACGTCTCACATAACATATCCCGTCAGAATTAATTAAATTTAATTTTGACTCGTCGCTGAAAAGAACTGTTTTCCATTTTTCAGGAGACCAGTGTTGGTATTTTCTTGCAAAATTTAGCCCAATATGAAAAAAAATTTCAGTTTGAATTATGTTTAAAGAATTTAATTGCACTACCTGGTCCTTCAATGTCTTTTTGTGAGCATCGGTTTTTTTCACGGCCTGTAACTTCGAAGATTATTTTCAATTACACGTCTTCGCACCGTGCTAGCATCAGTGTTAAAATCTAGTAATTTTACCACCTCATTCGAACTTATGAACGGTTGTTTTTTAATTACACCACAAATGTTTTTATCCGTTCGACATGCTGTCTTACGCGGCCTACCACCGACATTTTGACTTTCAACGACTCCTGTTGCCTTATGTTTTTTTATTAAACGTGAAATAATCGACTTATTAATATTATAACGTTTAGCTAATGTTGCCTGAGTATCTCCAGACTTAAGTTCATCAATAATTTTTAGCTTAAGAGAAGATGAGTAACTTTGTCGCGACATTATTACAAAAATATCAATTATGCGACTAACTTAAAAGAAAACTGATCAAAGACAATCACTCAAGATCAAAGACAAAGAGCTTACAACATTTCATGTGTAACCGGGCTGGAAAAGTACTGTTAGCTATTTTTTTTTTTACAGTGGGTTGCAAAGTTGCTTAGGTTTTGCACAGCTCAATTTGGCTACTTTGTTTGTTGTTGCGTTTTTTTTTTATGTGAAGTATTATTACTTTTATAAAAAGTTGTGAATTTTTAAAATACACTCTATTACACATCATTATAAATCCATTTCTTTTTATTTAGTGGGGTAGAAAGTTGAAAGGATTTACTATGAAGTGCTGACTGCAGATGGTTGCTTAGGTTTTGCACAGTACTGTGTGTTGCAGAACTCACAAACCCATCTGACTTTGCATCTAAGAGGCTTTTCAATTCTCTTTGGAAAATGGTGACTTTCAGTCAAAGCAACGCTTGTACATATGGATCGTTTTGATGTCGAAGGTTGTATCGAGCGATATCTCTTTGAAATGATAGCAAGTCATCTTCGGAATCTGCTGCGACTTTATAGAGTTTCCAAGCGTTCACCAACGTTGAGCTTAGCATGGACGTAAAAATCGGCCACCACCACTGTTTGCCTCGAGTTTAGATTTTATAGGCATTGACACACTGATCGTGTAAGTCAACGCCACCCATACCGTTATTATAATCCGAAATAAGATTCGACTGTTGAATGAAAACTTTTCTTTTTTCTACTGATGACCAACGTTTGATATAATGCATATGCTGGATGGTATTAAAGTTTGTGCCCATGGTGACAACACTATTTTCATTCCACTTTACAAAAAGAATATTATTATTTACGTCGTAAATGTGCTCAAAATGCCCTCGTCTCTCCTTTTAACTTCAATGGGCTTTTCTTTGTTTGGTTTTCTCTTACTGTGCCAGTTGCTCTGAAGCCCTTCTCTCTCAACAATCGCAAAAGCGTATGAGAGGTAAAATAGTTGTCAAAATAAATTATGTAGTCAGATGGAAGTTGAACTTTTTCTAGAAGCTCAAGCACAACTCGAGATCCCAGTGGTATTTGTAACAAATCAGCGTTCACATTTTTTGTACCACAACATGTATCAAAGTTGTAAAGGTAGCCACAACTACTTGTCAGTATCCAGTTCTTGAAACCAAAACGAACAGGTTTTCCTCTTATAAACTGTTTTGAAGAATGGTGGCCAAAATACTTTATCATGGCTTCATCAATGGATAATTTTTCGTGCATGAAGCCCCATTGTTGATATTTTTGGCACAAAAGATTCATAATAGGTCTGAGCTTTGCCATTTTGTCTTGAGCGTCTAGTTGATGGTTATTTGCGAAATGAATATATTTTTTCACCTCATAAAAACGATTTCGCGGCATGTTGTTTGCTACCAATGCGGTTCTTGTATCCTCATCCAATTTCCTATACATGGACTCCCTGGGCATTGAATGGTAACCACTATAGAACATAATTCCTATGAACGTTTCCATTATGTTGAGAAGCATAAAGTCTAGTTTGATTCAAGATCAATTCTTTATGTCATTATCAAATAGCATTTCAAATATTTCGACTGGAGACTTATTGCCTAAATCACATTTCGTATTCATTTTGTTTATTTTGAAGTTCTCAGAACAGTTCATCGTCATATTAGCATCTCTTTTGGACCAGTGTGGTTGGGTTTGAGATTGCTTTGATGACTGATAAAGGAACTTCATCCTCGCTATCGAAATCGTCATCCCTAATGAAAATATCAACGTTACCTGGAACATCGTTGGGTATATACAGGGTGAATGACTCGAACTCCAACTTTTTAAAATGCTATAATTTTTTTATTTTTTGATAAATTTTATTGTGCCAAATCAAAAATGTTGGAAATTACATCAATTTTCAAATTGTATCAATAGTTTTCAATATGTCCACTTTTGGTGCGAATAATGGCCTTGAGACGGCCGAAGAAAGCATCGCACGTTGCACGCAACTGGCTCTGCGGTATTTTGGCCCATTCCCGGCGGAGTGCTTGTTTGAAGTGGTCCAAACTTTGGTATTTTTTAGTGCCAACCTTCGCCTTCAAAATACCCCAGACAGAGAAATCCAACGGATTTGCATCCGGAGAATTTGCAATCCATTGTGTCGAAGAAATGAAGTGTGGAACATTGTTTTTTAACCAATCTTGGTTGACGCGCGCTTTATGAGACAGTGCCTAGTCTTGTTGAAATGTCCACGGTCTCCGACCGAAATCATTGTTTGCCCAAGGCTTCAATATTGCCTCTAAGACAGTTTCACGGTATACGATCGCAAAAATACGAGCGGAGAACGACCATCGGCGGTTATGGCGGCCCAAACCATCACCATCGGTGCTGCCTGCTTTCTGATGGCCGTCCGAAGGTGTAAATTTTCGAAGGACCTCTCTGGCAAGTAAACTCAGTCATTTTGTTTGTTGACATATTGCTCGATAACAAATGGCGACTCATCTTAAAAAACCAAATTCGGCAACTCAGCACTTTCGTGCAAGCGTAGCAACTCCTTCGCTCTTTCGACTCTAACTTTTTTCTGTTGCGGTGTAAGATCGTGTGCTTTTTAGAACTTCAATGGCTTGAGCCCAAGCTCATTTTTCAGAATGTGTTGCATCCGTTCCAACGATATGTTGGGCTCATGAGCCATTTTTCTTGCACTTTGACGCGGATTTCGCTCAATTCGAGCCTTTAATTTCCGCACCATTTCTGCCGATGTTGCTGTTTTTTTATGACCACCTCCATGGCGTTTTGCAACGCTGCCAATATCACGGTGACGAGCTATGGTTCGAGACAAAAATGATTTATTCACGTTGAGGTGCTGGAGGGCTCTAACGATATCTATTTGTGGTTTTCCAGACAAATATAAAGCAATCACACTATCACGTTTGAATTCCATCGCGGATAAAAAATTTTCAACACAACTGAGACGCAAATCGTTTAAAAGGCTTGTAAATAATAAAATTATCTGTCATGTGTCAAAATTTGAGCTCACTGTCATGGACGGTTTGGAAATTATAACAGTCTGAAGTTGGTTGCAGTTCGAGTTATTCAGGGTGTAGTCGTCATCTAAATTTTCCGTTTCTATTTCCTCCTCGTCTGTATTGTAATCTGCATTTGGTGGTATAAATTCAATGGCAAACGCAGCGTTATGATCATCTTCTTCGATTGCATTGGTTGCATCTGGAAGATTATCGAATCTCCTTCCATAAAATAATGATAACGAGATTGCTTTGAAATCCATTCTAAAAAATAAAATGTCATTGGGTACACCTAACTACGCGTGCTTACCTAGCGTCAAAATATATGAACACTTTATTTTTTACTTTTATATGATTTTATTATTCGTTTTTGAACTTTTTCCAAAGAAATAAATAGAAAATTGATAAAATAAATTATTTTTGCATTGCAAAATAGAGGCCAACTTCCGAAAAATCGAGAAAAACGAAATCGTAAACTGCACGCCTATTTATTGAAAACATATCAACAAACAAAAAAAATTAAAATTTCATCATCACAAATTTGAAGAAGAGCAACGGTAAAATCATAAAGTTGTTCAATTTTCTGTACCCAAGCGGGTACAGTGGGGCAGTAAATGGGTTAAACCAGTTTGCTACACTTTTTACCCTTTTTGGACTGCTTTCTACCAATTTTTCGATGGTTGCGTGGGGAATGCGTTGCCATTTAGTCTGTGCTCTAGACCAGTGTTTATCAAACTCTGGGTCGCGGCCGCAAGCCGGTAAGATTAACCCTTGAACGATACCCATCCCGGGAGTAGGGATACGGTATCGAATAGAAAGCATCGATACTGTACTCATGAGTAGTATCGAAAAAAAAGGATCGTACTCATAAAAGTATCAATACTTCAAAGTGTCGAGTACTTTTCGTAGGGCCTATCGTCTAATGTGCATACACCTGTCCTCCGATTTACACGGAAGATCCGTCGTTCCTGAAAATATCGTGTAATCACTTGGTGCCAAATCAGGACTGTAGGGAGGGTGATCAAAAATATCCCAATTGAACTTCCCCACTAAAGTTTTTGTGCGTGCAGCAGTATGTGGTCGTGCGTTGACATGCAGAAGCACCACACCGTTGATAAGCATTCCTCGTCTTTTGTTCTGAATTGCTCTTCTCAACTTATTTAGAGTTTACTGTGAAACCGGTGCATTTATTGTGTTTCCAGGTTCCATAAACTCGGTCAACAATATGCCTTTACTGTCCCGAAAAACTGTGGCCATCATTTTTCAATAGGAAAAAGTTTGTTTGAATTTTTTTGGCTTGTTTGGGGAATGAGTGTGCATCCATTGCTTTGACTGTTCTTTGCTTTCTAAGTTTACATACTGGACCCAAGTCTCATCTCCAGTCGCAATTTGCTGTAAAATTTTCTTCACCTTCCATTTCTAAACGTTCGAGAAATGCTTTTCCTGAATTGACACGTTGGGTCTTGTGGACATCTGTGAGCTGTTTTGGGACCCTACGGGCTGTTTTGGGACCCTACGGGCACAGAACTTGTGGTTTTCAGACACGATTCTGTATAGAGTAGTTCGAGAAATTTCGGAAAATCTTGTCGCAAGATCTGAAATCGTAAAACGTCTGTTTTCTCGAACAAATTGGCCAACTTGGTGAACCCCGTCTTGATTCATGATCGATTTGCGTCCTTGGCCTCCTTCATTATGCACATTTATGAGTCCGTTTTTAAATTGTCTACACCAATCACGTACCGAACCATCACTCATCATTGTATTGCCGTAAATAGCACATAACCGCCGATGAATTTGAGCTGCGCCATTTCCTTCGGCTTGCAAAAAACGAATTACACTTTGTACCTCACAGGCGGCGGGAGATAAAATTGTATTCTCCATGTTAAAACGGCAACTATTGGAAAAATACTGAACGAAAACGGTCTAAACTTAGCATATTATTAGAGAATAATGTACTGGTTGCGACATGCAGAAACACGTCACCGAAGTGCGCGTATGGAATGAATTGTAAAAGCATCGGAGGTTGATTTTGGAATAGCCCTCGTATTTTTGGCGTTTCTCATTCGACGGATGATAAATTACTGAGACCATTTCAGATGGAAGAGACTGGGTGATGAAATCAGTAATCAACATTTGTGTTTTGTTTTTGATAAGATCTTTGTATACCTCTTCATATTGAGCTAAACAATTGTTGATATCTCGCTGGAACCGAAGAGCCCGCTCAACATTAGGGCCATGTTGCAGAAAGAAATTACCTAATTTTCGCCCGATTGCAAGTCCTTCGTGGATGACTTTTACTGTGAATGCAATTGGTTCAGTCTCCTCATCATGTTAATTAAATCATTCTCATCTAATTCTTCATCAGCCACTAACTCTTCAATATCTGTTTCAGTTAAATTCTCGAAACCTTCTCCTCCCACTGCATTCGCCAACTCAACTATCTGAGAATATTCATGCTCCAATGATTGACAAAAAAATCTCACCTTCAACTACTTTGGCATTCAGCGTTGATTGCTTAATCTCGGAATATGATAATGCAACTTGCTTAACACAATCGAAAATTGTAAATTTTTTCCAAGCATCCGTTATTGTCAAAGATGCATCATTATCAGTTCGTTCTAAAATATACCTTAAGGTTCGCTGGATATACTCGTACAGTGCCTTAAAAGTAGAAATTATTCCTTGATCTTGTGGCTGTAATAAAGAAGTTGTGTTCTTTGGTAGAAATACAACTTGCACATTTTCATGTTGTAAATTTGAGGATGGCCGGAAGCATTGTCAAGCATTCTTCGATAGCAGAAGCATTTTAAAGGGCAAACTTTTTTCATTCAAATACCTTTCGGCATCGGTGACAAACAACTTATGAAACGATTCGTTAAAAACCGTGGCAGTAAGCGGTGCTTTCTTATTGGCCATCTAATAAACCAGCAGGTTGTTAATTTGTATCCCTTTAAATGCACATGCCACGTTCATTGATTTTTTGATTTGTTAATAAGCAATGGTTTCATTATATTATTGCCTGAACCATTACTACAGAACGATCCTTCGCTGCTTTATGACTACTAGCTGATTTGCGAGCTTGAGGCACAAACATTCTTTTTGGCCAGAACAGCCCCGTCTCGTCAGCATTGAATACCTGATCAGGAGTGTATGAACTAGTTACAATAATTTCAGCCAACTTTGCTGGGTATTCTTGCGCCCAGATATCACCAGAAGTTGTGCTTTTACTCGTACCAGTCCCAGCTACTATACTTATTCTGATGGAACTTTCATTTTTTCTGATGCTTCTTATTGTGGCTCCATTTATGAAATACGATTTAGTAACCGTTGTTACCCTTTCTCCATTACATTTTAATGGAGATTTTAATTTTGGTTTCTAAAGAGATGACTTTCCTTTTCACGGGCTGTTTAATAACATTCGACATGGTGAAGGTTTAACAATTTTAATTGAATTATAATTGTGCTAAAAATATTATAAAATTATAAGGGTACTAATTTAATATAAAACATAAATAATTATCACCTACCGTTAAATATGAATTTCTAAAAATTTCAATTAAAAAAAAACCACAATATGTAAGCATCTTTCTGCTGCTAATGGATCACTGACTGACCAATCAATATGTTTAGCGCAAAACAATTATATAAAGCAAAGTCCCCTTAATTAGTTTAATGCCAGCGTGACCAGCATTCCAACGGTTTTATTTTGGAAAATTAGTGAATTTAAAAACGGTGTAATAGGGAAAAGGCTCGGGAAAAAAACGTGTAACAGTGAAATCGTGTAAAAAAAGTACCGTGCAAATCGGGGGATAGGTGTACGTCAGGACGTCAATGTCAGTGTCAGTCAGTAAGTAACGTCAATTTAGCTTCGGTAGAACAGAACATTAAAAAACAAATGGGGTACATAAATTTAACCCATTTGGGCCCAAATAAAACTTCGCGGTGGAAATAACAAAATTTCTTTATTAAACGGGAAAAACTATTAATGTTATAAGAAAATAATAAAGAAACAAAAAAAAACCATATCCTTCATTGGAAAAAAAGGCGTCCTCAAATGGGGACACTGGGCTTAAGCAGTATGAAAAATTACAAAGCATTCTCTTTCAACGCATAAAGTTTGCTTTGCTTTCTTATGACACACGGTACATCTTAATTGCTGGGATAGTTTTTTTTTGGATAGTGACTGAGCCCATCATACTGCAGACTTGGCACCACAGAAGCTGTTGGACGTAAATTTTCACTTCTTGTGTGTCTCAAATAGTGACGAGCAATGTATCGACGAAATTGAAGCTGATCTAACTTGTCATCATTCGTTAGAATGTGAAGGCACCATTTTTTGCCACCACGTGTATCAGTGCGGTACAATGAAATTGATTGATCAGCTTGATCTACACCACCCATACACTTGTTGTAGCTTTGAAAAACATGCGGAATGGCAATGTCTACTTTTTTCTTCTCCACTGCGCTCCATCTCTTTGCTTTCCCCAGAGGGAGGACGCTATCATAGTTCGACCCCATGGTGCAGACACTGTTGTCCAGCCAACGGACGAATAAAATTTGGTTGACTTGGTCTTTTACATTTCATTCACTCCAACTAGAAGGCACTTCTTGTTTCTACCTTCGCGGAAGGCACTTGTTGCACGAAAACCAGCTTTTCGCAAATCTCGGAGCAATTCGAAACTAGTGAAGAAATTGTCAAAAAACACCACATGGTCTTTAGCACTTGTGCCTAGTTTGTGAAGTAACAGTTTTACCACTCTTGTACCCAATGGCTCTTTGGGATTGGCTCCTGGAGATTTTCCGCAACACAAGTCGAAGGCTTAACAGTATCTGTCCGGAGCTGTGACCATCCAATTTTTGTAGCCGAATCGCATCGGCTTGCCCCGTATGAATTGTTTCGCCGGATGCCGCCCAAAGTACTTCACCATTGACTCGTCTATGGACAAATTTTCGTGAAAAACACCCCACTGCAAAAATTTCTTCATAACTATATCTGCAAACGGTCGCACATTACACATTTTGTCGGATTATTCGACTGCTACAGAAATGAAGATATTTTTTTATTTCCTCAAATCGATTTCTTGGCATAGCTCTTGACACAATAGACACATTAGAGTCTTCGTCCAGGCACCAGTACAAACGTTCTCGAGGCAATGAATGGTAACCAGTCAATAAAAGAATACCGAGGAATGTTTTGAGTTCATCGACAGACACTTTTTTGAGCCGCGTAAGTCTGCGAGCATTGAACAATCATGGCGAAAACTTCCCCCCCAAATACGAGTATTTTTTTCAAAAATTTGCAATGGATTTTGATTTCTCATTTCATCCAACAATTTATCAAGATGCGCTTGCACATTACCTTCAGTTCAAACTAAAGGCTCATAGATTGTCTCTGTTTTACGCCAGTGAGGTTCCTCAAAATTATTTCTACGTCTCTTGATTTCAGCGGGCGGTTCGTCATCGCTACTGTCCCATTCGGCTTCACCTCGATTCGTGAATACAAGTATTTCGACTCTACCTGGTATGTCTCGCGGAATAGCATGGTCCTCAGTCCTCTGAGTATGGTCCTCATCACCTTCTTCTTTATCGGCTAGCACACTTGGTTCTGGGGGAAGTGCAACTAAATCTATCTCTGTAACATCGTCTTCCTCAAGCATTACAGCATTACAGTTTTGTTTCGTTTTTTCGTATGAGCCAACTTCTTATGGTGACTCCAGAAATCGTATGTTGTTTCGACTGAAGAATCGCTATCAGGTCCATGCCGGGTGGTAGTAATAAATCGTCTCAGTAAAGAAATTGCCTTTGCACAAGCTTTGGCATCCAGAAAGTGGATATTCTTGAATCCTGGATCCAGTAAGCATGAGATTGCAATCAAATGATTGTCTTCAATATGTCAGAATTTATTACACCACCATCGGTATTATCATCACCACCTACAGCCACAGGTACAGTGTTGTGAAAAAATATAGACTCAAACCAAAATTTAAATTTTTTTTACACTTTTTTTAAAATTTTTTGTCCTAAAATATGGTATTGCCAAACAATACCAATTTAGGGACAACCCTTTAATGATATATTTCCCTTTTTAACGGGAATTTCTGAAAAAAGAACCCAAAATTCACCTGTGATAAAGTATAAACTCAAGATTTTTATTTATTAGTTTTCAGGTAAAAATTTATTTAATAACGAATACTTTGTCCGTTATTTCTTATATATAACAATCGTCGTGGTAAACTGGAAATAAGATTGCTTAAAGTGATTTCCGGTATATTATTCCACGCTTCAACCATTCTTTGTTTGAATTGTTCCACATCTTGATTTTCTGGCTTTTCCTGATCATAGACCGCCCTTGCCAGGATGGCCCACAGGTTTTCAATGGAGTTTAGGTCTGCGCTGAAGCCTGGCCAATCTAGAAGTTTAATCCCATATTCGTGAAACCACGCTATTGTAGTCCGTGTTTTATGGATAGGAGCATTGTCTTGTTGAAAAATTACATAATTGTCATCAGTTACCATTATTAGGGGAAGAAGGTGCTCCTCAAACACTTGCTATTTCTTGGCGTCGATTCTTCCAGAAATAAAGACAATTTCTGTTTTTAGATTACCGATGAAAGCTGCCCAAACCATAACACCTCTTCCCACTAAAGGCCTGTGTGGCATTATTTTTCGTTCTTTCCTAAGATCATGCCAATAGTATTTGAAGCCGTCGGGGCCGTTGAGGTTGAATTTCTTCTCATCACTAAAGATTACATGCGACCACATTTCATCGTGTTGGACATGTGTTTCAGCAAATTCAAGACGTGCTTCTTTATAACGCTGTTTAAGTGGTGGTTTAATCCAGCACTTTCGGTATTTAAAGTTGCCCGAACCTGCTGCTCATTTTCTTGCGAGGCTAGAATCGCAGTCCTAATTAAAACGTCGAACCATTTGGGATGAAGAAGCTCCTGTGTGTGTGACATGTCACGTAAAACAGATCGTTTAGCCGTTGGTGCATTTTTCATTGGTCAACTAGATCGCTTATTTGTTTCATAATTTTCAATTCCGGCTTGTAGAAAATTCTTTACTACACATTGAGAGCGATTTATTTCAATGGCAATTTGTCGCTGCGTCATTCCACTATTTTTTAAATTGACTATTCTTTGTTTTTCAATGTCAGTTGATTGCTTACCACGTGGCATATTTAAGACTTCGAAGAAAATCACTTTTGAAAAAAAAAACACTGTTTATTATCACTGCAGGAGGTTTGTACTATTTTTTAATAGTAGTGAGCACACCGACCTTCACTTAACAACTAAGCATGCCGTCGAATAAAATCTTGAGTTTATACTTTTTCACAGGTGAATTTTGGTTTTTTTTAGAAATTCCCGTAAAAAAGGGAAATATACCATTAAAGGGTTTTCCCTGAATTGGTATTGTTTGGCAATATTTTAGGACAAAAAAAAAAGTGTAAAAAAAAATTTAAATTTTGGTTTGAGCCTATAATTTTTCACAGCACTGTATATCATTAATCTGCGCCTTTAAGCAGTTCACCATCTGCATTATTTTACTTGTGGTCACATACTGTTCACCCGATAGCTCTTTGGTTACATAGATTTGTCCGCAAGATATCAAAGGTAGTCTTCTTTTTTCATAGCATAGCGGACGCTTAGAAATTAGAACCACTTTGTTCCGAAATGTTCTGATTTCTGGACGTTTTTTTAATTCACTTAAAAAGTAAAAAAAAAGAGCGAAACTACTTCCAAAATTTATTATTTTCACACAAATCACTTTTATTAATTAACAATTAATCTTTTTGTAGCAAATAATTAGTAATGTTTGTTTGTTTTTTTGGTTTAATTGAAATTGATACAACGTTGTCGTTACGGAGGGCCAAAAGATTGGTCACATGCGTAGTGGAAAACAACTCACTCGTTTTGCACCATCTGATTAAATTATTGACGTTTACAATGTCTACAGCCATTGGTACGACATCGACAACATCGTCTTCGTTGTTATCTGAAACCTCATAATCGCTAATGAGTTCATCTTCAGATGCGCCTTCAAAAACGTCTTGATTTCCTCTATGCAGATGGATTTGTTGGGATCTATTTCTGCTAAAAGATTTTGATTTATTCGAAGAACTACATTGTAGTCCTGTCTTAGTGATCCGAGTCCCATTTTAACAAGTTGGACCAAGAATTATTTAGCACTCTTTGTGGCAACACATCCCAAGCTTGTTTCAGTTATATTATTGCATTGCGGATTGAATGGCGTTTCAAAGGATTATTCAGCTCACCACCTTCAGCGATTAATTGAGCAAGTAGCTTACTCCTGTAGATCAATTTTGTTGACTTTATGGGATTTTGATCCATCGGTTGCATAGCTGTTGTCACATATGTCTCACTTTGTTTTATCGCTATTTCCACCACCAGTGCTCCATTGAAATTGCCAGTAGCATTCCGCCCATTCAAACTTTCAACCGTAACACCCGTCTCGCTATGAATGCTCATCAGTATACCCTCAAGCCCATTTTCGGACGTACTCTTAAATATCGTGATTCTTTCCTAAGCCGTACAACTCGCTTATGGAATGCCCTGCCGACCTCTGTGTTTCCTGGTCGTTATAACTTGCAAACATTTAAAAACAATGTACATCGGTACCTGTCTTTTCTTCCTCCCTAAATTTCCTTCGCCCGCGCTGTGTACGAACATTTTAAGGGTACAAAACCCCTTGAGCGCGCGCCGATTATAAAAAAAAAAGAAGAAATATGCAAATGCAACTATGTTTCCATCGTCACTTTGAAGTTTATCAATAGGTGCATGAGCAGAGCAGTTGTCAGTAAGCAAGAGGCAAATTATTTTCTACTGAAAAGCGCTTGACCTGTTACATGAAAATATTTTAAAAATCGTGGAACCAACAAATAAAATTATTTCTCCTCACTTCTTTAATAAATATCTTGCGAAACAACACATGAAAAATTAGCGACGTCATCCAAGCATATTTCGAAAAGCACCTTGGTTTGTTTGCTTTTCCGATAACCAATGGCTTTAATTTGTGTGAGCCATCAGTATTTGTGCCTAGTTAAATTGAAATGCGTTCTTTTTGTATTTTGTATCCAGCGGCCCATTTTGCCGCTTTCGTCGGCATTATATATATGTGCCTCCATTAGCCCCATCTGAGCGACCTTTGCACGAAATATGCGCATAAACGGAGTGACAGCGCAAACATAACTAGAAAGTATCTCGCCACCAATTTTTAAGTAGCGAATATTGTGCCGATTTTTAAATTTGGTAAACCATCAATCACTTGCACGGAATGCATTTTCATCTTTATTGAGATATACTTCACCAAAAATTGACTTAGCTTTCGCCTTTAATATTGGTCCAGTCATTGTGCACTTCTTTTCACGTTGATTTAAAAACAATTCAAAAAGAAGAATTTCCATTTCCGGATATTCAGCGCTGTGTAAAGATTTAGTTCTTGCTTCTTGATAGGTGTTGGAAACAGCATATAATATCGCTTCTTTCTTCGATTTTATATACCTGATAGCAGATTTTGTCACATTGAAATCTAGAGCTAAACGATTCCCTTGAACGCCTTCATCAAGCTTTTTCAAAAACTTAACTTTGGTTTCCAAAGACAAAGTGGAAGATTCGAATTTCTGAAAGTTCTAATTTGTGAGCTTCCGGTGAACCCATTATTCTAA
Organism: Volucella zonaria; assembly: GCA_963966105.1. Taxonomy (NCBI): domain Eukaryota; kingdom Metazoa; phylum Arthropoda; class Insecta; order Diptera; family Syrphidae; genus Volucella; species Volucella zonaria. Next base: position 107,848,791 of record OZ014532.1, on the reverse strand, counting down.
CCATTGGACCGATATGCCACAAAGTGAAGCACCCGCACACCATTAAACTCCAACTCCCGTGCTCGTTGTTTGTTTGAATATATGTTTTTGAATTAAGTCATGTGCACGATACCAATAATATTGCTTTCCATCGGTTTGGAAAGGATTGATTTTCGTTTCGTCGGACCAGACTACACATTTCCAATGTTCTATGCTCCAGAATATTTTTCTCAGACAACGCGGGTTTTTTTCTTGTTAATACCTGACACCTGTCCAATTCTGGGAAGTGCTCTCCTGGCCGTCCACTCGCTCACTTCTTTTTTTATTGCTCTCGCTGCCTTGCTCTTTTTGATGCCATCATTGATCGCGCATCCCCATGTAATAATAGCCTTGGGCGACCTCCAGAGTTTCGTAAGGCTTCCAAGTACCGTCTTTTCTTTATCATGAGGACTGTGGAATGACTAATTTTTAGTGTTTTAGAGGGCAGCAATATTGTCTTCCAAACTTCTTGATAATTTTCTCATTCTTGGCCTTTCTTTATTACAAAATATATTTAATCTTTGAAATATAACTCTAGGACACATTTCTTAACGGTAAAATTGAATCGATTGAACTGAAACTCTACAAAATAAATACGGGAGTACAAGTACAGAAAGATCCTGGATTCTTGGGGCCACAAATGAAACTTGCAAAATTGAACGAATGCGAGCATTAAATTTTTTTGAACGGAATATTTTTTTGCTCTTCATTATCTTGTGTAAACATCAACAATTTAACTACATCAATAGAAAACTTAATAAGACATATAAATAAATAAATTACAAAAGATTCTGAGGATTTTTACAATTATTCGATCGGTTTTGCTCGCCACTGTATCATATATGTAAAGTTATTTAAATTTAAGAAAACAACAACAAAATCTACAAAAAATACTATTTGCTGTTCTCGAGATGAATGAAAAGACAACAATTCCATACAGATAAGGTTTTTCTTTTGTTCGTTTTTTTTTTATTTGTTTTCATTTAAGTGGAGGCGCAACCTCTGGATAGAAATTAAACAAAAAAAAAAAAGAAAAACAATTGGAAAAAATAGTTCTGCTTTCAATAAACAGCAAACAAAAGCCCCTCTCTTGTTGTCTTTTATTAAAAATGCAAACAACAAAAGTTTTTTTTCTTTTTTACTCTTAAATTAAAAATGGAACTTATACTTAAGATAAAATTAAAAAACAAAACTAGAGTAAGTGCCGAGAGATGTAATATAAAAAACAAATATATACAAAAAAACATAGATGAGATACTTAAAAAAGATTTAAAAGAAAACCAAATGGAATTCTGTCTCGCTCTCTCTCTCTTTCTCTCTCCCCCTCTATCTCTGTATCTACCCTTTATTTGTTAATTCTTTAGTTTTTGTTTTCTTCCTTTTTTTTTAAGCATATTGTGTAATAATTTTTAGGAAATAAAATTTATTTGAAATTTATACTTAAGCATAGCATAAACAAAGTTTAAGATATGTTTGCACTTGATACAGTATATTTGTTGTTGCATTTATAATACCAGTGTTAGTAATACAGTGAAGCGGATAGATGATGCTGTTTAGAGAAATTTTTAAAGATTAACGCAGATTTATGGGATTTTTGGTGTTCTTATAGTAAAATTTGAATTCGTATGAGCTAGGAAGATTCTCGTAGAGATTGGAATGATGAAGCGAAAAACCCAACGCAGGTATTCTCGCAAAGTCCCTCAAAAAATACCTCGTTTGTTGGTGCTAGAGGCATAGTAGTGCAGACAAAATAGATATTCCAGTTTGAATTAATTACCAACAAGCTGGCTGATTTTTTGTATAGGCCTTGAATACGTCATTACAATTGCTATGTCAAAAGTCCCCATTGATCCCGCTTGTGCGATGTTTTTTATCCGAGGGCAGAGGTCATAAATTTGGGTTTTTTTGCGTATACACTCAGCGAAATTCAATTAAAGGCAGTCAAGGTAAAGTAAAAACAGAAGAAATTTCAGTATAACAAATAACGTAAAAGTCTAAATTAATAGTGAGTCCAACCGCGCCAGACTTGGTTATAATTTCAAAAATCCGACTTGGCATCGAATTAACCATGTTTTTGAACTCCTGGAGCTGGAAATCCTCCACCGAAGCAAATTTGCGCCCGCCAGCATAAACAGGACGAGACAGATTTCCCCACATGTTTTCGATCGGGTTTAAACGAGCCAGGAATAACTGCAACGTCTTTCTTAAGGGTGTAAAATTCCAACAAGATCAAAACCTGAGGCAGAAAATACTACAATGTCCCAAAGGTAGTAAAAATTGTAGATCGTTCGTTAAAAATATTAGAAATTCTGCCTCATCCTCTATCCCAACGCTTATTTACAATGACATTCCAGTTGTCAGCTCTTTGAACAAGGCCAATCTGCTTGGCGCACACTTTGCGGCCAGCTCAACACTCCCAGATTGTGCTTTGTCTCCGCCTACACTTGAATGTGTCGAATCTTCAATGGGACGAATCCACTTCCGCACTCGTGTAGTAGCAGGAGTACTTAAGGATCTCAACATACATAAATCCGCTGGTGCAGATGGTATATCTCTCCTTCTTCTGAAGTGGTGTTCTTCCACGCTGGCAAAAGCACTGCGTAAGCTTTTTCATCAATCCTACTCCTTAGGACTCTTTCCGAGCAGATGGAAAACAGCATTTGTATAGGCGAACCTCTCTCTCCTCCTACAGACCCATTGCACTTGCGTCCCTTCTTTCCAACGTCATGGAAACATGTCAGCGTTTACAAGCCGTCAGCTCATGAAATATCTCGAAAGACGAAAACTTCTCAATGACAGGTCCACTGGTGATCTGATGGCATGTCTCACCGAAAAGTCTAACCAAAGCGTACATCAATCTGGCGAAAGCAAGATAGTTGCACTTGATATTTCTAAGGCATATGACAGAGTTTGGCATCAGGCTCTTTTGTCGAAACTGCTTGCTTTTGGGATCGACGACTCTCTTCTTCATTGGATTAGAAATTACCTTTCGCAACGTTCAATTCAAGTTGTCTAGGATGGTTCCAAGTCTGATATTCACAAAATAAATGCTGGTGTGCCCCAGCGATGAACGATCGTCAACGATCTCTTTTCTGCTACTTCTAATCCAATATATTCCTTTGCTGACGACAGTACTCTCTGCTTTTCATATTCGTCCCTGCTCTTCGGCTATAGAACGGAAACGGCAACGTATGTCAAGCTCATTAAATTCTGATATTAACAGCATAACTAATTGGGAAACCACTAATAGAGTAGAATTTAATGCTTCCAAAACACAATGCTGTCTGCTGTCGTTAAAGCAAAATTTAAACACCCAGCTATTATCCATGAATGGCACTTGTACCGTCGAAAGCGATAAACTTTCCATTCTCGGTATGTGTGTCCACGACAACTTACGTTGGAATGACCACATATTCGATGTCGCCAAAAATGCTGTGAAATGTCTAGGTTTCTTCAAGCGATGTAAGAAATACTTGACGCCCTCTGATGTGGCCTCAATATATAAAGCGTTTATCCGCTCAAAATTGGAGTACAATGCCCACATCTGTTCGGGTGCGCCCAAAACATCTCTGCACCTGCTAGATAGGATTCAAAACCGTGTGATAAAACTCATAGGTGTTACTAATATCAGTCAATCAATTGACAACCTCGAACGCCGACGTAATGTCTCCTGTCTCACCTTGTTTTATCGGAGCACCAGTGGTCCATTGAAATCGCCAGTAGTATTCCGCTTATTCAAATTTTCAACCGTAACACCCGTCTCGCTAAGAATGCTCATCAGTATGCCCTCAAGTCCATTTTCGGACGTACTCTAAAATATCGTGATTCTTTCCTACGCCGTACAACTCGTTTATGGAATGCTCTGCCGATCTCTGTATTTCTAGGTCGTTATAACTTACAAACATTTAAAAACAATGTACATCGGTACCTGTCTTTTCGGCCTCCCTAAATTTCCTTCGCCCGCACTGTGTACGAACATTTTAAGGGTACACAAACCCTTCAGCGCGCGCTTGTGTGGGTATTGTGTATCTTGGATTGTACGCCTCACCTTTTGGACGACGAGGAAGCTGTTTACCATCCATTCCAAACAGATATATTTTAGTTTCGTCACTCCATAATACATTTCGCCACTGCTTTATTCCTTGGAGGGGATTGTGCGTCAGATGGTAAAGCTTAGCAAAAGCAATGCGCTTCTGGACATGTACTCTTTTTAACAGTGGTACTTTCAGCATTCACTAAGACTGGGCGAATCGTTTTGACACTCATTTGAGTTACGTCTTTGGAGGACATTAACGGGTTCACCTGGGCTTTCCGGACCAATCTTTTTTTTGTCTCTAGTGGACATCTTAGGCGGTCTCAGGAAAGTTTTTAGGTTGCAAAGCGTTGAATACCATCGTTGAAGAGCGCTTCATTGCTTTTGCAATGTTTCGTTTGGATTCACCCTGACTGCGTAATACCGATATTTCTGCCCATAATATCGTTTACTACAAATTGTAATATTTTAAATAAATAACTCTAAAACATCCGGACAATCTGGTCAAGATCACTTGTTTCTCCTCTTCTCCTCTAAGAAGAGAGATATACTCGTATCTGTTAGATCCTCATCGATTTCGAAAGAATCTTCATTTGATTCAGCACTAGTGCCAGAGTGTCGTTGACAATTGGCACAGACTGGTGAGCAAAACAATTCAACTTTTCTGCATCTACAATTGTTCGTGCAGACTTTTATTGTAATTACAACAAAATTCTATTCAGCAGTTCCTCTGGAGCAGGTGGAAGTAAAACCTGGAATGGCTCCAAACTATTACTCGTCTATTTCTAGCCCCAGTCTTCAGGATTCAGTTTATAGCCCAGCCACACTTGCACTTGGTTGGAGGCACACAAGATAACTACGCTCTTTTATTGTTCCTTGTATTTTGTCACGAAATTCAAAAATCTATACTTGTCTATCGATTCCATTTTTTTCGGAGCTCCATATAAAGCAAGGAGAAAGCGAATTCCGTAGGTGAGGATGACGTCTACTGGAGAGTTAATGTTTGTAAATACTTCTGCGTTATCAATCAAATGATTACGTTTTTCAAACAATTTAAATACTGCTGTTTTGCCCTTTTTGAAAATTGCTGATGTCGTATCGGCGTTGTTCTGCAGCTTTGATATTTTTCGTCTAATCAGTATAACCATCTCAAATATTATGGTAACGTTGTGACCGTAGTGTCTACGAACATACTGAAGATATTTGTCCAAAATACCATCGAATGTGTCCTCTCGATTTCATACAAAACGATGTAACAGATATCTTCCATCGATGATGTGTAGGTACCATTTGCGCTCTCGACTTCAATGTTCATACATTCAAAACAATCATAAATGGTTGACTTCTGTGCCGTATGCATTCTAATTGCATTAAAGAGCGATAGTGGGTAAGGGGTTAATCCATATTCGAAGCATTTTTCAAGTTCACCTTCAAATGTCTTCGCATGCGTTGAAATAATAATACAGGATCTATCGCTACTTTCGCATCATGGATTGTCATGGTGCTGTTCATAGTTAATAGAGGTATTAGCTTATCAGCGCGTTTCAAATTAATATTAGTAAATGTTTGGCACAGTTTAAAATGAAAATATGATCTAGAAACACTCACTACGATAAATAGTTCAAAACCGACTAGATTTCTACAGACTCCGGGGTCTACCCGAACAATAAAATGTCGCAGGGAGATTTTACTCAAGGCCAATCGACTAATGGAATTAGGGACGGACGTTGACTCACTCAGAATCGTATATTTTCCACGTATAGTATTTGAGTGCATGCGTCACAAAAACCAATATTCCAATATTTTTCTCTTCAAATGGATGACCCAATGATGCATACTGGCCACATATGAATGCATATTCGTATTTTCTAGGTTTGAAATCGTGATAACTCGAGAACGGTGCTTCGTAGAGAATTCCACGACCTTTCTCTCATTCATTTTTCCGGTAGGTCTCACCGTTTCAGAGATATACGTAAAAAACGAAAATTTTTGAGCTTTGATCTCGGATAAAAAAACATCGCACAAGCGGATCGATGGGGACTTTCTGTCATAGCATTTGCAATGACGTTTTCAAGGTCTGTAAAAGAAGCACTTTTTGTCGCCTATTTTGTTTGGGTTATAGCGGGCAAGAGCTATCTTTCAGTTTTGTTAAATTTAGCATCTTTGATTTCACTGTTAGAATAAAGATTTAGGTGAATTTTTGATTTTCTGTTTTGGGTTGTCTACTTGAGACTCGATAAGCAAATGCGTTACAAAGAAATGGAATACTTCAGGGCGGAGCAATAGTCACTGATTCATACAAAATGACAGTAACTTAGATTTCACTTTTGTTAGCACATTAATTGTGGTGTTCTCGACTCTTAGACCAACACTGTCTTTATTTATTTTTAATACTTCAATACATTTACAAAGTCGGTCATGCTTAACCTATCCATTGGTACTTAATCTAAATGGGTGTAAGACCTAACATATGATCCTTCTTTTTACATATTTATTTTTTTTTTAAGTTACGTACTAATTAACAATTTACTCTTAACTTCTATATGGCAGGGTGATACAAGAAAAAAATTATATAGGAGGTGGTCTATTGAATATTCTATTGCATATGTTAAATGCTTCTTAAAAGCCCCAGACAAAGGTATATATTTGAAAAAGACTTGGCATAATCCACTCGAACAAGATGTTATATTCGTACCTGAAATTTAGCCTCTCTTCAGAACATTGATCCAAACTTAGTGTTCAGACTATTTAGAAGTTCGAATATTTATTTTTCTGGGCATGACCGTTCTGAACGATATGATGAAGAATCCGTGCAAAGAAGTGTATAACAGACGAGGCACATAAAAGGTCCTGCAATGAAAAACAGTAGGGAAAGCGCACTGAGCCAGAAAAAGGGGAAACAAATGAAATCATGCAAAAACACTCATAAAAATCGAAGAGCTTTGCTACATGAACAAACGCAAGCTGTTAGTAATTTGAATGAATTCGAACTCCTTGTTCAGCAATTGCTTAATGAAGATAAATGAGAAGAGTGATAGATAATACGAAAAATATTCAGATCTACAGTTTGGGTTAACCCCCTCGCAATCATTTCAGATATACACTGGATGGAGACAAAGAGGTGCTATGGAAGGCAGAGGTATTTAAAAATGTTAACACGGGCGGCACGTTTAAAACAGACAGCAAATGACGAGGTCAGATGTGGACACAGGCCTATATGCATTGTGTTAACCTCAAGTCAGAAACAGTGCTAATAATAAATTTTCTGGCTTCCTAAAGCGTCCAAATCCTTTATAAGTAGACTTCTATCAATAAAGACAAGTAAATAGATAGGACCCACTGTTCCATGATTGAAACTCGTGAGCAATACGCGATTAAAGTACACATAGACAACTTAAGTGCGAAGGAGGACCCTACCATACTAAAAAGAGCAAAAGGGAAATCAAAATCAATTTGATATGATGTCCTAAGTGCAGTACGAGTACCGGGCAAACAAATAAAGCAAACATTCATATTTTAAACACGTCTGTTAATAACAGTAGGCAGATGTTGTCCGGAGTTTGTGTAGCAACATCATCAATTTCGTATAATGTATCGTTAACAATGGGATATCAGTCCCACAGTTGGTGATTAGTATGCTCGTTACAAAGTTATACGGGTTTAAGTGTTTTCTAGAATTAATCACTTAAAGTAGTCCAGTGCTCTATCGAACAAATGCAATCTGACCAATTAAACGTTTTTGGAAAGCTAGAAAACTGAAAAGTTAGCAAAAAATCCTTTTTATTAAGAAACAGAGGCCCTCAAAATAAATTTTTTGTAACTTTTTCTTAAAAAAATTACATTCCATTCATTTTTTTTTCAAAAATTTACACTAATAGCTTACCACAGGTTTTTGTTATGTTCTTTATTAGAGTATTTTTTATACATAATTTTCCAGAAAGTAGCTCATAATTATCTATAGCCGTTTCGGAGATAGAGACTTATATAAAAAAAAACGTTACATTGACAAAAAGAACTTGGAGTCTGGTCTTTTCAATACATTTTTCGTATCTTGTCCGGATTGACTTGATGGCCTGAAGTTATCTTTCACTTGCTTGCAGATCTTCGCATGCTTCTACAACCCTGCCCATAAGCTCTTCTTTTCTCTTTGGTATAAATCCACGCAAAAAAAATCCAGGAGTGTAAGGTCAGGGGATCTTGCGGGCCCGAACAGTAGAAAGTAGAAACACTCTTGTACTAACCTACCATAATGGGCAGGACAGCCATTTAATTGATCAAGTGATCCATTCTGAAGGTAAGTTTCATCCAAAAAGTTGAGAAAGGCTTCTGAATTTACGCGGTCAGGAGGAAACAAGGGTTCAAAAATATTATTACTAATAATATCGTTAAATTCTGATATTAACAGCATAACTAATTGGGAAACCACCAATAGAGTAGAATTTAATTCTTCCAAAATACAATGCTGTCTGCTGTCGTTAAAGCGAAATTTAAACACCCAGCCATTATCCATGAATGGCATTTGCATCGTCGAAACCGATAAACCTTCCATTCTCGGTATGTGTGTCAATGATAACTAACGTTGGAATGACCACATAGTCGGTGGTCATTCTGCGAAATGTCTAGGTTTCTTCAAACGATGTAAGAAATAACCCCCTCTGATCTGGCCTCAATATATAAAGCGTTTATCCGCTCAAAATTGGAGTACAATGCCCAGATCTGTTCGGGTGCGCCCAAAACATCTCCGCACCTGCTAGATAGGATTTAAAACCGCGCGATAAAACTCATAGGTGATACTAATATCAGTCAATCAATTGACAACCTCGAACGCCGACGTAATGTCTCCTGTCTCACCTTGTTTTATCGGAGCACCAGTGCTCCATTGAAATCGCCAGTAGTATTGCTCCCATTCAAACTTTCAACCTTATACCCGTCTCGCTAAGAATGCTCATCAGTATACCCTCAAGTCCACTTTCGGACGTACTCTAAAATATCGCTATTCGTTCCTAAGCCGTACAACTCGCTTATGGAATGCCCTGCCTAGCTCTTTATTTCCTAGTCATTATAACCTTCAAACAGTTAAAACCAACGTTCAGCGGTACCTCTCTTTCTATCCTCACTGATTTTCCTTTGCCCGCGCTGTGTGCAAGCATTTTAAGGGTACTTAAATCCCTTGAACAGCGAATAGGTTAATACTATGTACCAATGCATCCATATCACTTATTTCCGTTGCTGCTTGATCATTATAAAAATTTTTAGACAAAAAGTCTGCAGGAGATGCTTATCTCCTTTTCTTTACTCATGACTGCAAGTAATAGCTTGTGACCAGTTATTACTGTAGTATTCCGACCATAAACATACTAGTATTTGTGATATTTTTCACAAGTGATTAATTTCTGATGAAGCTAAGCTCCTGGATGAAAACCCAACAGGCCTATTATTTTGTATAAGTGCACATCCTAATCCCAACTTAGAAGCATCAGCTTGGATTATGACAACTTTCTTAGAGTCGAAAGGTTTTAAAGCTGGAGCATTTGCAATTATGTCTTTAATGTTTTGCAGAGGTTTATCACGGATAGTTAGCCACTCTTTATCATTCCTAATAACATTTGTAACTCCCTCTTATTTGTGGGAGCCTTAAGGCATTTAATTGCTCTGAGTTTTTTTAATCATCGATTCGAATGCCTGCCACTGAAATTGTACGACCTAACTAGTTAACCATGTAACTGAATGTTATCTCTATTGAATTTTACTTTAACTTAAAATAGCTCTTTTCATCTATGGAGAAAAATGTAAAATCCAACCAATCCTAATCTAGGATCATGTTACTCCATAGTGCTCCCACAAATCAGTATGTCACCCTGGCATGTCACGAAAATTGAGCTCGTTTACCCGTTGAAATGTCTGCGGTGGGGAAAATGTACACAGACTCGACGATTCACTCCATAACCGTATTTGCCAATATCCTTAAATCAAAGACTGAAAAAACTTGCATATTTGCTAGTTGAGTGGCAATTTGTTCGAAAGTTGGCAAGGGATAAGTTTCTTCGCCTCATTAAGATTCTTTGGATCTAAGCACAAGGTTTAACTTTATTATTTTGTGGGAAAAGTCCCGGAATTCAGTTACGGCTTCTAAATGTTCAGAAATGTTCAAATGTTTGATTTCGGATGCCAAACCGTTTTTTGAAGTTTGCAATCCACCCTCGGTTTAGATTAAAAGAACGTTCGGCACCGTAAAAATTTTTGACAACTCTTTGTGGACCTCAGAAGCCATTCGTGCAACCTTGGCCAAAATCATGCAAAAGGCTAGAAGTATTTAAGAATGAACAATGAGAATTAGTACATGTACATTCATGACTAAGTTCATACTTACCTACTTACATTCGTATCTTCAAAAGACGAGTAAGCGTAAAGGAGTTATATTGTAGATAAACCAAAAAGCCGTATGCATTTGTATTCTTTTGTATTTCTTTCGAATTCGGATTACAGAGTACACAAAGGTAAACAATTGCTATTTAGATTATCGCATTATTCGGATTAGCAAGAGTTATTGTAGTTTATTTTAGATAAACAGAGTACTGTGGGGAGCAAAAATCATGTTCCTAATTTACAAACCGATTATTAAAAATTCAACTTTATTGCTAAAAGTAATGATGACAACATGTTACTTACAGTGGGATTCACACTTTATTTTCTGCAATCGTTTAAAGTTGTTTCTTCTAGAATACAGTATAGGCATACAACGACTTATGGCGCTAATTCTTTTCCCAAAAACAGTAGTGTATACCCATAATTATGATAAATCAATTGATGAATAAAACTAGCAATAACACTGCACCAAAAAAAAAACACTTAACACTTCACAGTAAAACTTGTACTTCAGCCCTAATTGTGTGCTCTGGCTCTGCACTATTACTAAACTTAGTCAGATCTTTAGCTAACTCCCTCCAGTTGCGCACTCCAAGTTGGTTGAGGTCCCCTTCTAATTCTGCGCGCTACTTAAGGTGAGGTCTTCCTCTACTGCGTTATCCCTCTGGGTTATATTCGAAAACTCTGCAGGGCGGAGCATTGGTCTCTATTCGCCATCTTAGGCGGCTACTGCGCAGTTTTCTGTCTAGGGCGAAGTCGCTGTACGGGTCGTATAGTTCGTCGTAGAATCTTTTCCCTTCAAAGCCCGTCAACGCATATGGGATCGAATATTTTTCGAAGGATTTTTCTCTCGAAACGAATCCATGCTATAAAGTAGGATGGGGATTCGATCTCGAAATTATGCCTGCCGATTGTGACGTTTTGTCCAATTCGTCGATGTTGTGCCCCTTCTTATTGACAGCATATACAAAGCATACTAAGCCCATTTTGGCAGCTTTCGTTTCAATACTGGCGAACGCACCGTGACATGCCGCGAGTTCTCCCAATTATGTCGATATCATCGGCGTACGCTAGTAGTTGCACAGGCTTTTGAACGATTTTGCCTCCAGTCTTCACTTATGAGTTCCACACAGTTCTTTCAAGAAAATGTCAAAATTGTTGATTTCAAAATTGTTGGCGCCACTGTTCATCGACATAGAACTGTATTCAGGGACACAGACATCTGAGTTATCCAATTGAATCACAAAGGTTGCGATTAAGTCGTTACCGTCCTTCATGGAGCAGCGAGTTTGTCGGGGATGCCAAAACTAGACATGGCTCTACATAGCTCGTCTCTATAAATCCTGTCATATGCGGCCTTAAAATCGATGAAAAGATGTTGGTATCAATTTGAAGACTTCTTGAGTTTTTCCAGGATCTGCCGGAGTATGAAGGTTTTATCGATTGTGAACTTTCCTGACGCAGGGTTTCAGACAATCGCATAATATGACAGATCTTGTATCCAATGTTGAGGAGACTTATATCTCTATATTTGGCGCAGTTGCAGGGTTCTCATTTTTTGTGGATCGGGCATACGGTGCTGAAATTCCATTCCTCAACCATACGCTCTTCTAACCAGATCTGAGAAATGAGATGGTGCATGTTCTTCACAAAGTCATTTAGAGCAGCTTTGAATACTTCGCCCGGTAAGCCGTCCGTTCCAGCTGATTTGTTGGATTTTAGCTTAGATATTGCTATTCTTACTTCGTTTTGGTCAGATGGGTTTTGGGTATTATTGTCTAAGTTGAATGGTGTATTCTTCCTAACGGCAGGATGTTGGTCTTTTTCGCCGTTATACAGTCTGCAGAAAAAGTTTTTACATATTTTCAGCACCGACTGTGAATCTACTACAAGCTTTCCTTCTTCATCTCTACAGGCTTCTGTATGGGTCTACTTACCTTGATACGTTCTTTTTACTTGTTGTTTAAACTTCCGTACGTTATTCCTCTAGTGCAACCTCTGAATGTCTTCGCTTGCGCGCTGCTCTTTTTTTCTTATGGAGAAGTCGATGTTCTTCCTGTCTCGCAGATTGTTTAGGTGCATGTGCTTGCCGGCATTCTTCATCAAACCAGGGATTTCTTAGTGGTGGTCGGATGAGACCCAGCATATCAGTTGCTGCGTCCTTACTGTCCTCCTTTCCTATCCTGGCGTTAAAATTGATTTTAACGTTAGACTTCTTTGGTGGTGTCGTCCTTGTCTTCGGGACATATTAGGCTTATGTTAGCGAATTTAGCCTCAATGCTGATTATCATAAGACGCTCGCTCTTGTCGGAAGCTCAAAGCTTCTTGTCTAAGTCTGCGCTGTTTCTTTTCTCTATACGAATCACCATAGTATACGGGTATATTACAGTTTTTCATCCTCCTTATGTCCGGTCCATCCCATCGCACTTCCTGGATGGCGGTGATATCTGCATGATAGGAAGCGCCTTTACTAATTGCTCCGTTACACGTGGCCTGTTAAGAATCCAAACATTCGTCGTGCAGATCCAAAGGTCGTTGTCCTTTCAAGAGTTTGCTAGGGTCGTCAACAGTGAGCCCATTTTTATCCAAACTATTAGTTGGTTCGTCACATATTTTGACCTCTTCTGTATGGGGTTGTTAGCCCTATGACGGCGGCTAAAAAAATTGTGGTTTGGGAATCTTTTACATATCTTTAATTTTTTTGGGCAGATCTCTGTAGCATGACAAATTTTGTGTAACCAAAAATGAGACCTCGTTTCTCCCTCGATATCAAATGTGGCCATCGCCTGGTAGAGCTTCGACTGGTGAATGCTGTCATATGCAGTGTGGCGCAAAATTAATCATCCAATTTGGTTTTTGAATTACTTTTTGAATAAGAAAAAATGATTTTGAGTGATGGAAATCTGTATTTAGACCTTTACAATTGTTTCTGTTAAGTGGAAAAGATGATATCCGCCAGTGTGGATACACATTTGTGCCAGTTTTATCGCATTTTCCATGACTTTTCGCAAGATTCCCGGTGATAACTGTTCGCATTCCAGTCGAATATTCTCCTTAAGGGCTGCGACTGTCTGAGGCATTGTTGGCATTCACCCTTCAAGTAGCCCCAAAGAAAGAAGTCTGGGATGATTAAATCGGGCGATCTTGCAGGCCATGCCAAATCGCCAAAACGGGAGATTACGGGACCAGGAAACGCTTCCTTCTCAATATCCATCGTGGCTCGTGCTGTGTGTGCGGTTGCACCATCTTCTTGAAGCCACATGTTCACCAAGCCCAGCTCATCCAATTCCGGCAGTAAGAAGTCGTATATCATGGCCCTGTAGCGTTCGCCAGTACCAGTAACCGTACTCGTCCCGCGTGAATGCCGCACCACACAGTAGCTTTGAGTAGATGTAATGGCTCTTCGTGCATCACACGCGGATTTTTAGTGCCCCAGAAAGGAAGATTTTGCTTATGGACGTAACCGCTTAAGTGGAAATGCGCTTCATCGCTCATGATGATTTTCGACACAAAATCGTTCTCTTCGTTGTTGAGATTGAGGATGTCTTTACAGCAATTCACATGCGACTGACGGTCAGGACACATTAACTGATGCACTGTTTGCACTTTATACGGGAACATGTGTAAGTCTTTCACTGGTGATGCCCAATTGCGTGGCCCGTCGTTGTCGGGTTGATGTTTCTACTTTCTCAGCGGCATCACACGCGGCCACAGCCGCGATATTCTCGGCCGGATGACCGGTAGGGTGGCGGCTACTCCCTGCATGGTCTCCTGTGGTTCCACTCTGTTCGAGTCGAGTAGCTAAGCGCCGGAATGTTTGCCCAGTTGGCGCGACATGATTAGGGAATCGACGTCAAAATTCACGCTGCGCTATCACCACCGACCGATTATTGGTCAAAAAAATCGACACAATTATTCCTCGCTCTTGCGGAGTATAGCGCTCCATTGCTTGTCTGTTTGTATACTGCAGCTGTCTAGTTCACAAATGCCAAATATGATTGACGTACGATAGGGTGATTAATTTTGCGCTACCTTGTATATGCTACCTTGAGCTTGAAGTTGATACGAATAAGATCTTATGTGTTCTGCTGGTCTGCTGGGTTTTGTCATTTTTATTTTCTATGTGCTGCACTTCTACAGGACATCCAGATCCTATACCCTCGTACTCATTCATTGCCTTATAATATTGTTGTACAATTTACAAAATTCGATGTTTACGGACTTCCTAGTAAATGCTCTTCGCCTGGATAAGCTAATTTGTAGGCTTTCCAAATTTAAATTTGAAATCATAGAAAAAAAGAACAAGATATATTCAATAATAAAACCGGAAGGTGTTAGGAATAAATAATTGTTTGCCGGTTTTTTTTTTTTTTTGTTTATAAGTGCATTTGTCCGTTCTCACTGTATAAATAGATAAATATAAAAGAAAATCACAGTTATTACGTCATATCTCATAAAATATAGTCATTAATCACCCATAATTATTGGTGTCGTGAAAACACTATATACATATATATACTCGTATATTCATTTGCATATACGTGTATATTTTATATATAGACAAACGTTTATAATAAAAATACAAAAAAAAATAAATAAAAAATAAAACAAAATAAGTACTTTATTTATATATACAATACAAACATTGAATATATACATACATACAATTATAAACTTGACAAAAGGCTTCCCATAAAAGTTTTCTTGTCTTCTAAATATAAATAACAAAACCAAAAAAAAAATAAAAAAATCACAAAAAAACAAAAGAAAAATACAAAAAAAAGAAAAAAATACACATAACAACTAAAGTAGCCTACTAAAGCAATCCTAAAGTTAATGATATGTTTACTAGCAATATATTTAAGACAACTATTAACTATTATACTAACATTATATGAATGATAAATAAGTATATATGTATATATAAAAGAAAGTGTATTTGCTAATATATATATTTATATATTTATTACTCGTACATATGTACATGTATGTCGAATATGTGCAAAAGTCGACACTAAATCAATCTTTAATTAAAACCACTTTTTAATTGATTAAGTTCATAATTTTACTTAACATCCTATGCAAATATATTTATATGAAAAAAAAAAAAACAAAAAAACAAAAAACTTAAAAAGAAAAAAAATATATATATATAAATAAATAAATAAAAAAATATCGTAATTTTTATGTAAGACTACTTTAATACCGCTATGAGCAAATTCTGGGTGATGTTCATAAAGTAAAATTCACAAAAAAAAAAAAAAAAGATTAAACATTAAAATAAAAATAAATAAATGAGTAAAATAAAAAAAATTCAAAAAACCAAAAATTTAATAAAACAAAAAAAACTAGCTACATTTCTACTATACTAAACACTATGTGGAACACATTTTTTACTTATACATCTATATTTTAACTTAACAATTACAATTTTATGAATTTAATTATACAAATAAAATATTCAGGATAATATTAAAAACTACAAAAAAAAAACGACTCGCTATTGTTTCATTTGAATTTATTTATAAACTGAAATAAATTTGTGTGCTAGAAAGCCGAATTCGAGGACAGATTTTCAAAAAAAATCGATAGTTTGCCTCATTGGGCCGAATAAGACTACCCCGCCTTTAGACGGGCTGACCTGGAAACGGGTATTTTAGCAAGAAAAATACATATCACCTTGATCAAAAAGTTCCCGTGTGGCGCTCCGATTTGAGTTCTGTTTTTTTTTTTTGTTAACTTGGTAAATTCCCTGTTGACATTCCCTCTAAATCTTAGCGTCATAGCTTGACATTTGCAAAAGTTACGTAGCCAAGAGTACATCTATCTCTGGGTGTGTTGGCGATTTTTTACAATTTTACAAATGGATTTCAATTTGCAACAACGAACTTATACCAAACTTGGTATTAAATTTTGAGTAAAAATGGTGCACGAACGTTGGAAATGTTGGAAAAGTGTTTCGGCAAGGATTCTCTAAAGAAAACGGTCGTTTACCAGTGGCACGAGCGGTTCAAAAGTGCTCGTGAGTCAATCGAAGATGATGAACGCAGTGGCAGATCATCGACGTCGACATCGAAAAACGGCGAAGACATTGATGAAGTAAAAGAAATATTGCGGTTGGTCAATAACCGCAAATTAACCATCAGAGAGATAGCGGAGGACTTGAACATTGCCTATGGATCCGTCCAAGACATTTTGGTTAATTATTTGGGTTTCCGTCGTGTAGCACTAAAGTTGGTGCCACAACACCCCAATTTCATACAAAAAAGAGACCGTGTTGACGTCGCGAGCCTGAATCCGATCCCACATTCATCAAAAGGATCATTACTGGAGACGAGACGTGGGTTTATGAATACGACTCGCAATCCAGACATCAAGCAAGTGAATGGCGTTCACCAACTGAGCCGATACCAAAAAAACCACGTCGTTTTCAGTCAAAAAAGAAGGCAATGCTCACGGTTTTCATGGATTACAACGGTGTAGTGCATCATGAATTTTTGCCAGAAGGCCAGACAGTGAATAAAGAGTATTATTTGGGTGTTATGAGACGTTTGTGTGAAGCAATTCGCCGAAAGAGACCAGAATTGTGGGCAGAAAACTCGTGGATTTTGCACCATGATAACGCACCGTCGCACAGTGCCATCATTGTTCGTAATTTTTAGACGAAAAATGCAACAAATACCATCCAACAGCCATCGAATTCACCTGATTTGGCTCCCTGTGACTTCTTTCTGTTCAATCGAGTTACAAAACCACTACGGGGAACGCATTTCAACAGCCGCGCCGAGAGGAAGTAATGGAAAAATCGCAGGAAACGCTGATGGACATACCGAAAACCGAATATAAAAAATGTTTCAAGGATTGGATCAACCGCTGGCATAAGTATGTTGTAGTCGATGGGGATTACTTTGAAGGGGAAAATATAGATGTAGATGAATAAACTTGTATTTCCAATTTTCTGAATGCATTCCGGGAACTTTTTGATCAAGGTATACAGGTGAATGACTTTGACAACTGAATGACAACTTTTTAAAATGCTATAATTTTTTTATTTTTTGATAAATTTTATTGTGCCAAAGCAAAAATGTTGGAAAATACATCAATTTTCAAATTGTATCAGTAGTTTTCAATATATCCACCTTTGGCGCGAATAATGGCCTTGAGACGGCCGAAGAAAGCATCGCACGCTGCACGCAAGTGGCTCTGCGGTATTTTGGCCCATTCCCGGCGAAGTGCTTGTTTGAGGTGGTCCAAACTTTGGTATTTTTTAGTGCTAACCTTCGTCTTCAAAATACCCCAGACAGAGAAATCCAACGGATTTTCATCCGGAGAATTTGCAATTAATTGTGTCGAAGAAATGAAGTGTGGAACATTGTTTTTTAACCATTGTTGGTTGACGCGCGCTTTGTGAGACGGGGCTGTGTCTTGTTGAAATGTCCACGGTGCCAGACCGAAATGATTGTTTGCTCAAGGCTTCAATACTGCCTCTAAGACAGTTTCACGGTATACGATCGCATTAATTTTGACGCCACGGCCACGTTCCAAAAATACGAGTGGAGAGCAACCATCGGCGGTTATGGCGGCCCAAACCATTACCATCGGTGCTGCCTGCTTTCTGGTGATCGTCCGAAGGTATAAATTTTCGAAGGACCTCTCTGGCAAGTAAACTCAGTCATTTTGTTTGTTGACTTATTGCTCGATAACAAATGGCGACTCATCGGAAAAAACCAAATTCGGAAACTCACTACTTTCGTGCAAGTGTAGCAACTCCTTCGCTCTTTCGACTCTAACTTTTTTCTGTTGCGGTGTTAGATCGTGTGCTTTTTAGAACTTCAATGGCTTGAGCCCAAGCTCATTTTTCAGTATGTGTTGCATCCGTTCCAACGATATTTTGAGCTCACGAGCCATTTTTCTTCCATTTCGCTCAATTCGAGCCTTCAATTTCAGAACCATTTCTGCCGATGTTGCTTTTTTTTTATAACCACCTCCGTGGCGTTTTGCAATGCTGCCAGTATCACGGTATCGAGCTACATATGGTTCGAGACACAAATGATTTATTCACGGGCTCTAACGATAGCTACTTGTGGTTTTCCAGCCAAATATAAAGCAATCACACTATCACGTTTGAATTCCATCGCGGATAAAAATTTTTCGACACAACTGAGACGCAAATCGTTTAAAGGGCTTGTAAATAATAAAATTATCTGTCATGTGTCAAAATTTGAGCTCACTGTCATGAACGGTTTGGAAATTATAGCAGTCAGAAGTCGGTTGCAGTTCGAGTCATTCAGGGTGTATATAGAATACATCACTGTATCCACCATAGTTCTTTTTAATTGTTTTAATGTTATGCACTGTCAGGCCTAGTGATGTTAGTTCCTGTTTTAATTTTTCGACGGGCATTTCATCTAGCCCATACAACACGACTTTGAGTGACCTTGCTGATGGAGGGTCGTGAGAAAAAAATTGCCAATTCTTTGTTTTAAACACTGAGCACACAGCTTTGTGAATGTCGGTAGTTTCAAAAATGACTTTGATCCCTATTGATATTTTTTTAATATAATAGTTCATAATTTTTGCTTCGCGAAAGAGTGAATGGATTTCAGCGCTGGTTTTTCGAAGAACACATATAGATGGTATTTTAGCTTTTCTTAGCTTTGATTGGATCATTTCATCATTACTGTCATTGTCTGAATCGTCTAAACATTGTAGAGGGCGATAGAAGGTTATTCTGGAGTTATCTCCAAGAGAATTCAGTTTTTGAGTTTTATTGTTGGAAGACAAGATATTGACTTCAAACTTAGGTGACCGGCTCCTCTTAGGAATTTTGCCTTTATATTTTATACACTGATTTTAGTACCGCACAGATAGATGGAATGTCTTAACAGTTCAACGCGCCGATTAGTACTCCACATATCTTAGATGAAATACCTTCTTCATTTAGAGCAGGAAGACCGAGAAAAAGCTTTGATGAGTGTTGTGAGAAGAGAAAAGTTAAAATCATTTTAGATTCTTTAAGCGCTGAAGAAATTGCAATGGCTCATGAAAAAAGGCTTAGACAAGACGGAAAAAGAAATACTGCTATTGCAGTGAAAAAATTATCTGAAAGTTCTCCGAACCGAGGTTTGATTGTTTTGTTTTGTTTTTTTTTATATTTTTGAAGGTTAAATTTTGTTATTTAGGTTCTATTGTGAGGAAAACGCTAAAAACACCTGCTCCTGGATTTTTACCAATAACTGCAGATGATGCACTAGCATTAATCACGGACATTCAGCTTTCAACTCAGCAGTACGAAATACTACGCCTAAAAATTAACAACAAAGTTCCCAATTTATTACCTTCATACGAGTACTACAAAATTAAAGAAACTAAGACGAAATGCTACCCAAATGATAAAACTGTGAGCGAAACTTCTGCAGAATGTGGATTGTAAAGTTTAGTAAATCACAGCGTTGAGCGTTTATGTTTAGCTCAAAAGGACGTTTTAAGTTCCGTTGCTGACCTAGAAGAACTATCCTTGGTAATAAAATGGGGCTGTGGTGGTGCTCAACAGGAATCACACAAACAAAAATTTTCTGCTGGTGATAATTAGGATGAAAATCTTTTTTGTATCTTAATGGTTCCCATCCAGATGTATTTCTTTAAGGATGAAATTAAGCAAGTACTTCGGCAAAACCCTGCCCCATCATCAACCCGATATTGCCGACCAATAAAATTAAATTTTGCTAAGGAAACCACAGAACTGATCCAGTCAGAGGTAGAATCAATTCAAGATCAAATTGAACCCTACTTCCTATAGAATTTAACATTGACAGTTTGCATATCATAATTAAACCGGTCTTTTTGTTAACTATGATTGAAATTATCAAAAAGTTTCATATCATCTTAGAAGCTCTTGGGTCTGGGTTCCCAATAGATGCAAGGGAACTATGGTATATCTTAAAAATTATGCCTGGTATTTTATGCCAGTAAGTGTGCATAAGGTCTTGTTTCATGGAAAACATGAAACTTCCAATCGGACAACTTTCAGAAGAAGCACAAGAGGCAAGAAAAAAGGAAAATAGAAGGCTTAGGGAACTGTTTACTAGAAAAATATCTCGTGTAGATACATAAACTGACCTCTTAAATCGATTGCTTATAACCCCAGATCCATTCTTAGCAAGTCCAAGATGCTTTCCGAGAAGAAAGAAAAATGTCATGGAACAGGAAGTCTTGCAACTTTTAGATGTACCAAATAATTAAAAAAATTAAAATAAGCTGGTTTTAATGTATGGTTTTGTCTTGAAATATGTAGTCATATGTTATATTCTATGTTGTGAACAATTTCAATTAAAAAAAAAACAAAAAACCTGAACAAAAATATTTATTTGTGAGCGCTATTAATTTAATTCCGCTAAATCAGCGATTCGTCACACTGTGCAGTGGAGAGAAAAGTTAAAGGAAGATGAAATAAAATGACGAAGCAATAAATTAAAAAGCAAGGAAAAAATGCGGAATGCCAGGCAAAAGTGGAAAGCGTTGGCTGAAGGCAAAAAATGAAACGATTGAAGAGAAAAGGCGGTATGAGCGCATACGTCAGAGACAAAGACGGGAGAAACTCTCAAAAATGCGAAATGCAAAACCAACACAAAATGCTCCTTACAAATGCAAGCAAACGTTGGCAAAAGCTGTAAAAAAAAGCGGAGGATGCATTACCAAAAAACATGCAAAAAAATTAAAAGTACTTGAAGTTTTGTTTAAAATATTTAAGCAGTCTTTACAAACAAAACAAAAGAACAACAATTCCAGCAATACACTGCCAGAAAGTGTAGTTAACACCATTAGCAAGTTCTACCACCCGGAATTTATTCAGAAAATCAAAAATACAAGTTTATTCATTTAAATCTATATTGTCCCCTTCAAGGTAATTGCCATCGACTGCAACACACTTATGCCAGCGGTTGATTCAATTCTCGAAACGCGTCCATCGGTATGTCCACCAGTGCTTCCTGCGATTTTTCCATTACTTCCTCTCGGCGCGGCTGCTGAAACGCGTTCCCCGTAGTGGTTTTCTAACTCGATTGAACAGAAAGAAGTCACAGGGAGCCAAATCATGTGAATTCGGTGGCTGTTGGATGGTACTCGTATTTGTTGCATATTTCTCAAAAAATTACGAATTATGATGGCAATGTGCGACGGTGCGTTATCATAGTGCAAAATCCACGAGATTTCTGCCCACAATTCTGGTCTCTTTCGGCGAATTGCTCACGCAATCCTCTAATAACACCCAAATAATACTCTTTATTCACTGTCTGGCCTTCTGGCAAAAATTCATGATGCAGTACACCGTTGTAATCCATGAAAACCGTGAGCATTGCCTTCTTTTTTGGCTGAAAACGACGTGGTTTTTTTGGTATCGGCTCAGTTGGTGAACGCCATTCACTTGCTTGATGTCTGGATTGCGTGTCGTCACCAGTAATGATCCTTTTGATGAATGTGGGATCGGATTCAGCCTCAAATCATCTCTTTTGCGACGTCAACACGGTCTCTATTTTGCATGAAATTGAGGTCTTTTGGCACCAACTTTGCTGCTACACGACGGAAACGCAAATCATAAACCAAAATGTCTTGGATGGATCCATAGGCAATGCTCAAGTCCTCCGCTATCTCTCTGATGGTTATTCACCAACATTTCTTTGACTTCATTAATGTCTTCGTCGGTTTTCGATGTCGATGTCGATGGTCTGCCACTGCTTTCATCATCTTCGATTGACTCACGACCACTTTTGAACCGTTCGTGCCACTGGTAAACGACCGTTTTCTTTAGAGAATCCTTGCCGAAACACTTTTCCTACATTTCCAACCTTCGCGCACCATTAAATCCGTTTTTTACGCAAAATGTAATACCAAGTTTGGTACAAATTCGTTGTTGCAAATTTAAATCCATTTCTATAATAGTAAAAAATCGCCAACACACACAGAGACAGTTTAGATGTACTCTTGGCTACATAACTCTTTGCAAATGTCAAGCTATGACGCTAAGATTTAGAGGGAATGTCAACAACAGATTTACCAACTTAACAAAAAAAAACAGAACTCAAATCGGGACAATGGGAACGCCACACTGTGGTGTGGTGCGGGAACTTTCTGATCAAGGTGGTATACATACTAGATGGACTGAAAAGTGACTTCCTTGACCGCCAGAATGCGTTGCTACTGCAAAAAAGGTTATGGTGCCTTGAAGTCCATTCATATTTAGGCAGACATGCCAAATTTCAGTACGATACTGCCTTTAGTTTTGTTTTGACAGCTGATTGTTGTTGACGTGTTTGGCATCATGTTGAGTATAGACAAAAACGATTTTCGTTCTCTCATAAAACATTATTTTTTGAGAGGCAAAACGGCGAAGGAAACAAAAGAAAATTTGGATAAATATTATGGGGCTAATGCTCCGTCAGATTACATCGTCAAATATTGGTTTCGAGAGTTTCGTGGTGGCCGCAAGTCCACTACCGATCAAGTCCGCAGCGGCAGGCCCTCCGATGCGGTTACAGAGGACAATGTCAAAAAAAATACATGAAATGGTGTTGGCTGACCGGAAAGTGAAGGTGCGCCAGCTAGCAGAAACCACAAAGATTAGTACTGAGCGCACATGCCATATTTTGGGCAATATTCTGCATATGAAAAAGTTATCCTGCCGCTGGGTGCCGCGCATGCTCACTCCTGACCAAAAACACGAAGGCGAAAGCACTTGGAAAGAGTGTTTGGACTTGCTGATGCGGAATCGTTCGGACTTTTGGCGTCGATTGGTAAGTGGATTTGGATCCCTCAGACTATTATCTCTTCCCAAACCTCAAAAGATGGCTCATCAATAAAAAATTCGGCCCACGCGAGGAAATCATCGACGCCACGGAGGAGTATTTTGCAGACCTTCCAGAAAATAACTTAATTCATGCGGTTTGCTAAGGGATGGCGTAACTTGTATTATACCATTGTTATTATTCCATTGGAACATGCGTTGGAAAGCGACTGTCATTGTATGTCATTTCAGTATATGTCATTCATTTGAAGCGTAAACAACAATAATTTTTTTTTCACTCAAATATGTCGAACTTTGTGCCTGAAAAAGTGTTTTTGCGGGGAGTTCTTCTTCATTACTTTAATATGAAGAAAACTGCTGCCGAAAGTCATCGTACTTTGGTGGAAGTTTATGGTGAACATGCGCTAGCAGAGGGAACGTGCCAAAAGTGGTTTGCACGTTTTAAAAGTGGTGATTTTGGCTTGGAAGACGATGAACGTCCTGGGCAGCCAAAAAAGTTTGAAGATGAAGAACTGGAAGCATTACTCTATGAAGATTGTTGCCAAACACAAGAAGAGCACACAGAATCTTTGGGTGTCACTCAAGCAGCCATTTCAAAACGTTTAAAAGCAGCTGGATATATTCAAAAGCAACGCAATTGGGTTCCACATGAACTCAAGCCGAGAGACGTCGAAAGGCGGTTTGCATGTCCGAAATGCTGCTGGAACGCCACAAAAGGAAGTCATTTTTGCATCGGATTGTTACTGGTGATGAAAAATGCATCCATTACGGCAAACTTCAAGCGCAAAAGATCATGCGTGAAACCTGGCCAACCAGCCAAATCAACGGCAAAGCCGAATATCCATGGCGCGAAGGTAATGCTCTGTATTTGGTGGGATCAGATGGGTGTGCTGTATTATGAGCTGCCAAAACCGGGTGAAACCATCAATTGACAACGCTACCGAACACAATTAATCCGTTTGAAGAGAGCAGTGGCCGAAAAACGCCCGGAATATGCGACCAGACACGAGGCAATAATTTTCCATCATGATAACGCTCGGCCCCACGTTGCTATTCCGGTTAAGAACTATTTGGAAAACAGTGGATGGGAAGTCTTACCCCACCCGCCTTATAGCCCAGACCTTCTGACTACCATTTGTTCCGGTCGATGCAGAACGCCCTCACTGAAATACGGTTCACATCAGAGCAGAATATCAAAAATTTGCTTGATTCATTCTTGGCTGCCAAGCCGGCGCAGTTCTTTTAGGATGGGATCCACAAATTGCCAGAAAGATGGGAAAAAGTCAAAGCTTCAGATGGGCAATACTTTGAATAATACTATTGTACATGTTTGTCTTAAATAAACATTCAAATTTTGAAAAAAACCGCACGAATTAATTTATACACCCAATAGTTAACACCATTAGCAAGTTCTACCACCCGGAATTTGTTCAGAAAATCAAAAATACAAGTTTATTCATCTAAATCTATATTGTCCCCTTCAAGGTAATCGCCATCGACTGCAACATACTTATGCCAGCGGTTGATTCAATCCTCGAAACATTTTTCATATTCGGTTTTCGGTATGTCCACCAGTGCTTGCTGCGATTTTTCCATTACTTCCTCTCGGCTGCTGAAACGCGTTCCCCGTTCCCAACTCGATTGAACAGAAAGAAGTCACAGGGAGCCAAATCAGGTGAATTCGATGGCTGTTGGATGGTAAAAATTGCGAACAATGATGGCACTGTGCGACGGTGCGTTATCATGGTGCAAAATCCACGAGTTTTCTGCCCACAATTCTGGTCTCTTTCGGCGAATTGCTTCACGCAAACGTCTCATAACGCCCAAATAATACTCTTTGTTTACTGTCTGGCCTTCTGGCAAAAATTCATAATGCACTACACCGTTGTAATCCATGAAAACCGGGAGGATTGCCTTCTTTTTTGACTGAAAACGACGTGGTTTTTTTGGTATCGGCTCAGTTGGTGAACGCCATTCACTTGCTTGATGTCTGGATTGTGTGTCGTCACCAGTAATGATCTTTTTGATGAATGTGGGATCGGATTCAGCCTCGCAAATCATCTCTTTTGCGACGTCAACACGGTCTCTATTTTGCATGAAATTGAGGTCTTTTGGCACCAACTTTGCTGCTACACGACGGAAACGCAAATCATAAACCAAAATGTCTTGGATGGATCCATAGGCAATGCTCAAGTCCTCCGCTATCTCTCTGATGGAAGGGTCTACCGCCGTATCAACAGCTCCTGAAAATTTTGAATTATGATGAGTCACTAAATTTGTTTTTATTGTACATACAGTGTTGTGCAAAACATACCGGATTTTTCCTGAAAATTTTTCATTGAAGAATTTTAGGGGACAGGAATACAGTAGGTACACTTGTTTGGCAATTTAAGAAAACCTATTAAATAAGTTTGCAAATAAAAAAAAAAACAAATCACTGCTATCATTATTTTTAGAGTTTTGCCAAAAGCTGTAGATCAACTTACGACGACTCATCGACGATATCGATGATATAATTGTCACGGTGCGTTCGCTGATATTGACATGGAAGCTGTCAAAATAGGTTTAGCGGTGAATGAGGGAAAAACCAACTATATACTGCCGTCAAGAGTTCCCACACAACATCGAGGGATTGGACAGAACGTCACTATCGACACCTATAATTTCGAGGTACTAAACGACTTTGTCTATGAATTGTGCCAACAACACCTTAACACAAATAAAGCGGAGATCCACTCTTGCCAATCGCTGTTTCTTTGGTCATTGTTAATCCCAGTCCTATTTTATCGCTCAGAAGCATGGACCCTATCGAAAGCGGGTGAAAATATTCTCAGTCGCTTCGAGAGATAAATCCTTCTAAAAACATTAGGCCCCGTTTCCGTCGACGGGTCTTGGTGGAGAAGATTCAACGACGAACTATACGAGCTGTACAGTGCTATCATTATTTTTAGAGTTTTGCCAAAAGCTGTAGATCAACTCAATGCCATGCCCCTGCAAAACATACCGGATTTTCAAAAGTTCCATATTTTCATACTCATTAACTTGCTGATAGTAGTTTTGGTTGTCATTTGGAGTGAGTTATACACTTAACAAAACTTAAAAGGTCAGGTGTCTCCAATTTGTTCCCTAATAAAATGTCTAAATATAAATACAATGGTGTGGTTAAAAATCAGGTGGTAGTGGATTTTAGGGCAGTGCTAAAAGTATAAAATGCCATCATCGACAGTGTGTGACATTATAAAAACGTTTCGGAATGTAAAACCGGTCGAAACCATTCACTGTGAAGGACGTTCCAGAAAAACTAAACTTCAAACCGATCGGCAAATTAAGAAAATGATTTTTAACGATCCTTTCTTGCCTTGAAGAAAGGTTGTTCGTGACCTCAATCTATCAATTGAAGCAAATGCTGTAAGAGAAGTTGGTTTTTGTTCTTCTCGACCAGCGAAAAAACCTCTACTTACAGCTAAGCATAGACAAAATAGGTACCATTTTATTCCTCTAGTAAGTCTTTGATTACTTTGCTAACGCCAATCGTTTCCTAGAGTGGAATTCGCAGGAAACCATTTGATTTGGTCAGCAACGAAGTGAAAAATTCTACACTTTAGCGACGAGAGTAAGTTCAACTTGATTACTACCAATGGAAGTATTCATGTTAGACGAAAGAAGGAGACACATCTTCAGCGACGCCATTGTCCTCCTTCCGTGAGGCATGGAGGATGCTCAATTATGGTGTAGTGAAGTTTTTCTGGAGCGAAATGTGGACAAATACATGAGATTAGTGGTATTATGGATCGCTTTCAGTGTAGGGATATACTGGAATCCGTAATGCTATGATACGCTGAGGAGGAGATGCCACTGCGTTGGGTTTATCAACTTGATAACGACCCAAAACATTCATCAAAGTTGGTTAAGGAGTGGTTTGCGTAGAAAAATGTTGACGTGTTGGAATGGCCCTCTCAATCTCCCGATCTAAACCGTTGTGGGCCATTTTAAAAAGACGACTCATGACGTCACTAAAGAATGAATGAGAGAACATTCCAAAAAGGAATTTTTGAGAATCAAGTGGCGTCCATGCCTAGGATATGCAAGGAAGTCTTAAAAAACAACAGTTACTGGACAAAATATTAAGTATAACGAAAATCCGGTATGTTTTGCACAGGCCGTTACTGAGTTAGGTTACGTTTTTTTTTTTTGTATAAAAAAACATATTATCGCAAACCCTTTTCTTTCCCTTTATTGTACACTTATACAATAAGTTTTCTTAAATTGACAACAGATTTTACTTAGGTTCTTTCTGTTCCCTAAAATTCACAAAAAAAAAATGTTCGAGAAAAATCCAGTATGTTTTGCACAACACTGTAATAACAGCCAGAGAAGTATGTAGGGTTTTTTTGATGCATCGATTTTTGGTGCACTTCCAAATTCAAGCTTGCAAAATTCGCAGAAAAGTCGCTGGGAAATATTTTTAAAGATCTACTTAAAATTTGAAGTGAAGTGGCTAAAAATTGTTCAAGTTATAGGTGCGGCCAACTTAAAAAATGCAGTTTTGAGATAAACGCGTTTAAAATTTTAAGTTAAAGTCGGTGCCTTGTACTATACTTTGAAAAGCACGTACTTCGAGATAATCTTTGGGGATATCGTTTTTGAGGTTCTAAGGGACCATTGAAAGCAACAAAAAAATCGATTTTTTGAAAATCCTAGAGTGGCCTAACCCCTTAAATCATCCAGCAGATTTTATGTTTCTTTCTGAAATTTGGATCTTTGAAGAAGAGGTTTCTGGATACAAAATACCTAATTTTTCATTTGAAGCAAATTGTAATAACACGTATTCTGTGCTGCAGAATTGTATAAAAGTAATTTATGTATTAGATTGTAAAATTAAACAATGTAAATTGGAAGGTGCAGATATTATAAAAGTCTCATGTGTAATATTGTAAAGGGTGACTAGATACAAGGGTAGTCCCAGATGTACCCGGCCTAACAAAAAAAACACAAAAAATTTGGGGAAAAATATCTTTATTTCCCTACGTAATTCAACACACTTTTCCCAGCGCTGTTCAGCAGCTTCGATATCCTGTTTATAGTGTGAATCGTCGAGCTCCTTAAAATAGCCATAAACCGCAGATTCCACCTCTATACTATTGGCAAATCTTTTACCATCGAGCCATTTTTTTTAAATTCGGAAATAGAAAATAATCCGAGGGGGCTAAATCTGGCGAATAGGCTGCATGAGAAAGCAATTCGAACTTTAACTCATTGATTTTGCCCATTGCGATGATGGATGAGTGAACTGGTATATTGTCTTGATGAAACACAACTTTTTTCTTCGCCAAAGGCGGCCATTTTTGCTTGATTTCATCTTTCAAACGCTGCAATAAGTTCCCATAATAAATGCTGTTGATTGTTTTCCCTTTCTAAAGATAATCAATGAAAACTATGGTATGCGCATCCTAAAAAACTGACGACATGACTGTGCCTGCAGATGGAACTGTCTTCGCCTGCTTTGGAGCCGGCTTTATTGCTGTGGAACTTCCCCAAACACTCGATTGAAACATCCTCACGACGCTGTTTTTGTTCCATTGCGAGTAATAGCGGGACGCATCTTGCGCACAGCTTTCTCATATCTAGTTTTTCAGTCAAAATATTATGTACAGCGCTTTTTGGAATGCCTACCATAATTTCTGGTGAACTCATCTCATTTGGCCGACCACTGCGATGTTCGTCGTGGCAACTCGTACGCTTAAACTCTACCACCCAATATTTTATCTTCGGATCTGTACGTGGAATGTTCGGACCTTTAATAAGCTACGTGCAGCTGAACGATTAGCAGAGGCTTTTAACCGCTATCACGCAGATATCAGCGCTATCCAGGAAGTGCGATGGGATGGGCCGGACATAAGGAGGATGAACAACTGTGGTATATACTATGGTAATTGATATAGGGAAACAGAGCTTATTCAGATCCGGATTTACCGCATGCGGCAGACTTCGCTAAGAAGTTTTGACCTTCCGACACGTGAGCGAGCGTCTTATGACAATCCGTATCAAGGCTAAATTCGCTAACGTAAACTTAAGCCCCTGCGGACGACAAAGACGATGCCAGCAAAGAATGTTTCTACGAGCTCCTCGGCAGTATGCCAGGATAGGAAAGCTAGACATCTGTGGTAGGACAGTTGGTAATCATAGTCTACAGAACACGACGTCTGGCAACGGACTTGTCTCGGTTTCCTCATCTCAATGTACACAAGGGGCCATGGCGGTCTCCGGATCATGAAACGCTAAATCAAATTGACCATATTGCGATCGACGTAACGCATGCCTCAGTATTCTAGACGTTCCGAACGTTCCTGTCAGAAGATATAACGTAGTGAAGCTGCAATCGCTAGAAACCTCTAGAATCTTCCCCGAACGCATATCCCAAAATCTCTCAACAACTCATATGCCGTCAGCATCAAATACCGAAGACCAGCGTGGCAACGCTGCCAATGTATCATCTGAAACGCCGCAACTAATGTGCTGAGTTTCACTCAATCACCACCAAGAAATGGTTTGATGAAGAATGTCCTCAAGCACATGCGGCTAAACACGGCCGAGAGCTGCTCGTGAACTCTAAGAGCAGAAGAGACGGGAAGAGCATCGGTTTCTCCATAAGAAGAAGAAAAGGGCACGAGAAACGCGCGATCGAAGATTTAAGAGTTTGTACGCCAGCAATAACGTACGAAAGTTTTACCAATAGGTAAAAAGAACGTGTCAAGGCAAGTAAACCCGTACAGAAGTCTGTAGACATGAAGAAGGAAACCTTCTAGTAGAGTCACAGCCTTTGCTGAGAATATGGAAAAACTTGGCGAAGAAGTTCAACATTCCACCTTCAGGCAGAATAGACCATTCAACTTAGACGACGATAGCCAAAACTTCCTCCCGCCAGACTAGAACGAAGTACAGATAGGAATAGCGGCCGAGGTATTCAAATGCTGGATATGACTTTGTGGACAGGATGCACCAGCTCATTTCTCAGATCTGGTCAGAAGAGTGTAAGGCTGATGAATGGAATCCCACCAAGGAGACCCTCTCGACTGCACCAACTATAGAGGTATAAGTCTTCTTAACATACAAGATCTTATTTGTCATATTGTGTGAACGTCTGAAACCCTTCGTCAACAACTTGATTGACCCCTGTCAGTGCAGTTTCAGACTACGAAAACCGCAATCGACCACATCTTCATATTCCGGCAGATTCTGGAAAAAAACTCAAAAACTCCACAACGATACCTACCATCTTTTCATCGATTTGAAGGCGGCATTTTACAGCATTTATAGAAACGAGCTATATACTCAAAACCATGTCTGGTTTCGGCATTTCTGCAAAACTCGTACGTCTGTGCAGAATGACGATGGAGAACGCTTGCTTCTCCGTCAAGATGGGTAACGACTGAAAAGATACCTTTGATATTAAAAAAGGTTTTAGACAAGGTTGCGCTCTGTTATATGATGTCTTTAACATCATAC
The DNA here is from genome assembly GCA_963966105.1 of Volucella zonaria. Taxonomy (NCBI): domain Eukaryota; kingdom Metazoa; phylum Arthropoda; class Insecta; order Diptera; family Syrphidae; genus Volucella; species Volucella zonaria. The sequence goes on along the minus strand of OZ014532.1, from coordinate 107,818,069 downwards.
TTGAACGAATTATACCAAACTCACAACCTAACACTGGAGGCAAAACCTTTCAAAAGCCTGTGCAACTATTAGTGTACGGCGATGATATCGACGATATGGATGATATAATTGTCTAGTGCGTTCGCTGGTATTGACACGGAAGCTGTTAAAATAGGTTTAGCGGTGAATGAGGGAAAAACCAACTATATACTGCCGTCAAGAGTTCCCACACATCGAGGGATTGGACAGAACGTCACTATCGACACCTATAATTTCGAGGTACTAAACGACTTTGTCTATGAATTGTGCCAACAATGCCTCAACACAAATAAAACGGAGAACCACTCTTGCCAATCGCTGTTTCTTTGGTCATTGTTAATCCCAGTCCTATTTTATCGCTCAGAAGCACGGACCCTATCGAAAGCGGGTGAAAACATTCTCAGTCGCTTCGAGAGATAAATTCTTCTAAAAACATTAGGCCCCGTTTCCGTCGACGGGTCTTGGTGGAGAAGATTCAATGACGAACTATACGAGCTGTACAGTGACATCGAACGAGTCAGAAAATAGCGTATCAGCCGCCTGAGATGGCACCAAGTCTTCAAATACAACTAAGAGGGACAAAGCAGTAGAGTAAGACCTCGCCTTATATGGCGCACAATATTATGCCAAAGTGATGCTTCCATTTACATGATAATAACCGAAACGTGATTATCGCTACATTTGGTAAAAAAACCCTTGAGTTTCACGATAGACTCCTAGAAATAATAGCGCTGAATAGAATTTAATAGGAGAGCCTATGGAATGGGAAACTAGAGGACCTGACCTCAATATGTTGGAGTGAGATAGATTGCGTACATTGCATCAAAGTACGTGAACACTAGATATTGACAAGACTGTATCAATCAGGCTACCTCATCCGTCTATCGAATCAATATACAAAACGAGCGCCTCAACTACAATTTATGGAAAAAATTACTTCCCAAGCAAGTAAAGACAAGAATTGATTTTATATATTTTCAAAATGGGTGGAGAACTGGTGTAAGGAGTTTCGTAAGCAGAGGAGGCATCCATGATGCAGGAATTGACGGCTGTGGCACACCCGCCGTCATACACGTCGTCATTTAAAAAATATTAAGGGCTAAGCGTCTGGTTTTGTGGTTATTAAGACAGGTACTTTGGGGAAAAATTATAGCCGCTGTATTTATTTCGAGAAATTACTGTTGACAAAATAATAAAAATTCATAAACTGAATAAATTGCGAAATTATCCATTTAACAACTCACGCTGAACACAGCCATCATTATATCGTAAACAGCTGATTATGTTCTTCACTTTGACATTTCCATCGCATTTCGTTTTGTTTTTGTTTATATGCCGGGAAGCAACAAGTTCAACAAACTAAACTCTCTCGATAATTAAATAAATAAACAAAAACGCTCGGCCGAATAGAAAATTAATTAGCTCCCATGAACCGGTACACAGTTATCTCATTGATCGGCGAGGGCTCGTTCGGTCGTGTCTACAAAGCAAATCGAAAGGTAGACGAACAAATTGTCGCTATCAAAATCATTTCAAAGGTAAGAATATTTATTAAATTTTGTTGATTTTGATGGAAGAACACCTCCCCTATCTGTAGCGTGGACGATCAAATAAGGAATTGAAGAACCTCCGACGAGAATGTGATATCCAGGCCAAGCTGAAGCATCCCAATGTCATTGAGATGTTCGAATCCTTCGAGACGAAAAACGACTTGGTAGTCGTCACAGAATTTGCCCTGGTAGATCTTCATCGGTATTTGGCCAGGAATGGTGCAATTTCAGAGGAGAAATCACAGAAACTCATCTGCCACTTAGTATCGGCTTTGTACTACCTGCACTCCAATCGAATTCTCCATCGTGACTTGAAACCGCAGAATGTTCTGCTGAATGATGAATTGCATGTAAAGCTGTGTGACTTTGGATTGGCCCGAAACATGACCATGGGCACGCATGTGTTGACGTCTATTAAAGGTACTCCGTTGTATATGGCGCCAGAATTGTTGGCAGAGCGTCCATACGACCATCAGGCCGATTTGTGGTCGCTTGGATGCATCTCATATGAAACCATGGCTGGCCAGCCGCCGTTTTGTACAACGTCCATTTTGCATTTGGTGAAGCTTATCAAACACGAGGAGGTCAAGTGGCCGAGTTTCCTAACCAGCGATTGTCGGTCGTTTTTACAGGTAAATTTGCGCATCACAGATGTAGAGTTAAGGTTTCACAAAAGTTCTTCCAAAGGGCCTACTCGAAAAAGACCCATCGCTACGCATAACGTGGGCTCAGATATTGTGCCATCCGTTTGTGGAGGGAAAACTGTTTATTTCGGGAATTTCCGCGGACAATTCGCCCTTCATCAATCCAAAGAAAACCACACGAGCAAGCAAACAAAGCATTTCTAGGTCGCCTGAGGATAAGTTAGTTAATGGTCCCGTTAATTGTGCTTTTACACTTTTCGAATTTCTTTCCAGCACAACCGACAAAGATCTCAGCAAACATATAAAATCTCTTAACATAGAAGGCGACTCGCAATGCACGGATAACCTTACATCCTCCCGTGACAGCGTGAACGCTATTCTTCAAAGTGACATTGAAAACTTCGAGACAGACACCGAGGATGCTGGTTGTAGAGTAACTGTCCCGTTCTCCGATGGACCATATAAAATGGAGTCATCCCCTCCGAAGGTAATTGACACAATCAAGTCCAGTCAGCGGACCACATCATCAAAAATTTGCTTTGTCACCGGAAATTCTAACATGATCGTGAACTATCTGCATGATAACTTCAAGCCTGAGCAGTCTTCCATTGATGCGGCTAAAGCAAAGGCGAATCTTTCGTTGAATTTGAAAAAGTCCATGTTGGCTAGTGCTCCGGAGAAGAGTGTATCGCGTAACAAAGATTTGGAGAAACGAAAACTTAGTCAAAACCTGGACAACTTCTCGTTGAGACTGGGCAATAATGTGGACGTTGAGCATGGACGTAAAACTGGCGAAAAGAAAGACAAAACGTTAAAGGCCAGCACCCAGTCAGCGGAGGAGAAGCACACTGAGTAGGAGATATGTTTACTCCAAACTGAATGGTGAAAATTAAAAATTTTTGGTTTTGGTTTTGGTTTTAGAAATACACCACCATGTCTGCTGCCAGGTTGGGATTCCTGCGATGAATCCCAGAGTCCAGTGATTGAGAATGAAGAATGGCTGGCATTCCTGCATCGGTCGATTCAGGAAATTCTCGATGGTGAACTGGATTCCCTAAAGCAGCAGAATTTGGTATGAAACTGCACTTTAAAGATGCAATCAATGTGACAACGTATCACTTTTAGGTCAGCATTATAGTCGCACCCCTGCGTAACACAAATGCGACACCAAAGGTCGTGGAAAGTGTGGCACAGTTGTTGAGTTTACCACTTGTTCTTGGTGGCCCCCCCAGCATTATCGATCATATAAAAACGGTATACGTATTGGCTCGTTCTTCTTAAAATGTTTGTCTATCTAATTTGCAATTGTAGGTTTACGTTGAGGTGAAACTGGTTCCGAATCTCATGTTTGCTTCCAAGCTGCTTGTTAGCGTTAAAAATGTTAATGACTCCAATGCTTCCCTACAACCATACTCGGGCAGCAAGAGCTCGATTCGTCCGATCTCTGAGCTGAGCAAGGAAGAAATTTCGACAGCTTCCCGTCTGTATGAACTCATCTGTCATCTGGTACACCTTAAGGAGCAATTTCTTTCGCAGTTCTGCGATGCTGTTGTCATATTATCAGCTGATGACTTATTGATCAATTTTCTAACGCATGGTAAGTACGGCTCAACATAATTCAAGTCTTCCTACCTCTACTTTGTCTCATACAATGACTTAGACTTTACCAACTCAAGTGCTGTCCGTATCACAAGTTGCGTAATTGCTCTGTTGTGTTGCGTGCTGCGTGAGCTGCCCGAAAATGCCGATCTGGTGGAGAAAATCATCTTTAGCTCGAAACTAGATCTTATTGGCTTGATGGGGAGTGACGATGAACTTGTACGCATGCGTTTGTGTATGCTGTTTCGATTGCTGGGACGGTTTAGCTTAAGAGGTCTTCAAAGTATCTGGACAGCTGAAGTGAGAGTCGGAATTGAATCGCTCGTTGACGATAGCAGCGAAGAAGTCCGAGTGGTGAGTGGGAAGGTTTTTCTTCTTAAATTTGCACTTACAAAATTATGTTTTATAGGAAGCGCAAAGCATGCTGGAGGAGCTGAAACAGTTTTCGTTTTATTCTTAATATTTCGATGAAAGGCGTTTTCCATAGGAAATATGAAGGAATGTATACTCAGAACATTCAGTTGATTGCAAAAGACTCAAATTATTGTAGTTGTAAGGAGATGTTAGATTTTTGTATGTTTAATGTTTGATTGTCCAACAAATAAAAGATACTCGTGTTCCAAGATCAAGTTATAAAATTTTCTCTGACAATGAGGACGTCCATACAGTTGCAGTTACTTTAATGACACTTCCCACGCACTGGTAAGATTGCATTTTCACTTGTTTGTTGACCAACAAAGCTAAGCAGGAAGGCCGAAATTACAAGTCGCTCAGAATGGATAATTCTTTCAAAATTTACTACGAAAATGCTTTTTTTCCGAGACTCCGGTCTACGCCAATAATTCAGGAACCCTAGATGGCTTCGAGATGAAGATTCGACGTGAAATTTCTGGGATAATGCAGAGCGCAACTCATGCAAGCGGTTGCGTGGGGAACATTTGATTGATATCATATTTCATAAATAAAGGTATCAATACCCACAGTATTTCAATTTAGCTTTTCGTGGCACAAAGATCCATTTTTCGCTAAAATTTTGAAAATAGTCGCAAAATATGAACACAACTAAGAAAAAACAAACAAACAAAAACCATATGTTGCAGATATGCAACATTGTGGCTTAGTTTCTAATTTTTTTACATGATTATTTGCAATTAAAGTCTTTGAAACAATTGTTTGTTTTGTTGTAGCATAAGCCTATTCGACACTTTTCACATAACGTCTGTGTGAAACCAGTACAATTGGGCATTTTACGACGAATTCACTTCTCCCCCTTTACTGGCCAATGGCTGGTTTGATCCTGTCGAACTTCCTTAGGCCTTGCGTGTTGAGCAGGGCCTTCCGTTTTTTCTTTTTGCCTGAAGACCTTGCTCAACATCTGATGTTCTTTTAGTCGATCCTTGTTTGATGCCCATCTTACAAAGTGCTTCAGCTACTTCCGCTCGAAAGTCTGCGCCGCTTAAATTGTCAGATCTCCCAGTTTGTTTGTTGATAGAGTAGCCATAATCATGTCAAGAAAGTTGATAAAACAAACGCATATACCAAAATTTACTTCTTAGTAAAATGCTATCCATCAAGTCCACGCCTCCCATGTGACGGTTGTATTCGGCTACCACAAATGGTCGTTCAATCGATACGTGAACTTTGTTTATTTTATCATATCGCTGAACATTGGATGTAGGATTCTTACCTGCAAAATTTGAAATCAGAATCCCATTGTGATTGCCAACAAACTCAACTGAAGTACCCCTTGGTGGTTTTTGAAAAAGGATTCGTCAGGAAGCTTACAATTCGGAACTCAATTTCTTCTCACTGTTCCAAGACTATTAATGCCTCTCTCAGTCAAAAATTCGATAAGCGGCAAGGAGATGTAAGAGTTGCAGTTGCAATTGTTTAGTATTTGCCTCGCTAAACGCACAACTACATTTGAGGCAGTATTCAATTGTGGCTTGCCTTCGCATATATTTTCTCGAACCAAAACCACTAACCTCGCACAAAATAAATAGTTTAAAGCTAGATTTGTGTGGTTTAGCCGGCATGTATTGTTTTAGAATAATTCGAGCCTTGGTTGAGCACATCTGCTCATCTACAGCCAAGTACTTTTCCAGGGCCACTTTCTAAAGCGTTCATTGAGCCTTTCAATTAGTGGTCTTACCTTATAAAGCCTATCACTTCCGGGCTGCGTGTACGGCAACATTTTGGAATTGTCATTGAAATGCAAATTTTGTCGTAAACGCTCAAATTTTTTTAGGGGCATAGTGTCTTTAATTATCGATATTCCCATTTTATCGGACCAGTAATTTCTAACATTCAAAATCCGTATAATAGATGTGAATAAAACTACTCCAACAAATTGACGAATATCGATACTTTCAGCATTTATCGGTTTGCTTGGGTCTATTTAATCAACAATTTCTACAGTGGGAAAAAAAAGACTGGTATGGCGTTTCCAATTCCAGGAGTTCATTTGGAAGATCCTTGTTGCCTAAAAAATTAAGCCGATTTGGATTTAGCTCAAGGTTTTTTTTCTTCCATATAACATTAGCTTTTGCTGGCTTCGTCTCTGCAGCTCTTGAAATTCCTCGAAAAGTAGACGACTGAGGTGGAGGAGATGGGACAGTAGGCGGACGCAAAGTTTCTGGTGGTGGTGGATTGTCCGATTCGTTCCCTGATGAGCTTTTTTTCCTGGGATATAAATGTAGGATCCTCATCACATTCATCGGACGAGAAATCAAGTTCGTCTTCACTTTCGCACCATGAGCTGTTTATTTCTTGAAGCTGTTGGTCACTTAGAAAACTTTTTCGATGTGGGCGCATTGTTGCAGATGTGCAACAATACGGCTTCTGCTCACTACGGCCTTTCTATGCTCAAAAACAAAATAAAAACTCAAATTTCCCGCAGAGTATAAACTTTCATTGAAAACGAAACAACTTTTATTGAAAAAAACTGGTTTTACAATAATTTCCCAAAAATAATGAAATGAGCTCAATCAGAAACGTAGACTTTATGAAAAATTTCAACTTTGACAGAAGATAACGAAAAGCAAATGTAAAATTGAGAACTTGAGACACGATCGCGCCTAGAAGAGGGATGTTATGTTCCTGCAACATTGCTCGGATTTGGAAAAAATAGGAACATATTGGGTCTATAACTTAATTCGTGAGATTTTCTAAGAGATGGCGTAACTTGTATTATTCCATTGGAACATGCGTTGGAAAGCTACTGTCATTGTATGTCATTTCAGTATATGTCATTCATTTGAAGCGTAAACAACAATAATTTTTTTTTCACTCAAATATGTCGAACTTTGTGCCTGAAAAAGTGTTTTTGCGGGGAGTTCCTCTTCATTACCTCAATATGAAGAAAACTGCTGCCGAAAGTCATCGTATTTTGGTGGAAGTTTATGGTGAACATGCGCTAGCTGAACTAACGTGCCAAAAGTGGTTTGCACGATTTAAAAGTGGTGATTTTTGCTTGGAAGACGATGAACGTTCTGGGCAGCCAAAAAAGTTTGAAGATGAAGAACTGGAAGCATTACTCTATGAAGATTGTTGCCAAACACAAGAAGAGCTCGCAGAATCTGTGGATGTCACTCAAGCAGCCATTTCAAAACGTTTATAAGCAGCTGGATATATTCAAAAGCAAGGAAATTGGGTTCCACATGAACTCAAGCCGAGAGACGTCGAAAGGCGGTTTTGCATGTCCGAAATGCTGCTGGAACGCCACAAAAGGAAGTCATTTTTGCATCGGATTGTTACTGGTGATGAAAAATGGATCCATTACGACAACCCCAAGCGCAAAAAATCATATGTGAAACACAGCCAACCAGCCAAATCAACGGCAAAGCCGAATATCCATGGGGCGTAGGTAATGCTCTGTATTTGGTGGGATCAGATGGGTGTGCTGTATTATGAGCTGCTAAAACCGGGTGAAAACATGAATGGACAACGCTACCGAACACAATTAATCCGTTTGAAGAGAGCAGTGGCGGAAAAACGCCCGGAATATGCGACCAGACACGAGGCAATAATTTTCCATCATGACAACGCTCGGCCCCACGTTGCTATTCCGGTTCAGAACTATTTGGAAAACAGTGGATGGGAAGTCTTACCCCACCCGCCTTATAGCCCAGACCTTGCCCCTTCTGACTACCATTTGTTCCGGTCGATACAGAACGCCCTCACTGAAATACGGTTCACATCAGAGCAGAATATAAAAAATCGTCTTGATTCATTCTTGGCTGCCAAGCCGGCGCAGTTCTTTTGGGATGGGATCCACAAATTGCTAGAAAGATGGGAAAAAGTCATAGCTTCAGATGGGCAATACTTTAAATAATACTTTTGTACATGGTTTTTTTAAATAAACGTTAAAAGTTTGAAAAAAGCCGCACGAATTAAGTGATATACCCAATACAATTCTTATACCGTTAAATAGGGAATGTTGCAGATCTGCAACTCATTGCAACGAGAGGTTAAAATAAAAATTTCATTGATACTGTGATAACTGCTTATTGTGAACAGCGTCATCTATAAATGAAGAACAAAAGACTGTCCAATGGGAAATTAAGAGAAAGATTTTGACCACTATACCGAAATATTAAAAGATCTGTGCAAAGCTGGATGGTACAGAGAGTTCTCGAAAGATAGCAGGGTGTGTAAATACCAGCGTCGAACAGAGGTGAAAACATGGTTCAAACCAAATATATCTGATCAAATCTATGACCTACCAAATTCCAAACTGCATAGGAATGATAGAATCACTGATCACATCACACAGGTGGAGGTGTGGTAATTTACTGTAAGCCAACTATTAAGGCGGAAAGCATTTTTAAATCCAGTGGTACTGGTGTTGAGTTTATTGCTGTTGAAATAAGTGGCTATAATACTAAGTATCTCGTCTCTTGTGTGTATAGTAAAAACCGAAGATATTCTTCGGCGCCTTTCTTTCGGAATGTTGTGCACTTTATAAACATATAATTGTTTGTGGATATTTCAATGCTGATTTGTTAAGAAATGACTCACGCTCATTTCAGTTGAAAGACTCAGTGTCCTCTGTTGGTCTGAGTATAGTTAATACCACCTCCCCAACACGCTTTGTCCCAGACTGTTCACCCAGTCTTCTTAGCCTTTTTATTGTCTCTAATCCTAAGCTCGTCCTTCTTTCTGACCAGATATCTTTTGATATCTTTGATCATGACCTTATCTTCCTGACATACAATATGAATTTATCTAAATGTTCTACTACTAACTCTTTCACCTATAAAGACTTCAATTCTATTGATATTACTGCCCTTCAACTAGCTACAACATCCGCCTCTTGGATGCAGTGCTGACTGAAGGCTGATCCCAATGACAAAGTTGATTCCTTTCAATCGATCCTAACCCAACTGTTTAATCAACATGTACCGACAAAAACAGTAAGAGTACAAAACCAAAACTGTAAACGGTTCACCTCCGATGTGATTAATATATATCAAGACATAAATTGCACAGTAGATAGCATGTCAATTGTGAAGCATTTAATAAATCCCGAAATCATGCAAGTCTGGTTATACGTGCATCTAAAAAGAACTACTTTGCATCAAAGCTTAATGCCTCTTTACCCGCCAAAATACTTTGGAGAAACATAAAAAAAATTGGTGTCTCTAAAGTTCTTAACCCTCAAAGCGCTCTGGACTCAGATCTTCTTAATAACTTTTTCGTAGGCGATCAACACCATGATAATGATCTCGATTCTAACCGCATATCGACGCAGTTGGAAAGTTCTGTGTAAAGACTAGAAGATTTTGAAGATAAAGTTTTTAAATGCACTATGGCGGTTAAATCTGACGCTATCGAAGAGGATGGTCTATCAAGACTGTTTATTCAACTTATTTCACCTCATATTGTTGGCCATCTCACTCATGCTATTAACTTTTGCATTACCACATCAACTTTTCCCATGTTTTGGAAAATTGCAAGGGTATTTCCAATTGCCAAAAAACAAAAGCAAATTCCTCTTCTGACTACTGACAGCATACTACTTTGTTTATCTAAATTTTTTGAAAAAGTCTTAGAGAAGCAAATCCTGAACCATATACTCGTAGCTACTAACAACTTGTTCTACCCGATACAATCAGGGTTTAGAGTAAATCACAGTTGTTCTACAGCTATGATAAATCTATTTGACGAAATATGGCAGGATTATGACAAGGCCTATGTTAGTCTTCTTTGTCTGCTTGACTTTTCGAAAGCTTTCGATAGTGTAGATCACAATATCCTAAAGTGGAAGCTAAAAAACTTGTTTGGTTTCAGTGATGGGACTGTCAAACTTACAGGTAGCTATTTATCAAGAAGATTTCAGAGAGTTACCTCTGGCGGCAAATCCTCTTTTCTAAAAGCTTTAGTTCAAGGAGTTCCTTAAGTGTCAATTCTTGGGCCATTATTATTCTGCATGTTCATTAATGATCTCCCATCAGTCTGCACGCAGACATCTGTGCATCTTTATGCTGACGACGTTCAACTTCGTCTAGGGAAACCCTTTAACCAGCTCTCTGAGCTGGCTCTTCTTGTTATTGAAGATCTTTCCCGAATATACGAGTATGCTTGGTCCGTCGTTAATGAGCCGCTTCTAAAAAATATCTAAAAGAAAATTTAACTTGAGTATCCTACCGGATATGTGTTTAAGTAATCCCAAATGTACATCCCAAATATTTAATAAATGAAATGAAATCAGTTCTAAAGTCGAATTTGGAAGGTGAATTAGGAGCATATGATCCGGTATGACTGCGCGTACCCGGTTTATTCATTTTTCAGCTTCGTTGACATAAAATCCATAAAATCTGCCGGTTCTTCCTTGAACGCGATAACCGACGAAATGGTACTCCGCACGAATTCTTTCTTTAAACGACGTCTTATAGTATTCTTTAAACGGTAAGTAGCGTCCCTGGTTATTCTCAATATATGCATGTATTTCGGCGATTAAATCTTTTTCTTCGATGCGCCCTATCTTAAAAATATTGCCATGTTTGCCTGTGCTTTTACGTTACACTTAGAGGAGGGTTGTTGGCTATTTATCGGTTGTAAGGGTACCCTTATAAGTTTCGACTCTCTATTCTTCTGTAGCAAATGCTTTAGCTACTTTTTGCAACATTCATAGTCTAACTCAATACGCACATTTTTAGTTTCGCTATTCCGCTGTACTTCGTCCACGCTTGAAAGGCGCGCCCATTGCTCGTTGAACTTATTTTCGTCTAATCAGTGGTAGACTACTTTTCTTTATTTATGGGAAGCTGACCATTAGAAACACCGAACAAAATTTCAAAGCCCGTCAAAGTCGAGCAAAAATATGGTATATCCTCTTCTAAGGCTCATTGCCTACTTGGGCTTCGTAGAGGGGAACGAAATATCCAAATTTCAGATTCAATTACAAGTATCGTGGTCCTAAGTTGGTCGCTGATTTTTGATATGATTTCGACCTAATCTGGGAGTTTAGCTGCCAAGATGATGGGAACTCCGTTCTTATTTTGCTCCGTTCCAGATTAATAAATTTTGTGTGCTTCGTTTGTAAGTTTAAGAAGCAGGTCTTGTTTCCGATATTTCCCCATTTGGATGTATATTATATGGTTTTGTACTCGTCGTAAGGGGTGTCCTCGAGGACACAATCTCGGATCGCCTCTGATGGCTTCAAACTTAGTTGCTGAATGGTGCGCCAAAGTTGGCCTCAAAATCAATCCCAAGAAGAGCACCAAGAGAAGAAGACGAGAAAGACTCAGATATGCCACTCTCTTCGGTGAAACAATAGAGTTCTCAACGGTAGTCAAGGCAGACAAGGCCAGGATCTCACTATGGACCAGTAAAAATCTAGCTGGAAAAAATTGGGGACTTAATCCCAAAATGACACCAAACGAGACCCATCATCACGTATGCAGCCGCCGTTTGGTGGCATAAATTACAGAGACAAGCCTGTGTCTGTGCAACTGGTGCAATGAAAACCGCATCAATAGCTGCGCTTCTTCTTCTTGCTAAGACAAGAAGTCTTGAGCTTTCGATATGTCACCGAGCGAATTTTGGCAATCCGAAACAAGGTTATAGGCTCATGGCTCCCCGGAAGAGGCAGACGCTTTGGTAGCATCTTTGGTAGCATAACCTCAGAGCATAGCCTACAAAAAAAGGCTGCAAGCAAATGCCTTTGCTTATTGACTTTGATGCGGCACAAAATAACATATGGTTAGGACGCAAATTTCCCACCTCAATATTTTCAAAAAGCAACAAGACAGTAATATTATTACTAAATTCTTACAAAATTGGTCATGTTACGATCAACGTAAGGCACTGCTCCAGGTAGTATAGATATTCTAGCATTTCAAGAGAACAAAATAGATATGGATCATTATCAACATTCAATCATGACATGTCTACGGGTATTTCAGACTCCACAAAAACGGAAAAATACTGGTGATGGGATTTAACGTTGAACGCCTGCAACCGCAGAACTTCTAGTCAACGCTTTTACAACATGCACTAGGTATCCAAGATCATTGCCACCGATGCCAAGGAGTCAGTAATGCTACAATTGAATGCAGACTTCGACCTGGAACGCTTTGTTTTGATGCGGAGTCCAGGCAAACACTAAAACTAGGAACTGGTCTACTCAGGACTGGATGCTACAGTGAGTACAGTAGAGAGTAGGTATTACTTGTATATTCTGTCCACATTCTGAGTTGCACCACAGCGTACTAGAAACTATGTTATAGGAACAGACATTCACAAAATGCTTCAAAAATCTCAACTGAAAGTCTGCATGTTTTTTTCCATTTATTTACGGACCAACTTTTAAAACAATCTCAAAGAATTCATTGATGCCACCCTTTATTGTCTCTATTTTCCAAAAATCCTTTCAAAAAACTTGATCAGTTCCTGAAGGAAATCATCATTTTCTTCCGAGGAATCACTGTCACACTCATCCTCGTACATTTCACTTAATTTCTCCAAATCTTTTGGGGAAAGACCTTTTCGCTGGCCCAGCTGGACGCCAGATTTCTAAATAACCTCTAAAATAGAAACTGTTGGTTTGTTTATTTGTTTCAGATAACCTACCAATGGCACAATAGTACGTTCTCCATTCTTCGAAAACGCCTTCTCACTGTAATGCATAATGCTGCCGTAGTCATATTCCACATCAAAATCCGTAATGTGATCGGCATTATACTTGTTGAAATTGTGCTCGTGCTTTTCCAAAATATTCTCCCAATGGATCTTCACATAGTCATCACGATCAGTAGCACTTTGCTGATGATAGAATCCAACTGCATGGAGGAGCTCATGGAGAATAATTCCGTGGGTGACGCATTTGGGAGTGCTTAGATTGAGTACCTTGAAAGGAAGACCCTACAAAATAAACTCAAATAAAAGACTTTATGACTAACCTGTCCGCCTTTTCGCATTCCAACACTGGACCAACATCCGGAGTAGTTTCCTTTAAAAATGATAAAGTTTGTGTCTCCATTCTGGTAGGGTCGAAAGCGGATGCACGTGTTTTGGTGGTACTCTTCGAATGCCCTTAAAATTGTCCCGATCTGGAGGCCATCTGATAAAAAGAAAAACATATTTCATAAGATCCTTATCTGATGCAGTAGGTTCTGTGGTTTTTATTTATTTTTTTTTGACATACATAAAATAAGGATGTGACCCTATGTTGCATCGGAGACTTACCTTCGATGATGTGCGCACTTCTGCAGCAATCAAAAGATCGTAAGGATCAGCATATGATCGTGATCGACAGACGACCCGATCATACGTATTCTGTAATTAGTCTTTTAATTTCTGTATGTCTTATGGACATGCCATATGAAGCAATGACACCAGCACTTCTATTCCTGTACCCAGGAATGATTTCGCCCAGAATCTGAGTCAGGAATAGAATGTAGTTGGGTCAAAACCGATGTACCGATTGGGTGTTGGTGTCATTCTGGAGAACGACTCTGTTATATTTCACTCGTCGTTAGTAAAATTTGGCTCTGTCTTCCAAGTCAAGATATACTCTATCCTGATGGTAGGCCGACGCATTTCCAGCTATTGCAGCTGAGCTCATTGAGTCTTGTCTGGGTCCCAGGTCACAAGAGAGTTTTATAGGACCCGAAACTGAGTTAGGACTGATTGTGTCTTCGGTTAGCGCTTAGTTTCATATCAGCGTAGCTGCAGATGACATGACTCTCGAAATTTCCAGCAGACCAAACGAATTCTTTCCGACTAGGAACGTCGGGTTCATCAACTTTTCAGTAGGATAGACTATAGACGGTTTACTGACATTATGACGGGGCTCTACGCTCTTGATAAGCACCTAAGTACTATCTCTGTGAGTTTCCGGTTTATACTCTCATCAGTCTGCAGCTCCTTGGTGCTGATGTGGTTGGGTGCTGATATTGTGAGCACTTCATCACTAAAGGGCTTGCTCATCTTTCTACGAAAGACTGAGAAATTCTAGTGAAAGAATTATTCGAGGAGTACGATGGACTGAGTGCGGAACAACTAAATTTGAAAATATCAATTCTGATTTGTTTACTACTTCTTGTGCATACTACACCCTGAATGACTCGAACTGCAACCAACTTCAAACTGCTATAATTTCCAAACCGTTCATGACAGTGAGCTCAAATTTTGACACATGACAGATAATTTTATTATTTACAAGCTTTTTAAACGATTTGCGTCTCAGTTGTGTTGAAAAATTTTTATCCGCGATGGAATTCAAACGTGATAGTGTGATTGCTTTATATTTGGCTGGAAAACCACAAGCAGCTATGCTCTAAGCTCCAGCGCCTCATTGTGAATAAATCATTTGTGTCTCGAACCGTAGCTCGTTACCGTGATACCGGCAGCGTTGCAAAACGCCATGGAGATGGTCATAAAAAAACAGCAACATCGGCCGAAATGGTTCGGAAAGTGAAGGCTCGAATCAAGCGAAATCCGCGTCGAAGTAGAAGAAAAATGGCTCGTGAGCTCAACATATCGTTGGAACGGATGCAACGCATACTGAAAAATGAGTTGCTTGGGCTCAAGCCATTGAAGTTCCAAAAAGCACACGATCTTACACCGCAACAGAAAAAAGTTAAAGTCGAAAGAGCGAAGGAGTTGCTACGCTTGCACGAAAGTGCTGAGTTGCCGAATTTGGTTTTTCCCGATGACTCGCCATTTGTTATCGACCAATATGTCAACAAACAAAATGACCGAGTTTACTTGCCAGAGAGGTCCTTCGAAAATTTACACCTTCGGACGGCCATCAGAAAGCAGGCAGCACCGATGGTGATGGTTTGGGCCGCCATAACCGCCGATAGTCGTTCTCCGCTCGTATTTTTGGACCGTGACCGTGGCGTCAAAATTAATGCGATCGTATACCGTGAAACTGTCTTAGAGGCAGTATTGAAGCCTTGGGTAAACAAAGATTTCGGTCGGAGACCGTGGGCATTTCAACAAGACTCGGTACCGTCTCACAAAGTGCGCGTCAACCAAGATTGGTTAAAAAACAATGTTCCACACTTCATTTCTTCGACACAATGGATTGCAAATTCTCCGGATGCAAATCCGTTGGATTTCTCTGTCTGGGTTATTTTGAAGGCGAAGGTTGGCACTAAAAAAATACCAAAGTTTGGACCACCTCAAACAATCACTTCGCCGGGAATGGGCCAAAATACCGCAGAGCCACTTGCGTGCAGCGTGCGATGCTTTCTTCGGCCGTCTTATTCGGCTTGATGTATTTTCCAACATTTTTTACTTTGGCACAATAAAATTTATCAAAAATTAAAAAAAAATTATAGCATTTTAAAAAGTTGGAGTTCGAGTCATTCACCCTGTATATGCCGTTGGGTTAGATGAGATAGAATTCGAAAGCATGATACAGGATACTGGCGTCCCATCTATCATCTTCGCATGGTAGCCCGTGATATCATGTATTGGATAAAAGTGGGTCATTTGACTTAGTTTTCAGAGCAGAGGTTATGAAGTTATAGCCATACAACCGACCAAAACTGACAAGACTTCATTTAGACATTCGGTTGGGCCTGATGTAGGCAACCGGCATAGCAAAAAATTTAAATGAGCACTGACCTTGTATCTGCAAGTAAAATGTTAGAACACTCGGCTTGAATAGAACGTAAACATCCATCATTACTTACTAATTTCCTTAGATGGCCCTACAGTTCGGGGTTGACCTGAGCCTCAACCAAAAACCTGCGTAATTATCGCGATTTTAGGCTTGAGGTGTCCTTCTACTTGTGCGCGCGACTTATGACGAGGTCTTTCTCTAGTGCGTCATTTTTCATGGTGAGAATCGAAAATCCTGGTCAAATGTTGATATCCATTCCCTCTACATATCCTAACCATCTCACTCCACTGATGAGCACCTTTTTTGAGCAGGTCAATTTCACTGTAAAGTTATCTGTTATATCTCTTTATCCCGTTGCGGAAATCGGAGTCAAAAATCATTCAAAAAATCTTGCAAGACCAAGGAAATCACCATCAGCTCCCGCGGTTATGTCCGTGCGTCTGCTCCATAAAGCAGGACTGCAATGATAGTGGTTTTATGAAGAGTCTCCTCAAAGACTTCTTATTTCGTTTCCTTCAAAGGCTAACAAAAAATAGCTATCAGATCTTCAAACTAATCACTTTATAGTTGACGCAGACTAGAGAGTTTCCTTTTTTGTCCATCAGACAAACGAGCTTCTATTCGTCAGGAGATTATCTCCTACGACCAAATCGTGAAATTGACTTTGTAAATGCAATGTTGAGACAAGGAGCATGCAACAGATCATGCCCAATAACTGGAATATCAGCTCTCACAGGAATATCAGCTCTATTCTATCAACAGAACAGGCGATTCTATATCCTTTAACAACTATCGAGGCACATCCCCACTTAACGTCGACTATAATATCCTACCTAGTGTACTGTGTGAACTGAAACCGTACTCCACCACACAAATCGGCCAATTTTCACATTAAGACCGATCCTGGAAAAGACCAACGAGTTCCAAGTCGACACACACCATCTCTTCATCGACTTCAAAGGCGCATATGACAGCATCCATCGCTGTTTAATACGATTGCTGAATTCGGGACCCCTGAAAAACTGATCTGGATGTATAGCACAACACTGGAAAACTTGCGATGCGCGTGCAGTGTGAAAGCAGAACCTCCGAAGCCACACCGGATTTGGGCAAGGAGACGCGCTGCTGTATGACGTTTTCAATTTACTATTTGACGGGCAAAAGTCAACACGGAAGATACCATTTTTTCCGAGTTCGCCCGGCTTCTGGAATATGCGGATGATATTGATATAATCGCACGTTCCCAGCGTGCTGTAATTGAAGCCTTTACGGCAGTTGGTCTTAAAGTGAATGAGGAAACAACGAAATATATGGTATGCCGTCGACTAAAAACCGTCCCGTCGCACAGGCCAAAATGTCACTATTGACAGCTACAACTTTGAGGTAGTCAAGAAGTTAACCTACCTCGGGGCAAATGTTAACTCAACAAACGACATCAAGATGGATATTCGACGAGTAACCCAAGGCAACCGTTGCTACTTTGGTCTGTCGATACAACTTGGCTCAAAACTCCTAACGCAAAGAGTCAAAATCATGCTCTACAAAGCGTTAATCTTGCCAGTTCAGCTTTACGGAGCCGAAAGTTGGACGATAAGTAACACAGCGGAACAAGTTTTAGGCTCTTTTGAAAGAAAAATCCTTCGTCGAATATTTGGTCCTGTCTGTGAGATGGGCGTATAGAGAAGAAAACACAACCGCGAACTCTATGAGCTATACAAAGATGTGGACATACTACGGAAGGCAAAAATCCGTCAACTTCATTGGATCGGCCACATCGAGCGGATGGACGATAATGCTCCTGCTACGAGGGTCTTCGAATCCAAGCCACCAGGTTCGAGAAGAAAAGGAAGACTGAATCTCTGGTTTGAACAGCAGGCGATAGAGGATATAAGACAGCTTGGTCTTTCGAACTGGGAGCAGCACGTTCGATATCGTAATGAATAGAAGGCCTATCCCTATCTAAGGGTTGCCAGCCCAATAAGTAAGTGATTGACAGTATCGAAGGCCCTCGAGAAGTCTAGCAAGCAGAGCAGTGAAAGATATTCTTTGTCATATTGCATTCTAATATCGTCAAGCACTTGGATCATAGTTGTAGAACAGTTATGGCTAGGTCGGACACCTGATTGCACTGGCGACAACACGAGTAAATTAAAACGATTGAGATGATTGGAAATCTGTTTCGCAAGATTTTTTTCAAAAATCTTAGACACACATGGTAAGATAGTTATTGGACACAGGGATGACCATTGCTTTTTTTAACAATCCGGAAAAGCTTAAGAGGTAGCGCAGAAATTGTATGTTTAAGGTTAAGAGCCGTTCCTGGGGTGGGGTCTTATCATTTCTTCTGCTTCTCATGCTCATAATCGATGCAAATGATTTAAATAATAATATGTGTTGCTATTTATGTTTCATTATACGAGTACTCGTAAGATCGCTTCGTTTGAATTGGGATAGTTTCTGCCTTAGTATAAGCCCTTTTATTAATTCACTTAAAATAATTGTTCTTGTGGAAAACAATATTGAAGATGAAGAAATAGGATACTATAAACTGGACGATTTTCATAAACCAGAATTTATAAATAGAACAAATCGTAGAGGAGGAGGTATTGGGTCTACAAGTAAGTTTCCAGCGTTTGTCAGAGATGGCGCCACCAGTGGATCCCGGGCAGAAATGTCAGACCCCATGTGTTTTATTTGTAGGTTTTGTATCTGTCAACAACTTTGCAGCGTTATATTTGAGCAGTTCTATCGGTGTCGTACATTTTACCGAGCAAAATCATGGCAAGTTTCCAGCCAAATAAACGTCATTTGCGGGAAGCGCTGCTTTTATTCTTTAATATGAAGAAAAGTGCGGCTGAGGCCTATCGTTTGCTTTCGGAAATTTATGGGGCGGAATGTATTGGTGAACTGACGTGCCGCGAGTGGTTCAAACGGTTCAAAAGTGGTGATTTTGGAGTTGAAGACAAAGATCGCCCCGGAAAGCCGAAAAGTTTTGAAGACGAAGAATTGGACGCTTTACTGGATGAGGATCCGTGTCAGATTCAAGAAGAACTTGCTGCATCATTGAGCGTCACGTAACAGGCCGTTTTCCTGCGCCTAAAAGCAATGGGATTCATTCAAAAGGTTGGAAACTGTGTGCCGTACGAATTGAAGCCAAGAGACGTCGAACGGCGATTTTGCATGTCCGAAATGTTACTGCAGCGGTATAAAAATAAATCATTTTTGCATCGTATTGTCACTGGTGATGAGAAATGGATTTATTATGATAATCCTAAACGCAGAAAATCGTATACAAAGCCCGGCGAGCCCGCCCAATCGACGCCGAAACGAAATATTCACGTGAATAAGGTCATGCTCTGCATATGGTGGGATCAAAAGGGTGTCGTATACTACGAACTGCTTCCGAGTGGTGAAACCATCAAAGGACCATTATATCGAACCCAACTAATTCGTTTGAAGCGGGTATTAAAAGAAAAACGGCCAGAATATGAGGTCAGGCATGAGTCCGTCATTTTTCATCACGACAACGCTCGGCCACATGTTGCGGTTTCGGTGAAAAACTATTGGGAATATAGTGGATGGGAAATTCTGCCTCACCCGCCTTACAGCCCAGACTTAGCACCATCTGACGACCACTTGTTTCGTTCGATGCAGAACGCTTTTACGGGAATACGCTTCAGCTCAGTAGAGGAAATCAAAAATTGGCTCGATACGTTCTTGGGCTCGAAAGACGAGAAATTTTTTTGGTCCGGAATTCATAAATTGCCAGAAAGATGGGGGAAAGTTATAGCTTCCGATGGACGATACTTTGAACAAAGCATTGTAACTATGTTTTCGTAATAAAACTTCAATACTTACTTGTAGAATTCTGTAAGATTTGAATACTTACTTGTAGACCCAATATTTTAATGTTTATTCGAAATAATATTGACTATATACGTCTACCTTCAGAAAGTGTTGCATATGAAAATATAAAAATTTCTATAGTCAAAGAGAAAAAAATCCTTTTTGGTGTGTACAGACCACCTGGACTAAGCCAAAAAGCATTTCTTGAAGAATTCGAAAAAAAATATTATCGAAATAAAAAATAAAGAAGAAATAACTGTTCTGGGGGATATCAATATTAATATTTGTGATACTAATTGCAATCATGTAAAAATGTTGGCGTCATTAGGCCTTGTAAATGCAATTGATAAATATACAAGGATAGATATAAAAAGAGGAACAAAGTCTGTAATAGATCATATCTTAGTTAGCACAGTAGACTATCAAATTAAGTCTTGTGTTATTGAAAGTAATATAACGGATCATTACCCGGTCCTTTACTACAAAGAAGTAATGAAACCAAATGAAGAACAAATCATATCTGCACCATACATAAGTACAAAAAAAGTAAACAGACTAATATCAGAAGCAAACTGGAACGAAGTCTTAAATGAAGGTGTTTCTGTTACTCTCTATGAGAAGATGGTCCTCAAATTTCAAGATATAAATACAAAATCCACATGCGTGAAAACACAACAAGTGCAGAAATAATGCCTGGATGTATTCTGAACTAAGTGAAAAATGTAAAAGACGGGATGGTCTTTATAGAAAATGGAAAAACAATAGGTCAAATCTAAGCTACGAAACTGAATACAAACATTTTCGAAACAAATTAAATAAGGAAATAATAACACAGAAGTCAACATTCAATAAAAACAAGTTTGTCGAGGTTAGAGCAGATCCACGCAAAACATGGGGTTTAATCAATGAAATAATGGGAAGACATAAGCTCACCGTTGATGAAGTAATTGTGAAGAACTTTTCGTCAGAAAAATGTATGACCACCATATCAAACGAATTTGCACAACACTTTTCCCAACAAGTATATAAAATACTACATCACTGTCAGCAGATCACATCGAACCACGAGAACATAACCATCAGCAATATAATATTTCCAACTGAAACCAACATCAATGAGGTCCATAATATAATAAGACACTTGAACGAACGCAAATCCTCAGGGGCCGATGGTATCTGAGCAGGAGATATTAAAAAACACGCTGATATTTTTGCCCCCATATTGTGCAAATTGATAAATTTAAGTCTGACAGAAGGAAAGATTCCGAAAACCTTTAAAACTGCAGTAGTAAGACCAATTCACAAGGGTGGTAGAAAAACTTAAATTAGTAACTATCGAGCTATACCCATTTTGCCAGTGATGGAAAAATGTATGGAAGAAATAATGGTTAATCGTCTTTGTAGTTTTATTGATAAATATTCACTTATTCACCAACGTCAATATGGCTTTCAAAAAAGAAAAAAACACGGGAACACTGCTAGGGGAATTCTCAAATTGTATCAAGGAGAGCTTAAATAAAAGCCACCATATACTGGTACAGTTTATGGATTTTAGCAAGGCGTTTGATACCCTAAACCACACAAAACTCTTAGAAGCCCTCGAACGTATAGGCATTCGGGGGGTAATGGCTGATTGGATTAGGGACTATGTAAACAACCGCCAGTTCTGCGTAAAAATCAAGAACGTGTATAGCTCCATGGAACAAGTGCAGTACGGCGTCCCCCAAGGATCGAAATTAGGCCCTATTAGGCCGTCTCTTCAAACAGCGACTGAAATAATACAGGAAGAGTTCAGCAATGCTGTAAGGTGGTGTCACAACAATGGCCTTGTAATCAACGCAGCAAAAACTACTCGTAAAATGATGCATATTCGAAGCCCACATCATAACGTTACACAGCAGAAAATTCCGTTCGAAAATGACTCATGTCCTTCGACACCAAAACAGCTTATCGAAGTAGTAGAATCATATAAATATCTTGGAGTAACCATTGACAGCCGTTTTACCTGGAGTAAATACATTGACAAAACTCGATCAGATATAAAGAAAGCCTTATTCGCTCTTGTGCATTTGCAACACAGCGAATTAACCACAATTCGATCCCTGAAGAAAGACACTTCAAAGCTATGACCGTTCAACATATACACAAGATGACCGTTATTCTTGAGCATTATGACGACCTACGCTTTAGAAAGCCAATCGACCATGAAATTAATACTAGAAGACGTGCTCAGGGTTTGTTCCAAGTGCCTCGAAATTATAATAATTATGGTAAAAGGCAACTCATATATTTTAATTTTTGGTGGGGGCTGAGGCCCCCATTTATTGGCTTAATACAAGCTTAATCTAACTTAATAACTAACAGAAAGACTTAAGAGCTAGTGACCAAGGAAGTGATGGAGGAAATCTTGTTTGAGACGAGGAGTGCTCAGGTGGAAATGAAAAAGGGAGAGGTTCGAGTCGACCTTTCGGAGCATTCGGGAGATAGGTTCGTTGGAGCCATAAGAGGTGCGGTAGACCGGTAGATAGAAGAGACGAGGACAACGTAGATTGCGGGGGTTTATATTGAAGGAAATGGAGTTCAAAATGGATGCACAGTCGATGGAACCTGAGAGAAGACGATGAATGAAAAGAACGTCAGCAATATTTCTACGTTCTTCTAACGAATTCATATTTAGAAGTTTGAGGCGGTCTTGATAGGGAGGTAAGATTAAAGGGTCGTTCCATGGCAGGCCACGGAGGGCAAATCGGAGGAATCGACGTTGAATACCCTCGATTAGGGAAACATGAACCCGGTGAAAGGGGGACCAAGCTTGACTGGCATACTCAAGCAGGGGGCGAACAAAGGTAATATAGAGAGATCTGGTTACATACGGGTTGGAAAATTCCTTGGACCACCGTTTAATAAAGCCAAGTGATGAGTTGGCTTTGAGGATCATCTTATCGATATGTGAACGGAAATTAAGCTCACAGTCGAATAATATGCCAAGGTCTTGAAAAGACTGAACCAGGGGAATTGGTTGACCATGGAGAAAATAAAGTCGGGGGGGAGACGGGTTGTATTTACGTGAGAAGGTTATAAATTGACATTTGGCTATATTAAGTTCTAGGCAGTTTTTGAGGCACCAGATTGAAAACCGATCAAGGTCTTCTTGAAGAAGGGCAGAGTCCTGGGGACAGGAAATAGATTTAAAAAATTTTGTGTCGTCAGCGTAAAGGGAGAGGGAGGAGTGCTTAATGACACTCTCAACATCGTTGATAGTAAGAATGAAGAGAAGAGGGCCAAGATGACTGCCTTGTGGAACTCCAGATGAGGCCAGGAATGGAACAGAAAGGGCGGATCTAAACCGAACACTATAATATCGGTTTACCAGGTAAGAAGAAATCCATTTTAAAAAGAGCGGCTCAAAGCCGAGAGCAGACAATTTGAAAAGGATCAATTTATGAGATATCTTATCAAATGCTTTAGTGAAATCTGTTGCGATAACATCGATTTCTTTGCCATTTTCTAAGGCTGAGAGTGCAAAAGACACGAATTCAACTAGATTTGTGGTAGTTGATCTACCTTTTAGAAAACCATGTTGTCGGGGTGAAATAAAAGGCTTGCATTTGAAGCTTAACGCTTCGTATAAAATGCTTTCAAAGAGTTTGGGTATATGAGAGAGTTTAGCAATGGGACGATAATTGGTAACTTCATGCTTAGATCCCTTTTTGTGTATCGGGATTATAAAAGAGGTCTTCCAAATCTGGGGAAATTCACCCAGTGTAAGCGATAGACGAAAAAGGTAGGAAAGGGGTAGAGACAGGTTGGAAGAGCATTTCTTAAGAAACATGGCGGGGAGTCCGTCTGGGCCAGGTACAAATTCATCCTTAAGATTTTGTAACTTTTCTTCAATAACTGCAGGATCGAAATTTTGAGTGAGAAAGGGACCAATAGAGAAATTTGGTAGATCATTGAAGTAAGAGGGATCTGGTACGAAGGCGTTGTTGGCAAATGATTGCTTGAAAAATGTAGCAAAAAAGTTGGCGATGGTAGGAGGATCACATGAAGTTTTGGTTTCGAAAGCGAGGGAGGAAGGATAACCATCAGTCTTACTTTTGCAATTGACAAATTGAAAAAAGGACTTGGGGTCATTTATGAGATTGGTTTGAGCACTATTCAGGTAGCGCTGATAGAGAGAGTGATAGAGTTCAATGAAATGAAGATATGTACCTAGATAATTTGAATAGTCTTAGGAAGAGTGAGTGCGAAGGAATACCGCCCATAACTTGTTTCTTTTGTTTCGTAGAGAGCGAAGTCCACGATTATACCAAGGAGGGGATGTAGAAGAAGTTTTATGGCGGGAGTAAGGCACATAAAGGGAGATGGATTTGAATATTTCTCTGTAAAAAATGGAGAGGGCATCAACCAGAGATAGATTGGTAAACTCAAAAGAAGCACTGCTTAGATAGGTATTAATTTTACGGAAATTAGCTTTGTGAAAATTGTAAGAAAATAGAACTGCGGGGGCGGCGACTGAAGGGGAGAGTTGTGGAAAAATGAGAGAAGAAGTGGAGGATGAAAGTTATCAATAGTTGAAAGAGATAGGGGACAACACGATACTGAGGAGTTGATGGGATCAGTTGTGAAGATAAGGTCTAATTGCCTTTCCATATAATTGGAAACGCCACTGACTTGGCATAGACTAGAGTCTGTTAGCCGATCTAAGAATAGGCATTCCTTAGTAGAAATGGGATTGGAAGCGATGAAAAAAGATAGGTCTTCAGATGGAGTCCACTTCAGCTGAGGCAGATTAAAATCGCCGAAGATAATAATATCATCAAGCGATTCTGATAAGTCGATCAAATTGTCAATTGCTGCAATAGCAAGTTGGTAGGGTTCGATAGGTTGCGCCGGAAGAATGTAACAACACATAACGTACAAGCATCTACGAGTGAGGGTTATTTTAACCGACACAAAGTCGAGCTTGGGAGAGGATGATGTTGCAACGAGAGAGGAGTCCAAGCTGTTGTGAATAGCCAGTAGGACACCTCGACAAGGGGATTCAATCAAGGGGGGTGCGCCATCATCATCCCGAAAAACATTAAAAGAAGGAGGGAATAACTCCTGGTTTTTTATGTTGGGGATAAGATTAGTTTCGGTCAGAGCATAGATATCAAATGGGAGAGCATGAGATTGGCGGAAAACAGGGTGGGTTTTAGAACGGAGTCCTCTTACGTTCTGGTAATAGAAGGTGAGAGGGAGATTTTTGCATGACTTTTTAGGGTCGAAAAAATTTATCATGGTCAAGGCGACTGCGTTGGAGGTGTGAGACTCTTTTAGAGTGTACATTGTGGCGAAGAGCGGCAAGATCGTCTGCAACTTTTTGGGGGGGCGTATTGAAAATCTCGTGATACTTTATATAAAGTTTCCTGAGACTGGTAACGTCTGTAGGGAGGCCTTCCTGCTGGATACAAACCATGACGCTTGTTTCTGTTTTACCCTCGTAGCACACCGAGTCGGATTTATCGTGCAGATAGGCGAGATATAGACGTATATTCTCATATATCTTTTTATCTCTAAGCCTAGAGAGCGCATAGCGACATTCGGTGGTATCGCTAGTTTGCTGCGTTAATTTAACAGTTGGTGGCGAAAGGGGGTCAATAGAAGAGGGAGTGGTTAATGAGTTCGGTGTCGCAACGGCTGGTTTTTCTGAAATAGGGTTTAAAATGTGAGAACTGATGAAATTGGGATACTTAGCTCCAGTTCTGAGGTCGAAATTAGGGAAAGGCGTGTGTGTTAGGGGTTGAATGGTGGGAGTTTGAGTGGCAGGAGTTTGAGTTGTAGGGGTTAAGTCGAAAGAGACACGTTGACGTTGGGGCTTGACTTGAGGTGGAATAGGGGGAGTTGGAGTTTGGGTGGGCGGCTTAAAATTAGGAAAAATTGTTGTTTTAAAACTCCAATTGGAGCTGGGTTTGTTGTGGGAAGAGGACGTGGGTTTTGGCAAATTGGATTTATTTACTAACTTATTTCTTGGTTTAGGTATAACGGACTGCTTGGCTTTATCCTGCTTCTTGGGCGTATTTTCCAACCATTTGCAGACACGCATCTTTCCAAGATTGAAATTGTTGCTGGCAGGATTATGGAATAACCATTCGTACTTGGTTGGAAGATTGAGCTTGAAGCTGCGCTTGCTTCTGTGGTGAGATGTAGGAAGCAAATTGCAGTGGCTAATGGTAATGCCATATTTCTTTTCGAAGAAATTTGAGATCCAATCAACATCAGCGTTTGGGGGGGCGCCTTTGATAAGAATCGTAGTGACCAATTGATTCTTCGAAGCAAGCTTATCAAGTCTACGTTCGTTCCTTCAATTTTAAATGAATTACCTGAAAATCTAAGGAACATAACGAACTTACACAGTAGAAAGAAAGCGATTAAAAATTTCTTTTTAAATGTATACATTTATAATATTTAATTTGCAATCAGTTAATTTAAAAAAAGTATATTGAAAATTTTCCAATTGTATTTTTTTTCTTTTTTTTAATAGCAAATGTAACCAAGTTTAAATTGTAATTTTAACTCAAAGAACTTGATCACTTGTTTTTTGATACGCAATCGTCTGCAGAAAAACCATTGAGGCTTCGCGGAAAAGTATAAAAATTGTTAAGCCTTAAGAAATTAATAAATAAAATGAAATGAAATGAATCGACATCCTTCCCTCACCAGTGCACGAGCCGCTTTGTATAGATTGCCAATTTGACAGTTGAAAGTTGATTCGTGGTTAGTACGTTTTGCCATTTTACAATGAATAGATTAATGCCAAAACAACGCGTGCAAATTGTGCAAACTTATTTCGGTTCGTCAAGCTTATAGTGCGCTACGTCCATTTTACGGTCGACATAATCGTCTATCTGAGCAAGTTATTCGGAATACAATGAATCGTTTCCGCACCACGTGTACTGTGGTACGACAAACAGTGTGAACAGAAGAAGTTATTGCCGTTGTGGAGCGCAGTGTTGAGGAGAATCCGAAGGAGCCGATTCGCCATCGTGTACAGCAATTGGAGCTATGCCCATCCACTTTGTGGAAGATTTTACGGAAGGATCTTGGCTTACAAGCTTTCAAGATGCAGATTGTGCAAGAGTTGAAACCGCGTGACCATTATACGCGTCGTAGGTTCGGTGAATGGGCCGAAAACATGATTCAGCTTGATCCTCATTTTCAAAGCAACATTTTGCTCTCCGATGAGGCCCATTTTTGGTTAAATGGATTTGTTAACTTACAACCGTTAAAACTCACTGTTTGGTGTGCTTTATGGGCTGGTGGAATCATCGGCCCAAATTTCTTTGGACGATGCCGGCCAGAATGCCACTGTCAATGGAGAGCGCTATAGAAACATGATTCTGACTTCTTTGTTCCTCAGTTGAATGGCATTTACGTGACAGAGCTTTAATTTCAACAGGATGGCGCAACATGCTATACGGCGCGTGACACCATCAATTTATTGGGGGAAACATTTGCTGAGCGCATAATTTCGCGTAATGGACCTGTGAACTGGCCTCCACGATCCTGTGGTTTCACACTTTTAGATTACTTTCTTTCAAGGTATGTGAAGTTACTAGTCTATGCCGATAAACCAAGGACTTTGGACGATTTGGAAGTCGCCATTCGCCGTGTTATTGCTGATATACGGCTCCAGTTGTCGAAAATTGAACTTAACGATTGCGCTTCATTCGAGCTAGCTGTGGAGCGCATATGCCCAAAATTATATTTAAACACTAATGACATAAAATTGTCTATTCAACAAAGCTAATATTATAGACATTAAGCTTAGTTTCAAGTATTTTATTTCATACGAAATTTGCATACATCTAAAAAAAACACCCTTTACAAGGCTTTAATAGAAGACTAAATTGTAAGTCGGAAATTAAAGCTCTTGTGAGCGGTCTCACGTGCTGGACGTGCTATGCAGTCTGCCTCATAGGTCCGGCGAATAGTACTTTAATCATAGAATCTTATTACACGTATACACAACGCAACGATGCGAAAAATACGTTCCAATTTTGCAAGAGACGGGCTCTGTATAAAATGTGAAGACGCCGAAATGTGCTCGCCCCCGATGTTCAATGGAAAATATTAACGCAGTAAAGGAAAGTGACGAAAACGACCCAAATACCTCCATTCCTCATCGTTCTCAGGACCTTCCACTCTCTACACCCATACTGCAGCGAAGGATTTGGCTCTCCATGAGCATAAGGTGCAATTA
The DNA here is from genome assembly GCA_963966105.1 of Volucella zonaria. Lineage (NCBI taxonomy): Eukaryota > Metazoa > Arthropoda > Insecta > Diptera > Syrphidae > Volucella > Volucella zonaria. Next base: position 107,790,088 of record OZ014532.1, on the reverse strand, counting down.
ACGCAAGAACTGAAGCCGGCTGACCACCAGCAGCACCCTACGTTCTCTGATTGGGTCCTGGAAAACATGCATGCTGACATTGCAAGAAAATCATGCTTCCGGATGAGGCCCATTTCCACATTAGTGGCTACGTTAATAATCAAAATCGCCGTATCTGGGGCACCAAAAATCCATAAGTGATTCAGGAAATTCCAATGCATCCATAACAAGTAACTGTTTGGTACGGCTTATGGACTACGGCCGTACTTTTTCGAAAATGAGGCCAGAAAATCCATTACGGTCAATGGAGTGGGCTACTGAGATATGGTAAACAATTTTTTGCGGGGCTCCAAGATATGGATACTGACGACCTCTGCTTTCGACGCTGCTACGTGCCATACAAGTTGGTAAACAATCGAGTTATTGAGTACAAAGTTTTCTGGCCGCTTAATTTAGCGTTTCGAAGACACCAATTGGCCGCCAAGATCATGCGTCTTAACCCGGCTAGACTTCTTTATTTAGGGCTATGTTAAAAGCAAGGTCTACGCCAACCATCCGCAAAATAATTCCAACTCTGAAAGCGAACATTGAAGCAGCCATCGCCGAAATACAGCGCCAATTATGTGAAAGAGTTTTTGCAGAGCATTTGCATCTGTAGCGATAGCTAAGCTGGGCTTAAAGCCTTACTGGACCCTCTTACGACTTATAAACTATTTCGAAAATGCAAGACATCACTGAATGCAACCGAAAGGGTAAATTCACAAAGACTTGTTTGCGTCTCAGGTTACAATGGGATCATGGGAAATGAAATTGCCACTCTCCATGTTGACGGCAGACCAAAAAATGCTTCCCGACGTCTCTAGCAGAAAATGAAGGCAGTGCCTTAATTCCACACTTGTTGACAAAGATTGGTGATCCAAAGGACACAGTTCGCAATGGTGTGCGATCTCTTCTTCGCCTAATAATTCTCGTTTATCCATTTACCAAAGTTTTTATCTACGTGATGGATCAAAAAACGCACGTCAAGGAACTAAATGCTTGGACGAATTGGGTTACCTAATTGAAACGTATAGTTTATCAGTATGCCAACCTACTCAACAAGTTGCTCTCAAGGAAATTGCTCGTCATATCTCCGATCGTGATAATTCTGTTCGTAATGCAGCACTTAATTGTGTTGTCCAGGCGTATTTTTTGGCAGGTGATCGAGTTCACAATTTAATAGGACAAATGACCGAAAAAGATCTCTCAATGTTGGATGAACGAATAAAACAAGCTAAAAGGACAAAGAAACCCACACCGCCATTAGAAACTACAAAAGTGCAACAACCAGCCACTACACAAACTGTGGTCCATTAAGGTAGCATCGAAATTGAAGACCCCATAGCGAATGCCAGTGATGAATTACCTCCACCAGATGAGGAACAATCACTCACTGTTCAAAGTTCTCAGTATTCGGCCGAAGCAAACAGCATCTGTAGAGATCAGCAGAGTGGTTAACAAAGGAGTACTGGATAAGTGGTTAACGCTTGAAGAAGCCAAACATGGCCTACTACATGTTCGCTTAACCTGGTACAAGTTAACAGTCGATTCTCAGGAGCTGCAGTCTGCTCTTTTGGAAACCCAGCTATTGTGTGTTACATCGATGAGCGCTGCTCTACTTATTGTGTTTGTTGTTGTTGCCACATGCTCGATCTGCATCCAATCCAGATCCAATCCAGATCCAATCCTTCAACTCAGTGTTGGCAAACAAAATGAACAAACTGCTGTTCAATTAAGAAACGACTCTCCGGTTTGGGAGCAAGAATTCACATTTTTAGTTGCGAATCCTGACAATGATGCGCTTCAAATCAAGATCACTGATCAGAAGACAGGAAATGACATTGGTCGCTTCACTTATGTCCTTAGTACTTTGGTAACAAAGAAAAATATGGAAATTGTACCATGTCACTGGCATTAAAATTTCTAAAACTAGCTGATTCCCCAGAAGATAATGTTTCTGTGGATAAATTTGCTACATCAGAGGTATCATCGCTATCACGTACCAGTTCTGTCAAAACCCCTAGTCAGGTTGAGAGTATTACTGTGTCGAACAAATCAAAGGACCTCCTTTCCACCTCATTGGATAACTTGATAGCTGAAGAGGAAATCGGCAAACCTTCAGCATCTTCAATTTCTGTAACTTCTCCTCCAAGAAGCCCGAAATCAAATTCCGATTCAGTTCTCACTCACCGTTTCCCGGATTCCATATCTTCAGCTGAAGAACATGGCCTTGGACGTATGTAGCTGACGATTTACTATAGCGTAAATCGTCAAAAATTTACTGTCACGATCCACAAAATCATGCATATTCCATAAACTGATCCTTCAAACATACCCGATCCTTATGTGAAACTTTACTTACTGCCTGCACGTGCAAAGGAATCGAAACGAAAGACCAACACCGTCAAGGACATCCCGAATATGAAGCATCATTTGAATACGTAATTTCATCAGCAGAACTTATGCAGACAGATCTTGAAGTCACTGTTTGTACACAGAAGGGATTCTTGAATGGCAGAAGTCCCACTATTGGAATGCTGAAAATCCCTCCGGCTGAGCCAGACATCTCCGCCCAAGGACTATCTTCATGGTTCGACCTACAACCAGAATCAAAGCCCGAATAAATTTATTTATTTAACACATTGGCTGAAAAGTCCGTTTCTAAGAGAGGGCACCACTTGAATTAAATCCATACCATTTTCAGTTAGTACCAACCTTCAAAAGATACGTGTATAAATTTGACAGCTGTCGGACGATTAGTTCTCGAGATATACCGTTGTGAGTGAAGCAACTTTTGTTATTGTGAAAAAAAATGGATTCAAAGCAATTTCGTGTGTTGATTTATCATTGCTTTTTGATGGGAAAAAATGCAGCCGATGCAAGGACATAGCTTGATAAGTGTTACCCGGACTCTGCACCTTGCGAACGAACCATTCGCAAGTGGATTGAAAAATTTAAAAGTGGTCATACGAGCATCGAAGATGATGCACGCAGTGGACGTCCAAAAGAGGCTGTTTCAGATGAAAACATCAAAAAAGTCCACAAAATGATTACGAATGACCTTAAAGTGAAGTTGATCGAGATAGCTGAGGCTCTGAAGATATCAAAAGAGCGTATTGGATATATCATACACAAATATTTGGACATGCGAAAGCTGTTCAACAACAGCGACTATTACAACGTGTTGATGATTCAGAGGAGTGTTTAAAGCTGTTCAACCGCAATAAAGCCGAATTTTTGCGTCGGTATGTGACAATGGATGAAATTTGGCTCCATCATTTCACACCAGAGTCAAGTCGGCAGTCAGCTGAGTGGGGAGCAGGCGACGAACCTCATCCAAAACGACCAAAAACTCAACAGTCGGCTGGCAAGGTTATGGCATCCGTATTTTGGGATGCACATGGAATAATTTTCATCGACTATCTCCAAAAGGGGAGGACTATCAACAGCGACTATTACATTGCGTTGTTGGAGCGTTTGAAGTACGAAATCGCAGAAAAACGGCCGCATTTAAAGAAAAAGAAAGTGCTGTTTCATCAAGACAATGCACCGTGTCACAAGTCGATGAAAACGATGGCAAAATTGAAAGAATTCGGCTACGAATTGCTTCCCCACCCATCGTATTCTCCAGATTTGGTCCCCAGAGGCTATTTCCTGTTCGCAGACCTCAAAAGAATGCTCGCCGGATAGAGATTTAAAAAGTAATCGCCGAAACAGAGGCCTATTTTGAGGTTAAACCGAAATCGTACTACAAAACTGGCATCGAAAGATTGAAAAATCGTTGCAAACAGTGTATCGTCCTCGAAGGCAACTATTGGGTCTATAACTTAATTCGTGCGGTTTGCTAAGAGATGGCGTAACTAGTATTATTCCATTGGAACATGCGTTGGAAAGCTACTGTCATTGTACGTCATTTCAGTATATGTCATTCATTTGAAGCGTAAACAACAATAATTTTTTTTCACTCAAATATGTCGAACTTTGTGCCTGAAAAAGTGTTTTTGCGGGGAGTTCTTCTTCATTACTTTAATATGAAAAAAACTGCTGCCGAAAGTTATTTTGGTGGAAGTTTATGGTGAACATACGCTAGCTGAACGAACAGGCCAAAAGTGGTTTGCACGATTTAAAAGTGGTGATTTTGGCTTGGAAGACGTTGAACGTCATGGGCAGCCAAAAAAGTTTGAAGAACTGGAAGCATTACTCTATGAAGATTGTTGCCAAACACAAGAAGAGCTCGCAGAATCTTTGGGTGTCACTCAAGCAGCCATTTCAAAACATTTAAAAGCAGCTGGATATATTCAAAAGCAAGGAAATTGGGTTCCACATGAACTCAAGCCGTCGAAAGGCGGTTTTGCATGTCCGAAATGCTGCTGGAACGCCACAAAAGGAAGTCATTTTTGCATCGGATTGTTACTGGTGATGAAAAATGGATCCATTACGACAACCCCAAGCGCAAAAAATCATATGTGAAACCCGGCCAACCAGCCAAATCCACGGCAAAGCCGAATATCCATGGGGCGAAGGTAATGCTCTGTATTTGGTGGGATCAGATGGGTGTGCTGTATCATGAGCTGGTAAAACCGGGTGAAACCATCAATGGACAACGCTACCGAACACAATTAATCCGTTTGAAGGGAGCAGTGGCCGAAAAACGCCCGGAATATGCGACACGAGGCAATAATTTTCCATCATGACAACGCTCAGCCCCACGTTGCTATTCCGGTTAAGAACTATTTGGAAAACAGTGGATGGGAAGTCTTACCCCACCCGCCTTATAGCCCAGACCTTGCCCCTTCTGACTACCATTTGTTTCGGTCGATGAAGAACGCCCTCACTGAAATACGGCTCACATCAGAGCTTGATTCATTCTTGGCTGCCAAGCCAGCGCAGTTCATTTGGAATGGGATCCACAAATTGCTAGAAAGGTGGGAAAAAGTCATAGCTTCAGATGGGCAATACTTTGAATAATACTATTGTACATGTTTTCTTTAAATAAACATAAACCAGTTACCCAATATATAAAGGGTTTTCCAATAGGGACTTGACAACTTTGAATTTAATTTGTGAACGCACTCTTTCACTAATCATCAAACTGTCACTGTCAATTTACTCAGTAAACTCAACATTTTCATCATGGTAAAGTACACTAACGAGCAACGTCTGCAAATTATAACAATTTTCTACAGATATTCGGTGACTGCAACTTTAAGAGCGTTAACTCCAATATTCGGTCGCAGTTCTCGCCCTAGTAGACAGGCAATAACAAGTTTAGTGCAAAAATTCGAGTTTACATATTCGTTGTGTGATGTTGCCGTGTCCGTGAGACAACGGGTTGGTCGAAGTGTCGAAAATATCGCTGCCGTTCAGACGTCCGTAGCAAATGATCCAAATCAGTCAATTTCACGGCGTTCTCAAGAATTGGGCATCGCTCAGACCACATTATGGCGTATTTTTACACCCATACAAGATCAAGCTGACTCAAGAACTGAAGCCGATGGACCATTTGAAGCGACGTACGTTCTCCGTTTGGGTTCTGGAGAAGATGCGCCAAGATGATGAATTTCATCGCAAAATCATCTTCAGTGACGAAGCTCATTTTTGGCTCAATGGGTTCGTCAATAAGCAAAATATGCGTTATTGGTCGCGTGAAAACGCACATGTGCTTCATGAATCACCACTTCATCCACAAAAAATAACTGTTTAGTTCGGTTTGCATGCCGGCGGCGTTATTGGGCTATATTTTTTCGTCGACGATAACGATCGTCACGTTACTGTGAATGGTCAGCGTTATCGCGCCATGATCACCGATTATTTTTGGTCCGAATTGGAAGATATGGACTTGGACGACATGTGGTTTCAACAGGATAGTGCCATAAGCCACACAGCATACGCTACAATCGATTTATTGAAGAGTAAGTATGGTGAGCGTGTTATCCCAAGACATGGGCCAGTCGATTGGCCGCCTCGTTCATGCGATTTAACGCCGCTTGACTATTTTCTGTTTGGCTACGTTAAGTCATTGGTTTACACCAACACGCCGACGACGTTGGAAGAGCTCAGAGCCAACATTGAACGCGAAATACCGACCGTTTCGACCGAAATGTGTGGCCGAATCGTTGAAAATTGGGTCAAACGAATCGACCGCTGCAAACGTGCCCGCGGTGGCCATATGAACGAAGTCGAGTTCCATTCATAAATGTTTTAATTGTACTTCAAGCCAATAATAAAGTTTTATTTAAAAAAAAAGCTATCAAGTCGTTATTGGAAAACCCGATATATTGTTACGGAATTCAGACTACGCATTACTCTATGGAGATGTAATAGGTGTATTAGTGTCGGTAAAGAAGTCTTTTATATGCCACTATTTTGTTAAACCAGTTTTTTGGTATTTTTTTTTGGATTTTGACACTTGTCGAGAAGAAGTGACTTTTTCCTTCTGTCTTCCTTTTTTTTTCTTCCAACAAGTGCAAATTGGAGTTGCGATCATTAAGATAAAGATAAAATAATCCAAATATTTTGCAGAAATCATTTTATTTTATAATTTAAAAGTTTTGTTATCGTCGCGAACACGTAACAATATTTTCAAACCGCAAAATTTTTATGCTTTGGAACTAAGATTTAGCACGTTTTTGGTAAGATAGACAGCCCTTTAAGCCGCACAAATCTTCCGGTCCAGATGGTAATCTGCCGATTATACTACAGAAAGCACCGTAGGTAGCAGTCCAGAAAATTATGGAAATTCTCCGATACAGTCTAAAAATAGGGTACATACCACTGGCTTGGAGCGAGGGTAAGGTGGTATTTATACCTGAAGCTGGAAAATAGGGGCATATAACAGCAAAAGGTTTCAGACCAATAAGTCTGTCATCATTTATGCTTAAAACCCTAGAGCGGCTGTTGGAGATTCACTTTAGGAATAGATGCAGTAATGGCTTTTTGACTGAGTCATAGCATGCATATGAGAAAGGCAAATCTGTAGAAACCGCCCTGCACGAGGTGGTGGGGAAAACATAGAGAGTCTAGAGTTCGTGAGTTTGCGATAGCGGCCTTCCTCGATATACAATAGAAGGAGCCTTGAATAACGTGGAGTGCACCGCCATTAAATATTAGTTGACGCTAATATTGAACTGGTCATAACAAATTGGGTCTGCAATATGCTTGCAAGCAGGAAAATAAACTGCTCCATTGGGCAAAGCTCGGTTAGAATGTCCGTAATCAGGAGAACCCCGTCAGACTGGAGTCATATCTTCACTCAAAAAGCTCAAAAAGCTTAGTATAATGGGTATAAGTGGCACGGCATGCGCAGATGACGTGGTCATAACAGTGCAGGGAAAAACTTGGCAAAAAGCTGTGGTCTCAATACCAACCCTTCCAAAACGGAACTGGTTCTTTTTTTTTACCAGAAAGTACAGGACACCGCAATTCAAACTCCCAAAACTCAACGGAGTGGAACTGTACCTTTCGGACAGTGCGAAGTTTCTGGGTGTGATTCCGAACAAAAAACTGAATTGGAACCTTAATGCAGCGGAGAGGACCATAAAGGTATATAATGCCTTTTGCAAAAGAGCAGTAGGAATAATTTGGGGCTTAAAACTTGCTATGGTGTACTGGCTGTATACGGTGGTGCTAAGACCCAAACTGACCTACGGCGCACTAGTATGGTGGAAAGCAACAAACAAGAAAATGATTTACAGAAAATGCAGCCATGGCAGCATTTGACACCTTTTTGAACCTAACACCGCTTGATTTACAGATCAAAAAACTTGCAGGCAACAGTGCGATACGACCCATTAATCTGCGTTACTTCAAGAGCAGTAATTTCGGACATGGTACGGTCTTAGTGGAGCTTCTGCTAGCAATCCAATTCTATCGGATGAAATCTCTTCCTTGGTCGACTTCGACATCCCGTATGATATAATTTATCCGGAGAGGGAGGGCTGGGAAAAAAGTGCAATAATCAGGTCAAATGAAATTTCAATTTTCACAGATGGCTCAAAAACAGCTTCTGCTATCTTCTCAGAAGACCCGGAACTAAGAGTATCTATAAGACTACCGGACGCAAGCAATGTCTTCTATTCAGAGATTCTGGCTGTACTCAGAGCGGCTGAGCTAATGCAGATGAGATCGGTATCCGAAAGAGATACCGCTACCTGCATCGATAGCCAGGCTGCATTCAGGGCAATCGAATCAACCAACATCAACTCTGATATAGTCAGGGGCTGTCGCACAGTTGTCAAGGCACTATGCAGGCAGAACCAGATAAGACTATGCTGGGTACTAACCGTCAAAATAAACACAGAAGCATTCGTGGAAATGTATAACAAGTGCTTAACAGAAGGGGTTTTTCCAGACCAATGGAAAAAGCAACGTCTTGTGCTGCTGCCCAAAGGGAATAAGCCACCAGATGAGCCCTCGTCACACCGTCCACGATGGGTAAAATACTGAAGCGAATAATATGCAACTGACTGGAGGTGTCAACTGATGAAGCCAGAGGACTCTTAAACCAGCAGTATGGAATTATAAAGGCTCGCCCTATAGCAGATGCTATTCGGAAGGTAACTACGACCCTAGAAGAAGCCATTCAGGACAGAAGATGGAGAGGAGGTACCAAAAAATACGGCGCCGTATTAACGTTGGACGTCATCAAAAATGCGTTCAACTCTGCAAACTGGGGACTTACTCGTATAGTACACTCTCTTAGATCAATGATTGTGCCATGGTTTTTAATAAAAATTATACTAAGTTATTTCGACAATCGGTTCCTACTCTACGATACCGACGCTGGAGTAAGGCAGTACCACACAACTGGCGAAATTCCACAAGGATCGGTACTAGGACCTCTCTTATGGAACATTTTGTACGACAGGGTTCTAAGACTTGGAATCCAGATTGAGGCTAAAATCATAGGCTTTGCAGATGATATTGCAATCGTTGTGGCGGAGAAACACCGTGGATGGGAACAGTTGGGTTAAAGCTGGCAGAACATACAACGGAAGCAGTTCTGGTAGCCAGTCGCAAGGAATGAGAAACAATCACCATCAGGGTGGGCGATCACGATATAACATCAAAACTGGCTACCAGATACCTAGGTATGATGATCGATGCTAGGCTCACTTACAAGGAACACCTTGAAAGAACGTGCGACAAAGCCGCAAAGGTGAGCGCTGCCTTATCCAGAATACAAATGAGACTAGTTCTGTCAAGGGTGGTGCTGTCGATCACAATGTATGCTGCATCAATATGGGCGAAAGCACTGAAAATTAAGTCATACGCAAGAAAGACTAACAGACTATGTACCCTGAGAGTTTGCTGGACATATCGGAAAGTGTCAGATGATGCTATATACGAGTATGTCAATGCGGGAATGTTACCAGCAGATATAGTGGCTACTGAGCTACAAAGGACCTACGATGCCAAAATTCGGGAACGTGGAGTTTCAGTCAAAGATATCAAGCTGGGAGAATAGCAGCGCAGCACAAGTGCGTGGCAAGAGAGATGGAACCAGTCTACTAAGGGGAGATGGACCGACCGACTTATACCCGATATTCGTAAATGGGTAGAACGTAATAACATAGACGTAGATTTTTACTTAAGTCAGCTCCTAACTGGACATGGCTGCTTTCAATCATATCTGTACAGGTTTGGTCTGAAGGAATCTCCCTTCTGCTTAAACTGCGTAGCGGCCAGGGAAGATGCACAGTATGCATATTTCCAGTGCCCACACTTCAGAAAATTGGAGAGATACCAACTCCTGAAAACATTGTAAACCATATGCTAACATCAAGTATAATATAGGATGCGGTGAAACAGGCTGCGGCAAAAATAATAAAGGAACTTCGGCTGTTGGAAAGAGTCAGAGAGAGCACTAATGAAAATCAAATCCAGACGGCATCTCTAATACAACAAAGAACAGTAAATACGCTAGGCAATGTCGAACCAGCAAACGGAGAAAGAAGGGCATAAAGTGCTTACCAGCCCCGCGAAGTAGTACTTAGCGGCAGTTCCCCGTGGGGAGAGTGGTAGAAGAGTGCCGGGTGTGGGTTAGTACGTAGGCGCACCCCGGAAAACGAGTACTTGGGGTTTGCGAATCGTGCATGCTGATAGCCCGGGCTATTTGTATCTTTCGAAGATTGCCACATCCTTGGACGCAACCAAAAAAAAGACTGTGCTGGTTATCGGGACAATGCGGTATTAAACGAAATGAACAAGCGGACGAGCTTGCAAGGAAAGGAGGGCTACTCGACAATAGTGAGGTTGCCAACATCAAACCACTTTTTTGCATAGTGAGGGGGATTGTCGAGGAAAAAATCACAAAGACTGCCAACCTAAGGTGGTCAAGTCTTGAAGGACACAGGGTATCCAAGGCTCTCTGGCCGCTTTTTGACGGCAAAAGATCCAGGAGGTTAATAAAATTGAACGGGGATAAGCTTAGGACAGTAATACGAATCCTGACAGGATACTGTCTCCTACGGAATTTGCAGATTCTGTGGTGATCTGCAAGCTGTTGAGCACATACTGTGTTAGTATTGCGTAGTCGAAGAAAATTTTTCGAAAAATACTTTCTCGAAAACCCAGGGGAAATAGACAGTGTTTCACCAGGGCGATTGTTGAGGTTTTTGCCATTTGAAGACAAATTCAACTGATTCTACAGGGATCGCGATGAGCCCGTTTGGTTCATGGTGTCTGTGTGATGGCATATCCATCATACCCCATTTTAACCTTGATAAGATAGAGCCCTAAACGTTCGAGAGAGTGATTCAAATTTCGATCAACAGAATTTGCTTCGTAAAATACCAGCTGATGAAGCCATATGCGTGAAATCGTTCACGAAAATCATTCTGCATAATGAATAAAGAATCCTTGTTTCAAGCTCAATTCTATCTATAAATCCGATAGGACTTCAGAATAGTTACCTTTAGTTTCAATAGAGTCTGGCTTCCCTCCCCTATTAGCCCTTATAGTGGAATGCCATTACAAATCAATCGAAGAGTCTTAGTAATAAAGCCTCGTACAGAAACAATATGGGAGATACAGGCCCCTAGTAATCCCAGTCATGCTCTATGATGCAATAGCAAGGATGTTCGCGAAGTCTCCCGACAACACACCAGCCCGACGACAGGAAACTCCAGGTTTTAACGAAGAAGAATTGGGATTAGCCGCGCAGATAATGAAAAACAGAAGAGCACCCGGCCCAGATGGAATGCCAGCAGAAGTAATAAAAGTGACTGCCCAAGCATGCCCTAACCTGCTGCTCAACATGTACAACAGTTGCCTCGAAGAAGGAGTCTCCCTAAAGAGCTGGGAAAAACAACGATTGGTACTGATCAGCAAAGGAAAAGGAGACTCAGACTCCCCATCAGCATACAGGCCCTTATGTATGCTGGACACTGCGGGAAAGCTGATGGAAAAGCTGCTCAAATCACGGCTCACAGATGCAGTACAAAGAGTGGGAGACTTGGCAGGAAGGCAGTACGGGTTCAGGAAAGGACGCTCCACGGTCGAAGCTATTGAAGAAGTGATGAAGTCTGTTCACACCGCCCAACTAGAAAGTTGCCGCTCTAAGAAGATCGTTATGCTGGCAACCCTGGACGTAAGAAAAGCATTCAACTCAGCCAGGTGGAGTGATATACTAAATGCGCTAGAAAATAGATTCAACATCCCAGCCTATCTATTACATATGATGAAGGACTATCTCAGGGATTGGGAGCTGATCTACGAGACCACAGAAGGCCTACGAAGGAAGAAAGTAACATCTGGAGCAGCAGATGGATCAATCTTGGGACCAGACCTCTGGAACATCTCCTACGATGATATACTGCGGATGGAGATGCCCGAAGACACCTTTCTCGTTGGGTACGCAGACGACATCGCGGCAGTGATAACGGCAAGAGACACTGAAAACGCTCAAAGAAAGTTGATGAGCACGGTCTTAGTTTGGCAACAGAGAAAACTGAGATAGTCCTTCTGACGAAGAAGAAAATCCCAACACAAATAGTCTTCCAAATTGGCTCTGAAGTCATTAAGAACAAGGACGCGGTGAGGTATTTGGGATTGAAGCTTGACACAAAACTAACTTTCTGGCAACAGATAAAGTACGCAGCGAAAAGAGCCTCTAGAGACTAATGGCGAACATAGATGGTCCAACGCCAAGTAAGCGCAGGCTATTAATGTCGACAACGCATGCCATTCTCCTATATGGAAGTGAGATCTGGGCAGACGCGCTTCGACAAGAAAAGTACCGAAAGTAGATGGCGGCAGTGCAAAGACGTGAAGCTCTACGCGTGGCTAGCTCTTACCGAACGGTGTCGGAACCAGCCGTCCTGGTGGTCGCAGCAGTGACTCCCATCGATCTCCTAGCGACACAAAGGAAATACGTCCACGAAAACAAGGCGGAAATCGGATTGGAAGCGGCAAATTGACCAAGCAGAGCAGCAAACGATACGAAAGTGGCAAGAGCGCTGGATCTCGGAAAGCAGAGGAAGGTGGACAGCGAGGCTGATAAGAAATGTGGCTAAGTGGAAAGACCGGAAACACGGAGAAGTCAACTACTTCGTCACCCAGTTCCTCACCGGGCACGGAAATTTCAAAGCCTTTTTACATAGGATCGGCAAAACGAATTGCCCAGCCTGCCAGTACGGCGACTCCCCAGCGGACGACGTACATCACACATTTTGTACCAGCAGAAGATGGGAAGCCCAACGCACAGCACAGCAGAAAACATAGTGGATAAAATAGTGGACGAGTGACCTGAACTGAGGAAGAATTTGCCAGTTTGTGGAAGATATTCTCAGAAGAAAGAAAAGAGAAGAAGAACAATACCGGGAAAGCACGTAAACCCAAAAGGGTGTAGGATCACAGCCCCTTGAAGTAATGCTAAGAGCGGTCCCAGGGGGTTGTGTCAGAAGCCACAGCGTTGGGAGGAGTTTTAGTCCGTATGATCCGAAAGCATGCGGAGAGAGCCGGACACACGGGGATGGTCAACGCCAACAGACCTCTCCAAAAAAAAAGGATGTTCGCGGAAGCTTAGATGGATTTTGATCCTATTTGCGTTGAGGGTCTTGTAATAGGTATAACTCTCCGAGCTGTATTAGTGGGCTTGATTCCTACCGTGAGAAATGCGAACAATTGAAAAAAGACCTCAACCATCGTCTACTATGCAATTAGATTTATTTAGCTAAAAACCAGACTAACTGGAGAGGTGTGTAGTGATCGAATAAGTCGCGTAAAAAAAAGAGTTTGAATGCAAATACACAGGAATGTGGTGGTTATTTGGAAAAATATATCAAGCTTCGCACTGAGATTCTACCAAGAACGCGAAAATTTGAAACTAAAACCTTTAGCGCCGAAAGTGCCATTTAATTGGCCACACCAATGATAATATCGTTTGCTAATCTAATAGCTCCATCCAAGAAACAAAAAAACAGATTATATGCAACTTAACCACACAAAAACGCACACACACAAAACATTCTTCAAACACTTTTCACATTCCTTCAACTTACCAAAATCCTTGCTGTCAATATAGAATGGCACCGTTGCCTTTGGCCAATAATAGCTTTCATTGAGTAGGCCATTCCGTCGACTATCATTATATAGCATTATGTCGCCTTCGAATAGTCCACAATGTTCCCATAGATTCGTTTCACATTCCTCCGACCAATCGTTAAACTCTGGACCTAGATCCGAAATACATACGTTACACTCCTTAATGGCAATTTATACCCAACTATCACAAACCTCTCTGGATCGCTTTCCACCTACTTACTGTTCGCTTTCAACATCTTCATATTAGGCCCATACTGAGGTGCTGGCGGTATTGCAGGATTCCAATTCAACAAAGCCGTGCACAGCATAACCGGCAGAGCAATCACACCCAGAACACTACTTACACTCGTACATCCGCGAATTACAGTCATTTCCTTCAAAAAAAAAAAAAAAAACAAAAAAAAACAATTGCTTTTGCTGGCTGCTGTTGTCGTTGTATGGATCTATCCAGATAGATACGAGTACGAGTATATTAATTCAGTCAGCGTTGTCACCAATAGAGTTAGTCTATCTTGGCAACTTGTAGACCGCCCGCACACTTGAGAATAATAAAGATCTTTGCCATTAGGCAGGGTCTTATATAGCCTCGGGGTAAACGGGCGCGGACACCTTTTATTTTCTATGTCAATGATATTCACAGAGTCTCGATTTGTGCGGATCACTGCCAGACAGCTTATCAATATCCAAATCAAAGAATAATAAAAGAGAGGCATACGGTAACGTTAGCGCTGTCGTTGACAGCGTAACCATCATCGTTACCAGCGACGACGCCGGTCGTCAACGTCATCGTCATCATGGTCGTTGTCGTTGCCGTTGTCGTTGCCGTTGTCTTCACCTCCGTCGCTGTTTGGATTGCAAATTTGGGTTAGAACATGGTGTGCATACAAACTGAGGCAAGTAATATGGATACCGGGTGCCTTTTCCATTCAATAGTGATAGTTCTGTGTGGAACACCCTAAAAGATAGAAAGCTCAGATAGAAGACATACGTACATAGACCTTCTGTACGGGAACAATGTAACAATTCCTATCCGCATCCGTATCCGTATGCTATCCCAGGTAAACAGCTAATGATTCATCCAACCAAACAAATGCTACACACAGCTCCATTACTCTATCATGAATTTACCTTCACCTACTTCCTGAAAATGCGCTGCATCAATGATATGCTGCCAACTGACACCGACACTAATGCACCATTGCCAACCGACCGTCACTGTCTCTTCGCCACCGTCCAATGTCTTTAACCTTTTGATACCACTCTCCAACTTTAAGTACACACGAACATCCAAGCTCCAAGACCAAACATTCAATTTCTTCTTGGTGAATCGGCTTGCTTGCTTGCTTGCTTGCTTGCTAGTTACTTGCTACTAACTGGCTACAGAGGCTAACTGGCGTTATTTCACTAACCTACATTTGCGCCCTCGAAAATTCGCCTGCATGCATACAATTCGACATCCGCTTTCGTATTGCCAGCCGGTCCAAGTGGTCCACACTGTACAAAACATGAATTGGTGGGCTTTCCCAGCTCGGCGGATTCATCAAAATCACCAGTTGGAGAGGACCGACTGCTTGTGAAATTTGGTTCCCGGTTAAGAAGTGCATAAAATACAATACACTGGACACCAGAACTGGATAGTGGATTCTGTCTCTAGTGGTCTATATGGTGGGAGTTGCAATTCGTATCACTTTGGGCCAGAAATAGAAACCATGCATTCATCTGGCTCTGTATCACTTTCCCCGACTAACCTAGAAATTCTAGGAAATCCCAGAGTTGCGATGCAACAAATTACCCATCGGACATAAGTGGAAGAAAAGTGCCTGCCACTACTACTTATAGTATATTCATATGCCGGTATGTGTGTACATAGATACACGTACTTCAATGGCTATGCCGGCATGGCAATATGGTAGTACCGGTGAACACTTAATTGATTCCGGAAGGAAACTCATCTTTCTAGTTTCCGTAAGCGCAAACGATTACGCGCTTTAAGTGCAGAACTTTCGCGTGGTTGGCTTCTTAGTTTGGCGCTACCGGTTGTTGTTGTGGCCCGGCCGGCATTCGCTCAGGTTTTTTTTTTTAGCTGACGTTCGCAAGATAAATAGATGGCTCACTTCGTTTGCCAGATGGATGGATGAATGGATGAATGGATGGGTTAATGCAAGTCCTCTTCTACGGATTTATGCCTATTTGTGAATGTATGTATTTATGAGTTACTTTCTTTCGTTAACCTCAACATTAGGAGGTTGCAGTGGATGACTATGACTGTTTTTTTGTTTTCTATTTGAATTACAAACTACAGTGGTAAGTGAAAGTGATGGTGGTTTTGAAAATTTTTTCACTTCAAATGAGTGTAACACTGATTCGATGGATTAGGAAATGATTTAGTTGTTGGTGAAAATTTATTGTGAATACATTATGCGTACTTTTCAGAAGTTTTAAGAAGAAATGAAGCCAAATACCAGAATCAGTAGCTCTGTAGGTGGTAACCTTCTGGTTTTACTTCGCTCATACGAAGGATTTTTCTGCTTGAACACGAGTGGAAGGCCAATTCGTTGACACACACAAAATTCATGAAGGAGAAAATTTTTTCCTGATGCTTGCATAGTAAAAGAATATTCAAGATCTACATCCAAAGTCGCATCTATTTCAACCAAATGCGACGGGTGAAAACTGATTCTATGATGACGACTTTTTGATATCGAAAAGGCACAACTCGGTCGAGGCAAACTGAATCCTAAGAACTCCAGTTACCACAAACTGGAAGTTTCGAAAATACTCGTAAGTACGAGTATCTGAAGAATTTCTTCAACTGCGAAAGGCGACACTGTTATACGAGTACAGTGTGTTCCAGAAAAACGTGCGTTAAATTACTTCTTTCACTTTACTCACACACACATTATTTTTTGCATTTAATTGCCGATCGCATTCCTCAGTATACTGCCATAATTCGGGGATATATCATCAAAAAAGCAGGGCCGCACGTTAGTATTAAGTCGGCAGCAAAATAGTGGTATAAGGTCGATGATGGATCAGGTAGAGAGACCAAAGGGAGCATATTCAGTATGGACATTATAGTAATTTTTGAATTGTTTCGGAAAAAAACCCACATTTAGTCTGAGAGAAAACTTGTGCAGAAAAGGAATTACAGTATTCATCAGTACAATATGGCAGAATCTGGCATCAAAAACAGGGGTATCAAACCTAAGTCGCTACCGATCCATTAACATATTGAAAAAAGGCTAAGTTGGGCAAGGCACTATTTAGAGCGGGATTGGAGCAACGGCATATTTACAGATGATTCATATTTTTTGTTTATAATTATTAGAAGAAAGCCAGGTCAAAAAAGATCAAAAGTTTCTGCAACGCACCGTAAAACATCTAGCAAAAGTTCATGTTTATGGGTGTTTCTCGGCCAAAGGATTCGAAAATTTTTTTAGTAGTTAGTTGATATACAACCTTGATGCAAAATTCATGGTAAAATTATACCAGATGGGTATAAACCCTGCCAAATCTCTGTATGGACCAAACAATTATGACTGTGTTTTTGCAAGAGTCGCCTCTGCACGCATTGGAAAAAGAATAGTGGTATAGAGACGTTAGATTGGCCGTCCCAAAGTCATGATGCGAGTCCAATGGAAAATGTGTGGTCTTTCATGAAGGATATTCCTAAAGGCATGAAGTCTATACAACTTCTAATCCGTCGTTAGCATTTGATATATTTCTAAGTAAGTTACAATATTATGTTTCGCTTTGTTGCCAAAAGAAAATTAGAGCTGATAACAAATTAAAACCTCTGAAACAATGGATGTCCTTTCCATTATTAAAGAAAATCAAAAAAAAAAATAAGCTTTGCTCACTCGTTCAAAAACACCCTAACAATGCTAGATTAAAAACCTTTTATGATAAAATTTGTTATGAGCTAAAGATAGAAATACCATACTGTAGAAATACTTACTATAGCAAAAAGCTAGCTGAAAGTATAGGTAACTCCAAAAAAGAATGGCAAATTGTTAACGATATTTTAAACAAAAACACACCTTGCAGTGATATTGTACTTAACAGTAACAACTCTACGATTTCTGATCCTTTGGAAGTAGCTAACTTATTTAACGACTTCTTCCCCAAAGTAGGCTCATTTCTTAATGTATCAAATACTGATAATCCAACTTTGTATAATAGTGATAGCATACTGGAAGCCACTTTTCAACCAGAAAGCTTCTACTTCAACGAATTTACTCCACTTGAAATTCATAAAATAATATCTTCACTTAAAACATCAAATTCAACAGGATTGGATAATATATCAAGCTTTTTGTTAAAAAAAATTTCTTTTCAGATCTCGGATGTTCTGTGCTATATCTTTAATTCTTGTGTGCATAATGGTGTTTTCCCCGATGCACTAAAAACTGCACTCGTAATACCCCTTCACAAAAAAGGCAGTACTATGTCATTAAATAATTATAATTATCGCCCCATTTCGCTGTTATCGGTTTTCTCCAAAGTTTTTGAAAGAGGAATGGAAACAAGAATGATTTCTTTCTTAGACAGGTCTCAGTTCTTTAGCGAATTCCAATTTGGCTTCAGAAGAGGTAGGTCTACCGAAAGTGCGTTATTAAAACTGATTGGGGAAATATATAACAGCTTGAATACTTCTCAAATTCCATCTTGCCTATTCATTGACATAACCAAGGCTTTTGATACAGTAAACCATACCATTCTTTTAAATAAACTTTTTAATGCTGGATTCAGAGGTTTTATTTATGATTGGTTTACTTCCTACCTTGAAAACCGGAATCAATTAGTAAAAATTAATAATGCTTTTAGTTCTATAAGATACATGAATATTGGAGTCCCGCAAGGCTCAGTTTTGGGTCCTTTATTGTTCCTTATGTATGTTAACACGCTATTCATCCAACCCTTTAAAGGCAGTATTACAGCATTTGCTGATGATACTGCACTTTCATATTCAAGCGATAACTACGTCAATTTGTATCTGGACGTTAATAACGACTTGGATTTACTACGACGATGGTTCTATAAGCATAAACTGGTAATCAGCAGTAAAACAAAGTTTATGATATTTAATCTCAAAGGTTTAATAATTGAAGATCTGCCCCTCCTTTATCACTCTCCGAGTTGCCTACGTTTTTGCTTAGTTGATTCAACTGCTCGAGGTCATGTTACCTTCAATGCAAATGTGAACTGTAGTGAAGATTGTTTTCGTATTGAAAGTGTCGATAGTTTCCAGTATTTAGGTATCATTGTGGATAACAAGCTCAATTGGAACGATCACGCGCTATACCTAAAACAGTATTTTAATAGGGTAGTTAGGCAAATGTATCATCTGAGCCTCTATTGCAATATTCAAGTTCTAGAAATGGTATATAATGGCTTATTCAAATCTAAGCTGCAGTATGGTATTGCTTGCTGGGGTGGTGCGTATTTTAATAAAATAGAACTTTTATTAATTAAACAAAAGCATGTCTTAAGAATTATGTCTAAGGTAAATCGGAGAACGCCTAGTTTTGCACTATTCAAAAGCCTAGAAATTCTTCCATTAAGACATTTATATTGTTATAAAGTGCTAAAGATATTTTTCGAAAATTCAGGTTTCTATGATGTTAGATTTCAGGAAAATTATAATTTACGTGTTAACACGAGGAACTTCGTAACTATTCCACCTATTTATAAAGCACACTTTTGTCGATTCTACTATGTTACAGCTCCCAGATTATTTAATTCTTTGCCAGAATACCTTAGGTGTGAGAGGACAAAAACTGTATTTTTAAAAAAATGTTAAAAAATGGCTTTTCACTTTCAACCATTATGAAATAGATTCAATTCTCATTCCAATGTTATAAATTGACTGTAATTTACTTCTATTAGTATTTTTTTTTTATCTACATTGCGTTTAAATTTGAAATATCCTACTACTTTACCCCATCAATATTGTTTTATTTTTTTATTATATTTAAAATTTTTTCTTGTACTTTCGCCACTTGCCATATGGCAACAGATTGTGCAAAGCTATTTCTTAGACAAATTCATTGTATCCTGGATTATTTATATTTGTAAAAAATTATTAATATTTTGTCATGAAATAAAGATTGAAAAAAAAAAAAAAAAAGGGGGGGAAAAAAAGGACCACGACAAAATACTACGCACTAGATGATCCCAAGTAATTGTAAATAAGAATGGTGGCTGGACTCTCTACTAAATAATTTCGCAATTCGTCATGATATATACATATTTACCTTAATACAATACAAAAAAAATGATTTAATAAAATTCTGGGATTTTTCATTAGTTTTTCGACGCACGTTTTTGTTGAACACACTGCAAGTACAACGTTGTAGTTACACAGTTGTCACCCGAGGTTCTTTGGCTGTAATCTTTTTTATGAATGAACAATTCTCGTGCTGGTTTTAGATTATGTTTATTTGATGTCTTCAATTTGTTTCCATCAAGTCGAGAAAATGAATTCGGCTAAGTGACCGCCGCCAGAATTGATGACACTCGCTTCCGATTTACGGCATTTTTCATCACTCTTGCCAGAACTTCCGGAGATAGGTCTTCGCATTCTTGACGGATATTCTCTTTGAGGGTTTCAAGAGTCTAATGCTTGCTGACATAGACTCATGACTTCAAAAAACCCTACAAAAAGAAGTCTGGAACGGTTAAATCAGACGATTTTGCCGGCCAGTGCAAATCGCTAAATTGATAGATTTGGCGAAAATGCAGCCCTTAGATTGAGAAAAGAGAAAGTCGCTGAGAATGGCTCTGTAGTGTTCGCCATCCACAGTAGTCGTTTGGCCAGCGGTGTTTTCGAAAAAATAAGGCCCGATGGCGCATTCAGCACACCATGCAGTAACTTTGAGTGGGTTTAGTGGCCCCAGAATCGATAATTTTACTAATTCACATATCCACAGAGATGGAAATGGGCTTCGTCGCTCATGATGATTTTCGATGAAAAGTTGTCTCCCTCGTGGTCGAGATTTAGGATACCTTAAGCGTAGGCTACACACGCTTGATGCACAGCTAACAGATGCACTGTCTGAACTTTGTAGGGAAACACAGCTGCGATATTCTCAGCAGAATGGCTGCTCCGGGTACGGTAACACATGGCAGCATCTCGTGTTGTCCCATAATCTTCTAGGAGAGGGGCTAAACATCGAATTATTTGCCCAGTTGGTGTCGAACGACCGGGAAATCTGCGCCGAAATTCACGCCGCGCCACCACCACCGACGAATTATTGCGCAAAAATACCGTAACAATTATTCCGCGTTCTTTAGGAGTATAGCGATGTGTATTTTGTATCTGTTTACTTGACAAATGTCACAGAAAAATTGACAAAACCAGTTGAAACCATCAATGGACAACGCTACCGAACACAATTAATCCATTTGAAGAGAGCAGTGGCCGAAAAACGCCCGAAATATGTAACCAGACACCAGGCAATAATTTTCCATCATGACAACGCTCGGCCCCACGTTGCTATTCCGGTTAAGAAATATTTGGAAAATAGTGAATGGGAAGTCTTACCCCACCCGCCTTATAGCCCAGACCCTGCCCCTTCTGACTACCATTTGTTCCGGTCGATGCAGAACGCCCTCACTGAAATACGGTTCACATCAGAGCAGAATATCAAAAATTGGCTTGATTCATTCTTGGCTGCCAAGCCGGTGCAGTTCTTTTGGAATGGGATCCACAAATTGCCAGAAAGATGGGAAAAAGTCATAGCTTCAGATGGGCAATACTTTGAATAATACTATTGTACATGTTTTTCTTAAATAAACGTTAAAATTTTGAAAAAAAACCGCACGAAATAAATTATATACCCAATACATACGAGTATATGGGAGACGTTAGAGGATGCCTGAGTGGGGGGAGATGATAATGGTAGCTTTCTCGTCGGGCACAATACCACCCATTAGAACAGGCGGGTTCCAATTGAGACGCAACAAATATCCATCTACATCAAACGTTTGGTGATAAATAAAGGTCTCAGGAGCTCGCATAAAGTGTATACGCAGTTATACTAGGGGTTAGCTGTAATGTATGACCCTTTTGACCCTTTTCTTTAAGAATGTCGGTTGTGGTTCGTGCAATATGCACTTGCTGGAACCAGATGTCCTCCAGTCCCAATCCATCCATTGAGGAATAAAAACTTCATTGATCATGGCTCTGTAGCGCTCACTAACCACAGTGGCCGCTTGGCTCGCGCCTTTCCCAAGAAAAAAAAAACTCTTCCAGCGTAAACAGCCCACAATGCAGTGACTTTGAGTGGATGTTCTTGCATTACTCGCGGATTTCCAATGCCCCAGAACTGCAAATTTTGTTTGTTCACGTATTCACATAGGTGGAAATGGACCTCATGTTCCGGGCAGACAACATTGACTCGGATCACCACCTTTTTGGAGCCAAGGTGCGAGTGCAAATTTTCCCAAGTGCCGCAACAAAGAAGAACTATTATGGGAAGCTATCACATAGAAAGGCTGCAATCGCAAGGGACCGCCAGGATCTGCGCCGAACGGGTATACCGAAATCCTTCATCAACTCCTATGCCACCACCATCAACTACCGAAGACCTGTGGCAATCACCCGACCTCCACCAAGAAATTCCTGGTTTGATGACGAATGCCGGCATGCATTTGCAGCTAAAAGAGAAGCATACAAAGCGGCTCTACAACGAAGAACGAGAGTCGCTAGTGAAAGAGCACGAGAAGCGCGCGATTGAAGATATTGAGAGGCTGTGCTTGAGGAATAACGTATGAAAGAAGCGTCAAGCCAAAAAGGCCCGCAACATAGAAGCCTATGGAGATGTATAATGAAACCATGCAGTAGAATCACAGTCAGTGCTGAGAATGTGGAAAAACTTTTTCTGCAGATTGTATAACGACAAAAAAGTTTAAGGGAGAATAGACCATTCAATTTAGACGATGATAGTCAAAACGTCTCTCCACCTGACCAGAACGAGGTAAGGATAGAAAAATCCAAGCTGAGATCCAACAAATCAGCCGGACTCGTCGGCATACCGGCCGAGGTATTCAAAGCTACTGGAAATGACTTCGTGGAAAGCATGCACCAACTCATTTCTCAAATTTGGCCGGAAGAGTGTATGCCTGATGAATCGAATCTCAACACAGTATACCCGATCCACAAAAAAGCAGAACCCTCCCAAGGAGTCCCTTCAACATCGGATACAAGATCTTATTTGCCATATTGTGTGAATGTCTAAAAGCCTTCGTCAACAACTTGAATGGTCCCTGTCAGTGCGGTTTGAGACCAGGAAAGTCCTAATCTTGTCCAAATCTACAGATCCTGGAAAGAACTCAAGCCTAAACCGATATCTACCATCTTTTCATCGATTTTAAGGCCGCATATTACAGCATTCAGAGAACAGAGTTGTATGCTCAGAGCCATGTCTAGTTTTGATATTCCTGCAAAACTCACCCGTATGTGCAGAATGACGATGGAGAACGCTCGCTGCTCCGTCAAGGTGGGTAACGACTTAACCGAGGCCGTTGATGTCAAAAGAGGCTTTAGACAAGGTAGCCCGCTGTCATGTGACTTCTTTAACATCATTCTTCAAAGAATAGTTCGAAAGTCCCACGCCAATACAAGAGGCACAATCTTTCAAAAATCCGTCCAATTACTCGCACATGACGATGATATTGACGTAATCGAAAGAAAGCAGCATTGAGACGGAAGCTGCGAAAATAGGTTTAACTCCAATGAGGGCAAGACCAAGTATATGCTGTTAACCAGAAATGACACCTAACACCGACGTCTCAGACAGAACGTCATCCTCGACAGACATAACTTTGAGGTACTTTAAGACAACAACCCACTGTGCAATGCTGAGTTCGCTGACAACGCTGAGTTCAAACGAAGGATAATTCCTGTCAATCGTTGCTTCTTTCGGCTAACAAGGCAATTGATTAGCAGTCCCGTCGTAAGGCGCAGAGGCATGGACTTTTCAAAAATGGATGAGAATGCTCTTGGGTGCTTTGAGAGGAAAATTCTTCGGGTGATGACGATGACTGGGGATGCAACAACGAACTATATGGACTGTACAGCGACATCTACTTAACCAAAAGAGGTCCATTGTCTGAGGTAGCAGAGTCTGGTAGAGCCGTGAACACCAATGTTCCTATCCGAAAAGTCTTTGAAGACCGCGAATTAGGTGGCACATGCAAGGGGTAGGGGACCTCAGCCAACTTAGCAAGCGAAACTGCAGACAGCTAGTTAAAGATCGAGTTGGCTGAAGACGCTTGTTGGTTGTGGCCCATACCTGAACTGTAGCACCACTTGAAGTAAGCAAGTGTGTTAAACTCATCAACCACTATGCCAGGAGTCTGAATTGTATTCCCGTGCTTAACAACGAAAAGTAGAAACGAAGAAGTCGGGAAAAACCGTAGGTCCCTCTCACTCTGATTCAATTCTTGCTTTCATGAGATGGGAATTTTGAGCTGTAAACATTATTGGATAATGCTGGCCTGGATAGTTCTTCTGCTGCTTGCTACTTTAATATACCAACCCTACGTCCTGCATTTAAGAAAAAAAACAACACTCAGGTCTCAACTTTTTGGCGAGACTGTAGACGTTATTTTAATTTTTTAATACCATACCTGTCATTTGGTTTACAATCTACTTGATCGATGCATGATGCGCATATCTTTAAAGGTGTTGCTCATCAATTAAATGCCAACTTTCCCACGTTCGATAGAGTTTGCATCTGGAAACGAGGTTATTTTCTTTTTTATGTTTTTTTTTTTTTTTTTAAGGAAACAAGATTTTTTGCACATGCCTCGCATATGCAAGGCATGTGCCTATCTTCTGTCAAGTCCTTAACTTAGGAGTGTACGGGGAAAATCAGCAACAAAACGATGATGATCTTTTGGAACCACACTTGCAGAAGCATCTCAAATTTGAGATAGAAGTGGCAATGGTCTTGCGCCCGCAGACACTTCTTAGTACACTCATGATTCTGTACCCAAGTCTATTGAAACAGTGTCCTGCGATTTTCAACATCGCCCCACAATTCCACGTTTCTGATGAGTGGTAGTATATTTGATTGTTTTGACAGCAATTAAGAAAAACGGCTATCTAAACCGTGTCACACAAGGCGACTGAGAAAATACCCTAAATCAAGCTAAGATCCCTATTCCCGAGGCTCGCCTCCGCAATCTGCTCGTCTTGGAAAAGACAATTCAATGATTTCCAAGTGGTATACAATCCTAATCCATACGGGCAGAACAGCCAAGACTACAATTACAACAACCGCCTCTGATACAACACTGCACCCTGGTTTTTAATCAAAGTTGAAGCTAACAAACGACATACAATATTGCGAGCAAGACTGACTAAGACCAAGACAACGATGAAGGAATTATGTGACCCGGAACCATTTACAATTCTTTGCTGCCACATGCATTCCCATCCAACAACCGAAATCCACTCAAGCAGCCACCAACAGATTCAACAGATCCAACAAATTCAAGAGATTCAACAGAATCCCTCATGGCTCATGCATCTAGCTTAGCGCTGCGCAGATCTCTTATCTCATCGTTGTAATTTGTGCCAATTGCATGTCGTTCCAGGTATCTGCGTCTTTCTACTGCACCAGCCAATTTAGAGAAAGTCCGTTGGATGAATGTTATACGCCGGCAATAATAAACTCCTTCCTACATGATGTAGCGACTAGAAAGCACACACCTCGCGTAGTCGTCGCCGTCGTTGTCGGATTCATCTTTGTCGTAATCATCACACACCACACACAATAGACGACGCTCTGGCCCACACAATATGTCACCCGTTGCTTGCCTACAGCAGCACTGTCCTAGCCTGGCCCGGCCTGGCCTGGCACTGCAGAAATTGTACAACAATGCCGCACACCGTGTGTGGATCGGTCCAAATGTCGTAGTTGCGGTCGCCGTAGCGGCAGCGGTCGTGATTGCGGCAAACCAAGTTTTTGACGCGAGACCGCATAAACTAAGACTTCCTTCTTCTTCGACACCGTGCCATGGTGGCCTACACGAACTTGACCTAGTTATGGCGTCGTTATGGTTCGAAACCACAATAAAGATCCAACAAACTGGCCTCGAGAAAGTCGCCCATGCAAATAAGGGGTAGGCCGGGGTGAAATCTTCCACCTTCCATCTCCTATCCATCAGCTTCCGTCATATGTACTCGTCATGCCCCCTTGATTCCGCCAAAGCTCGTCATTGCATTGTGGCAAAGTTAACGATTGTTTTATGGGAACGATGACTCCATCATTATCGACTGTGCTGCTGCATCACAACTAAACTGGGAGTCTGTCTTCTGCCTTCTGCATTCTGCATTCTGCCTTGTGTTTCGGCCTGCTGCATGCAAAACCAATTAGACGCTAGCGTTGTTGTCCTCACCTTCTTTCCTTCTGCTCAACCATATCGTGGGTAGCAGAGGGCAGAGAGCTAAGAGCTGCAAGCTCTTAGAGCACGCGTTCGTGCACAACGCTATAAACTTGAACTTCAAATATGGAGCAGCGTTTCTTGCATTTGCAATGCAACTCAAGTGCAATAAAATACGCGGCATGCATAGTGGCATGCGCTGGCATTTACGGGACGTCGAAGACGTCGAAGGAAGGCAAAAACAAATGTGATAACAAAAACAAACAAAAAAAGTAGCAAAACTCACAGAAGCGGAAAATGATAAACCAGCTGGAAACTATAAATAATCGACAAAACGCACAAAAACTAAAAACAAACAGCAACGGCAACAGCAACAGCAACAGAAACAGAAACACAAGTATGTCCATAGAGAGAAGTTGCAACTGAACATTAGTTAGGGGGACGCAGGGACGGTGTTTTTTTTTTTCTTTCTTTTGTAGTTATCGCCGCGAAGGCCATTCGTTTTGTTCGGAAGTTGTGCTATGCGCTTGGCAGTCAGCTACTATGACTGCATCTCTACATGGCTCTGAGTGTCAATGTTGGGTGCCTTCGGCTAGGTCTTGGGGGATTCTATGGCTGTAGCTCTCACTCGACTGCATCAGCGGCATTCTCATATTTAGTGGCGATCGTCATGGTGATGCGGCTGGCGTTTTACTATTTCCGTGCGCGCGGATGTACTTTCACTGGTTCTTCTTGTGCCCCCCCATTTTTCTTTTCATTTGATGTTGGTTTTTTGTTTTGCATTCTTCTACTCTGTTGTTGTGATCCCTTGGGAATTTCACAACGGTATTGCATTTTGTTGCGGGTGAAGGGAAATGTGTGATAGAAAATGATGTTTTCCGATTGGGGTGTGTGTACTCGTATTTGTTCAAAAATGCTAATTTCGCATCCCATCTGCGGGGACTCGAGAAAGTAGTCCGTGTTTTACAATTTAGGCCAAAAAGAGGTATAGGCGCGATCTAAACGGCGTTAATGTGCGGTAGGTTTTCATTCAAGGGTTTCGGTGGCGTAAGGTGAGGAAATCTTCTAGCGAACTTACGCCAAGTAAAAATACGAAAAAATAGTTAAAGCAACCGTTACGGAGGGTGGCGAAAAAACACCGATTAAAGAAAAGACGAGGAAGGCCCACAATCCAGATTAGAGGCTTTAAGTGCATCCATTACGCCAGAGGAAACACTATTCCAGGTTACCACAGAGTCTATGCCACACTTACTTGGCACTACAGCTCGCGGTAGAGCTGGGCCTTCATCATTAAGGCCATTTAGAAAGCGCGGTCTTTTACTTCAACTCTCCAGTTGCGCACCCCAAGATGGTTAACGTCCCTTGCACTTGTGCGCCCCACCTAAGGGGAGGTCTTTCTCTATTTTGTCATCCTTTCGAGTAGATAGGTTAATGACGGTATCCAGTTGTAAATTTTGTTTCTATAGGTATCTCCTTAGGAACAAAAAGCACTAAAAGAATGGAAACGGCTAAGGATATCATCATCCGCCTTTATCTACGTCCATTCTTTTGCGCCAAAGGGCAGGAATGCGATGTAAGGGCCTCAGAGCCTCAGAGTCTAATTAGTGTTCCTTGACAAGGCCTTATTTCTCAATTGCATTCTCAAGTGAGATTTCAAATGATGGTCAAGCGTTTCATTTCTACGCTCACTTCCATGTGGTGGATCAAGGGAACCCAGTACCTTTTACTGAAGGTATGGCACCCAACTAATGTGGGAAGTCATTGGCGGGTGCCGAGCAGGGCAGGGTGATTGGGTGATTATCGCACAAGCACTTGTCCTTCATGAGGATGGCGGCGGAGGGATTCCGTATATGAATCAACGGCGTCGTCCACAGTTCTAGTCAGTTCTAGTTTGTGCGACTTGTTTCACGTCCCCAGCTACTTTAACGTATTTGGATGATGTAAAAGGAACTCCATGGTTGTGTAGGGACCCTAGAGTACAGATGGCTGCGCAAGAACGCCGGCTCTCACAACTTCAACATGACTTGTGGGAGCGGACCATTTAGCCGGACCCTTTTTGCAAGAGTTTTATGAATGCCAACGGCCACCGATGTGGATGGATATAATGTTGACGACAGCGAATTCTGGTTCTGCCCATGGAATGTATATTATGGCAATCCAATAATCGCGATGGGATGGGGCGGCATAAGGTACCTTGAGTCCAGTATGGATCATGGCGAAAACTAAAAGAAAGCATTCCATTTTGAGTTATAGACTGTTGAGTAGCATGGTATAATGCTGTCAAAATATTCAGTAAGGTTTGACATTTCATCATACATGGTTTTACGCTAGACGAACGTGCGGAAATTATTAAAAAATACTATCCAAACTCCGACTCATGTTGTAAATACACAACGTGAATTTCGCCGTGAGGTCGGCCGTCATTATGGCTTCAGTGTGTTGGCAATTCGTCGCACCGTGGAGAAGTTTGAGCGTGAGTACACTCCTTTGGAGGTCACCAACTAAATAGAGATTGGTGCAAAATGAAGAAAACAAAGCTACCGTAGCGGCCAGTATCGAAGAAGACCCCGAAATGTCGATTCGGCGCCGATCAGTTGAATTGGGTATCGCCAGAAGTCAAACCGGCTTATGCCGCAGTTGGATTTGGGCCTACATCCGTATAAGGTCGTCCTGACGTTAGAATTGAAGCCAGACGACCATAGACAACGCCGTGAGTTTGCTAATTGGGCGCTGGAAATGTTGCTCGGAGATCCGGATTTTGGCCAAAAAAATCATCTTTTCGGAAGAGGCCCATTTTTGGCTTAGTGGCTATGTCAACAAGCATTATTGCCATTATTGGAGCGAACGCAAATTACAA
The DNA here is from genome assembly GCA_963966105.1 of Volucella zonaria. NCBI lineage: Eukaryota > Metazoa > Arthropoda > Insecta > Diptera > Syrphidae > Volucella > Volucella zonaria. The sequence goes on along the minus strand of OZ014532.1, from coordinate 107,761,272 downwards.
GTGCCCAATTCATCCTCAAAGATTGTCTGTTTGGTGCGGTTTATGGCATGACGGCATAATCGGACCTTATTTCTTTCGAAATGAGGAAGGAGTCACCGTTACCGTCAATGGTCTCAGGTATAGAGCTACGTTAACCAACTTTCAGTGGTTAGAGCTCGACAACATCGATATATCCGAGGTGTGGTTTCAACAAGCGGCGAAACGCTCGAAGTTGTAAAGGAGAAATTTGCGTTTACCAATTGGCCGCCGCGATCATATTTGACAGTCTGGAGCAACGTCAAGTCCTTAGTCTACGTTAACAATCCACCCCCTTTAGACAATCTCGAGGCAATATTCGACACGCTATTGCCGGAATAACGCCGGACATATTTTGCCGAGTTATCAAAAATTAGACCGACCGCTTGAAGGACTGCCAGCGAAGCCGAGGCGGCTATTCCACACACAATGGCATAAACGTGGCTTCAAAATAAAGTCACACTGTTGTTGTTTTATTTAATTTTTTTTTGTACCGTTCTCATCTGGTTACCCTTTACAATTTAGCTTGGAATCTGGAGCCATACTCAGATAACTTATCCAGTTTGTGATGGCTTGAATTCAGAGATTGAACTTTGGCTAGACGCTGCCCCAATTAGTTGAATTAATCCAACTATACCCAATTAAGTTTGTTCCTCCACAGTGCTTAAAATTTCACATTAACTTCTCTGTTATTCAAGCATATGACCCTTATTTAAGCACATACAGTGTCTCACAAAATTGATCAAGTGTTTGCATGTTGCAAGTTTTAAATCCATGCAGAATAATTTAAACATTTTTTTTCAAGAATAAGTATTTATTAGACTTTTTCCTGTTAAATTTTTTTTTTGTTCTTTATCTTTATTTCTGAAAAATAATTGCAAGTAAGGTAGATTAGTATTTGATCAATTGTGTGAGTTTAAGGATCAATTACCTTTTAGTACTACGTGTGACCTCTTTTGGCTTTTAAAACGGCTTGAATACGGCGTGGCATGCTGTTTATCAAATTTTCACACGTTTCTGAACGAATTGCATCCCACTTTGAGTCAACTCTGTCGTACAGTTCAGTACAGTAGATTTCGTGCCGGTGTTGAGTATTCCGCAAGTTTTCGTTTCAGGTGTTTCCATAAATGCTCTATGGGATTCAAGTCTGGAGACTGTGGAGGCCATCTAAGACTTTAATCCCACGTTGTTGGATCCAAGCTTTTGTTACTTTAGCAGTATGCTTCGGATCATTATCATGCTGGAAGATAACGTTGGAAGCATTTTTATACCAATTTTCCAAACTTCTATCTAAAATTGAAATGTAGTCTACTGCTGTCTTTCTTCCGACCTCTCTGACACATCCCGATGCCTTTCGTAGCCATACAACCCCATATCATTAAATTTCCGCCACCGAACCTAATTGTCTCTTTTACCATACGTCTTCTTAAAGGCTCCCCTGTTTTTTTCCAAGTCCATTTTCTTCCATCCGACCCAAAACGGTTAATTTTGGTTTCGTCTGAAAAAATTACCCTTTCGCAGTCAGCTTCAGTGAAATTTCGGTATTTTTTGGCAAAATCCCGGCGAAGTTTCTTATGACGTGTTGTAAGAAATGACTTTTTAACTTTGGCGCGACCTTTTAATCCAGCTTTTCTCAGAATTCTTCTCACTGTTTCTGCACTAACGTGGAGATTATCGTTTCTAAATAGAGACCTCTGCACTGAAACAGCATTTTTTTCCGCTCCTGTTGTTATGGCTCGGCAAATCTTGCGTTGGATGGTCCTTGATAGCAAAGGTTTTCGTCCCGCCTTCAACCGTGGTACTGATGTTGAGTTTATGTTTCGCCTGTATTTACTAACGGCATCAACAGGAATGCCCAGTTGGTCAGAAATTTGACGGTGGGATTTCCTTTCTTCCAACAATTTTTGATTAAGTTTGATGGAATTGGCTTCATCTTCAATCTGCGGAAAAATAGTAAGATTATCTACACTTACTTGTTGTATTTTTAATTTTGACAACTGTCTTTTTTAGAGAAAAACATTTACTTACCTTTTATTTCTTGTAAAATTAACTTGTGCGATCCCTAACCTCACAAAATTGATCAAGTCAACCACTCACCAGCACTTCACAAATATTGGGTATATAACTTAATTCGTGCGTTTTTTTTCAAAATTTGAACGTTTAATTAAGAAAAATATGTACAATAGTATTATTCAAAATATTGCCCATCTGAAGCTATGACTTTTTCCCATCTTTCTGGCAATTTGTGGATCCCATCCCAAAAGAACTGCGCCGGCTTGGCAGCCAAGAATGAATTAAGCCAATTTTTGATATTCTGCTCTGATGTGACCCGTATTTCAGTGAGGGCGTTCTGCATCGACCGGAAAAAATGGTAGTCAGAAGGGGCACGGTCTAGTCTATAAGGCGGGTGGGGTAAGACTTCCCATCCACTGTTTTCCAAATAGTTCTTAACCGGAATAGCAACGTGGGGCCGAGCGTTGTCATGATGGAAAATTATTGCCTCGTGTCTGGTCGCATATTCTGGGCGTTTTCCGGCCACTGCTCTCTTCAAATGGATTAATTGTGTTCGGTAGCGTTGTCCATTGATGGTTTCAACTGGTTTTAGCAGCTCATAATACAGCACACCCATTTGATCCCACCAAATACAGAGCATTACCTTCGCGCATGGATATCCGGCTTTGCCGTTGATTTGGCTGGTTGGCCGGGTTTCACAGATGATTTTTTGCGCTTGGGGTTGTCGTAATTGATCCATTTTTCATCACCAGTAACAATCCGATGCAAAAATGACTTCCTTTTGTGGCGTTCCAACAGCATTTCGGACATGCAAAACCGCCTTTCGACGTCTCTCGGCTTGAGTTCATGTGGAACCCGATTTCCTTGCTTTTGAATATATCCAGCTGCTTTTAAACGTTTTGAAATGGCTGCTTGAGTGACACCCAAAGATTCTGTGTGCTCTTCTTGTGTTTGGCAACAATCTTCATAGAGTAATGCTTCCAGTTCTTCATCTTCAAACTTTTTTGGCTGCCCAGGACGTTCATCGTCTTCCAAGCCAAAATCACCACTTTTAAAACGTGCAAACCACTTTTGGCACGTTCGCTCTGCTAGCGCATGTTCACCATAAACTTCCACCAAAGTACGATGACTTTCGGCAGCAGTTTTCTTCATGTTAAAATAATGAAGAAGAACTCCCCGCAAAAACACTTTTTCAGGCACAAAGTTCGACATATTTGAGTGAAAAAAAATTATTGTTGTTTACGCTTCAAATGAATGACATATACTGAAATGACGTACAATGACAGTAGCTTTCCAACGCATGTTCCGATGGAATAATAACAAAGAAACAATACAAGTTACGCCATCTCTTAGCAAACCGCATGAATTAAGTTATAGACCCAATACATAACAGTGAAGTTTTAAATTTTTATCACTAAATCGCATTTCATGAAACGAGAAAACATGTGTTCACAAAACAACAGGAAATTTTCGGTCACCGGCTAACAACTTTACCGTTATAAATCGAATGCTGTTTGTTTCACAAATCATTTGGTCAATTTTGTGAGACACTGTACGTATGTCTACAAGACCTTTTAGTATCGCTTAGGTAGGAGTATCATTATTGAGGTGCTATTCCTAGAACAACAAAGATTTATTGATAATTTTTTCAATGTCATATCGACGATTTTCATAAAACAGAGAACCCTTAGATCTCGGAAGTGGCAGCTGGCTAGGGATTGCGGAGCAGGTGCAAAGAAAATGCGCCACAGATTCGGCTTTCTCTTCATCTATGCAGCTCTTTCAGAAATCTGTCTGGGGAATCTTTAATTGCTGCGTGTTTCTTTGTTTGCGAGGTTGAAGATGTTTCTTCTTCTGAGGTTGATCACCTGTGTTGAACGTTTAGGATCGATTTTTCACAAATATCTCGGTGAGTCCACCTATGACTGACCCTAGAAAGCGCTTGAAAGTCAGTCAATTATTTGACTTTAGACACTAGTGGCTTGAAGTTGTCTAACAGAGTAGAATTTAATGCTTCCAAAACACAATGCTGTCTGCTGTTGTTAAAGCGAAATTTAAACAACCAGCCATTATCCATGAATGGCATTTACATCGTCGAAACCGTGTGGTTTATCGGTATGGGTGTCAATGACGTTTGAATGACTACATATTCGATGGTCATTCAGCGAAATTTCTAGGTTTCCTCAAACGATGTAACAAATACTTTACCCCCTCTGATCTGGCCTCAATATATAAGGCATTTATCCACACGAAAGTGGAGTACAATGCCCACATCTGGTCGGGTGCGCCCAAAACCGTGCGATAAAACTCATAAGTGATACTAATACCAGTCAATCAATTGATACCCTCGAACACCGACGTAATGTCGCCTGTCTCACCTTGTTTTCTCACTATTTCCACCACCAGTGCTCCATTGAAATCGCCAGTAGCATTCCGCCCCTTCAAACTTTTAACCGCAACATCCGTCTCGCTATGATTCTCATCTGTATACCCTCAAGCCCGCTTTCGGACGTACTCTAAAATATCGTGATTCGATCCTAAGTTGTTTAACTCGTTTATGAAATACCCTGCCTAGCCCTTTATTTCCTAGTCATTATAATCTTCAAACATTTAAAACCAATGTCCGCCGGTACCTCTCTTTCCATCCTCCCTGATTTTCCATCTCCCGCGCTGTGTGCGAACATTTTTAGGGGACTTAAATTCCTCGAGCGCGCGCAAATTATAAACAAAAAAAAAAAAAAAAAACGCTGCATACTATTTTTTAGTAGGAATTCGACTATGGCCGGATTCAAGCTGAGTCTAGCCACCACTATAGAATGGCTGAAATTTCATCTTGGAAGACGGAACAGTATGTGGATAGATTGAGGAAAAATTGAGAAATTCCCCGCGCCTTCGCCTGTCCAAGAGCCGTCTGTGAAGAGGGAACTTGATTTACTGAAAAGGGTGTCTCTAGTGGAATCTTAGATCGCTTTCAGATAATTTATTGGTTGAGGTCCGGATAGCGTGAGTAGACTGTCATGTCCTCTTTCCATTGTTGAGTGTCCCTTAGTCTGAACACTGCATGTTGAACAAGTCTACAGATAACAAATGGAGTAAAGTTTGTTAAACCGCTGTTGGAGAGGTTCCTAACACGCTAGTTATGTACCTCAAGACAGGTCGTTATGTTTTTTTTTAACAGGTTTATGTTAGCCCGTCTTTCCAGTGCAGTAGAAAGTGATCTGATGACCGTGGTATAGAAAAGTGCATGACTTTGAGCTTAAAGTCCTCTTGAGCAAGTAGAAGGCGTTCAGAGCTCACAATCAGGTCTATGCCTGACGCTCCTAGAGAAGCTCAAACGGATGCCATTTGATTTGGGTGGGCTGATGTATGGTTTCTTGATTTTTCTTATGAAGTGAATAATTTACGCTAAGGTCACAGCTATAATTCCAAAAGCTGTGTATGGCTACGGGCATACTGAAGAACCTTAGACTGATTGAGCCAGATCCATCAAGAGTAATTTCGTCTGTGGAAGCTACCACTTCACATACCGCGTCCTTTTATTTGGTTGATGACTCATTGAGAAATAGATTCCATAACAGAGTAGAGAGTACACTCCGTTGGGGTATTCCCCTTTCTGGTTTCTGGTGGATCAAGCTGCAGACAGAGTCATTTTTGTCCAGTTCCTAAAGGCGGTTGATATCAAGAAACGCTATCATTACGATTCGTTAAAACAGTGTAAGTTTTTGATGGGTCATAATAGGAAATGTAGAACAGTCTCAATCGTTGGTAGGCATGCTTGCCTACCTTCTCATGTCTTCTATGACAGATGATAGATCTGAGATCCTTCTGGAGTATATAGGGTTCGAAACCGCAAACTGTTCATTTCAGCCTTTCCACACAAATCAATTTTTATTTTCTCAAAATAGGTTTGAGGTGGGTAGCTTACTCGCAGCAAGGAAAGTGACATAAACAGATCCAAGAATTCTTCCTCGGAGTCAAAACCCAGGTAAAACCTAAGTGCTCAATTACATGATCTGGTGATCTTCGCAGGGACAGCCTGGACTCCTCATTTATAGAGGCTTCCAAATCACGTTAAAACTAGTTCGCGCAGCTCTAGCTGGAGTGTGACTTCTGTATCAAGCCAGTTTGGCATGAGCGATCTTCATGTGATTCTCTCAATCGCTTGTTGAAAATGCTAAGCTGAGGTCAGAGTTGGATGGTTCATTCGAGAGATTATTTGAGACAAAAGCGACGTCAAGGACTCCTTGGCATTAATCAACAATAAGAGTAGGAGTTTCACCTATGATACAGACTGCAGAGCTCGCCCAGCACGATTTCCCCCCAAATAGTATTCCATGAGACCGCTCACAAAAGCTCTACAATTTAGTCTTCTATTAAAGTCTTGTATTTGGTCATAGTCGTAGATATCCCTGGGAACTGCCGTCTTAGTTGAAGGACAAACGATGCAATATTTACACGAGAAAGTGGGACGAATTCTTTCCATCTAACAAAAATGATTCACGCAAAAATTAGCGTCTTCTTCCAAGATATATCGAGGGAATAGTACCTCAGAATTACCATTGAACCTCCTTGACCCGTAGGCTGGATCAAGTCACCAGGAAATCTTCCACAACCCAGTGTACGAATACATACACATCTACAGCCGTAGCAATAAGGGCTAACAATTACCCTTGAAAAGCCACATACTCGTAATCCCACTCGAATAGTTCCATAAAAAAAAAAAAACATAAGACCCTTTGGCTCTTGGCATACTGGCATACTTGGCATACTTTTGTTGTAAACAAAAGAAAAAACGAAAGCATTTGCATCAAAAGAGAAAACTTGATTGCCGGAATATTCTTAACCTAAACCGAAAGAAGCGTCTTCCTCATCTCGACTACCTCTCGGCCATAACCTTTTCCATTCCATTGACCTCGAAAAGTGAAAAGCAGTAAAACAATTCAAATCCAGTTCCAACAACAATTCCCTCAACTGCGTATAGTGGAAGATTTTGTCAAAGAAAATATTCTTTTCCACTTAAGTGACCGGATAACTTGAAGTCGCGTGAGTTAAGCCAGTGGGCGATTTCATGCGAATTCTGAGAATTCCAACAGGCAGAGTGTCACTGTCAAATGTCATCATTAACATATAAATTCCATGAATGGCGTTCATTAAGTTAAGTTCTCATACGAGTACATCGTACTGCGTCTACATTTCATCTACAATAAATGGCTCCCCTAAACGCTTCACATCTACTCGTATTCACTTTTCGCGTTCGTACACCCCCGCAGACCTTAGCCATTGCAGTGCCGATAATCACTCATTTCCACTTTGCTGTCACTGCCCTCTGTGGATGAACAACAATAAACAACATCACCGTGTTGCCATATCATAGGAATTGTTTATTTTCCACCTCACGCCCCCTCATGATCCGCCGGCAGCATATGTACCTACTACGGGATACCAAACCAAATCAAAATACCACACAATCGCACATGGATCAGGCGCGATGAAGTACACAGCGCCGTGGCGTGTGTTTTTCCTTTTGCTGTTTTCTTTTGCGCTTCTGATCGATGATCGACTGTCACTCTATACGCGCTCTGTGTATTTACATGCATACGCACGTATGATCATCGCGGCGCGATCATCACAAACACCAATGCAGATGGCAATCTTCCATTTGCCTTAACGCCGCGTCGCATGCATAAACATACAAATGCAGCATACAGCCCATGGCACCACCACATGGAAATGGCGCGCGATCAGCTGTCACCTAGTGCTCCACTTTCATAATATATGGGTCAAATGGTGGGGCATTGATTGCGGGTTCAACGACCGCTGAATGTAATCAAATGCTTGGCATGTTATTTTGCCTCTTCTTTTTCGTCTTTTGCTTTTTCTTTCTTCTCTTGGTCGTGTTTCTCTTTTTGCTTAACTGTGTAGCTGTGACGTGAATGCGATGCGATCGCTTACAAACACAGATTCACGATCATCAACATGGATACATGTGCTTTTAGCTGAGATGCATTTTTGGAGACTCTCTTAAATTGCTAGTGGTTTCTCTTAAGAATTTCACTTAAGGGGGGCAATACAATTTGGAATTGAGTAAGTTAGCTCTTTCGGTGGAGTTTTCCCTTAGCTTAAATGATGCACGGTGATCTGTTGGCTACCAAGTACACCAAATGTGTGTAGCTAACAGCGATGTGTGGAATTTGTAAAATTTGAAGGGAGTCCTGTAGACGTGTGGACGCTTGCCTTAACTAAAGATCTTAGACGCTCGATAGGACTCTTATGATATTTTTTTCAGGGAACATCGCCTCTCTTTTGCAAATTGTGGTCCTCAACGGGTATCAGCATATGTTTGTAAATGTCAAGCCCGGCCTATGTTGCCAGCTAAGGGTTATCGTCTCAAAATCCATATAGGCTTTGTAATCTGAATTCAAGGAGTTGGAAAATGTCTTTTTAGGATGTGTTCAGCTGTTGAAGGGAACAGCTGACTGTCCTACAATTTGGATCGAATCCTATTATTAAGTTCGTAGGGTAGTGCCGTAGTGCTTGCCTTACCTCCCAGTAGTGATCACCGGTAAAGGCTTACTCATGCAGGTCAAAATGGGAAAGGCATGCTCCACCAGGAGCATTATACTGGCTTACGCCGCATAGGGCTCACAATCCTACACGGAGGAGATCAAAATATTTGGCGAACCAATTAATAGCCTCAGATAAAAATGGACTCACTGACCCTAGTAAACGTTTAAGGGCAACGACATTTGGATCTGAACGAGGAATGTTCGGATCTTTAACAGGCCAGGTGGATCCGAACAATTAGCAGAGGTCCTTCACTATTAGTCAAGATATCACCGTCATTCGTGAAGTGCGATGGGATGAACCGGACAAAAGAAGGATGTAAAAAACTATGGTGATTGCTATAGCCGCTTATTCGAATGCGGATTTGTCATATGCGGCAGATTAAGCTAAGAAGTTTTGGGCTTCCTATAGGTAAGCGAGCTTTGTACGATAGGATAGGAAAAGAGAACATCTTTGGTAGAACAGTTGGTAAGCATAGCCTGCACCACTTAGGCTTAATGACATTGTTGCGGGACGAAATATCACTATAGCAAGCACACGGTTTCCTCATCTCAATATACACAAGGGGACGTGGATCATCAATCGCTAAATCATATTGATCATACCGTGATCGACGTAAGACACGACTCCAGTATTCAGGACGTCCGAACCTTGAAGGGACTGAAACTTGACTCGGAACACCACCTTGTTACAGCCAAGGCACGAATGCTAATTGTCCAAGGGCCACAACAGAAATAACCATTTGCAGTCGTAGGGGACCGGATGAATTGAATGTCCACCGAACACCTATCGCGAAATCTCTAGACAACTTCTATCTCGCAAGCATTAAGCACCGAAAACCAGTGTCAACGCTGCCAATGTGCCATCAAGAACGCCGCACCTGATGAGCTGGGTTTCACCCGACCACTACCAAGAAATCCCTGATTTGATGAAGAATGCTGGCAAGCACATGCAGCATGAAGAACGAGAGCTCTTGAGCTCTATGAGCAGAAGAGATGGGAAGAAGATCGGCTTCCCCAGAAGAAGAAAAAAGAAGACGAGTAGCGCGCGATTGAAGATATTGAGAGTTTGTACGCTAGAAACCCGTACAGAAGCCTGTAGAGATGAAAAATGGGAACCTTCTAGTAGAGTCACAGTCGGTGGCGAGAATATGGAAAGACTTTTTATCCAGATGGTGAAGACGCCCAACATCCCGCTCACCTGACCAGAACGAAGTACGGATCGCAATATGTAAGCTAAAATCCAACAAATTAGCTGGACCTGTGGGCTTAACGGCCAAGGAATTCAAAGCTGGTGGAAATGACATTGTGAAGAGCATGCCTGATGAATGGAATCTCAGCATTGTTTGCTCGATCCATAAAAAAAAGAGGACCCCCTCAACACCGCCAACTATAGAGGTATAAGTCTCCTCATCAACGGAATACAAGATCGTATTTGCCATATTATGGTCTGAAACCTTTCGTAAACAACTTGAATGGTCCCTATCAGTGTCGTTTCATAACAGGGAAGTCCACAATCAACCAAATCTTTACACTCCGGCAGATCCTGGGAAGAATCTTAAGGCTGCAAAAGACAGCATTTATAGAAACGAACTATATAGAGCCATGCCCAGTCTTGGCATCCCTGCTAAATTCCATAACTATGGAGATCCCTCACTGCTCCATAAAAGTCGGTAACGACTTAATCGAGACCATTGATGTCAAAAAATGACGCGTTGTCATGTGACTTCTTTAAGACCATTCTTGTAAGAATTTTGCGGAACTTACACACGAATACAGGAGGCACAATCTTTCAAAATTCTGTGCAACTACTAGCGTGCACCGATGATATCGACATATTTGGAAGAACTCAACGTCCTGTCAGGGGTGCGTTCGCGAGTATTGAAACGGAACCTGCCAAAATAGGTTTAGCGGTGAATGAGGGCAAAATTGGATAAAAATTCACAATCGACAGCTGTAATTTCGAGGTAGTAAAGTGACTTTGACAGCAGAAATAAAACAAAGAACCACTCTTGCCCATCGCTGTTTCCATGAGCTAGGAAGACAATCGGGTAGTAAGGCCCTTTCCCGAAAAACTAAGGAGACTCTATAAAAGACCTTGATCATCCTAGTGCTATTTTATGGCGCTGAAACATGGACCCTGCCGAGAGCAGATGAAGATATTCTCAGTCGTTTCGAGAGAAAAATCCTTCGGAAAATATTCGGTCCCGTTCGAGTTGTCGGTCTTTGGAGGAGAAGATTCAACGACGAACTATACGAGCTGTATAGAGACATCGACCTAGTCAGAAAAATGCAATTCAGTCGCCTGAGATGGCTAGGATATGTAGAGCTCTGGCCCACAGAGTCTTCGAATTTAACCCGTAGGGACAACCCCGCAGAAGAAGACCTTAGTTCAGGTCGCGCGCACAAGTAGAATGGGATCTCAACAGACTTGGAATGGGCAATCGGGCTGACTGGAGATGCTTATTAGTTGGGGCCCAAATTCACCCCGAGCTGTAGCGCCACCTAACCATAAATCAAACCAAGAGTTACAAATGCTAATCGCTGTTTCTTTGCCGTAAGATATCAACTGAGGAATACGGGTTTTGCCAAAAAATACTAAGTAGGTCCGCTCGCATTGCTTGTGGTGCATCTGAAGGCGGATGAAGATATACTTGGTCTTGTACGCCACAAGATTCTTCAAGTAATAACTGGCCTCGTTTGCGTTAATGGGCCTTGGAGGAGAAGATATAATAGCGAACCATACAATGACATCTGCCCGTTTCGAAAAAAACACGTTAGTAGCAGTCGAAGTATATACATAGGCAACCCAGTAGAAAAAGACCTGACTTAAGGTGTCACTCAAGCAAATTAAGACCTCAACCATTTTTAAGTGCGAAACTAGTGACAATTGGTCAAATAGAGACCGAATTTGTTGAGGCGACAAATAATCTATAGGCCCAATGTGCGGTCCACAAGCCAAAGCCATGGACTGGGTTAGTGGCCTACACTGCTCTCCAAATTTCAGCCTTTCTCACGGAATAAGGGTCGTATCGTCATTGTACATATATGGTATATCCAATGGGTGACCTTTGGGGCTAATCCCAAGGTCTTACCATACGTACAACGGCAAGCCCGTGAGTTCCAATTTAGTTTTTTATCGAGAACCATTCCAAGATATTTAACTTCGTAGGTGACATCTGGTCAAGACTCAGATTTCTTTTACGAGTGAAGGGAACAAGTGTAGCTTCACTGGGGTGGATTCTCCAGCACAAAAGTCATTTGCTCATTTACTATCTATAGAGCAGTCTGCATCTTATAGCAAACGTCTTTAGGGTGTTTTCCTTTTACTACTATGACCAGGTCGTCGGCATATCCTATTGTTTGATAGCCCAGATTAGTTAGTTTTACTAGTAAGTCATCAATAACCAGTGACCATAAGAACGGTGGCAGAAGGCTGCCCTGTGGACAACCTTTGACGGATGAGACGGAGATTTTAGTCTCTGCGGAAGGTGTGGATATTTTAAGATTTTCGAGCATCGCTCTAACCCAGCACTTAGTGGGACGATCAGTACCCTTTTTAGACATGGCTTCCGAAATGGATTCATATCCGGTATTATCGATGACACCTTCGATATTTAGGGAGGCCCTTGGTGCAATTTTCTTTTGCGGGTGTGCCTCTTTAATCTGTGTTACAAGATTCAGTATAGCGTCTTTCGTGGGTCTATCTTTCTTGTATGCATGTTGGTGATCTGATGTGCATCGATCGATTAGTCTTGCTATGGTTTTTTGAAAAAATTATGTAAGACTTATGGGTCGATAAGACTTAGGCAGTTCACTAGCTTTATCTGACTTGGGGATAAAGGCACGTTTACCTCCCTCCAGGCTTGTGGAATGTATCCCCAGTTGAAGCTGGACCTAAATAAGGTGGTAAGAGTAGGAAAAACAAGGACCAGACTTTTTTGAATCAGTGCTGGGAAGATTTCGTCTGATCCAGGTGCCTTATATGGCTTAAATCAGTTTACGGCCCATTCAACTTTGTCTCTGCTCAACATATTTCCAGATAGGCTGCTAATTCTGCTGTTGTGAAAGAAGCTTGTGGCAACTGAGTTGACATAATATGCGTTGCTTAAAAGGGTCGAGTCTGGGAAATGAACCTTAAGTAGCATTTTTCCACTAGCTGTGAAAGTACCATCTTCTTTTTGTAGCAGACCTAAGCTTTTGAGAAAACCTTTTGGAGACGCGCGACCCCTGACAGCTTCTCGAAGTGCTTGCTGCTGCAAGCTTTCTTAGGCGTTCTTAATTCTTTATTGACGTTGGTTAAAGTAGACTTGTACAATATATTTCCTAATTTCCTGTTTGTTTGGATTTGTTAATAAAAAATTCTTTTGCGCATTTGTTCAAATTGAGGGCGCCATATTACGTTTCAATTTCAAACTTTTTTTTTTTATAATGAGCGCGCGCTCAAGGGGTTTGTGTACCCTTAAAATGTTTGCACACAGCGCGAGAGAAGGAAAATCAGAGGGGATGGAAAGAGAGATACCGGTGAACATTGGTTTTAAATGTTTGAAGGTTATAATGACTAGAAATTAAAGAGCTAGGCAGGGCATTCCATAACCGAGTTGTACGGCTAAGGAACGAATCACGATTTCTATGGATCACTGGTGGTGGAAATAGTGATAAAACAGAGTGAGACACGAGACATTACGGCGGTGTTTGACGGTGTCCATTGTTTGAGTGATATTAATATCACCTATGAGTTTTATCGCACGGTTTTGGATCCTATCTAGCAGGTGCAGAGATGTTTTAGGAGCACCTGACCAGATGTGGGCACTGTACGCCAATTTTGGGCGGCTGAATGCCTTATATATTGTGGCCAAATCAGAGGTGGTAAAATATTTCTTACATCGCTTGAGGAAACCTAGACATTTCGCAGCATTTTCGGCGACATCGAAAATGTGGTCATTCCAACTTAAGTTGCCACTGATACATATACCGAGAATGGAAAGTTTATCGGTTTCGACGATGCAAGTGCAATTCATGGATAATGGCTGCGTGTTTAAATTTCGCTTTAACGACAGCATTATGCTTTGGAAGCATTAAATTCTACCCAATTAGTTATTCTGTTAAAATCAGAATTTAATGAGCTTAACATACGCTGGCGTTCTCGTTCTACAGCTGAGGAGCAAGGACGTGATACCGGAAACGAATATGAAAAGCAGAGAGTACTGTCGTCAGCAAAGGAATATATTGGATTAGAAGTAGCAGACAAGAGATAGTTGATGAAAATTAAAAAGAGTGTTGGAGACAGAATGGCGCCTTGGGGCACACCAGCATTTATTTTGTGAACATCAGGCTTGAAACCATCCAAGACTACTTGAATGGAACGTTCCGAAAGATAATTTCTAATCCATTCAAAAAGAGAGTCGTCGATGCCAAATGCACGCATTTTCGCAAAAGAGCCTGGTGCCAAATTTTGTCAAATGCCTTAGAGATATCAAGTGCAACTATCTTGCTTTCGCCAGATTGGTTCCACTTTTCGGTGATACATGCTATCAAAACACCAGTTTGCCTGCTGCTTCGAAAACCATACTGCCGGTCATTGAGAAGTTTTCGTGTTTCGAGATATTTTATGAGCTGACGGTTTATCAGCGTTTCCATGACCTTGGAAAGAAGGGACCTAAGTGCAGTGGGCCTGTAGGAGGAGAGAGAATATTCGCCTTTTTTAGAGACGGGCTGGACAAATGCTGTTTCCATCTGCGCGGAAAGAGTCTTAAAGAGTAAGATTGGACTTGCTACTATACGAGTGTGAAAATGGATTTGTTCCATTGAAGATTCGACGCACTCAAGTGTAGACGGAGACAAAGCACAATATGTAAGTGTAGAGCTGGCCACAAAGTGTGCAGCAAGCAAATTGACCTTCTCTAAAGAGCTGACAGCTGGAATGTCATTGTAAATGAGCGTCGGGATGGAGGATAAGGCAGAATTTCTAATGTTTTTCACGAACTGCATTTAAATGATGAGGTAATTTCTTCATTGAGCTGATGGCTGCCTCACTTGCGTCCCCAATGAAGGCAGTAGTCAGCTTTAACAGTGAGATTTTCTTGAAAAAGTACTTCGTTAGTTTCTTCATGTACCTAGTTTAACCCTGCCCGATATTGCATCCTACAGTCAACTTATGTGCAGGGTGCCTCTTCTGGCATATGTCAATCCTTGGTAAAAGTCTGAAGAAAGGGAGACGAGATGGCAGGGTCTAGTACCTCATCTATTACAGAATTGATTTAGCAAATTTTTGCTAAAAATATAACCTAAAAGTAACTCACCTTTTTTGTTGTTGTCGCTGCTACCTCAGATGTTGTTGCGAGCATTGGCATAGCATCCAAGATGCCAATTGCGATGGTGGCACTCATGGATCAGATACTGTATAAGAACAGGAGGAATCACATCCCCTATCTCCGGGGAAATAGGCTGAGGTGCACACGAACTCTTGCAATGTATTCCCCCTGCGGTAGTTCGATGACCGCTGCTACTAAACCTCTGGTGTTAAACGCTGGAATAAAAAGATATTTAAGTTTGGAACTGATCGGCAAAGCAGCCCTCGGTTTAAAATCTTTCCGGGCAAATTTTATTTTTCACTCATTATTGTCGAGGCCAAATATCTTAATCTCAATAGCCCAAGATTTTTGAATTAGTCAATAGGCGATGTTCTCTTTTACTCATCGTTGGTTAAAGGTGTACGAGGTATCTTTAGAACCCGCTAATCTATAAACTTCTCACAAAAATGCAACCTGTCTCTTCCCTGAGTTTATTTTGACTATGGTCAATCTATTCCCCTGGTTCGATATTTTCAAGACCTAGGCATATTATTCGATAGGGAGCTTAGTTTGTATTCGTGTATCGATAAGATTATCCTTAAAGCCAACTCATCACTTGGCGTTATAAAATGGTGGCCAAAGGAATTTTCCAATCCATACGCAACCAGATCTCTCTATGTTACCCCTGCCTGAATATGCGAGCCAAGCTTGATCCCCTTTTCAGCGAGTTTATTTTTCCAGAATCGAGGGTAGTCAACCCAAATGGAGCCTCCACCAAAATCATATTCGATAATCGGAGTACTCAAAAAGTCACTTATTTAGGAGAATGATCCGTGTTCGGCGGTTGCTATTCCTTTTTTCTCGAAGGACTTTTGACACGGTGGTGACAAGTCCGGTTTTCCCGAAGAAATAGGCGACCATTTGCTTCGAAGTGCTTCGTCCGCGAAAAACTTTTGATAGATTTGGCTCCTCTTGAAAGACCAATACAGTCGACTGCTGTTTAGTTTCAGGCTCATGTGCATAGATCCATGATTCGTGGCCTATCGCGATGTCATAGGTCTTTTAAAGCACCTGGTTCGAAATTTTGGAACATTTATTTTTTTGAGCGATTGTCACATTATACGGTATCCAAAGCGAAGTAATTTTTTGGTGATCGAATGTTCATGAACGCAAGTAGAACTAGTGCTCAAGCATGCGTCAATTCTACGCTAAGTCATGTGACGATCTTGCAATATCGATATTTTCTGCCGCAACAACCGACTTTGGACGATCTTCATGAAATTCGTCCTAATGCGAACCACAACAACAATTGAATTCGGAAAACCAACGAAACGCGGTGCTTCAACGGGATGGTGTTTCATTACCAAAAATCGAAGGAAGTTGATCGGCATACTGTTGTCCCACTGTTGTTGATCCACGTCGAACATCACAAAAAATCATCACTTCACGATTTACATAATTCAATTTTTCTTTTGGCAGAGATGAATTTTTTAAGTCTTTGTAAAAAAACGCAGATAGCACTCATATGACAAAACGTACTGAGCATGTGTACCATTAAAAACGTCAAACTTTATGATACTGATGTCAGATTTGACATATCTACACCGGTATTGCCATAACTCTTACTTAAGCAGCAACCTACATAGAAAAAGAGTAGAGAATTTATTGTGACCCCATTACATTCAAAAATTGCTAAATTGTATGAAATTTGTTCTGTTTGTTTTGTTCGCTCCTTTCGCCTCTACTCGTAGTTCCCTATGAACGTCAGATCGCAGATTATTTGCCAATTTAAATTAAGCTTATTTAAATTGTAAGAATTGATACAGCCATAAATTAAATTTGAAAATTCGTAGGGAAACAATTAAAGATGGCACAAGCAAGCTGACATGCGATGAAGAAGGAGGTTTGACATTTAGAGAGCAGCTGATCGGAGAAAGCTGTGATATGTCAACACTTGGCGAGGGGCTTTGCAGTCGCTCCCAAACTGTTGAAACTGGCGTTCAGCGAAACAGTTTTTACAAATAATGCTGTCAGCCACTTAAATTTAAATTCAATCAGAAATTACTGAAATGTAATGCAGCAGGTCTTAGCAATAAATTGACTTTTAATGCTTAATAAATATGATATATGGTATTCCGTGTATATAGAATGTATGTAGTATATATATTGATATACTGGCGATTCAAGAGCTAGGGTTTCACTCAGTTCAGCGACGAGAATATGGCAAATAATGTCATCACAGACGATAGGGTACTACCACCGTTTATTTTGACGGAAGAGCTCCAAACGATCTTCGAATCACTTAGGAGTGGAGTGGAGGAGACATCAGTGGGAACCCATGAAATACCGAACATTGTGCTTCGACATCTCCCTGCTTAATAACCCTTTATAAGGCAGCTTTAGTTGGAGCCGCCCAGGAAAATATATGTTTACTTTTGAATTAGCGAGGAAGTGTTTGAAAAATTTTTTGAAAGAAAGTGAGGTGGCAATAGGTTTGTCACTGCCTGTTGGTGACCGAAGGAAATATGTGAATTGCAACTATTTTTTGTTGTTCATTTTAATTTTTATTTAGAAAACTAATTATTTAAAACAAAATAATGTTATTTATGGAAAAGACCAAAGCATATTGGTACTTGGCAATGCGAGCATTGAATTTTTGATTTTTATTGTTTGTCTTTGTACTGCAAAGTCTGCAACTGCGATAGGTCGAAATCTCCTCAGGCATATGTACTCCTACATTTTCCAATCTATGTTCATCAAGTACACCAAATGATTTCCTTGTTGACTTTGCTGGAGTTTTTTTGATGTTACGTGGCCTATTTTGTACCTAGTTTGCTTGGAAGCTTCCAGTAAGTTCTTGGCCAAATAAAACCCTAAAATAAAAGTGGGATAGTTCTTGTGTCCTCATCCGGACTATATAAGAATGCAAAATATGAGCATTTGTCACTGTTTGTGAACGAAAGTATATGTTTTATGGTTGAAATTCTTTAGTCTGTTTAAATGTGTATTGATGTTGAAATAAATGATTTTATACTTATCCAAAGTCTTCAGGTGGTGTGATGTGATGTTGTAAGTCTCTGTGTAGCTGGTGATAATGTTCAGTGTCATACGATTAAATGCAAAACTATTTCCAAATTTGTCTACGTTACAAAATGACTTTATTTAATATATAATAGTATAGTGAATAGACCACATGGATCAAGCAAGAAGTTTGGCCAACCGATCTCGTTGGAAGGTTAATAGCGAATGTTTTTTACAATAAGTGATTAGAGCAAATGATAACAATAGAGTAAATGACAAATGAATAATTGAGTGAGAATTGAGTTTGAGTGAAATAGAGATGGACTTGAGTGGAGAGGATGTTGTTGAATATTTTATGATGATGATGATGATTTGATGATTTCCAAACAGTCACAAAAAATAAAAATCCGTAACCAGCAACGCTTACTTTGACGTCCTACGCTATAGGTGGCACGCTTTTGGTCGAAAAGGTCGACGCCACCCATGCGTTTGGTATATTGTTGAACTGCCAACGGACAGGGGATTTTAGGTTTGGATCCATCTTTCTGCGTTCGTGTTACGAGTACCACAAGATTCGTTTTCGGATCAAACGCAGTTGATAACAGATTTACCTGTTTCGTATCCATCCAGTGTACAAAAGCTACATTTTGCCGCTTCCACCACTTATACAAGCGTTGTCTGAAAAGTTTCCGACCGAACAATGATACAAGACATTTTTTCTAAAACTTTTTTTAAATTTTTCTACATAGTCTCCTTGTAACTCTACACACTTGTTCCCATCTCTCTAACCCGTCCAAACAGTACTTGGCGTTTTTCTCTGCAAAATAGTTGTTCACGAAGGTGATTGCCTCCTCATTTGATGAAAATTTCTGTCCTCCGAGCGCAGTTTTTAGATGAGGGAACAAAAAGAAGTCGCTTGGGGCTAGATCTGGTGAATAAGGCGGATGGTCAAGCAGTTCAAACCGTAATTCATGGATTTTCGCCATGGCAACCGCTGAGGTGTGAGACGGCGCGTTTCTTGGTGAAGCAGGATTTTATTTTTTTTTTCTGCAAATGTGGCCGTTTTTCCGCAATTTCTGCCTTCAGCTTTGCAAGTAATGATGCGTAGTACTATATGCTAATATAATGGTTCTTCCTTTTTGAAGATAATCGATTAAGATAACTCCTTTACTATCCCAAAAAACAGTCGCCATCACTTTCCCAGCCGAAAAAAACAGTTTTTGCTTTTTTTGGAGCCGGCTCGCCCTTTGCAGTCCACTGTTTTGACCGAATTTTTGTTTCGGGCGTATAAAGCTGTATCCAAGTTTCATCTACTCGTACAGTAATTAATCGGCGCCAAAACTCGGCTTTATTGCGCCTAAACTGTGCCAACAGAGCGTTGGAAATGTTCATTCGAACAGGTTTTTGG
The DNA here is from genome assembly GCA_963966105.1 of Volucella zonaria. Taxonomy (NCBI): domain Eukaryota; kingdom Metazoa; phylum Arthropoda; class Insecta; order Diptera; family Syrphidae; genus Volucella; species Volucella zonaria. The sequence goes on along the minus strand of OZ014532.1, from coordinate 107,741,959 downwards.
TCTAACGTAAGCAAACGCGGCACCCAACGCGCGGACAGCTTTCTCATGCCTAAATCTTGATTTAATATGTAACAAACACGTTCTTTGGATATTTTCATAACCTCTACTATCTCTCTCACTTTAATTCGGCCGTCGTCTAACACGATTTGGTGAACTTTAGCAATGTTATCGTCAGTGGTTGCAGTTTTTGGACGTCCCGAACGTTCATCATCTCCCAAGCTCTTACGGCCACGTTTAAATTCAGCTGCCCAAAATTTCACTGTGGTAAATGATGGTGCAGGGTCCCCATACACAGAGTCCAACTAATTTTTGATTCGCGTAGGCGTATTGCCTTTCAAAAACAAGAATTTCATAACAGCTCGTTACTCAATTTTTTCCATTTTCACAAAAAACACTTACATCGACTGTCAACTAAAAACTAAGCGTCCAAAATGACTGAAACTTCGATAAGTAACTGTCAAAAGATGCACAACTAGCATTCACTAGCTTTTATTGACGAGTACTGCTATCTTTACGTTGCGGTCGGAAACTTTTCAGGTAACCCTCGTATTGCCCTTTCATCATTTTGTTTTTTTGGGCTGCGATTTTTGGGAATCCCTTTCGATTTGACCTCACCGTTGCAGTTGCATAAATTTTGCTTTCGTATAGGTCTTGCAGCAACTGAAAAGATGAACAGAAAGTGTCAAAGGCTAAATGAACATTAGTGCCTTTCAGTGAGTGAAAAAGCTCTTGTACAACGGAAGCTATTAATCCTAGTTCAGGCGTATTGTCTGTTTTTTTTGCCGGTGTATACATCGAACTCGTATAAGTATCCAGCTTGCGAGTCACACCTAGCCCACACTTTGAAGCCTATTTTAATTGGCTAGAGTGGCATATATTGCTTGAGACTGGATCGGCCTTTGAAAAGAACCATGCACTCATCAATTGATTGGGACTTAGTTGCCATAGCAGAGTTTTGAAAACGGTAATTCAAAGTTGTCAGCAGCGGTCTTATTTTGAATAAGCGATCGAAGTTAGCTTCTCCATATCTGGGTCTGATTGAATTGCCAGCCAAGTGAAAATTCTGCAAGATTTTTTTAAATCTCTTGCATGACATGACTGATGCAATAACTTCATTAAAAAAGAACAAGTTCGTTGACCAGTATAAATCAATAGACGGAGGGTTATGCACATCCATCAAGACTATTATTCCTAAAAATGCCTTCAGTTCTTTTATATCAATGTTCTTCCAATTTTTGCTTTTGTTTTGCTGAGCATACAACTTGGTTTGATCGACAATAAGTTCAAGAGTACTGTCTGTGAACATTTGATTGAAAAAGTAAATTGGCCGGCTTCGACTTGAGCATGGAAATAGTTGGGCAATATTAATCGAATCAAAACTTTCACTTGACAAAAACGTCTCATTCGCAGCACTTTTATTCCAAAGGGGATGCTCCTTTTCGTCTGCACTTTGGTCGGAACTAGAGCTGCAGCATGGCAAATCAGATATACACTCTGAATGACTTGAACTGCAACCAATGGTTCGGAATGGTTTGGCTCGAATTGAGCGAAATCCGCGTCGAAGTGGAAGAAAAATGGCTCGTGAGCTCAACATATCTTTGGAACGGATGCAACACATACTTAAAAATGAGCTTGGGCTCAAGCCATTGAAATTCCAAAAAGCACACGATCTTACAGCGCAACAGAAGAAAGTTAGAGTCGAAAGAGCGAAGGAGTTGCTACACTTGCACGAAAGTGGTGAGTTGCCGAATTTGGTTTTTTCCGATGAGTCGCCATTTGTTATCGAGCAATATATCAACAAACAAAATGACCAAGTTTACCTGCCAGAGAGGTCCTTCGAAAATTTTCAAATTCGGACGGTCACCAGAAAGCAGGCAGCACCGGTGGTGATGATTTGGGCCCCCATAACCGCCGGAGGTCGCTCTCCGCTCGTATTTTTGGACCGTGGCGTCAAAATTAATGCGATCGTAACCGTGAAACTATCTTAAAGGCTGTATTGAAGCCTTGGGCAAACAATCATTTCGGTCGGACACCGTGGACATTTCAACAAGACTCGGTACCGTCTCACAAAGTGCGCGTCAACCAAGATTGGTTAAAAAACAATGTTCCACACTTCATTTCTTCGACACAATGGATTGCAAATTCTCCGGATGCAAATCCGTTGGATTTCTCTGTCTGGGGTATTTTGAAGGCGAAGGTTAGCACTAAAAAATACCAAAGTGTGGACCACCTCAAACAAGCACTTCGCCGGGAATAGGCCAAAATACCGCAGAGCCACTTGCGTGCAGCGTGCGATGCTTTCTTCGGCCGTCTCAAGGGCATTATTCGCGCCAAAGGTGGACATATTGAAAACTACTAATACAATTTGAAAATTAATGTATTTTCCAACATTTTTGCTTTGGCACAATAAAATTTATCAAAAAATAAAAAAATTATAGCATTTTAAAAAGTTGGAGTTCGGGTCATTCACCCCGTAATATCATCAGAATTTGTAAGCCGACTATCTTCACAATTTTTTATTTCTGGCATGGGATCACCCACATCTTCAAGGTTTTCTTTCGGATCAGCTACATCAAAATTCTGATTCTCGACATCCTCATCGTTTTCGAAATCGTCTTGCCTTAGACATCTATGTAAAAAAACAAATACTGTAACAAGGCAGTAGCAAATATATTGCCACTTGAGTAAACAATCAATGTACCTACCCTGTATTCATTTTTTACTTTCTTTAGGGTTAGTCTCTTCAAGAATATTTAAATCTTTTGTAAAGTAAACTATTCACCAGATTAGTACATTCACCAATTTGAACAACATTTAAAAAAAAAGGAATAAAACAGCTGTTTTCAATGACCGTGTTTTGTGTAAAAATGTTTCACTCTACGATAAATGAATTTCAGAAGGTTATTCTTGTAGAAAATAGATGTCAGTTAAAGCACAAAAGAGATTTCAAAAATTGATGCAACAGATTGGATGCATTCAGGGATAAAGATGGGTGGCAAATATATTGCCACTACCTTAAAAACTGATAATGCAATGAATAATCTCCAGTATTCTGCGCATTGCAAAACTGCGGTAGTACATCCCATCCCCAATGCGGCAAATTTTCGGTCAATCGGTTTTCTTCCTAATATCACAAAGGTTTTCGAAAAAGTCAACAATAGAGTCCTGACTAAGTGGGTTGAGGACAAATATGTAGTTTCGGACTATTAATTCGGTTTCAAGGCGGGGCATGACATCATTCATGCCGCGTCTAAACTAGTTTCTGATATCCAATGGAACAAAGGCAAGAAACAATGCACTGGTGCCTGCCTGGTTGACTTGGAAGAAGCCTTCGATACCGTATGGTTAGAGGGAGTCTTCTTCAAGCTGAACAGGCTGGGCATTAGTAAACCACTTCTGTATATTCTCTTTGATATGCTCTCCCGTAGGCAGTTTATCGTGAAAAATAGCGATGTGACTTCCGCTGGATCATTTCACATCAAAAACGGTCTGCAACAAGGTGCGGTAAATTCGGCGATCCTATTCAACATTTACACAATTGATCTGATGCCATCGCGTACGCAGACAACTTATTCGCGTACAGATGGGGTCCAAAAATCGAGGTCATTAATAAACTTTTGCAACGTGACTTCGATAAAATTAAACGATATTGCGCCGACTGGAAATTGAAGATCAACTTTTAGAAGTCGGAAACCCTTCTGTTTAGGACGCACTTGTCTGGGGCCACTACGGACATCAGAAAGAATTGGCGAAAGTTTTCTGTCGTCGGACAAAACGGACAGTCACTTGCTTGTCGAAATGTAGTCAGATACCTTGAGATCTGGCTAGTCAATATCTGTATTTTGACAAACATATAGATGTTGCTCTGGCTAGAGCCAAAGGTGCTTTTGACCTTACAAAGAGACTGTTTTATAGGAGCCAACTCGATGCGAGGGTGAAGGTGATCTGCTACATGACCTTTATCCGGCCTATGCTTGTACAGGGTGCGGCAGAACCAATTGAGCAGTTGGCGGGGGGGGGGGGGGGGCGGTGGTGGGGATAGGCAGCTGCACTAGGTCTCCTTTTGTTCTGTCGTCATCCCCATTTAGTAGCAAACATGGTTTGGACCGGAGTATAGTACATCGTGGCTTTGCCGTACATGCGTTTTATAAAAACAACCGATCTGTGATTGCGACGCAAAGAGCTTTTCGGCAACGCCTTAACATTCCGCGCAATACTGCTGTTCCTATTGCGAACACAATTCCGTCCTGAATTCGGCAGTTGGAGCACACTAAGAATAGATACACATGGCCGACGAAGATTCATCAGGGCACCAGAAACGGGATTGTGGATAAACAAAATTTTCGCTGAAAACAACTTCCAAATTGTTCACGAAAGACAGCTACATGCTCCTAAACTAACGGTGTGGTGTGCCGTATCACAATTTGGCGTTATTGGCCCGTACTTCTTTGAAGAGGGAGGCGGGACCATGACCGGGCGTTATGTTTCAATGTTACTAAATTTTTTTGCAGCTCCGACTGGAAGTGGTTGTTGAACAAGAGGGATTAAGGGATGTTTGATTCCAACAGGATGGGGCTACAGCCTGAAATTCTTTAAATGCTTTAAGAAAAATGTTTCCCGGACGTCTAGTGCCTTTGAAAGGTGACGTGAGGTGGCCTGCGCCGTCGCCGGATTTACGCATATCCGACTTTTTTCCTTGGGGGATATCTTAAGAAAAAAGTGTTTAAACGTCCCCCCCCAAAACCTCCTAGAGCTAAGACAGGGAATTGTTGAAGAAGTGAACGCGATACCCCTCGAAATGTGTCAACAGGTTTTTTAAAACTTCAGAGATCGGCTCCAGCAATGCATTGCAGCTAACGGCAGCAATCTTAAAGAGATTATTTTTAAAAATTAATGCGTATAAAATGGTAAGTTCTAGGGATTTCAAAAATAAAAACATTTCTTCATATACCACCTTGATCAAAATTCGCGGAATTCATTCAGAAAGTTAAAAATACAAGTTTATTCATCTAAATCTATATTGTCCCCTTCAAAGTAATCCCCATCGACTGCAACACACTTATGCCAGTGCTTGATCCAATCCTCGAAACATTTTTTATATTCGGTTTTCGGAATGTCCATCAGTGATTCCTGCGATTTTTCCATTACTTCCTCTCAGCTGCTGAAACGCCTTCCCCGTAGTGGTTTTTTAACTCGATTGAACAGAAAGATGTCACAGGGAGCCCAATCATGTGAATTCGGTGGCTGTTGGATGGTATTTGTTGCATTTTTCGTCAAAGAATTACGAATAATGATGGCACTGTGCGACGGGGCGTTATCAATCCACGAGTTTTTTGCCCACAATTCTGGTCTCTTTTGGCGAATTGCGAACGTCTCATATCGCCCAAATAAATGGTCTCAGCTCATTTGGTGATCACCATTCACTTGCCTGATATCTGGATTGCATGTCATACTCATAAGCCCACATTTCGTCTCCAGTAATGATTCTTTTGATGAATGTGGAATCGGATTTAGCCTCGCAAATCATCTCTTTTGCGACGTCAACACGGTCTCTTTTTGCATGAAAATGAGGTCTTTTGGCACCAACTTTGCTGCTACACGACGGAAACCCAAATTATTAACCAAAATGTCTCGGACGGATTCATAGGCAATGTTCAGGTCCTCCGCTATCTCTCTGATAGTTAATTTGCGCTTATTGACCAACATTTCTCTGACTTCATCAATGTTTTCGTCGGTTTTCGATGTCGATGGTCTGCCACTGCGTTCATCATCTTCGATTGACTCACGACCACTTTTGAACCGCTCGTGCCACTAGTAAACGACCGTTTTCTTTAGAGAATCGCTGCCGAACATTTCTAACGTTCGCGCACCATTAAATCCGTTTTTTACGCAAAATTTAATGCGAGTACAAGTTCGTTGTTGCAAATTTAAATCCATTTCTAAAAATGTAAAAAATTGCCAACACACACAGAGATACGAGTAGATGTACTCTTGGCTACGTAACTTTTGCAAATGTCAAGCTATGATACTAAGATTCCCTCTAAATCATGTCAACAACAGATTTACCAACTTAAGAAAAGGAACAGAACTCAAATCAGAATAATGAGAGCGCCACACGGTGGTGTAGTGCGGGAACTTTTTGATCAAGGTGGTATATACCCTGGTTTTTTTTTTACAACTCTTCAAAACTGCTCAACTGGTTTTGCCGCACCCTGTATTTGGATGTTCCGTGCGATTCGGCGTGAGAGCAAGTTTATTTTAAAAGATTTGGGTGTTTGAGAGGGCTTGCCTTAGGGCTTGTCTTCATTTCGATTGGGAAGCCAGTCCACTACCACTTGAGCCACGGCCACCCACCGACAGGGTTTAAGGGTTATATTTAAATTAGAGTGCCCCCATGGGGCCAGTAAGTAAGTATAAGATTATTTATAAGTTATTTAAGCTAATTTTTAAGCATTTTTTTGTCTAGTATGTAAGAGTAAATTAATTAAGAAAATAAAAATGCATTTAAACTGAAAAAACTGAAACTGCATCGGTTCCCACTAGATCATCGAAATCAAGTAGCGTTGGGTGCGGTAAGTACCTACATACTCGTAGATGGAGGACCGCATGGGACTTCGGTACTAAATACTAATCCCGCGTGTTGTTGGCAGTCGGAGCACATGAAGTGGTTTGCTAAGAGATGGCGTAACTTGTATTGTTTCATTGTTATTATTCCACTGGAACATGCGTTGGAAAGCTACTGTCATTGTACGTCATTTCAGTATATGTCATTCATTTGAAGCGTAAACAACAATAATTTTTTTCACTCAAACATGTCGAACTTTGTGCCTGAAAAAGTGTTTTTGCGGGGAGTTCTTCTTCATTACTTTAATATGAAGAAAACTGCTGCCGAAAGTCATCGTACTTTGGTGGAAGTTTATGGTGAAAATGCGCTAGCAGAGCGAACGTGCCAAAAGTGGTTTTCACGATTTAAAAGTAGTGATTTTGGCTTGGAATACGTTGAACGTCATGGGCAGCCAAAAAAGTTTGAAGATGAAGAACTGGAAGCATTACTCTATGAAGATTGTTGCCAAACACTAGAAGAGCTCACAGAATCTTTGGGTGTCACTCAAGCAGCCATTTCAAAACGTTTAAAAGCAGCTGGACATATTCAAAAGCAAGGAAATTGGGTTCCACATGAACTCAAGCCGAGAGACGTCGAAAAGCGGTTTTGCATGTCCGAAATGCTGATGGAACGGCACAAAAGGAAGTCATTTTTGCATCGGATTGTTACTGGTGATGAAAAATGGATCCATTACGACAACCCCAAGCGCAAAAAATCATCTGTGAAACCCGGCCAACCAGCCAAATCAACGGCAAAGCCGAATATCCATGGCGCGAAGGTAATGCTCTGTATTTGGTGGGATCAGATGGGTGTGCTGTATTATGAGCTGCTAAAACCGGGTGAAATCATCAATGGACAACGCTACCGAACACAATTAATCCGTTTGAAGAGAGCAGTGGCCAAAAAACGCCCGGAATATGCGACAATAATTTTCCATCATGACAACGTTCGGCCCCTCGTTGCTATTCCGGTTAAGAACTATTTGGAAAACAGTGGATGGGAAGTCTTACCCCACCCGCCTTATAGCCCAGACCTTGCCCCTTCTGACTACCATTTGTTTCGGTCGATGCAGAACGCTCTCACTGAAATAAGGTTCACATCAGAGCAGAATATCAAAAATTGGCTTGATTCATTCTTGGCTGCCAAACCGGCGTAGTTCTTTTGGGATGGGATCCACAAATTGCCAGAAAGATGGGAAAAAGTCATAGCTTCAGATGGGCAATACTTTGAATAATACTTTTGTACATGGTTTTTTAAATAAACGTTAAAATTTTGGAAAAAAGCCGCACGAATTTATATACCCAATATAATGGACCAGTTTTGTGTCTAAGTGCTACCGTTCCATAAAAAGATGTTGCAACATCTTTTGTTTAAAAAACAAAAAAAAAAACTGCAGAGACTTCTTAGTTGGCCACCAGTTTCGCCCTGAACTGTAGCGCATCGAGGGTTGGCTGAAAAGTTTCCGACCGAACAATGATACAAGACATTTTTTCTCAAATTTTTTTTTTATTTTTCTACATAGTCTCCTTGTAACTCTACATACTTCTCCCAGTGATGCTCCCATCATCTCTAACCCATCCAAATAGTACTTGGCGTTTTTCTCTGCAAAATAATTTTTCACGAAGGTGATTGTCTCCTCATTTGACGGAAATCTCTGGACATTTTCATAACCTCTACTATCTCTCTCACTTAAATTCGGCGGTCGTTTAACACGATTTGGTGAACTTTAGCAATGTTATCGTCAGTGGTTGCAGTTTTTGGACGTCCCGAACGTTCATCATCTCCCAAGCTCTTACGGCCACGTTTAAATTCAGCTGCTCAAAATTGCACAGTGGTAAATGATGGTGCAGAGTCCCCATACACAGAGTCCAACTCATTTTTGATTCGCGTAGCCGTATTGCCTTTCAAAAACAAGAATTTAAAAACAGCTCGCTACTCAATTTTTTCCATTTTCACAAAAAAAATACTCACATCGACTCAGTCAAATGACTGTCAACTAAAAACTGCGCGTCGAAAATGACTGAAACTTCGGTAAGTAACTGTCAAAGGATGCTCAACTAGCATTCACTAGATTTTGTTGACGAGTGCCCCTATGTTTACGTTGCGGCCGGAAACTTTTCAGCCAACCCTCGTAATTAAGTAAGTAAGTCGGCTGTTACCACAAGCAGGAGAACGAATCGCGGCAATATTCTGTTACTGGTAGTTCTGTAAATTAAATACCTGACAACGTTCAGTTTGATTGAATAACTTAAAATTGATGTGAGTGACATTCCGTCCTATTAAGTCAGTGATTGCCTGGACTTGTTTGAAACCTCTTTTAGGCTGCTGATCAAATCCTTACAAGGGAAATACGTTCTCATACAGAAATACTCGTACAACACTTGGGATGAAAGGGGCCCATCGCGATTCCTGGTTCTTGGAGACCTATTTCTCTAAAAAGTTTGTTTCTGTTCTGCGATACCCTCTTGAATTTACATACAAATGGTATATGCGCTATGTAAGTCACCATAGAATCGGGAGCTGTCAGGTTGAGTATTATGCGGCAGCTCCTGACTCTCTTAGCCGAACTTACTTCAGCGCATTCTACTCTGCCTCTGGCTAGGAGGTGCTGCTTGTTCTGTGAAGTGAGTAAAATTCTAAACTGAATTCACAGTGTGACACGTGACAATTTGTTGCACGAATGTCTAATTTTTACGAAGGCCAGACTATGTCGCGCATTAGCACTAAAATGTTCTCCAACACCAAATACCATTGAGTGGCCCCCTGCTCTTTCAAATCATACCCAGATACGAGCAGTCTATGACTTCTTCTACAACGACCCTTCGATCTCGATCTTACTACGTCAAATTTTCTAAAAAATCAAACCTCATATCGCAGTGATACATTTACATACATGCACTTTCCCAAGGCCACTGCATAATGTGGTTGAGGTTAACCCAGTAGGTAGAAAAGTCAAGTCATTGACATACTTTGAATGTAACTCTCTATGTTCAAACCGTTTTCTATCTAACAGAGTTCAATGGCCAACGGACTAAAACTTTCGCATCTTTAACAATCAAAAGCATTCACCGCGCAAACACACACAGATACTCACACCAGTGTTTATGTAAAAGTTCTTCAAAGATGCATTTCCTCTACAACCAAGCCTGTGTCGACCTTCTAAAAAAAAAAAAAAAAATAAACAAAAAAAAGCCCACACCATGCATTCTTTTTAGACAAGACAAACCCATTGAACATTGAACATTGAACATATGATTAATCATTTGACACAATTTCCGACACGTCCGACTTTTCCTTCTTCTCTCATGCCGGGCGTATTCATGTAAATAAGACCACAACGAGCTCTCCCTTTTCCATCTGAGGCTGGCCGCCTAAGTATCATAATTATACGACAAAAAAAAAAAATAAAAATAAAAAAAAAAAATCTACAAGATCAACCAAATCAGACCAAGAAACAAATACAAATCTTTCTCTTGGCCAGAATCGAAGCGCGCTCCTAATGCAATGTCATTGTCAGATAGACAGGCAAACAGTCAGACAGATTTGTACGTAATTTGAATTGACTTCAACTAGGTGAAATGTCATTGAACCTTGCGCGTTTGTTTTTATTTGACATCTCGCATAGTTTTTGGTTGCTCTCCACTTTTCACTCTCCACATCACCTTTTTGGTTCGGTGACTATTTGCATTTGTCCACACCACACCATTCTATCTGAGTGCTATTTTGATTTCTATAGTGGATACAGTGTAGCTGTTATTGCAGGCATTGCATATTATCCCCCCTCTTAATAAATTATTCCACCGATAGTATGAGCAGATACACAAGTTCGAGCTACAGATACAAATTCTTCTAAAATTGAACTACATACGAGTATTTGGCATGCAGCCCCCAAATAATAGCGAACGGATACTAGCCACCGCAGGCCGACGTTGGACAAAAGTAGCACCCTAAGTTCGAGTACTGTTTGTGCGCTTTTGTAGCAACTTTCCCGAAATCGTTTGCTCCTCATATTGTCTGTATGCGCATACGAAAGTACGAGTATCTATTTGTAGTGGTGAATTCATCTGGATTATTGTGATTATTATTATTTAGTTTTTTTTTTTTATTTTTATCTTTATTTACGTGGGCATGGATGTGCAATGTGAAATCGCTCTTTCAGTATGGTGATCCATTTGAATCCCAAAAGATGAGAAAGGCTGGTAGATATTCGAACGAGCACTGAATATAGGTAGTAGCTTAGCTCAGAGGCCAACTTGTTGATGTGACACAGTGCTCTATACTCGTAATCATACTCGGTATTTGTTGTATTCGGTATCTAAATGTATATCCGTATCCGAGGCGATCTCACTTACTAGCATGTGGCGCTGGTGATTGGTTTTGGCTTACAGCGTACTGCACATTTGATAAAGTAGAGCGTTTCCGGAACATGTACGAGTACATGAAGATTTGCATTAGATGGCGGCCGGCATGTAATGGAGGTGGTAACGAGCAACCAGCATTCTCTAAGCGGACTACTGAACATCAGTTAGGCGGTGAACGATGATTGCCTAGTTGTAGTCGCATCAGCAGCTACAGCCGGTCTTATAACGATGAGCAGCAATGTTAATGAGACTATAACTAACCGGCAATGAACAGATAAATAATAGAAACACACCACAGTTGTCAACAAGATACTCGTACGAGTAACGAGAGAGAAATGCCACTAAACAAACTAATGATACGAAAGACTGACTGACAGTTTGTATTAAGTGTATTGAATGACCATGCGCCAATGCGGCATAGGATACACCTAAAAGTATCTTTTACCATCTATTGTACATAGATGGTAAATTGTGGCTAAATTCGCACCCGGGTTATAGTGAATTTGTGTTTTGTTCTGCTCATGATGTCGCCGCCACTGCGCTGGCCATCGATTTCACAACAACAACAACAACAACGACAACGCAACACTACGGAACTCGGAAGAAGTGAAAGCCTTAGAATCACTCGCTTTACAGCTACAGTTACAGCTATAGATACAGTCGCAACCAAATGGACTTTTACTGCAATTTTATATTTTCGTTTGCGAAAGGTAGGTCATGCTTTCGCTATTCTGACGAGAGAAATGGAAAAATCTCACACAAAGTTAAGCCGCAGAAATAACACTACGAGTAGATACGAATACGAGTGCGAGTGCGAGTGCGAGTACGAGTATGAATACGGGTGCGGGCATGGGTACGGGTACGGGTACGGGTATGGGTATAGCTATAGCTATGGGTACGGGTACTGCATCTAATGTAAATGTACTCATCTCGGATGGTAATGAGTACTGCCACGAAGGAAGGAAACCACACCGTGCAAGAGCCATACGTACGTCTTTATCCAACCGTATAATGAAGCGACAAATCGAACTTGCACTTTGTGCTGTGGGAAAATTCCCCATAGAGGGCGGTAGGCTACAAAAAGAAAACATCCGCAAATATTAACACATAAATGCGACTACAGATACGGATGCTGGGATCATCATCATTATCATCATTCGTATCATAGCTCGTAACTTTGGCAATTGGCGGAAGATCAAATTTAATGGCATGCGGCCTCCCGAGTAGGCCATGGGAAGCAGTAGCCAAATAGTTCATTGGTTCATTGGGTAAACAGCCCTGTGGCAGCTGATATTCGTACGTCGATATAGAGTAGGGAAACCTCTGTCCAGATACCCAGAGACTCACTATTCAAAACTGCTGCCTTCACTTTGACTCACAACTGTTGACTGTTGTAATACTTTAGAAAGTTTATATATTATTTCGGTTTTTGTTGTTGCTGTTTTTTTTTTGATTTTTGTTGTTTGTTTTATTATTATCTTTTGCTTGTTTTAATGCTTTTTCTTTGTGTTTAGTATTTAAGAAACAAAAAAAAAAAAAAAACGAGCAACTTCGAATCAAGTGTTAAATAATTTGAGGTCGACGACTTGTAGTGAACTTTCGGTTCGAGGTTGGTGCATAATCTCTGCGGATATCTATGTTATGTTGAGGTCGTGGAACGTCGCTGCTTGTTTGAATTTATGAAGCCGGATTTTTGGTGAAAATTTATTATTTACGTGATTGCTTATCTACGGATACTGATACGAATACTGGAGATTGGAGTTTTCATGGAAAAATTGGATCGAATTTCGAGTTTGGACGTAGATTGAGATTATAACTTTCAAATTTCGACATGAACAAAGAGAGATTGGCGGGGACATGTGTTGTATTCAACAAAAAAAAAAAAAAAAAGAAACAATCAAACTCAATGTACTTGTATATACGTCAGCGGACAAACTTCATAGATGGAGTCAACGGCGATGGCAGATTGGATTTAACGCCTTACATGGGCTACTTTGACATAAACTCATTAGATCTACCTATTTTTCCTTCCCTTACATAGACAAGACCTTGAAAAGAGATGAACCCAGATTGCCGGATTAGATCCCCGACTATTATCAACATTTTCAAATGACCGCTCATCCCAGGGGTTTTTTTAATCCTCCAGATTTGGGCTTGTGCTACCGAGGTAAATTTAAAAGAGAGACAGTAGACCTGCGAATACACACATTGTAGGCATTAGCATGTTGATTTGTTAGAGCCCATCAGCTATTCCCTAGCTAACATGCCAGTTGTTGACCCACCAAGAAGAGGAACCTTCACTCTTCTGGATAAGAAGACGTTGCTATAAAGGACGTACAGTTCGTCGTTGTATATCCTCCTCCACTCACCGTCTATTCAGACGAGACCGAAAATCACCCGATGAGTTCTTCTCCCAAACTAGTCAAGAGCACCTCCATCCATTTTAGATAAAGTCCATGCATCAGCGCTATAGAAGGGGAGTGGGATATGTAGAGTCACTTCTGTTGTTTGAGACAGTGCTTTGCTAGTCAATTGCCTTGCAGCGATCAGCAAGAGTTATTCTTCGTTTGATCTCAGCGCTGGTGTTGTTGTCGGAATTAATAGGGAAGCCAAGGTAGACAAAGTTCTTAACTACCTCAAAGTTATGTCTGTCGGATGTGACATTCTGTCTGAGACGTAAGCGTTGAGCGTCGAATCTGGTTGACAACATTGAATTTTAAACCCATCTTCGCCGCTTCCGTCTCAATATTCACAAAAGCGCCAGTGTCGTAGCGCTGCTTTCTCCCGATTGGTCGGATTTTTGAAAGATTGTGCCTCTTATGTTGGCGCGTGAGTTTTGCACTTTCTTTCAAGAAATCGCGTGACAGTGCGTCGTTTTGTCTGAATCCTTTTCTAACATATTAAAGGTCTCGGTGAGCTCTAACCCATCTTGATGGACCAGCGTGTATTCTCCATCGTCATCCTACGCAAACGGATAAGTTTGGCAGGGATCCCAGACCTAGATATTACTCTGTATAGCTCGTCTCTATAGGTGCTGTCATACGCGGCCTGAAAATCGATGAATGGATGGTGTTCATCGATTTGGAGCTCGTGGGTTTTTTCCAAGATCTGCCGTAGTGTGAATATTTGGTCAATGGAGAACTTTCTTGATCTGAAGCCAGATTCTTGATGAACGGCTTCAGGCGTTCACTCAGTACGGTAGATAGGATCTTGTAGGTGATGTTAACAGGACTGATGTCTCTGTAGTTAACGCAGCTCAGAGGGTTTCATTTTTGGAGGACCCGACAAACAATGCTGACGATCCACTCATCGGGCATACTTTCGTCTTTACAGTCAGGCCACCCCCTCCAGCAACTTTGCTGGATTTAAGCTTAAACATGTCAGTCTTCACTTCATCCAAGTCCAGTGAATGGAATTGTTGGTCTACATCGTCCAGGTTGAAAAGTTCATTCTGTCAGACAGCGGTATTTGGTTGGTCATCGCCGTAATATGTACAGTCTACAGAAATTCTCTTTGCAAATCTTCAGTATCAACTGGGAGTCTACTACTATGTTCCCTTGTTGGCTTCTAAAGGCTTCGGGTTCCGGGTGTGTGTCCGTAACATGTTTGTTTTACCTTTTGGTAAGACTTCCGAGTCTCATTCCTGGAGTAGGATCTCTCAATTTCCTAAACCACGCGCTCCTTGTTTTTCTTCCTAAGAAGCCGTTGTTCGTCTCTCCTTTTCTGCTCAAAGAACTCTAGTCTTTCTATGCAACACCGCTTTGTATGCCTTTTCTTTCGGCACTCGTCGTCAAACCAGGGGTTTCGTTTTGGCAGCCCAGTAAAACCCAGCACATTAGAAGCGGAATATCTGTTGGATTTTTGGCTATGTCGCCACTGGTTTCCTATGCTTGATGCTGGCGAGATAGGACCACTTAAGAGATTAATAGCGACTCGATCGGAAAAGGATTTGGCTATCTCTTGCGATTGTAGGCGATTGACTTTCCCAGAGTATTAGCTTGCCTTTGCGATGTTCGGGATATCCGCAACCGTACCTTAGCTACAAGGTAATAGTGTGAGTCAATATTGGCCCCTCAGACGTTCGGACATCCGTAATACTGAAGGAGTACCGTGCTTCTATCGCAATATCGTCAATTTGGTTGACGGTTGATTGGTTAGGAGTTCTCCAGGTCCGCTTATTAATACCGAGATGCAGAAACCTCGTGCTAGCTATGACATTGTTCCGCCTTGACGCAAAGCAGATTAGCCTGAATCCGTTATCGAGTTAGCACCGTGGTGGTGCAGGTAGACTTTCCCACAGTACTATGAAAGATGCTCTTTTTTCCTAGCTTCGTATTAAAATTGCCAAGGACAATGTCATAGTTAGGGCACTCCTCGTACGTTTTGTCCAAGTGTTCGTATAAGTCTCCTTTGGTGTTGTCATCTTTCTCCCCTGTCGGGGCGTGAGCGCATATAAGGCTAATGTTGGCTTTAATACGGATTCATACGAGATGCTCATTCGCATGCTGGACACTCAAGACTTCTTGCCAAAGTTTGCTCTAACAACAAATCCGCATCCAAATATGCACTGCTTTTGCCATCGATAGCAATCGTCGTAGTAGATGTTGAATTTTTCGTCCTCTTTTTTTCCGGTCAATCCCACCTCATTTCTTGGATGGCGGTAACATCTGCTTTGCAGTAATCCAGGGCCTCCGCTAGTGGTTCGCCTGCACGTGGCCTATCAAGGGACCTAACATTCCACTTGTAGATCCGAAGTTCGTTGCCCTTGTTTCGTTTGCAGGGGTTGTCAACAGTAAATTCGTCCATATCCAAGGCTTATTGTTGCTTCGTAGCTTAGGTTATTTTTCCCATGGCCTCGCAGTTACACCTGCAGCGACACAATCTCCAACGTGGAGGGCCATTTCCATTATAAATACCCCTAGGACGGGAATGTGAGGGCTTCCGTTGGCCCATTAAGGGCTCATCCGCCACCATCTCTTTTCCAAGACTTTGCCTTAGTCTTGGAAATCCTTATCGGCCTGAGCTCCAAATATGTCGGAGTAGCCCTTAGAAAGTCTCATGTGGTTTGTTTTGGGATTTTACTTCATAGTTGATTCCAATCTGGGGAATCCATCCGCTGTCCCGTTTATAGGGCTGCTATTTTTGTCTACTGCTTAGGACTCGCTCTTATAAGTTTGGCAAGTCGAGTCCAGATGGCCATCGACCCGACAGCTATACAGGAAAGTCAGACAACTGGTTTCAAAACCGAAGCGTATACTCTTCGACACAGTGATGAGACCTAATCGCCGACTAGCCTTTTCAACAGTCGTTAAACAAGCAGAGTGTTCTGGGAGATATTTTGCAAGAGCTTTCAAAAACTGAATAGCAATAAGGCCGCCTGCTGTTTTGGTAAGTTTTATGCGCCAAATTATTAACAGATTATGCGCTGGCCAAAGTTTGTTCCGATGATTGACCTGTCTAAAAAAGGCGATACTGATAGACTGCCAAAGAATATTTTTGCTTATGGTTACATCACGGAAAAGACCAACGATTTTCAAGTCGAAACTCAGCAATTCATAAACTTTGACCTCTCTAAGCACTTAACTCAATAGGCCGACCCCTGAATTCAGAATTTTTCGAAAACCCATCCAGCTATGTAGCAGGATAATGAGGACGAATCAATGCAGCATATATTGACAACAAACAAGGAGGAATTCTTTTCTACCACAGAAAAAATAAAAACTCCAAGTACTAGGTGGCACAAAAGTCATCACCCTATCGGAAGATGCTATAATGGCGGCAAATGTCAATTCAACTTTGACATTTGTGAAGTAAACAGATACAAAATACAAGTCAATAAGATATGAATTGCTCTACTCCTAAAGAACGCGGAATAATTGTTCACATTTTTTTGGGGAATAATTCGTCGGTGGTGTTGGCGCACCGTGAATTTCAGCGTAGATTTCCCGGTCGTCCGACACTAACTGGACAAACACTACAACGTTTAGCCGCTGGCCTATCAGAGCATAAGACAACATGAGATGCTGTCAAGTCTGGCTGGCGCCAGGCAGCCGTTCTGCTGAGAATTGCTCAGCTGTGGTTGAAGATGTCGCACAGGATCCCGGAGTATCGACCAGACGACGTGCCATGCAATCGGGCATCAATCGGCGGTCTTTACAGAGAACTTTGGTAAAAAACTGAAAGATGTTCCCTTTGTAAAGTGCAGACAGTGCATCAGCTCTTAACTGTTGGCCGCCAAGCGCGTATAACCTACGTTCAAGCCATCCTGAATCTCGAACACGTCGGAGACAACTTTTCATCGAAAAACATCATGAGCGACGAGGCCCATTTTCATCTCTATGGATATGTGAATAAGCTAAATTATCACTTCTGCGGCACCGAAACCCGCGTATAACTCACGAAGAGCCATTACACCCGCTGAAATCTACTGCTTGGTGTGCCGTTTACGCTGCAGGGGTCATCGTGCCTTATTTTTTTCGAAAACTCCGCTGCCCAAACGACTACTGTGGACGGCGAGCGCTACAGAGTCATGCTCAACCACTTTCTTCTTCCTCAATTGGATAAATTGGGACTGGAGAACATGTGGTTCCAACAGGATGGAGCAAGGTCACATACTGCACGAGCCGTAACCGAAATTCTGAGGGCTGTATTTCCTGGTCGCCTAATCTTTCATTTTGGCGATTTGCACTGACCGGCAAGATCAACCATTCCAGACTTCTTTTTGTGGGATTTTTTCAAGTCACGAGTCCATGTCAACAAGCTTCAGACTCTTGAAGCCCTCAAAGAGAGGGCAAGAGTGATGGAAAATGCCACAAATCGGGCCAGAATAGTCATCAATTGCGGCGGCGGTCACTTAGCCGATATAATTTCCTCGACTAAATTCAAGACATCATATAAATATGATCCAAAAGCAAAACCAACGTTTTTCATTTATAAAAAAAAAATTACGGCCAAAGAACATCGGATGACTTTTGCGACAATTGTTGTGTTTCAGCAGCTGTCAAAATTATCAATGACATCCAGCTGTCAAAGTATTCAGTAGGGTTTGCTATTTCATCATGCGTCGTTTTACGCTTGCCGAACGTGCGGAAATTATTAGAATTACGGCTCAGTTGTAAATACGCAACGTGAATTTCGTCGTGAGGTCGGTCGTCATCATGGCTTCAGTGTCGCACCATGGAAAATTTTGAGCGTGAGTACACTCTTTGGATGTTGAGCCACCAACCAGACAGAGATTCGTGCGAAATGAAGAAAACATAGCTACCGTAGCGGCCAGTATCGAAGAAGACCCAGAAAAGTCGATTCGGAGCCGATCAGCTGAATTGGGCATCGTCAAAAAGTCAACCCGGTTTATTTTGCGATTGTATTTGGGCCTCCGTCCGTATAGGATTATGCTTACGCAAAGATTGAAGCCGGATGACCAGAGACAAGGCAGTGAGTTCGTTAATTGGGTGCCGGAAATCTTGGTCGGAGATCCGCTTTTTGGCCAAAAAATCATCTTCTAGGACGAGGCCCAGTTTTGGCCCAGTGGCTATGCCAACAAGCAAAATTGCCATCATTGGAGCATACACAATCCACAAGTGTTCGGCCAAGCATCAATGCATCCACAGAGATTGACTGTTTGGGGCGGTTTATGGCATGGCGGCATCATCGGACACCGTTACCCTCAATGGTCTCAGGTATAGAGCGATGTTAACCGACTTTATGTGGTCAGACCTCCACAACATCAATATATCCGAGTTGAGGTTCCAAAAAGACTGTGCTGCATGCTATACAAGCGACGTAACGCTCAAAGTTGTGAAGGAGAAATTTGGCGACTGGGTCATCTCACGGCATGCATTGATGGACCGCCGCAATCATGAGATTTGACACCACTCAATTATTTTCTCTGGGGCTACATCAAGTCCTTTGCCTACGCTAACAAGCCAATAACTTTGGAAGCCAACATTCGACATGGTATTGCCGGAAAAACACCGCACGTATTGGACTGAGTCATCAAATATTGGACTGACAGTTTGAAGCACTGCCAGCGAAACCGAGACGGCCATTTGTATGATGTGCTATTCAACACATAATGGCATGAACGTGGCTTCAAAATGAAGCCAGATTCAAAAAAATTGAACCTGGCAGTCTTTCTATTCGGTGTCAAGCTGGGACTTGTTGAACTTATTCAGGAGAAAATGTGGATGTAGTCCAAGAAGCTAAAACATGTCGACTACACTGGCTCAGCACATAGAGGGAATTGACCGCTATTATCCAACCAAGAGTATTTTCCAGTCCCAGCCATCAACGCCATTGAAAATTTACTAAACAACGTATCGGTGGAGGTAGGATTGATCTTAGAGGCAAGCTCTTGACGGCCTTTCTGGGATTATCGTTGATGAATATTTGAAATAACCGATTCTGCAATTATGATGCTTGGAGCCTCCCTTGAAAGTCTAAGAATCATGCTCGTCTCCCAGATACCCTTTTTGACTGGCTTCAATGTGAGTGTTAAAGCCAGACTCCGGCCTATGCAGACCTGGCTACAAACAAATCTGTTACGCTTAGACGTATGCGGATGACACGCTAATTAATCATGCTATCAGCTTTGTCTGGCTTTTCAGGTTTCAGAATTGCAGTCATCTATATTTTTGAAAGTCTTTAAGTAGGGCTCCGGACGGCATTGTTAAAGAACTTACGCATCTAAGCCCTGTGTTCCGACACAATTTTTTTTATGAAAAAAAGTATTTCAAATAGATAGCTTCATAGCGCGATCTATCTTATTTTTTTTAGAAAGCTACAAGGTATTGCGGTATAGACGACTGCAGTGCTAACGAATCTCGCACAGTTTGTAAGACTTCGGAGAAATCCGAGAGATTGGGGTGAATCTGCGAGGCAAAACTTTACCATTTTGCGGTCGAATTTCCAATTATTGGCTATGAGGAAACCATGTCGAATTCATGTGGCTACATATCGTCATGCTTTAGTAGGATTTTTGTTTGTCTTTGAAGGCGACAGTTAGTGATAAGCGATGTGTTTCTGCCCACGTCAGCCAGCCTTATACTAGTTTCGTTTCAGTTTTAACACTGTTCAATGAATTAATTCAAATCAGAGCGAATGGCGATAATTGTTTCGAAATATCTGCGGTAAAGTTCCATCCGCCTTATACTCATGTGACAAAGTACTCAAAACAAATCAAAAGCATGCACCCGTATTATTTACGTGAATCCACTCGTTCTTGCTACATTTTGTCACTTTCGAGATACGAGGATGAAAACAACAAAAAGCCTCTCCTTACCTTGTCACATCTTACCAACGGGCAACGGCGCGGCGCCCCACAAGCTCTTAGTACTCGTACTATCACTTATTCTTCCCTGCCAAGATTGCTCAGTAGGTCAATCAATTCGAGTGCTCATAAAAACACTCTTGACAGCTTTTTTTATTTACCAAAAAAAAAAAAAAATAAGAAAAATATAAAAGTGATACTCATATCGGGCCAGGGCAGTGGCAAAATGGTATACTCAGGGCCTGCAGAACATTGCTTTACATTTAGGTACAACCGAAGCACGCACTATCGACCCTTATCAAGTACTATCAGCATAATGGTTGGCTCACGCAGCGGGCAGTATCAGGAAATCACTGGTTTCGTGGTTCTGGTGCTGGTGCTGGTGCTGGATTGAGAAAGTACTTGCGGCCTTGTCATCGAAATTGAACTGATGCACGCGAATAAAAAAAGCATCGACATGGCCGGTGATAAGCGTCGATTAAGATTGACCTCTGATGGCGGGAAAAATAAACTTGACGCTTTCGCGAATATTAAATCTGCTCTTGGAGATGGCGATTGGAGAGGGAGACGGATGGGCACTACGATATTCATGTTTGGTTAGCACAAGGTAAAAGTCCAAGAATTGCTGAATGGTAAAATCGTGAAGAATGACAGAATTTGGTTGTCTGCTTGTTTGTTGGTTTGGCTGGTTGGTAATGCTAACCCAAATCCAAGTGGCATAAATAAACATGGACAAATCACCAGTTATCCTACAATCGTTCGAGATACGAATACGAGTACGAGTACGAGTACGAGTACGAGTACTTGTGCGCGTGGTTCTTTGGATAAATTTGTCGAGATAGATGGTAAGCAACGATAAGGACGGCTGGTTTTTCACTCTTAAAAGATGCAGTCACAACATTTCGACAGGTACGAGTAGTGTAAGTGCATCTAGGGGACTACTTAATGGTACATTGTAGCACAAAAGCGTAACAGACACAGTCGTATTCTATCAAACATTGTTGCAAAGAAGTTAATCTTAGCTAATAAGTAACGAGAACGGCATTTTGTTGTCCCGCAAAGTGAGTCAGTCTTGCTGTAATAAAGGAATAGAATACATAAACAAAGAACTACTCCATTGTTCTAGTTGTAGATATTTTCTTTTTACTGGAATTTCTCAGTTTTTCGCAGGAAGATACCAACCAAATCAGATCCGAGACTGTTCCGCGGTGTCGTCATCATACTTTGGGCAGGAATAGCAGCATGTTGTGCCATTTATACAGAGCACATTTGAGTCCTAAG
This sequence comes from Volucella zonaria, assembly GCA_963966105.1. Classification (NCBI taxonomy): domain Eukaryota; kingdom Metazoa; phylum Arthropoda; class Insecta; order Diptera; family Syrphidae; genus Volucella; species Volucella zonaria. Next base: position 107,720,445 of record OZ014532.1, on the reverse strand, counting down.
CAAAAGCAGAGTTCCCCTGTATGACACCAGTAAGGGGTCTACAGTTTTCCCTAGTGAAGGTCAGCAGGAAAGTCGCTCAACGCCGGGAAGCACTCGTTTGGTCAGCGGACATTGTGGAAAGTCCTGCGATATGCAGATATGTTCATAGGAAACCCAAGAGTAAATCGGATGTAACCAAGAATGCAGGCAGTCCTAACGCAGGCTTGGGTTCAGAGAAATCCTCATCCCTGCAGGCTAAAATATGAATATCAATCAGTGAATCTAGAGAAGAGGAAGGTCTGCTAGGGAAAGCCCCCATACAGCCCAGATAGACGTTTCTTTGGAGTCTGGTAAAAGCAGCAGTGACGTATAGAACATAATTGATCCTATATGAGGCCATGTGGATACAAAGACCGCTCCTTGGTGATCAGTCCATATCTTGGCAAAAGCTGCTTTATGGTACCATAATGCCGACATCACATTGGAGGCTTTTGACGTGACATGTTGGTTACCCAGGATCAGACTTAAATACTTAAATTCGTTAGAAAACGTTTAGTTCTACGCTTAAGCACTAGATCAATCAGACCAGTCAGCGTCGTCTTTTTAGCAATGAAAATCGCATCAATTTATCAATCACGTATAGAGCTGCTGCGCTTTAGAGTCAACAGACGCTAGGCATGATTCAACAGACAAGACAGCTACTTTATCTTCATATGCCTTGTGACAGAAGTTAGAGCCATTGAGAGCGTTAAGCAGTGGGGACAGAAAGCCGCCTGCCTACCCACGCCATCGCATATACACGTCTTCACAGTTAGCATCCGCAATCAATTTCATATTTACAAGCATTCTTGTATCCACAAAACAAGTGCTTCGCTTATACTGTCTGGCCGAGCTATGCATGCCGTCAAAAGTTGGGTTGTTGAAAGCACCCTCAATGTCCATGAACATGATCTGATCTCCCTAAAGATCTTTTGTACCACAAAATCGGTATTAAGGAATCAAGAAAGGATCAATTCTTTTGGTAAAATTGAGAATCTCTTTAGTGGATTAGAGGGTTAATATTTCCTTAAGGAAGTATTGTTGCCTTAAGGCAGTTCGAGCCATGCATTCACATAAGATGTGTTCCGCGGCTTCGTCGTCAGCAAAGACGATTCAGTTTCCTGAATAAGACCTATTTTGAATAGGTGATATCGAAGGTGGCACTGTCCTCTTAGAAATCCAACCAGTTCTCTGATATCATCCCTTTTGAGTAAGGGTGATTCTTTGGACAACTGAGGACCGGTTTGATGGCTCTTTTAGCCTGACGAATCCTTGGAATGTTTTTTTCCTAATGGAATATACTACACATCTTCTTCTCCCAACTCTTTATTGTTGAGTAAATTGCTGAGTTCGGCTCAGAGCCGATGAAAGACACAGTCGAACCGTTTCTAGCCAGTTTACCAGCTATTTTATTCCCGAGCATACCTTTATAACCAGGCATCCATGGGAGAGATGTTGTAGTATGTTGAAGTAGTGCAAGACTGATTTGGAATCAATGAACTTAGAGCCAAATGATTTAATAGCTGCTTGACTGTCCGTCAAGGGAATGGAGACACCCTTCATTCCATTATCGAGGATGAGATTTGCGCACACCTGAATGGCATACATTTCCGCTTGAAATACACAGGGACTTTATCCCATTGGTTGCGAAATTCTGGTATTGGGACCAAAAATAAGAGCACCCACTCCGGTGTCCATCTTCGATCCATCCGTCGCTACTTGATACCCTTAAGGTTTGAGGTCGGGTCTTAGATAGCCGGTCGTTTGCTGCGCAGTTCATCTCAAGCTCGGGGATTTCGGAAAGAAGACTCATTTGATCTATGTGATCAGAGTGATTAATCTCTCCGATTTGTAGTGGCCTGATCGTGCTGCGAATTACTTTTTTTTTATAAAGAGATGGAGTGGAATGAAAGCTTCTATAGTTGCTGTTAGTCATGGGTGCACGTCCCTACAGCTTTTGCATGGTAGATTTCGCTTTTGTTTTGTTCCACCATACTCCTGATGGTGATGATATGGGTCTTATCGCTATTGTATATATCCAATGGATGACCTTTGGGGTTAATCCCTAAGTCCTACCCTAAAGACGAGTAAAAATCCATTCTACGACTCCCCAGTCCCCAGGGAAGCCACCATTATTTGCGGACGATATTGCTGTTGTAGTCGTGGCGAAATGACTTGAAGAAGTCGAATTGTATTGCAACGAAGCAATATCACTGATAAAAAACTGGCTACGCGATATGAGTTTAGACCTCGCGGAACATAAAACGGAATCCGTTCTCATTACGACGAGTAGAAGGGTGCTAGAGACGATAACTATAAAAGTCGGAGAGCACACAATTATTTCCAGCCCATTTATAAAATACCTGGGAGTGATGATTGATGCTCGGCTTAATTTCAAGCATCACCTAGCATACGCTTGCAGGAAATCATCGAAAGCGATAGGCGTTCTTTCGAGGCTCATGTCGAATATCGGCGGCCCGAAACAAGGCAAGGCAAACGATTAATGCTTGCGAGAGTTCTAGCCTCCATACAGCTGTACGGGGCACAAATATCGTCTGACGTCACGAATAAAAAAACACACATGAAGGGATTCAAGTCTGTGTACAGATTATGTGCACTGCGAGTTAGCAGTGCATTTCGAACGGTATCCCACGACGCGATATTGGTACTATCCTCTAGGGTACCAATTGAGATCCTAGCTTTAGAAGCTAGACGACTTTATGAAAATCGAGTGCAAATCGGTCCGTTGATAAATCAAGCGAAGAAATTCGAAAGAGGCTGCAGTATAGAAGCGTGGCAACAACAATGGAACGAGTCCCAAAAAGGGAGATGTACGTACCGACTGATCCCAAGGATTGAAAGTTGGGTAAAACGAAAATCCGTCTCTCGCGAAGTCATACTTAGCGGTAGTTCCGCTGAGGAATAAACGGAAAGATTCCCCGGCAGGTGGTTTTAGTCAGTAAGAATCTGACAACCAATGGACGTCGGACCATTGGTGCAAGGTTTCCACCTTCCTACGCAAAAAAAAGAAAAAAAAAAAGATACTTCCCTGTGGACAACCTTTGACGGCTGAGACAGAGATTTTAGTCTCTCCCGAAGTTGTGGAGATTTTCCGATTATCGAGCATCGCTCTAACCCAGCAGTTAGAGGGAAGGGTCAGTATCCTTTTTAGTTATGGCTTCCTAGATGGATTCATATCCGGTATTATCGGAGGCACCTTCGATATCTAGGAAGGTCTATACTTAGTGTAACTTTCTTTTGCGGACGTGCCTCTTTAACCCTAGTTTTGCCACAGATACATATATTAGAAATCAATGTTTACAATTCAAAAATTTTGTGATTTTTGCTGTGTGCTGATCACAAATGGACTTATTACAGTCAACGCAAGACTTCATTGTCTTTCTTCTCTTTTGAATAGGCTGCTCGTTGCAAATGTAGCATGATCCAACTACAACTTTCCTAACACTAACGTTTCGTTGGTCGTTGTAATCAGTTACCACTTCTGTTACGGCCTTTGTTGCATGGTTTTGCATGGCTTGCTGGTTAGAAAATCGCTCTTCTATCATTGGCATGGCTGGTTCTTCTGCGACCTGGCGTAAAAAATTCGCAGTCTATTAGTTTTTTTTTTGCAAGCATATCATTATTTTCATAGTAAGTATGGTAACGTACGCAACAATACCGGCGATATCCAAAATTTTGTAAAAACAAGCTCGCGGCCATCTGCAGGTTCGCCGTTGGGTGGCATATCTCATGCACATTTGGTCCAAACTATCAACTCCAGCTTTGGTTTTGTTGTAAAACAAAATCATTTATGGTTTCCGGTGAGATGCATCAGAGATCGTAGCATCACTGTACATCGTACTGAGAAGAGTCCCTGCTTTGTTTTTCTTCGGAACATACGAACAAATGGTAACATTGGAGCCCGTGAAATCCAAAAAGAGTTGACAAAAACGGTCTAGAGGTTTCATTTCTTGGCGAATGAATGTTTTATTCTCTTTTCAAAGTACCGACGAGAGTGAGCTACAAAAGACTCTCTGCCAACGTTAAGGTCGTGAAAAATCGAAAAGGAAAAAGCAGTTCGTCGATAGTCAAGTACTCCGTTGGTCTATACATCGCCGCTAGGTTTACATTCAGCATGTTCCAAATATCAGAAATAGGTGGAGCTTTATCATTGGCAGCTCGTTCCTGGCGTATACTGTAATCGTCAAAACGTACAATATAAAATATAAAAGCGACTGAAATCGCCTTCGTCCTTGCACGATATAGCGGATTTCATCTATGTGGTCTGTGTTTGAGTTATTTGCTCTAGCACCTGTCAAGATTCCAAAAAAATAGGACGTTTCAGTTACCGTAACTTTCTTCCATACAAACACGGTGCTCGTTCTGTGGTTGCTTGCTATTGTAATCTTGATACCCGGCTTCAGCTTTTTTATTAGTGCCCGGAATGATGATGTCAACCATTTCCAACTTCATGAAGTTTTGGAATGTGCCAGAGATTGATAGCATTTCCGAACTTATATGCGGTCCAGCTCTTTGCCTTGCAATATTTGTAGCCGGAGTTTGCTGGTTTTGAGGCGGAGTCTTATTCCAAGCCGTTTTGTCTTTTGCCACAAAAATTGTGCTAGTGCTGGGTGAAACATCTGGAGGTACTTTGTTGTCACTCTCCTCCTTAGCGTCTCTCTTTTCGTCATCATCGTCCTGTTGTTCTTTTTGAGTTCCGCCATCAATTTCGGGTTCGTCATTAATGCAATCTTCATTAGGAAGGTCATTAATTCAGAAGATCTCTGATGTGTAAATCGATAAGTCTTTCCATGGTCTTCCGAAAAAATTATGAAAGACTTATGGATCGATAAGATTTAGATAGTTCACTAGGTTTACCTAGTTTGGGGATAAACCGTACGTTTACCTCCCTCCAGGTTTGTGGCATATATCCCCAGTTGTAGCGATGCCTAAATAAGCTGTGAAGTACAATCTTCTTTTTGTAGCAGACCTAAGCTTTTGAGGAAACTTTTTGGAGACGCCCGACCCCTGATAGTTTTTCCAGGTTCTCGAAGTGCTTGTTCCTGCAAGCTTACTTAGACTTTCTTAATTCTTTATTGAAGTTGGTTAAAGCAGATTTTTTAGGTCTTATTTCCGGTGTGTTTGGATTTGTTAAAAATTTTATTCACCATGTTGAGCAATTGTTCAAGTTGAGGGTTCCAACACATGGTACACACCTTTTGACCATATTACGATTTAATTTGCCATTGCGTTTAAATGAGGAGATAATGGCTTCATTTAGTTGATCCTCTGTCTCATTTACGTCACCAATGGACTGTAGAGATGAAGGCAGTGAGTCAGCTTTGATAGCGAGATTTTCTTGAAAAGTACTCCAGTTCGTTAGTTCCTCATGTATCTAGTTTGACCATGTCCGCTATTGCATCCTACAATGAACCCATGGTCCGATCAGAATGCCTCATCTGATACAGGCCAATCCTTGCTAAAAGTATGGAGAAAGGAAGAAAAGATGGTAAGCCTTAATACCTCCTCTCTTCCAGAATTGATAAAAGTAGGTTTGATATCCCTACAGAAGCAGATCTTTGCTAAAAATATAGTTAGTGCTGTACAATAACTCACTCCTTCTCTTGTTGTTGCAGCTGACCAGGATGTTTTTGTGGACGTTGGCATCGTATCCCAGAGCGAAATGCCAATTGCGACGGTGGCACTGTTCAACCAACTCAAGAACAGGAAAAATCGCAACTACATATATCTCCAGGGAAATAGGCTGAGGCGCACATAAACTCTTGCAACCCATTCCTTTGAGCTAGTTCGATGATTGCTGCCACTAGATCTCTGGTGTTAGCCCAAGATTTTTGAATTAGTCCTAAGGTGATATCCTCTCTTGCGCATCATTGATTAAAGGTATATGAGGCACCTTTAGTATGGTTCTGGTTTCCCTGCAATAACTTAAGTGCAGTCATCATCGTGGGCGGCTATACGCGGGGTTCCTTATATAGCTCAGTCTATTATCCTCTCTTCGTCGTATGAAACCTCGCCAAGGGAGTGGCCCTTCGGCCTCACTCTCGCATGACGAGCTGCGGTTTTTGCTACTTGACTCCTCGGTAGAGATACAGGAAATCTAGTTTTAGGTCTCAGCATTTATTCCTTCTTGTCGTGTACACCTGCCTTCAACCACTTTGGTGTGTACGTTGAATTTTAGACAGAGGGTACATTCCCAAAGCAGTTTTGCCACAATAATGTTCGACCATTCTTTCCATGGTCTTCAACATAAAATAAGTCCGATTTCGGTATAAAGGTTATTCTCACTGCTCGCCAGGGTTTGGTATGTATGCCACTGCCAGTAACTTTTCTTTTAAGAGTTGCCCGTAGCTTGCTTCTAGTGTTTTGTTTCATAACTTATGCTAGACGGCTTGAAGCTATCAAAAAAAGCAACAGTTTACTGATAAGGTTACCTGCAAAATGAGACTCGAACATGAAACAGAGCGTCTCTGATTTTGAATCATTGCATAGGTCTCCTGAGTGTTTCCAATTTGGCTGACTTGTCCCTTTTGGAAACTTTGATCAGCCTGCTGGTTTCACTTTTCGAAATAAGAATAAGAGCTTTGTAAAGATAAGTAACTTGCTTAGAAGTTTTCGATTTTGCTTACGTAGACGCCCCAAATCTGCATTCCGCTACTGAACGGGCAACTTCTCTGACTGGTCACGTCAGTTTAAAACATTTGGTGAAGGAACGGTTTAGGTTCTAAACATCTTTCTCTACCTTCTGCCATGTTCTGAGCTTGGTGAAGCATTGATCTCTTCTTTAAATCGTGTCCAGTTAGTTTTCCACGGATGTCTATTTCCCAATGAGGTTGAGAACCATCCGATTCTGAACTCGATGTGGTCCAATATGGCAGTATATTCCACAACAAATTCTTGAGGCGTAAAGCGAGGATGATAACTTTTCTGGTACGCTCACATTTCTAAAAAGGACAATCCTGAAGAAAAAGACTGAAAGAGGAGTCTTTTTTTTTGACAGAGGGTTAAACAGGGTCTCTCAATAGGGACGGTCGTAATTTGTTAGATTATAGGAGCCTTGTTGATAGTGTATGACGAATCACCTTGGAGGGTTATAGTTTTGAACAATGTCTGTAGACGAATTTCGCTAAAAACATCATGATTACCGATGAGGCCGATTTTTGGATGAATGGATGTGTAAATAAGCAAAAGTTATCGGATTTGAGACGCTGCATGCATTCCGAGGAAGTCACTGTTTGGTGAGGATTTCGGTCTGGCGGAATCATCGAACAGTACTTCATCCAAAAGAAAACTGGCATTGCTATATTGCGAGAGTTACAGATCGATGATAAGCAACTTCTTGTGGTCTAAACTGGATGATATGGATACTGACGACATGTGTTTCCAACAATACGAGCAGTTTGAGGGCATGGTTATCTGGTGCGGCGGGGACGTGAACTGGTCACCAGATCGTGCGATTTAACGCCTTTAGAGTTCCTCCTTTTGGGGCTTTCTTAAATCCCAGGTCTATGTGAACAAACCGCAAACAAGTCGTGCACCCAAAGTCAACATAACGAACGTCATCCAGTAAATTCAGCCAGATTTATGCGACAAAGTCATCGGAAATTGGACCTTCCGAATACGTGACATCAAGCAAAGCCGCGCCGGATATTTGAACGGCGTTATATAAACAAAAAATTGTTTTATTTCCATTTAAAAATCCAGCGTCCTTATTGAAAGAGCCTATAGTATCCAGAGGGTAAAAAATATTGTTCTAGTAAGAAATGGACATCAGCTGGATTTCTCTTAGGAGGACCTACGAGTATGTGTAGCTTAGTAGGGCAAAGAGGATAGGACCGTACTTGTACATATTTAATGACACTGCTAGCGAATTTAGAAGAGTGTCGAATGGAATTCGATGACATTGCTCTAATATATCCATCTAAAGGACCACCGGAAATGAGGATATGGCAATGGAAAAAAAATAAGCCCGTACGAAATGCTAGCAAAGTCGCGCTCCACAGCAAAAAAACACGCTTCAATCGTCTGTGTAACTCGCTGAAACAGACTATTGGAAACTTTAAAAGCCATCCAGCAGCTGCCTACATATTTTGAAAATTTGGTAGCAGAAAATCATTTACTTTGAAAAACAATAAAAAGCCCTTAAAGACGTAGAACCGCTGCTATAGAGTTACGAATACGCGAAGATTCTCGGTCGGGCCAATTGCTGGATCATGCCTCTTCGAATGGTCTTTATGTTGTTAACACGTCCTATCCAACTTGTTCTCGAACAGATGCACCACCGAGTCTTCTTGATGTTGGTCTTGTTTCAGATCAATCAGCAATTCTTCTATTTGACCAAATTTGCCTGGGTGGTGTTTCTGACCATGATATGTTGCTTTGCACGTACTATATTAATTTTTCTCATATCAATAAGTCTATGACCTTTGAATTTAAAGATTTTATATCTATTAACATCAATGCTCTGCAAGTTGCAGCACAAACAACGATACCTTGGTTCCTTTGTAGACAGAACCCAGATCCAAATGAACAAATTAATCGTTTTTAGTTATGTGTTGCCCAATTCTATGAAGATTTCGTGCCTGTTAAGACTGTTTTTGTTCGCAATAAGACCTTCACTTGGTTTACTGCGGAAGTTTTAAATGCGTTAAAAATCAGGAATAAGCTTTACAGCAAATGGAAGCGAAATCGTTCTTCTTTTAATTGGGTCGCTTATAAAAACGCTCGTAATACAGCCACTAGCATTGTGCGTGATTCGAAACGAAATTACTATTCCTCTAAACTTAGTATGTCTTTGCCCCCAAATTGGAACTGTGGAGGAACCTTCGGCAAATTGGTGTTAGCAAAGGAGGGAATAATAACTGTTCGCTAAATCCAAATGAGCAAAATGCACATTTTGTAGACAATGCAATGGCTGGTGGTATGTTTGATTTTCATCCGAACACCTATACATCAGTGCAAAGGCAATCCGATTTTGAGGTAACAAATGAGACTGATGTAATTTCAATCAGTGCCTCCATTAAGTCAAATGCAATCGTCAAATTTCTAAAAATAATTTTACCCAGTATTGTAGGCCATATAACCCATATAATTAACTCGTGTATTATGACATCTACCTTTCCCCAGGCTTGGATATATCTACGGGTTATTCCGATTGCCAAAAAATCGAACGCAAGATCTGTCAACGATTTTAGGCTAATAAGCATTCTCCCATGCCTATCAAAAGTATTTGAGAGAGTCTTATCCTGCCAGATCAAATGCCACTTATCCTTTAACTCTCTATTGAATTATTCTCAGTCAGGCTTTCGAGAAGGGCATAGTTGTCAGTCGGCAATGGTGAAGATTTTGGAAGATGTAAGGCAAGACTATGACGAAGGGCTCGTGACATTACTTTGCTTTCTCCATTTTTCGAAAGCTTTGTGACAAAGTGAATAACAAAATTCTTTTATGGAAGCTTAAACACTTTTTCGGGTTTGGCGAAAGAGCTGTTAAACTTTTGCAAAGCTACTTGTCGAACCGATTTCAAAGGGTCGTTGTTGGTGGAAGGATTTCCTCTGTTTTGCCCTTATTACAAGGTGTTCCTCAAGGTTCCATCCTTGGACTGATTTTATTTTCCATGTTTGTTAACGATTTGCCATTGGTATGTGTGCACACTCGTATGCATATGTAGGCAGATGACGTTCAATTGTACATGTCTATGCCTACGAATCGGCTTGACGAATTAGTTTTGTGGTTAAACAGGGATTTGTCAGCGATTAATGACTGGGCAGACAAACACGGGCTGCTACTAAATCCTTCTAAGTGTCAGGTTCTACCCATTTCAAAAAGCAATTTCGAACTGAGTCTGGTGTCAAATATATGCATATCGGAATCGAAATTGGCGATAGTGGAGTCGGGAGTAGCCTTGGATTCGTAATAAACCGCAATCTGTCCTGCAACAACCACATAAACCACGTCATTGGTCACATTTATGGTTGTTTGCGTAGACTGTGGTTGGCTGCAAACTTCACACCCTTTGAAACTCGACGGAAGCTCGTCCAAGCCTTTATACTTCCCATAATAACAATAAGTTACAGGTAGCCTTTTGACCTTACAAAGAGACTGTTTTATAGCAGCCAACTCGATGCGAGGGTAAAGGTAATCTGCCACATGGCCCTTATCAGGTCCATGCTGGTATTTGGGGCAAGCCCTCTCAAACACCCGAATCTTTTCCATTAAGCTTGCCTTCGCTTGTACAGAACAATAGAGTCGGAGTACAAATTTTTTTATCGTAATGAGGTCCTTTACAATAGAGCGAACCTAATACGGAAGCATTCCTCTACCTAGATCAGATAGGATTGATCCAGGATATATCAGCGGTCCCGTTAATCTTCCATGTCGCTCGGAAAGCTGGAGACAGGCGACTCGACTATAACAGAGACGTCGCACACGGGAGTGTGGATCGTCTCAGGTTCAGTAGGGCGGTGGGGTATCGCGATAAGAGGAATGTCGGTCGGCAGTACCAGCATTTCTGGTGGTTGAATGATGGAGAAGATGTTTCGTCGTCGTTTCCGTCAATTACGGACCAGCCTCACTAATGCGGCAGAGCTGACCAATCTATTTGCCTGCTAAGTCGAAACTTAATTGCGGTAACAAACACATTGATTTAGAAGGGAGCTGCTTTAGTGAGAAGGAATCTCACTGTACTACCAGGACGCGCTTGTGAGCCTCATAGTATCTATGGAAAATTTTCACTTTCCCTCGGAGGACCGAAAAAAAAAAACTTCTCCATTGATGCAACGGAGAGCATTTTTCATTTTCTTAAGTGTCCAAGCTTCAACACCAAAAAGCAGGACTGGGATGATCAGTGTCTTGTACTCGTATAAAGCCTTTTTGGTTGCTCTAGAGAGGGCTTCACTACTCAATTGTCTTCTAAGCAGCGGCTAGAAAGAGTGATTCATCGCATGATTACCGCGTAAGTATCCTTGTCGCAATTAACAGCGTAGCCGAGGTAGATAAAGTGCCTTGCTTCATTAAAGTTGTAGCTGTCTATCGCAATGTTTGTTCTAGGGCAGTGTGTTCTTTTTTTTGTTTTCCAACTTCTGCTTCAATAGTCGCTTGCCCTCATTGACTGTCAATCCTTTGTGGCCAGATACCCAGCATAGCGTCACCTAATGTTGAATGCAGAGAGCCTTAAGCTTTTCACGACAGCGCTTCACAAGCCTCGATTTGATCTCGACTGACGCAATGGCCTTGATGGCAGCCTGGCTGTCAATAAATATAGTAATATCCTTGTGGGATAGTGCCCTTATTGCCCCTTATAGTTTAGCTGCTTCTGCTATAGCAAATATCTCTGCTTGGAAGACACATCCGTGAAAATGGATATCGAGTCTTGTACCATTTGGTTCCTGTCCCATTGCTCTCTGCTTGGGAAAATGCAGGCGAATAGTGTTTCAAAATCGTGATGGGGTATTTTTAGCATAAGTCCAATTCACTTGAATGGATCGACGCGTGGCCTTTCGGGTTTGGTTTCAACCCATTAAGCTGACTCAATCTAAAAGTGCGTTCCGCTGCAGGTTCTTGCATGTACTCGTATAGATCTAGGAGCAGGAGGCCAAGTATATTTTCGAATACCGCCGTTGGCGTGCCTATACATACAATCCTCCGTACTTTTATCATTAGCCTAAGGTTGCAAGTATTATTTGTGAATTGCCAAAATAGTAAGCTGCGCTAGGCTAAGACGGGTCTGATAATAGCCATGTGCATCCATAGGACAGTCTTGGGGTTAGGTCCCCATTTTCTCGTAATTTTATTATGTTAAAAGCACATGCGTGCGCAAAGTACAAATGTCAAGATGTTAGTGGGTGAATAATGCGAAAAAAGGGCGCCTATCAAAATGGCGTAATAAGTATATGGAAGTGTCATACCAAATGCGACTATCTTCAGATCTTAAGGGTCTGAGGCAACTTTCGAACATTCCGCCCACCTCGTCCAGGTACTGCGGCAAAAAATAAATGAACAGTGGAGAGTGCATTAGCACAGCCCACCATTTGGCTCCTCATTAACATCGTTGATAGGAAGCACCACTAATTTAGACACTGATCGCTTGAAGACTGAGGATCCAGTCTGAATAGTTGCCACTCATACAATATGGTCCTGTCCTGGATGCACTTCAAGAATTCTTCCGAGAGCCCATTGTGAGGGGGGAGCTCGTTCGTTTCGTAGAAGCACCAAATCATTCACTCGAAGATTCCGCTGCGCTTGTTGCCACTTGGATCTGACTTGAAGCTCATGAATATACTCACAGCTTCAGCGCTTCCAGAAGTCTTGATGCATCTGCTGTAACTGCTTCCATCTAGTCAGGCGATTGGTATTAGTATTAAGTAAATTGGGCTCGGGAACTGAGTTGATCGCACGTCCAACCAAAAAGTGCCCTGGAGTTAGCGCCAGTAGATTCGTTGGGTTATCAGGCATCGCAGTTAGAGGTCTTGAGTTGAGAACGCCTTCAATCTGCTTGAGCACCGTGTAGTATTCTTCAAAGGCCATTATCGTGTTGCCGATTGTCCGTTTTAGATGATGTTTCACACTCTTTATGCCGGCCTCCCATATGCCTCCGAAATTCGGGGCACCTGGAGGAATTCTGGCAAATTCTTGAGCTGCAATCTCAACCTGCTTGCGATACTCGGATAATTCTTGTCTCAAGATTCCGTTAGCACCAACAAATGTTGTAGTGCAATCGCTATAAATATCCGAGCTATATCCGCGTTGCGCAAAAAACCGTCGAAGAGCTGCAAGAAAGCACTCCGTGCTCATGTCCCCGACCAACTCCAGGTGTATAGCTCTTGTACTGAAGCACACAAACAAAGCTATGTATACTTTGTATGTGCGATGGTCGCGACCCTTGGAAGCACGAATTTGATAGGGACCGCCATAGTCCAGACCACAATGTAAAAATGCTGGTGATGGCAAACAGCGGGGAGTTGGCAAGCTGCCCATTAGTTGACTAGGAACAGTTTGATTCTGCCGAAAACACCGGACGCATCGACAAATATATTTACCAATAGAGCACCGGGGATCAACTTTCCAATACTGTCGTCGGATAAAGTGCAGGGTAACTTGAGTACCGCCATGGAAGGTGAATTTGTGGGCATGAGCAATCAGTAGCATACTGAGCGTGCTGTCTTTTGGCAAGATGACTGGAAATTTTCCAGATTCCTGTACCGATGCATCCTTCAGTCTCCCGTCCAGTCTTAGGATGCCTTCAGCGTTTAAAGATGGATTCAATTTACGAATCTTACGGCTCACAGGAACGGGTTCGCCTCGAGAAAGACAAGAAATTTCTTTAATAAAATATATATGTTGAACGTACCTTATCCAGAATTGTAAGGCGTCTCTTCGTTCTTTGGCAATGCACCAGCTTGAGGTTTCATGGGGATTTCCCCTAGTGGCATCTGCAAACCGCCGACACTAAGCGGTAACAGCAATGAGCTGGTCCAAACGGGAATATCTCCTCAATATTTCGGGCTCTTTTTGTTGTACCAGTCCTTCAGGTTTCGAAGTAGCAAGGAGAGCAGTGACTGCGGGCATTTCTTCGCTAAATGTTTTCTGAATAGGCCACTTATCGTCACTTTCCACCAGCCAACTTGGTCCAAGCCACCACAAGTCACACGGTTTAAGTTGTGAGGTGTACAAGCCGCGGGTGGCAACATCAGCTGGGTTGCTAACCGAATTTTGATGTTTTCAATCAGCGGAAGCTCTGCTCGAAACTTAAACCAGTCCTGTTGCAGTGGTTCAGGTATGGCTTCATCCCATCCGCAACCTTCGAAACAGAGCTGTTGACGGACGATTTTCCCAGTAACTATAATTGGCGCCAACAGGCATGAGGGGTCGTAGATTTTGGCTATATCGGATAGCTGTTGACGTTTTGTAATTGGTCCAGTGGCTGGGGTGATATTGACATGGTACCCAATATGAGCTGTCTGATAGCACTAATAGATGCCTAGAGCCTTAGTGGTCCGATCTGCATCCAGGTCGCAGAGAACGTTCGGCGTAACCAAGATGTCTGGGAAGCTTTGGAGAAAAGTTGACGAATTAGAGTTCCACTTTCGCAGTGGGAAACCACCTCGCTGAAGCATTTGCTGAAGCTGCTCTTGAAGAATTAGAGCCTCGTCCACGGCATCCGTCCCATGCAGACAATCATCCATGTAGAACGACTGCTTCAGTATCTGCGCTGCTTTTGGAAACTCTGCTTCTTCGTCCTTGGCCAATGTATGAAGTGTTTTTATTGCGAGATACGGAGAACAGTTCAATCCGTACGTCAAAGTTAGTAAGCGGTAGACAGCAGGGACCCCATCTCTATCCTTCCAAAATATCCGCTGTATGTCCGTATCACTCTGATCGACAAGAATCTGACGATAGCATTTTTCTATATCGGCAATGAAACCAACTCGATGAGTTCGCCAACTTAGCAGTATACTGGACAGATCGTTCTGCAGCTTAGGTCCCACATGTAGGCAATCATTGAGTGACATACCTGATTCGGTTTTCTTCGATGCATTGAAAACCGTTCCTAGCTTGGTCGTGGTGCTGGCATCCTTATAGACCCCATGGTGAGGAATATAACAGAGACGGTTCGGCTCGATGTCTTCTTCCACGAGTTCCATATGGCCAAGATTCTGATATTCAGCCATGAAGTCCTCATACAATCCTTTTAGGTTTACGTCTTTTTCCAGACGCCTTTCGAGAGAGCGAAAGAGCTTGAATGCATCCGACCTTGTTTCGCCTAAATGTTCTGGCTTGAATGTAGCCTTGAATGGATAGCGTATGACGTATCGTCCAGATGTAGTTCGACGAACTGTTTGTTTATTAAATTTCTCGCAGCATACTTCATCTTGGGACATCTGGGGTGAGATCTGAATATCTTTTTGTTCATGGAACTGCCACAGGTCCTGCAACAATTCATCAAGATCAGGTGCACTAAACGTACATGTGGTGGTGGTCAACTCTAGAGACGTTGTTGGTGGCAAGCGCCCATAAACCACCCGCCCTAGTTGTGTTTTTTGTGCTACAGGAGCACATGCGTTTACTTGTTTGATCCCCTCTTGCAGTATTGAACCGTAGACATCAGCACCTAGAACGAGATCGATTGCTCCAGGCTTAGTGAAGTTGGGGTCCGCCAGTTCCAGACCCAAGAATGGGCGAAATTGTGCCAAATCCAGCTGCCCAGACGGCAGTAAATGCCCCAGTCGCGGAAACACCAGTGCGGTGCTATCGATGTGGAACTCTGGCTGCTTAAGAGAACTTATAACAATTTGGACCAGACTCATCGCCCGGACTACCATAACACCTCCAATGCCAGTCACAGGGACCGAGATCTTAGTTCGTCGAAGATGCAGTTGCTGCACGGCATACTCGCTAATGAACGATGCTTGTGACCCGCTATCTAAAAGCGCTCGTAGCTGTAGAAAGTGTCCAGTAGCAGATCGAACACCCACCAGTGCAGTGGCAAGTAATGCAGGTGCCTGCTGGCCCCGTGGTATATCCTCATTTGATAGATCTGATGGAATAGATGTATTAGTATGAGTGTGATAAGAGCTTACCTTGCCCAATGTAGATTGCATGTCATCATGCAGCATCGTGTGATGCTTTTGTTGGCATTTGGAGCATGTATATGCTGATGTACACTGGTTAGATCGATGACCAGTTCGCAAACAATTCCAACATAACTTCGCCTTCTTCACCATCTCCATACGCTGAGCCGGAGTTTTCTGCCTGAAATCCATGCAGAACATTAAAAGGTGTTTGCCAGTGCAACTGGGACAGGTTCGAGGAACGGTTGCTTGATGACTCCGCACGGTGTGGCTGTTCGATGTTGTCTGACCAGGTGCCTTGGGTTTTGTCTTTTTGCCAGTTGATGCCATAGCTAGGAGGCCTTGAAGGCGATTTTCAAGGAATTTGTTCAGCTCTTCGTAAGTCGGAAGGGAGTTTGGGGATTCTAATAATATTTCCCAATTTTTGCGAGTAAGGGAGTCCAATTTGTCGGTTAAAAGGACCACCAACCAATCGTTCCATTGGTTAGTTGGACGCCCGAGTTGTTGAAGTGCCCTAACTGCTTCAGTTGCCCCATCCAACAATCTGCGTAATCCATCGGCAGACTCCTCATTCATCGACGGCAATTGTAAAATGTCCCGCAAATATGTTTTTACTAAACGTCGTGTGCTGTCGTAGCGGTTTATCAGCATGTTACACGCTATAGTGAAATTGCTTTCGGTCACTGCTGGCTTTTGAATGAGGACCTTGGCTTCCCCTTGGACTGAACTCTTCAAATAATGCAATCGCTTTACGTCAAAGAGAGAACGATCCCGGATTACACAGGTGGTGTACCAATCTTTGAAGGCCAGCCATTCTTGAAACAAGCCGTTGAACTTAGTTACCTCGATCGCTGGGAGGATGGATTTAGTAGCAATCGCCTCGCTCATTACATTTTGACTGCCAGCGGTGGTGTCTGGATTTTGATGTGATAGGTTCTCGATGTGGTCATTGAGTTCATCCAGCGCTTCCGAATATACGGTTACAATGGAGATGAAATATTCAATTGTCATGCCTTTACTTGGGCCTTTCACAGCTCCGTGTGCTTGGAGTTCGTCATACTCAGCGGCGAATTTCTCCCAGTAACTGTGTAGCAGATCCTTTCTGCCAATGCAATATCCCTTTGTCTGCTTTTCCTTTGCCGTTTTGTATGTGTTGCTGATAAGATTCTGAATCAGCTTTGCGTTTGCCATTGCCTTGTTGGTTGGCATGTTTTAAAATCGATTTTCATTTTCCTGTACCGTAAAAGGAAACTGGTTCGCCGCAAGGGATGCCAAAATGTTAAACAGAAACCACAAGAAGTAAAAAGTCAGCCAATTGACAAACGAAATCGTAATTTTATTATGTTAAAAGCACATGCGTGCGCAAAGTACAAATGTCAAAATGTTAGTGCGAAAAAAGGGCGCCTATCAAAATGGCGTAATAAGTATATGGAAGTGTCATACCAAATGCGTCTATCTTCAGACCTTAAGGGTCTGAGGCAACTTTCAAACAAGCACTGTTGGATAGTTGGACGGTTGTGCCACCCATGGGACGAAGTTCAAATTATGGCATTATCCTTTTACGTGTAAATAGAGTGTGACCAAGTCTCCAAGGATTCTAAGGCCATAGTTTATTGCGGGGTGGCCATAACAACCGCGTCATCTGCGTATGTTGTTCCTTCCCTTTTTAGATTCAGAAGTATTTCATTAAACACTAGGGTCCACAGAATAGATGATATCACTCCTTCTTGAGGGGTGCATCTTAAGCTGGTGACCGTCAATACCGTGGTATTTAGTGTTCCATTAACTTTCCTGTTTTGGAGCATACAAGTTATCGGGTTTGTTAATGCAGGGTGAACGTCAGCGTTTCCTAAGTTTCGACTTATAGCGGGAATGCTGACGATGTCGATCAGGCCTGCTATTGTGTGCTCTTTGTCGTAAAGGCTTCTTTTAATCGTGCTGACAACTTCATATTGTCGGCCGTGTCCGTGCCTTTACCTTTTGTATAAGCATGATAGTGGGTGCAGGTTACTTCGGAATCAACCAGTTTTTCCAAAGTTTTTGAAATGTACGATGTTAGGCTTTTGGGACTGAGGTCTTTTTGATGGGTATGGCTGGGTTTACCTGCCTTGGGAATGAAAAGTACCTTTACTTGCCTCTAGCATTTTGGCACAGGTTCATACTTGATGCTAGTGCTGCTTCGTTTTGTGAAGGACGATTGGTATAATTCCGTTCAATGCAGGGGATTCGTAAGCGGAGAATGAGTCTATAGCGCAACTATTTTTTTTTCGTGTTGTATCACCTCTGGGATCCCATATTGGCTAGAGTATGAGTCTACTGGTGTTGAAGTAGGAGTGCGTACAGAAAATTTCTAAAAGACTCCCAACGGCTCAGTTTTAGATTTCGGTTAGCTACCATCTGCTACTTCTTGCTCCCCAAATTCTCTAGTTTCCTTAGATGTGACTTTCCTTTGCCTGGCACAATATTGTGCTTTCAATATTGGAGCAAAATTTTCTCCATCATATGATTTTAGCTCTGCCGATTGCGCTCTTGTGCTCCCTCAGACTGACCTTGAATAATATTTGTCCCACTCAGAGCACAGATTTGAGCCTTTAGCTGCATTGAAAAGTTTCCTTGCCGCTTTACTAATGCATTATAATTCTTTAGTCAACCAATGTGGAGGGTTCTGGGCCTGGATGAAGATCATCTTCAGTTTATCCGCTGCGTAGTCTATTTCGGTGCGGGTTGCCATCTTCTATCCACTGAGGACATAACGTTTTTGATCTATGAGGGGGTGTGGGTATGTCCTTGACATTGAACTTGATTATTCTATGCTCAGAGAATGATATGTCATTTGCTTACGGCAAGGGTGTCCGGGTTACTGAATAGGATGACATCTAACACCTGTCGTCTATTCTTCACCGCAAACGTTGGTTCATTTCCGCGGTTTGCTATTAAAAAATTGTGGTCAATTATGTGTTGGAATAGGGACTCATCTCGAGAGTTTGTGTCCATAATATCCCATTGATTGGGTGACTAGATAGCAATGATAGTTTTTCCAATTGTTTTGTTTCAGCAGCTGTCAAAGTTACCAATGACATCTAGCTGTCAGAATATTCAGTAAGGTTTGCCATTTCATCATGCATGGTTTTAAGTTTGCCGAACGTGGGAAAATTATTAAAAAAAAATCGATATGCCGGCTCAATTGTAAATACGCAACGTGAATTTCGGCGTGAGGACGGTCGTCATCAGGGCTTTAGTATGCAGGCAATTCGTAGCACACTCTTTTAGATCTTAAGCCACCAACCAGACAGAGGTGGGTGCGAAATGAATAAAACATCGCCGCCGTAACGGCCAGTATCGAAGAACACCCAAAAATGTCGATTTTTCGCCGATCAGCTGAATTGAGCATCGACAGAAAGTCAACCCGACTTATTTTGCTGTTGAATTTGGGCCTACATCCGTATAAGCTTGTGCTGACCCAAGAATTAAAGCTGGACGGCCATAGACAACGCCGTGAGTTCGCTAATTGGGCGCTGGAAATGTTGGCCAGAGATGCGAATTTTGGCCAAAAAATCAACTTCTCGGACGAGGCCCAGTAGTTATGCCAACAAGCAAAATTGCCACTATTGGAGGGAACACAATCCACAACTGTTCGGCCAAGCATCAATGCATCAACAAAGATTAACTGTTTGGTGCGGTTTATGGTATGGCGGCATCATCGCACCTTATTTCTTTCAAAACGGGGAAGGAGACACCGTTACCGTCAAAGGTCTCAGGCATAGAGCGATGTTAACCGACTTTCTGTGGTGAGACCCCGACAACATCGATATGTGCTGTGGTTCCAACAAGATGGCGTTACATGCCATGCAAGCAACACAAGTTGTGAGGGAGAAATTTGGTGATTGGGTGATCTCACGGCGAGGGTTTGGAACTACTCGATTATTTTCTCTGGGGCTATGTTAAGTCCTTAATCGACGCTAACAAGCCAGTCACTTTGGATGAACTCGAGGCCAATATTCGACACCCGGAAAAACGCCACACATATTGGACCGAGTTATCAAAAATTAGACCGACTGCTTGAAGCACTGCCAGCGAAGCCGAGGCTGCCATTTGAATGATGGGCTATTCCACACTAATATCGTGAAGGGAGCTTCAAAATATTGTTGTTTTATTGAAATTTCTTTTCCTATCGTTCTTAACTGGTCACCGTATATGATTTATATGATGGAAGTTAGGGTCACATCTAATAATCACATCGGACCTTTCCTGATTTACTTTATTGATAAGTGTGTTAAGTATTGCTGGAGGGGATCCCTCAGCATCCATCCCTCCGGCATGGATATCGCTCATAGCTGTCTACTCTCTCGCCATTGCTTAGAAGTCTGGAGATAGATAATTGGGTATTCGATTTTGGAACTGTACAGGCCCTATTTCTACTTTCGTTACAAATGATTCGGCCTTGGAGGTGACCAATTCGGATGATTTCAGCTCTCTTATTTTACGTCGGGTTATCCAAGGTTCCTGGATGAGGGCACGGCTGTTCACGTTCCTCTTCAGTTTCCTACACAAGACGGCTGTGGAAGGTCGGATCTTGCATCGGGTTATCCCGACATCGATTTTCTAACTGGCTTTGAGTAGAAGTGGTATAGATTTGTGGGTTAGTTTAACCACAACTTCCATGCCATCTTTGGTGTGGTTTCCCATTTGAATAACCTCCTACTTCTTGCTGCTAAGCTCTGGATTGTGGTGTCGGAGACTGCGTTCTTTTCTTTCCTTCTGTATGTAGGGACCCGGAATGTTGAACCGCCCTTTAGTTATCGTAAGATCCATGAGTCCTACGCATTTCGGCTTTTAACCATTTAGCTTTCGTGTTGCGGCCGAACTCTCTGATCCATTGCAGGGTAGTTATGCTGTCGCACTGTATGACCTTGAATCCGTTTATGGTGCTCAGCTGTTCGAAGAGCGGGATATTCCCAACCCCCTTCATGATAGCGTCATTGACACTGTCTAGAATTTTTAGTTCTAGCAGTCACCATTGGTCGTCAGAGAGCTTCCGTTCAGGATTATCAAAGTTGAGTATTGTAATCCGAGAGCTCCCGTTGGCCTCGACTGGGTTCTTTTTCTGCATCCCTGCCTATCATGCTGGAGGTTGTGTCGGTAAACCGTCCTCGAAAAGAGGTCAGCAGCCGGCCCAGATTTCCAAAAGTCCTTGCCTGTGGCGGTTGATGGTTAGGATAGCCCTCTGCTCAGCGGTTGAAGCTCTGCTGGCCTTCCTATTTATTTGTTTGCCGGGGACTGATAATGGACGCCGATGTCGATGCCGACATGGAAATTGCGCCAACGAAGAGGGCCAAAAAGTAAAACGACCAAAGCCCAGCAGAATGTGAAGTAGCGCCTCCAAAAACTAAAAAGAAGAAGAAGGCGAAGAAAATGGATGACAGCGACGCCACTGTAAGGACCGACGCTGAAATGGTTATAAGGGTGAAGAAAACCAGGAGTAGCGAGGTAAGTGATATTCAAATTGACGATTTTAATGATGTCACGAAGTTGACCAGGGTGTTAGCCGACTTGGCAGCAAAGGTGGTCGATGTAGTGTTTGAAAAAGTGGTAGACCCTGTCCTAGCCAGGAAAATTAGGAGCGCTGTCCTGGGCTATGACCAGGTGGTTTGGCAGCTTATGGCTGAAAATAAAACACTTCGGGGAGCAAATGATGCCCTGACGAAGCTGTTTAAGGGACAACCTAGAGCGGCTGCACCGTTGGCAACAAATTGTCCTAAACGGACTGAAGCAGCGACTACCAGCAGCTCCGCCAACGTAGCTAACTTTGCGCAAGGTGCCGCCAGTGCGGTAATGGAAGAGGCCACAAAAGTTGTGGAATTGGCCCAGCCAGTGAAGGCACCGTTACCCAATTGGTCAGTGGTAGTCCGCAGCAAGAAGTCGGCTGTTTCCTCCACGGAAGTAGTATCCAAAATAATGGATAAAATCGCCCCCACCCTGGGAGTTAGTGTAAATGCGGTCAGACCGATAAAAAATGGTGGCGAAGTAATACGCACTCCCTTGGCTGCCGAAAGGGAGCAGATTGTAAGCAGCAGTAAATTCAAAGACATGGAACTTGACGTGGCAGTGCCCGAGACACCGGGTAATAGGATTGTTGTACACGGAGAACACACAAGTATATCCCTGGAAGAATTCATGACTGAGCCACATCGTCCGAACTTCCCAGAGGCTGCCGAACAAAGTAGGCTAAAGGTAGTGTCCAGACCATGGAAGGTTGCTGAAGGGGCTGCATCAAACGTGGTATTGGAAGGCCCAGCTGCGTCCATAAACGCCTTACGTAGCATGGGCAGATGCTACATTAAATGGTTTTCGTTCCCGGCAAGTAAATATGTATAAGGTCAGAGTGGGATGTTTCCGCCGCTTTGCCCTGGAGCATGGTGTTGCCGACTGTCCTTTTAAGGAGGACATTCGCCGTCGCTGCGGACAAGAAGGCCATAAGGCCGTCAACTGCAAGGGGGCTATGCAGTGCAGAAACTGTGCTGCAAGAAGACGACCGGCTGAACACCTTATGACCGACTGCCCCACGCATGTAGCTGCGTTGGCAAGGTTGGCATCAAGGAACTAAGGCGATGAAGATCGTCCAATAAAATTGTCAGGGTGCTTTTTCGGTAGGGGTCGACTTAGGAGTTCAAATGGTTAGGCAGGGCTGCAGCATTGCCCTGGTTAAGGAGCCCTACACATCTAACGGATGTGTTAGGGGTTTGCCTGCAGGAATGCGGGTCTTCCCTGATACTAGAGAAAATGCTGCAATTATTATAAGGGATGTCAACTTAGTTTGTGTGCCTGTTTCCTTCAGTGAACGAGGTGTTTGCGTAAGCATAGAAGGCGCTTTTGGCAGGATTTTTCTTGCCAACGTCTACTGCAAAAATAGTGAGGTAATCGACCCATATATTGAGTATATGGATGGTTTGTTTTCGCTTGCCGGCAGTGAACCCCTCATTATCGGTGTTGACGCCAATGCAACATCCCCCCTTTGGTTCAGTAGAAGTAGGAGCTAGAACCGGGGGAATGTTCTTGGTGATTGGGTTGTTGCGCGCAATGCCCATGTTATTAACGAGCCGAGTGAGGTGTGTACCTTTGATGCGGTTAACGTTGGCAAAAGTGACATTGACGTTACTTTTGCTAATGAGGCAGCTTTTAGGGCGTTTAGCTTTAGGTGGCGGGTTAGTGTAGGGGTGAGTGATCATAACTAGATTCAGTTTGCGATCGCTCACGAAATAGAAGAGAGTAACACAGTTTGTGACAGGAGATGGTGTGTGCGAGGCGCTGATTGGGGTGTTTATGGTGCGCGTATACTTGCGGAGGTTTCCTCCCTGACACTGCAAGTGTACGGTAGCCTAAACATCGACCGGCAAATCGCGCACATCAATGAGGGCGTATGGCGGGTTAATGACGAACTCTTTGAGAGGAGCCGTAGGGCGAATCAGAAATGGGTAAGTTGGTGGAACCGCTGTCTGACAGAGAAGCGAAGGGTTGTTAGAAACCTAAGGAAGCGATTCCAAAGGGCTAGGGCGGCTAACGCTGAGAACCTGGCTCAGCTGGGCATTGCATTTCGGTAAGGGCTCGTTGAGTATAAGCGTCTCATTGTCAGCACAAAGGAGTCTCACTGGAGAAACTTTGCCTCTAACAATAGACATGATCCCTGGGGCAAACTCTATAAGATTTGCCGTAGTACTAAAAAGACTGCTGACAATGCTGACAATGAAGGCATTCGGTTTTATCCACATGGAAAGATTGCCTTACTGCATTGCTTGGACAGTGCTTCCCGAGAGAGGAGCGCTTTGAGGACTCTTCATCTGAAGAGGCTCCGGTCCCTCCGGAGTTAAGGACTGAAGAAGTCGAGTATGGTGTTCCACTTCTTCGCTTCAGGAGAACTCCTGGAGATGGTGAAAGCCATCTGGAAGGTCGTCCCAGAATTCCTGCTTTGTTTTTATAGCAAATGCCTTGCCTGCAGCTACTTCCCCAAGGATTGGAGGGAGGCAAGGGTGGTTGTGCTCCTAAAGTCCACTGATAAGAATAGGTCTGACCCTAAATCTTATCGGGGCATCAGCCCGCTTCCGGTACTAGGAAAAGTGCTGGAAAGGGTTATGGTGGAAAGGGTTTCGGAGAGCATGACGGAACCAATGTCCCCCTTCCAATTCGGCTTTACAAGAGGAAAGTGTGTCGAGCATGCATGGTCTTTCCTAAGAGACAAAGTCCTCAGAAGCAGGGCCAGTGTGGTTATAGGCATCTTTATTGAGTGCAAAGGTGCCTTTGATAACCTGAACTGGCAGAAAATAGTAACCAGGTTGCAGGAATTGGGCTGTCGGGAAATTGGGCTTTGGGGAAGCTATTTCTCCGACAGAAAAGCGAGTGTGGTAAATACGCACGACAGAGTCTCAATTAGTATTGAGAGAGGTTGCCCTCAGGGGACCATCTGTGGTCCTTTTATTTGGAACCTGATGATGGACCCACTCTTGTGGCGACTAAACGAGCTCTGTGGGTGCTGCGCCTACGTAGATGACCTGCTCCTCATCCTCGAAGGCCAGTCTAGGGCCGAAATCGAGGTATTAGGAGGAAGAGCTCTAGCGGTCGTTGTTGAATGGGGAGAAAGCGTTGGGGTAAGTGTGGCGCAGGATAAGACTGTTTCAAGGGCAAATTGAATGTAAGACGTCGGGGTCCTTCGATACGTTTGAACGGCGTTGGCATTAGATGTGTGACTGAGGTCACATATCTGGACATAACGATGGGTGAGTGTATGAACTTCAGGCCTCACTTGGTTCGAACCAGACAACTCATGCTGAGTGCTGTAGGCCAGGTAAGGCGCATTTTGCGATCCGACTGGGGACTTAACAGGCGCTCTGTCCGTGTCATATACGATGGCCTTTTTGTTGCACAGGCAAACATATTGAGCATCGGTATAGTACGACAGGGTTATGACTCTGGATGGTCGTAAGCGGATCTTGTTTTGCCAAAGAGTGGCCTTACTTGGGTGTTTACCTGTGTGCCACACTGTCTCCACAGAGGCAGGTGTTGCTAGAAGTGTCACCTCTGGATCTGGAAGTGATACTTCGTGGTATTGCTTTCAAGATCAGAAAAGGTCTCCCTCTAAATGGGCGAGATTGGGTTTCCCCAGAAGAAGTGGAGGGCCTATCCCTGAAGCAGCGTAAGACCTTTCTACACGTATGTGTTCTATCAAGATGGCAATCTACATAGATGGGATGCTAGCGAAAATGGCAGGGTTACTTACGGCTTCCTACGGGATGTGCAGAACTCTACCCTCAGCCTGGGCTTCTTGTTGACCGGGCATGAGGGCTTAGCGGGGTTGCGAGCTGCTCATGTGGAGCCACCTATGAGGACTGGCTTCATGTCCTATGTGAGTGTCCCAATTACGCTGACATAAGGAACTTGCAGGCTATGGGCATCACCTTTAATGGTGAGGCCTACGATGTCAGTGGAATTATCACTGATACCGTACGGTTCGAAAGAACCCGTAATTTTGCAAAAGAGGTATTTATTAGAAGACGCAGTAGGAAGCTAGCGGGTGGCACATAGGAATTTTTAAATGTGTTGAAAGGCCACCAGTCCTGACCAGTGAGGTGCACAACTGGAAGTGACCGCAAGGTTACGAATCTCGACCGGAAGCTATATTCTGGTACCACGGGGGTCAGGAGCCCCCGGAACTATGGTTCCGACATGATCTAGGAGTTGGCCCCCTTGTGGGAGTATCGTGGTGGCTGTAGGTTTGTACCCAAAATCGTTGGGAGAATAGAACTAATGGTGCTTGGACATCTCATGGCTTAGCATATGTGTAGTGTACAACGACCTGTGCTATACCATGGGATTGCTTCGGAACCAATTGGTCTGCTCAATGTGGAGTTGCATTGGAACCGGGTGCCATGACCCACAGGATGGCTGGGGTATTAGATAGGCCTCGACCCATCACCAAAGGGGAAGTTCGTGCCTTACACACGACTTCGAATCTGGTACTGGTGGTAGTACTTGTACTACCCGAAGGGCGTTTATCAACGCATTGTTTTGATATCTTGTGCGAAGACGTACCGTAGGCTTAAGCCTTCACGGCAGGTACCTACCTAAACACAAGAGACATCTTACCTAGCATAGTCGCTTCCTTTTCCGTCAAGGAGTTACGGTCGCGATTCTAAAAACATCTGAGTAGTCTCTTCACGTTAGCACGTTGTTTGAGAGAATTTAAGTCGAGTTCGTTGTCTACCCGGTTTCCGTCGACAGGAACCTTTTCCCAGGCAATTAGGGTTGGCGAAAATCGTACAAACACTGTCTTACAACGAGTTTGCCTCCATCTGATCTATCGTCGAGTTGTTGTCCTCTACACCTACCTTAGTCGAGCTTGCGGGGTTTGAGGAGACCTTACCCTTTTGCGTTGGTTCCGAAGAGCGAAGAAGTTCATCCTTGGTCTGGCGATTTGAAGGGGTTGGATTTATCCACTTCACTTTGTCTTTTGTCCTGGATGCTTTCTGTTGCCTTGCTCATTTTCTTAGAAGTATAAACATTCGGCTCATTCTGAATAGAGTTCAACGTGATGCAGCTCAAAGTTCCAGGATCGTTGCTGGTTGTTCTCTTTCGGATACTTTTTGCTGTCAGAGTCCTCTTCGTAGAGGTACGAGTAATAAACTTGTTCACCCAAGAGTTGGATGTCGAACAGCACAAAGTGCTAGAATTTTCAGTGTCAGCCTCTATTAGTGTGCTCGGTGCGGGCACATGTGATCAAATCGATTCTCCCGCACCCGCGACTTCTAGATTGGGCTATTCTGAGGTGTGAGCAATAAGTTCGCTCTCCTCTAAGGCTATATCCTTAAGGAAGTTGTAGGCGCATTATAGATGTTCACGCTCGAATTCTCTGAGTTCTTTTTTCTTGCAGAGTCTTTTTATCGCCAACTTGCTATGCGCTATCTTATTCCGAATGGATGCAGTCGACGATGTGGAGAAATTCGGAGAAGTAGCAGCCCCATATCGACGTCGATTGCTCCGACATTTCCCTCATCCGAAATTATTTTCTTCAGTGGCTGATTCTCAGTCCGGTCTTAGTTTGAGTAGCTTAGAGTAACGTTAGTGGTACCCGACTCAGTTGCATCCATATTTGTTGTGGTTGCCATTGTTGTTGTTGTCGTAGTTTTCGTTTTTAAGTTTGGTCTCTTCACTAGTACGAGGGAAGGTATGTCGTTCTGTACTCACCCAGCCGAAAGGATTTACCCATGCTGTTACCGGGGATGACCGCTGGATGTTAAGGCAAGCACTACTCTACGAAGTTTCCTGTTCACATCTATGGTGCCGTACTTTGGTTCTAATCTCCTTCTATCCGATTTATAAGTTGCACCACCCGTAGCCCTTAAATGAGGGAACCCGATTACGCATACTGACTTCGGGCAGTCTCATTAGACGTGAATGCGCCTCAGGCTCTGCTTAGGTGTGAAGATCCTCTACCGCGAGCATCGAACTTGCCGAGTTGTAGAGGCTGAGTAGGGTCAATGAATCTCGAGAAATTCTCCAGACGAGTCCTGAAACCAAAGGATGCTCCCCCCCCACCTCTTCCCATCCAACCATTCGACCATTCCTTTTCCACTGGGCTGGATCAAGGTGTCATACGACCCGTGCCGAAGATCAACCTGGCTGAGGGCCCAGCTTCTCCAAAAATAGCTCAGTCGCAAACGGAGTATCCGGAAACCTGGCGACCCCCGGATTAGCTAGTCTTATCAGTATACGCCGGATCTCTGTACAGATGGACAACCCTTTCTCCGCTACTCGTGGGACCACATTATGGACAAACAAAAAAAAACAAGCAAAACAAAACCCGAGACTGGAACTCCTTTAATACCAGGCGGTAGAACGGTGATTGCACCGACTACCGGCAAGGCTCCTGCATTGTCGAGAGGAGGTAAATCTATGGCCGGCCATGGTGAACCATCCTCTAAAGGCAAGGGCAACGAGCCTAAAAAGAAACCTTCAGGATGTGGTACGACTGTGGCAAGCAACACCTGAACGGTGGCAGCTGGCCAAGCTGAAGCTTTCGAGCAACTTCTTGGCCATTATGCGAGAAAACCCCGGACCACCACCAGAGATCCCTCGATCTCTTCACAAAAGCCATAGGTGGCTTAGGAGAGACCTGGCCAGATGCAAAACTCGAGGTCGTATCTAAGGAGGACATCCCTAGTAGACCTCGAACTCGCACCTGGATCCCAGCAGAGCCCTCCTCCCCAGAAAGCATTCTGGAGATCATCAAGCTCAGTAACCCGACCCTCCCGACTCATGACTGGAAAGTCGCGAAACTGGAAGAACTAAGGGGTTCTTATAGATGCGCGTTGATCGTGATCAACACAGAAGCCCTTAATCCTCTAGCGCAGATAAAAGGCATGATTCGGTTCGGATTCGAGTCAATTCATCTAAGGGCCTACAGAAAGGATGAACTGTCTCCTTTAACGGAGACACCACTAAACACAACCTCAGACCCCGGGGCGTCGATATCCTTTCCAGAAATGGATAGCGACGACTCCAATCTATCCGAGGTGACAAGCAAGCCGTCGATTTCCTTATCTGACACCCCGTCGGGGTGTCGATGACGAAGCAAAACGAGGTCCTATACGATCAGAGGAAGAAGATGAACTCTTGGGCACATCTTCAGAATCGGAGGATCTCAACAACACCGTGGTGGAGACTACTCCGGAAAACTGTAGCAATGATACGGTTTCTCCAGATTAATCTCCATCACTCTAAAAAGGTTTCGGCCGCACTCATTCTGCGTCTTTCAAAAAACGCAGAAGACATTATCCTAATCCAGGAACCATGGATTGTAGAAAGCGTGGTTCGTGGACTTAGGACACCCGCATACGTCCCGCTCTATACAAGAAACAAAGGTAAGATCAGAACTTGTATATTAGTGAAACGTAGTCTTAATGTACTTCTACTCCCTAATCTCAGCGACGCCGACATAACCGTTGCCAGACTAGAGACTGCCAAAGGCTCCTACTGGCTACCACCGGCATACCTTGGCCACGATCATGTGGGCATTCTTCCTGGTGGTACTTGAGGCTGGAAGACAAAAAACTGACCTCATCATCGAATGCGACGCTAACGCGCATCACACGGTATGGGGCAGCACCGACATCAATAACAGAGGTGAGTCACTTTTTGACTATATTATAAGTACTAACCTCTGCATTTGCAATATTGGCAATGAGCCCACTTTTATAACCAGAAACCGACAGGAAGTATTAGATATAACTCTTGCCTCCGACAGCATCACTCAAATGCTAATGAACTGGATGGTATCGTCTGAACACTATTTTTCAGACCACAGATACATCCAATTCAGCCTGAATGATGCTCCCCCTAGTCAACCATCATTCCGGAACTACCGGAAAACTGATTGGCCAAAATACAGAGGAATACTGCCAGAAACGCTATCCTCTGAACTATCAAGTCCCCCGCGTGACACCAATGAGCTTGACATGAAGGTCAGGGATTTCACTCTGGCTCTCAATCAGGCTATGGCCGCTTCCTGCCCTCTTATTCAACCTAGAGGCAAGAAAAAGCCACATTGGTGGACATCAGCACTGGGACTGCTCTGAAACACTTGCAGAAAACTTTTCAACTTGGCAAAAGAGCACAAGTGACTGACTGGGACTCATACAAAGAATCCCTCAAATTATACAAAAAATAACTGAGGAAGGCAAAACGACAATCCTGGAGGTCCTTCTGTGACAAAATCACGGAAACCTCTGAGGCATCACGGCTAAGAAAAATCCTCACCACAAATCCTATGATGCCTAGCTGTTTGTAAAAAACCGATGGCTCTTGGACAACCTCAAGTGATGAATCACTCAACCTGCTACTGGACACCCACTTTCCAGATAGCTCTCAATTCACGGTCAGTAGCAACACAAACAGGTCTACTGCAACCGGGTCCAAAATCCAGGCTCTGATCACAAGAGACAAACTGCTCTGGGCGCTGCATAGCTTCAAACCATACAAGTCTGCTGGTCCGGACGGTATAGTACCTGCCGAGCTACAGAGGTCCTCAGATATTACTCTGCCTGCGCTAGGAAATATTATGAGAAGCTATGTAGAACTTATCCACATTCCACTGTCATGGAGATAAGTCAATGTAGTTTTCATCCCCAAAGCCGGAAAATGTTCTCATGTCGTCCCAAAGGACCTCAGACCTATAAGTCTATCATCTTTCCTTCTGAAAACTCTAGAACGACTGATTGATATCCATATACGAGCTAAAATTGACCCTAGACTTCTGTCAACGGCTCAACATGCCTACTGTAAAGGAAAGTCGGTGGAAACGGCTCTGTATTCACTGACTAGACACATTGAACGATCCCTACAATATAAAGAGTACACAATGGTTGCTTTCCTGGACATAGAGGGTGCCTTCAACTAAGTCAACACATCCGCAATCACGACTGCGCTGCAGGTAGATGACTCACTTGGGGAACTGATCAGTCTTATGCTAAAAAGCAGGATAATCAACTCCAAACTGGGTGAGACTTCTGCCAAAAGATGTGTCAGCAGAGGTACGCCACAAGGCGGTGTCTCCTCTCCCGTTCTCTGGAACTTAGTAGTAAATGAACTGCTGATATACCTGGAGGCGGGTGGTAGCACGGTGACTGCCTATGCGGATGACGTTGCTATTGCCGTCTCAGGTAAGCATCTTAATACCATTAAAGAACTCCTTCTGGTAAATCTTAATAGATTAGCCCGTTGGGCAGATCGCTGTGGATTGAGAATAAACCCCCATAAAACTGATCCTGTCCTCTTTTCCAGGAAATACAAAATTCCAACTATAGACCCTCCTTCAATAAACGGTACCAGTTTAGTATTTTCCGACACAGCAATATATCTGGGTCTGAGTTTTGACAGGAAACTGAACTGGAAACCTAACATTCAAGAAAGAGTCAATAAAGCTAGCATAACCGATACGCACCTACGGGGTGGTCGTCTGGTAGACGGCCCTATAAAGTGCAGTCAACTGCGTTAAACTAAGCAGAGTCCTAAGAACAGCATGTCTATGCATAAGCGGAGCATTGCGGTCTACCCCTTTTCCCAGATTAGACATTCTATTTCATTTGACACCCCTCGATATCTTCAGCAGGCAAATAGCTGGAGTCGCAAAGCGACTTAACAGTGGACAAGGAATCCATTTGGCTACGCCAGCATTCTTACTACATTAGGAGTCCTCACAGAGAACATCGATTACACCATACCTGAACTTTGGTTTGACAAAGACTTCCATGCTTTCATGGAGGGCAAGTCAATCCACTTCTATACAGATGGATCTAAAACCGAGAGCGGGGTTGGTGGCGGTATTTTCTCAGACAAGCTAAATCCATGCCTCTCCTTCTGCATTCCAAATCACTGTAGCGTGTCCCAGGTGGAAATTTTGGCGATTAAAGAAGCTCTGTCCTGGCTGAAGAAAAACGTGATATCTGCAAAGGATATCATCATCTTTTCGGATAGTCAGGCCGCTATCAAATCCCTGGACTCAGTCTCACCAAATTCTAAGACCGCCCTTGATTGCCGATCGGCCCTTATGGAGATGACAGAGCAGTTCAACCTTCACCTCTGTTGTGTGCCGGGCCACAGAGACGTTCCAGGGAATTGTAGAGCCGACGAACTCGCCAAAATTGGAACCACTACAAGTAAGTTTCCAGCGTTTGTCAGAGATGGCGCCACCAGTGGATCCCGGGCAGAAATGTCAGACCCCATGTGTTTTATTTGTAGGTTTTGTATCTGTCAACAACTTTGCAGCGTTCTATATCGGTGTCCTACATTTTATCGAGCAAAATCATGGCAAGTTTCCAGCCAAATAAACGTCATTTGCGGGAAGCGCTGCTTTTAGTCTTTAATATGAAGAAAAGTGCGGCTGAAGCCTATCGTTTGCTTTCGGAAATTTATGGGGCGGAATGTATTGGTGAACTGACGTGCCCCGAGTGGTTCAAACGGTTCAAAAGTGGTGACTTTTTAGTTGAAGACAAAGATCGCCCCGGAAAGCCGAAAAGTTTTGAAGACGAGGAATTGGACGCTTTACTTGCTGCATCATTGGGTGTTACGCAACAAGCCGTTTCGCTGCGCCTAAAAGCACTGGGATTCCTTCAAAAGGTTGGAAACTAGGTGCCGTACGAATTGAAGCCAAGAGACGTCGAACGGCCATTTTGCATGTCCGAAATGTTACTGCAGCGGTATAAAAATAAATCACTTTTGCATCGTATTGTCACTGGTGATGAGAAATGGATTTATTATGATAATCCTAAACGCAGAAAATCGTATACAAAGCCCGGCGAGCGCGCCCAATCGACGCCGAAACGAAATATTCACGTGAATAAGGTCATGCTCTGCATATGGTGGGATCAAAAGGGTGTCGTATACTACGAACTGCTTCCGAGTGGTGAAACCATCAAAGGACCATTATATCGAACCCAACTAATTCGTTTGAAGCGGACATTAAAAGAAAAACGGCCAGAATATGAGACCAGGCATGAATCCGTCATTTTTCTTCACGACAACGCTCGGCCACATGTTGCGGTTTCGGTGAAAAACTATTGGGAATATAGTGGATGGGAAATTCTGCCTCACCCGCCTTACAGTCCAGACATGGCACCATCTGACTACCACTTGTTTCGTTCGATGCAGAACGCTCTTACGGGAATACGCTTCAGCTCAGTAGAGAAAATCAAAAATTGGCTCGATACGTTCTTGAGCTCGAAAGACGAGAAATTTTTTTGGTCCGGAATTCATAAATTGCCAGAAAGATGGAGGAAAGTTGTAGCTTCCGATGGACGATACTTTGAATAAAGCATTGTAACTATGTTTTCGTAATAAAACTTCAAATTTTGGAAACGCTGGAAACTTACTTGTAGACCCAATAATATTAAAGCTAGATGCCAATAAAAGAACAGACCTTAGGTGGACTGTTGGACCAACATGTCTAGCGACCAAACAAATCTGGCCAAAACTGGATCTGTATCGCTCTAAGTGTCTGATTCTTCTAAATAAGGAACATCTCAGCGCCATCATAGGTGTCATCACTGGACACTGCCTCATAGGCAAGGACGCAAGAAGGCTTGGCGCCTTTACAAATGATTTCTGCAGAAGCTGCATGGACGAGGAGGAAGAGGAGACAATCCACTGTACATGTCCAGCTCTCTCCCAGAGAAGAAAACTTCACTTAGGTGCCTTCTTCTACAACGACCTAAACGGTCTGAAAAATATAGACGTAAACAGTCTCCTTCGCTTCGTCAGAAGCTCAAACTGGTTCCATCAGTAAGAGGATCATAGATCCAAGTGGCATCACAATGGGCCATTAGGCCTAAGTGGATTGGTTTATCCAACAGCCACTCTTACCTACTCTACCCTCCCCTTGGTGTTAAGATGCCTGAATATGATTTTTCTCCATTAGCGCGCCTTTTACGATAAGCTGGCGAACGAATTGCGGTAGTATTAGCTTAACTGGCATTCATAGGGACTATATTGCGATCAGCACGTAGAAAGTCTAAAATCTATTAGACCTATCACTTCTTGTCAAAGAAAGAGCCTAAAACACTCGGCCGTTCATTTAAGAAATAATGCAAATTCTGATAGTTCTAATCCAAATTTGCTGTACCTATAAACCTCTTATTTCGAAAATTGATTCAAATTGACCAATTCTAAAATGTAAATAGAAACCAGCAGTTAATTTTATGAAAATCATAAGATTAATATTCTCCGATTCCCCATCGTCGTCAAATTTATTGACCAAAGCCATTAGCATACCCCATCGGGCGTCACAAGGTGCGATTTAGCCTAACACTTCACCTACTTGCAGAAAGTATAGCACAATTTCCCGTCGTGGTCATTGACTCCAACCAATTTCCTTTGCATAGGTTATTCTCTGGCGCATTGTCCGGTGAAAGAACCATCCATTAATTCAAAATCCTATGCAGCCCGAACAGCTCTACAACAATACTACTCGCACGTAGATACATATCTGTATCCACAAAGCAGTAGAAATCTCCGAAAAAAAAAAAAAAAAGAGAGAACAAAAAATCTCGATCTCGGTGACTGTGGCAGTATGTTAGTAGTCACATATCGTGTTGTGCCCTCAGGCATCAGAGCAGCACCAATCATCCATCCATTCCGACCATGTGACGATTTGTCCATCTGTCTATTCGGCCATCGGGCATCTGCCATAACCGTCACCGCTTTCACGCAGTCACCGCCATTATGGTTGCTAGGTAGGCATATATCGTTACTATCAACAATAACAGACAAAACGATGTTTTTTTTTGGCAAACACCGGACTTGGGCTTCAGACCGCAACGAGTTGAATGAACCTCAAAAAATTGGACAAAAAAAAAAAAGTTTCCAGACTTTCTCCAGTCATCAGCTGAAGAAAACGAGGTCCACTACCCGACAGACAACGCATACAGTCGAAGATTTTTATGTCGCTTTGTAGCCGATGAATACTCGTACAATGTCACGTCACAATGTGATTGTGGGTACGACAACAACGACAACGACAACGATAACGACAACGGACACGGCTCGATCTAAAAATAGTTGAGATTTGAGACTGTTGGGCCAGGCTAACCTACCTATAAGGCGCAGCATACAAATTTGGTAACACCTAGCATCGGTGTCGTGGCGTAGAGTACTCGTACACCATGAATATTGTCCAATGGACGGCATACTGATTTCCGATTCATATAACTCGACAGGAGGAGATTGTTGAACGGTCCGGTTGCTGACGGTGACGGTGACGGTGCTGATGGCTATGTAACAATCGCCTGCAATGCAAATTTCTTCAACTCTCCAAGGTACAACGTAGCCTCGGAGAGATCAATGATCTACGACCACAAGCGGTAGACGATAGTGTGAAGAAATTTTGAAATTTTTCAACAGCGACACTGACCATTCTTTCGGAGGAGGTGTGACGATCGCATTTTATCGCCTTCGATTTTGGAGGTGAGCACTTTGATTGTTCAATATGGGTGCTGTGCTGGATGTACGACTATGCGTACGAGTACTGGCAAAAGTACCTTTCCTCATAGGAATTCCCGGTTTTTGTCTCTTGATTATGCACGAGTTTTCAATAAAACGAAACGACGAAATTTCGATAAATTGACACATAGGCCTACCATGTGCCGAATATCTGGCTGAATCTAGTTGTGTAGTTTGACTGTCTGTCCGGTAGAGTGACGCTTCCCCCTTTTGCATCACCCCGATGGCGGTACATGGGATTTAGTTTTCGGAGACGTCAATGATTGATGGTGGTCTTTTGCATTTTTCGGCATGGAAATCGGACGATTTGCATCTATTTGGTTATTTCTGTGTTTTTTTTTTTTTTTTGGTTTTTTACGAAAGAAGACAATGAACCTACTGGAGGGAGATTGGTAGGAGGTGAGATTAGCGTTTGATTAATATTAAAATGTGGAAATGGTGTTTTTTTTTGTTTTTTTTTTGCTGTGTCTGAAAAGATACACAGACAACGGCAAGATACGCGTCTGAAATGCGACCTTTTTAGCATACTTGTGTGCTTTGTCTATGTTGGCCGTATGCATTTCGATGGTAAATCTATTCAGGCGATTAAAAATCAAATTGTGTTTGCAACATTTTGAGACGATAATTCGTTTTATTGAATTTAAATGGGTGCGATTAAATTTGGAAAACAAAAAAAAAAAAAAAAAAAAAAAAAAAAAATTTTAAAATTTGTCTGCTGTGTTGTAAGGTAAAATTTGAAAGTACTTTAGGGTGCCGTATTTAATGTCCGAATATTTGGCGTACATTACTGGCGATCCATCAAGATTTTGTCATAAACTGGTAAAGAGATTTTTGCATCTGGATTGTGATTAGTGTATGCAACAACTGATGGATGGCGGGTTTGTTGGTGCACTGTTTCATATTGTTGTAAGGGCATAACACCTACTGCAATTTGATTCGGTAAACCATCGTCAGAATTTTCACTTCGCAGCCTTGCTTAGTAGACTAGAGAATTCAGGATAGACGTAGCCAATATATGTACGCGGGCTAAAAAGTAATCACTTTTCCTCGTACGTCCACGTCTGTAAATACAGACCAGCTGTTTTGGCACTTAGTGAAACACAGGTAGATCCCCGCCCACACCTCTCAGATGACTCTGATCTGAAGCTACCTGGCTACGAACTAGTGCCACTATTTTTTCCTCATCGCGGTCTCGCCATTTACGTGCGTAGTGATGTAGCTTGCCAAACTCCACCACAATGTAGTCCCTGTTCCAATCCGGAATTCAATTTCATTTGGTTGAAATTCCATCTCAGTAAGCAAATTATCCACTACTGCTTTATTTACAGAAGCCTCAAACTGGACAGCAACTCGACCTTTCACAAGTTTGATGCGCTGCCTGACTCCATTCAAAGAATTGTACTCCTGTATCCTCATACTGAAATCGTAATTGCGGGCGATTTTAATATACGCAATTCTGGGTGGCTTCGACATTTTGGACATACGACACCCGAAGGACGGTGTGCTGAGATCTTCGCTGCGAAAAATAACTCAATCCAACTTGTAAGTGAGCCCACACGAATACCAGACGTTGACAGTCATACCGCCTTGATGTGTTGATGTGCTCTCCCCTCTAGGCACGTCGGACCATTGTGTCTAAATCAGCTAAATTCTCGTACACCCACCACACAGTTAGAGAAAAGATTCCTAAAAGAATCGTATGGCAATACGAGAAAGCCAATTGGAGCGGACTTAACAACTTCTTTAGGAATTTTAACAACGTGTATGCCGCTGCTGACATGATCACAGAGACTATTCTCTTTGGAATGAGATGCTTTATTCCTCATCGGATGAAATGTATCAAACCAAACGAAAAGGCATGGCACGACTCGAGCTGTAAAGAGGCTGTCAGGGTTAGAGAAATATTTTTTCGGTCCTTCAAGACCAGCCCAACTGAGGAAAATCGAAAAAAGTTCAAACGAGCCAGAAATTAGTGCAACGCCTTTCTTAAGCGTGTACAATTCCAATGCGACCAAAAACTGAGGCAAAAAATACTGCAATGTCCCAAAGGCAGTAAAAATGTTTGGTCATTCGTCAAAAACATTAGAAATTCTGGCTCATCCTCCATCCCAATGCTCATTTACAATGACATTCCAGCTGTCAGCTCTTGGGACAAAGCCAATCTGCTTGCTGCACACTTTTGTGGCCAGCTCAACACTCCCGGATTCTGCTTTGTCTCCGCCTACACTTGAATGCGTCGAATCTTAAATGCCACGAATCCACTTTCGCACTCGTTTAGTAGCAGGAGTACTTAAGCATCTCAACATAATACATTGGCTGAAAATTCAGTGCCGTTTTATAGTAAAATACTAAATTTTTGCAAAATTCAACTTTATTTATCAATATAGTTGCCTTCGAGGGCGATACACTGATTGCAACAATTTTTCAATCTTTCGATGCCAGTTTTGTAGTACGATTTCCGTTTAGCTTCAAAATAGGCCTCTGTTTCGGCGATGCGGTCTTAAATCACTTTCCGGCGAGCATTCTTTTGAGGTCTGCGAACAGGAAATAGTCGCTGGGGGCCAAATTTGGAGAATACGGGGGGTGGGGAAGCAATTTATAGCCGAATTCATTCAATTTTGCCATCATTTTCATCGACTTGTGACACGGTGCATTGTCTTGATGAAACAGCTCTTTCTTTTTCTTCAAATGCGGCCGTTTTTCTGCGATTTCGTCCTTCAAACGCTCCAACAACGCAATGTAATAGTCGCTGTTGATAGTCTGCCCCTTTTGGAGATAGTCCTATGAAAATTATTCCATGTGCATCCCAAAATACGGATGCCATAATCTTGCAAGCCGAGGACGAGGTTCGTCGCCTGCTCGCCACTCAGCTGGCTGCCGGCTTGACTCTGATGTGAAGTGATGGAGCCAAGTTTCATCCATTGTCACATACCGACGCAAAAATTCGGCTTTATTGCGGTTGAACAGCTTTAAACACTACTCTGAATCATCAACACGTTGTTGTTTTTGGTCGACTGTGAGCAAACGCGGCACCCACTTTGAACACAGCTTTCGCATGTCCAAATATTCGTGTATGATATATCCAACACGCTCTTTTGATATCTTCAGAGCCTCAGCTATCTCGATCAACTTCACTTTACGGTCATTCGTAATCATTTTGTGGACTTTTTTGATGTTTTCATCTGAAACAGCCTCTTTTGGACGTCCACTGCGTGCATCATCTTCGGTGCTTGTACGACCACTTTTAAATTTTTCAATCCACTTGCGAATGGTGCAGAGTCCGGGTAACACTCATCAAGCCATTTCTTTGCATCAAGCCATTTCCCATCAAAAAGCAATGATAAATCAACACACGAAATTGCTTTGAATCCATTTTTTTTTCACAATAACAAAAGTTACTTCACTCACAACGGTATATCTCGAGAACTAATCGTCCGACAGCTGTCAAATTTATACACGTATCTTTTGAAGGTTGGTCCTAACTGAAAATGGTATGGATTTAATTCAAGTGGTGCCCTCTCTTAGAAACGGACTTTTCAGCCAATGTATTACATAAGTCCGCTGGTCCAGATGGTATATCTCCCCTTCTTCTGAAGAGATGTTCTTCCACGCTGGCAAAACCACTGCGTAAGCTTTTTCATCAATCTTACTCTTTAGAACTCTTTCCGAGCAGATGGAAAACAGCATTAGTCCAGCCCGTCCCTAAAAAAAGGCGAGTCTTCTTCTCTCATCTCCTACAGGTCTATTGTACTTACGTTCCTTCTTTCCAAGG
Source organism: Volucella zonaria (assembly GCA_963966105.1). Taxonomy (NCBI): domain Eukaryota; kingdom Metazoa; phylum Arthropoda; class Insecta; order Diptera; family Syrphidae; genus Volucella; species Volucella zonaria. The sequence goes on along the minus strand of OZ014532.1, from coordinate 107,682,030 downwards.
TCATTAAAACGCTGATAAACCGTCAGCTCATGAAATATCTCGAAACACGAAAACTTCTCAATGACCGGCAGTATGGTTTTCGTAGCAACAGGTCCACTGGTGATTTAATGGCATGTCTCACCGAAAAGTGGAACCAAAACGTACATCAATCTGGCGAAAGCAAGATAGTTGAACGTGATATCTCTAAGGCATTTGACAGAGTTTGGCATGAGGCTCTTTTGTCGAAAATGCTTACTTTTGGGATCGACGACTTTCTTCTTCATTGGAATAGAACTTTCGGAACGTTCAATTCAAATTGTCTTGGACGGTTTCAAGTTTGATATTCACAAAATAAATGCTGGTGTGCCCCAGGGCTCAGTTCTGTCTCCGACACTCTTTTTAATTTTCATCAACGATCTCTTGTGTGGTACCTCTAATCCAATATACTCCATTGCTGACGACAGTACTCTCTGCTTTTCATATTCGTTCCCGGACTCACACCCCTGCTTTTCGGCTGTAGAACGGGAACGACAGCGAATGTTGAACTCATTAAATTCCGATATTAACAGCATAACCAATTGGGGAACTATCATAAAAGTGTAATTCGATGCTTCCAAAACACAATGCTGTCTGCTGCCATTATCCGTGAATGGCACTTGCATCGTCGAAACCAATAAACTTTCCATTGTCGGTATGTGTATCAGTGACAACTTACGTTGGAATGACCAAATATTTGATGTCGCCAAAAATGCTGCGAAATGTCTAGGTTTCCTCAAGCGATGTAAGAAATATTTTACACCCTCTGATCTGGCCACAATATATAAGGCATTCATCGGCTCAAAATTGGAGTGAAATGCCCATATCTGGTCGGGTGCGCCCAAAACATCTCTGCACCTGCTAGATAGGATCCAAAATCGTGCGATAAAACTCATAGGTAATACTAATATCACTCAAACAATGGACACCCTCGAACACCGACGTAATGTCTCGTATCTCACTCTGTTTTATCGCTATTTTTCCAATAGTGCTCCATAGAAATCGCCAGTAGCATTCCGCCCCTTCAAAATTTTAACCGTAACACCCGTCTCGCTATGAATGCTCATGAGTATACCCTCAAGCCCATTTTCGAACGTACTCTAAAATATCGTGATTCTTTTCTAAGCCGTACAACTCGCTTATGGAATGCTCTGCCGATCTCTGTGTTTCCTGGTCGTTATAACTTGCAAACATTTAAAAACAATGTACATCGGCACCTGTCTTTTCTTCCTCCCTAAATTTCCTTCGCAGGGATCGGACGTACATTGACTAGCCTCTCCAATTAGTCCGGTCTTTAGCTAATTGCCCCCAGTTGCGCATCCCAAGTCGGTTGAGGTTCATTCTAGTTGTGCGTGCCACCTAAAATGCGGTCTTCCTCTACTGCGTTGTCTTTTCGGGTTAGAGTCGAAGACTCTGCGGGCCGGAGTATTTCTGGCCATTCGCTAAGGATGTCCCAGCCATATCAGGCGACTGATGCGCAGTTTTCTGACTAGGCCGATGTCACTGTACAGCTCGTATAGTTAGTCGTTGAATCTTCTCTTTCAAAGCCCGTCAACGCAAACGGGACCGAATATTTTGACATCAATATGTCTTTGCGCTGTTTTGCTGTGTATCGTTTTTGCGTTACCGCCTTTTTTTTTTATTGCATATCGTTAAGGGCTACTGCTTATTTGCTATTGTTTCTCAGTTTCATGTGGGAGTTAGTTCGTAGCGTAGCGTTTCATGACTCGTGTTCTATGTGTCGGCAAAATGCTTCCAAAATCAAAGACTGAATTAACGCGGGACTGAAACAAGCGAGGCCAATTACGCAACGGCAAAGAATTTACGAAAAAAAATCCTGTTGATTGTGAACGACAGCCAGATGCGAAACTCGGAGCCAACAAACAACGAATGCGAGATGTAAAACTTAAGGAAAGTTCGAAATGGAGGAGCGGAAACGTAAGTCCGAAGAATTACAAGTCGATGATTCCTGCGAGCTCGTCGCTGCTGATATAGAATTTGAACGTTACTTTGTCGAAAGCAGATCCAGAATATTGTGTTCGGTTTGTGATCGTTTGTGGTTTGAACGCGACATGAAACACGTGCCGGCGAAAAATATCCCGACGAAAATCCATGCAGTTTGTGTCTTTGTGATGCTTGCTATAAAACGCTACTCGGTATGTAACATAACTTTCCGTAGATTTTACTACTTCGCTACGTATCCAAGTTCCGGCCAGCGGAGGTACTCGACATCAGTTTACTGATGGGGCAAGCTTTTTGTTTTGAAGGATATTTCTCCCGACACGACTGAGGATATCTTCATCCGCTTTCGATAGGGTCCATGCGTTAGTACCATAAAGTAGGACTGGGATGATCTAGGTCTTATATAGAGTCTCCTAAGTTTTTGAAATAGGGCCTTACTACTCGGTTGCCTTCTTAGCACAAAGAAACAACAATTGGTAAGAGCGCTTTTTCGTTTTATTTCTGCTGCTTGTTTTTGGCAGAATTTATAGCAGAGACAAGGTAAACCAAGTCCTTTACTATTGTACTTCGGAATTATCCCTGTCGATTTTGACGTTCTGTGTAATTCGTCGATATTCGTCGTGTACATTCTTGTGGACAGCATGTACGTGGTTTTGCACTCATTTATCGCTAAATCTATTTTGGCAGCTTCCATTTCAATGCTAGCGAGCGCACCGCTGACAGCCCGCAGAGTTCTCCCAATCATGTCGATATCATCGGCGTACGCTAGTAGTTGCACAGACTTTTGGCAGTTTCACACGATTCTTTAAAATATGATGTCAAAGAAGTTACATGACAGAGTGTCAACTTTTCTCCACCTTGGCGGAGGAGCGAGTATCAGACTTACATTCTTCTGACCAGATCTGAGAAATGAGTTGAGACCCTTGGATGCCTCGGCCGGTAAGCCGTCGAGTCCGGCTAATTTGTTGGATTTCAGTTTAGATATTCCTATCCTTTGGTCAGGTGGATGGAAATCTAAGTCGTCTAAGTGCCTTACAGCGGGATGTTGGGCTTCTTCGCCATTAAATACAGTCTGCAGAAACATGTTTTCCTTCTTTATCTCTACATGCTTCTGTATGGGACGTCTTGCCTTGACCCGATCTTTTCATCTATTGGTAAAGCTTCTGAATATTATTCCTGGAGTTACAACATCTCAATATCTTCGATCACGCGCTTCTCGTGCTCTTTTTTCTCTGGAGCACGAGATGTCCTTTTCGGCATTCGTCTTCAAACCAGGGATTTCTTGGTGATGGTAGGGTGAAACCCAGTACATCAGTTGCATCGTCTCTGATGGCACGTTGGTAGCGTTGCCACTGGTCTTCGGTACTCGATGCTGGCTGCAAAGGACTTTTCGAGAGGTTGAGTGATGCGCTATTGGCAAAGGTTCTGGCGACTTGTTGCGGTTGCAACCGTTCAACGTTAAATCTCTGCATAGTATTTCTCCGTTGTTGTGGCATCTGAGATATCCGTAGACATACCTTGGCTGCAACTAGGTAGTGGTCCGAGTCTACGTTGGCCGCTCGGAATGTTCGGACATTTAAGATACTTGAGGAGTGCCTTACGTAGATCGCAACATGATAAATCTGGTTGACAGTTTGCTGATCTGGTGTCTGCCATGTTCCCTTATGAATATTGAGGTGAGTACACCATGTGCCTGCTATAGTAACGTTAAATATCGCAGCGAAATCGATTAGCCTAAGTCTGTTTCCAGACGTGGTATCGTGTAGGCTATGTCTTCCGATTGTGCTACCAAAGATGTCCTCCTTTCCAATTTTGGCATTAAAGTCACCTTGGACCATTTAAACGTCATACATCGGACATTGCTCGTAGGTTTTGTCGAGGAGCTAGTGGAAATTTTCATTGGTAACATCGTCATTTTCCTCTGTTGGGGCGTGAGCGCATATAAGGCTGATGCTAGCGAATTTTCCTTTGATACGGATTGTTATAAGGTGTTCACTCACGTGTCGAAAGCTGAAGACTTCTTGCCAATGTCTGCCGCTAACAATAAATCTGCTTCCAAATAGACGCTGCTTACATTCTCTATAGCAATTACCGTAGTAAACATCACAGTTGTCCAACTTACTTTTGCCAGGTCCATCCCACCGCACTTGGCGGTGATATCTGCGTTATAGCAGTCTAAGGCCTCTAGTAATTGTTCGGCTGCACGCGGTCTGTCCAAGATAAGAACATTCCCCGTGCAGATCCGAAAGTCCTTGTCCTTTGTTCGTTTTGCAGAGTCGTCAAGAGTGAATCCGTCCTTATGAGAGGCGGCTATTGGTCGTTTCGTAACAATCAACTTTTTTTTATGTGGTTGGGCAGTTAACCCCGAACCTGGAGGACCAGGCCCTTTTTGGGACCCCTAAGACAAAAGAGGCCGGACCAAATTCCGGAGCCAGTATCTCGCTTCGGGGCTGTGAGTGATGCCATTGGCCCTTATTAAGAGCTCATCTGCCACCAACTCTTTTCCAACACCCTGATTTAGTGTTGGAGATTCCTATAGACCTGATATTCAAGTACGTTGAAGCAGCTCATATAGAGATAGCGGTAGCTCGATCTAACTGGAATTGAGGACGCTATCGTTGACTCCATCCTTAGAATTCGTCCGCTCGAAAGAGGAGAAAGTGCCTGAGTGAGATGGCACATTTGCAAATTTGCCACATTGTAGCAGTGATTATGTACCAAGAAATTGAAAATTTGGTGTGGTTTTCATGCTGTCACTGGACCGTACTTCTTATGAGACGGTTACAGTCAATGGACCAGCTTTATCGCTCCATGCTTACCAATTTTTTATTTTTTTTTAAATTAATTTGAACTGACAGGCTTGGAGGATATGTGAAATTAACAGGACTGTGGCATTTGCTACATAGCATATGCCGCAATAAACTTATGGAAGACGAAGTATGGTGACGGTTTTATCGCCAGAATTGGCCTATCAATTGGCTGACCTACTTGTGCGGATTAACACCTTAAGATCCTTTCCTTTGGAGCTTCGTTTAGTCTTTGGCCTATGGCAATAAACGAGAATGATATTTGCCTTCTCACGCATAGCACTAGATATCTATACTAAATTAGCATCTGTTCTGAGTATTGTCCTTTAAATTAGAACCTACAAAATTTTAGGAACATCCTGCCAGTATTCTGCCCAAATTGAATCTCCAGCAGCTTTATTAGAGAACAGGTCAAGCACGTATAGCCAGTACAATGAGGCGACGGCTATCTGGCAACAAAGAAAGAACGGGTCATCCAAAAGATACTTGGCGAAATACGATGGTACAAGGAGACACAGCAGTTGGGTAAAGGCTTACCCAAACTAATATGCATTGCTAGAGAAAGGATGAGGTGGCGCAAAGACGTTCCTAAATTCCGAATTGACTTCAATATTATTGTCGACGATTTCTTTCATTTCAAGTTCATTCGCCGCCGGTTCATTGGACAGATTTCATTTTCCACTCAGTTGAAATCGATCGGGAAGCATAAACTTCATCGCTTTGCTTGTAGTTCCCCTTATCGCATTACATTTGCTGGTCAACTTCAATTGCAACTAAGTATGTGATTGCCAACGCTCGCCTAGTCATGAACTACAACTTAATCGCCTTAAGTCAAAGCGAAAAAAAAAAAAAAAAATAAAATTATAAATTATTATTTGTTTATTCACCCCCGGTGAGGACGTCCTTCGGAGTGACACCATACCTGTTTAGGATTTCCTCACATTGCTGGTGGAGTTTATTCAACTCAACAATGACGACACGTCAACTTATTTCCTATGCGCGGCACAATGGCAATCAAAACCCCAATACCACTAAGATGAAGTCCAAGTCAAAGTCGAAGTCGAAGTCGAAGTCGAAGTGGAAGTAGAGGTCCAAGTCCAATATATGTACGAGTATGATCTCGGGAGCAGAGGAAGATCTTTGTTGCTCCATGGGGCAAGTGGAAAGTTTTGCTGCTGGATCTCTTTGAAGGTGTTAACAGCCGAGGCAACAAGGAAGTGACATATAATACTGCCTGACGATGACGATGACGATACTTAATTGGGGTACTGTTCCAGTAAATCAAGTCAAACTGACAGCTAGAGGATCACCGGCATGTTTTTATTTTTTGTTCAGTTTTCGTTAATTTTTTTCTCTTTTTTTTTTTTTGTAATTTTACTTGAGATGTGTTGAGCTGTGTAGTGTAGCTGGCATTCCTGTTCGAATTTGCAGATAAGGATTTAACATGACTTTTAACTGATTGATCAAGTGAGTTATTGCTTACATACTCGTATGACAATCAAGCAGGTTAATGCTTTGTTGTTGCTGCTACTGCTGCTGTAGCTGTAGCTTATATTGCATTTGACTTGGCAAGCGGTGGAAGTGGAATGCTTTAAGGCAACTTTGTGTTGCAGATGGTTAATTAACCAAGGTCAGGTTGGGTCTTACCTTTAAACACATTCTCACTGAGCAGTTGTTTTCTTTTCGAATTATTCGAAAATGTTGCTGATTGGGTTAATTGCGTATAGGCGGCCATTCATTTAAGTGATTGTCCACATAATGCATGCCTTTCACAATTTTTTTAATTTTAGTGTGCAAATTAAGGGTCGATCGTGGCTTGAGTTGTAGCTTAAAATCGTTATTGTCAACAACCAAGGGTTACTGGCCTCTGCAGATCATAATACGTAATTTGTAGTACGCACAACTACTACCCCACGTTGTAAAGGGTGTGCGACAAAAAATCACCGGGATTCGATGGTATTCCAAAGAGGGCTTATTTGCTGAAATGTTTAACGCGCATCTTCAAAAAAGTATTTTTCCAGTGTTTTGCCAAAGGGTTAGTTAGTTAGCTTGACACGGTCGGAAAAATCCTTGAACCAATCATTTACAAGAGATTTTTGCCAACAATCGAAAGAGCAGGAGGTCTATCGGAAGACCGGTTTTCGTAAGTCACAGTCAACAGTGTACGACGTGGTAATAACTAGAGCTCCATACGCTACATAGGGCAGATGGTGGAAAGGAGGCAACAAAAACTAATGCGCCATTATAACTTCGGACTCGAAGAACGTGATTAATTCGATGATATACCAGACCATCTTCATTCCTTCTCGAATACGATGGAGTTGAAAAGTACGAAGTTACTGGTGATGTGCCACAATGCTTGGTCATAGACCCTCTACTGTGGAACATAATGAACTCGTATGACGAAATTGTACGCCAAATGATCCCATGCGAAACGTCGATTATAGAATTCGCTGATAGTATTGCAGTGGTCGTTGTATCAAAACTCTACAGTAACGAAACAATTGCAACTTTACAGGGCCGGTTAATTACGACCGCTTTGCAACGATCGTACAAATGAATCGGTGCTTCTTACGGGCAGGAAATATTCGGAGCTACCATTGACAGCAGCCCAAGATTTAAACATCGTCTAGAGCATATATGCGAGAGATCATCATAAAGGTTGAGCAGATAGCAATGCTAGCTTCTTCAAATGTTACGCTTCAATAGCTGTCAAAGTTACCAATGACATCCAGCTGTCAAAATATTCAATGAGGCCTACCAATTATCGAAATTCCGGCTCAGTCGCAAGTACGCAGCGTGAATTTCGGCGTGAGGTCGGTCGTCATCATGGCTTCAGTGTGCGTCAGTTTGGAAAAGTTTGAGCGTCAGTATGCTCTTTTGGATCTTAAGCTGTGATGTGTCTAGGTTTCCTCAAGCGATGTCCTCAATATATCAGGGATTCATCCGCCCAAAATTGGTCAGGTGCGCCTAAAACATCTCTGCACCTGCTAGATAGGATTCATTGGTGATACTAATATCAGTCAATCAATTGCCTTTGTCGCACTTTGTTTTATCGCTATTTCCACCACCATTGCTCCATTGAAATCGCCAGTAGCATCCCGCCCATTCAAACTTTCATTCGTAACACCTGTCTCGCTATGAATGCTCATGAGTATACCCTCAAGCCCATTTTCGGACGTACTCTAAAATATCGTGATTCTTTCCTTAGCCGTACAACTCGCTTATGGAATGCCTTGCTGATCTCTGTGTTTCCTGGTCGTTATAACTTGCAAACATTCAAAAACAATGTACATCGGTACCTGTCCTTTCTTCCTCCCTAAATTTCCTTTGCCCGCGCTGTGTAAAAATATTTCGCTCGCGCTCATTATAAAAAAAAAAGCCACCAACCAGATAGAGATTGGTGCGGAATGAAGAAAACATAGCCGCCATAGCGGCCAGTATCGAAGAAGGCCCAGAAATGTCGATTCAGCGCCGAATTGCATCACCAGAGAGTCAACCCGGTTTATTTTGCGGTTGGGTTTGGGCCTACATCCGTATAAGCTTGTGCTGACCCAAGAATTGGAGCTGGATGACTATAGACAATGCCGTGAGTTCGCTAATTGGGCGTTGGAAATGTTGGCTGGAGATCCGGATTTTGGCCAAAAAATCATTTTCTCGGGCGAGGCCCATTTTTGGCTCAACGGCTACATCAAAAAGCAAAATTACAGTTATTGGAGTGAACACAATCCAAAAGTGTTCGCCCAAGCATCAATGCATCCACCCAGATTGACTGTTTTGTGCGGTTTATGGCATGGCGGCATCATCGGACCTTATTTCTTTCGAAATGAAGAAAGGGATACCGTTACCGTCAAACCCTTAGGTATAGAGCGATGTTAACGGACTTTCTGTGATCAGAGCTCGACAACATCGATATATTGAGCTGAGGTTCCAACAAGACGGAGCTACATGCCATACAAGCGACGTACCGCTTGAAATTGTTAGTCCAAAATTTGCCGAAAGGCTCATCTCATAGAGAGCGTTCATAAATTGGCCGCCGCGATCATGCGATTTGACACCACTCGATTATTTTCTCTGGGGCTACGTCAAGTCCTTAGTCTATACTAATAAGCCAACCACTTTGGGCGAGCTCGAGGGCAACATTCGACATGCTATTGCCGGAATAACGCCCCACATATTTGACCGAGTCATCAAAAATAGGACCGACCACTTGGAGCACTGCCAGTGAAGCCGAGGCGGCCATTTTCATGATGTCCTATTCCACAAATAATGGCATGAACGTAGCTTCAAAATGCAGCCAGAACCAATTATACATCTCACAAAACGGAATGAAAGACTCCTTTTTGTTGAAGCTGCTAGTCCTATAATCATGCACGCGGCCAAAATATGATCAAGTTGCGTAAAGCTTAAGTCTTACCTGCGAGTAGCCAAATCCGTCTACAGCCTTAGCGCACTAAGAGTTATCAATGTGTTTCGAACTGTTTCGGGTGATGCTATACTTGTCGTATCTTCAATGCTACCTATCGACATATTTGCTATAGAAATGGTAAGATTCAGAAGCCAGCGAGTCTAAAATGACCTGGTAAACGACGGAAAAAGAAATATGAATGGCTCCGTAGTACCGCAGCCTGGCAACAACAGTGGAACATACCTTTGAAGGAAAAATGCACATATCGTCTTATAAGTAGCAGTGATGGATGTACGGATAAAACGGAAGTACGGCGAAACGAACTTCAATCTGAATCCATTTTTGACTGGACATCGCTGTTTCATAGATTAACGCAAACACGCAAACATTCCAAATATTTCATATTGTGAAACTGTGCCGAAAAACGTGTTTCTTCATTGTCCACGATACGAAAAGCCCTACGGAATCAATATACGAGTATCGTTGCGTACATGTTTCAATGAGAAAAAACCGGACTGTTGTTAGTATCATAATATACCAGTGCACATACTTAGCTGCCTTATAGCGTCAACGTTAAGTTAGTAGGTAAAATAGTTTAGAGCACGCCTTTAAGCGGACCCTCTGGAAGTAATGTCTTACTCCGGCACTATGGGGAGTACAGATGTTCATCGGTCTGTTCATCGATGTGGGACCATTGGTGCCTCATGCAAGTTTTACGTCGAACGGCGCGCCACAGGGAGATATTGTCATAGTGATGGGCTACCTGAATGCACTGGTAAACAACGACAATGAAGAGGTCAAACATCTGATCGGGAAGCACGGCCATGGTGACCGAAATGACAATGGTGAAACATTTGCTTATTTCTACAACATCAATCCTCTATTCATAGGAGGCAACATGTTTGTGCATAAGACCTGCCACAAAGTCAGCTGGGTGTCAACTGGCATGCAAACCGTCCAACCAAATCGACCACTTAGCGATCATCCAAGTTTCAGAAGTCGTCTTTTAGACGTCCGAAACAGACGAGGAGCCGATATGGGCTTGGTGCGAGATCACCACCTTATTATAGCTACTGTCCAGTTACGTACTGCATCTGTTCAAAGACTCCGAAATATCAGCAGAATTCCTAGGTATAACGACCGGCAAAATTATCTGCTCACTGTCGACAACCGTCCAAGAATAGTGAAACGCTGTGAAAAATGTTCACCGAGGATACCTGGGGGCAGATTGGCTAACGTAAGATACTTAAGCCTTGTATTGTAGGTAGATACCCCAGGAGTGGGGAGCAACAAGCTAGAGTCCCTGTATCGAAGGAAAATCAGAAAAGTGCGACGAGACTTGGTTCCGTACTCGTTTTGGATGTGGATCAGCTCAAGCGATGGAAGGACCATTTTTTTCTTTTTTTTTTTAAGAACTTGACACTTAACTTTGCTACAGTCGTCCTTAACTCGAAGCAACAATTTACCGAATTCACACCTCCACTCCCAGTAAAGGTGAGATCGCTACCGCGATCAATGCGTTGAAGAGTACCAAAGCGGAAAGACTAGATGGTATTTCTGTAGAGCTTCTGTGATCCGCTCCAACAACATCAGTGGAGCTTCGACATCCTCTTGTAGAGAGAGGTTGCGAGGCAAAAGTGAAAGAAGGGAATGAATGCCAATCTCCATAGAAAATGTAGTCTCATGGATTTTGAAAACTAGAGAGGCAGTTGCGTACTTCCCACAGTTGCTAAGGTAATAACCAAGGTAGCTCTTAAGCGAATAAAGGAACATCTGGAAGATACACTCGATACCCAACATAGTCTCTGGTTTTTAACGTAAACACCTGTCGTGTATACTTAGGTTTACGAGATGCCCGTATATCCATGGTAGCGGGGATATGCCTTGCCATCGCTCTGCCGCCTTCCTGAGATACCAAAGCAGAACTTGTGTTGAAGGCACAAGTTATACCCTTGGTATGGGTCGAGGCCGATCTAAAACCTCTTCCTGTTCTTAGGGTCACAGCACCTAGTACTTATTGCAACTCCACATTGGGTCAAACCAACAGGAAGACCCGTTCCCGCGACTTTGGGTTTAAACCACAGCCACCATAACGCTCCCACAAGGGGGCCTACCTCAACAAGTCAGGCCCGAACGGACATCCGGGGGCTCCTGACTCCCATGGTACTGCGATTTAAGTCCTGCTAGGGACTACCGGTGGTCCTGCCACCAACAGGACATATGACGGACAACTTGTAATTGATCAAATCGTAGCAACTTTCGGTAGCGTCATCTGAAGATGTTTACGATAAGACCAGTAATATGCTCTGCCCCCGCTTTTTATTAGACCACGTCATTGATGGGCGAAGCCTTGATAATTGAGCGGGACCAATCGTTACCCAACAATCAGGTTTCCGCTCTCGATCCTCCTGTGTCGACCACATCGACACCCAGCGGATCATTATTCAACACTGCGTTGAATACCGGTTGCCACTTCACCTGCTGTTCATTGATTTTGAGAAGGCGTCCGACAGAGTCAACATGCAGTTTATCTGCCTTGCATTGCGCAAAAGAAGTGTACCCGACACACTAATGGTTATTTTCCAAGCAACCTATGATGGGTCTAAATGTTATGATCTGCATAGAGGAAAGCTGTCAGAGGAATTCGAGATCCAAAGTGGGATCCGACAAGGTTGCATTCTGCCACCGATACTTTTTTCATTGGTGATTAGCGATGTGCTTCGCACAGACTTGTCTACTAGGAACGGTGGAATTTGATTGACTCTTACATGTCAACTCAGAAATCTGAACTACGCTGACGACGTCTGTATAATCTCTCCCAGGATTACGGAGTGCAGAGGGAGGCAAATCTCGTGGATTTGAAGATTAATACTTCCAAAACCAAGATCTGGCTATACAACCGGCATAGAGTGTAGGGAGTTTCCAATATCTTGGGAGTATTGTCTCTACGGAAGGTGGAACCGGACAGGATATTGTTAACTGAATCGGTAAAGCAATGTCTGTATTTGGGATGATGTGGCATGATATGGTAAAGTAATGCAACTAGCTTAGACACCAAGCTACGACTGTTCCGCTCGAATATTGAATCCGCGCTGTTGGATGGATGCAGCACTAGGAAGGTGACCGCTTCTATCACAAAAAAAAGAACAATAAACGTTCGTTGAGAGGTGCTTAAGGTGTTTGATAGGAATATCTGGCCTAACCGTATCTCTAACGAACATCTTTCCCAGAAACCAGTAGGCATAACCATTTAACGGTGTATGTGGCAGTGGATTGGCAATAGACTTCAAAAAGTCGATACTCGTAGCTTCATAGCAAACTACGCGGTGCAATGGAATCACAAGACGGTAGAACAACGGGTCGGACATGAAATACATGGCGCAGGATAATTGAGGACGAGCCACTGCAATTGTGAAAGAGTTGGATAGAGCTGAAGCTCATTGCCAGGAAACGTACACGATGGGGCGTAAGCGTAGTTGAGACCGTAGGACAAACATGGGGAAGCAGGACATAAGTAAAAGTAAGTAAAGTTGGTGGGCGACCTTTTACACTCTGTATTGCGAGAAGAATGCACTGCCCCATGTCCTTAAACATCTTGTCTTAGGCTTTTCCGATCCAACCTACCTATTTTATGTCCACTCTCGCCTTGGAGACAAATATTGGTGGGAACTTACTTGCTTAGGTCTTCAGGCTTCTTGAAGGTGACAACCAGCAAGTCCCCAGAGAAAAAAAGAGCCAGTCGGACTTTTTGAAATTCTTTGAAAAGGTGACGGCCAAAATGAGATTGACAGTCTGGAAGGCTCTGCGCCTGTAGAGCACAACCATCAAACTCTTATGCATTCGGTTGGACGAAAACCTGGGTAGAAAGATGGGGTTACTGGTGAGACTGAGAGAACGCTACAGCTAAGCAGAGAAGCGTTTTACATAGAACATATGGTACACCAGATATTTGACTCGCTTGAATCGACTGGTTTCGATGGATGAATGTGCTTATGTCTGGTCAATGGTTATTTACTCAAAATAGTCCCCATCCGACTCAATACAGCGATTTGCGCGGTCTAAAATCATGTCGAATGAGTGCTTCAGATCTTCGGCCGGGATGTACTTCATGATGCTGATACAAGCCCTTTGAATGACTTCTGCTTCCACAAAACACATTGGAGAATGCAGTTTTTGGAAAAGGTAAAAGCTGCACGGTGCCATATCAGGTGAATACAGAGAGTGGTTTCCAGTTAAAATGCGATTTTTGGCCAAAATTGCTCACAGAAGTAGTACGATGAGGTGGCGCATTATAGTGCAACAAACACCAATTTCCTTCTGTGCGATATTTTGGCCGAATACGATGTACCAAAATCCTTAAAACACAAAGATAGAATTGCGCATTAACTGCTTGGCCCAGTAGAATGAAGTCTTTGTGGTCAACGTCCTTGGAATCATAAAAGCAAATCAAGATTGTCTCCACTTTTGACTCCTCGAAACGAGATTTATTGGGTTTTGACTCATCTGGCGTCTCCCACTCGGCACTTTGACGCTTGGTTTCTGCATCATTTCATCACCAGTCACAATGCTGGAAAGGAAGTTTTAGTTCTCTTTGGCCTCCTTGAGGAAGTCCTTCGAATATTGAATTCTGAGCAAATTTTGGCCGATGCTCGATTTTGTACCGATGACTCAAACATATTGTTACTCTAGATGCAGTAACTCCGCTTCTATTCGTCCAAATGTCCTGAAATTTTGACAGTACATGGGTGAAGGATCTCCCATGTAATTGTCAATAGATGACCTCACTACAAATACCTATATTTATGAAGTCCTGCGTGCTTTGGAATGGACTTTGTAAATGTGTTTAGCTAAAAGTTTAAGCCTACCCCACATTTAGGTCTACATTTGTTACGTATACGCCCCCATAATGTTAGAATTTTTACTAAAAACCTAGATTTCTTACCTATTTTCGAATATTATGATATTTTTTGTCGAGCACTTCGCAATAGAAAACTCCATCTGAGTTTGAAAGTAGAAACGTAGTTGCTTAGCAGTAGCTTAGCATGCGAGTCTTATGGCGCCATGATATCTGGTTTCTGACGATAGCAAACGAAAGTCGGAAGACGGATTGTTCATTCTCAAGAGTCCTTCCCAGATGTTTCGTGATCAGTTTAAGGGGGATTTGGGCTAATACCCCTTCAATTCTGGTATTTGGTTTAGTCGTCTTCCTTTAGAAGTTTGATAATAATTCCCTTCTACCAATCATCAGCGAAGGTATCAGCCTCCATGTGCTTTTAACGAGTCGGTGTAGATAGTCAGTATAGGCTGTCAGTGAAGCTTTGTAAAGTTTGTCAGGACTGTCATCAACTCCTGCTGCTATATTTCCTTTAAGTGCTTTTTTGGCACTTCCTTATTTAGTGAATAATGATTTTGGAGTATTTATCCATCGACAGAGTGGTTTAGGATTGTGGAAGAAGGTCCACTTCATCTTCTAAGCTAAACTCCATCCTAAGCCAACAGGGAGACATTTAGATTCTTACTGGGTGTTGTAATAAACTGTGGTCATTTGTCAGCTCTTATGGGGCCACCAACTGTTCTATAATAAAATGTATTCGCAACTTTTTCTACCTCTCTAGCAATGACGTTAAAATAGTTTCGTCTGTCGTGCCACTGAACTTCTCGCGCCCCTATATGGTATTAGAACTCGAGTTTGCTGCTACCCTCTGCGTGAACGGTTAGATTAGGCTAGGTAAGAGTGGGTGTTGGAGACCAACCCACTTAGACCTATTGGGCTGTTGCGATACCACGTGGATCAGTGATCCTCTTACTCTCGGAACGAATAAGAGCTTTCAGGAGACTGTTTGTTTAGATCACTTAAGTCATTGTAGACGAAAACAGCAAAGTGGAGTTTGGGAAAGAGGTGGGCATGTACATCCTCCTCACCCATGCAGCTTCTGTAATAAGGCCGGGCCTTCTTGCATGCTTGTCTATAAGACAATGTTCAGTGATAACACCTATCATAGCGCTAAGAAGTTTCCTATTTTGAAAGATCAAACCCTTAGAGCGATTCAGATTCAGCTTCAGTCAGTTGGTCACTAGACATGTGGATCCAACAGTCCACCTAAGGTTTGTTCTTCTACTAGCATCCATCTTTAGTATTAGTTTGCGCGTTGCGATAGCGTAGGGAATGTGGTTCAAGTTTTGGTGGATTCATCGTCCCTATAACAGGTGAAGGTTGAGCTGCTCTGCAATCTCCTTAAGCGATGATGATAAGTGACTGAGTTCAGGGACTGGACCATCCGTCCCTTCTATCGAAGGTCATGGAAATGCTGGTAAACTGTCAGCTAATGAAATATCTCGAAACACGAAAACTTCTCAATGACCGACAGTATGGTTTTCGTAGCAACAGGTCCACTGGTGATCTGATGGCATGTCTCACCGAAAAGTGCAACCAAAGCGTACATCAATCTCTCGAAATCAAGATAGTTGCACTTGATATTTCTAAGGCGTTTGACAGTGTTTGGCATCAGGCTCTTTTGTCGAAAATGCGTGATTTTGGGATCGACGACTCTCTTCTTCAATGGATTAGAAATTGCCTTTCGGAACGTTCAATTCAAGTTGTCTTGGACGGTTTCAAGTCTGATATTCACAAAATAAATGCTGGTGTGCCCCAGGGCTCCGTTCTGCCTCCGACACTCTTTTTAATTTTCATTAATGATCTCTTGTCTGGTACTTCTAATCCAATAGATTCCTTTGCTGACGACAGTACTCTGTGCTTTTCACATTAGTTCCCTGACTCACGTCCCTGCTCTTCGGCTGTAGAACGGGAACGGCAGCGTATGTTAAGCTCATTAAATTCCGATATTAACAGCATAACCAATTGGGGTAAAATTTCAACCGAGTGGAATTTAATGTGTCGTTAAAGTGGAATTTAAACACCCAGCCATTATCCATGGTCGAAACCGACAAACTTTCCATTCTCTGTATGTGTGTCAATGACAACTTACGTTGGAAAGTGCTGCGAAATGTCTAGGTTTCCTCAAGGGTTGTAATAAATATTTCACACCCTCTGATCTGTCCTCAATATATAAGGGGTTTGTCCGCCCGAACTTGGAGTACAATGCCCAGATTTGGATAGGATCCAAAACCGTGCGATAAAACTCATAGGTAATACTAATATCACTCAAACAATGGACACCTTCGAACACCGATGTAATGTCTCGTGTCTCACTCTGTTTTATCGCTATTTTCACCACCAGTGCTCCATAGAAATCGCCAGTAGCATTCTCCCCTTCAAACTCTCAACCGTAAGACCTGCCTCGCTATGAATGCTCATCAGTATACCCTCAAGCCCATTTTCGGACGTGCTCTAAAATATCGTGATTCGTTCCTAAGCCGTACAACTCGTTTATGGAATGCCCTGCCTAACTCTTTATTTCCTAGTCATTATAATCTTCAAACATTTAAAACCAACGTTCACCGGTACCTCTCTTTCCATCCTCCCTGATTGTATTTTACTATTAAGTCAGGTTATTTATGGTCCGTTGGGCTGGACAATGGTGATTCGCTAAAAATCCGGTAGCTAAAAGGCTCGCAAGGAATAAGAACCTTGTCTTGGTCTCAGTTTTCCCGAATGGAGTAAGATATCTTCCCCAGTTTTTGCAAGGTGCGTGCTTGTATGTGCAGCTAGCAGGTCATGCACCAATCACCACCCACATCTACTCGTATGTTGATATGTACATTCTGGCATCCGCGATATCTAAGGTACCTTCAGATGTAGTATCAGCGCAGAGTCCATTCAGCCTGGTTCACTCCGAGGTATCTTAGTTACTTTCACACCAGTCCATCTTAGGGACGTCGGAAAGTATTCATTTGCCCTTCCGACACCCTGGAGAATTATGCCGTCTGCAGTTATGGTCCCATGAAACCCTGTGGCAACCCTAACCGATAACGTCGACAGTCCTAATGCAGATTCGTAACCTGAGAAACTCTTCTCTGAGAATTGTCTAGCAAGTTCTTATCTCGTTATCTTATTCTCGTTATCCATGATTCTACTGTGGAATAAGACTTAAGCTAGGCTGAGTGAATTCAGCCTCCTATTGGGTTCAGAGGAGCCTTGTATTCTCAAGCTTTCACAATAGACCTAGGTCCTTCGCGGATTCTTCGGACAAAGTCAATTTTCTATTCTTGCCACTTTTCAAGCGGACAATGGCTCTGGGAGTGCAGCCCGTGATATGACTATCAAGAACAGGGAGACTTATCAGTGCAGTTTGGGTGGAGCTATTTGTGTCAGGGACAATTTCCATGCAGTGGGTGCAGATCGTTCTTTGGTAATATTTTCGTAAAAGGCACCCAGACAATCGACTTATAGGATATTACTGGTTCTATTATAGCCATGTAGATCCAAAATAACCCTCTCGGTGATAAGTTTTATGTCGTGTCGAAAGCTCCTTTACACTCTTTCACGCTCTTGGCTTCACAACGCCTTAGAAGTTTGGTTTAGTCCAAAGGAGTTTGCTTTCCGGGATGAAATCTAAATATTGTGCTTAGCTCCATTAGAAAAATGGATGGTGATGCCTCATAGCACTTGGCGGGCGAAACCAGTCAGCTTCCTTCTTCTCGTAAAGGGAACAACCTCACCTCTGAGAACATGGACTGATGCACATTACTAGCGCACTAGAGGCACGATTTAGAATAGACCCGCTTTAGATAGATGATTCAAGGGACAGTACAGATAGAGGTAGACTGTATATATTAGGAGCATTGAGAGCAACATGTACCATAGCAGTTGGGACAGGCGTCGAGGGGTGTGGAAACCCATCACCAGTTAGGGTTCTATTTACCTGCATTGCAAAGCAAAGCTAGTACTTCGTTTACGCCTTTTTATCTGGCGTTGTAGAAAGCGCCCTAAGTGTCGATGAAAAGAGCCACCCCGTACACCTTGTGTAAATTGTGCCACCATATTTTGAAGCTCAGTTTCGCGAGATCCTTCACGTTGGTAGGCATGTTGCATCAAAGAATGCAAAACTACGTTGCGTTTTGTGCGTACGAAGCTCAACCATTCTCTTTATGCTTTCCAACATGAAGGAAGTCAGTCGGAGTGGCCTGCCTGCATGTTGTCATCTTTTTTTTCGAATTTCAGTACAAGTTTCAGTTTGAGATTCAATCTAAAAAACTAGGCCCGACTTGACTGTTGCTCAAACAAAATGTGAATATATTCAGTACTCGACTTTTGAAAACAAAAAAATAGGTGCATAGGTGGAATCACAAGAAATATGCAGGTTGTGTCTCAAACAGGCTGCCCGGTTGGACCGCCAGGTTCAAAAGATTCCACAAGTCGGCACAACTTCTGCACTGCCCGGATACAAAGTTGCGTTTCGAATCAGTCCATCGATGCCTGGATGAACCTCGGTAATTCGGCCAATTCGCCAGTTAAAACGACGTCACCAACTTTAACATCTTCTAAGTGCCGCTGCCACTTGTCTCTCGTTCGCAACATTGACAGATACTTGTCACTCCAACGTTGCCAGAAGTGTGGATGGATCCATCCTTAAGCCATTTCCTAAGACGGTTGGAGGGGATTTCAATGAGACTTGGCGACGGAACTGCAAGAAGTAGGGCTCCTATCAGGAAATCTCCTGGTGTTAAAGCGAATTTATCGTCTGGGTCATCGTGCAATGGTATAAGCGGACGAGAATTGAGACATGCCTCGATGCGTACCCCTAGAGTTTGAAGTTGGCTGTACCAAAAATGTTGTCCCCCAACAAGACGAAATAAGTGTCGCTTCGCCGACTTCATCGCAGCTTCCACCCAGATGGGGTGCGCTCAGAGTGCTCACTACTCAAAGCGGCCAAGCCTTCTCGAAGAATGCGATTGGCAACCACAAACGCTGTGCCATTGTCATTATACAAGTCTTGACAGGGTCCACGATGGCCAGTAAACCGTACAAAATCATCTACGAATGCTTGTGATGAGAGGTCATCCACCAGCTCGATGTGCACAGCCTTCGTGACCATACAAATGAAGACTGTCACATATGTTTTGATGTGCTTTTTTCGTTCCGGTGCGGACTGCGGACCGCAGTAGTCGACACCTGCTGATGAAAATGGTCGAGCAGCAACAAGTCTTTATCCAGGCAGCGATGCCATTTGTTGTATAAGAGTAGCTCCCCGGTGACGGTGACAAACGACACAATTATGAAGATCCAGAAACGACTGCGAGGAATTTGAAGCATTAGCTGGGTACCACCATGGATTCTACGATCATGAGCATCTTTGAGAAGAAGCCAAATTAAGGCACCGGCCTTCGGTAGATGTTGCTCTTTTAATTCGACCCCCAACCCTTAATAGCCCAGGTTCCCCCTGTTAGGCGGTAATAAGCAACTGGCACTGGGCGGACTGGAGCTGTATCGCAGAAGGTGAATGTCTGTTGAAAATACATTGCTTTGTTAAATGCGCAGAAGGACCTCAACGCCTCCGTCAATTCATCAGCAGCGATAATGGGTTTGCGTAATTGTCGACGGCTCGGACACGTGAGATCAACACCAGCGTACGAAGAAATCGGGTAATGTTAGTAAAACGCTGGTTGAGTGGTACGATTTGACCATCTTGTCATCTTATGGTAAGTTCGGGTGTCACTGTAGCCACCATTTTTTGTAAAGATATCTTCTCTTCATCCTTCATGGTAAGTTCTTGTTCCTGAAGAAAGATGACAAGATGATTGTTCATCAACCAATCCGGTCCCTTTAGCCACAAATGATGCTTCAGTAGCTCTTCTGTCCCAATACCACGACTGGGGCAATCGGCAGGATTCTGCGCTGATCGAACATAATACCATCGCTCAGGTGATGTAAGTTCCTGAATTGATCGAACGCGATTTGCAATCTAATGGCTTAAGCGTTGTGCGATATTTAGGAAGCCAACACAGCACGATGTTAGAGTCCGACCACAAATAGTATGATGCATTCTAAAGTCCCAGTGCTACACGCGCATTCTGAAGCATTGATGCCAAAAGCTGTGATGCGCATAGCTCTCACCGAGGAATGGTAGCGCCCTTGAGCTAGCGACTTTGGTGCGAGCAGTTAATAATGAAATATGAGCATCCTCTTTCGGGCGGATAGTCATTATATAAATCACAGGTGCATAAGCCCGAGTGCTGGCAACACGAAAGCCGTGCAGTGATGTAACTTCTACATCAGCCATACCCAGCCATCTGGGCACACGAAAACTGTTGAGTGCTTGCTGGGAATAACAGCCAAGTCTGTGAAAACTCGCATGGAAGCCCGTAGACCAGAGTGTCTGAATAAAAATCTTTCCAGTGACAACAACCGGCGCCAGAAGTCCTGTCGGATCACATAGCTCTGCAATTTTACTCAGTACACGTCTCCTTGTAGGAGATTTGGCAAATTGGTTGAGGCTCATGCAGAAGAACAGCTCTTCGCTTGAAGGATTCCATCTTAGTCCAAGCATTGAAGATGGCGTAAAGTCGATCCTGTAATCGGAAGTAGGAACTATTTCACCAGACTATTTTCGAAGTTTGAAATGCCCAACTAACAAAATTTTGTCAATATTGGTTGCTAACAACGTCGCGTCTTGTGTTCGTCAGGGATTTCTTCAATATAGTGCTGGAGCGGATAGTGCAGAGAGCAGGTGTCCCATGTTTAGCTGCTGCGATACGCAGACGACATCGGCTTTATCAAACGCTCTTAGGGCACCGTCATACACGCTTTTACGCGTAACGAGTTGGCCTTAAAGTTAGTGAGGAGAAAGCCAAGTAGATTTTGCCAACAAACGAGTAAGCATTTGCCGCGAATGGATTTGGAGATCAAATGAATTCAGAATCCTAATTCGGAAGACGAAATGTATGCTCTGCAAAACATTAATCCTTCCAGGAGAAAACCAGAGCAGATATTGAACTCACTTGAGATAGAAATTCTTCGTCGAAAATGGATAAGATACAATCGCAAATTTTATGAGCTATATCAGCATATGAACGGAGACCGCTGGTCTAGAAAAGAGGACTTTCGAATCATAGGCCTCAGGTTCGAGGCGACAAGGAAGACCGAACCTCCGTCAAGCGTTTAGATATCGCAGATGCCAGAGCGCTTGGGAGCGACGGAGTGTTAGGAACTCCTTACGGGTCGGCCGTTTAAAAGGAAACTTGAAAGTATCTGAACATCTACACATTTCTTGAGGTGTCCGACAGTGTCCTGTTCAATAAAAATGCGTCAGTATGAAGTCAGTGCCGGTCCTATAGAGCGGCTATCACCTCTCAGGTCAGCTCAATAACCTTACTAAGCAAGGCTGGTGCAGTAGCGTGTCGCTTCAATCATGGGTCCATTTTCAGTATGACCATACAAACAATCCCTGCCCCTTAGTTGCCTCGGACAAAGATGAGTATTGCATCACTAAGTACTGTACTTTCACCTAGTCTCCCTCATTTTTCCTCAAAAACCAAAGAAAAACTCTTACCGTTCACATAATCAAAGTTAACTTAATTAATTTGAAAAAAAAAAAAAACAAAATTAAGAAAAACGAACCTTCTCCTCAGAGAAGAAAAAAAAATTATAAAATATCCGACAGGCAGCCTACATTAAGGAAGTTTTCCATCCCACCTGTACGACATGACATGTTACCCCATATCGGGGCATAGATTCCATTAACCGAACACAGCTAACAAACACTGTAGCATGCAGTAAATCCCACAGTATCTCCAGCGTCGACGGACCAGAAACGCCCAGTATCAATATTTTGGAGCCAAGGTATTTCCTATTCTGTTATCTTTAGCGGAAACCTCCGCACAGTGGCTTATTGGCCAAAAGCCGCGCAGTCAAGCTTTATTTCGAAACGTTGTTGTTTACATTACATCGGCTGATTACTGGTGGCGGGAGGTACGAGTATATGAACACACTATTCATTTGCTTCACTACACCACCCGATTACGGCATTAGGTTATGGCTATATAGCTAGCTACTCTCTGAATTGGTGGCAAGTACTCGTATTCGTATCCGCCGCACCGTATGCACTATGCATGTGAACGTCGGGCATATTCATAAACTGTCGGTCTGAAGATCTGGTGATTGTCCATAACTATGCTTTCTCTTTAGGCCCCAGTCATTGCTAGTACTATTGCGGTTGTCGTCCGTACACCTCCATCCGCCGCACTACCGTCGGCCGCCATCAGCGAAAACCGAAAAGGTTATTGTACTGCCGAATTCCAAAGAGTGTACCAAATATTCGAGTAATAACACGAAACGCTCATTTATGCAGCGGGTCATGATAATAACAATAAAATTTCATTCCGCAGCCGATGCCGATGCCGATGCCGATGCCGATGTCGATGAGGTGTATCTGCGGAATTTGTGTGCACTGTTAGTGTTGTGGCATTGTGGTACGAATAATCTGGTTGTGAAGCACTAAAGGTACTAATGCACTGCCCATTGTCAACAACTTCGTCGTTGTCATCGTCGGTCGCTGGCTGGCGTCTTGTATCGCAATCACGAACATAATCAGGAATTTGTTGGCCTTTTTGAATTGAAGGAGGTGGAGTGTGTTGTTCTCCTCCTTTGTTTGTTATCGACATGACACACTAAATAGAGATTAAGTGGATTCCAACTTTGGCTTGGTTTCAGCAGCATAATTACCAAGGTTTGGGGACGTACTCGTCGACGTACCTTTCTTTCACTATGGCGGCCTACTGATGGAGCAGTTTGCTAGGATTTTCTCATCAGGAATTGTGTTACTTAATTGTCCTCCAAAATAGACCAAAGTAATAGTTTTGATATAATTTAAATCACATATTAGGGCGCTGATACGGGACATTTGAAATGGCTAAGAAATGAAATAACTCTTGGTCGTCGATGATAAGATCCCATTTAATGGAGAGAGTTTCAGGTTTTAGCGCCACCACATAGTCGTGTGTTTGTATCCTTTGTACCGGATTTTAGACAAAAACTGCACAAATATTCGAAATACCATAATTGACTTCCACTCTTTTAGAATTGCCACCAGTTTATTGCGATGCACCAGATACTGAAAGACGGTTGAATATTCTACACACCGAAAGACAGGATAGAACGCAGCCTCGAACACCTCAATCCAGAGCTTAGCAGCAAGGATGTTATTGTGGTTAAACTAAGCCACAAATCTATGCTACTAATACGAAAAGCCAACCCGATGCATGATCAGACAGATGTCACGATAACCCGATGCAAGATCAGACCTTCCACAGTCGCCTTGCGTAGGAAACCAAAGAGGTATGCGAACAACGATAGTACAAATAAATCTTCACCACAGTAAGGCGGCTAGTGCCAAACTTGTCAACTTTGTGACTAACAAAGTCATCGATATCAACATCACCCAGCAAACTTGGATAACGCGAGGCAAAATAAGAGAGCCGAATTCATCCGAATTGGTCACCCAAAAGGCCGAATCAGGTGTAACGAAAGGAGAATTACGGCCTATAAAACTGCTAAATTTAATCCAATTTGTCTATCTGCAGGCGTCTAAGCAATGACGACCAGACAGTAATCAGCTGTGAGCAATATCGGTGCTGAGGGACTCCCTCCAGCAATATTTAACTAAAGTAAAGCAGGAAAGGTCCGATGTGATTACAGGATGTGACCCTAACTCCCATCATAAGAAGGATCAGAACAAAAATTTAAATAAAACATCAACGGTGTGAGATATGATTTATGATTCTGGCTTTATTTTGAAGCTACGTCTATGACATTATCTATGGAATAACACATCATTCAAATGGCCGCCTCGGCTTCGCTGACAGTGCTTCAAGCAGTCGGTTCAATTTTTTATGACTCGGTCCAATATGTGCGGCTTTTTTCCGGCAATACCATGTCGAATATTGGCCTCGAACTCGTCCAAAGTTTTTGGCTTGTTAGCGTAGACTAAGAACTTGACCTAGCCCCAGAGATAATAATCTAGTGCCGTCAAACCCTCGATGAGATGACCCAATAGCCAAATTTCTCCTTCACAACTTCGAGCGTTGCGTTCCTTGTATGGCATGTAACGCCATCTTGTTGGAACCACAGCTCAGATATATCGATGTTGTCGAGCTCTCACCATAGAAAGTCGGTTAACATCGCTCTATACCTGAGACCATGGAATCTTCGAAAGAAATAAGGTCCGATGATGCCGTCATGCCATGAACCGCACCAAACAGTCAGTCTTTGTGCAGGCATTGATACTTGGCCGAACACTTGTGAATTGTGTTCGCTCCAGTAACGACAATTTTGCTTATTGACATAGCCGTTGAACCAAAAATGGGCCTCGTCCGAGAAGATGATTTTTTGGCCAAAATCCGGACCTCCGGCCAACATCTCCAGCGCCCAATTAGCGAACTCACAGCGTTGTCTATGGTCATTCGGCTTCAATTCTTGCGTCAGCACAATCTCATACGCTCATACTTCTAGCGATGCACATTTCAGCTGATCGGCGCTGAATCGACATTTCTGGGTCTTCTTCGATACTGGCAGCGACGCCGACTATGTTTTCTTCATTTCGCACTCATTTGCTATGCAGCAGAAGCAGCGGCTGAGTGCATGTAACAACTGATGAATAGCGGGCTGCGAGTGTGAATTCTGTTGGCGAACTGTTTCATTTTATTGTAAGAGCATAACACCTACAGCAATTTGATTCGGTAAACCGTATGTCATTCTTTATAATGACTCGCGAATTTAGAGTGGATATTGCGAGTATACGCGGGCGAAAGAGTAATCACTTTTCTGCGTACGTCCACTTCTTTAAATACAGACAAACTGTTTTGGCACTTAGTGAAACACAGGTAGATTCCACACCTCTCAGATCACTCTGATCTGAAGCTACCTGGCTACGAACTAGTGCCATTATTCTTCTCTCACCGCGGTCTCGCCATCTACGTGCGTAGTTATGTAGCTTCCCAAATTACACCACAATGTAATACTTGTTTCAATCCGAAATTCAACTTCATGGGGTTTAAAATCCATCTCCGTGAGCAAATTATCCACTACTGCTTTATTTACAGAAGCCCAGAACTGGACAGCAATTCGAACCTTAACGAGTTTGATGCGCTGTCCGACTCCATACAAAGAATTGTATCCCTGTATCCTCATACTGAAATCGTAATTGCGGGCGATTTTAATATACGCAATTCTGGGTGGCTTCGACATTCTGGACAGACAACAGCCGAACGACGATGTGTTGAGACCTTTGCTGCGGAAAATAACCTATCCCAGCTTGTCAACGAGCCCACACGAATACCAAACGTTGATAGTCATACCGCCAACACCCTGACAAGTACTGCGTTGATGTGCTCTCCCCTCTAGGCTCGTCGGACCATTGTGTCATATCACCTAAATTCTCGTACACCCACCACACAGTTAGAGAAAAGATTCCAAAAAGAACCGTATGGCAATACGTGAAAGCCAATTGGAGCGGACTTAACAACTTCTTTAGGAATTTTAACTGGTCGTTATGTTTCCTTGATAACGACGTGGACGCCGCTGCTGACATGATCACAGACACCATTCTCCTTGGAATGAGAAACAGTATCCCTCATCGGATAAAGAGTATCAAACCAAAGAAAAGGCGTTGTACGACTCGGGCTGTAAAGAGGCTGCCAGGGTTAGAGGAATGTTTTTTTCGTCCTACAAGACCAACTCGACAGAGGAAAACCGAAAAAAGTTCAAACGAGCCAGGAATGACTGCAATGCCTTTCTCGAACGTGTAAAATTCCAACAAGATCAAAACCTGAGGCAGAAAATACTACAATGTCCCAAAGGCAGTAAACATTTTTGGTCATTCGTCAAAAACATTAGAAATTCTGCCTCATCCTCCATTGCAACGCTCATTTACAATGACATTCCAGCTGTCAGCTCTTGGGACAAAGCCAATCTGCTTGCTGCACACTTTGCGGCTAGCTCAACACTTCCAGATTGCGTTTTGTCAACGCCTACACTTGAGTGCGTCGAATCTACGATGGCATGAATCCACTTTCGCACTTGTGTAGTAGCAAGGGTACTTAAAGATCTCAATAAACATAAATCCGCTGGTCCAGATGGTATATCTCCCTTTCTTCTGAAGAGGTGTTCTTCCACGCTGGCAAAACCACTGCGTAAGCTTTTTCATCAATCCTACTCTTTAGGATTCTTTC
Source organism: Volucella zonaria (assembly GCA_963966105.1). NCBI lineage: Eukaryota > Metazoa > Arthropoda > Insecta > Diptera > Syrphidae > Volucella > Volucella zonaria. The sequence continues at coordinate 107,655,714 of OZ014532.1, read as the reverse complement.
CGAGCAGATGGAAAACAGCATTTGTCCAGCCCGTCCCTAAAAAAAGGCGAGTCTTCTTCTCTCATCTCCTACAGGTCCATTGTACTTACGTTCCTTCTTTCCAAGGTAATGGAAACGCTGATAAATCACTCATGAGATAACTCGAAATACGAAAACTTCTCAATGACCGGCAGTACGGCTTTCGTAGCAACAGGTCCACTGGTGATCTGAAGGCATGGCTCACCGAAAAGTGGAACCAAAGCATACATCTGGCGAAAGCAAGATAGTTGCACTTGATATTTCTAAGGCGTTTGACAAAGTTTGGCATCAGGCTCTTTTGTGGAAAATGGGTACTTTTGGGATCCTTTAGGAACGTTCATTTCAAGTTGTCTTGGATGGTTTTAAGTCTTATGTTCACAAAGTAAATGCTGGTGGGCCCCAGGGCTCCATTCTGTCTCCGACACTCTTTTTTTATCAATGATCTCTTGTCTGCCACTTCTAATCCAATTCCTTTTCTGACGACAGTACTATCTGCTTTTCATATTCGTTCCCGGACTCACGTCCCTGCTCTTCGGCTGTAGAACGGGAACGGCAGCGTATGTTAAGCTCATTAAATTTCGATATTAACAGCATAACCAATTGGGGAACTATCAAAAAAGTGTAACCTGATGCTTCCAAAATACAATGCTCTCTGCTGTGGTTAAAACGAAATTTAAATATCCAGCCATTATCCATGTGTGGCACTTGTATCGTCGAAACCGATAAACTTTCCATTCTCGATATGTGTGTCAATAACAACTTACGAGTACGTTGGAGTGACCACATATTCGATGTCGTCAAAAATGCTGCGAAATGTCTAGGTTTCCTCAAGCGATGTAAGTAATATTTTATCTCCTCTGATCTGGCCATAATATATAAGGCATTCATCCGCCCAAAATTGGCGTACAATGCCCACATCTGGTCGGGTGTACCCAAGACATCTCTGTGCGATCCAAAACCGTGCAAAAAAACTCATGGTAATACTAATATCACACAAACAATGGAAACCCTCGAACACCGACGTAATATCTCGTGTCTCACTCTGTTTTATTACTATTTCCACCACCAGTGATCCATAGAAATCGCCAGTAGCATTCTGCCCCTTCAAACTTCTTAACCGTAACACCCGACTCGCTATGAATGCTGATCAGTATACCCTCAAACCCACTTTCGGACGTACTCTAAAATATCGTGATTCGTTGCTTAGCCGTACAACTCGCTTATGGAATGCCCTGCCGAGCTCTTTATTTCCTAGTCATTATAACCTTCAAACATTTAAAACCAACGTCCGCCGGTACCTCTCTTTCCTTCCTCCCTGATTTTCCTTCGGCCGCGCTGTATGCAAACATTTTAATGGTACTTAATCCCTTGAGCGCACAGAAATTATAAAAAAAAAACAAAGAAACAAGTCAGGATGTGGACTCTAGAAGGACGGGCCGATGGATACCTCTTAGTGTTCCTTGTCGGCTTAGTTTTGTAGTTGTTTATTCCTTCTGCCTTGGATGAACTCATCAGGTTTGACGAAATTGTTGAGCCTTCTTGTCCGCTGGTTTTGAAGAGATTTTTCCCGGAAGATTTTGCCAATACTCGCATAACGTTACTCTTCTGTGTTGTAGATGGTTTTTCAATTTTCGTCACGTTTCGCTTGTGTCGCTGGGTACCTTGCTCCCTTGCATCTTTTCCCTCTACTGTTCTCATCGCGAATGTTTTGTATGCCCGGTATGGAAGATAACAGTACTGACACTGCCCTTAATGTGGTGTTGTAGTACAATATGTCAAACAGGTCCAGTTTGCGTTGTCGGTTTTCTCTTAAAAGCCTTTAAATGTCCCATGAGGCAAGTGCTCCCTGTCAGTTGATTTGCGCGGTCTCGAGCAGAGCTGTTTATTCTCCCCAATTTCTCTTAAGAACTCCCAGTACCGTCGCTCGGCAGATCCTAATCAGGAGTTATTTCGTTTTTCTTCCTCAAGATTTCAATATGAAAAATGAAACTTTCTTCTGGCTTTGTCTTAGATCTTTTTACGTTCGTCATATTTGCAATAATATCCTGGTGTATCCTGGCATCTGTTCGTCTTCGTCGACTAAATATTTCGTCGCTCGTTGGTAATGTAGGTCCTGCTGTTGTATGAAAGCAATCTGTCTCTCTGTCTTGTAATTCTCTAGTTTCGTTGAACTGGTTTAGAAGCTTTTTGCTTCTTTCGGTAGGTCTAAGTCTCAACGAATAGACCTCTGCCTACCTCCAGCTGTGCACTGCAAGTTGGTTTAAGCCGCTTTCTATTTGTGTTCAACCTTAAACGAGGGCGTCTTCATTCGCTCTACATATCCCATCCATCTTACGCGATGGTCAATGTTTTGATGATCTTACAGAGTTCGCTGTTAAATCTCCTCCTCCGCACTCCGGGGCAAAAACCCACTCGAAGAATTTTACGCTTAAAATGGTCTGTGCTATGCCATGCACCATGATATGCCTCTGCACCATAAATCAGGACTACGATAATAAGGGTCCTATAAAGCGCTTCCTTAGTATTTTGTGACAAGGCCTAGTTACTCATTTGACTTCCTAGGCCCAAGAAGCAGCGATTGGCAAGAGTAGTACTTCGCTTTATTTCCACCGAGGTGTTGTTGGCAGGATTGATAGCAGAGTCAATGAAGACAGATCCCCTGACTAGCTCAAAGTCTATTGTAATGTTCTGTCCGAGTCGCTGATGTTGTGTGTCCCCTCTCATTGACAGCATTTACTTAGTTTTACATTTGCAAACACACCAGTGACATCTCTCTGAGTGATGTCAGTGGCTTCAGCGGATGCATCACTGTTCATTGCCAGGTTGACGCCGATCAGTGCCGATCATAGTCGTGCCCTTTGGGAAAGCGAAATTCCTCCCATAAGTTGCACACCCTGTACAGAATGAACTTGATTGTGACGAATAACAAGACGGTAAGCCAGCTCTCGGCATCTTACCGTGACTTCCAAATATTTGGTCGTATATGCACTTTCCATTCTCCCTCTGAAAGTAAAAGCCAAATTTTGTAAATTGCAAGACAATATTGCACATAAATATTGCCGGCGTGTTTAAATAGTAAGTGTACTCGTATTTCAGTCGCTAATCTAATCTTTTACTTCACACTTAATATCTCAGCCTTGTGCAAGGGTTAATTAAGACATACTCGTACACACTGTGGCCTTTCGGTCTCTCACTCAGGCCCTTAAACCAGCTCTTAAGGCCATTTGTATCTTACAACGGTTTTAATGAAAACAATCAATATCTTGCCATAGTCTTGACATGACTTTCATACAGAAGAATCTCTGAAAGTACGGTCGTACTTTCACCAGGATGTCCATAACACTTTTCAGATCCTTTTGTCCCATATTGACTGGCCATTCTTTTGCCTTATAACTCTTTTAGTTAGATGCATTTATATTTTCGCATACAAATGACAAAAAGGTGGTAAAGATACAACAAACACATAGAAATCGCTGTGAATTTTAAATTTTATAAAATGTGTAGTGTTGCAGCAAATTTAGTTTTTCCCGCACTCAATTAATCGGCATTTGATCAAATGTGTCATTTGACAGACACTCAAGTGGGGTTGGTTGGTAATCGTTGTTGTCAATAACATTCAGCATGACTGCCTGACTTGCCCGACAACGAATAACACACAGATTCCTCAATCCAACCTCCAAGCAACTTTTCAATCTCAGATGGCAAACAAGTTCATTGACTTCTCCTCATTCACTTGTACGTGAGTATCTCACCATCAGAAAAATATCCAAAGTGCGCGCTTGCTGCCTGCTTGACGGTATGGTGGACTAAGGGGCCAAACAACCGACGGTATATCTGTCTGTGGATGTATGTTATGAACCAGTAGCAGCAATTGAAACCGGAAAAGTTATAATTTTATAAACACAATCTCGTATGGAGGTATGGTATGAGTATCTACAGTATGTAGGCTTTGTCCAAAAAGATACACGGCCCAGTGTAGCACACCCCACTGGAATGTGAAACGCTGAATTGCTCTCATATCTCGGTACTAATGTCGAACGATGAGAAATCTCAACGTTACATAAGGCCTAATGCAGGCCGAAAGGTGGATGTGAAATTTCAAGGGGAGCATCCATCCTAATAAAGTTGACATCAACACACCACCCGAAGGTGGATGTCAATGCAGAGTTCAAAAGACGTTTAAAGATGATCGATGAAGATCGCTGTAATTCGAAAGAGCTTCCCGAAGAAAAAACCACAGCGCGTCAAATTACGAGTACCACAAAATGTTTCATCGAAAATCTGAAGCTCTACCACAAATTACTGGTATTTGCAAAAGACACGTCCCACCCGTCATGAGGTCATGTTATGAGGGGTACCCCTACTACTACACGGCTATTTTGTCGTTATCATCTTGGTCGGATCATGTAACAGTTTAACACTACTCTAGGGCTTCATTGTAAATGTCAGGCCTATTAAGCTCACTGCAATACATGAATCGCGTTCCGCCTGGTGCTTTAATACCACCACAACATAACACGTGTAGTGAGTCCGTGCGTATTAATGAAATGCAAATTGAAGGCGTCTACCACGCGCCGAAAATGCTGTGCCACTCCGACGCCAAAGTGAAAATTTAAATTTGGAGCTACGCAACCATCATCTGCTGCTGTTGTTGCTTGTTGCTACGATGGTGCACACTTTAAGTACCCTACACCCTGCCATTATGTTGCGTATTCATATCCGGGCCCTCTTAGCAACAAACAAAAAAAAAAAAAAAAAAAACCCCAAAAGATTTAGCCATTAGTGGTGTTGGGTTTCCCACTATTGTTACCTCGATTTCAACTAGAAACTGCACGTGATTGCGAAGCTAAAAGATCCATTTTAAGCGTCAATTAAAAAGCAACACGATTACATAAGCATCCGTAAGGCGTTGAGAACGTGAGCCAGCTCCAATAGTCGAGGACGTTTTGCAAACATACGAGAGGTTTTTATCAATTTACTGTACTTATGGCGACCTTAGGACAGTTGTTGGAAACTATGGATAGTAGCTTTGGTAGTTATTTTGTAAAATGATGAAATACGAGTCGGTGTTTAGTAGGTTTTCGATGGAAAGTGATTTATGAAACACGTCAATAAGAGCTCGAGCTCAAGTGTATAACTCCGAAGGGCCATGTGACTTTGGCTGACAATCTTATGAAAACAGTTGGAGATTTGATAGCGTTCTGCCATCGTATTGAGATGTGTTGTGAAGACGGATTAAGATGGCTGGGAGTTAGCTGAATCTGAAATAAATTATTCAGCTCAGTGATCGGAAATAGAAAACATTTCGGACGTACTAAGATTGCGATGTGACTATTTTCTAATTTCTCTAAATTGACTGGATTATCCAGACTCTGGACTAGTATGATACTGGCTTTCCCTTTCAATTTTACACATAAGGTCGGTTGTCGCAAAAACTCTCGATCTGATAAACTTCTTTATCGGCAATGGAGTAAACGCTAGATACGTCAAAATTAAAAAAAGCTTCGATCTTTCCTCCGATCATTCTCCAATTATCCTTTCATTGTGCCAACGTAAAAGATCCAGATTATCCAACAAAAGAACTCACTGGGAAGATTTCCGAATAGAGGTTGTCGAAAATGCTGAGTCAAAAGTTCCGCTCACCGCCGTATCACCTTGAAAGTTGAAAGTTGAACGGTTTGTTAAAGTTATGCAGCAAGCGGCCTGGAATAACACTTCACGGGAATCGAACAAAGTTGCCAGTATCGGTATAAGATACTCGTCGGAAATCAGGGAAATGATAAGGAAGAAACGAAGAGCGGAAAAAGTGGCATGAAACTTGGGCTCAACAAGATAAAAAGTCCTTTAATAGGCTATGCAACTTGTTGAAAAAATCGATCAAGGACTTCAATATCCAAGCTATTAATAACTACCTGGAAAGCCTCACAGCGACAAAAGATACCAATTACTCCATATGGAGAGCCGTTAAAAGTCTTCGAAAGCCCCAAATACACGTGGCGCCAATAAGAAGAAACCAGGATGACTGGGCGAAAGAAGATAAAGAAAAAGCTAACGTTTTCGCCAACCATCTTGCAGAAATATTCAAAGGATTTGACGGGGAAGTTCTTCCAGAGAATGTCAATACGCTAGATGTGACGACAAATTTTCCAGTAGAAAAGGCTACACTTAGAGAACTTGGACAAGTAATAGACACGCTTAAGTCCAATAAAACCCCCGGATATGACTTAATTACGGGAAAGATACCTAAAGCGATACCGAAAAAAGGTTTGCTAAAGCTGCTCTATCTTGTAAATGCCCTTCAGTCGCCTCCCCCCGCAGTTCTATTTTCTTACAATTTTCACAAAGCTAATTTCCGTAAAATTAATACCTATCTAAGCAGTGCTTCTTTTGAGTTTACCAATCTATCTCTGGTTGATGCCCTCTCCACTTTTTACAGAAAAATATTCAAATCCATCTCCCTTTATATGCCTTACTCCCGCCATAAAACTTCTTCTACATCCCCTCCTTGCTATAATCGTGGACTTCGCTCTCTACGAAACAAAAGAAACAAGTTATGGGCGGTATTCCTTCGCACCCACTCTTCTTAAGACTATTCAAATTATCTAGGTACATATCTTCATTTCATTGAACTCTATAATTCCCTCTATCAGCGCTACCTGAATAGTACGCAAACCAATCTCATAAATGACCCTCGCTTTTGAAACCAAACCTTCAAGTGATCTTCCTACCATCGCCAAATTTTTTGTTACATTTTTCAAGCAATCATTTGCCAAAAACTCCTTCGTACCAGATCCCTCTTACTTCAATGATCTACCAAATTTCTCCATTGGTCCCTTTCTTACTTCAAATTTCGATCCTGCAGTTATTGAAGAAAAGTTACTAAATCTTAAAGATGAATTTGTACCTGGCCCAGACGGACTCCCCGCCGTATTTCTTAAAAAAAATGCTCTTCCAACCTGTCTCTACCCCTTTCATACCTTTTTCGTCTATCCCAAACACAGGGAGAATTTCCCCAGATTTGGAAGACCCCTTTTATAATCCCGATACACAAAAAGGGATCTAAACATGAAGTTACCCATTATCGTCCCATTGCTAAACTCTCTTATATTCCCAAACTCTTTGAAAGCATTTTATTTCACCCCGACAACATGGTTTTCTAAAAGCGAGGTCAACTACCACAAATCTAGTTGAATTCGTGTCTTTTGCTCTCGATCGATGTCATCGCAACCGATTTCACTAAAGCGTTTCATAAGATATCACATCAATTGATCCTTTTCAAATTGTCTTCTTATCTTTTAAACCCATATTATAGCGTTCGGTTTAGATCCGCCATTTCTGTTCCATTCCTGGCCTCATCTGGAGTTCCACAAGGCAGTCATCTTGGCCCTCTTCTCTTCATTCTTACTATTAATGATGTTGAGAAAGTCATTAAACACTCCTCCATCTCCCTTTACGCTGACGACGCAAAATTTTTTAAAACTATTTCCTCTCCCCATGATTCTGCCCTTCTTTAAGAAGACCTTGATCGGTTTTCAATCTGATGCCTAGAACTTAATATAGCCAAATGTCAATCTATAACCTTCTCTCGTAAATGCAACCCGTCTCTTCCCCGACTTTATTTTCTCCATGGTCAACCAATTCCCCTGGTTCAGTCTCTTCAAGACCTTGGCATATTATTCGACTGTGAGCTTAATTTCCGTTCGCATATCGATAAGATGATCCTCAAAGCTAACTCATCACTTGGCTTTATTAAACGATAATTCAAGGAATTTTCCAACCCGTATGTAAGCAGATCTCTCTATATTACCTTTGTTCGCCCCCTGCTTGAGTATGCCAGTCACCGGGTTCATGTTTCCCGAATCGAGGGTATTCAACGTCGATTCCTCCGATTTGCCCTCCGTGGCCTGCCATGGAACGACCCTTTAATCTTACCTCCCTATCAAGACCGCCTCAAACTTCTAAATATGAATTCGTTAGAAGAACGTAGGAATATTGCTGACGTTCTTTTCATTCATCGACTTCTATCAGGTTCCATCGACTGTGCATCCATTTTGAACTCCATTTCCTTCAAAACCAACCCCCGCAATCTACGTTGTCCTCGACTCTTCTATCTACCGGTAGACGGCACCTCTTATGGCTCCAACGAACCAATCTCCCGAATGCTCCGAAAGATCAACTCAAACCTCTCCTTTTTTGATTTCGACCTGAGCACTCCTCGTCTCAAACAAGATCTCTTCCATCACTTCCTTGGTCTCTAGCTCTTAAGTCGTTCTGTTAGTTTTTAGACCTAGTTTTTAAGTTAGATTAAGCTTATATTAAGCCAATAAATGGGGGCTTCAGCCCCCACCAAAATTAGAGTATGTACCGCATCAGTGGAAAGTTGCCGAAGTTATTATGGTTCCGAGACCCGGTAAACCGCTGACTGAAGTCAAGTCATACAGGCCAATATCGCTCCTCCCGACTATATCGAAGGTCTTCGCGCGAATCTTACTCAATCGTCTTAAACCGACACAAATCGTCTCTTGCCTGTCAACACTCTACTGTTGAGCAAGTGCATGCATCGAAAAACCGATGTAATTGAACGAGCAATCGAGTGTAAGTTAGTCTGTTCAAGCGCATTCTTTGACGTTACGCAACCTTCTGATAAGGTAAGGCACGAGAGCTTCGAGAGAGAACTTCGGCAAGTCCTACCCAAGCAATTGTTTCATATTTTAAGTTCATACCTAGATGACCGACTCTTTCGTGTCAGACACGGACACGAATATTCCACTTTTAAGACAATAAAGGCGGGGGTGCCGCAAGGAAGTGTACTTGGCCCTCTGCTATATTTGCTTTTTACCAGCGACACATCACAAACGGGCGATACAGTGCTAGCTACATTTGCTGATGACACTGCCATTTTGGCAACAGCTAAAACCTTCGAAAAAGCAACAGCTAAGTTGCAACGTGCCCTTACACGGATTAACAATTGGACAAAAAGTTGGCGAATCGCGCTTAATGAAAACAAGCCTGTCCATGTCAACTTCACTCTCAAGAAAACTGACAATCTACCTGTGTTTATCAACGCAATAGAAATTCCTTTCCCGAACGAGGCCAAATATCCTGGTATGACACTCGACGCTAAACTTAAATGAAGAGCACGCGTTAAGAAAAAAAAGTGAAGAGCTTGAGGTTAAACATAGAGACATGTACTGGCTTCTTGGAAAGTATTCCAAGCTCAGTTTAGAAAATAAATTGCTGCTATACGAGCAAGTGCTAAAAGCGGTCTGGACATATGGTATACAGCTTTGGGGTTGCACCAAAATTAGTAACGTTGACGTTCCATTCCAAAACAAAGTTCTTCGAGGGTTTGTTAACGCACCGTGGTACATTAGAAACGATGATTTTCACAGAGACCTAGGAGTCGAAAACGTTCAGAACGAAATTAAAATATTTGCGCGAAAACACAAAAATCGACTACAAGGACATACGAATATTTCTGTTCAACTGATACTTGACGAGACAAATTTTTTGCGCCGTCTGAAAGGACCAAGTCCCTCGATCTAGCGCGGTGATGAGCAGCGCTTAATTTTTAAAGTACGCAGCAATTTTCACTGGAAAATCGCCTGCAAAATATCTGATTAAAGCAAAATAAAACGCGAAAGAAGGACTGCTTGTTAAGTGTGAACTCAGTCGTAGTCTGTATGAGGGAGGTAAGAATCTCGCACTACTATAAGCCCAAAGTTTGTAGTGTCTATGTAGATGTTTCACTTACCCACGGGGGGAAAAAGGGTTAAACATTGATTTGGCGATACTATGTATACGTACTCGTAATAGGTTATTTAATGCGACTTACAAATATCCAGATATACAAATACTTACAATGCTCTCAAAGCACTAGTGTCTTCCCGCCCTACATGTCCCTGTCTTCAAAGCAGATTAAGTCTTGATTAGTTAAATCTCCTTTTCCGCTGTTCATCGATGTAGACAGGGCGGTAGATCGCTCACTTACCAAGCAATTAAACGTTTTTTTCATCAAGGGCTTAACAGATCTCTAATTTGGTTATCACAGACAGATCTATGCTATCCGATTGTCTTCTCAGCCCAAATGCGTTATTGTATCAACATTTTCACCACAAGTATGCTTGTAACCAAATGCAACATTGATCCTAAATATGCATACATATACAAACCTGGTAGACAGCACCACAGTAGCTCATGGCCTACACCTCTTTGTACGCCTCTCCTTGGCCGACGTTTACAGATTTTGGCAACCTTCTTGATCCTAATTCTTCTACAATTGCCGTAATTGCTCCACTGTTGATCGCCAACGTGTTCTTCTTTCTATGTCACAGTGACAGAGTACGAGTATTCTGCGTTAGGACATTGCATTGGCTGGACTTGGAGTTTTCATATTTTCGGAACGTGTGCCGAGTCTACTGCTGGAGGGTAATTCATAGTGGTTGCTGAAGAAAGGCCTTGGGTGCTGTAGAAACAGGGTAGGCACTGAGAGGTGTCAACTTGGCAATGCCCTGTGTAGTAACTGTTTCTGAACATCAATTTTTATTTTTTTTTATAATTTACGCGCGCACAAGGGATTATTTTTTTAGTACCCTTAAAATATTTGCACACAGTGCGGGTGAAGGAAAATCAGGGAGGATGGAAAGAGAGGTGCCGGTGAACGTTGGTTTTAAATGTTTGAAGGTTATAATGACTAGGAAATAAAAAGCTAGGCAGGGCATTCCATAAGCGAGTTGAGCGGCTTAGGAACGAATCACGACATTTTAGAGTGCGTCCGAAAGTGGGCTTGAGGGTATACAGATGAGCATGCATAGCGAGACGGGTGTTACGGTTAAAAGTTTTAAGGGGCGGAATGCTACCGGCGATTTCGATGGATCACTGGTGGTGGAAATAGCGATAAAACAAAGTGAGACAGGAGACATTACGCAGGTGTTCGAGGGTGTCCATTGTTTGAGTGATATTAGTATCACCAATGAGTTTTATCGCACGGTTTTGGATCCTATCTGGCAGGTGCAGAGATGTTTTAGGACCACCTGACCAGATGTGGGCATTGTACGCCAATTTTGGGCGGATGAATGCCTTATATATTGTGGCCAGATCAGAGGAGGTAAAATATTACTTACATCGCTTGAGGAAACCTAGACATTTCGCAACATTTTTGACGACATCGAATATGTGGTCACTCCAACGTAAGTTGTTATTGACACACATACCGAGAATGGAAAGTTTATCGGTTTCGACGATACAAGTGCCACACATGGATAACGGTTGGGTGTTTAAATTTCGCTTTAACGACAGCAGAGAGCATTGTGTTTTGGAAGCATCTGATTACACTTTTTTGATAGTTCCCCAATTGGTTATGCTGTTAATATCGGAATTTAATGAACTTTAGATACGCTCCCGTTCCCGTTCTACAGCCGAAGAGCACTGGCTTGATTCCGGGAACGAACATGAAAAGCAGAGAGTACTCTCATTAGCAAAGGAATATATTGGATTAGAAGTACCAGCCAAGAGATCATTAATGAAAATTAAAAAGAGTGTCGGAGACAGAACGGAGCCCTGGGGCGCACCAGCCTTTATTTTGTGAATATCAGACTTGAAACCATCCAAGACAACTTGACTTTCACGTTCCGAAAAGTAATTTCTAATCCATTGAAGAAGAGGGTCATCGATCCCAAAAGTAAGCATTTTCGACAAAAGAGCCTCATGCCAAACTCTGTCAAATGCCTTAGAAATATCAAGTTCAACTATCTTGCTTTCGCCAGAATGGTTTCACTTTTCGGTGAGACATGCCATCAAATCACCAGTGGATCTGTTGCTACGAAAACCACATTCTCGGTCATTGAGAAGTTTTCGTATTTCGAGATATTTCATGAGCTGACGGTTTATCAGCGTTTCCATGACCTTGGAAAGAAGTTACGTAGGTGCAATGGGCCTGTAGGAGGTGAGAGAAGAAGATTCGCCTTTTTTAGGGACGGGCTGGATGTTTTCCATCTGCTCGGAAAGAGTCCTAAAGGGTAGGATTGATGTAAAAGCTTAGCAGTGGTTTTGCCAGCGTGGAAGAACACCTCTTCAGAAGGAGGGGAGATATACCATCTGGACCAGTGGATTTAAGCAAGCTGAGATCTTTAAGTGCTCTTGCTACTATCCGAGTGCGAAAGTGGATTCGTCCCATTGTAGATTCGAAGCACCCAAGTGTAGGCGGGGACAAAGCACAATCTGGGAGTGTTGAGCTGGCCGCAAAGTGTTCAGCTAGCAGATTGGCCTTGTCCAAAGAGCTGACAGCTGGAATGTCATTGTAAATGAGCGTTGGGATGGAGGATGAGGCAGAATTTCTAATATTTTTGACGAAATACCGAACATTTTTACTGCCTTTAGGACATTGTAGTATTTTCTGCCTCAGGTTTTGATCTTGTTGGAATTTTACACCCTTAAGAAAGGCATTGCAGTCATTCCTGGCTCGTTTGAACTTTTTTCGGTTTTCCTCTGTCGGGTTGGTCTTGAAGGACCGAAAAAACATTTCTCTAACCCTGGCAGCCTCTTTACACCATCATGCTTTTTCTTTTGGTTTGATACTCTTTATCCGATGAGGGATACTGTTTCTCATTCCAAAGAGAATGGTGTCTGTGATCATGTCAGCAGCGGCATCCACGTCGTTATCAAGGAAACATAACGACCAGTTACAATTCCTAAAGAAGCTGTTAATACCGCTCCAGTTGGCTTTCTCGTATTGCCATACGGTTCTTTTAGGAATCTTTTCTCTAACTGTGTGAGAAATTAGCTGGTATAACACGATGGTCCGTCGAGCCTAGAGGGGAGAGCACGTCAACGATGTACTTATCAGGGTGAGAAGTTAAAAACAAGTACAGGGTGTTGGCGGTATGACTATCAACGTCTGGTATTCGCGTGGGCTCGTTTACAAGCTGGGTTAGGTTATTTTCCGCAGCAAAGGTCTCAACACACCGTCCTTCGGATGTTGTCTGTCCAGAATGTCGAAGCCACCCAGAATTGCGTATATTAAAATCGCCCGCAATCACGACTTCAATATGAGGATACAGGGGTACAATTATTTGTATGGAGTCGGACAGCGCATCAAGCTCGTTAAGGGTCGAATTGCTGTCCATCTTGGCGCCTCTGTAAATAAAGCAGTAGTGGACACCGCGGTGTGGGCGGTGATCTTCCTGTGTGTCGCTAGGTGTCAAAACAGCTGGTCTGTATTTACAGACGGCGACGTACGCAGGGAAGCAATTACTTTTAGACATTACAAAAAAAAAAACACAAACACAAAAAATAAAGACACCGACGATGTTAAGCAGTAAGTTCCAGAAGTAAGAAGAATTTCGGATGATGAAAGAATACTGGAAGCTGTTACAACTGATCCATCAATTCAATGTTTCCAGACATAAAATTTCTAACGTACTTCATGATGGGATCATAAATTCTCACAATCTACAAACTATCTGGAGTTTTTGCGAAACAATTCACCAGAACTATTGGAGGGCATTCCACGGATTCAAATAGCTTCATCATATCTCCAGTAGGATCGTACCCCAGTGCACTATGGTGGTGGGGTTAAGAATTGGCTAGACGATGAGTGTGGTAATCGTTGGACTGGCCTGCAAGATCTCCTGACTGAAAGAGCGTATTCTTGAAGCGTCATCATAAGTGAAGTAGCAGTTATCATCAATTAACATTCGCAGTGAAATTCAAAAACGGGCTCTGGCATGCATACAAAACCAAGGAGGGCACTTGAGATAATAAAAGTTATCTAAAACCACGCAAAATCATTTTCTATTCATTGCCTTTGGAGCATTTTTACCTGTTGCAGTTCTTCCCAAGTATCATCAAATCCAAAGCAAGCCTTTTCTTGAAACCTCGATAAATGATGTCAGCATTGAAGGTAGACCCTTTCTTAGAATATACCCAAAAATTATTTTCCGAACTATCCCTGACGAATTAGGGGACACCCTGTATATTGGAGAACATGTTAGATGCCTCTAAAACCTCTTTGCACTTGCAGCTACAGGATGGGATTTAAAACCATGGGGTATAACTCATAGGCAATGCTAATTGTCGTCTTGACAAATAATGAATACGGTGTAACACTTGAGTTACATTAAACATTGGCGATCCTGCCAGAGGACCTGAAGCTTGAAGAATTTGGTATGTTATACCACTGGACGCACAATTCTTATCTGTAGGCAGTTCGCCCAGAAGAAGTATAACGCACGATGCCAGATAGTGAAACAACTGGATTTATGTTTTAACTGCCTTCAAAGGGGACACAGAAGCAGCAAATGCAAGGCCTAATGTTGCAAACGTTGCATTAGACGTCAACACACGATGCTTCATCCAGAAGCTGTGGCGATTAAGTCAAGCAAGGGGAGAGCATGAAATCACCTTGGCGATGGCAGTGGTAGACGTAGTCAACGCCCATGCAATCTCGATGCCATGTCGTACCATTTTAGATTAGGGATTTCAGCTGCATTTCATCTCCGAGAAGATTTGTCAGCAACTCGGACTACCAAAGTTTAGAATTAATGTGCCCATCCCGGGAATTGGTGACATCGACACAACAACGAAATATAGCACAACTGTAAGACTACAGTCTCGCGCTACTTGTTTCCAAATCACTATTGAGGCTAGCGTACTTGAAAACCGATGGATGGAACATACCACCTTACACGCCATTAGCAGATCCTGAGTTCCATCAATCCGAAAGGATTGATTTACTGCTAGAAGCAGAATTATACCTGAAGCTCATACTGCCGGGACAAACAGAGATTGGGCCCACTACAAGGTACGCGCTTAGGGTGGATTATAGCAGGGAGAGCCAACACGTTTAGGCTACCTGGCCATAAGACGAGGACCTGCAACATCGCAACCAAACATGCAACTAGATCTTTGGAGAAGCAAATCGAGAAATCCTGGGTGCTAAAAAACTACATCAAGGAGAATACGCCAACGTCGCAAGAGGAAATAGAATGTGGAACCCATTCCCAAGACACCATTAGACGGAACGAGGATGGTCGGTTCATGGTCCACCTACCATTCAAACGGTATTCAGAGACTGTTGGGCTATAGAGAAAAGACTGCTAATCCAACTCGACCTGCGGAAGCATAGGTAAGGAGCATACTGAAGAACAATTAATACACAGTAGCACTTGAGTTACATTAAACACTAATATTACACAGCCACAACCTCGAATACCGACGTAATGTCTCCTGTCCCTATCTCAACTTGTTCTATGGCTTTTTCCACCACCAGTGCTCCACCAGAATTACCAGTAGCATTCCGTCCCTTCAAACCTTCAACCTCGCTATGAGTGCTCATCAGTATACCCTCGGACGCACTCTAAAATATCATGACTGCTTATAGAATACCTTGCCGAACTCTTTATTTCCCAGTCATTATAACTTGCAAACATTTAAGACCACCGTACGTCGATATCTCTCTTTTTTTCCTCTCCATAACGTCCCTTCGTGGGGTGCTGTGTGAAAACATTTTAAGGGTGCACGAAATACTCGTACTCTAGTCCTATTCTGTAGAAGGGAAATTTGTTTTTCTATCAAACGGCCGTCACCGGCATATCGAAGAAACGACACTGCTCTAGTTCTATGTTATGTTCAACAGCAATGTTGCCAATGAATTTGTATACATTGTATCTGTATCTGCATGGTGTGCATTGCAATTATGCGAAGCATAACCTACTCTCGCTTATTTTTTGTTGTTTTCTTACCACGTCGACTGATATATTTTATCTCAATCTTGCAAAATCGATCTCCTGTCACTGTTATTGTCTCCACGGCGGATACGGAAACACCGTCTGAACAAGGAATGGCCACATTTCGATCTCCGAAATTTTTACGATACAAGCCGACATGATGGTGGTTAAAAAAACAAAAAAAAACCCCAAAAACATTGCACATGCAGCTGCCGTGTGTTTTTCCAGAGGAACAAACAGACAGTTGGTTATCGATGTTATGATACTCCTTTTGGTAATTTACGATACAAGGCGCCAACCATGCCAACTGCGCGCCAACCGCAAAACGCACACTCGTTTGCCTGAACGTTCGCACGCCCAAAAAGAGGAAATAAAATTGTCGAAAAAATTAACCTCAACTGCGGTTTAATAGTGCATCGGAAATTTCAGAATCCGACTCATGGTGCACAGGCTGGATCAGTTCCATCCAATGGTGGCCATGTGAAATCTGATGCAATGTCTTGATTCGGCACGAGATTTTCGAAATCGACTTAAGAAGACTACAAGTCTCGTGATACACTTTTCACATTTTAGACCCCAGAAGAGCTGTGACAGGTTGAGGGGAGGCCAGTTGGTACTCGTATTTTGGAGCGCATTACCCGATGAAAGTGCCAAAATGGGGATGCCAACCTTATGCTTTGTTTACATCTGCAGGGCATTTCTGTCAAAAATTACATGCGCTGGTCGGACTGAGTGGATTTTTATTACATCGCATTCGACATAATTACACATCTGGTGGTGCTTAAGGCGTGTTCATCGTCGACAGTTACCGGAATGTCCAAAACTGTTGCAGAAGATGACGGCGATGAAGAACATGCAATCAAATTGTTGCTGGTGAAAGCCATTGCCCCCATCTACCTACCACACTGGGATAGGTTAGTGCTTTTTGTGTACAGTTGCGTATACAATAACATTTCGACATAAAATTCCTTTTTTTCTTTGAGGTAATTTTCTTATTTTTTTTTTTTGATATTTTAATTTGCTGCCAGAGTTTGGACATGAAACGATTCGAGATGTTTTACAATTGGCAGTTATTCGAATGACATTAAAAATGACGAAACGTGTTTATTGTAACTTAAACTTACAGCAGTCTAAGGGGAATATCCTTAACATTTTTGGCTTATCTACCGGATTCGATCCTTTTTTGAATTAAGGAAAGCCTTACCAATTCGTATCGTCGGTCATAGTGTCGGTTTCACAAGTCCTGCGAAGTGGATTGAGAGGTGGGAAGTTGTATTCTTATCGCTGCTGCCTGTTAAGACCTCATTCATGAAGTCGGATCGACATATTATCCATTCCCGATAGATTTTCACTGAACTGGCAGGTACATATGTCAGATAGTGTGTATATCTGCTTTCATTTCTTTGGCAAGTTTATATGGCAAGGAAGCTTGGGAGCTAACGATCCTAAGGTTCTATTGTAAAACGAAGCTAGATGAAACATCGAACCAAGAGAATAACCCAGCGGCTATTTGGCCAAAGTCGTATTTTCGATGGCTTGTGCCCCGGGAAACAAACTGCCTCCAGAATGGGTAAACTCTGAAGGACTACCGTGCTACCCCTAGAGAAGAAAACAAGAGGCAAACTCTGGGTACAGAGTATAGAACCAGTTCGGAAGTGATCACCAATTGAAACCAATCAAGTTTTCGGAGCTGAAACAGCATCTTTTTCTCACATCTCGAATAAGGCCAAAAGGAAGAATGTCTCTTGGACTCCCTCAATCAATTTGCTTCCCGCGCGTAATGCTTGGATGAATCTGGAGCTGCAACCAGTAAAGTTCGGAAATCTGATCAAGGCCATTGACAAAAATAAAATGTGCGATATCAGCGCACGATGTCAAAATAAAGCCGGCGCCGTTTCAACCGGTAAGGATCTTAGTTTTTCTGGACAGAAGTCGGTTGTTGGGGAAAAATTAACCAACCAGAAAATCCTGAAACCGGAAAGGCACGAGACCGGTATTTACTTATACGATTTTACTATCACTTCCCTGATCCTTCGAATAAACGAATAAGCTCACTTTAGAGTTATTTAGAGGAAGACTAGAAGGTTTACTGATCAAAACGAATCGAGTAAAAGAAGGTAATTCGACTTTCGAAGAGACTTCGTCAAAAAGATCGAAGCACTCGGGGGAACCAACAGGATGATTAAATTCCGAAATAGATGCAAATTATCGAGACTAAAAATACTTAGAAGATCTGATGGAGCCTACACTGAGCGAAAGCAGAGAGTCTCTGTCTCATGCTTGAGACTCATTTCGCAGGTAACCTCTTCAGAAGCAGCTCCTATCATTGTAGTTGCAAGTGAGCTTAGTAACAAAACACGACGTATTGTAGTTGGTACCTGTGGCTTCAACTCCCCTGACACCGATGGCATTTATTCAGTTACGCTACAAAAAGGTAGCAACCGGCTGTCCGTAACTTTAAAGTGAATCTTCACTGGGTTACATATCGAATCCCTAGCGAATATTAGGAGGAGCCTTCATACGGAAACGATGACTACACCCTGAATGACTCGAACTGCAACCAACTTCAAACTGCTATAATTTCCAAGCCGTTCATGACAGTGAGCTCAAATTTTGACACATGACAGATCATTTTATTATTTACAAGTCTTTTAAACGATTTGCGTCTCAGTTGCGTTGAAAAATTTTTATCCGCGATGGAATTCAAACGTGGTAGTGTGATTGCTTTATATTTGGCTGGAAAACCACAAGTAGCTATGCTTTAAGCTCCAGCGCCTCATCGTGAATAAATCATTTGTGTCTCGAACCATAGCTCGTTACCGTGATACTGGCAGCGTTTGCAAAACGCCATGGAGGTGGTCATAAAAAAACAGCACCATCGGCAGATATGGTTCGGAAAGTGAAGGCTCGAATTGAGCGAAATCCGCGTCGAAGTGGAAGAAAAATGGCTCGTGAGCTCAACATATCGTTGGAACGGATGCAACACAAACTGAAAAATGAGCTTGGGCTCAAGCCATTGAAGTTCCAAAAAGCACACGATCTTACACTGCAACAGAAAAAAGTTACAGCCGAAAGGGCGAAGGAGTTGCTACGGTTGCACGAAAGTGGTGAGTTGCCGAATTTGGTTTTTTCCGATGAGTCGCCATTTGTTATCGAGCAATATGTCAACAAACAAAATGACCGAGTTTACTTGCCATAGAGGTGCTTCGAAAATGTACACCTTCGGACGGCCACCAGAAAGCAGGCAGTACCGATGGTGATGGTTTGGGCCGCCATAACCGCTGATGGTCGCTCTCCGCTTGTATTTTTGGACCGTGGCGTCAAAATTAATGCGATCGTATACCGTGAAACTGTCTTAGAGATAGTATTGAAGCCTTGGGCAAACAATCATTTCGGTCGGACACCGTGGACATTTCAACAAGACTCGGCACCGTTTCACAAAGCGCGCGTCAACCAAGATTGGTTAAAAAACAATGTTTCACACTTCATTTCTTCGACACAATGGATTGCAAATTCTCCGGATGCAAATCTGTTAAATTTCCCTGTCTGGGATATTTTGCAGGCGAAGGTTGGCACTAAAAAATACCAAAGTTTGGACCACCTCACACACTTCGCCGGGAATGGGCCAAAATACCGCAGAGCCACTTGCGTGCAGCGTGCGATGCTTTCTTCGGCCGTCTCAAGGCCATTATGCGCGCCAAATGTGGACATATTGAAAACTACTGATACAATTTGAAAATTGATGTATTTTCCAACATTTTTTTGCTTGGCCACAATAAAATTTATCAAAAAATAAAAAAATTATAGCATTTTAAAAAGTTGCAGTTCGAGTCATTTACCCTGTACACGTTCGCCAAAAGCTTCAGATGAATCAATCTGACTTCTTTAATATTAAAGAGCATGAGGAGACTGACTCAGCTGAATACACAATCTGCTCAAGATGTAACAAGTCTACTAACGCCGAAAATTATGCGAAACTTTGCTTCAAAATCCCGCATAACTGAAGGCACAGTCGATATGGAGTAAGCGCTGAACATATTCACCGGCATTGAGGGTGATTTCGACAGCGCGACTTTTTATGGGATGTGTATATCGACAGGCATCGACAGGTGGTTAGCTGGGGGCTTGTAGGGTAAAGTTGTAGGACAATCGCTAAGAGCAACAGACACATGAAGACTCATTGTATCCACGGGTCGACCGCTGGGAAACGGTGGTTATTTCACGGCTAATGTACTCCCTTTGACATTGCAGACTAGGTATGATCCGTGCAATTTGAAAAATTCTAACTCCAAGGAGGAATAGCTAGAGCCAAGGGATGCCTGGCCAAGAGGGCACTTAGTCTTTAGTTTCCTTCGGATACCGGGCGACCACCGATTTCGGCAAAACGGCTTAGGTGACTTTCTTATATTGTTTGGCTGTAATTTTTTTTTGTGAATGAAAAATGTTGGCCCTACTTTTGGATTATGATTATTTGATAAAAATAAGTCTGGAACTGTTAAATCAAGCGATCTTCCCGGCCAGTGCAAATCGCCAAAACAAGAGATTAGGCGACCCGAAAGTGCAACCCTCAGAATTTCGGTTGTGGCTCATGCAATATGCGCCATTGCTCCATCCTGTTGGAACCACATGTTCTCCAGGCCCGATACTCCGAAGTCCTCTGCGATATCTTCAAACACAGTTGCAATATTCTCAGCAGAACGGCTGCTCCGAGGTCGGCCAGACCTGACAGCAACTCGTTTTGTCCCATACTCTTCTAGGCGAGCGCGTAAGCCTCGTAGTGTTTGCCCAGTTGGTGTTGGCTGACCAGGAAATATGCGACAAAATTCACGCTCCTCAAAGTAGAATTGACATTTGCCGGCATTTTCAATAACTATAACATCTTCTGATAGGGTGATGACTTTTGCGCTATCTAGTATTACTAGTGGGAATCAGAATTGATCCACTAAACGAATTATTTGTAGAGACTGATGCCCCTCTAAAAGAATCAGCTTAGAAACTGTAGATCGGACTGTTGCTGCCAACTTTGATTTCGATATGAGAAGCGAGAAAGGGAATGTGTCCCTTCTGAGCCACTCAGGTACTTTGTGAGATAACAAAATCAGCAAGCTATCGGATTACGGATACCGGCTTCATTGGACTTACATATGTAGACCTTCGAAGAGGAGACGGTTCAAGCCAACTGTGAAACACGGTAGCTCTAAGGAACGTGTACTAGATACTGCCAAAATCGACAAAACCGGCAAAGAAGCTAAACGTACCCCATCCGACGACTCCACTCGGATGCTAAAAGAGTTCGAAAAGGAAATGTTACAGTTGACAAGGTTCCCTATAGCAATATACTGGGTGGCGTCAGGATGGGGGTAGTCCCTGAAGACATTAACCTCAATCCCCTTACTTAGTTATTTAAGGTGGCGCAGCAGTCCGGAGTGGACCTGGTCCTTAACCAACAAGCCTCTCCAGCAAGCTCTATCTTTAGCTATCTACCTTCCGTGTCGCACGCTAAGATGCTTGAGGACCGCTTCTACTTGCGTACGCAATCTGAGTTGCAGTCATCCTCTACTGTGCTGTACTCTGGGGGGCGAATTCGAAGACTTTTTGAAACGCAGCATTTGTCTGCGTACGCTTTATATAATCCAGCCACCTCAGTCGTTTGACTTTCACTCTTCTGGCTAAGTCGATGTCACTGTAAAGGACGTACAGTTCGTCGCGCTATCTTCTCCTCCACTCACCGTCTATTCAGACGGGATCGAAAATCAACCGAAGAGTTTTCCTCTCAAGGCAGTCAAGAGCACCTTCATCTATTTCTGATAAAGTCCATACATCTGCACCATAGAACAGGAGTGGGAGTCACTTCTGTTGTTTGAGACAGTGCTTTGCCCAAAGATGCAGCGATTGGCAAGAGTTATTCTTCGTTTGATCTCAGCGCTGGTGTTGTTGTCTGAAGTAGTAGCGAAGTGAAAACAATGTTATTAACTACCTCAATGATATGTCTGTCGGGGGTGACGCTCTGTCTGAGACGTAAGCGTTTCGTGTTGAATCTTGTTGACAGCATTGAATTTTAAATCCATCTTCGCCGTTTCACTGACATAGCGCTGCTTTCTCCGATTCTGTCAATATCATCGGCGTGTGCGAGTAATTGATGGAACTTTTGAAAGATTGTGGCTCTTGTGTTGGCGCATGAGATTTGCGCTATTTTTTCAAGAAATCGCATGACAGCACGTCGCTTTCTCTAAATCCTCTTATAACATCTCAAAGGTCTTGGTGAGCTCTAACCCATCTTGATGGATCAGCGTGGATTCTCCGTCGTCATCCTACGTAAAAGGACGAGTTTGGCAGGGATGGCAAAACTAGACATTACTCTGTATAGCTCGTCTCTATAAATGCTGTCATACGCGGCCTTAAAATCCATGAATAGGTAGTGTTCATCGATTTGGAGCTCGTGGGTTTCTTCCAAGATCTGCCGTAGTGTGAATATTTGGTCGATGGTGGACTTTCTTGGCCTGAAGCCAGATTCTTGATGAACGGCTTCAGGTGTTCACTCAATACGGTAGATAGGATCTTAGGATCTTAGGTGATGTTAAAAGGACTGATGCGTCTATAGTTGGCACAGCTCAGAGGGTCCCGTTTCTTTAGGACTCGACAAACACTTCTGAGTATCCATTTTTCGGGCATTCTTTCAGCCGACCATATTTCACAGATGAGTTGGTGTATGCTCCTTACCTTCGTATGCCGCTTTCAAAAGCTCGGCAGTCAGGTCGTCCGTTCCAGCAACTTTGTTAAGTCCAGCTTAGATATGGCTATCTTCACTTCACCAGGTCGGATGAATGGAATTGTTGGTCTACAACGTCCAGGTTGAATGGTTCATTCTGCCTGAGAGCGGTATTCGGTTCGTCTTTGCCGTTGTATAGCCTACAGAAATGCCCTTTTTCAAACCTTCAGCAATGACAGCAACTCTACCTTTATGTTCCCTTGTTAGTCTCTCCAAGTTTAGGTTCGGGGTTTGTGTCCGTGGCATGCTTTTTCCCCTTTCAAAGTTCCGAATATCATTCATAACTCAAATTTCTCGACCTCGCACTTCTTGTGCTTCTTCTTTCTTCTACTTGTAGAGCTGGTGAGCAGCTCTAGTTATCCGCTTTGCGCGCATCTTGCTTAGCTGCTTGTGCTTGCCGGCACTTGACGTCAAACTAGGCAGGGGTTTCGTTGTGATTGCCGAGTGAAATCTAGCACATCAAAAGCGGCACCTCTGATGGCTTTTTAGCAATGTTGCCACTGGTCTTCAATGCTTAATGGTGGTACCATAGATCACCTAAGAGTTTAAGGGAGTCTCGACCAGAAAACTATTTGGCGATCTCTTGCGATTGCAGCCGTCCGACTTTGAATTCCCCACAGTATTAGCTTGCCCTTGCGATGTTCGGGATATCCGCAACCGTACCTTGGCTATGACAAGGTAATAGTGCGCGTCAATGTTCGCCCCTCGGACATCCGTAATACTGAGGTAGTGCCGTGCGTTGATCGCAATATGGACAATATGGTTGACGGTTGATTGATCAGGAGTTCTCCAAGTCCCCTTATTAATACCGAGATGTGGAAACCGCGTGCTTGCTATGACAATGTTCCGCCCTGCCGCAAAGTAGATTAGCCTGAATCCGTTATCGGAGCTAGTGCTGTGCAGGCTATACTTTTCGACAGTACTACCAAAAATGCGCTCTATTCCTAGCTTTGCATTAAGATTGCGGAGGACAATTTCAATGTCATACGAGCAGTACTCGTAGGTCTTGTCCAAAAGCTCATAAAACCCTTCTTTGGTGTTGTCATCTTTCTCCAATCTCGGGCTTGCAGTAGATCCGTCCGTATGCAAGACTTGTTCTTGATTCGTCAATACATAGTTTTTCCATGGCCGGGAAGGCCAGTTCCATTATAGATACCCCTACGGCGAGTGGTCGATTAGACCGAAGGCAGTAACCTGTTCGGGGATATGAGCGCTGCTGTTGGTCCATTTAGGCCTCACCCGCAACCATCTCTTTTCTAATACCCTGACCAAGTCTCTGAAATGGTTACCGCCCAGACCTCCAAATATGTTGGAGTAGTCCAGATAAGGTCGTGCTTGATTTATTCTTGGATTTTTCTTCACCGTTGATTCCATTTGGGGAATTCATTCGCTGCTATTTTATTCTTGTGGTCGCAATCGCGCTTATAAGTCTAGTACGTCAAATCCGGATGGACATCGAGCAGTACCAGATGGTTATCACTTGGAGGTAAAACAAGTGCAACTACCGATGGATAGCGGGCTGTGGGTATGAATTTTGTTGGTGTGCTGTTTCGTATTGTTGGGCATAACATCTACAACAATTTGATAAGGTAAACCAACTCTGAATTTTTACCTCACTTGTGTTTGTCTTTCTTTATAATGACTCGGGAATTCAGAGTGGATATTTCCAATATACGCGGGAGTTATGTTCTTACATATATCTTAAAAAGAAAGACGCCAACTTACTAGAAAACAACATCGAACAGCATCGAACTAAAACTAAACTCTTAACAGCAAAAGTTCTTACTATGAGCTACTAAGAATGACCCACATAATTTATATGTACATTTATACATAACGAAGTAATATGTACATTGCATAGCAACTTGATGCTCTACGTTAGCTTGGTCATTGTTCCGCTACACAAACCAAGCCGAGATAGTGGTGAATTTGCTTCTTCTCATGCAGAGTATGTCGCTGGTGTGGGATCCATTGTTCTATAACTCGCCGCTTCTCCAGGCAAGTTGAAATGTTCCGCTGGTGTGAAGCCTTTAGTTGAAGACAGATTATATAACTCGGGCTAAAAAGTAATTACTTTTCTACATACGTCCACGTCTGCAAATACAGACCAGCTATTTTGACATTTAGTGAAACAGAGGTAGATCCCACACCTCTCAGATCACTCTGATCTGAAGCTACCTGGCTACGAACTAGTGCCATTATTCTTCTCTCACCGCGGTCTCGCCATCTACGTGCGTAGTGATGTAGCTTTCCAAACTCCATCACAATGGAGTCCCTGTTCCAATCCGGAATTCAATTTCATGTGGTTAAAATTCCATCTCCGTAAGCAAATTATCCACTACTGCTTTATTTACAGAAGCCCAGAACTGGACAGTAATTCGACCCTTAACGAGTTTGATGCGCTGTCCGACTACAAATAAAGAATTGTATCCCTGTATCCTCATACTGAAATCGTCATTGCGGGCGATTTTAATATACGCAATTCTGGGTGGCTTCGACATTTTGGACAGACAACACCCGAAGGACGGTGTGTTGAGACCTTTGCTGCGGAAAATAACCTAACCCAGCTTGTAAATGAGCCCACACGAATAGCAGACGTTGATAGTCTTGGCCAACACCCTGAACTTGTTTTTTGCTTCTCACCCTGAGATTTTTACTGTTAAAGTGCTCTCCCCTCTAGGCTCGTCGTACCATTGTGTCATATCAGCTAATTTCTCGTACACCCACCACACAGTTAGAGAAATAATTCTTAAAGGAACCATATGGCAATACGAGAAGGGCAATTGGAGTGGACTTAACAGCTTCTTTAAGAATTGTAACTAGTCGTCATGTTTCCTCGATAGCGACGTTGATGCCGCTGCTGACACTATTCTCCATGGAATGAGATCCTTTATCCCTCATCGCTTGAAGAGTATCAAACCAAAGAAAAAGCGTTGTACGACTCGAGCTGTAAAGAGGCCAACAGGGTTAGAGGAATGTTTTTTCGGTCTTGTAAGACCAACTCAACAGAGGAAAACCGAAAAAAGTTTAAACGAGCCAGAAATGACTGCAACGTCTTTCTCAAGCGTGTAAAACTCCAATACGACCAAAAACTGAGGCAAAAAATACTGCAATGTCCCAAAGGCAGTAAAAATGCTTGGTCATTCGTCAAAAACATTAGAAATTCTGCCTCATCCTCCATTGCAACGCTCATTTACAATGACATTCCAGCTGTCAGCTCTTGGGACAAAGCCAATCTGCTTGCTGCACACTTTGCGGCTAGCTCAACACTCCCAGATTGCGTTTTGTCAACGCCCACACTTGAGTGTGTCGAATCTACAATGGCACGAATCCACTTTCGCAGATGGAAAACAGCATTTGTCCAGCCCGTCCCTAAAAAAAGGTGAGTCTTCTTCTCATCTCTACAGGTCCATTGTACTTACGTTCCTTCTTTCCAAGGTCATGGAAACGCTGATAAATCGCTCATGAGATAACTCGAAATACGAAAACTTCTCAATGACCGGCAGTACGGCTTTCGTAGCAACAGGTCCACTGGTGATCTGAAGGCATGGCTCACCGAAAAGTGGAACCAAAGCATACATCTGGCGAAAGCAAGATACGAGTAGTTGCACTTGATATTTCTAACTCGTTTGACAGAGTTTGGCATCAGGCTCTTTTGTGGAAAATGGGTACTTTTGGGATCCTTTAGGAAAGTTCATTTCAAGTTGTCTTGGATGGTTTTAAGTCTTATGTTCATAAAGTAAATGCTGGTGTACCCCAGGGCTCCATTCTGTCTCCGACACTCTTTTTTTATCAATGATCTCTTGTCTGCCACTTTTAATCCAATTCCTTTTCTGACGACAGTACTATCTGCTTTTCATATTCGTTCCCGGACTCACGTCCCTGCTCTTCGGCTGTAGAACGAGAACGGCAGCGTATGTTAAGCTCATTAAATTCCGATATTAACAGCATAACCAATTGGGGAGCTATCAAAAAAGTGTAATCTGATGCTTCCAAAACACAATGCTGTCTGCTGCCATTATCCGTGAATGGCACTTGTATCGTCGAGACCGATAAACTTTCTATTCTCGGTATGTGTGTCAATGACAACTTACGTTGGAATTACCACATATACAGTGTCGTCAAAAATGCTGCGAAATTTCTATGTTTCCTCAAGCGAAGGAAGAAATATTTTACCCCTCTGACCTGGCCTCAATATATAAGGAATTTATCCGCCCAAAATTGGAGTACAATGCCCACATCTGGTCGGGTGCGCCAAACACATCTCTGCACCTGCTAGATAGGATCCAAAACCGAGCGATAAAACTCATAACAATGGACACCCTCGAACACCGATACGAGACATTACGTGTCTCACTCTGTTTTATTGCTACTGCCACCACCAGTGCTCCATACAAATTGCCAGTAGCCCATCCGCCCTTTCAAACCTTTAACCGTAACACCCGTCTTGCTATGAATGCTCATCAGTATACCCTCAAGCCCACTTTCGGATGTACTCTAAAATATCGTGATTCGTTCTTAAGCCGTACAACTCGCTAATGGAATTCCCTGCCTAGCTCCGTATTTCCTACTCATTATAACCTTCAAATATTTAAACCCAACGTTCACCGGTACCCCTTTTTCCATCCTCCCTGAGTTTGCTTCGCTCGCGCTGTGTGCAAACACTTTAAGGGTACTTAAATTCCTTGAGCGCGTGCAAAGAAGTTGTGAAGGAGAAATTTGACTCCACTCGATTATTATCTTTAGGGCTGCGTCCAGTCCTTGGTCTACACTAACAAGTTAACCACTTTTGACGAGCTCGAGGCCAACATTCGACACGCTATTGCCGGAATAACGCCGCACATATAGACCGAGTCATCAGGAATTGGACCGGCTGCTTAAAGCGCATACATAATGTCATAGAAATAGTTTCAAAATAAAGCCAGAATCAATTTAATATCTCCCACCGTTGTTGTTTTATTTAAATTTTTTTTCATATCGTTCTTATCTGGTCACCCTTTATATTGAAGCCAGATCAGAGAAGGTGAAATATTTCCTACGTCGTTTCAGGAAACCTAGATATTTCGCAGTATTATTGGCGACATCGAAATTATGGTCATTCCAACACAGTTTAAAACCCACTTCTGTCTTCCTGTCTGTTGCACGATCAAAGCCCTTTTCTGCAATCTCTTCCTCTTCTGTTTTCACCGCCCACTGTTAAATTAACGCAGCAAACTAGCGATATCATCCAATGTCGCTATGCGCAATTCTAACCTATCTACACTATAAATCTGGCTTTGTGTGCTACGAGGGTAAAACAGAAACAAGCGTCATGGTTTCCATTCAGCAGAAAAGCCTCCCTACCGATGTTACCAGGTTCAGGAAACATTATTTAAAGTATCACGAGATTTTCAATAAGTCTCCCCAAAAAGCCGCCCTTCGCAACTATGTACACTTTAAAAGAGTCTCACACCTCCAATGCTGTCGACTTGATCATGATAAATTTTTTCGAACCTAACAAGTCATGCAAAAACCTTCTTCTCACTTCCTATCACCAGAACTGCGGACTGGGTTGTAAAAGCCACGCCGTTTTGCGTCAATCTCATGCTGTCCGATTTAATATCTTATCTCCAACATAAAAAACCCATGGGTTATTCCCTCTTTCTTTCAAGGTTCCTCGGAATGATGACAGCGAACCTCTTATGATTGACTCTCCTTGTCGAGATGTCCTACTGGCCTTTCACAACAGCTTCGACTTCTCTCTCGCTGTGGCTTCCTCTTCTTCGAAGCTCGACTTTGTGTCAATTTAAATAACACTTGTCCTTGTACGTTATATGTTGCGACATTCTTCTGGCCCAACCTACCGAATCCTATGAAGGACGTCTACCAGATTGACGTACTATAACTACGAGTGTAGTGCTCCTTTTTAGTTAAGTAATTAAAATAAAATTTCGTTTTCATTCTTCGATAATGCGATTTCTGTAGCGTCTCCGTTTAGTACACTTAACGCCTCCTCTCATCCAAGTATCTGCGATGCAAGGAAATTTAGGCGGACGTCCTTTAGAATGGGACACCTCTCTCAACTTAAGGTTACAAAGGCTACACAAATTTGGCAGTTCTGGGCGGTGCGGTATGTAGTTCAAATTAGTTAGTTCTCCTCTTAATTTGAAGATGGTGCTTAATATATGCGTTGAGCTTCTAGCCAAGAAATACGTCTTGTCGTCCAAATTATGGTTCATTTTGGTGTAGTAATGTCGGCATTGCAATGATTAGGCTTCATTCGTTTTTGGTACATACTTTGACCAGTTTCAACCAGCAAAGTTCATTTGGTGTACCTAGCAGACTAAAATCGCAATCCGATGCAAAGTTATTCCAATCTTGTACAGATTTATACCCATGGGGTACAATTTGCGAAAGCACTAACATGGGTATCCTTTTTTGATTAATTGTCATTACTCTCACCACATAATTAAGGTCGAGCTTGAGGGTATCCAGGAACTGAGGTGTAACTCTTGTCTCCAAGTGGAGCATGTAGTTGGGTGTACTGCTCAAAAGTTTGAAAACACCCTTTATGAAGTAGCGCAGAAACTTTTCCACGATTTGAAAGGACCAGTATCCCCCTACATGCGTCACGTACAAAAGGACAGATGTTGCTGTAGCACAGAATATTTTCTGTTTTGAGATATGCGATATGCACATATTTATTGTTGATACATCCACGCCAGACTGCATGTATCACCCGCTTAGCTTCACCTAGCTTGATTTGTAGATGCTTTTTGATATTTAAGTTAGATGTTATCAAAACTCCAAGATATTTACACTCTCGCGCTATTTCGATCTGTAGGAGCTTCCACTTCCTGCTTCCAGGAGCAGGTATGCTCGAAAATCAGCATCTTTGACTTTGATAGGTTTACAGCCAGATTTTAAGTTTTGCAGTAGCTTTCGAGTCTGTTAACCACGAGTTGCATAGTATCCACTGAATCTGCTAGGAAGACAATATCGCTGGCAAACATTAGCTGGAATTTTCGGTTGACTCAGCTCTATTTTCCCTTAACATGGTTTGTTATGTCATTTACGTATAATATGAATAGCAGTGTACTTAGAGCGCACCCTTGTTTCACGCCTATCGATGTACTGAACTCTTTCGACACGTTGTTGCCGTCCCAGATACATGCCACGTTGTTTTTGTATATACTACAGATCTCAACACTCTAATGACTCTGTAGTGGAATTGATATCATTATCTTCGGCGATTTTAATCTGATTCAGCTGAAATGGAATCCGTCTGAAGACCTACCTTCTTCGATTCTAATTCCATTTCTTGTAGGGAATGTCTCTTCTTAGATCGGTTAGCAGACTCTAGTCTATGTCAAGATAGTGGCGTTTCCAACTATATGGAAAAGCATTTAGATCTTATTTTCACAACTGATGTCATTAATTTCTTAGTATCGTGTTGTTTCCTATCACTTTCAGCTGTCAATAAATTTCATCCTTCTCTTGTTTCATTTTTCCACAATTCTCCCCTCCAGTCGCTTCTGCGATTTTCATAAAGCTAATTTCCGTAAAGTCAATACCTATCTAAGCAGGGCTTCTTTCGAGTTTACCAATATATCTCTGGCCGATGCCCTCTCCATCTATTACAGTGAAATATTAAAATCCATTTCCCCGCCTAAAACATCTTCTACATCCCCTCCTTGGTACCGCTCTCCGCGAAATAAAAGAAACAAGTCATGACCGGTATTCATTCGCACCTACTCTTCTTCCGACTATACAAGCTATCTAGGTACATACGAGTATCTTCATTTCATCGAACTCTGTCTATCAACGCTACCTATGTAGTGCGCTAAACAATCTTATAAACGACCCCAAGTCCTTTTTTCACTTTGTCAATTGCAAAAGTAAGACCTACGGTTATCCTTCCTCCTTCTCTTTCGAAAAGAAATCTTCAAGTGATCCACCTAACATTGCCAACTTTTTTGCTACATTTTTCAAATAATCATTTGCCAACAACTCCTTTCTACCAGATCCTTCTTACTTCAGTGACCTACCAAATTTCAGCGTTCGTTCCTTTCTCATACAAAATTTCAATCATGCTAAAATATTATTGAACTAAAGCTACAAAAATATAAAGATGAATTTCTATCCGGCCCAGATGGTCCCCAGTCCGATTTTCTTAAAAAATGCTCTTCTCAAATTTCTCTCCCACTTTCCTACCTCCTTCGTCTATCCCATACACAGGTTACCAATTATTGCCCCATTGCTAAACTCTCTCATGTACCCAAACCCTTTGAAAGCCTTTTATTTGAAGCCTTTAGCGCAAGTCTGTTATTTCGCCTAGACAACAGATGCAGATCAACTACCACAAGCCTAGTTGAATTCGTGTCTGTTACACACGCAGCCTTAGAAATGGAAAAGAATTCGATGTTATGGCCACCGATTTCACTAAAGCCCTTGATTGAATTCTCTTTAAATTGCCTGCTCTCGGCTTTGAACCTCTTCTATTAAAATGGATATCTGCTTACCTGGTAAACCGATATTACAGTAACCCATATTCTGGAGTTCCATAAGGCAGCCATCTAGGTCCCCTTTTCTTCATTCATACTTTTAGCGATCTTGAGTGGGTCATTAAATACTCCTTCGTCTCCCTTTAGGCTAGTGACGAAAATTTTTTAAAACTATTTCTTCTCCTAAAAATTCTGCCCTTCTTAGGTCTGGTGCCTCAAAAACTGCCTAGAACTTAATATCGCCAAATGCCAATCTACAACCTATCTCCTTCCCGATTTTAGTTTTTCTATGGTCAACCTATTCCATTGGTTCAATCTTTGCAAGACCTTGGCAGATTATTCGACTGTGAGCTTGATTTCCGTTTGCATATCGATAAGGCGATCTTTAAGGCCAACTCTTGTCTTTATTAAATGGTTGCGCAAGCAATTTTCCAAACCGTACCTAACCAGATCTATGTTAATTATCAAGGGGCGACTGTTTGAGTATGCCAGTCAAGCTTGGTCCCCTTTTCACCGAGTTTATGTTTGTCGAATCGAGGATAGTCAACGTCGATTCCTTCGATTCGCTCTCCGTGGTCTGCCCTGGAACGGCTCTTTAATCATACCTTCCTATCAGGATCCCCTCAAGCTTATCAATTTGAATTCCTTAGAAGAACGTAGGAATATAGCTGACGTTCTTTTCTTTCATCGCCTGCGAATCCCTTCACAACTCTATTCTTCGTCTCTTCTATCTACTTGTCCACTGTACCTCTTATGGCTCCAACGAACCAATCTCCCGTTTGCTCCGAAAGGTTAACTTCGTTTTTGATTTCGACGCTGTCGTTCACGTTCTACAGCCGATGAGGATGGACATGAGTCCGAGAACGACATTATAAGAGCAGAGAGTACTGTCGTCAGAAAAGGAGTACTCGTATATTGGATTAGAAGCAGCAAACAAGAGATCATTGATGAAGATTAAAAAGAGTGTTGGAGACAGAACGGAGCCCTGGGGCACACCAGCATTTATTTTGTGAATATCAATACCGTCCAAGACAATTTGAATTGAACGTTTCGAAATGTAATTTCTAATCCAATGAAGAAGAGAGTCATCGATCCCAAAAGAACGCATTTTCGACAAAAGAGCCTGATGCTAAACTCTGTGAAATGCCTTAGGAATGTCAACTAAGAACTACATATCTTAGTTTCGCTAGATTGATGTACGATTTGGTTCCACTTTTCGGTGAGACATGCTGGTGGATCTATTGCGACTAAGAGCAATAAATCGTACTGCCGGTCATTGAGAAGTTTTCGTGTTTCGAGATATTAAATGAGCTGGCGGTTTATCAACCAACGACTTAGGAAAAGGGGTAGGTTTGTGCAAGAGGTCTGTGGGAGGAAAGAAAGGAAGATTCGTTTTTAGGAGAGGGTTGTATAAATTCTGTTTTATTACAGACTCGAGAAGAGCCCTTTAGAGTAAGATTGAAGAGAAAGCTTAGGCAGTGGTTTTGTCAGCGTGAAAGGGAATACCTCTGGATCAGCGGACTCGTGTATATTGAGATGTTTAAGTATCCTTGGTAGGGAGTGTGAAAGTGGGCTCCTTTCACATTATAGGTGGAGACATGACATCTGGAAACATTGAACTGACTTCGAAGTGCACGGCAAGAAGAATGGTCTTGTCTAAAGAGCTAACAACTGAAATATCATTAATTCCACATAGGTGGAGTTACAGTTCGGGGTAAACCTATGCCCCAACTAACAAGTCCCTCCAACAAGTCCGATTTTTAGCTTCCAGTTGGGCACTCTTATGCGCGCTCCCTGAGATCAGGTCTCAGAAGTTTCGACGAAGTCCATTCGCTCTACATGTTCTAGCCATCTCAAGCCATTGATGCGCAGTTTTGTGACTAGGCCGATGTCGATATACAGGCCGTATTGTTCGCCGTTGAATCTTCTCCTCCAAAGCTTTGTCAACGCAAATGAGAGCGAATATTTTCTGAAGGATTTTTCTCTCGAAATGACTGAGTATATCTTCATCCGCTTTCGATAGAGTCCATGCCTCAGTGCCATAAAGTTGGACTGGCACGGTCAAGGTCTTATATAGTTTTTCGAGATAGGGCCTTACTACTCAAATGCCTTCTTTGTACAAAGAAAAAACGATTGGCGAGAGTGGTTCTTCGTTTTATTACCGCTGAGTGTTGTTTATAGCAAAGCGGAGATAGATAAAGTCTGTTATTACCTTGAGATCATAGCTGTCGATTGCAACGTTCTGTCTAATTCTTCGATATTGAGTGTCAGGCTTGGTTTTACCCTCATTTACCGGTAAGCCTATTTTGGCACCTTCCATTGCATTATTAGGGAACGCACCGGTGACAGCCCGCTGAGTTCTCCCAATTATGTCGAAATCATTAGAAAGATGTGCCTCCAATATTAACTTGTGAGTTCGGCACAATCTTTTCAAGTATGAAGCCACATGATGGCGCGTCACCTTGTCTAAAACCTTCTTTGACATCAAAGGTCTCAGTTAAGTCGTTACCTAGACGGGGCAACGAGTGTTAACCATAGCCATTCTGCACAGACGGACGAAATTGGCATGGTTGGAAGAGCTAGACATGGCTCTATATATTGTGGCTCGTGTCTATAAATGCTGCCATATGCGGCCTTAAAATCAATGAAAGATGGGGAGTATCGACTTGGAGCTCATGGGTTTTTTTCCAGAATCTGCCGGAGTGTGAAGATTTAGTCGATTGTGGACTTTCCTAGTCTGAAACGGCACTGATAAAGGCCAATTACGTTGTTGACTAAGGCTCTCAGACGTTCACGCAATATAGCAGATAAGATGTGCTATAGTTGGAGCAGTTGACGGTGGAGGATCGGCATACAGTCTTCAGACCAGATCTGATTTGTGAGTTGGTGTATTCTCTCCAGCAGCTTTGAATACCTCGGCCGGTAAAACATCAGGTCCAGCTGATTTGTTCGATTTTAGCTCAGATATTGCTATCCTTACTTTGCTCCGGTCAACTGAACCGTAGTTTTGTCTATCATCGAAGGGCTTCTTCGCCGTTTAACAGTGCAGAAAAAGGTTTTCCATATTTCAGCACCGACTGTGACTCTATTACAAGGTTATTTTCTTCACCTCTACAGGCTTCTGTACGGGTCTTCTTGCCTTGGCGCGTCCTCTTTATCTGTAAAATGTCCCTGCGTTATTCCTGGAGTATAACCTCTCACTATCTTCAATCACTCGCTTCTTGTGTTCTTTTTTTCATTTCCTATAGAGGCCGATGATGTTCTTCCCACCTCGTCTACTAGTAGGGGTCACGATCAGCTCTCGTTCGTCGTTACAGCAGAGCTTTGTTCGCTTATGGTTTAGGTGAATGAGGTGGACGAGTGAAACACCCAGCATATCAGTTGCGACATGTCTGATGGCATGTTGGCAACGTTGCCACCGGTCTTCGGTACTTGATGCTGGCAGCATAGGAATTGTTGAGAGATTTGGGGATAAGCGTTCGGCGAAGATTCTGGCGGTCTCTTGCCATTGCAGCTTTTCTACGTTATATCTTCTCACAGTAGTTCTTCTGATTTGTGGTATTTGAGAAATCCGCAATCGCAACTTGGCTCGGTGATCCGTGTTAATGTTGGCTGTCCGGAACATTCGCACCTCCAGAATACTGGTGGCATGTCTTGCGTCTATCGCAAAATGATCAAATTGATTTAGTGTTTGTTGATTCGCAAACCGCCCTGTTCCGTTGTGTATATTGAGGAAATCGTGTGCTATAGTGATATTTCGTCCCGTCGCAAAGTCAATAAGCCTAAGTCGGTTGCCAGACATGGTATCGTGTATGCTATGCTTACCTTACCAACTTCTATACCAAAGATGTCCTCCTTTCCTATCCTGTCGTTATGCATACTTCGGACATTACTCATATGTCTTGTCGAGGAACTCGTGGAATCATTCTTTGGTAGCATCGTCTTTGTCTTCCATAGGGCCATGGGCTTTTATGTAAGTGAATTTACCCTTGATGTGGATTGTCATACGACATTCGCTCTCGTGTCGGGAGTTCAAGGCGCCTTGCCTAAGTCTGGCAAATATGGCAAATCCGCATCCGAATATCACAGTTTTTAATCTTCCCTATGTCCAGCCTCCGTCTTCCAAATCACTGTAGCGTGTACCAGGCGGAAATTTTGGCGATTAAAGAAGCTCTGTCCTGGGTGATATCTGCGAGGGATATCCGCATCTTTTCGGATAGTCAGGCCGCTACCAAGTCCCTGGACTCGGTCTCACTAGGTTCTAAAACCGCCCTTGAAAGCCGATCATCCCTTATGGAGATGGCAGAGCAGTTCAACCTTCACCTTTGTTGGGTGCCGGGCCACAAATACATTCCAGGGAACTGTAGAGCCGATGAACTCGCCAAAATTGGAACCACTCTACCTATTCTACCGGAAAGGGGTAGCATAGGTATCTCAATCGCTACGTGCAAACTAACATTAAAGCTGGATGCCAATAAAAGAACAGACCTTGGACCAAGATGTCTAGCGACCAAACAGATCTGGCCAAAACTAGATCTGTATCGCTGTAAGTGTCTGATCCTTCCAAATAAGGAACATCTCAGCGCCATCATAGGTGTCATCACTGGATACTGCCTTATAGGCAAGCACGCAAGAAGGCTTGGCGCCTTTACAAACGATTTCTGCAGAAGCTGCATGGACCAGCTCTCTCCCAGAGAAGAAAACTTCACTTAGGAGCTTTCTCTACAACGACCTAATCGACCTAAAAAATATAGACGTAAACAGTCTCCTACGCTTGATCATAAGCTCAAACTGGTTCCATTAGTAAGAGGATCATAGATCCACGTGGCATCACAATGGGCCAATAGGCCTAACTGGGTTGGTATTTCCAACAGCCACTCTTACCTACCTACCTACCTATGTCCGGCCCATCCCATCGCACTTCCTGGATGGTGGTGATACCTGCGTGATACTAGCGAAGAGCCTCTGCTAATTGCTTGACTACTCGTGGCCTGTTAAGGGTTCGAACAATCCACGTGCAGATCAGAAGGTCGTTGTCCTCTAATCGTTTTCTAGGGTCGTCAACAGTAAATTCATTTTCATCCGAGGCCAATAGTTGGTTCATCACATATTTTAATCTGTTCCGTAGTTATAGGGTAGTGAGCGCTAGTAGAAGTATACTGGCCGGGCATGCCTTTGCTATTTTAACATGCCCTCATGCAGTTACCGCGGACCACCACTGGGAGGTGAGGCAAGCACCTCGCTACGAACTTGATTGCTGCTCTGCCGGCCCAATCCAAGTTATAGGACACTCAGCAGTGTAATATGAAATCAAGTTGAACCTTGCCTCTAAGCTTTATGTCGCTACTCTGGGATAGTAAAGTACAACGGTCTTTAGTGTCACATACTAAAACTAGGGGTTTGTAAACTTGCTGAATCGCTGATAAAAGCACTCACAAAGGTTCCGGAAGATGGTTGATTTCATCAGCGGGATCAATGGCTTAACATCTATAGAAGCTAGTTGATAAGCTTTTGTATTCACCTAAATATTTCCAGGACCATTAAGGCGGGGCTGTACTTTCTTCCAAGTTACGCTAAAAAAATTCCGGAATGCCAACTGTCAGATTCGAAAGAAGCAAAACCAAATTTGCAAATACCCAGTACGATCTGCACATAGTAATTCGCGAACATTTTTTACCGTTGCTGTCGCGAGCAATCGTATCTCCTGAGACTTCGTAGTTGTTGTAGGTAGGTAAGGTATATAGATGATCCAATTCAGGGAAAAGATCGTAATATCCTTTGCGTCAACAGTAATTGTAACAGACGGTCGCTTGGTCAGTATGGTGACAGTACGTACCATATACGTACGTAAGTAGGAACATACTTCTCTGCGTCACAGCTGCAAAGTATTCGTACCAAGTACACCGAGTATTGAGTACGGAGTACGGAGTACGGAGTACCGATTACCCTGCCAAGCCCAACAAAAGAGAAAAAACCGCTTAAAGAAGCCAGAAGCACACAGCATACGATACAACAACACAAACGAGCTAAGAGAAAGACACCCCTCCCCTTTAAAAGCGGGGTTCAGAAATCCACGT
Source organism: Volucella zonaria (assembly GCA_963966105.1). Lineage (NCBI taxonomy): Eukaryota > Metazoa > Arthropoda > Insecta > Diptera > Syrphidae > Volucella > Volucella zonaria. The sequence goes on along the minus strand of OZ014532.1, from coordinate 107,618,642 downwards.
TTGACGCGATGGTGTGAATGGTGTGAATGGTGTGCGCCCCCCTCCCCAACAGGTATAAAAATAAACGCGAACGCCACACCAAGGCGGGGAGCAGCATACTCAATACTCATATCGGGCCTTAATACGAGTAACTGTAGTTTTCGTAGCACTCACTCAATACACTAGTAGTGAGCGCAGCGCACATTCGATCGTTCCGTTCCAACGATGGCGAGTCACTCCTCACATGCACGAGACCGGTCGGTCAATTTGTGATCAGTGGACTCGTATGCGCGCGCGTCCGTGTCGTCAGATCTGCGCTTGTATATGTAGGTCTACGTCCGATAATACTTTCACTTTCAAAGGTTTACGAACTCTGCGTTTCTGGTGTTTACATATGGCGACCGCACTAATGGCATCGACGGTGCGCAATGTTGAGCGAAGGTCTTTGTGTTTTTTTTTTCCCCCGTTTTTTGTTGTTTTTGTTTTTTTTTTTGTCTCTTTTTGTAATCTTTCTCTTTTGTGTTTCCTTTTTCTGGTTGTGTTTCTGCGGTTTTTGTGTTTTTTTTTTTTTTGTTTTTGGACTAAGGAGGCTTAGTTCTTATTTATTTGCCTTATATACCCGTCTACTTAGCAATTTGCATTTAGAAAATAAGTTAGAAGCCAGAGATTGAATTCCAGATTTTTGATTATTTTTTTTGAGGTAAAACGAGTTCAAGTGGAGCTTTTAGAATTGGCTAAGTAAATCTCGGAGTGTGCTATGAGCCTAGTTTGGCGCGCATCGGAAGAGGTCAATGAAACTGTTACCAAAATTGGACTACCTAGTTAGCTTAGGTATGGTAAGTAACAGTCAATATCTAGATTTGGGGACATCCGATCGAGAAGAAGGGGAAGAGAAAAGATAGAGAAATTTTTGAGTCTTGTGTGTTATTTTGGGCCTGTAGCTTTTTTTTTTTTTTTTTCTGTTCAGCGGGACTTATAGCGCGATTTTGAAGCCGTGAACTTTTAAGAAGACCGCATATTAGAAATCGGCTTATGATGTAATAGCCAAATGTTTTCGAAAGTGATTTCGATCACAATGGATGAGTTCATTATACTCAGATGGATGTCGTTGATCTATCGGCGATAGGATAATTATTTATTGCCATACAAATGTAATTAAGAGCGCTGTTCCCTTCCACTTTCTATGATGGATGTATATATTTTCAGAAAAGACTTTTGTTTTTCATGATCAAAAAACTGTTCTACTGGTAAAATTGATTGTTTTTAAAATAAGCAGAAAATAATTTTTACGTATGATATGAGTACAATTTTTTCCTAAAAGTTCCAGGAATAGCCAACATGTGGCGCTCCTGTTTTACCAATCCAAGGTGTTTTTTTTTGTTATGTTGGTAGAACTGTAGTTGAAATTCCAGCAAATTATAACATCGTGTGGTCTATTTTTTTCTTCCCAGGGATGTTTGAAATATGTGCAAAAACTGAACAACGAATTTGCATAATAAGACATTGGAAATATTGAAAACGAGTTTCGGGAACAATGGTTTACGACTGGCATGCGCGCTTCAGAAATCATTGCGATGACGACCATTCCGGCAGATCATCGAAATGGACAACTGAAGAACATGTCGATGAAATCAGGGAGTTAGCAGAGATGACCAGGAGTTGGTTAAAATTCATTCACCGTATTTGAACCAATCGTTGCGATGTCGAAGGACTCGAATTTCCTGGTAAAAGAGCAGCGTGTGGATATTGCAAAAGACATGCTTTCCGAGACATTCATCAAACGTGTCATTGCTGGTGACAAGACATGGACATCAGCCGACTGAATGGTGTGCTCCAAATGAGTCAAGTCCTAAGGAACCACGTCGTTTTAGTCAAAAAGGAAGCGGGTCTAACTGGTGTTGCGTATTATGTCTACATGAAGCCATTTCTAAAAAGGCCTCAATTGTGGAAAGAAAATTCGTGGATTTTTCAAATTGGAAGTCAACTAAAATCATGCGAAGATGAGTAGTTTCTGAGACCACGGCAAGAAGTAGAATTGGTTTAGCTTCCCATTAAATGTTGAGTGCGACCTATGAAGATCAGTCGTTCACATATCTCCGTGGAGAGCAGACGTGTTTCGGCTTGCGAGTGTACAGTGATTAGTAAAATCAGTGAAAACGAGACATTTGAGGAAATTGCTACAGGCTCCAATTAGCAGGGTGTCAGTGTGCTCGGCCGACAGTTGACGGTCGTGGGTTCGAATCCCCGTGTACTCATAACAACTTTTTTTTTTTTTTCATTTTTATAAAAAACAATAAATTTAAAGTGGTATTAAGTGTTGTCCATCACGTGATGGATTGTGGAGAGCGGTCCGCTATGTCAATAGCGGGATCTGCTGAAATACCAAGTGAGGCGTCAAGTGGTTCGATCCAAACGCCAAAACCAAAGAGAAGGAGGAAGCTTTGTAAAACTTCCAACTTATTAAAACAGCCCACCCTACCAACGGCCAACAACTTCGCTTCATTGGCAGCAAGCGAATCTGACGATGAAGAGGAAGAAATGGAGGCCATATGTAGCAGCATCAAAATGCTACAAGAAAGAGTGCTGGCCATAAAAGAAAAACAAATGGTAAGAAGGAAGAAGGAAGAGCAAGAGCAATCCCAACAACAGCAGCTTGCTCAAAAGCAAGCACAACAACAAAAGCCAAAGAAACACCGGCAACAACAACAAGAGCAGTCACAACATCGGCAACAGCTAAAACAGCAGCAGCCACAAAAACGGCAACTGCAAAAACAGCAGCAGCAGCAGCAACAACATCAGCAGCAGCAGCAGCAGCAGCAGCAGCAGCAACAACATCAGCAGCAGCAGCAACAACAACAACAACAACAACAAAAACAACAACAACAACAACAACTACAACAACAACAACAACAACAACAGCAGCAGCAGCAGCAGCAGAAGAAGAAGGAGAAGGTGCCGCCTATCAACACCTATAAATTGGAGGTAAATGCTACCAAGGACCTGTGTAAGTTGGTCATTGGTAATAATTTTAATATTAAGAGATTGGGGAACGATCGCCATGCCATCCACTGTAATACAGTGGAGGGCTACGCGAAAGTGAAAGAGCTCCTAAAGGAAACGACGACGGAGCACTACTCATTCACACCGAAGTGTGAAAAGCGGCAATCGATGCTGCTGAAGGGGTTGGAACCGTCTTCTGATCCTGAGGAGATCCTGGCACTGCTTAAAGAGAAGGAGTGCGAAGGACTCAAGTTCGTGGGGGTAAAGCCATTTACCACAGCTAGAGCCAGGCGGGAGAAACGGAGTCTGCCGTTCTTCCTGGTGCAGCTCAGTCCCGAAAGCCGTCTGGATAGTCTAAGGAGTATTAATGTCCTAGACTACCAGGTGGTTCACTGGGAAAAATTAAAAAGGAGCGAAGGCGTTATACAATGCGTTCGCTGCCAGAGGTTCGGGCACGCCGCGTCGAACTGCCAAATGCAGCCTCGATGCGTGAAGTGCGCAAAGAACCACAGTTCCGAGGAGTGTCCTCTGGGTAGGGACGGAGCATCCGATAGGACGCAGCTCTCTTGCGTGTTATGTGGGAACGTGGGACACACCGCAAACTATCGGGGTTGTCCTAAGTTCTCTGACATTAAAAAAGCAAAACTGGCTCGGCAGCAGAAGGTGGAGGTCAAACGTTCACCTGTGAGGCTTCAAACACCAGCCGTCACGTCCCAAATTTCCTACGCCCAAATGGCGGCAGGTAGGGGTGCTACGGTACAGCAAACGACTGTTGCTTCTCCGGCGCCAATGCCGAGAACAACGGAAGCTGCACCTAACATGTTGGCCATCTTGCTCGCAATCCAAGGGCAGATGGCTCAGCTGCAAAAGCAGGTGCAAGAACAGGCCAAGCGGGTGGACCAGATCTACGCGCTGCTGCCGGGCCTAACGCAACACACGTCGTAATGGGTACGCACATGGTGGAGCAAACTTTGAAGGTCCTTGCGGTGAATGTTAATTCACTGATTAGGATCGAACGAAGAGCCGCGATGTTTAAATTGCTACAAGACCAAACTCCTGATGTGCTTTTCGCTAGTGAAACCAAGCTAACAGATAAGCACAAACTGGAGTACAATAATTATATTGTTAGAAGAAGAAACCGGCCCGGATCCAAACGTGGAGGCGGTGTTGCGATCTTCATTAAACAAGGTATAAAATTTCACAGAGTGTACAAGGGAGTGTTGCGTAGGTTCCGGGTGTTGGAGGCAGTCGTCATTTACATCCCGCTCCGCAGTGGAAAGCGGCTGTACTTGGCCTCTGTTTATGCACCTGAGACTTCACAATCCACTTTATTCATTACAGAGCTCGACACGCTTTTTCGACTCCTGAGACTGGAATCGGGGGAGAATTATTTTATAATCGGCGGGGACTTCAACGCTAGACACAGAGATTGGGGAAATAATTTGCCAAATACTAGAGGGAACCTACTACTCGATTGGTGGGGTCAGCACGATGTCATGTACAGACTCGGTCTTAAAGCGACGGATAATCCGTCGTTTCCCAGAGGTGGGTCTTATTTGGATCTACTGCTGTACGACGAACGTATACGACTGACAGGTACGAATTTACAAACGCTAAACTGTCTGCGCACATTCGTGTATGACAGTGACCATTGCGGTTTTAGTACCGAAATTACAGTTCCCAACGAAATTGCGGAATTGGAGGAGTTTGTCCAAAGATATTCTTACAACTACAGTAAGACTCGATGGACACGCTTCTCCGCAACCATGACAAGTGCGCTCTCCTCGAATACGCTCCACCCACCGTCCAATAGGAATTTGACAAACGAGGAGATCGACAATTACCTAAAACAAATGGACGAGACAATTAAACAAACTATGGACTCTACAATACCACGATATCGACATACGACTAACGAAGACCTGTTCCGCAATCCTACTATTGACGCACTGCACCGACAGAAAAGTAGACTTCTGACAAGACTCAAAAACTTGTACAGACAGTTAACTGACAGACAAGACCCGGAGATTAGGACACTGAAGGCATCGATTAAAAATATTCAAACGTTAATAAAAGAGAATTACAGAATTTCTGTAAGTTCGTATTGGAACAACAGGGTTCGGGCTGTAAACACCAGCAACCCGAATATGTTCCCGCAAATAAATAAACTATTTCGGAGAAAAAATCAAAACGACCTTCAGTGTCTTAAAATAGCCCGGACAACAGACAACGAACGGTTACTGACAATAGCAGGTATTGATCCAAATGAGGCCGCTGATGATGACGACTTCTTTGTGATCGAGGATCCACAGGAGAAGGTTGAGGCCATAGGGGCGACTTTCCAGGAAATATACAAGGCCACTGATACCATTGGTCCTAATTATGACCTGGACAATCGCGTCTTGGTGCACAACCTCTACATTCGAAATGAAGTAGAGAACTGGCGATCCGAGGGCTCTGGTTTCACTCGCTTCAGCGACGAAAATATGGCAAATACTGTCATTACCAGAGAGGGTGACCTACCTCCGTTCATTTCGAAGGAAGAGCTCCGTGAGATCTTCGACACAATCAGGGCTAAGAAATCAGTGGGGACCGATGGTATTCCAAACATCGTGCTTCGACATCTTCCTCTAGAAGCGGTGGACATTTACACCACCCTGTTTAATAATGCAATGAATAATGCACATTATCCAGCGCATTGGAAAACGGCGGTGGTTCAACCTATCCCCAAAAAGGGAAAGGATATATCCAATCCGGCGAATCTCCGGTCGATAAGTCTCCTTCCGAATATCAGTAAGGTGTTTGAAAAAGTAATCAATAGAGCTCTGTCTAGGTGGGTTGAGGACAAACATATAGTTCCGGATAATCAATTCGGTTTTAAGGCGGGACATGATATCTCACATGCCGCGTCTAAACTGGTGTCCGATATCCAATGGAATAAAGGCAAAAACCAATGCACTGGTGCCTGCCTTGTTGACTTGGAGAAGGCCTTCGACACTGTATGGTTAGAGGGTCTTTTCTATAGGATGACTAGGCTGGGGATCAGTAAACCACTCTTGTACATTCTTTATAATATGCTAACCAACAGACAGTTCATCGTGAAAAATGGCGATGTGACTTCTGTTGGTATATTTCAAATTAAAAATGGTCTTCAGCAAGGCGCGGTCAATTCGCCGATCCTATTCAACATTTATACAAGCGACTTGATAGGTTCACTTCCCCATACTATTGCGTACGCAGACGATTTGATAGCGTACAGAACAGGTCCAAAAATCGAGGTCATTAATACTCTCTTGCAGCGTGACTTCGATAAGATAAGACGATTTTGCGATGACTGGAAGTTGAAAATCAACTTTCAGAAGTCGGAAACCATTCTCTTTAGGACGCCGTTGTCTGGAGCCTCTAGGGATACCAGAAAAAATTGGCGAAAGTTCTCGATCATTGGACAACACGGACAGCCACTTGCCTGTCGAAATGTAGTCAGATACCTTGGGATCTGGCTAGATCAGTTTCTGTATTTTGACAAAAATGTAGATGCTGCTCTGGCCAGAGCCAAAGGAGCTTTTGCCCTTACAAAGAGACTGTTTTATAGCAGCCAACTCGATGCGAGGGTAAAGGTAATCTGCTACATGGCCCTTATCAGGCCCATGCTGGTATTTGGTTGTCCTGTGTGGTTCAATGTGCGAGCAAGCTTAATGGAAAAGATTCGGGTGTTTGAGAGGGCTTGCCTTAGGGCTTGCCTTCGCTTGTACAGAACACCAGAGTCGGAGTACAAAAAATTTTATCGTAATGAGGTCCTTTACAACAGGGCGAACCTAATACGAGTGGACAACTTCGTAATTAAGCTGACTCGAAGGCATATTGCAAGAGCAATGACCTCGACGAATAACCTGATATCGGGGGCTTACTACCCCAACTACCTTTACCACGAGAGTGTGCGCTCTGACGGCTTCGTTCCACCGGAAGCATTCCTCTACCTAGATCAGATAGGGTTGATCCAGGATAGATCAGCGGTCCCGTTAATCTTCCATGTCGCTCGGAAAGCTGGGGACAGGCGACTCAACTACGACAGAGACGTCGCACACGGCAGTGTGGATCGTCTCAGGTTCAGTAGGGCGGTGGGGAATCGCGATAAGAGGGATGTCGTTCGGCAGCACCAGCATTTCTGGTGGTTAAATGATGGAGAAGATGTTTCGTCGTCGTTTCCGTCAATTACGGACCAGCCTCACTAATGGGGCAGAGCTGACCAATCCATTTACACTGTGAATAGCAATGGCCAGCTTGCATAGGTTTAGGTTAGTATTTAAGAAATACATATTTATATTAGTATATACATAGGTATATACTAGTATATGTATGTCATTGTGAATATTGTCTATGTGTATATATGTGTGTATTGTGTAGGTAGGTTAGGTAGACTAAGATTTATTTTAAGCTAGATGTTAAGTTTTTATAAAAAATATGTCCATATGCTAAGTTTTTTGTTAAATTCTTTTCTTAGCCTTAAGCATAGAAAATAAGTATATATAAGTATAAAATGTAAACAAAGTCGAAAGACATATATATAAGAGTTTAGAGTAGCTTAGAGTGCCTGTGTGGGGCCAGTAAGTTAGTATAACTTTGTTAAGTAATTTTAAGCTAGCATTTAAGCATTTTTTGTTAGTATGTAAGAGTTAATGAATTAGAAAATAAAATGCGTTTAAAACTGAAACTGCGACCTATGAAGATAAATGACCACTGGGCTGGAAAATCTTTATTTTTGTCTCCGAAAAAAAAACTCTTTACACATGCTAACGCATTTTAAGTGTTAAAAGCAAATTGCATTGATTATGCGTGCATTTCTTGTTAGCATCAATTTCATCAGATTTGGCAGCGTGTGAATTTTTCTGTTTGGTCGACTCAAAACATCTCTTCGGAGAACGCTTTTTAACAGCGGGGAAGAGATGAACTCTGAGCGCACTAGAGGCTGAACCAAATATCGATTACTAGAGCTGGCATAAGTGCATTACGGTCAATGGCGAATACTTTCAAGGCCGATTTAAATAATGATAACCAACTTCTATCTATCATGTCAGGCAGAAATCCTGACAACTTTTTGAACAAAGGGGTGTTTCGAAAATAAGAAGATCAATTCAGTTAGGACTTGTTGAGAAGAAAAACGTAGAAAAAATGCTCAGTTCAATAATGGTAGGCTATACCAATAGTACTTTGTAAGAAATCCTTCTTGTAGAAACACAATATTACAACACCGCTGCATACTGTTTTCCACAGGAATAACCTTATAAGCAGTCTCGATTGTAACATCTTTCTACAGGTTTTCTACGGACTTGACGAGTTTTATGGACTTGACCAGGTCCACTCACGGACTCTGATGATATTTTTTTCAGACCATGCTATGGTGAGTTGTGCTGTGTGCCTATGATCATTATTCTAATTTCCATACAACAGCCCACGGCAACATTATATCCCCGAGAATATCAACCTATTTTTCCTTCGTCAAAATCCCATCGATTTGATAAGGCAGTCGAATTCCAAATCAAGGAAAACACTTCAGGAAATACTTGACTACCGTCGAGATACAATACATTTGAGATTCAATGTAGCGTTATCAGGCCTCCTTATAAATCTTCTACCGCTGAAATCCATTCGATTTGTTTTGGTCTTTCCACTTGACCAAGCCGACAGAGAAAGCCGCGCCTTCTTGGGCTTTAATATCACAAGTATATTTTACTTTGCGAGCCCAGCTGGAATCAAACTAGTCATCACGGAAATGAAGTGGACATCGAATTCTACCTATACTTTCCTATGGAGCTTTCTATTTGAGAAAGAAATGGTATTTTCCAATGTCATTCTACTCAAACTAAGAGAGCTCCTGACTGCCGATCTGTAGATTGAAGGTTACTTCCTACTTAAACTAACGACTTCTTCAGGGTTACAGTATCTAAGCCCATAAACAGCCTTTCTGGCGTACCGCAAGGAAGCCATCTTGGTCCTCTTTTATTCATACTGACAATTGCCTATGTTAGCTGTATCATTGGAATTCGTTATCGAATACGCCGGTTACCTTTCTACAGCGCTAACACATGTATATTGCGTGTAGAATCTATACAGCGAAGGCTTATCCGTTCGCTTAATCTTCGCTAAATACTTCATAAGTTTTCTGTCGTTCGAGGTATTAGGTTTCATACCTTAGATCAAAGAATATAGTTATCCTTATTGCCATAAGGACATTCAAAATACTTGAGCTATCGTGTCTTCCATCAATTGCAATGCAATCAATTACCATTAACCATTGGTTTCTTGAACGATAGAACGCTCCACCCAGTTTTGCTTGGTCCGTTTAGCCAAGTTTTGATATGAACACGAACTTCATCTTTCCCCATTGGCTAGCTACATAGCCCAGAGGCACAGTACTTTTCGACATTCTGACTAGGTGCGGCAGCTATTCTTATCCCTTACAATAGAACGCTCCACCAGGTCATTTTGTAAGTAAGTAAGTAAGATGCCGGTTTCGTTGAAAAATTCAAGATGATGTCATCTAAGATCTTATTTTGTTCCGTGTCGTAATAATACTTTTTGAACGCTTCCATTTGTAAGCTTAAGTAGTGGAGCCTATTTCGCTACTGGTTTCGTAGACTGATATTAACTCGATTTTACGTGGCCGTAGTACGTTTTCCATTTGGAAAATTTTGCCTGTAATTGCGCCTACGATCCGGATTGCGATACGTATAATTTGTTTCGTGAAGGCAATATGATGTTCAAGCCGGAGATGGTCGAGCTCTGATATGAATATTTCTATTAGCCCCGTGATCACGGGTTGGGTTGTGTATATGGTCACTTTCGTACTGTACTCCTTTATTCGTGTGGAGCTGGTATGCGTATGCATAGTCATACTCATAGTCAGGTTCATCTTAAGTGTTACAGTGCCTAAATAGGATCTAGCAACATCCTTTAGTTTCAGGACTCGTCTGGAGAATTTCTCGAGATTTATTGTCCCTACTCAGCGTCTACAACTCGACAAGTTCGATGCTCGCTGTAGAGGCAGATATTTGTAACTTTCGACAAATTCTATTGTTGGATTAGCCGGTGCACTTGGATAAGCACTATTCTGCATTTGTATCATCGACTGTGTTCTTGTTATGTGTGGTCCACGAATGTGCATCATTTTGGTCTTGGTTGAATTTAAGTCCACTTCCACTGCTTCATCAAATTCGTTTTGCAAGATTGTCGTTGCCATGTCCAGGGACCAGACGATTATGGCTGTATCATCTGCGTAGGCAAATGGAATGCTGTATTTGAATGCTCGAAGCAGTTCATTTGCATACAGTACAAATAGTATTGGGCCAAGTTTTCAGCGAATTCTTTAGAAGACGACAATTTACGGAAGGCGCATCTTTTATCGACATGTGGAAATCACCTCAATGATCTACTCCGGAAGCTCTTAGGTACAGAAGATGTAAATACACACACTTTTAAGGTTCTATCTGCGAAATTGACAAAACATTTCCAATCTAAACTGCATGTACTGGTACCGAGGTGTAAGTTCTTGAAGCAAAAAAATGCTCCCGGGACAATCGTACGCTAAATGGATCGCAGACCTCAAAGGTCTGGCTAGAGATTGTCATGATCTGGGACATGATCGCTTTCTATACAAGATTCTGTGAGAAATGCCGCAACACAAAAAAGGACCCGACGCTGGAGGAAATCGAGGAACCAGCGATGGCCTACGAGTCGAGCCAAGCAAATTTTCCGAGGCCCAGCATGAAATTTTTAATATAGGAAAATCGTGACCCGGCAGTTTCACCCTACGCAACCGGAATCAGTGCAAACACATGGACTCAGTGTGTGATATCTGTCAACATCGTTGCCATATTAATAGCTTTTGTTTGTCGGCAAAGCGTGCCGATGGTCCTTCCTCAGAACAATTTCGCCATCGATCTAAAAGTCGAGGAATAAGGCGTGCCCCCAACAAGGCAGTCGATCGAATTTCGGCTCGCCCTTTAGGCAGGCAGAATCTGCTCACTCAGTCAATGGTAGCCGGCAGCGAACCCCCTTTTGGCAGAATTAGAGACTGACCAAAATACCAAAAAAAATGTTTACGTTAATCAGCGCCCTTTAAATTTTCAATTACACACAGGTGCCACCTGTTAACTAATAGGTCTTGACGGATACCGTAATCTAGGTAGTCCAAACTAAGTGTACCTATAAAAGGAAGAATAAAATGTCAGTGTCTAGTGGAAAATAAAAACATGCATCCTACCATCAGTTATTTCCGACGTACCTCGAGGAGCAAACATAATGGGTTTAGATTGGTTTACAGATACATTTTACGGAAGAGGAAGCCATACAGCTGGTATCTGAGGCCATGTCTCTGTGCAAGAAGCACGAGATAGTTTTCACGCCCGTATTGGGTTGCAGTAAACGTTTTATAGCGCGTCTTACAGCCAGCCCAAGTATTTTAAGTACCGCTCTGTACCATTTGCTCAAAAAGAGGACGTTCATCATGAGACCGAGCGATTGCGACAGTTGGGAACGATCCTGTGGAAACGATCCAATGGGCAGCACCCATCGTGGTCGTTAAAAAGGCAAACGGGAATTTGCGCATATGCATGTGGTGATTTTAAAATCACCCACAGCTGGAAATAGATCGTCATCCTACTTCCCGTATTTAAGAACTCTTTCATAAATCACAAGGAGGACGGTACTTTACAAAGATTAATTTGGCCGATGAGTACCTTCAGATTCCCTTAGACGAACAGTCGAGGAAGATGTGCGTCTACAATACTGAGTTTGGTCTTTTTGAATACCAGCGCTTACTCTTTGGAACATCCAGTTCTACATGAATTTTCTAAAGATACATGGAACAGCTGACTGCTGATTTGGATTTTTGGGTTTCCTATCTCGATGACGTCATTGTATGCGGACGTACCAACGACGAACATTTGCGTAATCTCCAAGCCTTCCTCGAACGACTGGAGCATAGTGGCCTCCGGTGTTGACTTGATTAGTGCAAATTCGCAAAACTCGAGTTCGACTACTTAGGCCATATCATTGACCAAACTGGTATATGACCATCGGAGTCGCGGGTTAAAGCCATACGGGATTTGCCCACACCTAAAGATACCAAAGACCTCGAGGCTTTCATCGGTAAATTTAACTATTTAATTTGCAGAACAACTTACCAATTACCTTGGCTACAGATGCTTCATCGCATGGCATCGGCGCGGTTATCTCCCATATCTAACCGAATGGAACGGAAAAGCCGATTACTTTTACATCAAAGACATTGGATGAGGCGCAACGAAGATATAATCAGATCGAGAGGGAAGCTCTCTCTATTATATTTGGCGTAAAAAAGTTCCACCTCTACTTAATCGGACGTCAATTCGAGCTGACAACCGACCATCAGCCATTGGTAACCATTTTTAGTTCTAATAAGAAACTACCTCATATGACCATTCAGCGACTTCAAAGATAGGCAATCATTCTAATGGGTTACACTCACACGATACGCTACCGTCCAACGATGCAGCACGGAAATACGGATTACCTTTCGCGTTTGCCAATTAGTCCGGATAACGATTTTGACCAGTCGGAGGAGTCCTGCGATCAATTAGATGAGGAACATTCGTCGATCGTGGAAGATTTCCCCGTCAATGCCGGAGTTATTTCTACGCTCTCTCAGCAAGATTCTACGATAAAGAAAGTTATTGCGTACGTCCAGAATGGTTGGCCAAATCGCTTACCACCAACTGAAAACGTTTTGTTGCCATATTTTCGTAGATGGCTTTGCCTCAGTCGTGTACTAACATTCTTCTCTTCTACAGCGAAAGTTTGAGGGTGGTCATACCCGAACCGCTACAACAAAAGGTACTAGCGCTTCTACATCAAAGACAATGGGGAGCCACCCGCATGAAGCAAATGGCCCGAAGATATTGTTGGTGGCCCAAAATCGATGAAGTTATCTCGCAAACGGTGGCACAGTGCGCTGACTGCCAACTAAATGCTAGTCATTCACCCAGAGAGTACACAAGCTGACCCTCATCGGAAGAAGTTTGGGAGCGCATCCACATCGATTTTGTTAGGCCTTTTCAAAAGTCTGTGGGGTTAATTGTAATAGATTCGAAATCGAAGTTCCCATTCGTGATTCGAGTGTGTTCTACGACATCCCAGGCTACGATCCAAGCATTACGCTCAATTTTCGCATTTGAGAGACAATAATGGCACTCAATTAACTTCGGGTGAGTTCCAGCAGTTTTGCTGAAATCACCCAATTCGGCATATAACTTCAGCACCTTTCAACCGGGAGTCCAACGGCGTAGCAAAGAGGATGGTTCGGACATTCAAAACGAGCTTCCTCAAAATCATGGATAATAACAAGCAAGGAGAAGATGCGTTGGCAACGTTCTTGTCGACCTACCGTTCAGTACCGAATGATAGTGGCATATCTCCAGCGGAAAGATTATGGATGGCAACATCGAACTTTACTCTCCGCCATTTTTCCGGAATCTCGAAGCAAAGGCGAGATGAAGAAAACAGCGAATTTGAGGTTTTCCGTTGATCAATCCATATTCGTGCGACAATACCTACGTGACAAGAAGTGGATTTCTGGATTGATTAATTAGAAGACTCTCGGAAGACGTGGGTATCTGGTTAAGGCTAGTAACGATACTTAGCGGCGTCATCAAAACCAGATCTGACCTCGAAAAGCAATGTGTGACGGAAAGATCGCTGTTCATGCGGATGACACCATAGATTTACAACAGGCAAGTAGTCTATATTGCAATTCTAATCATTTTCAAATTCCCAGAGACTCACCGCTAAGCAATCAGCAAGAGCCAGATTCTATCAAGCGTGAACCACATTTAATTTGTTCCCAGATAGTAAGACTTCAGGTAAAGCATTTAGGGTTAGCTTTTTGTTTGAAATTGGAATAACTTGCGACTTATTAGGACTTAAAGGTAATCCAGTAGCTTTAGACCAGGAATGAATACTGCAGAGGTCCTGATTTAAGTTAACAAGTTCAGCAGTGTATCTACAATATATGGCTTATACAAATAAAGCTGGACAGTGTCAGCATATATAGGGTCTTCCAATAAGGACCTCCGAACTTTGACAGTTGATAGCGGCCATATTTCTGAAGCAGTCTGTTTTGCCAAATCAACCTGGATTGACATAGCATTCAACAACACGTGCAAATGATAATTTCTTTTTATCAAAATGGGTGTTCTGCCCGGGCAACGTTTCGCGCGCTTTGCCAATTTTATGATAGCTATAATCGTCCTGCCGAGAGGAATATTCGCAGTGTGGTGGATAAATTTGAATCCACTGGTTCAGTAAACGATAAACCAACATCCGTAAGTCAACGAAAAGCAAGATCAGCCGAAAACATCGCCACTGTCCGTGACAGTGTGCAGGAGAATTCAAGGATTTCGCGTCATAAGAACTCGGCCCTTCGTAGACCACAACTTGGCGAATTTTGCGTCGCGACTTTGACCTGCACCCGTACAAAATTCAACTGACCCAGGAGATGAAGGAAAACGACGTGTGTTCGCTGAATGGGCTCTGGAGCAGTTGGAAACTGACTCTAATTTTCATCGAAAAATGGTCTTCAGTGATGAGGCCCATTTTTGGATGAATGGGTACGTCAACAAACAAAATTGTTGAATTTGAGACGATACCAATCCACATGATACAAGAGCAACCAATGCATCCCAAAAAAGTCACTATTTGGTATGGATTTTGGGCTGGCGGCGTCATCGGTCCATATATCTTTGAGAACGACGTTGGCCAGGCCATCACCGTCCAAGCCGAGCGCTATAGGTCGACTTATTTCAGCCTGAATTGGATGATATGGACTCCAACGACATGTGGTTTCAACAGGACGGCGCTACGTGCCACACACTTCATGCCAGATTCGATATACTGCATGAGCGATTCGAGTGCATGGTCATCTCACGTGGAGGTGATATGCACTGGCCACTGAGATCGTGCTATTTGACTCCGTTAGACTTTTTCTTGTGGGGTTTTCTGGAGTCGCAGATCTATGGGAATAAGCCACACACCACATCGGCCCTCAAAGCCAACATAACCCATGCCATCGATCAAATTTATCCTGATTTATGCGTCAGAGTCATGGAAAATTGACATTTCGGATGCGCCACCCAAAGAAGCAGCGGACATTTGAACGATGTTATACTCCATACATAATGGCATCGATAGGCCATTCAAACGAATAAAAAATTTCGATGAGGTCTCACACACACTTTGTTTTATTTAAATTTAAAGATAGGAAGCGCTTAATGAGAGACCCTTTAGATATACCGAGGTATGAGAACAGAGAGATGGCAATTCATTTATGAACAACGAAAATATTAAAGGGCCAAGGATTGACCCTTGAGGTACACCATGCTTAACCGGTAGAAGAGCTGAACAAGAATTATATTATATCGCAACTTTTTGAAATTTATCGGAAAGAAAGCTTCCGAAAAATCGCACTGCACTAAGGACTGAAACGAATAAAATTTGGAAACATCAAAGTAAAAAAAAAAAAAATTTCATAATTCATGTAAATTTCTTTTATTTGCTTTAAAACTCTGTTTTTACTAAATTCTTTCACAATTACAAAAAATAAAAAAAATTATTTGGGTTCCCATCTTTCCTCAAGTTCTTTCGAATGTCCTTCATAAGGTTGGTGACAGTTACATTCGTGATCTTTTTGGACACTCTTTTCCATTTAGCACTAAAATCTTTTACGTCCTTTGCACACTGCTCACTTTTCCTCAATTTAGCTTTGACCAAAGCCCAATAACTTTCAATGGGACGGCACTGTGGAACATTGGGCGGATTCATGTCTTTTGGGACAAAGTCGACATTTTTAGCAACAAGAAAGCTCAACGTTGCATGAGCATAGTGAGCTGAAGCTAAATCTGGCCAAAATAATGTTGAACCCCCGTGTTTGCTTAAGAAAGGAATCAGCCGTTTTTTTAGGCACTCGTTAATGTACACTTCTCCGCTAATTGTACCCGTTGTAATAAACGATGAGCTTCTGTGTCCACATTGGCAAATGGCCTGCCAAACGAGATATTTTGACCCGAATTTTTCCATCGCAATCGATGTTGTTGATTGCTGAAGAATCTCAGCTTCAAACGAGTTGTAAAACTGCGCACCTGGAAGAGTAGTAAAGTCGGCTTTGACATAAGTTTCGTCATCCAAAACCAAGCACGCTTTCTTGTTGCCGACCAACTCGTATAGCTTTCGGGCTCTTGTTTTTATGACTTTTTTTTGCTTTTCAGTAACTTTTGGTATTTTAGATCTTTGTACGATTGTTTGGTTGGTATTACATTTCCGAGCAACATCTCTGGAAGATATAGTCCGGCTTTTTACGATGGTACCCACTATTTTCCTGTCCAAATTTGTATCATGTGCTCCTCTTCTAGCTCCACTTTTCTGTTTTCGCTTAATTGTCAACTTCTCCAAATATCGTTTAATAACAGAATCCACTGTACTGCGTGCTATGTTTAAATTTTTTCCGATGAAATGGTTTGGACACGAAGTATTTTCGAGCCATTTGTCGATGATCTTTTTACGGCGTTCCTCTTGACTCATATTTTATAAATTAATAACAAACTGAAACTAGAGAATACGCAGGCTAATTTGGGTACAAAATGGGATTGCAATTTCTACGCATTGGAAGTATAGCCCGTATTAAAATTTACAGATTTTATTCGTTTCAGTCCTTATTATCAAAACCGAAGAGATGTTTTAATTTCCAGCAGAGGCTATTATGGTTTACAGTGTCAAAAGCCTTTGAGAAATCAAGCAAGCAAAGAATTGTTTCATATCCCTTATCGAACTCTTGTCTTATATCCTCCAAAATATTTCAGTAGAGCAACTGTGGTTGGATCTACATTAAAACCGGATTGGCCCCCATACAAAAGGCCATTAAGAGGATAAAAGTAATCCAGAAGTTGCCCTGCTATGAGTTTCTCAAAGACCTTTGACAAGCACGACAAGATACTTATAGGCCTAAAAATCGGAGTAGTTTTTTTCGCGACAGGTGCAACCCGAGCTATTTTCCAGGACTTGGGGAAAGTGGACGTTGTTATGCAGTGGTTAATTATATGGGTTAGATGGGATAGAATGTAAGGCAAAATCAGTTTTACAATATAAAGCGAGGTGGTATCCCATCTTCACCCATAGCCCTTGATTTAACTGCTTTAAACACATTTTGCAACTTCATTCTCACTTCCCCTTCGGGTAGGGGAAATAGAATATACCCGAGGTAGGCATGCCTGTGGCAAAAGGCGACTAAAATGCACCCTCTGTATGCCAAGTGCGTGGGCATACAAAAAATGTAATGGACAAAACAAACGGAAATAATACCCCAGGTGGCAATCCAGTTTCACTAGCAAATCCACCCTCTTCGAAGGTAGGCTCTACGGATTCTGGGAAGAGCCATTTATTGCTGTCAAATTCCGGAGATGGTACTCCGATCTCCGCCATCTAGATCACATATTTCCGGAAAACGAAGTCCGCCGGTTAATCAGGACTCAATGAAAAGTAAATGCTTCGAACAGGAGAACAGGAGAACAGGAGAACTCTGAGCTAAACTCAATGAAATGCAACGACCCTTTTACAAGCTTAAAAATCAAGCAGATTCTCTTCGAAAAGAAAACGAGGTTCTAAAAAACTCTCGTTTATCTCTAGATTGCAAGACAACGCCGAACCGTTCAGTGGAATACGTGACGGACGAAGAAGGACTTGCTGGCGAAACCAATCCGGTACTCGTGAAAAGGCATAGCAAAAAACGTAAGGCAGGCTCATCTCCCGAAGTTTTACAACCAAGAGATGAAAATAAGACCACCGTACCAACCAAGACAAAACCCCAAACGAAACCTCGCCCTCCACCCGCAATAAATGTGGTCGGGATTGCAGACTATGGTAAGTTACGGGACCTTCTCCAAAGGACACTAAAAGGAAAGTTCAATGTAATTTCACTCCGTAATAACGTGTGGATATGAAAATAAGTTTGAAAAACCGTTACGAGTCTTCGGTAAGGGACTTCACCCGTCGTGCAAAATAGAAGACGTAATAGAAGACGTTCAAGCCCAAGGTTTTAAGATTACTGACGCCATGAACATAATCAAGAAGGTAAAGCAACAAACAGATAGCGACAAAGATACCGTATTCAAACGCGGATTTCCTATTTTCATGCTTACCTTTGATCGAAACGAGAAAGTCGATGATATTTATAAAATTAAATCTGTCTTAAATTTTGGTGGGGGCGAAAGCCCCTATTTATTCGGCTTAATACAAGCTATAACTTAAAATTAAACTTAAACTAAAACTTAAAACTAAGGTTGGTTAGAGTGGTGGAGGAGAACGGATTTGAGGTAGAAAGTGGTGCCTCCACCATCAAAGACGCTAGGGTTTGAATTAATTTTTCGTAGCATACGGGAGATTGGTTCGTTAGCGCCATAGGAGGTGTGGTGGGTTGGGAGATAGAAGAGACGAGGGGTACGTAGATTACGAGGGTTAGTGTTGAGGAAAATAGAATTGTGAAGGGACGTGCATTCAACCTGACCTGAAAGAAGTCGATGAATGAAGAGAAAGTCGGCTGCATCTCTGCGTTCCTCAAGGGTATTTAGGTTAATAAGGTTGAGACGGTTTTGATAGGGGGGCAGAGTAAAAGGATCATCCCAGGGTAAACCTCGAAGAGTGAATCGAAGAAAACGGCGCTGGATGCTTTCGATTCTCGAGATATGAACGCGATGATATGGGGACCATACTTGACTGGCGTACTCTAGGAGGGGACGAACAAAGGTAATATAGAGGGACCTGGTCACGTATGGGTCGGTGAATTCTTTGGACCATCGTTTTAAAAAACCTAGTGCAGAGTTGGCTTTAAGGATTATCCCATCCATATGCAAACGGAAGTTGAGCTCCCTATCACACAAAATGCCGAGGTCGCGAAAAGATTCAACGGAGGAGATAGGTTGGTTGTGGAGAAGGTAGAGTCGGGGAGGAGATTTGAGCCGCTTATGTGAAAAGGTGATGGATTGGCATTTGGTGATATTAAGTTCCAAACAATTTTTGAGGCACCAGATCGAAAAACTATCAAGGTCTTGTTGAAGAAGGAAGGAGTCATGGGGAGAGGAAATGGTTTTAAAAAATTTAGTATCGTCGGCGTAAAGGGAGACGGACGAGTATTTGATGATCCTATCAAGATCATTTATGGTTAATATAAAGAGAAGGGGACCGAGATGGCTACCTTGAGGAACTCCAGAGGTGGCCAAAAATGGAGCGGAGTGGGCTGACCTAAAGCGAACACTGTAAAGACGGTTTTCGAGGTACGAGTAAGTATTTGTTCAAAGCCGAGGGCAGACAATTTGAAGAGTATTAATCGATGAGAGATTTTATCGAAGGCTTTGCTAAAATCGGTTGCACCTACATCGACTTGGTTGCCGTTCTCTAGGGCAGAGATGGCAAAGAATACGAATTCAACGAGATTTGTGTTGGTTGACCTACCCTTTAGGAAGCCATGTTGTCTAGGGGAAATAAGTGATTTGCATTGGAAACTTAGAGCTTCATACAAAATACTTTCGAGGAGTTTGGGTATATGGGAGAGTATAGCGATTGGACGATAGTTTGTTATTTCGTTCTTTGATCCCTTTTTGTGGATCGGGGTTATAAAGGAGGTTTTCCAAACCTGAGGAAATTCTCCTTGTGAAAGGGATAGACGAAAGAGATCAGAAAGGGCAAGGGAAAGAGACGAAGAACATTTTTTAAGGAATATGACAGGGAGGCCATCTGGACCGGGTGTAAATTCGTCATTGAGTTGGTGTAATTTATATTCGATATAGGAGAGGTCCAAGATGTGAGAGAGAAGTGGGCCGTTGGAGAAGTTCAGTAGGTAACGAAAATAGGATGGATCTGGTACAAAGGAGTCGTTGGTGAAGGATTGTTTAAAGAAGCTGGCAAATAGGTTGGCAATGGTGAGTGGATCGGTTGATGACTTGTTGTTGAAAGAGAGGGAAGGAGGGTAACCATCGGACTTTCTTTTGTAGTTAAATATCAGAGTCAAAATGGAGCCCATGCGTAAGGGCAAACAAACTATAATCCAATGCAAACGTTGTCAAGATTTTAACCACACGCGGGCGTATTGTCAAAAAGATCCACGATCCACAAAACCCAGCAGTTTTTGCCAATTGCACAGGAAATCACCCAGCTAATTACCGAGGTTGCGAAATCGCCAAAGAAATACAAAAGATGCGAAAAGGTCCCACGAAATTCATTCATCCGGTCCTAAAGGTGCAAAATCCTAAAACCGATGAGCCCAAGACAGCTAAGAGAGTCACAATGAAGAAACCGGTAACGCAAAAGCATAAATCTGCTCAAAAAAACGTTGCCGAATCAAGTGCAATTAAAAAACCTGTACCGGTCCGCGCGAGTTCATACGCTGAAGTCGCGCCAAAAGCCAACAAAATAGATTCGGCCATTATAGATCCGCTGCCTCAAATTCTCGCAGTCATCTTAGAAAAACTAGACGAACAAATAAAAATAAATAAGCTCTTGTTTGAAAAACTAAGCAAGCTCGAGTTCGTTGCTCGGAAAAAATCTAACAAAAATGAAAATGAAACAGTTGACTAAGATTTTAACATAGAACGCAAATGGCCTTCTGAAAAAAATCGACGAATTAGAAATTTTTCTATGGAAAGACCATATGGACATACCACCTGATTTCGGAAACACACTTAAAAAAGGGAGTTAAACCTAAGATAAGAGGTTACTCTGGTTATCACTCGCATCATCCTTCAGAAATCGCGAGGGGTGGATGCTCACTTTATATTAAAGACTGCATTAAGGATACCCAGAACGTGACAATAGAACTTGAATCTACGCAAATAAGTTCAGTTTCCGTAAACATAAATCATATAGACTATAATATAGCATTTTGTTCTTTCCCTCCGAGATATAAGATGGCAAACGACGACCTGGATCGCCTTTTTTACCAACTTGGGTCAAACTTTATTCTCGGTAATGATTTCAACGCAAAGCATACATTTTGGGGTTCAAGATTCAATTCGACGAAGGGCAGGCTACTGTACGAAGCAAGTATGAAACGTGGCTTGTACTTTTTTTCGATGGGCAAGCCAACCTACTGGCCCACCGACACAAATAAAATACCTGACCTGGTCGATTTTTTCATTACAAAAGGGGTCCCCAAATATCTCGCGACTTTAGAAGAATCCTATGATCTCTGCTCAGATCACTCGCCAGCAATCTTTAAAATCGGCAGGAGCATAGCAAGGATCGAAAGATCGCCCAGATTGAAGAATAAGGAAACAAATTGGGATGGTTTCAGGAGAAATTCCAAGGAAAATATTGCCTTAAGAGTTCCACTTACGACGCCGTTGAAAATAAAAGACAAAATTGACAAGTTCGTGGAAATCATCCAAAGAGCTGCGTGGAAAAACACTTCCTTTTGAACAAGAGGAATAAAACACGGAAAGCAAATATACGCGCCCGATGTAGCAGGTCTCCTACGAGAAAAAAGGAAAGCACCCAGGAGATGGCAACAATCACGTGCGCCCCAGCATAAATCCTATTTGAACCGACTATCAAATAAGCTAAAGCGAATGCTGCAAGAATATAAGAACCGACTTCTAAATACCTCGAAGGCTTGACTGCGGACAAGAGTTCCAATTATTCGCTCTGGAAAGCCGTGAAGTCAACAAAAAAACCTGTTATGCAATTTACACCGATAAAAACAGCCAACGGCAAATGGGCAAAAGGAGACAAAGAGAAAGCGAATTTGTTTACCGACCACTTGGAAGAAACTTTTAAATCGTTCGAAGGACGTCAATTGGCCCAAGAACTTAATCCGACAACTATATACAATATAAATCCGTATCACTGTCTGAGCTAAAGCAAACAATAAAAATCCTAACAAAATAATAAGGCTCCAGGATACGATTTGATTACAAGTGAAATTCTAAAGGAGCTACCTCGAAAAGCGTTTGTCAAGCTCCTCCACATTATAAATGCTTCCATGAGACTTGTATACGTTCCAAGCCAATGGAAAGTCGCAGAAGTCATAATGGTTCCAAAACCGGGGCAAAGTCCAAACGACAAAAAATCATACAGACCCATTTCGCTCCTGCCGATAATTTCAAAAGTCTTCGAAATTCTTCTGCTTAAACGTTTAAAGCCGATAACTGAAGAAAGACTGATCCCGGATCACCAGTTCGGCTTTAGGGTCAAACATTCCACAATCGATCAGGTCTATCGGATAACAAATGTAATTGAAAACGCGCTAGAGGGAAAAAAGATAAGATCAAGCGTTTTTCTCGATGTATCGCAAGCCTTGAAGTCTAAGCTACAACAAATTTTACCGAGAGAAATGAATAGAATACTCGAATCCTATTTTGAAAATAGACTGTTTCGGGTTAGATTTGGGATTGAATACTCTGAATTCAAGGAAATACAAACTGGCGTTCCACAAGGAAGCGTTCTGGGGCCATACCTATTCTTACTGTACATTAGAGACATACCTCTAGATGAAAAGACTGTGGTAGCCACGTTCGCGGATGACACGGCGATCCTCCCGACAGGACAAACAGTTGAATCCTCGACTGCAAAACTTCAACGAGCTCTGAACAAAATATTTGAGTGGACGAAGAGCTGGCGAATCGTGCTAAACGAGACTAAGTCAACACACGTCAATTTCACGTACAGAAAGATAAACAACTTGCCTTTATTGATCAACTCGGCACAAATACCGTATGCAAACGAAGCAAAATATTTGGGAATGACCCTAGACGCAAAACTGAAGTGGAAATCACACGTAAAAAAGAAACGCGAAGAGCTCGAAATCAGGCTAAGAGAAATGAATTGGCTCATCGGAAGATACTCTAAATTAAGTGCATATAACAGGCTGCTTATACATAAGCAAGTGCTAAAACCTTCGTGGACTTATTGTATACAACTATAGGGTTGTACCAAACCAAACAATATGTCTGTCCTACAGACATTCCAGAACAAAGCGCTTAGAGCAATCGTAAATGCTCCATGGTACATAAGGAATAGCGATATTCATCGCAATCTGGGAAGTGCAACCGTGAAAGACGAAGTAACAAGCTTTGCTCGTAAACTTCGCACTCGTCTTGTGCATCATTGCAACCAAGAAATAATCTGGAGATTGGACGAGACAAATCTTGTGCGGCGACTTCAAAGAACAAGACCGTTCGACTTAGCGCCTTAAGGAGAAACCTTATGAAATAACGATAATAGTAGGTGCCTTCGCTGGAAAGCTACCTACGAAACGCGATAAACTACAGAAGCTTGAGCTACTTGTTAAGGAAACTTAGTCGTAGTCTTATAGAAAATGGGAGGTTTTTAGTGAGTAAGAATCTCACACTACCATGAGGGCGTGCTTATGGTGGGCGCTGCTATGCCACTGTGGCAGTCAGTACTCGTGCTTATGATGCCTGCTGTGGTGGTGTGGTAGTGTGGTTGTGCTCTTATGAGCTCGTGCTTATGGTGCCCATGAAGGTTTTTACCTACCCACGGAAAAAAAAAAAAGTCCCTGGACTCGGTCTCACTAAATTCTAAAACCGCCCTTGAATGCCGATCATCCCTTATGGAGATGGCAGAGCAGTTCAACCTTCACGTTTATTGGGTGCCGGGCCACAGAGATATTTCAGTGTCTGATTCTTCTAAATAAGAAACATCTCAGCGCTATCATAGGTGTCATCGCTGGACACTGTCTCATAGGCAAGCATGCAAGAAGGCTTGTCGCCTTTACAAACGATTTCTGCAGAATCTGCATGGACGAGGAAGAGGAAAAGACAGTCCTCCATCTACTCTGTACATGTCCAGCTCTCTCACGGAGAAGAAAACCTCACTTAGGAGCTTTCTGCTACAACGACTTAAGCGATCTAAAAAAATATAGACGTAATCAGTAACGTAAGCTCAAACCGGTTCCATTAGCAAGAGGATCATATGTAGATCCACGTGGCATCACAATGGGCCAATAGGCCTAAGTGGGTTGGTATATCCAACAGCGACTCTTGCCTATCTACCTAAGTGGCTGCCAGTACTTCGGTAACATCCAACATTTTGATCCAACCGATCAACTCCTCTGATCTATCGGTTATAATTAACTATGCAACGAGGTGGATCAATATCCTTCTTCTGCTTATCGCAAAATCCCTTCACCTTTCCCAGAGGGTTAACACCACATTGGGGAGATGCAACAGTAGCAATGTTGTTGTCATTATACCGGGCAACAGTGATGTTAGAAATTGTATCTGTACATTGGTTAAATGAACCTCTTTTAGTTTTTTTCACTTCTTTGGGGTCTTTTAATGGTGTTTTTCCACACGGTTTGCCGTTATGGTACCAGTTACATCATGACCCATTTTTTTTTTAGTTCATCCAGAAGAAGCAGGGATGTAAAGAAATTGTCCATATACAAACTGAACTATCAGGTGGCAGTCTCAATATCAGATCTAGCACTACAGAGCCCATTACACCGAACTCTGGATGAGTATTTCCTATACTGGTTCCTTGATAAAGTTCCCCGACCACATATAAACCAATTTTTGTTGCCAAATCAGATCGGTTTTCCTTGTGCTATGCTTCCCAAAATATGGTATCATCGATTCAGCGATACTCAAATTTCTATCACCAGGGAAGTATTTTAACCATCTTTTGTTGAGAAGGTTCCAAAGAGGTCGAATCTTTGCAAATTTGTCGTTTGGAATCAAATTAACATATTGTTGTCGGAAGCGTGAAAATACCGCAACAAATCCTCAAACCTATTTCTCGACATAGCAGATGCAACTCCCTGAAAATTACAGTCAATACTTTGTTCCCAATACATGCGGTATCTCGCTACGCTATTACAGCCTGATAGCGGTTACCTTTTTGAATAGCATTTTTTCTGTTTCAGAACGCAAAAGCTCAAAAATTTCTTCATCCAAAAAGAGCTCAAAAAATTTAATTAGATTATTTAAATCTTCTAAAAACGTTGGCTGAATATGTTCTTTCTCAGGTCTTTCGCGAATGTCTACAGGCTTCCACTTTCTTGTAACTGGCACCAGTTTTTTTTTTCCAAGGCGGACCATAATCTGCTGATGTATCAGCCAATGCTCATCAGTTTGGTCGACAAGAGAGCTTTCCAAAATATTATTTGTTACCTCTATTTCTGCATGATTAGAGATAGTGGCTTGGAATTCGGCCTCTGCTAAAAGTTGGTGCCTTGATAGATGATTAATATTTGCTGATTCTTCATCACCGCTATCTTCATCACTCTTGTCGTTATTTACAGGGGCAGATATAAAGATTTCAGCAGCCAAAACATTGTCGTCTTCTTCAAGTTGTGAAATGATTTCATTTACACTCAACCTGAGTTCAATTAACGTCGCGAATGTGTGTAAGCCAGATGTAAAGAGTGCCGATTGTATTGTTCTGAAAATAATCTTGGATATCGGTTGCAATCTGTGTATAGGGATATTTTTATGAATGATATTGATGGCATACTATCTAGAGTTAACAACACTAATACCTGCCTTCTAGGTGATGTTAATATAGATATATTGGGAGTTCCCTCCATTAGTGACAATTATCTTGTACTCTTGTCCTCTCTAGACTTTGAGACTTTGATAAATATGCCAACTAGACTCACCGAAACCTCTGTAATATGCATCGGCCATATTTTTCTTAGAAATAAGAGTATTTCGAAAGTTCGGCCGTTTTTACTAGAGTGGGATGTTACTGATCACTATGCTACCAGTCTTATAGAAGTGCTCCGAGAATACATTTAAATAAAACAATTTTGGTTTTAAGTGCAATTTAAGAACATAGACCACGCAAACCAACATAAATCAGAGTGAGCCCTAAGCACAAATCGAAGTTCAAATCGCACTAGGTAGTTAACCTCACTAAATGAGTAAAAGGATGCTGCAAGAAATTTCACCAGAACATTTTAATTGTGAGAAGTGGCGATCAGGTAGAAACTCCAACAATCTGACATCGGAAACTATAACTGGCATCACCATTGACGAGCTAAAGAAGATTCTGGAAGAAAAGAATAGAGACCTCTCAAAAGAACTTGTCTCGAAATCTGACTTCCAACTGCTTTATTCTGAGCTGGCAGGGATGAAAATAAAGCAAAACGAGATTTCAGCAAAGGTTGCGCAGTTGGAAAATCGTAACATGCTTCTGGAATAGCAAATGGACAAGCAAATGCTAGAAATCACCGAATCTAATGTTGTGGTGCACCTCCAGTCAGAGACCGTCAGCGATCCGACAGAAAAAGCTAAATCCGTGTGCGTTGGTTTGTTGGAAGAAAGCGAACAAATTGCTGCCGTTGAATTTGCCTACAGAATTAGCACCCGAGATAAGCGCATGGCAACAATAATCGTCAAGATGAAATCACGGGACACAGCTATCAAACATAAGTATCCGCAAAGATATCCCGCCAAACGATCGTCAAAGAAGAGCACAATTAATGCCTTTAACGAAAGATCTGCGCGAGAAACGTTCGAAGGCACAGATGAAAATTGCTTTAAGAGACAATAAGTTACATGTGGGAGGAAAATTATTCACTTGGGTTGAAATGTGCCAGCGAAAATGGTGTAAAGGTTATTCAAGAAATGTTTGGAGAAATTCCGCCATCCCTAAAAAATTGTGCGAATGAAATGCAAAACCAAAACATTAACATGGGCAAAACGTCAATGTCATCTGAAACTGACATTCGGAAGAGCCGTCAAGTAACTAAAGACATAAACACACCCAAAGCAACCGCTTTTTATCCAATTTGGGTGCACACACAAGTGGGAGTTTACATGAACTATTCAATTGAGAAGTATCCGTCTACCAGAAAGTTGTAATGTAGCAGTCCTAAAGAATAAGAAAATATTTATAGAATTTTCTAATTACGAGTGTACAAAGGAATTTGACGTTTTTCTATTATTTGGAACTCATTTACTAGATATTGAAGAAGCTAGATTTAAGAGTATTTCCATAATTATGAATTAAAATTTATACCTGCGGTAAAAACAAGCTCACTTGGATGAGGAAGTGATGGCGAACTATTTGGATTTCGTAAGCAGATAGAGGGAGCAAAGGTTAACTTCAAAAGCATAGAAGGATTGTACGTACTTGAGCTGAAAACGGACATTAACACCTGTCACATTGTACCGATATATCTAAATCGTAATCGTTGGGCGCGAGACTACAACAAAATAATAGATTTTTTCAGTCTACAACCAGCTCTCTCAGAGTGCAAACAGTTTAAACACATAATAAAAAAATAAATAAATTCGCAATCGCAATCTTATTATACTATATCCACTTTCGTAAGTAGAATATTTTTAATAAGACAGATAAGAAAAGTTTACAATGGCTAGTGACCCCGGAGGGGGCAACCGTCACAACTTTTGGGCGTCGCTTGATCCCGATCCCGTCGGTCCAATCAGGAAGAAACCAAATTTGAAAAATTATAAAGACTTTCCCACTATGAACCTCCACAAACAATCCAAAACAAAGGATTGTCCTATGAATTTTAGTTATAAAAAATGAGGACCCAGCCAAAAAACTCAATCAATTCAATATCTTCTTGATCACAAAAGCAATTTCAGGTCTAGTTACTGACCCCCTCAGCATAAAGTTTATGTCCGACGGCAGTATTCTAATTTTGACAAAAACCACGCGCCGAGCTGACCTTCTACTAAGAAAAAAAAACTGTCAAACTTATGCGAAATAGAAGTCTTCTTGCACCCTACACTTAACACAACATGTGGTGTTGTTTTCTCACCCGAGCTTAAAAATCTCTCTGAGAAAGAAATTGTCTAAGGTCTCGCTGATCAGCAACGTTACAGGCTGCAAAAAAATCACCAAATTCATTGACGGTAAAACAAACAACACTCCATTGCATATTCTCTCCTTCAATCTCTATGAGCTCCCCGCAGAGTTAAGTGTTGGCTTCTTGAAAACGAAAATTGAGCCATATATCCCCAAGCCAATGCAATGTTACAAATTTGGTCACACGAAGAAGCACTGTAGATCAGAAGAACCAACATGTGAAGTCTGCAGCATCGTCGCACATGATCCCAAACCATGTAAACAGGTTTTATGCGTCAATTGCAAGCACGAACACACCGCCACGAACTAAAACTGTCCCGCAAACATCAAGAGAACACGAATTTTAGAGATTAAAACTGAAAAAAAAAATTACATACAAAGAAGCTAGTAAACATATTCAAGAAATCCCGAACATCTATCCCGAACCATCAACTACTAATATCCCGAGAGAATCTCTCTCTGAGATGAGACAAGCCCTTCAAAATAAAAACCAATCCACACCAATGCAATACGACTCTCAAATGATCGCCGATGAAGTTGATAGTACGTCATCAATTCCAACTTCAACTCACTCTCTTTCTAATGATAACAAAACCACCACATCAACCCCCAACGAAAAAGAAACCCCATACAATCTTCTAAATCAATACACCGACAAAATTTATACCCTACCAACCAAACCAAAAATCACCAACAGTCAAGACCAAAGAAAAACTTTTCCACCAATAATTTAAATTCAAAAGAAAACATAAATAAGACTTAACAAAACATTTTCACACCCATAAGGTTTAGTTTCTAAACTTAGTTGAGTGTCTCTCTTTAAAATACTTACAATCATGGTCCTCAAAATTCTTCAGTGGAATATGCAAGGCTACCAAAATAATTATCCTGACCTTCAACTAATAATAAATAGTGTTATGCCAGATATAATCGCAATTCAAGAAACACATTGTCCATTCGATTTCACTCCACAATGCCCTAAATCCTTCATACCATATTTTAAAAACCACAGCACAATTGCAACCAAAAAAAACGGAGTTGCACTGTTAATAAGAAAAGATATCCCACATCAACGCATTAACATAAATACCAATCTCCTGGTAGCAGCAGCAGAAATACACCTTGAAAAATGTACCTCTGGAAGAGGTACAATGTGTAATCGAGAATGCTAAAAATAATAAAGCCCCAGGAGAAGACCGTATTCCATTTGAATTCTATAAGAATTGTACACGTGAGTTCCTATCAGAGCTTGTATCGGAATTCAATCGAATCTTTGAAAATGCAGAAAGCTTCCTGAAATCGATTTTATTTCCACTGCACAAGAAAGGGGATTACAATGATCCGACAAACTACAGAGGTATATCGTCGTTTTTAAATATTTCAGCCAAGCTTTTTGGAGCAGTGATTCTTGAAAGACTTATTCTATGGGTCAATAAGAGGGAAATTATCCATGAATTTCAAGCGGGTTTCAGACGAAACTACTCGACGATCGATCGGTCAGTTTCAGTTCAGTTTATATGCATTTTTTATTGTATCACTTAAAGTACTCTTACTTGCTAGACAAAAAAATGCTTAAAAGTTAGCTTAATTAACTTAAATTATCTTATTCTAACTTACTGGCCCCATGCGGGCACTCTAAGTTAAACCTAACACTTAAATTATGTCTTTCGACGTACCTTACTACTATACTATACTATTTCTATTCATTATAATTAAAACTAAGAAATTTTTTTTTCTATTTTATTATAAAACTTAAAACTAAAATCCTAAAAACTACCTAAAAATAAGTCTTAATCTACTTAAACTACTTACATCTAGTACATACATATATACATATATATATATACTTAATATATAAATATATGTAAATATATATATGTATGTTATTTTTTTTTAATTTTTTATTTTTATTAATTATTTTTTGTTTGTATATATTTTTTTTTCTTAAATCTAACTTACTCCTACTTAAAACTATGTAAGCCGGCCGTGGCTAAAAAAATTAGGCGACCCACTTTGCTTCACATGAAGCTACCAAGTATTGGAGGAATTCGACGACGAACTCTCCCTTCCTTCAACTAGCCACCAAAATTGTTGGTGCTGCCGAGCAACATCCCTTATGTCGCGACTCCCTACCGCCCTACTGAACCGGAGACGCTCCGCACTGCCGTGTGCGATGTCTCTGTCGTAGTTGAGTCGCCTGTCCTCAGCTGTTCGAGCAACGTGAAAGATTAGCGGCACAGCCAATCTGTCCTGGATCAGACCTTTGCTATCAAGGTAGAGGAACGCTTCTGGAGGAATATATCTGTCAAAGCGAACTCTCTCATGATACATATAATTAGGGTAATAAGCCCCAGCGATCAGGTTGTTCGACGATGTCAATGGTCTTGCAATGTGCCTTCGAGTCAACTCAATAACAAACTCTTATTAGGTTCGCCCTATTGTACAAGACCTCATTGCGATAGAATTTTATGTGCTCAGACTCTGGTGTTCTGTATAATCGAAGACAAGCCCTAAGGCAAGCCCTCTCAAACACCCGAATCTTTTCCTATAAACTTGCTCTCACGTTGAACCACACGGGACATCCAAATACAGGCATAGGCCGGATAAGGGCCATGTAGCAGATCACCTTCACCCTCGCATCGAGTTGGCTGTTATAAAACAGTCTCCTCGTAAGGGCAAAAGCACCTCTGGCTCTGGCCAGAGCAACATCTATATGTTTATTAAAATACAGATATTGATCTAGCCAGATCCCAAGGTATCTGACTACATTTCGACAAGCAAGTGGCTGTCCATGTTGTCCGACGATAGAGAACTTTCGCCAATTCTTTCTGGTATCCCTAGAGGCCCCAGACAAAGGCGTCCTAAACAGAGTGGTTTCCGACTTCTGAAAGTTGATTTTCAGCTTCCAGTCGTCGCAATATCGCTTAATTTTATCGAAGTCACGTTGCAAAAGAATGTTAATGACCTTAATCTTTGGACCTGATCTGTACGCGATTAAGTCGTCTGCGTACGCTATGCTGTGGGGAAGTGTAAATGTTGAATAGGATCGGCGAATTTACCGCACCTTGTTGCAGACCGTTTTTAATGTTAAATATTCCAGCGGAAGTCACATCGCCATTCTTCACGATGAACTGTCTACTGGAGAGCATATCAAAAATAATATACAGCAGTGGTTTACTAATGCCCATCCTGTCCAGCTTGAAGAAGAGTCCCTCTAACCATACGGTATCGAAGGCCTTTTCCAAGTCAATCAGGCAGGCACCAGTGCACTGTTTTTTGCCTTTGTTCCATTGGATATCAGAAACTAGTTTAGACGCGGCATGAATGATATCATGCCCCGCCTTGAAACCGAATTGATTATCCGGAACTATATGTTTGTCCTCAACCCACTTAGTCAGGACTCTATTGATCACCTTCTCGAAAACCTTACTGATGTTTGGAAGAAGACTGATCGAGCGAAGATTCGCCGGATTGGAAGTATCTTTATTCCTTTTGGGAATGGGATGTACCACCGCAGTTTTCCAATGCGCTGGATAATGTGCATTATTCATTGCATTATTAAACAGGGTGGTATAAATGTCCACCGCTTCTAGTGGGAGATGTCGATGCACAATGTTCGGTATTTCATCGGTTCCCACTGATTTCCTACTTCTAAGTGATTCGAAGATCGTTTGGAGATCTTCCTTCGAAATGAACGGTGGTAATACCCTTTCGTTGGTGATGACATTATTTGCCATATTCTCGTCACTGAACTGGGTGAAACCCGAGCTCTCGAATCGCCAATTCGCAATTTCATTTCGAAGGCAAGAATTGTGCACAAGGACTCGACTTTCCAGGTCGTGGTTCGGGCCAATGATGTCATTTGCCTTGTACACTTCCTGGAAAGTCGCTCCTATAGCCTCTACCTTCTCCTGCGGATCCTCGACCACAAAGAAGTTGTCATCATCAACGGCCTCATTTGGATCAATGCCTGCTGCTACAAGTATTTGTTCGTTGTTCGTCGTTCGGGCGATTTTAAGACACGAAAGGTCGATTTGATCTTTCCTCCGAAATATTTTATTTATTTGCGGGAACATATTCGGGTTACTGGTGTTTATGGCCCGAATTTTGTTGTTCCAATACAAACTAACAGAGTTTCTGTAATTTTCCTTTATTAATGTTTGGAGGTTTTGATCGACGACTTCAGTGGCATGATCTCCGGGTTATGTCTGTCAGTGAACTGTCTGTACAAGGTGTTTAGTCTTGACAGCAGTCTACTTTTATGTCGGTGCAGTGTCTCGTCCATTAGTCTAAGATACCTATCAATCCTCGTTTGACAGATTTCTGTTGGACGGTGGGTACAGCGAATTCGAGGAGAGTCGACGATCGATCAGATATTTATACTTATGAACATTGCTGAAACCTACCAGAGAAACCATCCATTTTTTGTAGATTTTCGAGCAGCTTTTAATTCTGTTCCTCGAGAGGCACTTTTCTATAAGCTCAATAGATGTGGAATATCTACGAAAGTAGTAAATGTTTTGGGAGCAATGTTCACATATAACATAGCTTTCGTTTGGGATGGAAACCATTTGTTCGAAGGTTTTGAGACTGCAATGTGCATGAAGCAAGGTTGCATAAGTACGCATTAAGTACGCTACTGTTTATATTAACATAAACGACATAACAGATACTGTTAAAGGCGGAATAAAGCTGTACAGAACAAATATCGCCGCTCTAATGTTTGCTGATGATATTGTCTTTCTCGCAGAAACTGTCGACTGTATGCAGCGTATGATAAACAGACTTGATAACTACTGCAGAACGTGGAATTTATTTGTAAATCTAACAAAATCAAAGATAATGATACTTAGAAATGGTGGTAGGAGGTACTGTCGAAGTGAAAGTTGGACGTTTCAAGGTGAGGGTATTCAAATTGTACGAGAATACAAGTACCTTGGAGTTCTGATTACCCCTAACTTAAACATGGATAAACACCTTTAAAAGCAATCAAAGCCGTAGTGCAAAGCAAAAGCTATTTCGATCAACTGCAGCCTCTATTCTTTTGTATGGAGCCCAAGTGTGGGAATACTGTTCTTTTGATGCCGCTGAGAAGTTCCTGCGATACTTTCTTAAACGAATATTTAGATAGCTTAGTAGCACCCCCAACTATGTGCTACGTTTAGAAACCGTGATGGCGCTGGAGGACGAAAAACTACCGAAAAAAGTACTTACGCACATTATGAGAACAAGAGGCTATCTAGTGCATGAATCGGAGCGTCTTCCGTCAGAATGTGGAGTAATACTTAATATTGCAGCAGACATGCAGTCTGATTCTCTAAGAATGCAGTATTATATATCAGAAATATGTCAGTGAAGCCCAATCTTCACAATATAGGTTGTACTATAGCAAAATAAAATACCACCTTGAAGAAAGAATTTATTTTTTAAACTGCTTTACGACAGATAAAATAAGCACTATTTTCAAAATGAGAGGAGGGTTGGTTCAGTTGAATTATATACCGCTCAGACCTGAACTGCCAATTTTGTGCAGTATCTGCAATATGGGAGTAAGGAAAGATGTACTACACTTTCTAGCAATACGCCCAATTTTAAGGGAATTCCGGGAACAATTTTTCGGTTCTTATGTTCTGGAGGTGGAAGTTGCAATCGTTATCTTAAACAGATATGGTCACAGACACCATAACTGCCTTTCAGGGTTAGAGAAATGGTTTTATGGTCCTTCAAGACCAACCCAACAGAGGAAAACCGAAAAAAGTTTAAACGAGCTAGGAATGACTACAATGCCTTCTCAAACGTGTAAAATTCCTATACGACCAAAAACTGAGGCAAAAAATACTACAATATCCCAAAGGTAGTACAAATTGTTGGTCGTTCGTCAAAAATATTAGAAATTCTGCCTCATCCTCCATCCCAATGCTCATTTACAATGATATTCCAGCTGTCAGCTCTTTGGACAAGGCCAATCTGCTTGCTGCACACTTTGCGGCCAGCTCAACACTCCCAGATTGTGCTTTGTCTCCGCCTACACTTGAGTGCGTCGAATCTTCAATGGGGCAAATGCACTTTCGAACTCATGTAGTAGCAAGGTTTCTTAAAGATCTTAACATTCACAAATCCGCTGGTCTAGATGATATATCTCCACTCCTTCTGAAGAGGTATTCTTCCACGCTGGCAAAACCACTGCGTAAGCTTTTTCATCAGTCCGATCCTTTAGGACTCTTTCCGATCAGTTGGAAAACAGCATTTGTCCAGCCCGTCCCTAAAAAAGGCAAATCTTCTTCTCTCATCTCCTACAGGCCCACGTAAGTAAAGTCCCTTCTTTCCAAGGTCATGGAAACGCTGATAAATCTTCAGCTCATGAAATATCTCGAAACACGAAAACTTCTCAATGACCGGCAGTACCCTAATGTCTCACCGAAAAGTGAAACCAAAGCATAAATCAGTCTGGTGAAAGCAAGATAGTTGTACTTTATATTTCTAAGGCATTTGACAGAGTTTGGCATCAGGCTTTTTTTTCGAAAATGCGTGCTTTTGGGATCGATGACTCTCTTCTTCAATGGATTAGAAATTACCTTTCGGAACGTTCAATTCAAGTTGTGTTGGATGGTTTCAAGTCTGATATTCACAAAATAAATGCTGGTGTGCCCCAGGGTTCCGTTCTGTCTCCGACACTCTTTTTAATTTTCATCAACGATCTCTTGTGTGGTACCTCTAATCCAATATACTCGTACTCCATTGCTGACGACAGTACTCTCTGCTTTTCATATTCATTCCCGGACTCACGTCCCTGCTCTTCGGGTGTAGAACGAGAACGGCAGCGTATGTTCAATCGAGTTAAAAAACCGCTACGGGGAACGCGTTTCAGCAGCCGAGAGGAAGTAATGGAAAAATCGCAGGAA
This sequence comes from Volucella zonaria, assembly GCA_963966105.1. Taxonomy (NCBI): domain Eukaryota; kingdom Metazoa; phylum Arthropoda; class Insecta; order Diptera; family Syrphidae; genus Volucella; species Volucella zonaria. The sequence continues at coordinate 107,583,888 of OZ014532.1, read as the reverse complement.
GCACTGATGGACATACCGAAAACCGAATAAAAAAAATGTTTCGAGGATTGGATCAAGCGCTGACATAAGTGTGTTGCAGTCGATGGGGATTACTCTGAAGGGGACAATATAAATTTAGATGAATGAACTTGTATTTCCAATTTTCTGAATACGTTCCGGGAACTTTTTGATCAAGGTAGTATTTTTCCGGATGATTAAGATAAATTTTTTCTTGCTTTCTCCTTGAATTTTCCCTCATGGAGTAGAGTCGTCTTGTGAGAATAAATAAAGCTTTTCTTTTTGATTATAAATACTGCTTTTCTTCATCATTTTCTCAATATCATCAATATTGAAACGAGCTACGAGTATATCAAAGTTTGTGGTGCTTCCAATTGACAATGAGTCTAGTGGTGAATACGGTGGGTAGCCAGGGGTTTCGTCACACAATAACTGGACGGGGTGGGCCGCATATCTAGCAATACCAACGCTAATTAAGATGTTCATCGCAATGTCAAGCTTCTGTCAGAATTTTTTTGTAATAAAACGTCTTTCAAGCCAGAGGTTACGTTTCTTTCTTTTCGCTTCTTGTCAAGTTCTTGAAAAAGAAAAGATATCTTCTCCCAAACAGTTCCACTAATGGAACAGTAGGATAATGCGGGTTAATTAGCTTTTTATTTAATCCTTACTTATTTAATAAAAAAATAATAAAAATATCTTGAAGTTCATTAAGGTTTTTGGTTTTCAAAACAAAGCTACAGATACATTTTCCCTATGACTCGTACTCGTATTATCTAATCGTTTCAGCTTGCCTTCGATTACACAGTCAAAGCCTGTATTATAAATCAATGGACGAACTCACTAAATTATCGATTGAGGGTATCTCAATCGAAGAAAAAAAACCCCCTCAAGAAAAATCCCCAAATGATATTTGGATTGCGCGCCAAATTTTCCATAACACTCCAAGCAACTACAATAAATGCCACCATGAGCCCAGTCAGAGCTCTTAAACTTTTCATCTACTCGTAGCTCTTAGCCATAAATTAAAGACCTAATGCTGAATTGCATCGCCTCCATGTGTGTATGGTGTAACAGGTGACAAGTGGTCAATGCTCGGAACTTGGATATGCACTAGTAGTAGTATTAAATGCAGCAAAGCGGGGGCGTATGAGCGCTGATAGTGAGGCTTAGTAGCGGTGTTCAGTAAATGTAATTGCGCGCGAGGCTAAATGCACTTCGCATTGCTGAATGAATTACCGCGCCAATTGTTGAGTCGTTTGTGTGGATACAGTCCTCACATCGTCAGTGGCAAGTTAATGCTGCAACATTAATGGTAGTAGTAGTAGTAGTAGTATTAGTAGTAGTAGTAGTAGTAGTAGTATCAGTTGTGGTTGTAGTAATAGAAGTGGTTCCACAACTACTGCTAGTGTTGGTCGGTCATTGGCCGCACCTTGTGTGCCAACATTGAGCCGTGTTACATGCGCAACCTGATTTGTATTCAATGAAATTTCAAAAATTTGTATTCCATTAGAGGAATAAAGTCAAAACAATTGTTCGTCTATCTGTCCCGTCCGTCCCGTCCGTCGCGGTCTTAATTTTTATTAAAACAAAATCACGCCAGTTGCCAGTAGTTGCAGTGACCACTGATCCACTGATCACTGATCACTGACCAGTGACCACTGACCACTTAGTGTGCAGCAGGAGCACGTATTTTATCTTCCACATGCCCCGTCGCGCCGTCATTCATGATGATGATAATGATGATGGTGTGGCGATGGTGGCGATGATGAGGTTACATAATCAAATGGAATTTGCGCTCTTTTCTTCGAGTTTTGTGTTACGATGAACTCGCGCGACATCTCTGTACCGAATGCCACTGTGTGTGGTGTAAGATGTATGGACGTGTGTATGCACCGTGTCCATGTGATGTTGTTACTCGTAAATGAAGAGTGACAGGATTGCAGACGAGTTAGTTGTTATATTGTATGGTGGCAGTAGCATAGCGTATCCATTGCAAGTACGAGTATCCGTATCTTTTACGAGTATGTTGGTTTTTCGTGACGCAAATGTCAAACGCAAGGGGGCGTCTTCACCTCTGCCACATAACAAATCTGGCTACTACGATATCTGTTATGTCCAACAGCAGTGCAATGTTTATTAGTCGTTATGTCTGGCGTACGGCCATGGCGGGCTGAGCGGAGACAGGCAAGGCAAGCAATACCGAGTTGCATATGAAAAGTCAATGAACTTTGGAGAACAAGTCGAACGGCTCTGGTGCATTTACCACGAGCATGAACGACAGTAGCTGCCTCTATTTATTTATTTATTTATTTATTTATGTATATGGGTATTTTGGGGAATGTAGGTAACCCAGTGCAAGAGCATGCAGCTTTCTGTAAGTATGTGAGATTATCTGTGTAGAAGTAAGATGATTAGCGCGAGTGCATGCATCATGCAAATACTAGCATTCGTACGTTCACATGCATGGATTCCGTGTGAATGATGATGGCGACTAGGTGACTCTCGGTGATGTGAATGTGCCATAATAGTATGTGGAATCGTGGGCACACTGCCCCGGTGACTGAGTTGAGTGAATGACTTATGAAGTTTAGTCCACCACACTACTGGCTGAGTTGTTTTTGGTTTTTGGTTTTTTTTTTTTTTTGCAGATGGTTAGACGACGATTAGATGTGCAATGAAATAGTACGTAGTAGCAGCCTAGTGCAGTACAGCGCAGTGGAGTGCAGCACAGCATCTCCTGCCACACTGGAGAGTCTTTGAAGAATGTCAAAGTAATTTGCGCGCTTTCCGACTGTGTGTATGGCTTGAAGTGAGATGTGGATGGAAACAAGGTCTCGCGGCATAGCAGTTCAATTTATGAATGCAACGTTTGCCTTAATGGGTGCTCGGTAAGTGAAGAGCGGATTTTTTCAGGAGGATGCTCCCAAGCGGATTAATTCTATGATGAGTTGTGGGAATGTTTTGATTTTGCATGTGATTAAGTGGTGATAGAACGCGGATAGAGAGCTGCTGGAGCTCCACAAATTCAAGCATACCATATGCGATGAACTTTTTAGAATGTCTTGCATTTCCTTCTGGGTATATACATATGAGTAGGTATATTGGGACGTAAAGGCGTTGCTTTTAGATAACTGAAATTCAAATTTTAATTTATGGAATCGAACGGAAGGGGTCAGCTCAATCAACAGAGTGCTTTACATCACTTTAAGGACAAGAGCAGAGCTTATAGATGAAGACCGCCTTTTTGACGAAGTTTTAAATTCCGGTATAACTAGAAAGATCCAAGGCATCTAAGAGACTCACTAGAAAAATAGCCGATCTAAAGGTTAACGAGCTATCGATTATGGGAAGAAGAATTCGGTTCCACTAGGGGTTGAAGCGGCGATGGGTTTCTTTAGATTCAATCTGGAATTTAGGAGAACTTAAATATAAAGAGCTGGTTTTATTTTATTTTCAAAGGAAGCAATACAAATAAATTTGTATCGTTTGGAGTATAACGCCGCGGTGCTATGCCCATATGGCTGAAAGAGCTGGTTCTCAGATGCAAATAAATACCAGACTACCTCTATAGTCGTCTCTCTAGAACATAACGTAGGAAAGTCAGATTTGTAAGCACCTGCGATCCCTGATAGTCAGCCCTGTTTGCTTCTAAAATCACTTGTTTGAGGAAAGAAATGAGGGCTAGACTGGTTCATAATACAAGGTGGCGCAAAAGTAGTCACCCAAAGTTCTTTGGCCGTCATTTTTTTATGAATGAAAACCTTTGGTTCTGCTTTTGGATCACATTTACGACTGTTGTCTGAAAAGTTTCTCAAAAATTTTTTTTTATTTTTCTACAGAGTCTCCTTGTAACTCTACACACCTCTCCCAGCGATGCTCCCATCTCTCTAACCCGTCCAAATTCTACTTGGCGTTTTTCTCTGCAAAATAATTGTTCACGAAGGTGATTGCCTCCTCATTTGACGAAAATCTCTGTCCTCCGAGCGCAAAAAGAAGTCGCTTGGAGCTAGATCTGGTGAATAAGGCGGATGGTCAGGCAGTTCAAACCGTAATTCATGGATTTTCGCCATGGCATCCGCTGAGGTGTGAGACGGCGCGCTATCTTGGTGAAACAGGATTTCCTTTTTGGCTTGGCAAGTAATGATGCATAGTATGCTCCTCTAATGGTTTTTCCTTTTTGAAGATAACTCCTTTACTATCCCAAAAAACAGTCGCATTCACTTTCCCAGCCTAAAAAACAGTTTTCGCTTTTTTTGGAGCAGGCTCTCCCTCTGCAGTTCACTGTTTTGACTGAATTTTTGTTTCGGCCGTATAATGGTGTATCCAAGTTTCATCGACAGTATTTAATCGGCGCCAAAACTCGGATTTATTGCGCCTAAACTGCGCCAACAGAGCGTTGGAAATGCTCATTCGAACACGTTTTTGGTCTAACGTAAGCAAACGCGGCACTCAACGCACGGACAGCTTTCTCATGCCTAAATCTTGACTTGGACATTTTCATAACCTCTACCATCTTTCTCACTTTAATTCGGCGGTCGTCTAACACCACTTGGTGAACTTTAGCAATGTTATCCTCAGTGGTTGCAGTTTTTGGACGTCCCGAACGTTCATCATCTCCCAAGCTCTTACGGCCACGTTTCAATTCAGCTGCCCAAAATTTCACCGTGGCAAATGATGGTGCAGAGTCCCCATACACAGAGTCCAACTCATTTTTGATCTGCGTAGACGTATTGCCTTTCAAGAACAAGAATTTAATAACAGCTCGATACTCAATTTTTTCCAATTTCGCAAAAAACACTCTCATCGACTCACTCGAACGACTGTCAACTAAAAACTGCGCTCCCAAAATGACCGCAACTTCGGTAAGTAACTGTCAGAAGATGCACAACTAGCATTCACTAGCTGTTATTGACGAGTGCCGCTATCTTTACGTTGCGGTCGAAAACTTTTCAGACAACCCTCGTATATGATGTCTTGGATTTGGCAGAGAAAATGATATCGGCTAAGTGGCAGCCGCCAGGATTGATAACCATTCGGGCCCGATTTGTGGCATTTTTGATCACTCTTGCAAGGACTTCCGGCGATAGGTCCTCGCATTCGTGGCGGATATTTTCTTTGATGGCTTCAAGAGTCTGAGGCTTGTGGACATAGACCCGTGACTTCAAAAAACTCAACAAAAAGAAGTCTATAACGGTTAAGTAAAGGCGAATTTGCCAGCCAGTGCAAATCGCCAAAACGAGAGATTAGGCGACCGGGAAAGGCAGCCCACAGAGTTTCGGTTGTGGCTCCTGCAGTATGCGGCGTTGCTTCATCCTGTTGAAATCACATGTTCTGCAGTCCCAATTCATCCAATTGAGGAAGGAGAAAGACGTTGAGCGCTGTTCTGTAGCGCGGCGTTTTCGAAAAAATAACGCATGATGACGCCTGCAGCGTAAACAGTACACCATGCAATAGATTTGAGCGGGTGTAATGGCTCTTCGTGGGTTATACGCGGATTTTCGGTGCCATATAAGCGAGAATTTAGCTTATTCATATATCCACAGAGATGGAAATGGGCCTCGTCGCTCATGGTGATTTTCGATGAAAAGTTGTCTCTCTCGTGGTCGAGATTCAGGATGGCTAGAGCATAGATTACATGCGATTGGCGGCCAACAGCTAACAGCTAATGCGCGGTCTGCACTTTGTAAGGGAACGTCTTACAGTCTTTCACCAAAGATGGTCGATACTCCGGGGTTCTCTGCGACATCTTCAATCACTGCTGCGATATGCTTACAGAACGGCTTCTCCGTGGCCGGCCAGATCTGCCAGTATCTCGTGTTGTCCCATACTCTTCTATGCGAACGGCTAAATGTCGTAGTGTTTTCACAGCTCGTGTCGGATGATCGGGAAATCTGCGCCGAAACTCACGCTGCCGCCAATACCACCGACGAATTATTAAGCAAAAAAAATCGTAACAATTATTCCGCGTTCTTTACAAGTATAGCGATTCATGTCTTGTTGACGTGTATTTTGTATCTGTTTACTTCACAAATGTCAAAGTAGAATCGACATTTGCCGCCATTTGCAAAAATTATAGCATCTTCCGATATGATGATGACTTTTGCGCCACCTAGTAGAAGCAATACGGTGCCGTTTAGACACATACTTACCTGAAGATCCATGACTGTCCACATTTGACAGCAATTATACTCTGGAGCGATGAAAACTTTTTGGGTTTTCGCGGTGCATCGTTGTGGTTAGGAGGGAAAGCTTCAGTGTTTCACAGCGGATGAGAAACCAATGAGGCTGTTCAGTATCTTCACAGAATTTGTAGTTCCACTAGTCAGAGCTCTCGGGAAAACCAAAGCCGAAGGTATTACCGCCAATTTGGCCGATACAGTGGCAAAAAATTTCAAATAAATGCTACGTTTTTGTAACAGTTGTTAACAACAGCTAGAGAAACAGTTGGACGGCTGTCTGTTAGACTTGGATGAGGCCTAGCAATAATTTTCTGAACGGCGAATTCCCAGAACCTGTAACCAGATTTCTCGGAAGATCTTGGTAAAAGGTATTGAAGGAAGAAGGAATAAGTTTTAGTTTTAGCATGAATGCGAAGGCTGTAAGGAGCAATTTTTGTGGAACAGCTGCATACTGTGGAGGAACTTTTCGACGGTAAATTGACTGAACCAATCTTGTCTCTATCTAAACATCAAATTACGAATGAGAGAGGCATTAGGTGATCGGTAACAGTCTATGTCGTGGACACAAAGTTCCAGCAGGACCAATTTTCTATGAGATTCCAAAGCAACTGACTCTGAATAAGGTTTTGGTGAATTCTTACTTTAGTTTCGAATTCCAGGCGTCTGTTCTTGGAATGCAAATTGATCTCGATTAAAAGGTCTTTCGGAAATCCTTAAAACTTATTCTCCTAATTTATGGGTATGATGTGCAGGTTTTCGTTGCACGAGGCTTTTCTTAAGGCTCAGTCACATCGTAGTTCAATTTTACCTTCTCCAATAACATGAATTGTAAGCAGATGCGTGAAGGCTTTCATTGTTACCACTTTTCGTGTCACTTTTGCCTTTATAGAGTGGACCGAGAATTCTTTCTCTCAACTAATTAGGCATCTGACCGTCTGTCACCATCTTATTAATCAAATTTCTTGCTCCGTCCTCGTACGTACTCGTATCTCTTAACATTTTTGCTTTTACTAATAGCATTCTTGCAAATGTTAGAGCGTTTGCTTGTGCGTCGATTTTATATCTCTTTATCGGTCGTACGAGAATATGTTCTTCTGGTATTTTCGGTAAAAAAGATTCAGGGTAGTTTACGGATATATCCCCCACAGCGTGTTTCTGAAGAGGCATTGGATGAGACACCGGTGTTTTCTTTCATATTACAGATAAGATCTATCCAAAGACCTTTTGCAGTCTTTTTCTATTAAAATTAAGGCTCAAGATGTATTATGTATACAATACATTGATTAATAGTCCTTGAATCATAGAGGGTGGAACTGTTTGCTACCAAAATGTGAGTTTGTGTGAATAGCAACTTGGAGCTTTTCCACCTTCTTACTGACGACAGTGTACCTTTGAAAATGAAATTACTAAATGTGAATAAAAACCACAAGCTAATGCTCAATTACACCATGCAGTGATAATTGCATTGACAAATTCATTCTATGCATCCAACAATAGCATCAGCCATCGCCTGGATGGAAAACGTCGCATTTCATTGACAATAACCGTGTAATCCTTGAGAAGTGTTTTGAATATCACTAACTAATCCTTGGCATGAGTGCAAGTGCATTGGAGCAATTCTTATGCGGGCACGCTTACCCGTACACACCTGCATAGGTACCTACATTCTACACTTGTGCTGGATGGTGGAAATGCGACTGCAATATACAATGCAATCGACTGACTGCACAGGTAACCACAAACCACCGATTCAGATTACAATTAAATACCGACATGAATATTTTTGTTAAATTGCATGCATCGGTCCTCGGTCCTCGGTCAAACGCCAACCCAAGCTATGCAAGCTACCAAGCCACCAGAAGGTCAAAAGTATCTATTCACTGAATGATACTAAAAAAGTCTATATTTATTATACTTAAAGTTAGTGACAATGAGTTAAGATTAACGCCCCACAGCACCACTCTTTATATCTATGTATACCCTAATGGGTTAGCATAGTGTTTACAGATACAACTAACATCCTAGATACTCGTACACACTCCGATACGACAACTGAGACGGAACATGAATCCACAAAACCAGCGACTTCTGAATCACTTCTCACATTCACTCACTCACTCTACGAGTAGATACACCACGACATGGGGTTAACGAACCGACGGTTTATGGCTCGTAAAAAGTATGTTGGCCATAATGCGAATCATTTCGCGCCGATGCAAGCTAACCAACAAACCAACCAACTGCCAACAGGTAAAAGTACTTTTGCGGCCTGCATTGCCAGCATCTGCATACCGGGCGTCGTCGTCGTCGTCGTCGTCGTCGTTGTATTCGTTGTCGCAGTTGCCAACAACGCCAACCGTCAAGCTGCACCAAACGAGAACACCGCGAGAATACTGCGCATTTTTATGACTCCTCCAGCCGTGGCGCAGATAAATTCTAAATAGATTGCAAGTATGATTAAAAGATTAATGAGCTGCTACCATCAAAAAGACATTCATACAGCAGCACTAACTAGGTATCCAGGGAGCTGCCCAGAGTCGTATAATACTCGTAGAGCTGCACTGCACTGCGCACACACTATGTGCTCAACATCATAAAATAAAATCGCTATTCCCAGGCTCAGTGCGAAGTACTCGTATTAAGCCATCCATTAATATTTGCACATTCAAAATCAACAATCAACTTTCAGGGATTGAAGTCCTTTTTTGAATTTTTGGGAGTGTTGACTATAAAAAATAATTTGGGACAATTCCTGGAGAAATCGTACGAATAATATCTACTGTCTGAGTTGGACAACAGTCACAAATGTGACTTTGCCAGTAGGTGTGGACATCGGAATTGGGCGCGGACCATTTTTGGAAATCAACTTTATTATTATTATTATCATTTTTGTTTCTTTTTTAATTTTTTTTTTGGCAATTCATTTAGAAACGCACTCACGTAACGCACTGAGCCCTTTGGCAATACACATTACGAGCGGGGCATTAAGTATCTGTGTAGCAATTTCAATAACCGAGAGGCATACTTAATTGAACAGTTTCGAAGAGAGAGTATCTAAATGCAAATTTCTGCTTGTTTCTAGGTTTGGGAGACATGTCTAAATGAATTTGAACACGCAATACTACAATACTTTGCTTTTCTTGGTATGTTTTCCAATTTTTCGTTAATTAATTTAATGCATTGCGCCATAACTAACCACCTAACCACTGGTGGTAGACAAGATGGCGTAAGCCAGGTTCGGTTCCCAGGTCATACCTACCAAAAACCTTCGTATACGAGTATACTCGTAAGTGAGAACTTTCCCACGAGCTCGGAAAGAAAACTTTGCATGAGCACCAGGATGGAAACTGTGAGAAAGGGAACAACGCCTTAGTATATACCGGATAAGTCCCAACGGTCAAGATCATGTTGCCTCAGCAAAAGCAATATTGGAACTCGTTTCTGCTGCTCTCTAATAAATTAAAAAAAAATTATTTTCAGATGACTAGTTGAGTCACTGGAGTCACGATTTTCAGGCGTACTTTTTGGTTCTGGTCTCATAATGGGAATTATCTGGCCGAAGTATGCGAAAGGTGTACAAACGGCGCAATACAATACGGTGATTTGAACGTCATAGTGTCATCGTAACCGGCATGAATTACCCAAACTTCAACATACTCAAAATGACCTGGTGGAGCGTTCTGTCGTCCAAGAAACCATTAAACATGTTGATTGCTCCGTATAAAGTATTTCGAACGTCCTTATGAAACCAAACACCTCGAACGACTTCAGAAGCGCTTTGAGTTCAACATCGAACGGCTGACCATTTTAACCGAGTCCGGACAAAAGGAGGATGAGAAACTGTGAACTCTACTAGGAGACTTGAACTTTAGGCATCTGAGCTAATATCGGTTTAAAATCTGCACCGGAGTTAGTCCGATAATACAAGTTAAATCGATCTGAAAAGTTTCGGAGCGAACAATAATACAAGACATTTTTTCTCAAAATTTGTTTTTACTTTTGTACATAATCGCCTTGTAACTCTACACACTTCTCCCAGCGATGCTCCCATCTCTCTAACTCGTCCAAATATTGGGTCTATAACTTACCGTGCGGTTTGCTAAGCTACTGTCATTGTACGTCATTTCAGTATATGTCATTCATTTGAAGCGTAAACAACAATAATTTTTTTTCACTCAAATATATCGAACTTTGTGCCTGAAAAAGTGTTTTTGCGGGGAGTTCTTCTTCATTACTTTAATATGAAGAAAACTGCTGCCGAAAGTCATCGTATTTTGGTGGAAGTTTATGGTGAACATGCGCTAGCTGAGCGAACGTGCCAAAAGTGGTTTGCACGTTTTAAAAGTGGTTGATTTTGGCTTGGAAGACGATGAACGTCCTGGGCAGCCAAAAAAGTTTGAAGATGAAGAACTGGAAGCATTACTCTATGAAGATTGTTGCCAAACACAAGGAGAGCTCACAGAATCTTTGGGTGTCACTCAAGCAGCCATTTCAAAACGTTTAAAAGCAGCTGGATATATTCAAAAACAAGCCGAGAGACGTCGAAAGGCGGTTTTGCATGTCCGAAATGCTGTTGGAACGCCACAAAAGGAAGTCATTTTTGCATCGGATTGTTACTGGTGATGAAAAATGGATCCATTACGACAACCCCAAGCGCAAAAAATCATATGTGAAACCCGGCCAACCAGCCAAATCAACGGCAAAGCCGAATATCCATGGCGCGAAGGTAATGCTCTATATTTGGTGGGATCAGATGGGTGTGCTGTATTATGAGCTGCTAAAACCGGGTGAAATCATCAATGGACAACGCTACCGAACACAATTAATCCGTTTGAAGAGAGCAGTGGCCGAAAAACGCCCGCAATGTGCGACCAGACACGAGGCAATAATTTTCCATCATGACAACGCTCGGCCCCACGTTGCTATTCCGGTTAAGAACTATTTGGAAAACAGTGGATGGGAAGTCTTACCCCACCCGCCTTATAGCCCAGACCTTGCCTCTTTTGACTACCATTTGTTCCGGTCGATGCAGAACTCCTTCACTGAAATACATCAGAGCAGAATATCAAAAATTGGCTTGATTCATTCTTGGCTGCCAAGCCGGCGCAGTTCTTTTGGGATGGGATCCACAAATTGCCAGAAAGATGGGAAAATGTCATAGCTTCAGATGGGCAATACTTTAAGTAATACTATTGTATTGGGTCTACAAGTAAGTTTCCAGCGTTTGTCAGAGATGGCGCCACCAGTGGATCCCGGGCAGAAATGTCAGACTCCATGTGTTTTATTTGTAGGTTTTGTATCTGCCAACAACTTTGCAGCGTTATATTTGAGCAGTTCTATCGGTGTCGTACATTTTATCGAGCAAAATCATGGCAAGTTTGCAGCCAAATAAACGTAATTTTCGGGAAGCGCTGCTTTTATTCTTTAATATGAAGAAAAGTGCGGCTGAGGCCTATCGTTTGCTTTCGGAAACTTATGGGGCGGAATGTATCGGTGAACTGACGTGCCGCGAGTGGTTCAAACGGTTCAAAAGTGGTGATTTTGGAGTTGAAGACAAAGATCGCCCCGGAAAGCCGAAAAGTTTTGAAGACGAGGAATTGGACGCTTTACTGGATGAGGATCCGTGTCAGATTCAAGAAGAACTTGCTGCATCATTGGGCGTCACGCAACAATCCGTTTCCCTGCGCCTAAAAGCACTGGGATTCATTCAAAAGGTTGGAAACTGGGTGCCGTACGAATTGAAGCCAAGAGACGTCGAACGGCGATTTTGCATGTCCGAAATGTTACTGCAGCGGTATAAAAATAAATCATTTTTGCATCGTATTGTCACTGGTGATGAGAAATGGATTTATTATGATAATCCTAAAAGCAGAAAATCGTATACAAAGCCCGGCGAGCCCGCCCAATCGACGCCGAAACGAAATATTCACGTGAATAAGGTCATGCTCTGCATATGGTGGGATCAAAAGGGTGTCGTATACTCCGAACTGCTTCCGAGTGGTGAAACCATCAAAGGACCATTATATCGAACCCAACTAATTCGTTTGAAGCGGGCATTAAAAGAAAAACGGCCAGAATATGAGACCAGGCATGAGTCCGTCATTTTTCATCACGACAACGCTCGGCCACATGTTGGAAAATAGTGGATGGAAATTCTGCCTCACCCGCCTTACAGTCCAGACTTGGCACCATCTGACTACCACTTGTTTCGTTCGATGCAGAACGCTCTTACGGGAATACGCTTCAGCTTAGTAGAGGAAATCAAAAATTGGCTCGATACGTTCTTGGGCTCGAAAGACGAGAAATTTGTTTGGTCCGGAATTCATAAATTGCCAGAAAGATGGGGGAAAGTTGTAGCTTCCGATGGACGATACTTTGAATAAAGCATTGTAACTATGTTTTCATAATAAAACTTCAAATTTTGGAAAAAAACGCTGGAAACTTACTTGTAGACCCAATAGTACTGCTCTTATAGCAACGACAGGAGAGCGTGATTTTCGGAATCGATACTGATAGTCTAATAGAGCTTAATTTGCCTTCAACACCGCAATCTGGTTGACACTTGGTCATTTTGTGTGTGGAAAAGTTATGGTTGCTATGATCACAGTTTAGTGCGTCTCACAGTAGAGAGCAGATAACGTGTTATCCAACTGTGCTCTCTTTTTCTAATTTGGCGTTAAAATTACAAAGAACGACTGCTAAGGATGTCGCTGATGCAGACGGTCGCAATGCCAGTTTTTCGGATTGTGGTGCCATGAATCATATACGAGGGTTGTTTGAAAAGTTTCTGACCTCAACGTAAAGATAGCAGCACTCGTCAATAAAAGCTAGTGAATGCTAGTTGTGTATCTTTTGACAGTTACTTACCGAAGTTTCAGTCATTTTGGACGCGCAGTTTTTAGTTGACAGTCGTTTGAGTGAGTCGATGAGAGTGTTTTTTGCGAAATTGGAAAAAATTGAGTATCGAGCTGTTATTAAATTCTTGTTTTTGAAAGGCAATACGTCCACGCAGATCAAAAATGAGTTGGACTCTGTGTATGGGGACTCTGCACCATCATTTGCCACAGTGAAATTTTGGGCAGCTGAATTGAAAGGTGGCCGTAAGAGCTTGGGAAATGATGAACGTTCGGAACGTCCAAAAACTGCAACCACTGACGATAACATTGCTAAAGTTCACCAAATGGTGTTAGACGACCGCCGAATTAAAGTGAGAGAGATAGTAGAGGTTATGAAAATATCCAAAGAACGTGTTTGTTACATATTAAATCAAGATTTAAGCATGAGAAAGCTGTCCGCGCGTTGGGTGCCGCGTTTGCTTACGTTAGACCAAAAGCGTGTTCGAATGAACATTTCCAACGCTCTGTGGGCGCAGTTTAGGCGCAATAAATCCGAGTTTTGACGCCGATTAATTACTGTAGATGCAACTTGGATACACCATTATACGCCCGAAACAAAAACTCAGTCAAAACAGTGGAGTGCAAAGGGCGAGCCGGCTCCAAAAAAAGCAAAAACTGTTTTTTCGGCTGGGAAAGTGATGGCGACTGTTTTTTGGGATAGTAAAGGAGTTATCTTCAAAGAGGAAAAACCATTACAGGAGCATACTACGCATCATTACTTGCCAAGCTGAAGGCAGAAATTGTGGAAAAACGTCCACATTTGCAGAAAAAAGAAAATCCTGTTTCACCAAGACAACGCGCCGTTTCACTCCTCAGCGGTTGCCATCCATGAACTGCTTGACCATCCGCCTTATTCACCAGATCTAGCCCCAAGCGACTTCTTTTTGTTTGCTCATCTAAACGACTGAGCTCGAAGGACTGAGATTTTCGTCAAATGAGGAGACAATCACCTTCGTGAATAATTATTTTGCAGAGAAAAACGCCAAGTACTGGGTATATAACTTAATTCGTGCGGTTTTTTTCAAAATTTCAACGTTTATTAATTTTTTTTTTGTCCGTGGGAAGGTGAGAAATCTTCATAGACACTATAGGCCCGGAGCCTATAGTAGTGAGGTGTCACTAAAAAATACCACCCTTCTGCAAACCGCGACTGAGTTCACACTCAAGAAGCAGTTCTTCTATCGCGTTTTATCTTGTTTTTATAAGATACGAGGGCGGGTCAATAATTCCGTGCATTTTTGAATTTCTGACCTCTTTACTGAAACAGCAACACTGCTCCAGTCAACAGGCATCTGTCAGTTGACTCCTGTCAAAACTTAAACTTGCTGCGTCAGTTAGTTTGTGTTTGACAGCTATTTTTATCAGACTACTCACTAATTTGAGGAGAAAATGGAAAAAAGTGAATTTCGTGTGCTTATTAAGCATTATTTCTTGCGAAAAAAAACCATTACCGAGACCAAGGCTAAGCTTGATAAATACTATGGGGACTCTGCACCATCGATTTCAATAGTGAAAAAGTGGTTTACTGAATTTCGTTGTGGCCGTACAAGTACTGAAGATGCCGAACCTCCTGGACGCCCAGTTGAGGTCTCTACACCCGAAACAATCGAAAAAATTCACGATATGGTGTTGGCCGACCGAAGATTGAAAGTGCGAGAGATTGTGGAAGCCGTAGGGATCTCGCATGGCTCAGTGGTTTCAATTTTGAATGATCACTTGGGCATGAGAAAGCTTTCCGCAAGATGGGTGCCGCGTTTGCTCACAGTCGACCACAAACGCAATCGTGTAACAACTTCACAGGAAGGTTTGGCGTTGTTTAATCGCAATATGGAGGAGTTTTTGCGCCGTTTTGTAACCGTGGACGAAACATGGATCCATCACAACACACCAGAGAACAAACAACAGTCAAAACAGTGGGTTTCTAAGGGTGAATCGGCGCCAAAGAAGGCCAAGGTGGGTTTGTCAGCCAATAAAGTTATGGCGACTGTTTTTTGGGCTGCACGCGGGATAATCCACATTGACTACCTTCAAAAGGGAAGAACAATCAATGGGGAATATTATGCGAACTTATTGGACCGATTCAATGACGATTTGAAAAAAAAACGACCTCATTTGGCCAAGAAAAAAGTTCTTTTCCACCAAGACAATGCAAGGGTGCACACATGTGCAGTTGCCATGGCAAAAATCCATGAATTGGGCTATGAATTGCTCCCTCATCCACCCTATTCTCCAGATTTGGCTCCGAGCGACTACTTCTTGTTCCCAAACCTGAAGAAATGGTTTGGTGGAAAAAGATTTGACTCCAATGATGAAGTCATCTCGTCATTTTGAGGACCTCGACAAATCATTTTTTTTGGAAGGGATAAAAAAATTGGAGAAGCGTTGGACAAAGTGTATAGAGCTCAAGGGAGACTACGTTGAAAAATAAAATTATTTTTTCATCAAAAAATCCGTTTTAATCCAAAAGTCACGGACTTATTGACCCACCCTCGTATCCTGCAGGCGATTTTCCATTGAAAAATTACGCGTTGCTAATCACCGCGCTAGATCGAGAGGCTTAGTCCTTTTCAGACGGCGCAATAAATTTGTCTCGTCGAGGATCTGTTGAACAGAAATATTCGTATGACCTTGTAATCGATTTTTGTGTTTTAGCGCAAACATTTTAATTTCGTTCTGAACGTTTTCGACTCCTAAGTCTCTGTGGATATCATCGTTTCTAATGTACCACGGCGCATTAACAATACCTCGAAGAACTTTGTCTTGGAATGTCTGTAGGACGTCAACGTTACTTATTTTGGTACAACCCCAAAGCTGACCGCTTTTAGCACTTGCTTGAATAGCAGCAGTTTGTCATTTGGCCTCGTTCGCGTAAGGAATTCGTACTGCGTTGATAAACACCGGTGGATTCTCAATTTTCCTGAGAGTGAAGTTCACGTGGACAGACTTGTTTTCATTAAGCGCGATTCGCCAAGTCTTTGTCTAATTGTTGCAACTTAGCAGTTGCTTCTTCGATGGATTTAGCTGTTGCCAAAATGGCAGTGTCATCACCAAATGTGGCTAGGACAGTGTCGTCCGTTTGCGGTATATCGCGGGTAAAAAGTAAATATAGCAGAGGGCCAAGCACACTTCCTTGCGGCACCCTCGCCTTTATTGTCTTAAAAGTGGAATATTCGTTTCCGTGTCTCACACGAAAGAGTCGATCTTCCAGGTATGAACCTAAAATACAAGATAATTGCTGGGGTAGGGTTTGTCGAAATTTATATTTTAGGCCTTCGTGCCATACCTTATCAAATGCTTGCGAAACGTCAAGGAATGCGGTACATGCTCTAATCTTATGCTGGCATTTATAAGATAGAGCAGTTTTAGCAAACCTTTTTTCGGCAACGCTTTAAGTATCTCTCCCGTTATGAAGTCATATCCCGGGGCTTTATTGGGCTTAAGTGTGTCTATAACTTGTCTAAGTTCCCTAAGTATAGCCTTTTCTACTGAAAAATTTGTCGTCACGTCTAGCGTATTGACATTCTCTGGAAGCACTTCCCCATCGAATGGTTTAATGGTCGAATGGTCGGCGAAAGCATTAGCTTTTTCCTTATCTTCTTTCGCCCAGTCATCCTGGTTTCTTCTTATTGGCGCCACGCGTATTTGGGGCTTTCGAACACTTTTAACGGCTCTCCATATGGAGTAGTTGGTATCCTTTGTCGCTGTGAGTCTTTCAAGGTAGTTATTAATACCTTGATTATTGAAGTCTTTGATCGATTTTTTCAACGAGTTGCAGGGCCTATTGAAGGACGTTTTATCTTGTGGTGCCCGGGTTTCATGCCACTTTTTCCGCGCTCTTCGTTTCTTACTTATCATTTCTCTGATTTCCGGTCGGTATCTTATGCCGACTTTGGGAACTTTGTTCGATTCGCGGGGAGTGTTCTTCCAGGCCGCTTGCTGTATGACTTCAACAAAACGTTCAACTTCTTTTTCAAGTTGATACGGCGTTCTAAGTGCTACTTTCAACTCAGTATTGTCTATAACGTCTATTCGGAAATCTTCCCAGTGAGTTTTGCTGTTAGTTAATCTGGTTGGTCTTTGTTTCTTAACCAAGGATTCGCACAGTGAGAGGATAACTGGAGAATGATCGGAGGAAAGATCGAAGCCCTCTTCAACTTTGACGTAACTAGCGTTTACTCCTTTTACGATGAAGAAGTCTATTAGATCGGGTGTTTTGGCGACATTGAAAAACATATATTGGGTCTACAAGTAAGTTTCCAGCGTTTTTTTTTCCAAAATTTGAAGTTTTATTATGAAAACATAGTTACAATGCTTTATTCAAAGTATCGTCCATCGGAAGCTACAACTTTCCTCCATCTTTCTGGCAATTTATGAATTCCGGACCAAAAAAATTTCTCGTCTTTCGAGCCAAAGAACGTGTCGAGCCAATTTTTGACTTCCTCTACTGAGCTGAAGCGTATTCCGTAAGAGTGTTCTGCATCGAACGAAACAAGTGGTAGTCAGATGGTGCCAAGTCTGGACTGTATGGCGGGCGAGGCAGAATTTCCCATCCACTATTTTCCAAATAGTTTTTCACCGAAACCGCAACATGTGGCCGAGCGTTATCGTGATGAAAAATGACGGACTCATGCCTGGTCTCATATTCTGGCCGTTTTTCTTTTAATGCCCGCTTCAAACGAATTAGTTGGGTTCGATATAATGGTCCTTTGATGGTTTCACCACTCGGAAGCAGTTCGTAGTATACGACACCCTTTTGATCCCACCATATGCAGAGCATGACCTTATTCACGTGAATATTTCGTTTCGGCGTCGATTGGGCGGGCTTGCCGGGCTTTGTATACGATTTTATGCTTTTAGGATTATCATAATAAATCCATTTCTCATCACCAGTGACAATACGATGCAAAAATGATTTATTTTTCTACCGCTACAGTAACATTTCGGGCATGCAAAATCGCCGTTCGACGTCTCTTGGCTTCAATTCGTACGGCACCCAGTTGCCAACCTTTTGAATGAATCCCAGTGCTTTTAGGCGCAGGGAAACGGCTTGTTGCGTGACGCCCAATGATGCAGCAAGTTCTTCTTGAATCTGACACGGATCTTCATCCAGTAAAGCGTCCAATTCCTCGCCTTCAAAACTTTTCAGCTCTCCGGGGCGATCTTTGTCTTCATCTCCAAAATCACCACTTTTGAACCGTTTGAACCACTCGCGGCACGTCGATTCACCAATACATTCCGCCCCATAAGTTTCCGAAATCAAACGATAGGCCTCAGCCGCACTTTTCTTCATATTAAAGAATAAAAGCAGCGCTCCCCGCAAATGACGTTTATTTGGCTGGAAACTTGCCATGATTTTGCTCGATAAAATGTACGACACCCATAGAACTGCTCAAATATAACGCTGCAAAGTTGTTGACAGATACAAAACCTACAAATAAAACACATGGAGTCTGACATTTCTGCCCGGGATCCACTGGTGGCGCCATCTCTGACAAACGCTGGAAACTTACTTGTAGACCCAATATAAGAGCGTGGTACACCGGTTCGAGCCATACAGAGGTGAAATGAAGAATTGGGGAGTTATAACTTACTTACTTACTTAAGGTGGCTCTACAGTCCGGGGTGGATCTGGGCCTCAACCAACAAGCGTCTCCAATCAGCTCGGTCTTTAGCTAGCTGCCTCCAGTTTCGCGCACTAATTTGATTGAGGTTCCCTTCCAAATGTGTGCGCTACCTGTATCGCAGACTTTCTCTACTGCGCTGTCCTTCTGGGCCAGATTCGAGGACTTTTCCGACCGGACCATTGGTAAGTCATGTCGCTGTACAGCCGTTGTTGTATATCCTTCTCCACTCACCGTCTATGCAGACAGGACCGAAAATCCCTCTAAGAATTTTCCACTCAAAGCAACCTCATCCTGTTTTTGTTAAAGTCCATGCCTCTGCGCCATAGACCAGGACTAGGATTATTGCGGTCTTACAGAGGGTCACTTTTGTTGTTGGGGAGAGAGCCTTATAAGCCCAAAGAAGCAGCGTTTGGCAAGAGTTATTCTTCATTTGATATCAACGCTGATGTCGTTTTCTGAATTGATAGCCGAGCGTAGGTAAACACAGTCCTTTACTACCTCAAAGTTATACCTGCTTTTTTCCGATTAAGTCAATACCATCGGCGCGTGCGAGTAATTGGACTGACTTTTGGAAGACTACGCCTCTTGTGATGGCGCCTGAGTTTAGCACTATTCTTTCAAGAATGATGTTAAAGAAATCACATGACAGAGCATTGCCTTGGATAAGTCCTTTTTTGAAGTCAAAAGTCTCGGCGAATTCTTTACCCATCTGGATGGAGCAGCGTGCTTTCTCCATCGTCATCGTGGACAAACCGACGAGTTTGTGCAGAGATTCCAAAACTAGACATTAGTCTGTATAGCTCATCTCTATAGATGCTATCATACGCGGCATTAAAATCGATGAATAGGTGGTGTTCATCGATTTGAAGCTTGTGGGTTTTTTCCAAGATCTGGCGCAGTGTGAATATTTGGTCGATGGTAGACTTTCCTGGCCTAAAGCCACACTGTTTGGACCAATCAGGTTGTCGGCGAACGGCTTGAGGCGTGCACATATTACTGGACATAGGATCTTGTAGGCTATATTAAGAAGCCTCTGTAGTTGGCGCAGTTTAGAGGGTCTCCTTCCTTGAAGATCAAACAAACAATGCAGAGGTTTCATTCATTGGGCATACTTTCATCTGACCATATTTTACAGATGAGTGGATGAATGGTAGGGTGGATGAAATTGTTGGCCTACATTGTCGAAGTTGAAAGATTCATACTGCCTGACAGAGGTATCTGGTTCGCCATCGTCGTTATACAGTCTACAGCATCGACTGTGACACTACCACTATTTTCCCTTGTTGGTCTCTCCAGGCTTCGGTTCGGGGTTTTTGTCCGTATGGCATTTTCTTTTTACCTTTTGGTAAAACTTCCAAGTCTCATTCCTGTAATAGGATCTTTCAATTTCCTCCAGAGAAGAAGCTGGTCTTCGTCTCTCCTCTTTTACTCGTGGAGATCGGGAGCACCTCTAGGCCTTCTATGCAGCGCTACTTTGTATGCCTCTTGCTTAGCCAAGTGAAACCTAGCACATCAGGAACGCCATCTCTGACGGTTTTTTGGCAATGCTTCCAATGGTCTTCGATACTTAATGTTGGCGCCATAGGAACTCCTAAGAGCTTAAGAGAGTCTCGGTCGATGAAGGATTTTCCGATCTCTTGTCATTTTACCCGTCCGTCGTGAAATTTCCTCACAGTAGTAGCTTGCTGCAATGTTCGGGTTGCGGACAACCATACCTTGGCTACTACAGGGTAATGGTCCGAGTCGATGTCGGCCCAACGAAACGTTCGTACATTTATAGTACTCGAGAAGTGCCTTGCGTCGAATGCAATCCAGTCAATCTGCTTGATGGTTGATTGATCAGAGGTTCTCCAAGTCACAGTGTTTCGCATCTCCGCAAAGTCGATTAGCCTAAATCCGTTATGGGAGGTGGTGCCGTGCAGATTATACTTTCTGATATGCCCACAGATGGATGCACAAAAGTTAAGTCTTAACACAAGATGAAGAGTCCTGCAAATAGTGGAAGAGAAAGATCTCATCCACATGGCCTTTGTTGCAATTGACAGTGTTGCGAAATGGCTGAGTCTCATTATAAAGAGCTCAAATAAAACTTTAGCTACCTCTACCAATATCATCACCAGCAGTTTATCAAAAAGATTACAAAATAACACCGTTAATACGGCTGTAGCTGAGGGTGACAGTTCACGTGAGCTCCCCTCAAATAACCGATTAACACCAGCTACTGCGAGCATGTAGACCCAAAAGTAGAGTTCCTGTACTTCTACCGAGAAGTTAAGCTACAGAAAAAGCAGCTTGTCCTGCGATAGTGAGATCAAAGGCTTCCATACGGCGGAGAGGCGATAAAAAGCGGAATCGCGTACGGACATCCCATATATAGCCGCAAATGATGATGGCTACAATCAAGGTTTTGCAGGGAAACCTGAATCTTACTAAACGCGCTTTGTGTACCTGTAAGCAACGATGCGCAACAGAGAACATCGCCTTAGGACTAATTCAAGAACCTTGCGCTATTGAAAGTAAGCTATTTGGCTTCAACAACAATGTGCGAAAGATAAAATTTGCCTGAGAAGATTTTAAACCGAGGGCTGCTTTACTGATCAATTCCAAAAATATATATCTTCTTATTCCGGTGTTTAGCACCAGATATCTAATCGCAGCGATTATCGAACTACCTCAGCAGAATAAATTACAAGAATTCGTGTGTGCCTCACCCTATTTCCCCGAAGATAGAGTAGCGATTCCTCCTGTTCTCATACAGAATCTGATCGAAGAGTGCCACCATCGCAATTGATATCTCGTTCTTGGATGCTATGCCAACGCTCACAACAACATCTGAGGTTGCAGCGACAACAACAGAAAAGGTGAGTGACTTTTAAATTATATTTTTAGTAGAAATCTGCTTCTAGGTAATACCCCCATGACAAACCCAATTTTAACAATTTTGTAAGGCAGGGAGGTACTAAGGCTTATCATCTCGTCTCCCTGTTATCAAGGATTGGTATGTGTCAGATGAGGCATCCTGAACAGACGCACATAAGTTCATTGTAGGATGCAATATCGGTCATGAAGAAACTCTCGAACTGGAGTACTTTTCAAGAAAATCTCGCTATCAAAGCTGACTCACTGCCTTCATCTCTACAGTCCATTGGTGACTTCAATGAGTCAGAGGATCAACTAAAGGAAGTCATTATCTCATCATTTAAATGCAGTTGCAAATTGAAATTGGTCCCAAGGTGCGTACCATTTTGGAACCCTCAACTTGAACAATTGCTTAAAATGGTGAATAGAATTTTTAACAAACCCAAATACACCGGAAATTAAGACTTAAAAAATCTGCTATAACCAACTTCAATAAAGAATTAAGAAAGCCTAAGGAAGCTTCCTGGAGAAAGAATTGCAAGAAAAACAGCCAGAAATCCCTCGTCTCCAAACGGTTCTCCCAAAGCACTCATCATATAGCTTAGGTCTGTTACAAAAAGAATAGAGTACTTTTACAGCTAGTTGAGAGGAAACCCTAAAAATGCTACTTGCGGATTATTTCTCAGATTCAACATTTTTAAAAAACACGCAGCAAGTTGATTCTGAAGCGGCAAAATTCCCTACAACAACAGTATTAACAACCATCTGGAAATATGTTCAGCATAGAAAAAGTTGATTGGGCCAATCATTCAAACCATATAAGGCACTTTGATCAGACGAAGTCTTCCCAGCACTGATTCAAAAAGGTCTTCCTACTCTAACCAGCTTATTTAGGTCTAGCTTCAACTGGGGACACATTCCACAAACCAGATAAGCCTAGGGGCCTACTTAAATCTTATCGAGGGTCTTAGGAAAGATAGACCCACGAAAGATGCTCTACTGAATCTTGTAACACAGATTAAAGAGGCCTACCGGCAAAAGAAAATTTCACTATGGGCCTCCGTAGATGTCGATAATACCGGATATGAACCCAACTCGGAAGCCATGTCTGAAAAGGCTACTGACCGTTCCACTAACCGCTGGGTTATACTCGTAGCGATGCTCGAAAATCGGAAAATTTCCACACCTTCCGGAGCGAATAAAATCTCTGTCTCAGCGGTCAAAGGTTGTCCACAGGGCAGTCTTCTGCCACCGTTCTTATAGTCACTGGTCATTGATGTCTTACTAGTAAAACTTATTAATCTGGGCTATCAAACAATAGGATATGCCGACAACTTAGCCATAGTAGTGCAGGCTTAACACCTTAAAGACGTTTGCTATAAGATGCAGACGGCTCTATTGATAGTGAACCACTTTTGTGCTGGAGAATCAACCCCAGTGAAGCTACACTAGTTCCCTTCACTCGTAAAAGAAATTTGAGAATTGCCCAGAGCTCACTTAACGGTACAGTAATTGTGTACTCCAAAGAAGGAAAATATCTTGGAATAGTTCTCGATAAAAAAACATATTAACAATAAAATTACCAAAGCGACTAAGGCCATGAGGGGCTTGCCGCCGTATATAGTGCAAGACCTAGGGATTAACCCCAAAGGTCACCCATATCATCAACTTCTCATCAGTAGTACGGTGGGACAAATCAAAAGAGAAATCTGCCATACAAAACCTGCAGCGGTAACAAAGATAAGCATGCCTCGGCATTACCGGCGGAATGCGCGCATACCTAACCGCAACTATAGAAGCCTTCATTTGTTTAATGCCACTCCATCTTGTTGCAACTTTATTTTTCCGCAGTTGTTACAATTTTTAACAATTACAATATTCAGTAGCCGGTCTGCCGGCAGGAATCAAACTTCAAAAATAAAAGCAATACAGCGGTCGCGAACAGGTGGTGGTTATTTCGGTAATGGCGGACTGCAACGCCAATAACGAAAGAAAACCAAAAAAAGGGAAATTTGCAACAGGCAGCAGGTTGAGTGCTGCCACTTTCGGCTGCTCAGCTGGGGGTAAGTTTATGGTTAAACAAAAAACGGAAAAAACGGATCTCAAAAAAATGCGCTACGCAATATTTTTAAGAAGGAATTGCGAAACCTTAAAACGATGGAAAAAAAACACAACAAAAGTCGAAAGTCACATTATAACGGGTACTTTATTGATCGGACTTTTTTCTCCCTCGAACAAAGGAATTGAGCGGTATAAATGGCTTACAGAACCAGACAAGCCGCGGTTAAAACTACCCTAGTAGAAACCGCTTAAGAGTGGGCCGCTATCGTCCGCCTTCCCGAACGATTCAAAAAAAACTTTATTTCCTAGCGGGTCGCGTGAATGGCAAACGGGCCTTTCTTTGTACGGAGTAATAATTTTTTTTTTGTACGTTGGCGAAAGCCTACCGGGATCTCACTATACACTGTTACTACACAATACTTAGCTTTGCGTGATATCCTTCTTTCCTCGTCTTCCCAGTTCTCCCTGTGGTTCCCTGATCCTGTCCTCTTTCCCTTTGACATTGCACTTAAATGTGTTTTTTTTGTTGTTTTGTTGTTTAAATTTTCTCTTCTTTACTTCCTTTCTTTGTCACTAGGACCTAGATCTCTCTTTTTTTTTTCTTTTTAAAACCTCTATACTGCGTTGCGGTCAACCAACAAGTGGCTGCCCTGATTCGACTTATGTACACTCAGACCATTGGTCACTCACCCATACATTCGTGCATTACATCTACTCGGTTAGCGGGCCCAATGTCTGATATATGTGTACAGCGTGTAACCATGGCTTCGGGCACCGCTAGACCGCTCTTTCATACACTCAAGTATGCCACTTTGACTACCCAGGTCCTCGGGGAAATTTCCGAATTCTGGGGATTTCCTTTGGCCTGAGTGAACATTTCCCCTGAGTTGTCTTGGGTTCTTCTTTCCCCGAATTTGATCCCTGAAGTAAGTCGAAGTGACACAGAAAGTTCCTTTTCTATTCATTTGCGATTTCGAATGGGGAACTAAGTCAGGCTCTAGGGATCTTAGGTTAAACTTTTGAAAAGTGACGGAGGAAGAAGGAAATTTTTCTCGAATTAAATTCCCTAATAGGTGGACCCGGTGGGCTTCTGTGCAGACTTTGGAGGGGGAGAAAAGGGAATATCAGATAGCGTCCCACTCTTTACATTATTTATGTTTTATTTTTCATTGTACAATTTGTTGTTTGTTTTCTTTTATGGGTGTGTTGTGTGGTGTGTGTTGCACAGAGTTGCAGGCGGTCCGCCTGGCTCTACGCAACGTGTGCGGGTTGTAGATGTTTCATTTACACAGAGTGTTCCAGGCCGCCCAACTGGCTCTAGGTGTATAGTCCAAATAATATGGCCGTCCGCCATATGTTCAGAGTGTTCCAGGCCGTCCGCCTGGCTCTGTCTTTCCCGGGTGGACCTACTGGTTGTCACTTCCGAGGAGCGTAAAGGCAGAAGTCCGGGATTGGGAGAATCCACAGATACCTTTCGCAAATACGTTCCTACAAAGCGACAACGGACATAACAGACAAGGCGGGTCAAAAAGTGAAGGGGTTAGGAGCTGGAAGGATGGAGCGGATGCCTTAACTCTACTACTCCCCATTGGGGGAGACAAAACAACATTTGGGACAAGGGTCGGCTATTTCGTGTTGGACCCTTGCACAAAAACCAAAACCTATAGCGCTTTCCTTGCGCTCTTGCAGCAAGCCGTCCGCCTGCTCTGCGGGGTTCTTCCTCGAGTTTTATTTTTATTTTTTGACCGTCCGTCGTACCTATTTATGTTGTCATTTCAAGGTGCTGAGAAAGTGCACCGATGGCTGATGCGCCCATCACTCTCTCAGAATTTTGGACTAACAACTGTTACAAAGGGAAAGGCTTGAAGCGAAGTTTGCAAGGAAAAAGGGTCCAACTTGTTGTGGTAAATTTTACCGCAACAATCTCTTTGTTTAAAAAAAAAAGTGGCAATTCGCAGCACGATCAGGCCACTACAAATCGGAGAGATTAATCACTCTGATCACATAGATCAAATGAGTCTTCTTTCCGAAATCCCCGAGCTTGACATGAACTGCGTGGCGAATGACCGGCGAACGACCAGCTACCTAAGACCCGACCTCGAACCCTAAGGGCATCAAGTAGTGTGCATATGGATCGAAGATGGACATCGAAGTAGGTGCTGGTATTTTTGGTCCCAACACCAGAATTTCGCAACCAATGGGATAAAGTCCCAGTGTACCATATTTCAAGCGTAAATGCATGCCATTCAGGTGTGCGCCAATCTCATCCTCGATAAGGGAATAAATGGTGTCCTAATCTATATACTAACAGCCAGTCAAGTAGCTATTAAACCACTAGGCTCTAAGCTCATTGATTCCAAATCAGTATTGCACTGCTTCAACACACTACAAGATCTCTCCCATAAGAACAAAGTAAAACTTTGGTGGGTGCCTGGTCATAAAAATATTGTCTGGAATGAAATATCCGACGAACTGACTAGAAACGATTCGACTGTGTCTTTCATCGACACTGAGCCGAATTCAGCAATTAACTCAACAATAAAGAGAAAGAGTTGGGAGAAAAAGATGTGTAAATCCCATTGGGAAAATATCTTAGGGCTTCGCCAGACTAAGAGAGCCATCAAACCTTTCCTAAAAAAATCTAAAGTATCCCTACAACTCAAATGGGATTATATCAAAAGACTGGTTGGGTCTCTAAACGGACACTACAGCCTTCGATATCACCTACACAAAATAGAATTTAGTCAAGAAACTGAATATGGTCTTTGCATGGAAGACGACGAAACTGCGGAAAACATTTCATGTGAATGCATGGCTCTAAGTGCCTTAAGTAGACGACACTTCCACATCCTTGTGGAAATTTTCAACATCTCCACTAGAGGGTGAAGTGGAAAGAGTTGAGCCCCTCTTGCCTTCGTAATACTGATTTTGTGGAACAAAAAATCTTTTAGGTCACAGTGCCCCCACAATTGACGGATCAGATCCTTTAAACATAAAAATAAGGATCGTCACTTTAAACGCTTAGGCACATATTCGTTAACTCTAAAATTAATGTCAATTGTGTTTGCGAAACATGGTTCCATGGAGAGGTTTTTAGTGAAGAACGTTGCGATATTTCTGAAGAAATTTATAAAGTAGATGCCTTCGAGCTTTTTCGGTCCGATAGGGTCGGTCGCATACGCAAACGCACTGACATAATAATTGTGGTGATTTTAATTGTCATCTCCTGGACAAACATCGTTCAATTGGTTTTCTGGATCACATGAAATGGTTTGACCTGATTCACCTAAATACATCTACCCCCACCCACTTTACATGCACAGCGTCGACTCTCATCGATGCAATATTTGTATCCGATAAAAAAAAGGTTTTGCTTTACGGCTTTACAGCCACCTTTTAGCGCCAGGTTTCTCAAAGCATGATTTGCTTTTCCTGACATACCACGGCGAAAACCAATATACTGAGTCGAACGTCATGTTCAGGGATCTTCGTAATATCAATTATACTCCATTGTAACAAGATGCTCTAAACGCAAATTGGCGGTAAGCCATATTTATCAGATGCATTTGGTTAACGATCAAACGGCATTCCTACAAGAAAAAATTGTCGCACTTTTTAATAAACATGTACCCCTAAAATCAAAAACAGTTCAATTTTCTTCGCCTCAGTGGCTAACTCCGAATACGCTGCAGCCCATAAAAATGCGTCAAGTTTCCTTTACCAAATGTCGCTCCCTTCGGAATGAAGTAGTGTCTAAGATTAGAACCACAAAGCGGGCCCTCTATGGCAGAAAACTTGACAGTTGTACGTCAGGTAAAGAAGTGTCTAGGAAAACAAAACCCTAAAGCTCCTCGTAATATTAATTGCGACTAGCTGATCCTGAACTTCTTAATGGACGTACTACTTCCACTAACCTATTTGCTTCTGACCAGTCACTTGAAGATGTCGGAGACTCATACTTTGATTTTTGTAGACTGCGCGAGGAAGATGTTGTGGAAGCATCACTGTCAATAAAATCGAATGCCATTACTTACATCTTTAACTCCATACTAGAAAAACGTTGGTCTTTCCTTCGCTGTGGAAGAAAGCTAAGGTTATTCCTATCTCAAAGAAATCGAATGGAACTGTGCTGGAATACAGACCAATATTAATTCTGCCATTCCATTCGAAAGTATTTGAGAAAACCATGATTGCAAATGCAAAAATATCTTTCACGTAAAAAGCTTCTGTGTGAAAATCAATCTGGCTACCGTTCAAAATGTAGCCGCAAGACTGCTTTGTTATTGGTCGTTGATGATATCAGAAAAGCTATTGATGAAAACCATGTTGCAATCTTGACACTACTTGATTTTTCGAAAGCATTCGATACAGTCAACTACTTCATTCTTTGCTCAAAACATAGGAAAGAGTAAAATTTTTCAATATCCTCTACGAAGCTCCTATTTGCAAGGGAGACTGCAACGAGTTGTAGCAGATGAACAGTCCTCTTCCTTCTTCCCAATTAAATACGGGGTGCCACAAAGATCGATCCTGGGGCCACTACTTTTCTCCATGTATGTCAACGAACTTCGTAGATTGATGAAGCATTGCTCCATCCATATGTTTGATAATGACACACAAATTCATTTGAGTCGTCCTGGTCTGAGCTGGTCTGCTGTTGAATGGAGATTTTCAGCAAAAGAAGCACAAATCCCAACAGTGTAAGTTGACTCGTCCAAAAGCCTTGCTCTAATTTTTAGTCGAACCCTTACTTGGTCTACACACCTGGCAAGGTTTATGGTGGACTACGTGCTCTTTGGGTTGCACAATATTCTACCCCACTCGGACAAAACTCTTCTTGGTGAAAACTCACCTTCTACCAATCTTGTTGTATTGTTGTGAGATATTCTGTAGACCAGACTATGATTCAAAAAGAAAGCTAAATGTGGTTCACAATAATAACGCTGCTTTAATCTAAGAAGATATGATCATGTTTCCTGCGAAACAGATCTGCGGTTGTAACTTCGACAGTCTTCTTAAATATAGGACATTGTGTCCCTTACACAATATCATGAAAACTAAAGAGCCTGAGCAATATTTGAACTAATAAATAAAATAAATAAACTTCGGACCACGTTCAATAGGAAGAGTAAGGCAGCAAGGGGCTCTGTACATATAGGACGTCCCTGCAAATGCTGTCATATGCGGCCTTAAAATCTTTGAAAATATGGTGGGTATCGATTTGGACTTCTTGAGCTTATTCCAGGATCTGCCGCAGTCTAAAGATTTGATCGACTGTGGCCTTTCCTGACCTGAAACCGCACTCACAGGGGCCAATCAGGCTGTTGACGAAGGGTTTCAGGCCTTTACACAATATGGCAGATAAGATTTTGTATCCGATGTTGAGGAGAGTTATACCTTTATAGTTGGTGCAGGGTAAATAATTTTTAGTGGATCTGGCGTACGGTGCTGAGGTTCCATTCATCTGGCATACACTCTTCTGACCAGATCTAAGAAATGAGTTGGTGAATGCTCTCCACAAAGTGATTTCCAACAGCTTTCAATACCCGAGCCGTTAAAGCGTCAGTTCCATCTGATTTGTTGGATTTAAGCTTAGATATTCCTATCCTTACTTCGTTTTCGTCAGGTGGATGGAAATCTAAGTCGTCTAAGTGCCTTACAGCGGGATGTAGGGCTTCTTCGCCATACAGTCTGCAGGAACATGCCTTAACCCGATCTTTTTATCTATTGGTAAAGCTTCTGAATGTTATTCCTGGAGTTACAACGTCTCAATATCTTCGATCATGCGGTTCTCGTGCTCTTTTTTCTGCAGAGCAGATCGTCTTCCCGTCTCTTCTGCTCGTAGAGTTCACGAGCAGCTCTCGTCCTTCATTACAGCGCCGCTTTGCAAGCTTCTTACTTAGCCGCATGTCCTTTTCTGCATTCGTCTTCAAACCAGGGATTTCTTGGTTGTGGTCGGGTGAAACCCAGCACATCAGTTGCGTCGTCTCTGATGGCATGTTGGCAACGTTGCCACTGGTCTTCGGTGCTTGATGCTGGCGGCATAGATGTTGTTGAGAGATTTCGAGATACGCGCTCGGCAAGGATTCTGGCTGTCCATCGTAATTGCAGCTTTTCTACGTTATATCTTCTCACGATAGTTCTACACACTATTTTGTGGCATTTGAGAAATCCGCATTCGCATCCAACAAGGTAGTCATGCGAGCCAATGTTGGTTGCCCGGAACGAAGATTTGCCTTACGTCTATCCCAAAATGACCAATTTGAGCGTTTAATGATCCTGAGAACCACCATGTCCCGTTGTGCATATTGTGATGAGGAAACCGTGTGTTTGCTATTGTAATATTTCGTCCCCCCGGCAAAAGTCAATAAGACTAAGTCAGTTGCCAGACGTGGTGTCGTGTAGGCTACGCTTACAAAACCTCCTACCAAAGGTATCCTCCTTTCCTATGCTTGAAGTCATACCTCCGACATTGTTCATAATTTGATATCAACGCTGTGAGATATAAAATTGATTTTGGCTTTATTTTGAAGCTACGTTCATGCAATTAGTATTGAATAGCACAACAATAAAATGGCCGCCTCGGCTTCGCTGGCCCAACCAGTCGGCCCAATTTTTGACGACTCTGTTCAATATGTGTGGCGTTATTCTTGCAATAGCGTGTCGAATGTTGGCCTCGAGCTCGTACAAAGTGGCTGGCTTGTTAGCGTAGACTAAGGACTTGACGTAGCCCCAGAAAAAATAATCGAGTGGTGTCCACTCGCGTCGCTAGTATGGCATGTACCGCCGTTTTGGTGGAACCATAGCTCGAAACATCGAAGTGGTTGAGCTCTGACCACAGAAAGTTGTTCAGCATCGCTCTATACCGGAGACCGGTAACGGCGTCTTCTTCCTCATTTCGAAAGAAATACAATGATGCCATAAACTGCACCAAACAGTCAGTCTTTGTGGATGCATTGATGCTTGGCCGAACACTTGTGGATTGTGTATGCTCCAATGATGGCAATTTTACTTGTTGACATAGCTGCTGAGCCAAAAATGGGCCTCGTCCGAGAAGATGATTTTTTGGCCAAAATCCGGATCTCCGGCCAACATTTCCAACGCCCAATTACCGAACTTTTACAAACAATTACGGGGTTGTCTATGGTCGTCCGGCTTCAATATTTGCGACAGCACAATCTTATACGGATGAAGGCCAAATTCAACTGAAAAATCAACCGGCGATGAATCGACATTTCTGGGACCTCAGGACGAATTTCACGTTGCGTACTTACAACTGAGCCGGACATTCGATAATTTTTTTTGAATAATTTCCGAGCGTTCGACAAGCGTAGAATAATGCAGGATGAATATTCTGAATATTTTGACAGCTGGATATCATTGGCAACTTTGACAGCTGGTGAAACAAAACAATTGGAAAAAATTTCATTGCTATCTGATCACTCGTCATCTTCTCGAGGAGCTCGTAGAGACATTCTTTGGTGGCGTCGTCCTTGTCCTCCCTTGGCATATTGGGACATATTAGACTTATGTTAGCGAATTTAGCCTTGATGCGGATTGTCATAGGACGTTCGCTCACACACCGGAAACTCAAGACTTATTGCCTAAATTTGCGCTGTTTCTTTTCCCTATAGCAGTCACCATAAATTCGGGTATATCACAGTTTTTAATCCTTCTTATGTCCGGCCCATCTCATGGCACTTCCTGGATAGCAGATATCATAGCAGTTAGCGGCTTCTGCTAATTATACACATGGCCTGTTCAGAGATCAACCATTCCACATGCAGATTCGTTGTCAATTAAACGTTTGCAAGACGGCTCTTGCCGTTTTTATCCGAGACCATTAGTTGGTCGTCACATCTTTTTAATCTCTTCAGTATAGGGCTGTGAGCCCTATGATAACGTAGGCCATTATAATGCTACCGGCTGTGTATGCCTTTGCCATTTTAGTTACCGAGGATCACCACTGGGAAGTAGGGCAAGTATTTCCCTACGAACTTGATTGCTGCGCTGCTGGAACAATCCAAGTTATAGGACCCTGTGCAGTTTTCCTACACAAATAAAACAATTAAAAATGTCCACATGTTTGGATTTCATGAAGACAACTTCTCGGAACTCATTTAATTCGAAAACAACTTAAGACCAGATTCATTCCACACCACGAAGAAGTAAACGAAAGACAAATTCTCCAAAACTCCTCATGATCGTCGATAAGTGTTAAACTCTGCACCCATTAAGGAAGACAAAGTTTTGAGTAAAGATCAATAGCCTCGAGCGGCAGTCATGGCACTCGTATCTGGTCCCCCCCAGTGTCCATATCCAGCTGCAATGAGCATAACCTATGTGGCCCACTCAAGCCTCAGAAGTAGACCCCAAAAAGCTGAATGGCCGACTTGCAACTACTGGAGGTGTATGCCATCAAGTTTCAGTACAAAGTCAGTTTGCACTGCACTGAGGTAAGTATGTCTGGGAACGAGTATATAATTGCAAAAGCATAAAGTGCGCAAATGCAACAAGATCAGTGTGGCCATAATGGAGTTAACAATTCTACAACATTTTTGGTTATTTCAACTTTCTAAACAGAAAATGCGTTTCCATTTGTCCTACGAGTATCTATCATACAGGACTTAACAGCCGAAAGTAGAAATTCAATTATCGATATTTTAATAAGGGATTGAGTTGAGTGAAGATTGAGCAAAATTTACAAAGTGAAGTGATGGTATTTCGAAGACTGTTTCTGGTCACACTGAGCAACATTTACCATGGGCCAACGTTCATTGACCGCACGCAAAATTTGTTGTTTACAAAGCTGATGAAAAAGAACAGCAAAAAAAAAGAAAAGAAACACAAGCTATGCCCCATGAGACTCGTGCAGATGACATATGCATGAGTAAACGTCCCGTGAAGTAGGTGAATTTTGGCCGACTTTGCTTCGCAGAATTCTGTGCCCTGCATAGCCAAGTGTCATGGAATGCCAGTATAAATATGATTTTTGGTTGTCCCAAATTTCGCTTTAAATTTACCGTACTCGTACGACTATGTCTCTTACTAAAGATATTTTGTGCACACACAATTTACTAAATTGTTGCAGCCATTGTATTTGGGGACGATCTAGCAACCCTTGAGCTATAATACAAATTCTGTGTCTGCTTGTGACTGGACTTGATGTTGTCATTGGGCTGGCTTGTAGCCAATATTTGTTCGAAGAGATATACAGAAAGGAACTAGTAGAGACTTCCATGTCAAACCAAAGATACCTCGAATTTCGAAAACAAACACAGGCACGCTTAAAGGAGGAACTTGGAAAACGTGACTGCGTAACGAAGCCAGAAAATTTATGAAAGGCGAATTTGGAAGAACACTGTTACGTTTGAAGATCAAATCAGTAGAATACAAGAAACTTGTTTTGAAATTTTGCTGGCCAAAGACCAGACCCAGTCCAGCAGATCAGAACAAGCTCACTAGTGAGCTAATTAATATGTGCGACGTAAAACGCATGAGGCATGAATGAACTGACGATCTTTGGTAGTGTCGGATTTTTCCCGGCTAAGACCGCCCCCACCTGAAGATTTATGCGTCCAGTGGGACCGCCGTTAGGCATCACTTCGCTCTTAGACGCTTATTTTAGACGTAAATCGAGCTAAATTCTGTTCACTCCTGTTAATGAAGTGCTAATTTTTACAGGCAGTGCGAAGCGCAACATTTTCGACATAATTTGCCTGGGATGTGAAGCCTATGGTGTTGACAACAACTGGATACCACTTAAAACGTCTTCGACTTGTAGAAAAGCTCGATATTTAAGTTCCACGTGAATTGAAAGGGTGTGATATGCATCTCAAAAGCAATGCAATTGATCCTTTTTTGAAACGAAAACGATCAAATGAAAGCTTAGCTGGCTCAAAAGAAGGTTATATTGACAATTTGGTGCGATTATATAGGTGCAGCATATTTTGAGCAACGTTCAAGATGCTTATTGTGAACAGCTACCTCTACCTTAGCATCGAACTTGTCGAGTTGTAGAGACTGAGTAAGGTCAATGACTATCGAGAACTTCACCAGAAGAGTCCTCAAACTATAGGATTCTCACAGTCCAATTCCCCATATCCCTTCTTCATTTGGCTCCTTCCTTCCTAATACATTCTCCCCTACATCCTGCCCCTAAGACCTCTTTGCACTTGCTTAATAGGATCCAAAATCGTTACGATGTAACTCATAGGTGATGACAATATTGCACAGTCATTTGATAACCTCGAACACTGGCGTACCGTCTCCCGTCTCACCTTGTTGTATCGCTATTTTTACTACCCTCAAGCCCGCTTTCGGACGTACTACGAGTATGAAATATCGTGATTCGTTCCTAAGCCGTACAATTCGCTTATGAAATGCCCTGCCGAGCTCTTTATTCCCTAGTCAATATAACTTGCAAACATTTAAAACCAATGAACGTCAGTATCTCTCTTTTTTCCCTCCCTAACTCCTTTTCGCTGGCGCTATGTGCAAGGGTACATAAAATCCATTGTGCGTGCGCCAATTGTAAAAAAAAAAAACATTTTCCCCTAGGTTGGATCATGGTGTTGCATGATCCGTGCCGAGGATCAGCGTGGCTGAGGGCCCAGTATCTTTAAAAATAGCTTAGTCGTGAATGGAGTATCCGGATACCTGGTGACCTTCGGATTAGCTAGCTTGATCTTTATGCACCGAGTCCCTGTGCAGATGGATCTCCATTTCTCCGCTACTCATTGAGACCGGTTCTCTTTTAAGACTGGACGATAATACGGTGACTACATTGACTACCCGCAAGACTCTTGCAATGTTGAGCACAAACAAATCTGCTGCAAGCCATGGTGAAAATTTAAAAGGCAAACGCAGCGACCCAAACTCCAAAATCTCAAGGAGTGGCAAGTTTATGGCAGACTACGGTCTTAATGCTGCAAACAAAATTTCTTCCTCAATAGAGGGAATCAGAGGCTCAGCCAAAATGCCACACGTAGTTTCAAAACCCTCGGATCCATTTCGGAAGTCGCGGAAACTGCGGACCTCACATCTCTGAGGCCTTTTAGTGAAATCCGTAAAGACGAAATGACGATCGCGGTGATCAGTAAAAGTAACGCCGACGGATCAATTTCATCTTAACGGTGGTAGTTGGTTAAGTTAAAGCTTTCTAGCCATCATGCGGAAAAGCCCAAAGCCACTTCCCATTACAAGCCATGTTGGCTGGTACCAGGCTTATCGTTTGTGCCGATCGAAGATCTTTCGATCTTATACAAAAGCCGTAGATGAATTAGGGGAAGTTTGGGTGGGTGCAAAGCTCGAAATTATAGCTAAGGGAGATATCCCTAACAGATCTAGAACCCGCGCCTGGATTCCAGTTGAACCCTCCTCCCCAGAAGACATTCTGGAATTCATTAGATGCTTCCGACTTATGACTGTAAAGTCGCGAAACTGTACGATAGATGCGCAATAATTGTGATCAATAAGAAATCCCTTAACCCTCTAGCGCAGACTAAAGACATGATTTGGTTCACGTTCGAGTCAATAACCTAAGGTTTAACCAAAAGGATGATGGTAAGCAACTTTCTCCTCCATTCAACGAAACAGAAAATACAGTCTCATATTTCGGAACGTCGATACCCTGTCCTGAGATGGTTAGCGATGACTCCAATCTGTCTAAGGTGACAACCAAGCCGGCGGGCCGACTGGCTCCGCCTCTGACACCCTGTCAGAAATGGAGGCCGACGACGAATCCCTTACGATCAGAGGATGAAGATGAGCTTTTGGGCATATTTTTAAGATCGGAGAACGCAAATGACACCGTAGTGGAGATTTCTCTGGTAGATTGTTACGGTTCCTTTAGATCAACCTTCATCACTGCAAAAAGGCCTCGGCCGCACTTACTCTGCGTCCGCACAATTATCGCTTACCCCGTGTCATTTCGGACTCGATCGCTTTTGAGTCTTACCACTTGTGACTCTAGTGCGCTAATGCGGTGGACGGTTTTAGCTCCCCGCTCGTAAGAGTTACATTTTGGGACAATTGACCATATTTCCGTTGCCTACATACATAAGTGTACAACTACAGCAGGAAGGAGTCTTTTATTCTCTAAATGCAATTACTGTGGTGTCGATGATTTTTCGCATATCTGCTCTAGGTGATGTTTAAAACTTGGACGACTGGCAATAACAGCTCCGAGGTACATAAGAAACGGTTAAGAAGCAATTTCAGATCCTCCAAATCAAGCCGTTATCGTTGAGCTTAATAAGCGCCGCTTCAGTTTTGTGATCGGTGACTTGCAGATCGTTGCTATGATAGCTCACCAGAGACGTGCAGTTATAGTCGTTGCTGCAGAATTGAACTTCTTCTAGGTTTGGCTACAACCACTACGGCAATGCCATCAGCAAATCCGATAATCTCATGAAATCTAAGTAGAGGGCCTAAGATCGAAACTTGTGGCACACCGCCTGCAACTTCGTACGCTCTAACTCCATCGTCAATGTCATAGAGGTGGATTCTATTTGATATAGCTCGTCATCGTTTTACGGTGATAGTCCGGCATTTCATAATCCGTTCCCAATTCGCGAACTAAACACGTCCAGACTATGGTGGGGCAGTGTTTCAGCCGCCTGTACAGCGTGTAATCACAGGTATGGGCATACTCTCGTGATAAATGTGACCAGTAACCTCCTAAATAAGATCGCAACTATTTGCCGTAAAAATAACAAACATGTTGAGAATTGCCATCGGGGGCCCTTTAGGGTCATTGATTTGATAAGACTCACCGCATTCATGATGATTAAGTTCTTTGCAAAGATCTCTAAAGCGAAGGTGAGTGCTAGACTAAATCGCTCGATTTAGTCGGGTTATTGCTTATCTGTATATGTACATTGCATTCGAGTCCTGGAGCACTGGTAAGTTCTTCTTGGGCGGTCGCATATCGCTCTAAGTTCCTCACCTTCAATTGACTACCAGGATACAGGTGGTCGACATTTTTCCTTTTCCAATCTAGATATTGACGCATTCCATGCAGTGATTATTAGCAGCGATATCTAGATTACAAGATCTCCTGCAGTTCTGGCTTGAATTACTGCCTCACTGACGACGAAAATTTTATAGGGAGTAAATTGAGTTTGGCGAACTCCCATTGGGAGATTCCTTGAACGTCAGTGATACTCATACAGCTCATTGTATTGTTTCTATCGGCTTTGTGTTATAGAACCCACCTTGAACGTGCAACCGTTCAGGCCTCTTGTGACTTTTTTCTTCTAAAGCTGCGACCAAAGGTTGTAGTTATAACTCCAGATTAAAAAATTATGTGGACTATGCTGCAGACGGAGTCCAGAAAAGAGAAACGATAACCGACCTGGTATCAATGCTGATGAAATCTCCCTCTATAACAATGAACCCCGCCATTGTATGCTCCTTGAATAATATTTAACTAGCGTGAGAGAATGTATCCCAACCGATACTCTTCTAGGCATACCGATAGATAGTTCGCTTTCTTACTTACTTACTTCCTTAAGCGGCGCTACGACCAACAAGCGTCGCCAGCCAGTTGGGTCTTTAGCCTGCTGCCTCCAGTTTCGCACGCCAAGTTGGCTGAGGTCACCTTCAACTTGCGTGCGCTACCCAAGTCGCGATCTTCATATGCTATGCTGCCCTTCGGGGGCAGAACACGCAGCCATCTTAATCGTTGGACTTTCACTTTTGTTGTTCAAGAGAGGACTTTGCTTCAATTGCCTTCTTAGCCCAAAAAAGCAGCAATTGGCAAGAGTAATTCTTTGTTTGATCCCAGCGCTGGTGCCATTGTCTGAATTGATAGCAGAGCCTAGGTAGCCAAAGTCCTTAACTACCTCAAAGTTATACATGTCGAGGGTGATGTTTTGTACGAGACGTCGATGTTGGGTATCCTTTCTTGTTGACAGTATATTCTGGGTCTTGCCCTCATTGACCGTTAAACCTATTTTCGCCGCTTACTTCGCAATGCTCGCGAAAGCGTCATTGACATAACGCTGCTTCCTTCCGATTATGGCAGTATCATCGGCGTGTGTGAGTAATTGGACGGACTTTTGAAAGATTGTGCGACTTGTGTTGATGCGTGGGCTTTGCACTATTTTTTCAAGAATGATGTTTAAGAAATCGCTTGTCAGCGCGTAACCTTGTCTAAATACTTTCTAACATCAAAGGCCTCGGTGAATTCTTCACCGACCTCGAGGAAGCAGCGTGGATTCTCCGTCGTCATCCTGCGTAAATGGACGAGTTTAGCAGGGACGTCAAAATTAGGCATTGCTCTGTATAGCTGGTCTCTAAAGATGCTCTTAACTTCGGCCTTAAAATAGATGATCGGTGGTGTGTATCGATTTGGGGCTTATGGGTTTTTTCCAAAATCTGCCGTAGTGTGAATCGTCAATGGTGGACTTTCATGGCCTAAAATAACACTGAACAATCTGGTTGACGAACGGCTTCAGGCGTTCACACAATACGGCAGATGTAGGCGATGTTAAGAAGACTGGTGCCTCTGTTTACGCTATGGCCATTCATCGGGCATACCCTTGTCTGGCCATATTTTACAGATGAGTTCGTGTATGCTCCTTACCAAGTCATTGCCTGCCGCTTTGAAGAGCTTGGCAGTCGGGGAGACCGCTCCAGCAGCATTGTTGGACTTAAGCCTAGATATGGCTATCTTCAATTTATCTCGGTCGGGTGGACGGAATTGTCAATTGACGTCGTCCAGGTTGAACAATTCATTCTGACTGACAGCGCGATTTGGTTCGTCATCGCCGTTATACAGTCTACAGAAATGCCCTTTCCAAATCCTCAGCATCGACTGCAAACCTTGTTCGTCTATCCAGGCTTCGGTTCGGGGTTTGTGTCCGTGTGGCATGTTCTTTTTACCTTTTGGTAAAACTTCCGAATCTCATTCCTGGGCGGCGCGCTTCTCATGCTCCCTTTTTTTTCCTCCTGAGAAGCAGGTGTCCATCTCCCCTCTTCTGCTCGAAGAGCTCGTGAGCAACTCTAGTCCTTCTATGCAGCCCCGTGCTTGCCGGCATTTGGCGTCAAACCAGGGGTTTCGTTGCGGTTACCGAGTGAAATTCAACACATCAAAGGTGGCACCTATGATGGTTTTTTGACAATGCTGCCACTGGTCTTCGATACTTGATGCAGGTGGTGTCGGACCTCTTTAGGGATTAAGAGAGAATCGATCGGAAAAGGATTTGGCGATCTGTTGCGATTGTAGCCGTTCGACTTTCTCACAGAATTAGCTTGCCCTTGTGGATGTTCGGTATATCCGTAACCGTACCTTGGTGTTATAGCCAAGTCGATATTGGTCGCTCGTAATGTTCGGACACCCTAAATAGTGACGGAGCGCTTTGTGCCGATTGCACGGTTGATTGAGCAGGAGTTCCCTCGAGATTATTAGCCTGAATCCATTATCGGAGGTGGTGTCGTGCTGGCTGTTCTTTCCAACTGTACTACCAAAGATGCCTTCTCTAGCTTTGCATTAAAATCGTCGAGGACAATTTTAATGTCAAATCTAGCACACTGCTGATAAGTCTTGTCCAAGAGCTCGTAGAAGCCATCTTTGGTGTCCATCTTTCTCCACTGTTGGCGCGTGCGCGCATATAAGGCCAATGTTGGCAAATTTAGACTTAATCCGGACATGAGTGAAACTCAAGACTTCTTGCATATGTCTACCTCACACAGCAAATCACGCATCCAAATAGGCGCTACTTTTGCCGTCCATAGCAGTTGTCGCAGTTTTTCATCCTCTTTTTGTCCGGCTCATCCCATCGCATTTCTTGGATGGTGGTTATATCTGCTCTGTAAAAGTCCAGAGACTTCGCTGGCTTTCCGGTTGGCCTATTAAGTGATCTAACATTCCACTTGTAGACCCGAGGGTCGTTATCATTTTATAGTTTGCAGTGCCTGTCAACAGTAACTTCACTTTCCTTTCCATAGCCGGGCAATTACCCCAGCGTCACAACACCCAACCTGGAGGGCCAGTTCCATTATGGATACCCGTTGGACGAGTGGTTGGTTAGACCGAAGCCTGTACACCGTGCGGGAATGTGAACGCTGCCGTTTGTCCATTAAGGACACATCTGCCGCTATTTCTTTTCCAAGACCCTGACTTAGTAGAGTAGAATAGCCCCCATAAGGTCTTATTTGGTTCGTTCCGAGATTTTTCTTCACCGTTGATTCCATCTGAGGAATTCATCCGCTGTCCCGTTTATAGTACTGCTATTTTTGTCTGCCGCTTAGCACTCGCGCTTATTAGTTTGGCAAGTCGAGTCCGGATGGACATCGACTTGTAGCCTATGGTTACTACTTGGAGGTAAAATAAGCACAATCGGTGTGTAGAAACAGTTAAAACACTGGGTATTGCCGAGTTGACACCAATCATTGATTACCCTGTTTCTATATACCAAACCCCCCGAGGATTCCTTCAAGGGCTTTGGCAGGAAACATGTTCGAAGATGCTTTCTGTAGATGTTTCCAAACGGATCGATGAGCGCATGATTTTGAGTTCAAATCTTAAGTTGCCATGGAAAGCATGATTGAAATCAAAAGGGAAAGAGGACAGTAAAGTGTAAGCATATTGTACTAACTCACAGCTGCAAGTACGCGTACATGACACGCCGAAAAATCGAGCAGAGAATCAATTAACGACTTGCTGTCGGTTAGTATTCTAAACTGAAGCGTGTGGCGAAGGCAGCAGCAAAGGAAGATCTACATTGAATGAACAGACTGTTGCATTTGCATAGTCATTACATTACGAACATTCTACGGATCATATGGAGCAGTACGTCGAGAGAAAAATTCTGTTAGGTGTATGGCTAACCTCGACGAAGTATAAAGCGATTTAGAAGAGATAGAGGTATATCCCTAGGAACACAATCGATGCTATCAAAGCTATTTAAAAAGATGGTAAGTTTCACATTTGCCATAAGGGTAAGGCGTCAGCTTACTTTGGCCTCCGATGTAGAGTGCTCCATTCTTTAACCCTTGAAATAAACAATCACACCTGAAACAGTATGGATCCCCGCACAGACATACAAATTATGGACTGCTGACGAGGCATGACTGCATATGAGTGCAACGAAAACAAATACACTAATCAGGTGTTATTCCGAGAATCAATTCGCTTCCTATTTGTAAGAAATTTGGTCTTAACGCTTCGTAGTACTAAATCAAGAGACCTTCTGTGTGATTAGCTGGAAACCAATCATCAGGATGTGAGGACAACACATGAGGCAATTTCACAAAGCACTGGCTCATAAAAATAATTTCAAAAAACCTCCCCATCCTGCTAAAAAAAACTACATCTACTGCTCCATCGGAAAAACCCCGAAAATCCCCAAAAAATATTTGTAAATGTTCATGCAACAGTTGAATTGAGCCAACTCCACTAGCAAACTCATTCTCGTTATGACGCAGTATCTGAATTGAAAAGTTGTTCCATCCAAGAGTCGGTACTCAATTTGTTGTCTCGAGATCAAATCCGCTTTGGGAAATACCCCTGGAGGTTTTCAATCTAAATCGAATTCCAAGAGGTGGCACATTACAAATGGGACCGCATTCACCAATCCGAGTACTCTGCAATGATGTGGAAAACTCTGATCGTGCATTTTAGAATGGACACCTGTCTGAGTCGGTTCAGCCGAATTTCTTTATCAAAAAACAAAAAACAGAAAAAAAAAATTGCTTTGGCTCCTTGTCTTGTAATAATTAATTAAAACAATTTGCATACGAGTTTTATAGAACTGAAAGCAACTCATTGCTCATGTAGCCGTATCTGAGTGTTGTGCCTTTCATCTGTGGTAGAATGACATATCTAGGCACGAATAGTAGGCGACAAATGTCTGTTAACTACGCAGATCGCACCAGTTTTGACTTCTAATGAGGGATTTAATTGAAATCGAATGCGCAAGTACCAAGTACCCGATCGTTTGTCAATCGAATATATTGGCGCGACGCGACGGTGGTTCACGGCAGTGTTTGACATTTCTTGGCAAATGTACCAATGCGAGGTGTAATGGATGGATAGGAGTTAATGATTCACCAAATGTCAGGCGGATTGGTATGTGGTTTTGTTCGATGCTTTGTAGCCAACATTTATTCCTTTTGACAAATAAAAGTGGCCTAGGCGCATGACATGTGCAGCCTGTCACACTTGGGTTTGTCGTTAGTGAATTGTGGTATTGTGATTCTAAGTTACGTCACCTTGGAATTATTAAAAAAGCTGAAGTAACCATAACTTGGAAAAATATTGTGTTTTTTCCTTTTTTTTTTTTCAACATTCTTTGGGCAGGGATTTTAAGTTTTGTATGTGTAATGTGTCATGGCTTTCGAGCTGGAATGATAGAAACAATAGGGTAGTTCCTATCTGCTCAATACTTTTGAGTCAACGACGAACACTACACGTGTTGCAACACATTTTGCGACATTTCGTGTGCAGTTTCAAGTCACATTTCGGCTTTATCTAGACCAGTCTTAAACCCTAAAACCCGTATATGCCTACGCTGACTTATTCTGTTAAAGTTAGCAGCGCGGTTACTACGCGGTGTATTCAATGTTAAAGAACATAGCCTACATGAAGGTACGTCTATAAATGGATTATGTCCGAATTGTCCGAATTACCTTTACTGAGGGGTGGAATATCACTAAAGCTACCACGCGGTTTTTGTCACCTCATTATCCGCAGATCGTCTACCAAATTGATCAAATTGTCTACCTATGTAAGGCATCCGCACATTTAGATCGGCCAATGTACTGGTACACTCAGAGTAGCCAACGTACATCAGATGCCATAACAGCGGTGAAATACTCTGAGGATATTTGCCATTGAACCGTAAATCTCTTCTCAGCGCCTTTTCTACCTGTAAGCCGTAGATAAGTAGCTTTATTACCAATGGGATGTCAGAAAGGACGCAACTGGCATGTTGTCTTTTACCCGAAGAAGGCGCTGGCATGATTAAGCAAAGCAACTCACCTATGAGGCGGCACTTTGCGCAACGGTTGAGGAAATGGAGAGGTGGTCCTCCACCAGCAACACTTGGAAGTTTTACGAAAAGTGAGAAGAAATTGTCAGACCAACATGATACGAATATAAATCTGAAGGGATGATTGGAAAAAAACGCTTCTACAGAATGTTTAACAGGGACTACGACCCAAACTCCGTTTTAAGCCAGAATCAACCATTCAATTTGGGCGATTAAGGTCACGATTCCCGGCCGCCCGAACAGAATGATATTAAGATGACAATGTCTACACATAAGCATAACAAGGCCGGCGGACCGTATGGACTACTTGCCGAGCAATTGCACAAATTCCTTTTCAAAATTTGGCCGGAAGAAAATACGCGTGACAAATGAAGTCCCCGCGTCGTTTGTCTAGTCCATATAAAATGATACCCTCTAAACCGCGCGAACTATGGTGACATTAGTCTCCTTAACATCGCGTACAATATCCTATCTGTTCTGTAAACCACTGAAACTATTTTGCCAAAATTGGCTAAATATTCACATTACGACAGATCCTGGAGGAAGCCAAGAAGTCCATTCATTACCTCTTCAGTGATCTCAATGCCGCATATTGCAGCATCTATAGAGACGAGCTATTAAAAATATATCATCCCTGCCAAATTCGACAGATTGTGTCGAATAACGATGGAAAGTGGTGGCTCGTATAGGTCGCAGGAGATCTCAGCGAGTGGGGTGATGTCTCAAAAAAGGGTTCAAACGTGCTGTCATGCGTTTTCCTTAAGGAAGTTGTGTAAAGATCACTAGCTCACGCCAGGGCCAGAATTTCTCAAAAGCCTGTACAACCACTTGCATACGTTAACGACTGCGAATTGTGCGCTTTCGAATATTGAAACAGAAGCAGTGAAAATGCTGTGAATGAGGACACCCGCCGTCGTCAATTCGGACGGAACGTAAAAATACAAGGTGGCGCAAAATTAATCATTCAATTTTGTTTTTGAATTACTTTTTTACTAAATAAAAAAAAATGATTTTGAGTGATGGAAATCTGTATTTGGACCTTTACAATTGTTTCTGTTAAGTGGAAAAGATGATATCAGCCAAGTGGCTGCCGCCAGTGTTGATACACATTTGTGCCCGCTTTATCGCATTTTCCATGACTTTCCGCAAGATTTCCGGTGATAACTGTTCGCATTCCTGTCGATTATTCTCCTTAACGGCTGCGATTGTCTGAGATTTGTTGGCATAAACCTGTGACTTCAAGCAGCCCCAAAGAAATAAGTCTGGGATGGTTAAATCGGGCGATCTAGCAGACCATGCCAGATCGCCAAAACGGGAGATTACGCGACCTGGAAACGCTTCCTTCACAATATTTTTTTTTTTTTTTAAAGAACTTAACACTCAAGAATGTATTACTACTCTTAAAATGCCGGAGCACGTGTTAAGTTTTCCGGAAAATTGGATAGAGGAGAGAGAGAAAGATGTTTGGGCTCAGTGGTTATTTCGCTCCATGGGTGGCATCCAACATTTAATGGGGAGACAAAATTACTAGTGTAAATTGGACTTGATGTTATATTTCGGAAACCATTCATCTTACAAGATTTTGGTTGCCTGAAAAAGTCTTTCGGTCACGGCTGGTATTGAACCCCGAACCGTCCGATTGGGAAGCCAACACACTAACACTTGAGCCACGGCCACCCACATTGTGGCTCGTGCTGTGTGTGCGGTTGTTCCGTCTTGTTGAAACCATATTCTCGTTTATCATGACCCTGTAGCATTCGTCAGTAACAGTGACCGTTTTACCGATGGTGTCCTCTAAAAATGCGGCCCTATCACTAATTCCGCGTGAACGACGCACCACGCAGTGGCTTTGAATGGATACAACGGCTCTTCGTGCTTCACACGTAGATTTTCAGTGCCCAAGAAACGAAGATTTTTCTTATTGACGTAACCGCTTAAGTGGAAATGCACCTTATGTCGCTCATGATGATTTTCGACACAAAATCGTCCTCTTCATTGTTGAGATTGAGGATGGCTTTACAGGAATTCACACGCGACTGACGGTCAGGAGGCATTAACTGATGCACTGTTTGTACTTTGTCTTTCACTAAAATTCGCTGTAGGGCCCATCTGGTGATGCCCAATTGCGTGGCCCGTCGTCTGGTTGATGTTTCTTCGTTCTCAGCGACATCGGCAGCCACAGCCGCGATATTCTCGGCCGAACGACTAGTCCGATGGCAGCCACGGTCTCCTTTGGTTCCACTCTGTTCGAGTCGACTAGCTAAGCGCCGGAATGTTTACCCAGTTGGCACGACACGATTAAGAAATCGACGTCGAAATTCACGCTGCGCTAACACCACCGACCGATTATTG
Organism: Volucella zonaria; assembly: GCA_963966105.1. Classification (NCBI taxonomy): domain Eukaryota; kingdom Metazoa; phylum Arthropoda; class Insecta; order Diptera; family Syrphidae; genus Volucella; species Volucella zonaria. The sequence goes on along the minus strand of OZ014532.1, from coordinate 107,538,922 downwards.
GTCAAAACATCGAAACAATTATTCCACCCTCTTGCGGAGCGTTCTGCTCTTTGATGCAGCAAGAACGTTAGCGAAGGACTCCAGATTCCCCGAGTGATTTCTGGTCCCGTACCTATATATTAACAGGGTTTGGAGTGACATAGACCTAGTCAGACCTGCACATCAGTCGCATGAAATTGGAATTAAAATTTCTGACGATTCGGGAACACAGTTAGAGAAAAGGTTCTTACGGGCTGTTGTAGCTGTTCAAAAAAACCTATTGGACCGGACTTGGCGTCTCCTGCATCCTGTATGAAGTCTTTCAGTCTTTGCTGTCAATTTCCAATCACATCGTCCAAATATGAAAACAGGAAAATGTCAGAAATAAATGCAACGTCCGTGTCAAACGTATAAAATTCTTCTTTGACAACAAATTGAAGCAAGATATAATATAGCGTTAAAACGGTAAAAGAAAGTTCAGGATTATCGAAACCAAAACACACATATACTTTGATATTCCAAGACCAGTCTATTTGGTGCGAACTTCATAGTAATCTACTTCGCACTCTTGTAGTTACTAGTACTTAAAGCTCCTAACATGCACGTATCCGCTGGTCTACCTCTTCTGAAGAGGTGTCTTTGCAATCTGGCAATACCCCTCTTAGTACCCGCTGCACTTTCGTCTCGTCTTATTCCGTATGAGTTTGTTTTTAAGCTACAATATTTGGACGGAAGCGATCGATGAGTCCCTTCTTCAGTGGACTGGAAATAATCTTTTGGAACTTTCAATCCAAGTCTTGAACGATCTGAAGTCTGATAAGCTCAAAATAAATGCTGGTCCCCTTCCTGGATATGGTCACGTCTCCAACGAACATCATCACACACCAAACTAAACTTCAAGAAAAACTTCCACGTAGGATTTCCCACCAGAGCTCAGTGGAAGAAAGACGACGTAGTAAAGGACTTCGACATGGTCATCTTCGTTGACGGATCAAAGATGAACTGTGGTGTGGGGGCCGGTGTATACGCGGAATCACTGAAAATATCAATTTGATATCGCTTGCCGAATTTTACCAGCGTCTTCCAGGCGGAACTACTAGCAATCTGAGAGGATTACACCTCATAAATATCTAAGTCGATACCAAAGCTATTAACTTGGCTACCCTCCAAACTCGTACAGGAGTGCCGGAACGAGCTTGACCACTTGGGCCAACGCTTTAGAGTCACACTGTTTTGGGTTCCAGGGCACAGTGACATAAGAGGAAACAAGCGTGCAGTTGAACATCCCGCTAGGAGCTGTTAAACGGCAAATCCACTCGTATTTCCTGCAGAACGACAGCTTCCAATGGAGGGGGGTTAACCAACTGCGCCATATCCAGGATGATATGGCCGATCTACGATAAGAGTAGAATCAAATATCACTAGAATCACGGGGATAATCACGGAACATTGGCCAATTGAAGACTTTGCGGCCAAACTAGGTATCCCTTACAACCCTCACCGCCGCAGTAGCGTTAATGAAAATGAGAAGGAAGCTCTCTCTCATTTTTTCTGCAAATGCCTGGCGGTAGCAAGAGCCAGTCTGCCTCCACTAAACCAAGCATTCTTCGACGACCTTAAGGAGATCTCACGTAAAGGAATACGAGATCTAATCCGTTTACTTAACTCTACAGGCTAGATCTAGGCACCGACTATCTCAGGACCTCAAGAACATGTATCATCAACCAGGTCATACGAATAGTGTTAACAAAACGTCATATTCTGGTGCTACTTGGGTTCATGCTGAACAATTTCCACTGCCTAACTACCTACTCGTACCTCAGGGTTCCATTCTGTCTCTGATACTTTTTTTAATCTCTTGTGTGCTACTTCTTATCCAATATAAATCTTAAAAACAGTAATCTCTGCTTTTCAGATTCGCTCAGATCCATTGACAAAAAGAGCAAAAAAATGAACGTGGCTTTACCCGCAAATGGCATCCGGAAGAACCCAGCGTTTCTAACGGCAAAGATCGTAGTTCTGGTGGGCAAAAATGAGTTGATGGTGACAATGCCACATTGAGGGGTAATACTGGTGGTGCGTTTCCTCGCGCACAAGATCCGATTGAAATTAATGCCGCAACCAGCAAAGGTTGTAGTAGACGTTATCGGAACTTGGATGTCGCGTAAAAATCCACTTCCATGCTATGAATGACTTTCAGCCAACATTAGTTACGAAAGTACTCGAATGCTTGCCAGAAATCGACTTAACGCTATCCAATAGGCATGCTTAGGAGATAACCGGCTGAAAAAACTGCCGGAAACGTTCACGAGGTCTCGACCTTTTTACAAAGGAGGAATCCGAGGACTATTACGTCAATTTTCCGACTTAAAACACCTGAACGGTGTTCTCAACTCGGTCAAATGATCCAGACTGCAAGAACGCAGAAGATTTGATGACATCTACATTTAGTCGAAAGCAGAGACTCTCTGACTAATATTTAAGACTCACTTTTCAGGTGACTTCATCAGAACTAGAATCCTCACTTAAGCTATAAGTGAGCTGAGGAACACAACCCACCGCGGCTGAAATACGTAATTGCTGGTTATGGCAGATAGGGTCTTTAAATACGCTGTTGCGTCTTTTATGGCTTAAGGCCACTTCACGCTGGTGGTATCAATCCAGTCATGGTACAAAATGGTACAGACCAACTACTGAAAGTTCTGAAAATAATCTTCACTGCTAGTCTTGCACTGGCATTTATATAGAACACCTGGCGACACAGTATAAAGAATTCTTCCTTTTTTTGGCTGCCTTGTCACGCCAAGAAGGCTTTTAAGAGTCCAAGATCATAAGACCTTGAAAAAAAGACCAGGTGAAACGTTGAACTTAGTGTCAAAAACATCCAAATTAGACGATAAATGGTATGAAGGTGACCGCAAAGCATTGTACTCTAGGTGGTACTCACAATAGGGACCCGTAGCTTTCCCGACCGATAACCTTCATACTAAAACTACTCACCGATTAAGGCGCTGACGCAGGAGTCGTTAGATATCTGGATTCCATTACCATCTGCGGCTCTATTTGTTTCAAACAGTGTAGGGAGAGCGTCGGAAGGTTTACCATGTTACGGTTAAACTCCGTCAGACTGACACTCTGAAAGACTTCCGTCTATGGGAAACTTGAAGAGGGAAAGATACGGTGCAAGGTACGGCAGTTGATGTCCTCCAGCGTCATAAGAGAAGAGAAATAGGACGATGGAAGTAAAACTGATGAAGCTATCAGAATAGGAACTGTATCTTACTCTTCCATCCTAAACAGGGCTGAGGAGGAGAAACTTTCTGGCACTCCCGTTGTTAACGTATTTTTCTGAGTACGTTTCTCGATAAAACCAACAAAAACTCCAATTGATGGAAACCAAAAACAAAATCAGTGATAGTTTTACCCGGACACGATGTTCAGATAAGCCCTATGCTTCAACAAGCAAAGATCGTTGTTTGTTGTTCTTTGTTCTTTGCGATCAAACCCACCATGAGGTTCACCTCCGGTTGTAGCTTTACCCGCTCACAAGATCCGACTGAAACAAAAGTTGCGGTTCAGGTGAACGGGATTCGGAAATAAACCCGACACGCCGCTATCACCTCTCTTACCCTCATAGTAAAACATAGACTTTCTAGGTTTTCAAACCATCGATGCTGAAAAGAGAACACTGCTCGCAAGCTTTCTGTCAAAATTTATTTCGAAAGCAAACGTTGTCCTGGCTGGAATAAACTAATCTCTCAGATACGAGCACATCAATACAACGAATTCAAAATCGAGTGCGAGGAGTCTGTCTTGTTGAAGAGGACTAATGAAGTACAAGCTTTAAAGAGGAGCGGTCCCCTTACCAAATGATTGGCCTTGACTGTCCCTGTTCTGTGCTAGAGTTAATACTAAATGGAGTTTGGTTCTGGTTTTGCTGCAATAACACCAAAACTCCAGAAAAATACCAAATATGCCCCAGAAATGGTTTCGCGCATAGTCTGAGGCATGCATGTAACCTGATCTTTCGAGTGCTGCAGGCTGCTTGCTGGCATTGTGATGGAGCACTACACTTATTCTAAGCACTTATGTATGCTGTTTGGTGTGGGAGAGCTGATGACACCGCTGAGCTCTTCCACTATAAGTTCCGGCTATTACTTAATTTTGTCTTAGATTCATGTGAACACCTCGGGACTTAAGGGCCGTTTATGCAAGATCTCTCTAAGCTCCCGTATTAACTGGCAATGGAGTTAAATTATGTAGCCTTGAAAATTTTTGACAACTTGCTTTTAAGATTTTTTTTTAATGGGACATTCGATTCAGCGATGGGTAGCTGTTACAGGTTTTCGTGTCGCATTTGCCTTTATATATTGCATATTTCATGTTCTCTGTATCAGCTTCGCCCATATATGCTCGTGGTATTGCACTGCTGAGCTAGTTCCATAGAAGATTTGTTTTCTACTGTACATCAGCATGGATAAGCTACTTTTCCTGGAACGCCACAATGGCCTAAAGCCTAACAGAAGTCGATATACTGCCTTTTTGTGTGTCGGCCTTGAATCTTCTAGTGCTATCTTGATTTAAGCTGCTCCGTGATACATTATTTTCTCCCCCAACTAGTTTGAGGTTTGTTGAATGTGGGTGCCATCGACTGATGCTTTTTATACTATTGTAACTATATAATCCCGAACACTTACTTCCTGGACATTATTAGGATATAAGGTTGTTCGAGCTTCACTTTCTTTGAGGAGGCGAGCTGATCCGGGGCATGAATCTTTTCAATTTGAGTTAATGTGGTGCATATATGAAAAGAAAACCTGTAAAAACCACACTGCACAAGGCGGTGGGGAAAATAGAGAAGAGTCTACACTTCGGAGAGTTTGCGATGGCGGCCTTCCTCGATAATGAAGGAGCCTTCAATAGCGTGGAGTGCACCGCAATTAGAAATGCTCTAGTAGACGCTAACATTAAACACGGCAGTACAAACTGAGCTTGCAACATGCTTGTAAGCAGGAAAATAAACTGCTCCATTGGCTCGGTCAGGAAGTCCGTAACCAAGGGAACCCCTCAGGGGGAGTCATATCGCCACTCCTGTGGGTACTGGTTATAAATGACATCCTTAAAAAGCTTAGTAGAATGGGTATAAGTGTCACGGCATACGCAGATGACGTGGTAATAATAGTTCAAGGAAAATACTGAAATATTTTACGCGACATTGCGGAGGTTACCCTGAAGATGATCAGCACTTGTCCAAAAAGCTGTGGTCTCAAGGCCAACCCTTCCAAAACGGAACTCGTCCTTTTAACCAGAAAGTACAAGATAACTCAATTCAAACTCCCAAAACTCAACCGAGTGGAACTGTCCCTCTCGAACAGCGCGAAGTATCTGGGTGTGATTCTGGACAAAAACCTGAATTGGAACCTTAATGTAGCGGAAAGAACCGAAAAGGCATATAATGCTCTTTTCAATTGCAAAAGAACAGTAGGAACATTTTGGGGCTTAAAAACTGTATGGTGTACTGGCTGTCTACGCTGATGGTAGGACCTACACTTACATACGACGCACTAGTATGGTGAAAGCAACAAACCAGAAAACCGCCGGAAAATTAGGGGCGGTTCAAACAACGGCTTCCATAGCCATTACAGGTGCGCTCCGCATCATCCGTACGGCAGCACTGGACAATTTTTTTCACCGAATGCCGCTTGATTTACGGAACAAAAAACTTCCTGCGATACGACTCACTAATCTGGGTTATTTCAAGACCTGTAGTTTCGGACATGGCACGGTCGTAATGGACCAATTGCCAGGCAATCCATTAGATTTGGATGAAATTCCTTCCTTGGTCGACTTCGACATCCCGTTGATATAAAATATCCGTAGAGGGAGGACAGGTTCTGGTATCTTTTCAGAAGACCTAGAACTACGAGTAAGAGTATGCAAGCAGTGTCTTCAAATCAGAGGTTCTGGCATTCGGTATCCGAAAGAGATATCGCTATCTACATCGATAGCCAGTGGAATCAATCAACGTCAACTCTGATACAGTCAGGGGTTATCGCACCGTGCTCAAGGCACTAGGCAGTCAGAGCCGGTTAAGACTGTGCTGGGTGTCAGGACACTGCGGTATTAAAGGAAATGAACAAGCGGAGGGCTACTCGACAATAGTGAGGCAGCCAACATCAAACCACCCCTTCGCATACTGAGGGGCACTATCGAGGAAAAAATCGCAAAGACTGACTGACTGGTCAAGTCTCGAAGAACACAGAGTATCCAAGGCTCTTTGGCCGCTTTTTGATGCAAAAGATCCAGGAAGTTAATAAAATTAAAAAGGGATAAGCTTAGAGCAATAAAAGGAATCCTGACAGGACACTGTCTCCTACGGAAACACGCTAGGAGACTCAAATTATCAGACACGGATATTTGCAGATTCTGCGGTGATCTGCAGGCTGTTGAGGACATAACACACATACAGCGTGAATGCGATGCAATATCTCGTAGTCGAAGAAAATTTTTGGAGAAATACTTTTTCGAAAACCCAGAGGAAATAGACGACACAAATTTCAAAGTCTTTCTTGGCTTTTGTAGGGTATTTCACCAGGACGATTGTTCAGGTTTTTGCCATTTGAACACAAATTCAACTGACTCCACAAGGATCGCGATGGACCAGTTTTTGTGCCTGGTGTCTGCGTGATAGCATATCCATCATACCCCTGTTTAACCTAACCTAACACAACCGATCTCGAATGATTCAATATGTATTGTATCTAACTCGGTAGAAGCTAACTCGCTTCTCAGGTGGCACATTACAGTGAACAGAAAATTTAAAATGAGCAACCTACTAAGCCAGCAACTGTGTCATACCAGATGAGGAACGGATTTAGCACTTTGGTGGTACATGGATTTAAATTTGTGTCATCTAAATATGTGCCTAACCATTCATCCGTGGTTAATAGTTATTTTGCTATTCTGTAACTGCAATGTCACGACTCCAACTCATTGCACATACTCGTACACCGCTTAACTACACAAACTTTTAAAGCGCCTTTAATCTTACACTTACTGGGCAAATTTATAGCTTCCCTTGTCCAACAACTATTGAACTGTAAATATCATACACTAAGGCACAAAGGAAGAAAAAAATCCATTCGAAAGGTTAACGACACTGGCATGAACTTCCAGTTCAATAACCCGCCACACAAAGAACAGTCAGTCATGGCATCTTTTCGATTCACGACAACACCCCAGCAGGCACTGCACCGAACGCAATGAAAAAAGTGCAACTTCCTAAAGGTGCCTAGCAACAGTCACCAGATTGCAGCGCAGCAGTCTACACTGGATCCCGATAATAAAAGAAGACAATGAAGCAAACAATTCCCCCGTAGGATCGGACTGTGAACTGTGTTGTTCGTCCTTTTTAGTGATGGAAGAGCCAGTGTCAGTTGTAGTGGAAGTGGAAGTGGAAGTAAGTAAAGTTCACTTAAAATGTATTTCGTGCGTCTTGACTAGGCGTCAACTTGGTCTACTCGTATCTTTGTGGCCAAAAAGGCCAAGAGGATACAACAATGCATCCTTGCCCGCATACAAATGCTTCGGCTAGAGATGTTATTTATAACATCTGCTCACTGCAATGTATTAAATGTGTACAAAGTACAAGATGCGGCTTAAATTGTCATTATATACTCCCGTGTATCATGGAGTGGTATACAACAGAGTTCGGTGAGCAACACAGATTCAGAGAACCATTGGAGACTATTCGCATCTACCATCCAACAGGCAGTAGTACCTGTAGTCTTGGAGTCATAATGGAGCCAATTTATGTGCACAAGTGCCACTAGAACCCTCATCATCATCATCATCATCATCATCCACATCATCTACATCACAGTTGGTCGTCGCCAGTGCTGCCGTAGACATTCGTCGTCTTCGTCGTTGTCGTCGTCGTCTTAGTTGTCTCGGGTGCAAGCAAAACTACTCACAGAGTTCGAAGAACTGTATGGACATATGGGATTTTTTCGAGTACTGGTAGTGACCAACCGCGTCCACTTCTGTCCTCTCCGACATGCAAAATAGTCTCCGGCCGCGACCAACGACGCAGCGCGGCGCAACGACTTTGATGAGGACGCACTAAGGCTGGGGACGTACGTATGGTATCTGTATCTCAACAGTGCGGGGCATTCTCGTTTTCGTTTTCATTTATTTATATTTGTTTTTTTTTTTTAACTAGAGAATGTATAGAACACAGGGTGGAATGGGGGAAGTACCTGGGGCATGTTTTTCCTTGATAGTTTCTTAACCCCAACGTTAAGGAGCGATAAAATTCGATCTTGCCGCAGTCGATTGCGATCGTATCGTAAGCGTAACTATTCTCGCGGCGAATTCGCGGATTTCGTATTCATAGAGGATTTTGAACTGTTACAGCAGATACACTTTCCGATTGGGCAATACTCTGTATCCGCTACAATTTCCGCAGTAGTTCCGTGAATTAATTTTGATTTTTCTTTTTTTTGCATTCGAAGAAAAACCGATGAAAACCGAAGTCAGAGGCAAGGTTCTTTTCTAAGCGACACGCTCTAACGGTGGTTGACGTCTTATTTGCTAGTGATTTTGTATTTCAGTACCATGAAGCTATTGAACTTAGCGAAATGAGAGTTGACTTGGCGAACTACCAGTGACTATTCAAGAAATCAAGGACTTTTTTTTGGCTCGATCTGATAATTACTCGTACAACCTTGATCCCGGAATTTATTCAGAAAATTATAAATACAAGTTTATTCATCTAAATCTATATTGTCCCCTTCAAAGTAATCCCCATCAACTGCAACACACTTATGCCAGCGCTTGATCCAATCCTTGAAACATTTTTTCGTTATGTCCATCCGTGCTTCTTGCGATTTTTCCATTACTTCCTCTCGGCGCGGCTGCTGAAACGCGTTCCCCGTAGTGCTTTCTTAACTCGATTGAACAGAAAGAAGTCACAGGGAGCCAAATCAGGTGAATTCGGTGGCTGTTGGATGGTACTCGTATTTGTTGCATATTTCGTCAAAAAATTACGAATAATGATAGCACTGTGCGACGGTGCGTTATCATGGTGCAAAATTCACGAGTTTTCTGCCCACAATTCTGGTCTCATAACGCCCAAATAATACTCTTTTTTTACTGTCTGGCCTTCTGGCAAAAATTCATGATGCACTACACCGTTGTAATGCATGAAAACCGTGAGCATTGCCTTCTTTTTTGACTGAAAACGACGTGTTTTTTTGGTCTCGGCTCATTTGGTGAACCCCATTCACTTGCCTGGTATCTGGATTACGTGTCGTACTCATAAACCTACGTCTCGTCTCCAGTAATGATCCTTTTGATGAATATGGGATCGGATTCAGCCTCGCAAATCATCTCTTTTGCGACGTCAACACGGTCTCTTTTTCGCATGAAATTGAGGTGTTTTGACACCAACTTTGCTGCTACACGACGGAAACCCAAATCATTAACCAAAATGTCTTGGACGGATCCATTGGCAATGTTCACGTCCTCCGCTATCTCTCTGATGGTTAATTTGCGGTTATTGACCAACATTTCTCTGACCTCATCAATGTTTTCGTCGGTTTTCGATGTCGATGGTCTGCCACTGCGTTCATCATCTTCGATTGACTCACGACCACTTTTGAACCGCTCGTGCCACTGGTAAGTGACCGTTTTCTTTAGAGAATCGTTGCCGAAACACTTTTCCAACATTTCCAACATTCGCGCCCCATTCAATCCGGCTTTCACGCAAAATTTAATACGAGTACAAGTTCGTTGTTGCAAATTTAAATCCATTTCTAAAATTGTAAAAAATCACCAACACATACAGAAATAGATGTACTCTTGGCTACGTAACTGTTTGCAAATGTCAAGCTATGACGCTAAGATTTAGAGATAATGTCACCAACAGATTTACCAACTTAACAAAAAAAAAACAGAACTCAAATCGGAACAATGGGAGCGCCACACGGTGGTGTCCCCCGTGAACTTTTTGATCAAGGTGGTAAAACTCGTGCATTATGCACTCATCCATGATCCATGATGCCGCTCATGTTTCATTCCAACCCCTACTCTTTTTGTTCCCTACTTCAAGTCTGTCGCCGTTTCGTTCCTCTCACATGTCTCTTTTTGACCGAGTTGCCTCAGCACGAGCGCTACACTTTCCGGTAACCTGTCGCTTTTTCGTTTTATCGAATTCTTAGCATTCCCAACGAGATGGGTGTTAAGGAGAGTTTGAAGTGGAATAACTTATGTAGCACTACTGCTGGAAATAGTGATACAACATCTTAATAAATCGAATACTTCATCCTTGCTGGATAATAATAATGTAGTTTACAAGTATTACCGCACGGTTTTGAATGTCATCTAGTGGATGCAAAAGGGGCTGTTTCGTTTCATCATAGTTCGGAATCATTTCATGTCGCTTATTCGTTTCATCGGAGTTTGGAATGGTTAAAAAAAAAACCATTTAATTTTAGTGGTGATTCTCACACCGACAAGGCTTTTTCCGTTACAATACCCTGCGACTGAGCGACGGGTCAAGTGTAAACTTAATTTGTTCGAGATTGTAAAGGTTCCGCAAAAGTTCTTCGGCTTTGAACATTCATCGGCCATGGTCCAGCAAAACATGAAAAAAAAACCGGAAACATTTGCGAGGTGGAAGGAAGCTTGTGTGAAAATCCAACCATCTTGGAAAAGAGCGGCTGCTTTACTTACTTAGATAGCGTACGTTACAGTCCGGGATAGACTTTTCCTCTTCAGTTAGTCCGGTCTTTTTGATCAAGGTGGTATTTACCTTCTGGATTTAGCGGTACGCGAAGATCTGTGGATCTTTCTCTATTCGACTTTTGAATCACATTTTTTTCCTAGACTGATACAGGCCTCATGAAGATCCAAGTCCGTCTACGTAGACCATACAAAAGTGACAAACAAACTGCCATTGTGCAAAAAAATTTTTGAAAAATGTCAAATCAAAGTATGATAACTTAGGGCCGGCGCTGAGCCTGGTTGGATAATAAGGACCTCCCTCCCTCCCTGCGGAATCTAGATATGCTTTAATCATGTTGCTTAGTTTGGCAGTGCAAATTTTCACGTGAGCGTTAAGTATCCATCCCAGGATTTTAAAACTAGACACAAGGATCTTCTCAATACCCTGCAGCGTCGCTTTGCACGTCTGAGATATCTGCCCTTGAACAAAGTAGTAATCCGAGTTAAAGTCGAATTTTAGGAATTTTTTAGGTGGCAATGAAGAAATTATGCTTTGGACTTGATACGAATAAGTACATAGAGGCAGAATGGAAGACTGACTTACTTAGGTGACGCTAGAGTACGGGATGGATCTGGGCCCTAACCAACCCGCTTGTCTCTAGTGCGGGGCTCCCAGTTAGTTGAGGTCTACTTCTTCTTAAGTGCTGTGGCGTCCATTTGCTCAACATGGCTTAGTCATCTTAGACGTCTGACTAGACTGATGTTGCTGTACATCTCGTTATTGAGTCTCCCGCTCAATTTTGCGCCAGTATAAATGGAACCAAAATTCAGTATTTTTCTCTCAAAACGACTGGGTGCCCATTCATCCGCCTTCTACAAGGTCCAAGCCTCTGCACCATAGTTTACGACGGGGATGATGAGGGTCTTGTATAAAGCAAGTTTGGTCTTGCGAGAAGGGACTCTGTTGCTCAATTCTGCGTTTGATTTCTGCGCCGATGTCGTTTCTGCTTGTAACTGGGGAACCAATATAGATCAAGTCTGTTACTGCCATTAGTGACATTCTACCCCAGTTGTTGGGCGTACACCAGCCCTTTTCTGATGACAGCATGCACTTTGTTTTTTCCTCGGCTGCCGTCAGATTCTGGCCGCTTCCGCTTTTATACTCACGAAAGCTTGACGGTTTGCTTTGTTTGTTCAATAACTTGAATGTCATCTGCGTACGCAAGTGATTGTGCTTGCTACAAAGGATAGTGCCTCTTTTGTTGGCTAGTGACTTTGTGAGTTCTGCATTATTCTTTCACCATAGTGATCTTGCTCAAACTATTACGCTAGTCAGGTATGTCAAAACCTTACATTGTGTGGTATAACTCGTCCTAATCGCATGCGTCTTTGAAGTCAACAAATAAACGGTAAGTGTCGGCCTGAAATTCCTGCGTTTTTTTTTTAATATCTACCGCAGTGTGAATATTTCTGGCTTGCAATCGCACTGGTTTGGCTAGTGCATGAATGTGTTTATTCGCTCTCAGAAAAGATCTTCTAGGCGATGCTTAGGAGACTTATTCCCTAATACATAGTTGGCTCCGAGAAAATGGTTACCTTCCTTCTAGATTTGGTAAATTATGCTAAGATTCCATGCAACGGCCATACTTTTCTCTGACCATATCGTACCGCTGAGCTGGTGTATCTTAAATCGCCAGCAGGTCTTCTCTAGCTGCCTTAAATATGTAGTTGAGCAGCAGTCAGTCTACGCCAGCAGATTTAATAGACTCTAGCTTCGATATTGTTACTTTAACTTCGTCTTCGTCCAGGATGAATGGCTTATTCTTTCCGACAGTGAGATTTTAGCCATCATCAGTCTGCAGAAACAGTCTTTTCATGGTGCAAGCATCGATCACGCGCTTCTCGTGTTTTCAAAAAGACTCCGCTGTTCCATTCTTTTCTGCTCGCAGAAAACGCTACGAGCAGTTGTCATAATTCGATGCAGTGGAGCTTTATGTGCTTCTTGTTTGGCTGCATGTAGTCACCTACATTCATCATAAAACGGCGGTTTGAAACCAATCCTATCAGAAGAAGCTTCTCTGACAAAATTTTCATTTGAGGCCAAGATTTTGAGCGAGTTCGAGGGAAATGCGATTGACAAATATTGTATCGGTTACAGCTTTCGACGTTGAACTTTGGTGGACTGGCTTGACTCCGTTGTGCCTGTCATATCCGCATTGGTAGCCTGGCTGGGCTAAGCTAATGGTACGAGAGGAAGTCGGCTTCTCGGAATGTCCGTGCATCCAGAATGGTGGCGTATCTGGCGTGGATGGCTGGTTGATCAGATAGTTAAGTCCGTTTATGGGCATTGGGGATGTGGGAACTGCATTTTGGCTGCTAAGAGGCTATTCCACGAATTCTTAGAACCTGAACTGTTAGATGTGGTATTATGCTGGCTGTATTATCCAATAATCCGCTTAAAGATGGCTTCCTTACCTCGTAGCTCAATTTTTGTTTCATAGCCGGGTTTAGGAGATCATAGAATTCATCCTTGACACTCTCATCTTTATCGTCGAAACTGGATTTGATGCGGGTTATAATGAAGCGTTGGTTTACATGCTGAGAGCTTGCCTAAGTCTACTTAAAATAGCAAATCCACATGGTAATAAGTGTCAACTTTATTTTTTGTAGTAGTCGTCCTGTTTTCCATCTACTTTTTGCCCGGTTCATCCCATCAGACTTCACTCATTGCGATAATATCTGTTATAGGGCCTACGCGAATGGTTCGGTAACTAGTGGTCTATTAAGGATGCTATCATTCCATTATCAAAACCTGAATTCTTTATCCTTAAAGTGTTTGCTGAAGCAGTCAACCATGTATTCGTCCGCACACGAGATTGTTAGTTGTTTCTTAATTGAGATCTTTTTTCCACTGTGACGAAGGACAAAGATTCCACCTGAATAGATCGGTGCTAGTGCGAGTAGCTTCACTGAAGTAGAGCGGCCGTTGGCCTATTCAGGGATCTTACACCGCCATCTCTAGTGTCTATAGAGATCCTTTTAGATCTGGGCTCTAAACACGTGAAGGTAGCTCTAGAGAGGGTGTGCTGACACTTGTATCTTCATAAAACCCTTGAAAGGCCTGTTGGTCACCAGCACTTATTTTGTGGATATCAAATCATATACCGTCCACGACAACTTGAATCGAACTTTTCGAATGATATTTTGTAGTGCCGGATTCTTAGAGGTTAAACCTCCTCCAGCTGAACAAAGCGATTCGTTCTCCCCATAGTATTGCCGCAAAACATTTCTTCACGGGAGTTGGGTCGATACGATTGTTTTACCTGTTCAATTTACGTTGACCCTCTATCTGTCTAAGCTTGCTCAGTTTGTACAACGCCACGTTACTACGTTTATTTCGACGTGATTCCGTTTAATCCAAACATCGATAACCGGTATAAGACTATGTGTCTGTCTTCCTGTTAACAAGAACTTCCATTGTTGTTCCCAGGTTGCGATACTCCGGTTCCTTTTGTATTTTATTTTCTCGATGTTTTTTGAGTCTTACCATTTCTTAAGCGTGTATGCGAAACAGTTTGAAACTGTGCGATTCTTAGTGTGCTAAGGCGCATTTGATCCCTCGCAGCTATAAATTAGCCCTTGCGGCATTTGACCATGTTTCCGCTTAGCACATACCATATGTATAGAGCTGCAGCTCCAGGAAGAAGGTGTTTGGAAGTCCGTTTTGCACCTCCAATATTACTCATTTGCCTTGTAAGTGCACTTACAGTTTTCGATGCTAGTTAGGTTTTGAATAATAGCTCCGATATATTTGAGAAATCGTTGCGAAACAACTTCATACCGTCCATCTCTTGCCGTTATCGTTTCGATAATTTTCCTATTCGTAATAAGGACCCCTTCAATTTTATGATCGGCGCTAATGAACCAGGGAGGCACAGTTGTAATCATTTCGTTCCTATGGAGTTGAACTTCTTTTAGAGTCGGCAGGCGTACATTTTCATTCAAAGTTCATCATAATTTATTAACAATTAGGGGCCTAAGACTGAAGCATGTGGCAGATCACCAGTATGCTCTAACTTCATCGTCAAAGTCATAGCAGGGGATTACGCTAGAAACAACCGATAAAGACGGTCTATAATCCGTTCACAGGGTTAGAACGACTTAGTATATCTTGGTGCCCCCTTTCCTACGTTGGGCATTAATTACGCCCACTGTTGACCGGAACTTACTGCTGTTTTTATTGCTGCTAAGAATCTATTGTAAATGATCCGCTCAAGGATGTTCCCGACCTGGTCAAGCAAGCAAATAGGACGATAAGATTCCTTTGGGTTCCCTTTTCCCTCTGGCAGTAGCTATTTCAGAGCAAAGGTTAATTAGCTTTGCACTCAGGCAAAGAACTAACATACATAGTCTATTGTACTCCTTGTAAATTCCTTTGTGCCTACAGTAACGGCACCCACCACGTCACCAGCAAAAGTGTAGTGCCCTGTTACGACGCCAGTAATCGACTTGCAGTCTTTCCTGCTGAGGGACAGCAGAAAGGCCGCTGACTTCCTAGAGACGTCGGGAAGCATTCATTTGGTTTGCCTGAGGTATGACATATGCAGTTGTGCTCATATGAGACTCCAACCCTTAACCGAGGACGAAGGCAGATCCAACGCAGGTTCGGGTCCTGAACCGTGACTGGCAAGTTCATTGGCAATTTCGTTTCCCATAATCCCATTCTGACCTGGGAAGCAGAAAAGGGTCACTGAATTTAGCCTTCACTAAAGTCTTGAATTCTTGAACAAGCTTGGAAGTCGTAAGAGGCTTCAGCAAAGTTCTAAGCGAAGCTTGGCTGTCACTACAGATACAAATGCTTAGCCCCCTCCGCCGGTTCTCCGCAATATAGTTCGCTGTCATCAGGATTCCGTAAATCTCAGCTTGGAAGACAGATGCGAGCTTTCTTAACATGAAGTAAAATCTATCGTTGTCGTCCTCCAGAAAGATACCAGCGCCACATCCGGTATTGGTTTTGGAGCTCAGATTCTGGACTAAGCCAGTCCCGGGCACAGGGAAATTTCGTTTTTTTTTTCCGCAACAGGAGTTCTGGTGTAATTGCAACAGACGGCATATCCCTACGACCAGAGTCGTAAGACTGCCGACGCGCAGGGTCATCAAAGCTCCCGTGCGTATTGTACCAAAAACCACTTCTTTTTAAACGGAAGATGGCTTTGAGAGTGCAGCCTACGATATGAATATCAAGGCGTCCAGAGCGGAGCCAGGAGTACCTGGTAAAGCCAGCATGCATCCGAGACAAACCGTTCTTAGGAGTCTTGTAAAGGCAGCAAAAGAAGCAATCCAGTATATTCGCGAGGGCTTATTCTACCATAGCCGTGTAGATCCAAAGGATCCTTCTCGGTCACAGGCCCCATGCCTTGCCGGTAGCTCCTTCGCACTGCCAGAAGGCCGACTGCGCCTTAGGCTTTGACGTAATATGTTTAGTCCAGAGACGTTTATTATGCAGGATGACACCCAAATGTTTATTGTTGCTTCTTTGGAGAATTGGATGGTGATGCTTTTAAGCACTAGATGTGTCAGACCAGGCTGCTTCCTCCTTCTCGTAAAGAGAACAACCTCAGTTTTGAGAGGATTGACTGAAAGCCCATTACTATTGCACCAGCCGTCGATCACTTCTATGGCTGCCTGCCCTTTAGAGCAGACAGTCGCTCGACACGATCCAACAGACAGTACAGCTACATCATTCGCGTATACTTGTGCACAGACGTTTGAACTATTGAACACGTTAAGCTGTGAGTCGACCAACATGCATCATAGAAGTGGCGACAGAATGCCGCCTTGCGGGCAGCTGCTGTTTACACCCGCCACCACATATTGGCCGCAACCAGCATCCGTAATCAATGTCCAACTCCACTTTTCCATAAATCTAGTGATTCGTCTATGCCGTGTTGCCTGGCCGGGTTATACATGCCGTCAACAGTTGCGTGTTGTCGAAAGCGCCCTCATCATCGCTGAAAACGCCCAAAGCGTATTTCCTTTTGTCAACTGCGCCTTCAATTCTGCCTACCAGATTCTGAAACGCACTCTCGCAGGATCTTCCGCGTTGGTAGGAGTATTACATCACCGACAGAAGATGCATTCGGAAGGCGGTTTTGCGCACATGGATCTCCCTTTCCGATTTTCGGTATAAAGGCCATTCACACTGTTCGCCAGGGATTCGGTACGTATGCCAGTGCCAGGCTAGCAGTGAAAATTCTCTTCAGAGTTACTATCAGCTGGTCTATACCTTTTTGTATCGTCGGTGCCAGGCGATTGATGAAACCATCAAAGGAAGCAATAGCATGTTTAATGGCCTCATCCGTCACCACAACCGAGGAGGTATACCAGCTACGGCGTGTTGTGTTGTTCAGCTCACTATCAGCTTCGTTGATATGAGCTAATTGTGAGCCGGTTCCGATTAAGTTTCCTGAGAAGTGAGACTCAACC
Source organism: Volucella zonaria (assembly GCA_963966105.1). Lineage (NCBI taxonomy): Eukaryota > Metazoa > Arthropoda > Insecta > Diptera > Syrphidae > Volucella > Volucella zonaria. The sequence continues at coordinate 107,521,732 of OZ014532.1, read as the reverse complement.
ATAAGACAGAGAGTTCTGCTTTGGGCTCAGTGTAGGTGCCGTCAGATTTTCTGGTTCCACCTTGGTTGATCTTCTCATTTTGAGGACTTGGACCAGCATACTGGTTTCATCAATAGTCTCAATCTTTTCGCAAAAAGCCTGTTAAACCTCTTAAGTGACCTGTTTAGAAGTTGTCTGGATTTTTTTACGAAAACGCTGCAGGTCTGCGTTCCACCAAGGAGCGGGCGATCTGCCGGATTGCAAACTGACTGGACATGCCTTTTCGAAACACTTGGTGAGGGTGCCGTTCATATTCTGAATAGCTTCCTAAAGCTTTTGTTTTGTCCTGAGCTTAGGGGGAGCATTATTGTACTTGTCGAGCTCCTCCCTAAATCGTGTTGGCTTTATGCCGATTCCTCCTCTTCAACAAGGTCGAGACCTCGCATCCGATTCTGAATTCGATGTATCTATGTTCTGACATGGAGATCTCCGATAGTACTTTCCAACCAGTAATCTCCTAAGCATACCTGTTGGGTAAAGTAATAGACTTACTATTACTTGCTGTCTTAACCTGGGAGCCAACATTGTTGACAGCCAGGTCAGATGGTAGTATGAAGTCCAGAAGATGATTACCTCTCACGTTGCATCTGCTACTGCCCCAAAAAGTGTTCTGAGCATTAGCATCGCAGCATATGATTAGCCTCCTCTTCCTGGAGTCACAATATTCAATGAGCTCCGCTACCGCCTCCGGTGGTGGTGGCAGCAACGAATCATAGGGAAAATAGGCAGACGTATGACGAATCCACACCCATGGTTCCTGTATACAGCACAAGCAACATAATGCTTGTTCTTTGCCCTGACACTTAGCTAACGATTGGCCTCATCCGACAGAGTTGGATGCCCAATTTTACTAATAATAGTGCACTTGATAATCATTGGTCAGCACTTTACGAATTGTCAGCAAATTCTCAAAAAATATCTAGAAAATCGAACTCCAGGACATTTATCTATGGATGCACTTCATGGCTTCCATTGATTCCAATTTTAGAGACCAACAAGTAAATCTTCAACAGAAGAGCACAAGTGCTGCTGCTTAAGAGATCAAAGTTGATAGCATGTGGTGCAAGGTTTTTTTTTTTTTTTATTGAAAGTGGTCATCGAAGAATAGGATGCTGCATATATAGTACAATGCCCTTCTTAGCACATCCTCCTCTATAGTGGCATTGTACAAACATACATATGAAGGTGTGAGTGAAGCAAACGGCCATATAATAAAGTACAAATCACCATCTGAGTCCCCGACATCCTCAAGTTCATTGCATTCAACAGAATGACTCCTTTATGTGGTGACTTGCACTGACTGGTGCCACTGCGAGAATAACAATAACAACAACAGCACTAGCACAAAACCGACTCAACTCTAATCAACATTTCTCTAGATCATGTGGTATTCTGTGTGCGTTCTTATGCATGTGCTCGTACCTTAGTTAAAGTCTCAGACCAAGTGCAAGTCCAAGTCCAAGTCCGAATCCAAGTCCAAGTCCGAGTCCGAGTTCGAGTCCATGTCCGTGTTCGTGTCCAAGTCTAGGCCTGGCGCGACACAGGTCAATGAAACAGATTTCTGCCCAAAGTCAATGACTTTAAGACGATGGATCAGCACTTCAGTACACCTCGCCATGCATTGGGTACGATACGAATATGTGTACACGCCTCCCACAGATACGGATGCACATGCCCGGTATGTGCGAATTTACATGATAGTGCATGTGTATTGTCTGGAGCTGGTATGCAGCTGCAGTTGCAGCTCGTGATCCAAGAATAGTCCTTCTGGTCTGTTTGCCAAGCGCTATAAGTGTTACTCAGTGCTTAACCAGAAGATCGTGAAGGCTTGTCATTAAAAGGTCAGTGTATCTTCCAAAGGGCGAACGATCTGTTGCTTTGTTTTTCTTCTTTTTTTTTTTTAGTTCTTTTTCGTAGTTTTTCGTCTCTTTTTGTTTTTGTTGTTGCTGCTGTCAGCGGAAACAGCTATTAGCCTTGGAATATATTGTAGACGCTGGTACTTCCTCAATTCGGTTCTGACCTAACAACTTTAAAGTTTCACTCCGGCACACATCTGATATGGTGATTGATGTGGTTAGTCCAAAATACTCATGCTCGATACTAATGCGACAATCATAATCGAGATATCCAAGGTTGTGGAGTGAAAAATAGCAGCGACTTTCCGACAGTAAAAAAGGGCGCTCAGTGTATGAAAAGTTGTTGGGTCAAGTGAAATACAAAGATTCTGAAAAGGTAGTTTAGCTTCATTAACGATGGCCCAAATTCTATCTGAAACTGAATATATTTTTAGATTCGAATTCATGAACGGTCATTTGAATGACCATGTAAGGCAATGAGAAGTCATGAATATCATGGCCAGTATGTCTCTAGTGGTGATTTGATTTCCGAGTTCTGAGTTACGGATCTACGGATATGAGTGGAAGATTTTGAAGTTTCCACTTTGAAATGAAACTTGTTCTAGCTTACGCTGTGTTCACAAGAATGCTTGAGAACGTTTAGACCTTAAAGGGTAATTGGTTTGTTTGAAGTTCAGATACTTCGTCACGTAGGCACTTTGGAGCTGTTACTCTACAACTCTACGATTTCCTAGACAGCAGCTTTGCTCTTTTGCTTTATCGCCAAACAAAAGCGGTAGTTTGCGTAATGGAGATATGTATTTTCAATAGTCCATAAGAGTGGTATTCTCTACATATTTCGAGAAGATAATTGCATGAGAGAGTGGGCTAATTGGACTTACAATAGCAGCTCCAGAGTGAATGACTCGAACTCCAACTTAGTAAAATGCTATAATTTTTTTATTTTTGATAAATTTTATTGTGCCAAAGCAAAAAATGTCGGGAAATACATAAATTTTCAAATTGTATCAGTAGTTTTCAATATGTCCACCTTTGGCGCGAATAATGGCCTAGAGACGGCCGAGGAAAGCATCGCACGCTGCACGCAAATGGCTCTGCGGTATTTTGGCCCATTCCCGGCGAAGTGCTTGTTTGAGGTGGTCCAAACTTTGGTATTTTTTTAGTGCCAACCTTCGCCTTCTAAATACCACAGACAGAGAAATCCAACGGATTTGCATCCGGAGAATGTACAATCCATTGTGTTGAAGAAATTAAGTGTGGAACATTGTTTTTTAACCAATCTTGGTTGACGCGCGCTTTGTGAGACGGTGCCGAGTCTTGTTGAAATGTCCACGGTCTCCGACCGAAATGATTGTTTGCCCAAGGCTTCAATACTGCCTCTAAGACAGTTTCACGGTATACGATCGCATTAATTTTGACGCCACGGTCCAAAAATACGAGCGGAGAGCGACCATCGGCGAGCGATTATGGTGGTCCAAACCATCACCATCGGTTCTGCCTCCCTTTCCTACTGGTGGCCATCCGAAGGTGTAAATTTTCGAAGGACCTCTCTGGCAAGTAAACTCGGTCATTTTGTTTGTTGACATATTGATCGATAACAAATGGCGACTCATCGGAAAAAACCAAATTCGGCAACTCACAACTTTCGTGCTTCGCTCTTCGGCTGTAACTTTTTTCTGTTGCGGTGTAAGATCGTATGCTTTTTGGAACTTCAATGGCTTGGGCCCAAGCTCATTTTTCAGTATGTGTTGCATCCGTTCCAACGATATGTTGAGCTCACGAGCTATTTTTCTTCCACTTCGACGCGGATTTCGCTCAATTCGAGCCTTTACTTTCCGAACTATTTCTGTCGATGTCGCTGTTTTTTTATGACCATCTCCATGGCGTTTTGCAACGCTGATAGTATCACGGTAGCGAGTTATGGTTCGAGACACAAATGATGTATTCATGTGGAGGTGCTGGAGGGCTCTAACGATAGCTACTTGTGGTCTTCCAGTCAAATATAAAGCAATCACATTATCACGTTTGAATTCCATCGCGGATAAAAATTTTTAACACACCTGAGACGCAAATCGTTTAAAAGGCTTGTAAATAATAAAATTATCTGTCATGTGTCAAAATTTGAGCTCACTGTCATGAACGGTTTGGAAATTATAGAAGTTTGGAGTTGGTTGCAGTTCGAATCATTCAGGGTGTAATATGGAAATGAAACGAAGAAAAGGAAGCTTTGACTCTGTAACAGCAGACAGTTTAGAGGTCGAAAAGGCACACTTATACCAATGGTTCTCCCTTTCAGTTAGGATTTATCCCAGACCATAGAGAAGGCCTCTATTTAGGCCCATCCAGGCCAGAAAGCTCTTCAGTACAATATTGCTTCGCCACTTTGTCGAAGATGTAATTACCAAGAACTCACATTCTTCTAAGCTGTCTTGAGGGCTTTCTTATGAGTTCGCCTCTTATATTGAACTTCTTGCCAAAATGAATGACTGAAGACAGATATTCTCTAGTCAATATCATTTTATTCGCCCGGATATACACGCGATCCTCATATGATGCTTGGGTCTACAATCTCGCGTCCCTGAATCCAAGTGCAGTCCAAGCTTCTACATTATCGCATTAGAGATACGAGTATAGCTGCATGAGGCCTATCATCTCTATTAGAGCTCTGGGTATTGTTCTTAGTGACGCTTAAGAGCAGGCTGTTCTTCATGTGAAGTTAAAGAGATGACAAACTTCTTATCGAGTGACAGCAGACTATCGAGCACTGTGTCAAATTTCTTATGATAGCAGCAGAGTAGATACTACTCTATGTAGACCCGTGTCCTTATTGTCTCTTTGTGAATGTGTGTTGTGACCTGGATTGGTACTGGATAGCAGATTAGCCTCGTCGCCTTAGATATGACTTTTCAAGACGTGATACTTTAGTGTTTGACTCGGTAGATTTGCACATGTTCTTTTTGACAAATACCACCTTGAAGTTCCCGGAATTTATTCAGAAAATTAAAAATACATGTTCATTCATTTAAATCTACATTTTCCCCTTCAAAGTAATCCCCATCGACTGCATCACACTTATTCCAGCGCTTGATCCAATCCTCGAAACATTTTTTATATTCGGTTTTCGGTATGTCCATCAGTGCTTCCTGCGATTTTTCCATTACTTCCTCTTGGCGCGGCTGCTGAAACGCGTTCCCCGTAGTGCTTTCTTAACTCGATTGAACAGAAAGAAGTCACAGGGAGCCAAATCAGGTGAATTCGGTGGCTGTTGGATGGTACTCGTATTTGTTGCATATTTCGTCAAAAAATTACGAATAGTGATGGCACTGTGCGAAGGTGCGTTATCATGGTGCAAAATCCACGAGTTTTCTGCCCACAATTCTGGTCTCATAACGCCCAAATAATACTCTTTATTTACTGTCTGGCCTTCTGGCAAAAATTCATTATGCACTACACCGTTGTAATGCATGAAAACCGTAAGCATTGCCTTCTTCTTTGACTGAAAATGACGTGGTTTTTTTGGTCTCGGCTCATTTGGTGAACGCCATTCACTTGCCTGGTAACTGGATTGCGTGTCGGACGAGTACTCATAAACCCACGTCTCATCTCCAGTAATGATCCTTTTGATGAATGTGGGATCGGATTCAGCCTCGCAAATCTTCTCTTTTGCGACGTCAACACGGTCTCTTTTTTGCATGAAATTGAGGTGTTTTGACACCAACTTTGCTGCTACATGACGGAAACCCAAATCATTAACCAAAATGTCTTGGACGGATCCATTGGCAATGTTCAAGTCCTCCGCTATCTCTCTGATGGTTAATTTGCGGTTATTGACCAACATTTCTCTGACCTCATCAATGTTTTCGTCGGTTTTCGATGTCGATGGTCTGCCACTGCGTTCATCATCTTCGATTGACTCACGACCACTTTTGAACCGCTCGGGCGCGCTCGTGCCACTGGTAAACGACCATTTTCAATAGAGAATAGTTACCGAAACACTTTTCCAATATTTCCAACGTTCGCGCACCATTAAATCCGTTTTTTACGCAGAATGTAATACCAAGTTTGGTACAAGTTCGTTGTTGCAAATTGAAATCCATTTCTAAAATTGTAAAAAAATCGCCAACACACACAGAGATAGATGTACTCTTGGCTACGTAACTTTTGCAAATGTCAAGCTATGACGCTAAGATTTAGAGGTGATATCAACAACAGATTTACCAACTTAAAAAAAAACAGAACTCAAATCGGAGCAATGGGAGGGCCACACGGTGGTTATTCCGTTGATCAAGGCGGTATATCCCTTTTTTTGATATTCTTCCGCCAAGAAGCGAAGAAGCTACCATATTTCTTCGCTCCATCACGGTGGGTGATTTCTATTGACTGGAAACTTCATTTCATTTGTCTTTTTCCTTTCACTGTTCAGTTCAGTTAGCTCTTCGCGAATGGGAGCCTGCGTGGTGATTGATCAGGAAACCGCTGAATATCCTATCAATTGGATTGGATGTGCAGCGCAACGATCAAATTCGTAACGAAGTGCTTGCCTTACCTACCAGTGGTGGTCCCCGATAACTGCATGAGCCAACCCCAACTCATGTATGCTAAAATGACAAGGGCATGTCCGGCCAGTAGCATTATACTGGCCTACACCATCATAGAACCCAAAACCCTATACAGAAGGGACTAGTATCACACAGATATCGCCGTCATTTAGGAAGTGCAATGGGATGGACCGGACAAAAATACGATGAAAAACTGTGATATATACGATGGTAATTGCTATAGGGATAAGAATCAGCGCTGATCGGATGTGGGTTTGTCATATATGGCAGATTAAGGCAGGGAGTTTTGAGCTTCCGACACGTGAACGAGCTTCGTATGACAATCCGCATTAAAGCTAAAATCACTGACATAATCCTAATATGCGGCAATGCCTCTACGGAAGACAAGGACTACGCCACCAAGGAGCTCGGCGAGACATATGAGCAATGTACAAAGTATCATCTAGTACGATTTTAATTGATCTGAAAGGGGGACATCTTTGGTAGGACAGTTGGTAAGCATAGCCTACACAACACCACGCTTGGCAACAGTCTTACGCTTATTGATTTTGTGACGGAACGAAATATTACTGCAAGAGGACATGCCGGTCTCTGGATCATCAAACGCATCGAACGTCGGAACATTCCGGACAGCCAACATTGACTCGGTACGAATGCGGATTTACCAAACGCCACATAAAAGAAGAACTACTGTAGGAAGATATAACGTAGAAAAGCTGCAGTCACAAGAGACCGCCAGAATCATCGCCATGCGATCAGAGACGTCACAGGAATTTCACCGGACCACCACCAAGAAATCCCTGGTTTCGTGATGAATGCCCGCAGGCACATGCAGCTACATAAGACGCGTACAAAGCGGTACTACATCGAAGGACAAGAGTTGCTCGTGAGCTCTACGAGTAGAAGAGATGTGAAGAATATCGAACATATTGAGCGGTTGTACTCCAGGAAAAACATACAGAAGTTTTACTCGTACCAAGAGCTAAAAAGAACCTGTCAAGACAAGAAGACCCGTACAGAAGCCGGGAGAGATGAAGAGGGAAACCTTGTAGTAGAGTCACTATCATTGCTGAGAATATGGACATAATAACGGCAAAGAATAGGCCATTCAACTTGGACGATGATAGCCAAAACTTCCGTCAACCTGGCCAAAACTAAGTAAGGAGTGCTATATCTAAGCTGAAATCCAACAAGAGCTGTACCTGATGGCGTACCGGCCGGGGTATTCAAAGCTCCTGAAATAACTTTGTGGAAAGCATGCACCAACTCGCATCTCAGATCTGGTCTGAAGACTGTATGCCGATCCGAAAAAAATGGAATCGAGGTATAAGTCTCCTCAACATCAGATATGACATCTGAGAGCCTTAGTCAACAACGTAATTGGTCCTTATCAGAGCCGTTTCAGACCAGGAAAGCCCACACTCGACTAAATCTTCACACTCCGGCAAATCCTGGAAAAAACCCATGAGCTCCAAATCGATACTCTCCATCTTTCATCGATTTTAAGGCCGCATATGGCAGCATTTATAGAGACGAGCTATATAGCGCCATGTCTAGCTGTGGCATCACTGTCCGTCTGTGCAGAATGACTATGCTTAACGCTCGCTGCCCCGTAAAGATAACGACTTAGACCTTTGATGTCAAAAAAGGTTTTAGACAAGGTGACGCGCTGTCATGTGACTTCTTTAACATCATTCTTGAAAGAATTGTGCGGAACTCACAATTCAGCACAACCTTTCAAAACCCTGTACAACTACTAGCGTTTGGTTGAGTCTCAGGTTCGCCCCGAACTGTAGCCCCATCTAAGTATTGTAAGTAAGTAAGCTCTTCGCGAATTTCTGAATGCCTTATTTGAATTGATAGCGGTGCCTAGGTAGACAAAGTCTTTTCCTGTGGACAGCATATACGAGTACTTGGTCTTGCCCTCATTGACCGTTAAACCTATTTTCGCCGTTTCCGTCTCAATGCCCGCGAAAGCGTCACTGACATTACACTGCTTCCTTCCGATTATGTCAATGTCATCGGCGTGTGCGAGTAATTGGACGGACTTTTGAAAGATTGTGCCTCTGTGTTGGCGCGGGAGTTTTGCACTATTCTTTCAAGACTGATGTTAAAGAAATGGCATAACAGCCATTCGTCTGGTCTAAATCTCTTTTTTACATCAAGGGTCTCGGTGAGTTCCTCACCGACCTTGACGGAGCAGCGTTGATTCTCTATCGTCATCCTGCACAAACGGACGAGTTTGACGGCGATGCCAAAACTAGATGTTCTTCTGTATAACTCGTCTCTATAGGTGCTGTCATAGAGATGAATAGGTCGTGTGTACCGATTTGGAGCTCATGAGCTTTTCCCAAGATCTGCCGTAGTGTGAATATTTAGTCGATGGTGGACATTCCTGGCCACACTGATGTGGACCAATTAGGTTGTCGACGAACAGATCCAGGTGTTCACTCAATACGGCAGATAGGATCTTGTAGGTGATGTTAAGATGACTGGTGCCTCTGTAGTTGGCGTGGTTCACAGGGTCTCCTTTCTTGAGAATCGGACAAATAATATTGAGGTTCCATTCATCGGACATACTTTCGTCCGACCATATTTTACAGATGAGTTGGTGTATGCACCTTACCAAGTTAACGCCTGCCACTTTGAAGAGCTCGGCAGCCAGGCCGTTCGTCCCAGCAGGTTTGTTGGATTTAAGCTTAGATATGGGTATCTTCACTTCATCCAGCCCGGATGGGTGTCTACATTGTCCAGGTAGAAAGGTTCATTCTGCCTGACAGCGGTGTTTGGTTCGTCATAGCGGTGATACATACAGTGTACAGAAATGCTCTACCATGGTGTTTGCTAATTCGTCTCTACATGCTTCGTGGCATGTTTTTTTTAACTTGTTGTAAAACTTCAGAATCTCATTCCAGGACGGCGCTTTTTCCTTCTGAGAAGGAAAAGCTTATGAGCGGCTCTAGTCTTGTATGCATCTTGCTTAAATGCATGAGCTTGCCGGCACTCGTCGCCAAACCAGGAGTTTGATTATGATGACCGAGTGAAACCCAGCACACCATATGCGGAATCTCTGACTGCTTTCTGGCAATGTTGCCAGTGCCCTTCAATGCTTGACACTGGCGGCATATGACCTCTTAGGAGACCAAAGGAGACTTAATCGGAAAATGATTTGGCGATCTCTTGCGATTGTAGCCGTTCGACATCAAACTTCCTCACAGTATTAGTTTGACTTTGCGTACCTTGGACATAACAAGTGCCTTGCGTCGATCACAATATTGTCAATCTACACCAGTTGATTGATCTGGAGATCAATCCGCGTACCAGCTTCGACAGTGTTTCACCCTGCCGCAAAGTTGGTTAGCCTGAATCCGTTACCGGAGGTGGTGTCGTGCAGGCTATTCTTTCCGGCAGTACTACCAAAGATGCCTTCTCAATTTTTGTGCCACAGCTTGGGCACTGCTCGGAAGTCTTGTTCAAGAGTTCGTGGAAGTTATTTTTGGTGTCGTGGATGGCCAGTTCCATTATAGATAACGCTAGGATGAGGGTCTGTTAGATCGAAGCCAGTAACCTGTTCGTGGATGTGAGTGCTGCCGTTGGTTCATTAAGGGTTCATCCGCCAGCATCTTTTTTTCCAAAGCCTTGATCTGTGCTCCAAATATTTCGGAATAGCCCGGATAAGGTCTTATTTGCTTTATTCAGGGATTTTACTTCACCGTTGATTCCATCTGGGGAATTCATCCGCTGTCCCGTTTATAGTGCTGCTAATTTTGTCTGTTTTGCACCTAGAAGTTTGGAAAGACGAGTCTGAATGAACATCGACCTGTATGCGATGGTTACCACGTGGAGGTAAAATGAGCACAATTGATGTTAATCCCTCTCAGTACCTATCCTATTTCTACACCACGCAAACATTTCTATATAGCAACGGTAGATCATGAAATATTCCAAAGCCTTTCTCTGACTTCCTGATGTATTTGGAATAGATCAATCCCATTTGATCTATTAAGGGTCTTATCCGAAGCTCAAGTCAAAGGTTATGCTATTGACATTTTCTCGTTGGCAATATTGTCCTGCATCCAAGATTCGCCGCCTCATAACATTTAGTTTTTTACGTGCCTGGCCACGTCACTAAGTTTGGGATATGGGAGAGGTTCAGAATATTAACAATAGCAAGGCCGCTGTCATTGATGGCAAATCAGTTAGCGAGCTAGCCCAAGGGATTTATGATACCCTTAAAATGTGGAACGTTTTGGTAAGGCGTATCCTTAGGAGAAGACTGAAAATAACTATTTTTACACCGAAATTAAAGTCGCATAAACTATCATAGTAAAAGCATTCATACTCGTACACATAGCACTGGACTCTCATGATAGAATTCGAAGTGGCTGGAGAACTGATCCAAATATATCAGCTATAAAATATGCACTGCAACGTTCAGTTGGAACAACTCTTTGAATCCTTTTCCAAAAATAGGCAGCATTTCGCTATAAAATTTACTTAAACTGCTACTCTAGCAGATTGTGCGTCAGACAGTTATAAACACGAATTTGTCACGTCGCCGTCCCACGGTGTTAGACCCGAGGAATTTTTTAGCCTAGGCTGCGGTGCTGGCTGACTGGATCGATGTGGCTGTACATCCAGTACAGTATGTAGCTGAACCTCCTCCTCAACTCCCCGTGCCGTATCCACCTCTTGAAACAGCCAACTGCTTCGTCATCCCCTTTCGACAAAGTCGACATACAGCAGGACTGGGATGATTAGGGTCCAATATTACTCGTATACCCAATTTGGTCTTACGAGCGAGGGATGAGTCAAGTAATTGAATCCTGGGTACAAAGAAATAACGATTGGCAAAAGTAATTCTGCATTAGATTTCTGGCCTGGTGATGTTGCTGCTTGTAACTGTGGAGCCAAGGTAGACGGAGTGGTGTATGCTATGTACGATCACTCTGTTTTCCACTAGTGCACTTATTTTGGCCGTTTCTGCCTCAATACTCAGGAAACAGCTCGTTGAGCTTGTCCAATCAAATCAACGTCATCCGCGTACCCAAGTAATTGTGCGGACTTGAAAAGGATGGCGCCTGTTTTGTTGACCAGTGAGTTTTGCACGATTCTGTCTTGAGTGATGTTAAAGCAGAAACATGACAGCACTTTGCCGTGTCTAAAACTTTCCTTACATCGAAAATCTCGGTTAATCCATTACTGGCTTTGATGTAGCAGTAATAAGTCTTCAAAGTATTCTTGCACGACCTTGCACGTGCTTGGCAAAACTAAACAAGACGTTGTATGTCGCGTTTCTATGGACGCTGTCACATTCGGTTTTGAAGTCAATAAATAGATGGTAAGCAACGATCTGAAATTCCCAGGTTTTTCTATGATCTGCTGTAGTATGAACACTTAATCGATGACGAACTTTCCTGGCCTTGAATCACATCTCCAAGCAGATTATAAATGATTTCAAACACTCATCAAAGGTGTCCCGGTTGTTCCTGCGTCATTTTTCTTGTGTCGGTTCTACAGCGCTATAACAGGTGACCAGATAACATGACAGTTTTTCCAACTGTTATGTTTCAGCAGCTGTCGAAGTTTCCAATGACATCCAGCTGTCAAAATATCGGAATTATCGAAATTCCGGCTCAGTTGTAAATACGCAACGTGAATTTCGTCGTGAGGTCGGTCGTCATCATGGCTTCAGTGTGCAGGGAATTCGTTGCACCGTGGAAAAGTTTGAGCGTGAGTACACTCTTTTAGATCTTAAGCCAGCAACCAGACAGATTTTGGTGCGAAAAGAAGAAAACATAGCCGTCATAGCGGCCAGAATTGAAGAAGACCCAGAAATGTCGATTCGGCGCCGTTCAGCTGAATTGGGCATCGCCAGAGAGTCAACGTGGCTTATTTTCCGGTTGGATTTGGGCCTACATCCATATAAGCTTGTGCTGATGTAAGAATTGAAGCCGGACGACAATAGACAACGCCGTGAGTTCGCTAAGTGGGAGCTGAAAATGTTGGGCGGGGATCCGGATTTTGGCCAAAAAATCATCTTCTCGGACGAGGCCCATTTTTGGCTCAACACCTATGTCAACAAGAAAAATTGCCGTTATTGGACCGAACAGAATCCATAAGTGTTCGGCCAAACATCAATGCATCCACAGAGATTGACTGTTTGGTGCGGTTTATGGCATGGTGGCATCGTCGTACCTTGTTTCTTTCGAAATGAGGATGGAGACACCGTTACCGTCAATGGTCTCAGGTATAGAGCGATGTTCACCGACGTTCTATGGTCAGAGCTCGACGACATCGACATATCCGAGCAGTGGTTCTAACAAGATAGGAAATTTGGCGACGGGGTCATCTTACGGCGAGCGTTCATCAATTGGCCAGCGCGATCACGCGACTCGACACCACCCGATTATTTTCTCTGGGGCTACGTCTAGTCCTTAGTCAACGCTAACAAGCCAATTACTTTAGACAAGGCCAACATTCGACACGCTATTGCCGGAATAACTCATATTGAACAGAGTCATCAAAAATTGAACCGACCGCTTAAAGCACTGCCAGCGAAGCTGAGGCGGCCATTTGGATGATGTGCTATAAAATATCACAACTTTTCAAATAAACACTGGGTTTTTTTCAAGTTTCACAATAGGCGATCTTAGTGGGATACCCCAGAGCGTCTAAGTTATATTTGAGAGTCGTATTCCTCAAAAGGTAGCCACAAGAGTCTCCTTGCTTGTGGATCGGACAAACGATCATGAAATTCCATAATTCAACCGTGTTTTCGTCTAACCGCATCTTACAGATGAGCTGATGCTTGTTCCCAACCAAGTCATTTTCAGCGGCTTTCAATAGTTCAGCCGGCAGTTCGATTGCGGCAGCCGATTTGTCGGACTTTAGCTTGAAAACTGCTGCTTAATTTCGTCCAGGGGGATGGTTTATTCTGGTCGGGGAGAAGTATTTTGACTATCATCTGTGTTATACAGTCTGCAGAAACAGGCTTCACCTTCCTTCTTCCCTTATTTTCTGTTGGTAGAGCTCACGATCTGTGTCTTTTTTTCCGCGCAGCCTTATATGCTTCTTGATTCGCTGCATGTACATCTTGAAACCAATTATACTAGAAGCAGCCTCTCTGATGGTTCATTGATAGAATTGCCGTTGGTGCTCTGGGGTGTTTGGATAGGGGCTAAGATTTTGAGACAGCTTGAGGCAAACGGGGTAGGCAGCGACTTTAGCGATCATTTGCTAAATCGATTCGATTTTAGTTCCTCTGAAAGTTCAAATATCTTTCGCAATGTGATCAATCTGTTTGATGGTTGGTTGATCAGGGAATATAAAAGTCCCTTTATGATGATATTAGGGAATCCCGTGCTGTCTACTAAAAGGTGACGGTCAGACGAAAATTCTAGAAACCTGAGTCCATTGTCAGGGATAGTGTTGTGCAGGCTTTGTTTTCCGATGACCCATTCAAAGGCGACTTTCTTACACAGTCTTGCGCTAAGATCCCCTAGCACAAAGTTGGTGTCACACCTCGGCACTGAGTATATTTTCAGTCTTTCCGCGTCACCTACAATTTCGGTGTAACAGCAAGGGGTCCGCGCCATTGACTAGGTTTTTTTTTAGCTTAGAAAAGTTGAATTGTTACACAACATGCCTATGGTATCTGTGTATCGATCACTGGTAGTGAGGGTAGGGGCACAATATCTACTACCGAGAGTAGTAAGGTGACTTATGTGGGCGACAGCACTGACTTCGCAGCTCTGGCAACATCTGAATCAGGTAATGAGGAGAAACAAGTGATTTATCTAAATAAGAACACCTGAAGAATCCAGGAAAAGACTCACGAGAGTAGAGGCCAAATAGCAAACTCTGAAGAAGCAAAGATAGCAGCAAGCATCAGAACAGCAACAGTCACAATAACCGCAGTAACAAAGCAACAACAAGTGAAACAACAACAGCAGAAAAAACAACAGCACTGAGCGCAGCCAGCTAGCAAACAAGGGATGTTTAAGCTTTATAAAGTTGGTATTTTTTACAATTGTCATTCTTCTTAAACGGCAACCGCCATTTATACGTCAGGTCCGGAACTTCCACCCTACACTAGTAAATATGTAGGTCGGCCATCGGCAATAACTGTTACAATTAATCCTTTTTAGGGCGTCACAGTCAAACGTCGTTTTGTCCTTACAAAGAGAGCCGCTCATAGCAGCCAACTTGATACGAAGATACAATCTGTTTGCTGCATGGTCCTTTTCGGGCCCAATCTTGTGCTTGAGCACGTTTATTGGAAAAGGTTTGTAAAAACTTGCCTTCCATAGTACAGAACACCAGAGTCGAGGAACACCATTCTCTTTGGATGAAGAGTATCAAACCAAAACAAAAGGCATGATACGACTCGAGCTGTAAAGAGGCTGTCAGGGTTAGAGAAATGTTTTTTCGGCCCTACAAGACCAACCCGACAGAGGAAAACCAAAAAAAGTTTAAACGAGTCAGAAATGACTGCAACGTCTTTCTCAAGCGTGTAAAACTCCAATACGACCAAAAACTGAGGCAAAAAATACTGCACTGTCCCAAAGGCAGTAAAAATGCTTGGTCATTCGTCAAAAACATTAGAAATTCTGCCTTATCCTCCATCCCAACGCTCATTTACAATGACAATCCAGCTGTCAGCTCTTTGGACAAGGCCAATCTGCTTGCTGCACACTTTGCGGCTAGCTCAGCACTCCCAGATTACGCTTTGTCCCCGCCTATACTTGAGTGCGTCGAATCTACAATGGCACGAGTCCACTTTCGAACTCATGTAGTAGCAAGAGTACTTTTAGATCTCAACATGCATAAATCCGCTGGTCCAGATGGTATATCTCCCCTTCTTCTGAAGACGTGTTCTTCTACGTTGGCAAAACCACTGCGTAAGCTTTTTCATCAATTCTACTCTTTCCGAGCAGATGGAAAACAGCATTTGTCCAGCCAGTCCCCAAAAAAGGCGAATATTTCTCCTACAGACCCATTGCACTTACGTCCCTTCTCACCAAGGTCATGGAAACGCTGATAAACCGGCAGCTCATGAAATATCTCGAAACACGAAAACTTCTCAATGGCCGACAATGTGGTGATTTGATGGTATGTCTCGCCGAAAAGTTTTACCAAAGCATACATCAATCCGATATGAGTAAGATAGTTGTACTTGATATTTCTGAGGCATTTGCGTGCTCTTGTGATCGATGACTCTCTTCTTCAATTCATTAGAAATTACCTTTCGGAACGTTCAATTCAAGTTGCCCTAGATAGTTTCAAGTCTGATATTCACAAAATAAATGCTGGTGTGCCCCAGGGCTCCGTTCTGTCTCCGACACTCTTTTTAACTTTCATCAACAATCTCTTGTCTGCTACTTCTAATCCAATTTATGGCAGTACTCTCTGCTTCTCATATTCGTTCTCGGACTCACGGCCCTGCTCTTCGGCTGTAGAACGGGAACGGCAGCGTATGCTAAGCTCATTAAATTCCGATATTAACAGCATAACCAATTGGGGAACTATCAAAAAAGTGTAATCTGATGCTTCCAAAACACAATGCTGTCTGCTGCCATTATCCGTGAATGGCAGTTGTACCGTCGAGACCGATAAACTTTCTATTCACGGTATGCGTGTCAATGACAACTTACGTTGTAATGGCCATATATTCGATGTCGCTAAAAATGCTGCGAACTGTCCTGGTTTCCTCAAGCAATGTAAGAAATATTTTACCCCCTCTAATCTGGCCGCAATATATAAGGCATTCATCCGGCCAAAACTGGAGTACAATCCCCACATCTCGTCAAGTGCTCCTAAAACATCTCTGCACCTGTTAGATAGGATTCAAAACCGTGTGATAAAACTCATAGGTAATACTAATATCACTCAAACAATGGATACCCTCGAACACCGACGTAATGTTTCCTGCCTCACTTTGTTTTATCGCTATTTCCACCTCCAGTGCTCAATTGAAATCGTCAGTAGCATTCCGCCCATTCAAACTTTCAACCGTAATACCCGTCTCGCTATGAATGCTCAGTAATATACCCTCAAGCCCATTTTTGGACGTACTCTAAAATATCGTGATTCGTTCCTAAGCCGTACAACTCAATTATGGAATGTCCTGCCGAGCTCTCTATTTCCTGGTCGTTATAACTTGCAAACATTTAAAAACAATGTACATCGGTACCTGTCTTTTCTTCCTCCCTAAAAAAAACATGGTATCCTATCACGTCGAGGTTTTTTAAAGACTTTTTTGAACTGATAGGTCTTCCAATAGGGATAACAGTAAGCAGTGCTATTCGGTATTGTTTGGTAAATCGCCATGAATAGGCTTAAACCAGAAGAAGGCCTCCGTAAAATTCTAACTTTTGAAAATCGGCCTTCAGCTCGCAAAACGTGAAGAAGGCCACTAGATTTATTCGACCAAACTAGGCCGCCATTCGTCGTGTTAGGCATAAATTTGGTACCAAATTCACTCTGCATTCCCCAAAATCAGCAACGCAGAAGTAAGTTTAGCAGCTGTGAGTAAAAGTATCGCTGGAGATGTGGAATGGTTTATCTTTCGCCGTCCACTAGTTGGAAAGTTTTGCGCAAACAATTCAGCGTATCAGATCCAGCTAATGCAGGAACAAATGCCACGAGACCATGGTTTGTTCTTGAGGAGCTTGACCCTTATTTTTATTGAAAAGTCATGTTTAATGTCGGCTTGCCTTTGGTTGAATGCCTGAGCGGTTACAGCAGTCCAAACCTAACAAAAGTGGATAATTTCGTTATTAAGTTGACTAGACATCACATTGCGGAAGTAGCGACCTCGAAGAGTAACCTGATCACCGGGGCCTATTATCCCGATTATCTTTTTCACAAAAGTGTTAGCTTCAATGGCTCAGTTCCCTCTGTTTCGTTCCTGATCCAGGACATACGGGTATAAGCGGTGTAGTTGGTATTCCGCAGTCGCCAAGTAATTAATAACAGAAGCGAAAATGAAAACTTCCAGAAAACTGGATAGCAGGGCGGTCTAAATACAATACCCGTGCAACATGTTCGACAAATGTTGCGTACCTTTCCTTGTTTTTCTTAACAATGTAGGAGCTGCCTTATCATTTTGTTCCGGAGTGTATGCTTAAAAATTTTCTAACTGCTTTCAATTGACTCTTAACAGATTCGTTGTGTTGGAAGTTCACATCATCATCCTCGAGGATCAGCGAACGACTACCCAAAACGAAACGCGACTTAGAATTTCAATTCGGTTTTCAATTACAACTCTCGTGAATAATTCACCATCTGGCGCGATTGTCTGTGAGGTGAGCGCGACAAACAGTACCAAGTTTGGGTACGATAAGAACAACAGGAAGACCCCGGAATAGCCTGAAGTCAGTCGAAGGCAAAAAAAAAAAAAAAACACTGAAGCCACAGGCACAGGGTTCTCATTTCGGTTTTCGTTATTTAATACTCTCTCCGGTCATGCTCTCAACTCAGTTCTCAGTAAACTGTGTACAGAGTAGTTTCGCGGAGTGTTATTTTTGTTTGTTTATTTGTCTCTTCTGTGTCGCGTTTTCCTCTTACCATTCCCTTTGTGTTCTAGTCGCTTTTAATTAGAATCTGTCTGTCCCGGTATTTTAAAATGTATCTGGCAGTGGTAAGTTGCTTTCACTTTCGTTTCATTAAAAGTGAAATTAAAGTTAGAACTCGGAATCTATATCTAGACATACATGCACACATATATTGTGGATTTTCCATTTTTATTGTCGAATGAAATATATATGTAGACAGACATACATACACCCATATAGTGAAGGTAGGGTTCCTTGGAAGGCAGAGGAGGAGAGACACAAACGAATAAAAGGCGACGAACGAATGGGATTAAAGCGCAAAGTAATGATGAGCCCAGAATATTAAATTCAAGATCGCTACTTATATACACAGATCCATATGTACATCCATACATACTCGTGTATGGTGGTAGACGCAACATTGTGCCTCTGTTGTGGCTCATGTTTTTTGTATCAGTTTTGAAGGTTGCGATTCACAAAATTGTTCATTTTTTATTTTTATTTCGTTTCTATCTCTGTATCGGTTCTTGGTTTTCGTCGTCCACTTTGGTATCCTATGCATTTGAATTCTGCTCATATAAACGTTTGACGACAACAGGGGTGTAGAAAAAAAAAATATGTATACATGCGTACCTACTCGTACACAGCAATATAGCGCAAATCTTAAAAATGCGAAAAAAACACCATTTGTATGAAATTGGTCGTAACGAGGCCATCGATAGGGTCGTAACCCTAATCGCAGTTCTAAGTCTCCGTCGTTAAAAATTATAAAGTTTGATTCTATTGCTTCCGTAGCTATGTAATGCATATGAAGGTCGAATGTTCATCCTGTAACTTTGGGACTCTTAACAGCTTCCATTTTCACTTGTTTGGATGCGAATTCTTCATCTGAAGTAGACTGAGGCTAACATTGTAGACAATGCGGCATAGGTACTTAACCGGCTCCTCTTCATTTTGAACACTACTTCCATACTAGGTTAGATTAGGTTAGGTAAGAGTGGTTGGCCCATTGTGATGCCACGTGGATCTGTGATCCTCCTAACCTTGGAACTAATTAGAGCGTAGGAGACTGTTAGCGTCAATTTTGTTTAGATCGCTTAGGTCATTATAGAAGAAAGCGCCAAAGTGAAGTTTCCTTCTTTGGGAGATAGCTGGACATGTAGAGAGTAGGTGGAGGATTGTCTCCTACTCCTTCTCGTTCAGTGTTCAGCGATGACATGTATGACAGCGCCAAGGTGTTGGCTATTTTGAAAGATCAAACTCTTATAGGGACTCAGGTTTGGACATGTTGACAAAATAGTCCACCTAAGGTTTGATTTTCTATTGACACCAAGCTTTAGAATTAGTTAGAACGTAGCGGTAGGTATACCGATGCTACCATCGGCTTCAGTTTTTGTGTGTTCGTCGACCCTACAATTCCCTCGAATATCTCTGTGCCACCAACATAGGTGAAAGTTGAACTGCTCTGCCATCTCCATGAGATAAGATCGACGATCAAGGGCGATTTTAGAATTCTGTGAGACTGAGTCGAGGGAGTTGATAGCGGCCTGGCTATCCACCCAGATGCGGATATACTTTGTAGATATCACGGGAGGAGTCTCACTGGAGAAACTTTGCCTCTAACAATAGAGATGATCCCTGGGGCAAACTCTATGAGATTTGCCGTAGTACTAAGAAGACTGCTGACATTGAAGGCATTCGGGTGGATAATACGGTTTTATCCACATGGAAAGATTGCCTTACTGCATTGCTTGAACAGTGCTTCCCGAGAGAGGAGCGCTTTGAGGACTCTTCATCTGAAGAGGCTCCGGTCCCTCCGGAGTTAAGGACTGAAGAATTCGATTATGGTGTTTCACTTCTTCCAGGAGATTTCCTGGAGCTTATGGAATGACCGGAGAGATGGTGAGGCCGTCCCAGAATACCTGCTTGGTCTTTATAGCAAAGGTATTGCTTGCAGCTACTTCCCCAAGGATTGGAGGGAGGCAAGGGTGGTTGTGCTCTTGAAGCCCACCTATAAGAATAGGTCTGACCCTAAATCTTATCGGGGCATCAGCCCGCTTCCGGTACTAGGAAAAGTGCTGGAAAGGGTTATGGTAGAAAGG
This sequence comes from Volucella zonaria, assembly GCA_963966105.1. Classification (NCBI taxonomy): domain Eukaryota; kingdom Metazoa; phylum Arthropoda; class Insecta; order Diptera; family Syrphidae; genus Volucella; species Volucella zonaria. The sequence goes on along the minus strand of OZ014532.1, from coordinate 107,501,618 downwards.
GATTCGGAGAGCATGACGGAACCAATGTCCCATTTCCAATTCGGCTTTACAAGAGGCAAGTGTGTCGAGGATGCATGGTCTTTCCTAAAAGACAGAGCCCTCAGAAGCAGCGCCAAAGTGTTTATAGGCATCTTTATTGATTGCAAAGATGCCTTTGATAACCTGAACTGGCAGAAAATAGTAACCAGGTTGCAGGAATTGGGCTGTCGGGAAATTGGGCTTTGGGGAAGCTATTTCTCCGACAGAAAAGCGAGTGTGGTAAATACGCACGACAGCGTCTCAATTAGTGTTGACAGAGGTTGCCCCCAGGGGTCCATCTGTGGTCCTTTTATTTGGAACCTGATGATAGATCCACTCTTGCGGCGACTAAATGAGCTCTGTGGGTGCTGCGCCTACGCAGATGACCTGCTCCTCATCCTCGAGGGCCAGTCTAGGGCCGAAATCGAGGTATTAGGAGGAAGAGCTCTAGCAGTTGTTGTTGAATGGGGAGAAAGCATTGGGGTAAGTGTGTCGCAGGATAAGACTGTTTCAATGAAGCTCAAGGGCAAATTGAATGTAAGACGTCGGGCTCCTGCGATTCGTTTGAACGGCGTAACGATGGGTGAGTGTATGAACTTCAGGCCTCACCTGGTTCGAATCAGACAACGCATGCTGAGTGCTGTAGGCCAGGTAAGGCGCATTTTGCGATCTACCTGGAGACTCAACAGGCGTTCTGTTCGTATCATATACGATGGCCTTTTTGTTGCCTGTGCAACATATGGATCATCGGTATGGTACGACAGGGTTATGACTGTTGATGGTCGAAGGCGGATCTTGACTTGCCAAAGAGTCGCTTTGCTTGGATGTTTACCGGTTTGTCACACTGTCCCCACAGAGGCAATGCAGATGTTGCTGGGAGTGCCACCTCTGCATCGTGCTATTGCTTTCAAGATCAGAAAAGGTCTCCCTCTAAATGGACACGATTGGGTTTCCCCGGAAAAAGTGGATGGCCTATCCCTGAAGCAGCGTAAAACCTTGCTACACGCATGTGTTCTATCAAGATGGCAATCTACATAGATGGGATACCAGCGAAAATGGCAGGGTTACTTACGGCTTCCTAAGGGATGTGCCCACCATGAGAGTATTTCCTGAACGGAATTTTACCCTCAGCCTGGGCTTCTTGTTGACCGGGAATGGCTCTCTTAATGCATTCTTGCATAAGAGGGGGCTTAGTGGGGTTGCGAGCTGCTCATGTGGGGCCACTTATGAGGACTGGCTTCATGTATTATGTGAGTGTCCCAATTACGCTGACATTAGGGCCTTGCAGGCTATGGGCATCACCTTTAATGGTGAGACTTACGATATCAGTGGAATTATCACTGATACCGTAGAGGTATTTTATAGAAGACGTAGTATGCAGCTAGCGGGTAGATCATAGGATTTTAAATTCATTGTTCAAATTGTTGAAAGGCCGCCAGTCCTGGGCAGTGAGGTGCACAACTGGAAGTGACCGCGAGGTTGCGATTCTCGACCGGAATCTATATTCTGGTACCACAGGAGGTCAGGAGCCCCCGGAACTGTGGTTCCTGTCTGATCTAGGAGTTGGCCCCCATGTGTGAGTATCGTGGTGGCTGTAGGTTTGTACCCAAAATCGTGGGCAGAATAGAACTAATGGTGCTTGGACATCTCATTGCTTAGCATATGTGTAGTGTAGTACGACCTGTGCTAAACCATGGGATTGCTATGGAACCAATTGGTCTGTTCGATGTGGAGTTGCATTGCAACCGGGTGCCATTACCCATAGAATGGCTGAGGTATTAGATAGGCCTCAACCCTTCACCAAAGGGGAAGTTCGTGATTAACACACGACTTCGAATCTGGTACTGGTGGTAGTACGTGTACTACCCGAAGGGCGCTTATCAACGCATTGTTTTGATATTTTGTGCGAAGAGGCACAGTAGGCTTCAGCCCTCACGGCAGGTACCTACGTAAAACACAAGAGATATCTGTAGATATCACTGGGCCTCCGCCCAATTACTAAGGCTTCGCCCATCAATGACGTTGTCTAACAAAAAGCGGGGGCAGAGCATATTACTGGTCTTATCGTAAACATCTTGAGATAACGCATCTGAAGGTTGCTACGATTTGACCAGTAACAAGTTGCCGGTCATAGGTCTAGTTGGCGGCTGGACCACCGGTAGTCCATACCAGGACTTAAACCACGGCACCGTGGGAATCAGGAGACCCCCGGATTTCGGTCCGAGCCTGACTTGTTGAGGTAGGCCCCCTTATGGGAGCATCATGGTGGCTGTGGTTTAGGGTCTTTGTGTTGGTTTGACCCATTGTAGAGTACCAAATAAGTATTGGGTGCTGTGACAATAAGAGCAGCAAGAGGTTTTAGATCGGCCTCGACCCATACCAAGGGTGGAACTTGTGCCTCCAACACAAGTTCTGCTTTGGTATTATACTATTAATGTAGGTAAGCGATGGCAAAGCGTATCCTTGCTCCCATGGATGTATGGGCATCCTGTAAACATAAGTCTACACGACAGGTGGTTTATGTTAAAAACCAGAGACTATGTAGATATCACGATTTTCCTCAGCCAGGACAGGACGTAGAACACGCTACAGTGATTAGTAATGCGGAACGTTCAGCTTATCTGAGAAAACACCGCCAGCAAACCCGCTATCAGCTTTGGATCTATCCGTATTGAAGTGCATTCGCTTGTCATCCATAAAGCAACTTTCTCCCAGAAGGACCTAGAGGGGATACTTACCTGAAAGTCTTCGTCAAACCAATTATTGGGGGATAGTGTAGTCGATGTTCTTTGGAAGGATCCGCAGTGTGTTAAGAATATTAGCGTGACCAAGTAGATTAGTCTACTGTGTAGTCGCTTTAAGGCGTGCAACTGCTTTAGCAGCCATTTGCATGTTGAAAATATCGAGGGGTGTCAGGTGAAACAGAAAATCTAGTCCGCTTATGCACAGACATGTTATAATTTAGACTTTGCTTAGATTGCTGCTGCTGACTACGGTGTCTTAGGGCCGTCCACCAGACAACAACCCCGTAAGTGAGTATCGGTCTTATGAGCGAGATGTATAGCCAGTGGGTAATACGAGGTTGAAGGCCGAATTTTCTCCTAATGGCTTTTCTGCAAGAGAATAGAACTACTGTAGGCTTAATTACCCCTTTCTTGAATATTAGGTTTCCAGTTTAGTTTTCTGTCAAAATTTAGACTCAGATATTTCGCTGTATCGGAAAAGACTAAGCTGGTATCGGTGATTGAGTGAGGGTCTATGATTGGAATTTTACATTTCCTGGAGAAGAGGGCAGCTATATGCGGGTCTCCTCCCAATCCTCAGCGATCCCTCCAACGGGTTGATCTGTTAAGGTTTATTTGTAGGAGTTCTCTAATGGTATTGAGATGCTTTCCTAAGGCGGCTATAGCAACGTCATCTGCATAGGGAGCCACCCTGCCCAGGTATATCAGTAATTCGTTGAGCACTAAGTTCCAGACAAATGGTAAAAGGACACCGGCTTGCGGCTTACCCTACTGACTCATCTTTAACAGAAGCCTGCCCAGTTTGGAGTTAATCATTCTGCTATTCAGCAGAAGACTGATCAACTCTCCAAGTCAGTCATCTACGAACTGCGTGATTGCGGATGTGTTGCCGCTCTCTATAATGTGTGAATCGTTCGATGTGGCTAATCAGTAAATGTAGACCGGTTCCACTGGCTTTCCTTTACAGTAGGCATGTTGAGCCGTAGAAAAAAGTCGTGGATCAATTCTAGATCGTATATGGATATCAATTAGACGTTCTAGAGTTTTTTAAAAGGAAAGATGATAGACTAATAGGCCTGAGGTCATTGAGGCAACATGAGAACATTTTTCGGCTTTGGGAATGAAAACTACATTAACTTCTCTCCATGGCAGAGGAATGTTAGTCATTTCTACGCAGCTTTTTATGATAGTCTCTAGCGTTAACAGGATGATGCCTGGGATTTTTGTAGCTCGGAAGGTATTATACTGTCTTGCTCAGCAGACGTGAATGATTTGAAGCTATACAGTGCCCAGAGCAGCTTTAGACCGTGATTACAGTAGCCCTGCTAAGGGTGTCCAGTATCTGGTTGAGAGATTCATCACTTGAAGTCGTCCGAAAACCATCGATTTTTTTCAAACAGCTAGGCATCATAGGATTGGTAGAGAGGATTTTTCTTAGCTGCGATGCATCAGAGGTTTCTGTTACAGAATAACGTCAGGATTGTTACTTTGCCTGTCTCAGTTCTTTTTTATATATTTTGAGCGATTCATTGTATGAGTCCCAGTCTGCCACTTTTCTTGTGCTTAGTGCTTGGTGGAAAAGTTTCTCGCAAACATTTCTAAGTTGTCCCAGTGCTGATGACCACCAGTGCGGCTTTATCTTGCAGGAGGAAGTGCAGGAAGCAGCCATTGCCTTATTGTGGCCACGGTGGAATCCTGGATTTTCGTAAGTCGCGGGGGACTTATGAGTTCAGAGGAGGGTGTTTTTAAAAGCATCCCCCTGTATTTTAGCCAATCAGATAATTCCGGAACGCTAGTTGTGGGGAGGAGCATCACTCAGACTGAATTGGATGTATTTGTGGTCTGAAAAAAAGTTTTCAGACGATACCTTCCACTTCGTGGAATGTTGTCGGAGACCAGACCTATATAGCACTTCCTGTCGGCTTGTAGTTATAAAGGTGGGCTCATTACCAATATTGCAAACAATGAGATTAGTACTTACAGTGTAATCAAAAAGTCACCTCTATGATTAGTGTCGGTACTGCCCCATAACGTGTGATGTGCGTTGGCATCGCACCCGATGATGAGGCCAGTTTTTTACGAAGTAGATTTCAAGACCACCTCTTCTAGGTTATCTCCAGCCAGTAGGTGGCTTTAGCAATCTCCAGTCTAACAACGGTTATGTTGGGGTCGCAGAGATTATGAATAGGAGTAATGTACTCCATTTCACAATATATGTACAAGTTTTGATCTTACCTTGGACTCTTGTATAGAGGGAAACGTATTCAAGTGTCCCAAGTCCACGAACAACGCCTTCTACTATCCGAGGTTCCTGGATTTGGATGTCTTTGGACAGACGCAGAATGAGTGCGCTCGCGGCCTTTTAGGAGTGATGAAGGTTAATCTTAAGGAGCCCTAGCATTGCTACAATCAACCAGAACAGTGTCCGTTGAGTCGTTCGATTCTGAAAAAGCTCATCTTCATCCATTAATTGTATGCCGAAAAGCTCATCTTCATCCATTGATTGTATGCGATCTCTTTTTGACTCGTCGTCATTTTCCATTTCCGTCAGGGTGTCGGAGATCGTCGGCTTGGTTTTCACCTCAGAAATATTAGAATCGTCGCTATCCATTGTGTGCTGTGTTTCTATCTTCATTTAAAAGAGGAGGAGATTGCCTATCAGCATCCAGCTCATCCTTTTTGTAAATCCTTAGGGTTATAGACTCGAATACGAACCGAGCCAGTCCTTTAGTCTGCGCCAGTGGGTTACGGGATTCCTTATTGATTACAATTAATGCGCATCTATAAGGGCCCTTAATTCTTCCAGTTTCGTGAATCTACAGATGTCTTCTGGAGAGGAGGGTTTAGCTGGGATGCAGGTACGGGTTCTAAATCCTACTTCGAATTATGCACCAGGTCAGACCTCTCATAATCCATCTACGGCTTTTGCATAAAGATCGAGAGATCGAGAGCGATAAGCTTATCGAGCTATTGGTACCACCCAGCATTGCTTTTGATGGGAGGTGGCCCGGGTTTTTCCCGCAGGATAGCCAATTGATCCGTCGCCGTCGCTTTTATCGATCACCGCGATCGTTATTTCGCCTTTTAGGACTTCGCTAAAAGACCTCAGAGATATGATATTGTCAGGCCCTGGGGGATTTTGGCTATTTTGGTGTTGGCCCTTTTGCGAACCGACACAGTTTCCTCCAACGATCTGTGGCGTTTGGGAGAGTCTTTCAACGTTTTAGGAACTACGCTGACCCGATGTTTCACTACTTTCCAAAATATCTGGCATACATTTGCAGAAGTGGACGTACTCAGAGAAGTGATTACTTCTTAGGCCGCGGATATTTGCTAAATTCCCGAGCCACTACAGGAAAACAAACACAAAAAACACAAACACCGAGGGATACTAAGTAAGACTGCGAAGTGGTTTACCAAATCAGATTGTTGTAGGTCTTATGCCCTTACAACAACCCGCTATCCATCGTTGTTACATACACTTAGTCACTGTGCGTTGCGTGCAAACGTGGGGCGGACAGTCGCTGTCACCGTCAAAGCAACCAAAAGGCTGGTTTAACTAGTAGGTCCTTAACAGAATTGCAGTTCCGTGTTAAAATGGCAGTGAGCAGTCCCCGATCTTTTTGACAAGAATGCTGTTGACTGCATAGCTTTGCTCACGAGAAACAAAACCTCTGAAGAACAAGACTTATTCAGCAAGCAGGTAGTCCCTAAACAGGTTCAAGTCCTGAGATGGATTATACTCATCCAAAGACTGTTAAATAAGTTTACGAGCATCATAGAGCCTTCTGATTGAGGTGTAAACTCTTGAACTCACAAAATAGGCTGAAAGCGGTAAGAAGGCTTAAAAAATCCTAAAGCGCAGCTTGACTGTGTTGTTGGCGATCGCCTTGTGTAGAGTTTACAGAAAACCGGAAAAGTTGTCTTTGAGTGACAATATCAAAAGTTGGCAGGAAATTGTGCATTCCATTCATCTGTGTAGATGATAAGACCACTCGAATTCTAAGTCAGCTACAATGGCCTTAAACGACATATTATCGCGCATCACCAACAATACTACAGATAACGTCTAACTATTGACTAATCTCAGATTTAACTGCGCTACATCTACTCGTACAGTATACCTTTTTTCAAATTAATTTGAATCTTTTTCCCATATCTTTGCGGTTGTTTTTTTTTTTTTTTACAGATTTTGCTATCTCTCATGGCATTCCTGATTTATAAATTTCACAAAACAAGAAACTATCCACCGGGCCCATGGGGAGTACCGGTTTTAGGTTACCTACCCTTTCTCAACCGAAAAGTTCCATACAAAACACTCGAGCAGCTGTCAAAAAAGTACGGCACCACATATTGTCTCTCATTGGGCACCATCAACACAGTGGTATTATCAGATGCGTCTGTCATCCGTGAATTCCTACGTCGTGAAGAATTCCAAGCCAGAGCTCCACTTTACCTAACTCATGGCATCATGGGCGGACATGGTAAGAAGAACACGAAAATTGCCTAACTTGATGAATTGTGATGATATTCGAAACCACTGATTACCTCATCCAATTTTGCAGGTATCATTTGTGCGGAAGGGCCTCTCTGGAAGGATCAGCGTCGCCAGGTCATTGATTGGCTGAAGCGCATGGGAATGACGAAATTCGGACCGTCACGATCGGCTCTCGAAACCAGAATCTGCATTGGTGTTGAAGATTTCCTCAAGGTCAGTATACCACTGCGGATATTACTCATACATTCCTTCTAATGCCGCCGCTGCCGCCGCCGTGCCGTTGTTGATTTCATTTTTCTTTCGACTGTATTCTATAATTCCACTTTCAATTTCTTTTATTTGTGTTTGTTCGTTCTTCTGCGTTCACGTCGCCACACACAACATAGACAATCCGTGATGAATCGGCAAAGAGTATAGAAGTCAATCCAATGCATGGGCTACATCACTCCATGGGCAACATTGTAAACGATCTTGTGTTTGGCATCAAATACGCGAAGCATGATGTCACCTGGCAATACCTGCAGGAGCTACAGGAAGAAGGAGTCAAGCATATAGGGGTGTCGGGTGTGGTTAATTTTCTGCCATTCCTCAGGTATGACTAGTTGATCTTGTTTTGTTGATCTCTTAACCGGATATGACGCAATAAAATCACGAAAAACAGCGCAAAACCCATAAACTAGGTAATAATCCTGGAAATTCACTCTCTATCCACCCTGTAGATTCCTACCATCGAACCAGAAAACAATTAAGTTCTTGCTGGAGGGCAAGAGTAAGACTCATAAAATTTACGATAGCATAATTGATGATTGCTGCAAGCGCCTGGAGTTGATGTCCACATCCAAGTCTACATCTACAACAACAACAACACCGATGACGACTACGTCCGCCGAGGAATGCAATGAGAAAGACGAACGGCTAAGTATTCTGGAGTGTTTTTTGCTGGAGAAAAAGAAACGTCTGAAGGCTGCGGATCCAAGTGCCAAGATGTATAATGATAATCAATTGCGACACTTGCTGGCAGACCTATTCGGAGCCGGCGTTGATACCACGTTGACTACTTTACGCTGGTTGCTCTTGTATTTGGCCAAGTACCCCAAATATCAGGATTTGTTGCGAAAGGTTCGAAATTGGTTGTCATCCGTTTTTTTTTTTTTTTTTTTGTTTTGAAGGAACTTTGTGTATTTGTTGAATACTTTCCAGGAACTCTCCGTATTTGACAGAGATGGTTTGTGCTTAGAAGACATTGACAGCATTGATCTAATGAAGGCCTGTGTGTCGGAGGTGGAACGTATTCGAGCTGTTGTCCCATTGGGAATGCCCCATGGGACTTTGAAGGTGAGTGATTGTGTTTTAATCGTTTCAATGCCAGAAGCCAGGGTTCAATTCTCGGTGACTGTTTACCTAGTCTCACACTCTGCCACGGTTCGGAGTTGGTAACGAACCGTAGGTTCCGTCTCAATGTTGTCAAAATTAACAAGACGACACCACGGGGGTTTGGCTAAATACAAGGCGAAACTAACTTAAAAATTAGGACTAAAAGTCTAACAAAAATGAAGGATTAGGAAGGAACTAAGGGAATGGTGGAGGAGATCAAGTTTGAAACGAGAAGTGCTCAGGTTAAAATCAAACACGGGGAGGTTTAAGTTGACCTTACGGAGCATGCGGGAGATTGCTTCGTCGGAACTACATATAAGAGGTGCGATGGGTTGGAATATAACAGAGACGAGGACATCGTACATTACGACGGCTAGTGTTGAAGGCAATAGAATTGTAAAGGGAGGCGCAATCTACAGAACCAGAAAACAGTCGATGAATGAACAGAATGTCAGCTATATCTCTGCGTTTTTCGAGGCCATTCTGGTTAAGAAGTATAAGGCGGTCACGATAGGGAGGTAAAATAAAAGGGTCAACCCAGGGTAGTCCTCGAAGAGCAAATCGAAGGGAACGACGTAGAATGTGCCCGATTCGGGAATTCGCTGAAATTTATACCACACTTGCCCTGTATATTCGAGAAGGGTAATGTAAAGCGACCTTGTCTCGTAGGGGTTGCAAAATTCCTTTGATAAAACCAAGTGATGAGTTGGTTTTAAGGAATATCTCATCAATAGGCGAACGGAAGTGTAACTCTCTATCGTATTTCCAAGCTCGTGAAAGGATTGAACCTAGGGTACAGGTTGGCCATGCAGAAAATAGAGTCGAGGAACAGATTGGTTGGACTTACGTGACAAGGTCATAGATTAACATTTGGAGACATTGAAAATTCATCGAGGTCTTCTTGAAGGAGAATAGAGTCTTAGGGTGAAGAAGTAGTTTTGTAGTAGAACCTAGTGTCGTTGGCGTGAATATATAGAGGGCAGAGCATTTATAGCTAAAATTGAAAAGTAGGGGATCTAGATGGTTGCCCTGTGGGACAGCAGGAGATGCTATAAACGCAGTTGGGTAGGCTGACCTAAAGCAAACACTATAATACCGGTCCTCTAGATAAGAAAATATCCATTTTCACAATTTGGGGTCAAAACCGAGGAAAGACAATTTGAAAGGGGTCAATTGTTGTGATACCTGTAGCAATAGCAACGATTTCGTTGCCATTTTCTAGGGCTGAATGCGCAAAGGATACGAACTCAATTAAATGACGTGAAGACAATGTTTCTAGTACATGGTGCCGCCAAAAAATAGTAAAAGGAATAACCTCTGTTCTTTGAAATTATGAGACGATGCAATGCTCTAGTGCCTTCCCCCTGGTTTAGTCTAAACGTTATTTCAAGTCATGATGACAGCTCTTTGAGTTTTACAATTTCCCTCTTTGGCTAAACATTTTTAGGCTAACCCCACGCCACCTTCAATGGGCCAATAGATACATCGTTCTGCACACATTTCTTCTAGAAGTAATTGGAAAAATGCTTGACAATAACCCAAATTCTCTTGAGGGTATCACCACCATCAAAAATACCCAAGTGACTTCCTAACACTCGACGAATCTAGCAGAAACTAGACCTTGGTAAGGGCCTTCTCCAAGATATTGGATTAGACCAGCAGTTCATCGCGTAGTGGTAGTCCCCGGTAACAGCATGAGCAACGCGTTACGCAATCATAACGCGCCCAAACTTACACCAATAATGGCGGCTTCCTTGTTCACCAACCTGGAAAACGATTAAGAAACAACGATCTTCGGATGTGCAGTGGAATGTTTGGACCTTTAGAAGACCGTGTGCAGCCAAACAACTAGCGGAGATCTTCGACTGCTAGCTATATAACCGCCATGTACAATGCAATCAGATGGACCGGACGAAAACAAGATGAAAAATATTGATATCTACTATGTAGAATGTTACAGACAACCGGAGCGACAAAGACCGCAGTTGAGGCATTTATTCGGATGCGGACTTGTCGTCAAAGGAAGTCTTGGGCCGCAGGCACGTAAGCGTACGCCTACCGATAGTTCGTATAAAGGCTAACTTCGCCAATATAAGCCACTTAAAGGCACATGTTCCGACAGATGAGAAGGACGACCTTACCATAGATTGCTTCTACGAACTCCTCGTCAAAATCTACGAGCAATGCCCCATCAACGACGTGGAAATCGTGCTGGCAGATTGTAGATTCTAGCAAGACAAGAAGAGTAAAACCTTCAGAAACGGACGCAGTCCCATGGATTTTGCGGCGGAACATAATACCTTTATAGCTATAGTCAGATCACGGTTTCCACACTTTGATATTCATATGGGGACTTGGATGACTCCTGATTACCAAACCGTTAACCAAATTGATGATATTACTATCGGGGAAGTCGTCCTTCATTTTTCTGGATGTCCGAACATCCGGAGCAGTTTACAACGACTCGGACTACGGTTGCAGATATCCGTGACAGCTCAAAACCAGCGAAATATTATGAGAAAGTTTAACGTCGAATGGCTACAATCGCAGGAGACCGGCAGGGCCTTTTCCAATTGGGTTTCCCTTAACATCTCGAGGAGTGCGATGCCGCCAACATTAAACGTATAAGACCAGTGGAATGCAGCCAAAAAGCAATCATAGAGATCGCTTTTGAGAGTCTAGAAGGATGCATAGAGCAGCCATTCAAGAAAGAACGACCAGGGCTCGTGAACTCTACGAGCAGGAAAGTTAGGAAAACACGTAGGCTTATTAGAAGAAAAAGAAAGAGCACGGGAAGACCTCGATTAAAGCCTTAGAAAGGTGCCAGCAGAAGAATGAAACTCGGAGCTTTAAACTTTAAAACCCTAACCACAGTCACTCTTGAAAGGACATTCCTCCAGATTCGTCATCACCGCTTATGACGAACAATATCTCACAATCTGCCAGAATGAACACTTCAACCTGGACAATGACTGACATAATCTCAGTTCACCCGACCAAGATGAAGTCAGGGCAGCTGTATCCAAGTTTAAGTTCAACAAAGCTGCTGGATCCGATGGCTTAACTGCCGAGCTATTTAAGCTTGTAGTAGTTGATCCATGTTGACTGGGTGACATAAGTGACTTGCCCTGAAAGCCTAGCACTTCGTATAAAATACTGTCGAGCATTTTAGGGATGTGAGATGGCTTAGCAATGGGTCGATAGTTAGTTACTTCATTCTTTGATCCCTTTTTGTAGACCGGCGTTATGAAAGAGGTCTTCCAAACTTGGGGGAATTCCTCTTGTGTGAGGAATAGATCAAATAGGGAGGAAAGTGGATGCGGAAGGTTGGAGGTTTGGGATTTTTTAACTTTTCTTCGATAAGGGTAGGATCAAAAGACCGAGAGAGAGAGAGAGAGGGGCTAATAGAGAAATTGGGAAGGTACTTGAAAAAATTTGGAGCAGGTACGAAAGAGTTGTCTGCAAATGATAGTTTTAAAAAAGTTTGCAAAATAGTTGAAATAGTATGTGGGTCGGTGTATGATATACTGTCGATCGAGAGAGATGCAGTCAGATTTTCTCTTGTAGTTGACGAATTGATAAAAAGACTTAGGATCCTTGATAAGGTTGGTCAGCGCAGTGTCGAGAAAACGCTGACTGAGGCAGTTATAGAGATGTGTAAATTGGAGGTAGGTTCCAAAATAGTTAGAGTAGTCAGAATATGAATTGGTGCAAAGAAAAACCGCCCATAATCTGTTTCTTTTATTTCGCAAAGAGCGAAGTTTTCTCTTATACCAGCGAGGGGAAGTAGATGATATTTTAGACCGTGAAAAGGGGATGTAAAGAGAAATATTTCATATTACCGTGGATTTAAACGGTTCGCTAGTGAAAATAAGGTCTAGTTACCTACCGATCATAGATGAACTAACCTAGATGGCAAACTTTCCAGATATTGGAAACCTAAAACCCGCTTTCGACCATTGCCTCTAACCATGTGAACCTGCCTGTGAATACGTGTGAATTGTCATTTCTCTCCAATTTTACTCCAAAAACGTCATTCTAGCAAATTCTGGCGCGTTATAGAGATGTGCAATGTGTTGGTAATTCACTTACAGTGTGTCTATGCGAAAGTTAAGGGTTTGCAAAAGTATTAGTAGAGTTTGCCATATCTATTCTAAGTTAGTTCATCTATGAGTTAGAGACGCCACTTACTTGGCATAGGCTTGAGTCTGTTATACGAGCAATGAATAGACATTCCTTGGATGAACTTGCGTTTGACGCGGTAAAAAAGAATTGATCTTCCGAGGGAACCCACTTCAGGAGAGGCAGATTAAAGCGACCAAAGATAGGGATATCGTCGATGGAAGCACTTAGGTCAATAAGTGTGGAGGATGGATGTAGGATTCGTTGGGTTGAGCCGGGAGATTGTAGCAACACATAATGCACAGAGACCTTTTGGAGAGTGTTGTTTTAATTGAAACTAAATCAAGTTTAACGGAAGAAGAGATAGCGATGAGTCGGACGCCTCTGCATGGAGAATTAACTATATGGAGGGCAGGATCATTAACCATATTGAGAGAGTGATCGTCATTTCGGAAAACATTATAAGGAGATGCGAATACCTCCTAACTCTTTATGTCTTACGTCGAAAGAGAGGCCATCAGATTTAGACCAACTTGCACGAGTTTTAGAGGGCCGGACTCCTACGTTTTGGTAGTAAAATGCAAGAGTGAGTATGTTCCGTGGAGTAGTAGGGAAGTGTAGATGAGATGGAGACAAAGAATTATCATGGTCAGCTGACAGTGAGAGACTCTTTTAGAGTGTACATAGCTCCGGAAAGCAGCGAGGTCATCCACAGCATTTTGGGGAGTGTAATGAAAATTTCGCGATACCTATTGTGAAAATTCTTGAAACTATGTATATCAGCAGAAAGCCCAGAAAGGAGACCATGACTCTTGTTTTGGTTTTTTCCTTAAAGTAAACAGAGTCGGATTTGTCGTGAAGATATGCGAGAATGAGGCGTATATTTTCGTATAGCCTTGAATTCTTCCAGCGATGCCGTTTTTATTTCCTCGATCGTTGCAAATCTCCGTTGTTTAATAGGCCTCTTCAATTTTGGGAACAGGAAAAAGTCACATGGGGCCAAATCCGGTGAATATGGTGGCTGACGCATGATTGTCGTGTTATTTTTGGCCAAAAAATCTCTCACAAGCAACGATGAACGAGCAGGAGAATTATTGTGATGCAAAAGCTGTGAATTGTTTTTCCACAACTCCGGGCGTTTTTTTTTCGTATTGCTTTTCGCTAATGGCGCCTAACGTCAAGGTAATACTCCTTATTGACCCTACGACTTTGGGGGAAAAATTCTTGATGCACTACGCCACGGTAATCGACAAAAACAGTGACTTTGACATTTGATCGAACTTGACGTGCTTTTTTTGTTCTTGGCTCTCCTGGGTGCTTCAATTGGGACGATTGGGCATTGGTGTCGACGTCATAACCATACTCGTATACCCATGATTTATTACCAGCTATGACCCTTTTGAGCAACTCTGGATCATCATTGACGTCATTCAAGAGCTTCTGAGCGATGCTCATGCGACGGTTCTTCTGATCGAAATTAAAAAGTTTCGGAATAAACTTCGCTGACACACGTCTCATGCCCAAAACATCCGAAAACATTGCATGACACGAGCCGAGCGATATGCCAACATTCTCAACAACTTTTCGAAAACAATTTTCTTCACAGCTTCGACGCTATCATCTTTTGTTGATGTGCTGGGGCGTCCAGAGCGAGGTTCGTCTTCGGCATCTTCTCGGCCATCTTGGAAGAGCTTGGAAGAGCAGACGGTGAATGGTACTGTCAACATATTTTAGAGCACTTGATTCCATTTTTTACACAAAATTTGATGCAAATTCTTTGCTCTATTTTTTGTAGATTGAAAATCTCTTTTTGGTCAATTTGACGCCCTTGCAACCGAGGAAAAAGGGGAGTTGGAAGCGAGAATTAAGCGAGCTAATAAGATTTCGATATATGGCTCAGTTGTAGGGTCGAAATTGTGAAAGGAGTTGTTTGTGGGAGTAGGTGTGAGTGATTGAGCAGAGGTCGTGTCAGGGCAAGTGTTAAATTAAAAGAAATGCGTCGATGTTGGGGCTTGGATGGAAGAGCGGCAATTGGTGCATTTTTGGGGAGATGTGAAGAGGGTTGCTTAGGGATATTGATAGCAGTACTCGTAAACCATTACAGACGACCATGGACAAAGCCGTGAGCTCGCTAATGGGGCGCTGGAAATGTTGGCCAAAGATTCGACTTTTGGTCAAAAAATAGTTTTCTCGGACGAGGTCCATTTTTGGCTCAGTGCCTATGTCAACCACCAAAATTGCCATTATTGGAGCGAACGCAAATGCAATCCACAAGTGTTCTAACAAGATAGGAAATTTGGCGACTGGGTCATCTCACGGCGAGCGTTCATCAATTGGCCAGCGCGATCACGCGACTCGACACCGCCCGATTATTTTCTCTGGGATTACGTCTAGCCAGTAACTTTCCGCCCCTTCAAACCTGTAACCGTAACACACGTCTCGCTATGAATGCTCATCAGTATACCCTCAAGTCCACTTTCGGACGTACTCTACATTATCGTGATTCGTTTCTTAGCCGTACAACCGGCTTTTGGAATGCCCTGCAAAGCTCTCTATTTCAAAGTCATTATAACTTGCAAACATTTAAGATCAATGCACATTGGTATCTCTCTTTTCCTTCTCTCTAAGTTTTCTTCGCCCACGCTGTAAACAAACTTTTTAAGGGTACACAAATCCCTTGAGCGCGCGTTAATTATGTAAAAAAAGGAGGGGCCGCCACATGGGCATTGTACCCCGGTGTAAGATCCCGGACATTACAAATTTATTTGTTTGTATCCTTTGAAAATAAAATAAAATAAAAAAGGAGGAGGAAAATTGGGAAATGTTTTGGTTTTAAGTCTCCAGTTGCTGTCAGGTTTAGGATGGGAATGGGGAATGTATCTGGGTGATTTATAATCAGGTTTATTAGTTGAGACGTCGTTTTATTTTGTTTCGTTTCGTGGCTTTATCCGTTCATTTAGAGACAGGCATCTCTCCAATGTTAAGTTAAGTTTAGCTTAAAATTGCGCTTATTTTTGTGGTGAAATGTTGGAAATATTGTGCATGCCATACCTCTTTTTGAAAAACTCAGAGATCTAAGCAACATCTGCGTAGTTTGGGACACCTTTGGCGAGTAGGGTGGTGAACATCTGAATCGTTGTGCGGAGTCGATCTAGCCTGTTTTGCCACTGTGAAAGTGTGCATGTCATTAGATTTTTGGATCGAAGCGCTGTTGCGAGGATTTTGAGGTTGGGTAGTCGCCACTGGCTGTGGCAATTATCCGGCTTCGGTTTTTAAGAATTCAGCCAAAATTGAAGTATTGTAAACTGATTTGTTGTGCAGCAGGGGATGAGTTCGAAGACCATCGATTTCGTGACATACTGTTCCTGTGAGGTTTTCCAAGCCATTCAACGCTGTTCTATTCCTGTTCGTCACAAAGCTCATTGATTTTATTGAATATAACGTCAAGCAGATTGGAGATGGAAATTGTATGTGGATAACTGGAGGTGAATATCTATGTCTTCCAGAAGAGAGCTAGAATCCATCATTGCGGAACCAATAGATATAATTTCGCTTAACACTTTATCGATGTGGCGCTGGGATGTTTTCTTATTTCTGAATCTTGCAGTTTCTAGTTCAATTAAACGAGCAATTCCACACATCTTACACTGTATTCGAAGACTGATAGTTTGTCCATTATCAGTCTGACAAGTGAGTTACGATTGGATTCATTGGAGTAACTGAGGCACTTAATTACACTCGTTGCAAAAGAACAGCAGATTTTCCGAAAACTCTTTAACGAAGACCATGTTTCTTTTATTTAGGCTGACACAGTTAGCATGGAATGTTTTGCCGCAGATCCCAAGTTGGTTAATCCATAAGGCATGACGAATACTGGGCAAGCAAAAAGCGGGGAGAAAATAAATACTCGTAAAAAAAATCCACTAAACGCGTCACAAAATTAACAAACTCGTTGATCAACAATTAAAAGGGCGCGTCAGCAATAACAATTTTTGGGTTAGAAATTGGGTTATTGGATTGGTTGAGGTGGAAGAAGTGAAATAAGAATTCAAAATTATGGATCAAGGCAAGAATGCGACTGAATACCGAGACGGTTTGAACTGAACAATATGGCGATGACAGTTGCGCATGATTTATTTATTTCTTTCTTGAAGTGGCTAAGGAATTCGAAATGTTAAAGCTGTGCTATATAGACTGCCTTGATGGACCGATGAGAATTTGAGCTGACGAAGACTTGTTTAAACTAAAGATAACCAGACACTTTTGGTCGCTTTGGGCACATGAACGAACCTAGTAAGTCCGATGGATGAGTGTCCTGTGAAGTCTCTTATGCGTTGTTTTAAGTAAGATCAAGATCCCTAAATTTTTAGAATAACCTTCCTGGTGATATCTGCAACAGACTATTAATTGCAGGGTCTAACTTGCATCTTTGCTTTAATGTGCAGTAGGGTCTTACAGCAGTAAAACAGATTTAGAGCGAAAGATGTATTTGACTGTGCTTTGGAAATCCTTCTAACGTCCATTGAGGGGCCGGTTTCTGTATAACCGGTGACAGCCTATTTTGTGATTATGATGTATGGAACCTACCTTTAGGTCTACGTTTGATATGTCTTCCAAGGTTTGAATTTTTTTTTTTAGCGTTTCGCCTCATTTTCTCTCATCTCATCAACTCGTCGGCATGAAGTTGTCCTCAGGAAGAGAAAATCCACATGAGTACCAGCTTATTCGTAGCTCGCAAGGTAGTTGAAGCATAAAAGGTGACATTTTGGTGTCTCCAACGATTCATCGATTTGCTTGGGTCATTCTTCAATTTTTTAAGTTTCTGGGGATGCAACGGATTATAAGGATGATGGAGGACAACTCATGATTGTTACCACTACTCTATTATTACTTTTCGGCCTGATGATTGTCAAAATATTGGCGTGGTCATATGTGGAAACAGAGAGCAGGTTTTTGGTTCCGATTAGACATTTTGCCAAATCACTCCTCTCAACTTTGCGGATTGCACGCTCAAAGCCTTATGGGCTACTCAATTTTGGTTAATTGTTATAATCTCTCATAATACCTTAGCTTGTAGGCTAAGAAAAATATAGCACGGGCCTCAATTGAGGTTATTTACTAGAGTCTTTACGACTGCAATCTTTTGCATCTTTTTTGGAATAAGGGCTTACCCGAAATTTTATTGGGTTGTCACAAAATCTGACCGGTCTCTAAGGCCAATAAATCGACTTAAATGCTTCTGATGTTGCACTCGTGTTACGTATATTTTCTCTAGTTATCAACCATACGGTAAAGTCTTTCGGTATGTAGCCGCAGTTCGGTCTTCTAGTTTTCGTAAATGTCAACTTCTCGTAAATGGGGCACCTTGAAACCCAATAAGTCTAAGGCCGATTAACACCTTATGAAGACCCGGTGATAGAGTTCCCTTGTCCTGGAGGGTTCTGGATGGATGAAAGGAGATTAGTGTGAAAGAACGGCATCATAGTAGTGAAAGGATATGAATACCCCACATCACCGGACTTTATCTGCATGGCGGATTATAACAGTTTCAAAAAATAAATCACCTATCGCAGGCTGGCACAATGACGGACAAAAGTTTTGAACTAGGAAACCGATTAAATAGTCGTTGACCTCTTAAATGGGAGATAAAGGAAGGACATACTTTTACTCGGTGAAGATTTGAATGGACACCTCGTGTAATCGAAGCAGGAATACGACGAACGCCATGATGGAAATAGTTTCGGAAGGAGAAGCTCGGTGGAAAAAAATATACTTAACTCATCCAAATGACACCGTCTAACTATATTAAGTACGCTATTTGAGTGCCGCTTGATTACATATTGCGACGGTAGACACCAAACGCAGATGGATTACCATCTATGCTGGAATAACGTGAGACAGCGAGTAAAAGATTCTAAAGCAATCTTCGGCTGACAGAATTCTTCGAGAAGAAACCAAACTAAACCATCACCAAATAAACTGGCACAACTTAACTAAGGAAAGAGGTCAATAAAACGAAAGACAGACAAGTCTTTCAAGCGTGGACTATAAACAAAGGAAATAGCGAAATCGAAGTGCGTATTGTGTTTGACAACAAACGCTATACCAGTAAAACCAACGGGTAAAGAGAGGAGTAGCCAGAACACGTGCGATAGCCTTAAAGGCATTGTATAGGCAATTTGAAGAGGTACCAATACTACCTCGGAATAGACTCAATTGCCAAAATATATTAAAGATGAGCTGGGATATCTTCTAACGGGGATAGACGAAATTCGAAAGTCAAATTCGTTACTAAACGAAGAATTTCTGTGCAAAACTATTCCATCGGCTTTCGGTTCCGCAACGGAAAGCTGAATTTAGTGAAGCATTAAATAAAATTAATCGGCGGCTTCCAGCCCAACCGGATCACATACTCTCCGAAGTGTGGCGACAATCAGAAAAAATTAATCTTAATTGGTTCGCGATTTTGACGATGAGAGGCGATCGGGTGGCTAATTAGTGAAGGAAGAGATTTTGCGAGAGATAGCAGCAACAACTAATCGGTAGGGCTAACATCGCATGCCATAAAAGAAGTTTTAGACAGTCGAAAGTATTAATAAATTTTATGGCATGTGGCTGGATAATGATGGAGAAACATCGCAATGCCTCGAAAGGTGTGCATGTCGCCTTCATACGTCTTGTAAAATCAGTAGATTGAGCTCACAGAGATTTAATGTAGATGAGGCCAGGATCTCAAAACGTACCCCAGACCTAACATTCGTATGTAAATATACTAGAAAGACCGCGATTTGTACGATGACGTCAAATTCACAGCGGGAATAACAGCAGAGTTCAAAGTTAAGGTTGGAGTACTCCAAAGCAGTGCACATGGTTAGCTTAGATTAGATAACAGTGGCTTGTGATCCTCCTACTCTTGGAACCAATTTGAGCTCATCATAGATGAAAGCTCCCAAGTGTATTTTCTTTCTTTTAGAGAGAGCTGGGAATGTACAGAGTAGGTGGAGGACTGTACGAGGAGGAAGCTTCTGAAGAAGTCATTTGTAAAACGCCAAGTCTTCTTGCATGCTTCCCTAATAGACCGTACCCAGTGATGACACATATGATGTCGCCGAGATATTTCTTATTTTGATAGAACAAATTCTTAGAGCGCTTCAGATCCAGCTTTGGTCAGATTTAATTGGTCGCTAGACATGTTGACCCAACAGTCCGCCTGAGGTTTGTTCTTTCATTAACATCCAGCTTTAGTATTAGTTTGCACCTAGCAATTGGTATGCCAATGCTGACCTTACAATTTCCATTAACTCCGCTGTGCCCCGGCATCCAACATATGTAGGTGAATGTCGAACTGCTCTACTATCTCCCTGGGAGATAACCGGCAATCAAGGGAGATACGATTGACTGTAAAACATAATTTTTGTAGAATAATTTATTTAAAAATGGCGGCTGTGCAGCGTTTCTTAGATGACCTCTCTTTTTTGCGAGGGTCTACGGCCGTACCAACAGCTTCTGTAAATTTTGAATTATGATGAGTCGCTAAATTTGTTTTATTGTACATAAGAACAGCTAGAGAAGTACGTAGGATTTTTTTGATATATTGAACCACGCGTGCAAATTGTGCAAACTTATTTTGAAAACCATGGTTCGGTTCGCCATACTTATCGTGCGCTACGTCCATTTTACGGTCGACATAATCATCCATCTGAGCAAGTTATTCGGAACACGATGAATCGTTTTCGCACCATGTACACTCTCGTGGATAATACGCATCCCCAACGACGACAAACAGTGAGAAGTTATTACCGTTGTGGAGCGCAATGTTTAGGAGAATCCGAATGAGTCGATTGGCTATCATGCACAGCAATTGGAGTTATGCCCATCCACTTTGTGGAAGATTTTACGGAAAGATCTTGGCTTACAAGCTTATAAGATCCAGCTTGCGCAGGAGTTGAAACCGTGTGACTATTATACGCGTCGGAGGTTGGGTGAATGGGCCGAAAACATGATTCAGCTTGACCCTCAACGCAAAATTTTCTTCTCTGATGAGGCCCATTTTTGGTTAAATGGATTTGTAAACAAGCAAAATTGCCGAATTTGGAGTGGAGAAAACCCAGAAGCCTTTGTCGAGACGCCCTTACAGCCATTGAAACTCATTGTTTGGTGTACTGTATGGGTTGGTGGAATCATCGGCCCATATTTCTCTAAGGACGATGCCGGCCAGAATGTTACCGTCAATGGAGAGCGCTATAGAAACATGAGTTCTGACTTCTTCATTCCTCAGTTGAATGGCATTGACGTGACAGAGCTTTCGTTTCAACAAGATGGCGCAACATGTTACACGGAGCGCGACACCATCAATTTATTGCGGGAAACATTCGCTGAACTTATAACTTCGCGTAATGGACCTGGACCACGATCCTGTGATCTCACACCTTTAGATTACTTTCTTTGGGATATATGAAGTCAATAGTCTATGCCGATAAAACAGAGACGTTGGACGATTTGGAAGTCAACATTCGCCGTGTTATTGCTGATATACGGCCCCAGTTGCTCGATAAAGCTGTCGAAAATTGGACTTCACGGGAATTATTTAACTACGGGTCCAAAGAACGTATACTATTTACGCGATCACATATGATGGAGGTTTTCGGGGGGAAAAAAAACATCACATCCCTTTGGTAAGGTGCACCTGCCGTGCTAAAAGCTATATTGGGCGCTATGTCTTTAAAAATGATGCCAGACCTTGTACAAATTAATTGTTCGTATGGATGACATTGATCTGACTGAAAGCGAAAATTTATTAAAATCGCAATTTCGCAATAGACAGACGGGACTCTATTATAAAATGGTTAAAAGGGTAAACTTAGCGCTAAAGTTGAATTCAAAATTCTTTACGGATATCCTCTCACCCGAGCTAAGAGTTATAAGCTATCTGCTTCTGCATATTTACGTGCCTAAACCCAAAACAATGTCTGTCCTCCAGCCCTGGTCGTAGTGGCCGGTTTTGACATCGTTTCTTTTCTTTCTTATGTTCCACAGGTTTTTTTCTAATTCAGCTCTTGCTGTTGAAATTTCTCGTAAACGATCTTCCAGAATGGTAATCTATCTATTGACTCTATCATATGCTGCCCTCACCTAAAGCTTAGACGTAATGAGCCTTCGGGAGCTCTCGGCACTAGTTGTCACATATTTTCAACATACTAGCAGCAATTAACCTATTTAACATTTTGTTGCTTGTCTTCATAATGACTAACATCTGCGATGTTATATTTGTGGATGCATTCTGGCAACCTTTCATATGTCGATAGAAGATTCGCAAGATAAAAGCTTAACTGGCTTCGTCGTTAGCTTGTCCGTGGGATCGTGATGGGACCGTTTTGGTGCCTGATGTCTGTATGAGGGCATATCCATCATACCCCTGTTTAACCTAACCTAACCTGCACGTTGCGCTTTTTAACGTGGAGACGGCGCAATAAGTGTATGTTGTCCAAAATTTGTAGGACTGTGCTGTTAATAGGTCCACTTTGTCGAATTTTGTACGACTTCTGATGTCTAGGCATATGTCGTCACTTCTTATACACTACGGTGCTTGGGAAATCTCTCTTATTTTCAAAAGTTTGTAAAATATTGGCAATCGTAGGTCTACACTAGCCTTTTTTAACGTGCAACTTCCAATTTAGCTTTGCGTCGAGTGTCATTCCGAGGTATTTATCCCCGTTTGTAAATGAAATACAGACCGGGCGTATGAGGATAGACAACCGACTGGTTTTTCTGTATGTAAAGTTTACGTGAACAGATTTGGTCTCATTGAGGACTATCCGCCATGCCTTTGGCCACTGAAATACTTTATCGAGAGCGCTTTGCAGTTTCACTATTGTTTCACAGTGTGTAGTGTAGCAAACGTGACCGTGGCTCAAGTGGTAGTGTATTGGCTTCCCAATCGGACGGTTCGGTGTTCAATACCAGGTAAAACTGATAGACTTTTCTCAGGCAACTAAAATCTCGTCTCCCCATTAAATGTAGGATGCCACCCATGAAGCCAAATAACCACCAAATAACCATAACCAAATTTTATGAGACCGAAAAGATGCGGATATCGCTTACAGATATCAAATTGTTCTTCAGCCAGGACATGACTCTTTTAATCGCCAAAAATTTCCGCCTGAAACACGCTACAGTGATTTGGAATGCAGAAGGAGAGGCTTTGGTTAAGCTTATCTGAGAAAACACCGCCACCAATTTCACTATCAGCTGGATCCATGGTGTGGAAGTGGTTTGACTTATCCATGAATGCATCTTCCTCACAAAAAAACCTAGGGGGATGCTAACACGATAGTCTTCGTCAAACCAATGTTGCGGGACAGTGCAGTCGATGTTCTCTGGAAGGATTCGCAGTGTGTTAAGAATACTACCGTGGCCAAATAGAAATTTGCATGTTGGAAATATCGAGGGGTGTCAGGTGAAACAGAATATCCAGTCCGCTTATGCATAGAGAGGTTATGCTTTGGACTTTGCTTAGATTGCTGCTGTTGACTGTGTTGTCTAAGGGCGTCCACCAGCAAGCACCCCATAGGTGAGTATCGGTCATATAACCGAGACGTATAGCCAGTGACTTATGCGATGTTGTAGACCCCATTTGTTGCCAATGGCTTTTTTGCAATTGAATAAAGCTACTGTTGCTTCCTTGATTTAGTCTTGAATATTAGGCTTGGTGTTTAGTTTTCTGTCAAAAATAAGACGCAGACATTTCGCTGTAGTGGAAAGGACTAAGCTATTATTGTTGATTGAAGGAGGGCCTCAGATTGGAATTTTATCAAAAGGGGGTCTACTCCCAATCAACAGCGATCCGCCCAATGGGTTAATCTGTTAATATTATCTGCATCAGTTCTTTAATGGTATTGAAATACTTTCCTGAGACGGCGATAGCAACATCATCCGCATAGGCAATCAGCCTGCTAACACCCGCTTCCATGTATATCAGCAGTTCGTTGACGTCGATGTGGCTAGTCGGTGAATGCAGAGCCGTTTCCACCGACTTTCCTTTACCGTAGGCTTGTTGAGCCTTGGACAAAATACGTGGATCAATTCTAGATCATATATGGATATCAATTAGACGTTCCAGAGTCTCTTAAAAGGAAAGATGATAGACTTATAGGCCTGAGGTCCTTTAGGAAAACATGAGAACATTTCCTGGCTTTGGGAATGAAAACTACTCTCCATGTTACGAGTAGAGGAATGTGAGTCGTTTCTACGCAGATCCTCATGACATTCTCTAGCGTTGACAGGATGATATCTGAGGACATTTGTAGCTCGGAAGGTATTATACTGTCTCGTTCAGCAGATTTGTATGGTTTAGAGCTATGCAGCACCCAAAGCAGGTTGTCTCTTGTAATCAGACCGTGGATTTTAGTCGCGGCTGCAATAGTTCTGCTAAGGGAGTCCATAAGCAGGTTGAAAGACTCATCACTTGAAGTCGTCCGAAAACCATCGGTTTTTTTCAAACAGCTAGGCATCACAGGATTTGTAGAGAGGATTTTTCTGTTATTTTCTCGGAGGTTTCTGTTATTTTCTCACAGAATGACCTCCAGGATTGTTACTTTGCCTTCCTCAGTTCTTTTTTAAATATTTTGAGGGATACCTTGTGTAAGTCCCAGTCAGCCCCTTTTCTTGTTGCTTTTCGCTTAATTGGAAAGTTCCTACCAAACGTTTCTAGCAACTGTTAGTCAGGTTCGCTGAGATTACGAAGTAAGAGTACGAGTACATTAAGGCTACGTTTCACTAATATACGAGTTCTGATCTTACCCTTGTCTTTTGTGTAGAGCGGATTCAAGTGTCCCAAGTCCACGCACCAGGCCATCCCCAATCCATGGTTTCTGGATTAGGATGATATCTTCTGTGTCTTTGGATAGACGCAGATAGATAGTCAGGGCTCTATTGATCACTTTTTCGAATACGTTGTCGATATTCGGAAGGAGGCTTATCGGTCGAAGATTCGCTGGATTGAACGTGGGTTTAGCCCTTTTGGGAACCGAATAAACCACCGCTGTCTTCCAATGCGCTGGAAAATGGGCATTACTCAAAGCATTATTAAACATGGTGCAGTTGTCGGAGCACAACGTTTGGAATTCCATCGGCTCCCACTGATTTCTTACCTCT
The DNA here is from genome assembly GCA_963966105.1 of Volucella zonaria. Taxonomy (NCBI): domain Eukaryota; kingdom Metazoa; phylum Arthropoda; class Insecta; order Diptera; family Syrphidae; genus Volucella; species Volucella zonaria. Next base: position 107,476,709 of record OZ014532.1, on the reverse strand, counting down.
CAGTGATTTGTAGATCGCACGCAACTATTCCTTTGAAATGAACGGGGGTAGCTTCCTCTCGTTGGCTATGACATTATTTGCCATATTTTCGTCAGTGAGCTCAGTGAACCCTGAGTTCTCGAATCGCCAGCTTTCCATATCATTTCCAAGGTTGGAATTGCGCGAAAGGACCTGATTGTCCAGGTCGCGGTTCGGGCCAATGACATCATTCTCCTTGTACACTTCCTGGAAAAGAGCTCCAATTGCCTCAGCGTTCTCTTGCGGAACTTCGACCACAAAGAAGTTGTCATAATCGACGGCTTCTTCTGGATCTATGGCTGTTGTTAACAGGACTTTATCGTTAGACGTTGTTCGGGCGATCTTTAGACATGGAAGGTCGTTTTGATCTTTCCTCCGAAATATTTTGTTTATTTGCGGGAACCTATTCGGGTTGCTGGTGTTTACAGCCCGAATGTTATTGTTCCAATACAAACTTGTCGATGCTCTGCAATTTTCTTTTATTAATGTTTGGACGTTTTGACCGACGACTTCAGTGTCATTACCTCTGGGTTATGTCTGTCAGTGAAGTGCCTGTACAAGGTTTTCAATCTCGACAGAAGCCTACTTTCATGTTGCTGCAGTGCGTCAATAGTTGCATTACAGAATAAGTTTTCATCGTCAGTTTGTTGATACTGAGGTATCGTTTTGTTCATTGCTCGTCCACTAGTTTTAGATACATGTCAATCTCCTCATTTGACAGATTCCTGTTGGACAATGGGTAGAACGAGATAGAGGAGAGAGCTCTATTCACTTGCTCTACCTCGGGTATATGTTCACGTTGGTGGTATCCAATGTTAGTGCCCTCCGCTAGTATCATCGTATCATATACATTCGAAATAGAGAGGTGCTACTCCCGGAACAATATCCGGAAGTTTCACCAAAAAGTAAAAAGAACGTCTCATGGCAAAAAATCCCGAACATAGGCCTATAGGGATGAAAAAGGAAGCTTAGTAGCAGAGTCATAGTCTGAAGTGGAACCACCACTTCGGCGGGCCGTTAACCGGCGGGGATAACCCGATATACGCTGTGAGCTAGAATGAACCATTCAACCTCCACCGACCAAAATTAAGCAAGGATAGCAATACCTAAGCTTAAGAACAACAAGGTTACTGGACCGGACGACTTACGTACGGAGCTATTTGAGACAATGGAAGATGGCTTGGTAGAGAGCATGTGCCAGCTCATTCTCAAGATTTGGTCAGCAGAAAGTATACATGAAGAATGGAAGCTTAACACCGTTTGAAAACAAGAACGGGGACTATTTTAACTGCGTCAATCACAAAGGCATTAGTGTTCCGAAACGGGAAGGTCAATATCAGAGGCACAATATTCTAAAAATCTGTTTTGACTTGTAGGTCAAAATCATAATCAGATGCTAGGATCATCCATTCTTCGATGCATTTTCTCTCGTACTGCAGAATTTGAGAAGGCACTGGCTTTGGTATCCTTTCATGTTCCATCCCCATGAATCACTATCTAATCCCGATGAAGCTGTACTGTGTCCAGAAAAAAGGCGCAACTCCTGTTTCCAGCTGAAGCAGGTAATTTGGCGAACTGCTGGGAAATCTGAAAACTCGGCTGATGAAGTATAGCAGGAAGCTTGCAATAAGCGTTAATAAATCTGTCCGGGGTTGACACGGGTCGCAACTCAAATCAAATTAAGTTCTCTACATTTTCGAAGGAGCTGTATCTCCTTTTTGTTTGCTCATGCTTAGCTTAGGTGTAATAATTACTCTGAGATATTTATATTCCCGCATTATCTCGGTCTGCTCGCCTTGCAATTTCCTGTTTTTACTCCGAGAATATCTACCACCGCCGTCCCTGAATACCATCATTTTTGACTTTGATAGGTTTGCAGTTAAGTTCCAAGTTTTGCAGCACTTGTCCAGTCTATTTATCATTAGCCGCATAGTATGTACGGCATCTGTGAGTAGGACAATATCATCTGCAAACATTAGGGCTTGTAAAAAACAGAGCTTCACGTGCTGCTCTGTCAAAGGCCGCTCGAAAATCTATAAAGAAGGCACATGACTCCGAAATGTCAATAGTTAAACAACCTCGCCGAAAACCCGCTTGAAATTCCGACAGGGCCTTGTTGTTTTCCACCCACTGAGATCGGTTGAAGATCGCTCCGGCGAGTAACCTGGTGGATGAAATCGAAAACGAAATGCCTCCCTAATTTTTCCGTGTATCATAGGCTCCTTTCTTGTGTAGAGGGTATATTATACGTTTCTAAAAGCAGTCAGGGACATCCGCAGTTTCAAGTGTTCGGTTAAATTCTTTTGCTGGTAAAAACTCCGGTGTACAATTTTTGTTATATTGGAACGGAATACGGTCATTCTCTGGCGCCTCGTTCTTTCTCGAATTTTCGATGACTGCCTTCACTTTAGCTTCACTGAATCAGTGAATCCAGAAATTCGTCTATAATTATAGAGAGTGCATATTGAAAAGAAGGCGGTATTTGCTCTGCGTTTAAAAGGGTTGCGAAGTGGTCTTTAAGTTGATCTGCCTCAGATATGATGTTTTTCTTTTCCTCTGATAGGTTTAACAGCTTTACAAAAATCAATGTTTTGTAATTCCGCTTTAATCCCTTTTGCGTTGCAAATAGTTTTGAAACGCTTGCTTGCTGCAGCGCAAAGGGCTTTAAATGTTTTGACGTTGTGTCCTCCTAACAGTTTTAGAAACGCGAACGATGTATTCCTCACAGGCATACGGCATACATTACTTGTCAAACCATTTTTGTTCGTTATTTTTTTCTTGTTAGGCCTTATTTTAAATACCAGGTCAATATTGATCTCCAGCACTAAGTCAGGGTGTTGGGAAAGAGGTGGTGGGGGATGAGCACTTAATAAGGGCCAACGGCAGCGTTCACATCCCCGAAGCAGGGGTTCCAAAAAGGGCCGGGCCCTCTAAGTTTGGGGTTGTATGTGGGGTCAACTGCCCAAGCACGTAAAAAAGTAATTGTTACGAAGCGACGAATAGCCTCGGATAAGGACGGAATCACTGTTGATGACCCTGCAAAACGAACAAAGGACAACGACTTTCGGATCTGCACGTGGAATGTTTGGACCTTGAACAAGCCGCGTGCAGCCGAACAATTAGCGAAGGCCCTACACTGCTATTACGCAGATATCACCCCCATCTAGGAAGTGCGGTGGGATGGGCCTGGCAAAAGTAAGTTGGACGACTGTGATGTTTACTACGGTGATTGCTATAGGGAACGTAAGCAGCGTCTATGTGGATGCGGATTTGTTGTAAGCGGCAGATTTCGGCAAGAAGTCTTGAGCTTTTGGCACAAGAGTGAACGCCTTATAACAATCCGTATCGAAGGTAAGTTCGCTAACATCAATCAGCCTTATATGCACTCACGCCCCAACAGAGGAAAAGGACGGTGCTGGCAAATAAAGTTTCTACGAGCTCTTCGACAAAACCTACGAGCAATGTCCGATGTTTGACGTTAAAATCGTCCTGGGTGACTTGTAAAGGAGGACATCTTTGGCAGCACAATCGAAAGACATAGCCTACACGACACTACGTGTGGAAACGGACTTAGACAAATCGATTTCGCTGCGGGACGTAACATTACTATAGCAAGCACACGGTTTCCTCACCTCAATATTCACAAGGGAACATGGCGGACACCAGATCAGCAAACTGTCAACTAGATTGATCTTGTTGTGATCGAAGTAAGGCACTCTTCAAGTATTTTAGATGTCCGAACTTTCCAAGCGGCCAACATAGACTCAGACCACTACCTAGTTGCAGCCAAGGTACGTCTATGGATATCTCAGACGCCACAACAGCGGGGAAATACTATGAGGAGATTTAACGTTGAACCCCTCGAGAAGCCCTTTGCAGGTAGGATCAAGTGTTGAAGACCAGTGGCTTAGATACCGAGAAGCCGTCAGGATTTCCGCAACTGACGTGCTGGGTTTCACCCGCCCACCGCCACGAAACCCCTGGTTTAATGAAGAGTGCCGGCAGACACATACAAAGCGGCGCTACACAAAAGAACGAGAGCGGCTCGTGAGCATGGGAAGCGCGCGATCGAGGAAATGGAGAGGTGATACTCCAGGAATAATGTTCGGAAGATTTACTAAAAGTTAAAAAGAACGTGTCAGGCCGCTAAATGGCCAAGACAATACAAATCCCGCTGTCAGGCAGAGCGAACCATTCATTATTGACGATGCAAGTCAAGAATTCCGACCACCCGACCGCAATGAAGTGAGGATAGCAATATCTAAACTGAAGTCGAACAAGGCTGCCGACCCGGACGATTTACCCGCCGAACTATTTAGGGCAGCAGGAGATGACTTGGTAGAGAGCATACACCAACTAATTTCCAAGATTTGCCCCTCTAAACTGCACCAACTATGGTATCAGTCTCCTAAACATCGCATATAAGACCTTGTCTGCCGTATTGTGCGAGCGCCTGAAAAAATTTATCAACGATCTGATTGGACCCTATCAGTGCGATTTTAGGCCCGGTAAGTACACAATTGACCAAATATTCACACTACGGCAGATCCTGGAGAAAACCCCAGAGGTTCAGATCGACACTTTTATCGATTTTAATGCCGCATATGACAGCATCTACAGAGACGAGCTATACGGAGCCATGTCTAGTTTGGCATACCTGCCGAACTCGTCTGCTTGTGCAAGATGACGATGAAGAAAGCTCGCTGCTGCATCAGGGTCGGTATCGACCTAACCAAGAATTTTGATGTTAAAAAAGGATTTAGGTAAGGCGACGTGCTGTATGTGACCTCTTTAACATCATACTTGAAAGAATTATGCAAAACTCACAAGATCTTTCAAAAGTCTGTTCAATTGCTTGCATACGCCGGCGATATTGTTATCATTGGCGGAACACAGGAACCTGGTGCGTTTGCGAGTATAGAAACAGAACCGGAAAAAATCGGTCTAGCGGCAAACGAGGGCAAAACAAAGTATATGCACCCAACATCGACGAATTGACCAAAATCGACAGCTACTCGTATAACTTTGAGGTAGTAAGGGAATTTGTCTACCTCGACTCTGCTATCACATCTGAAAACGATATCTCTTCAGAAATCAAATGAAGAATAACGCTTGCCAATCGCTGTTTTTTTTAGGCTGAGACTATGTAGTAAGGCCCTCTCCCGAACAACCAAGGGAACTGTATATAAGACCTTTGTAATACCACTCCTGCTCTATGGCTCCGAAGCATGGACCCTTTCTAAAGCGGATGATGATATCCTTGGTCGTTTTGAGAGAAAAATTCTTTTGAGCTGTACAGCGACATCGATCTGGTCAAAAAACTGCGCATTGGGCGTTTAGGGCGGCTGGGACATGTAGAGCGAATGAACACCAAGGATCCAGCCCGCAGAATCTTCGACTCTAATCCGGAGGGACAACGCAGTTTTTTTTTTTTATAATCAGCGCGCGCTCAAGGGATTAAGTACCCATAAAATGTTTGCACACAGCGCGGGTGAAGGAAAATCAGGGAGGACGGAAAGAGAGGTACCCGTGAACGTTGGTTTTGAATGTTTGTAAGTTATAACGACCAGGAAATACAGAGATAGGCAGAGCATTCCATAAGCGAGTTGTACGGCTTAGGAAAGAATCACGATATTTTAGAGTACGTCCGAAAATGGGCTTAAGGGTATAGTGATGAGCATTCATAGCGAGACGGGTATTACGGTTGAAAGTTTGAATGAGCGGAATGCTACTGGCGATTTCAATGGAGCACTGGTGGTGGAAAAAGCGAAAAAATAAAGTGAGACAGGAGACATTAAGTCGGTGTTCGAGGGCGTCAATTGATTGACTGATATTAGTATCACCTATGAGTTTTATCGCACGGTTTTGAATCCTATCTAGCAGGTGCAGAGATATTTTAGGAGCACCTGACCAGATGTGGGCATTGTACGCCACTTTTAGGCGGATGAATGCCTTATATATAGAGGCCAAATCAGAGGGGGTAAAATATTTCTTACATCGCTTGAAGAAACCTAGACATTTCGCAGCATTTTTGACGACATCGAATATGTGGTCATTCCAACGTAAGTTGTCACTGATATACATACCGAGAATGGAAAGTTTATCGGTTTCGACGATGCAAGTGCCATTCATGGATAATGGCTGGGTACTTGAATTTCGCTTTAATGACATCGGACAGCATTGAGTTTTGGAAGCATTAAATTCCTCGCGGTTGATAGTTCCCCAATTGGTAATGCAGTTAATATCGGAATTTAATGAGCTTAGCATACGCTGCCGTTCCCGTTCTACAGCCGAAGAGCAGGGGCGTGAGTCGGGGAACGAATATGAAAAGCAGAGAGTACTGTCATCAGCAAAGGAATATATTGGATTAGAAGTAGCAGACATAAGATCATTAATGAAAATTAAAAAGAGTGTCAGAGACAGAATGGAGCCCTGGGGCACACCAGCATTTATTTTGTGAATATCCGACTTGAAACCGTCCAAGACAACTGGAATTGAACGTTCCGAAAGGTAACTTCTAATCCATTGAAGTAGAGAGTCATCGATCCCAAAAGCACGCATTTTCGACAAAAGAACCTGATGCCAAACGCCTTAGAAATATTAAGTACAACTATCTTGCTTTCGTCAGATTGATCTACGCCTTGGTTCAACTTTTCGATGAGACATGCCATCAAATCACCAGTGGACGTGTTGCTACGAAAACCGTACTGCCAGTCATTGACAAGTTTCCGTGTTTCGAGATATTTCATGAGCTGACGGTTTATCAGAGTTTCCATGATCTTGGATAGAAGGGACGTAAGTGCAATGGGTCTGTAGGAGGAGAGAGAAGACGATTCGCCTTTTTTAGGGACGGGCTGGACAAATGCTGTTTTCCATCTGCTCGGAAAGAGTCCTAAAGAGTAGGATGGATGAAAAATCTTACGCAGTGGTTTTGCCAGCATGGAAGAACACCTCTTCAGAAAAAGGGGGGATATACCATCTGGACCAGCCGGGTTATGTATGTTGAGATCTTTAAGTACTCTTGCTACTACACGAGTGCGAAAGTGGATTCGTCCCATTGTAGATTGGACGCACTCAAGTGTAGGCGAGGACAAAGCACAACCTGGGAGTGTTGAGCTGGCCGCAAAGTGTGCAGCCAGCAGATTGGCCTTGTCCAAAGAGCTGACAGCTGGAATGTCATTGTAAATGAGCGTTGGGATGGTGGATGAGGCAGAATTTCTAATGTTTTTGACGAATGACCAACAATTTTTACTGCCTTTGGGACATTGCAATATTTTTTGCCTCAGTTTTTGGTCGTATTGGAATATCACACGCTTGAGAAAGACGTTGCAGTCATTTCTGGCTCGTTTAAAGTTTTTTCGGTTTTCCTATGTCGGGTTGGTCTTGCAGAACAGAGAAAACATTTCTCTAACCCTGACAGCCTCTTTACAGCTCGAGTCGTACCATACCATCTTCATCCGATGAGGGATAAAGTTGCTCATTTCAAAGAGAATAGTTTCTGTGATTATGTCAGCAGCGGCATCCACGTCGTTAGCGAGAGAACATAACGACCAGTTAAAATTCCTAAACAGTTAGTGGAGGGCGCAGCTGGAGGCAGTTAGCCAAGACTGTGCTAATTGGAGAGGCTTATTGGTCCAGGTCCACCCCGGACTTTAGCGCCGCCTAAGTAAGTAAGTAAGCGTTTATTCATATATCTCGGCTAAATTATTAAATCTGACTGGAGAGGCTTATTGGTAGAGGCCCGAGTACAGCCCCGAATGTAGAATCATCTAAGTAAGTAAGTAAGTTATCTTTCCTAGAGAAACCTAAGATCTTTGACTTTTGCTAAGATCGATTGCTTCGATATTCGCTAGATGAATTCTGTCTGAGGAAAGTAGCATTCAAAATCGATTACTAAGTAGAGAAACAGTACTACATCACTACTAATATAATTTTTTTATATTTTTTCCCCCAACAGGACACCATGATAAACGGTTTTAAAATTCCCAAAAACTCTATGATCATCCCTCTGCTATGGGCAGTTCATATGAATCCCGAACTTTGGCCCAATCCCGAAGAATTTAATCCTTTTCGATTCATTTCTTCCGAAGGAAAGCACTTTACACCTGCACATTTTATTCCTTTCCAATCAGGTAAGCTAATAGATTAACACAGAATATCTTTTCGAAAATAATCAATGTATCTTTTGTAGGAAAAAGGATGTGTCCTGGTGAAGAATTAGCCAAAATGTTCCTCTTTCTCTTCGTTGGCCTAACTTTAGTCAACTTTGATATATCTGTCCCAGCTTTCGACAACATCAATATGGAAGGAGAATGTGGAATAACTCTAACACCACCAAGCCACTGCTTAGTTTTTAAACCCCTTAATTAAAAACAAAAACATTCAAATACATAAATAATTTTTTTTTTTTTTAAAAAACTTTCTTTTATTTGATTCATCTTTTTATGAATAAAAAAAAAATATATTTTAACAACATTTAAAACAACATAAATGTAAAACTATTCTAAAATAATTATTTTGTTTTATTTTCTTATAGACACTTAAAAAAAAAAATATATAAAAAATTATTTTCTGTTTTCTTATAAACAATTTAAAAAAAAATAATAATAATAATAATTAAATATAAAAAAAGTATTGTACAATGAATTGTTTTTATTTTTATTTAATTTTCGGTTTTTTTTTTTTTTTTTCTTAATTGGCACTCAGAATTATAAAAGCAAACAAAAGGTACATTTTGATTTATTGTACGAGTATATAGTGTTTAGCTCTTTTGTTTTATTTAAAAGAAAAACAAAACATCATTAATAGTAATATTAATAAAAATAATTTTCCAATACTTATAAAACCTACACAAACTTATCTTTGACACAAAATTTATGATTTTTTTCCATGAAGTGTTTCTAAATTTTTTTTAAACTTAATTTTGGTTTTTTTTTTTTTTTGTTTTTTTGTTTTAATGAGTGAAAATTTAACTGAAAAATTGTTTGTTCTTATTACAAAAGAAAAAAAAAAAAATAATTATGTATCTTTAAAAACTAGAACCACAGAATTTTATATTTTTGTTTAAAAATTAAACTGAACACAGCGCGGGGGTGGAGAAAATTGGTAAGCGCCTTCGATTTGCTCTAATTGCAGTGTTATTGTTTTTTTTTGTGTATTTGTGGTGTCTCTGTGGAGACATTTTTCTTAGATTTTTTTCATTATGTTGATATTGGTAACACTGTCAAGCAGATCTTTTAATCGATCTGATCGCTTAAAAAACGATTTAGAACTTTCAGAGCCATCTCTTAGTAGATGGGCAAAACAAGCTGCAAATAATTGAATTGTATCTTTTTCTTGTTGTCTCAGTATACATAGATGCCTTTGAACTTCTTTTTCATGTTTCTTCTTCTTCTCTTCTTTACGTATTTATGTGTATTTGTTTTAGTCAGTATTTTGAATTAAATGTAAATGAACGAATGGTCTGTATGTGTGTGAGTGTGTGAATTGTAGGAACAAAACCGTGCTCTGCATGTAACAAGGAGCCACTTTTTGGAAGTGCGCGCAAAACACCTTTCTCGAACTTGGAATACGACTATTTCAAGTCACGATGATGACAGCAGCATCCTTCCATATTTGAAACTGCTAACTATTTGACCGCAATTTCAATATGAGCCGACATTTCTCTGATGTAGTGGCTCTGGTGTAGCTAGTGTTAACGGTCGCGCCGTTAAACATACTTTGAACGATTCCGGTGTAATTGTGGCACCGACATTACCCTTCAGGCTGGGTAATGGTTGTCCCTCAGGTAAGCTGATATTGAAACAATGCATAAAAGATGAGAAGAATAAGAAAAGTTCCATACGGGCGAGGACATCTCCCAAACACATACGACGACCCACTCCAAATGGTATAAAATATTCTGGTTTGCGAACTTTACTTTCACTATCGAGGAATCGTCGTGGATTGAATTCTTCGGGTTTGTCCCACAGATTAGGATCCATATGAACGGAATTGATTAAAGGAATGACATGTGAACCAGCTGGAATTTTGTAGCCATTTACTTCAACATCTCTGTAATAAAAAAAAAAAAAAAAAAAAAACATAAATCATAAGTTGAGGCGAGGCTGTATTAGTATTCTATTGTAAAAAAAAATCGAGCAAATCTTATTTAATAAGAGTGACCTACATTCATGTGGGCCTAAAAATTTCTCGTCAAACTTTCAACACCAAGTACCTATCTGTTACTTAATTACTTAATCCACAAACCCCTTGACATCATTAGGTTTTGGACAAAAAACAAAAAACAACAACTTTTAGCTCTCAACTTTCCAATGGCCTATCTAGTCATTACATCAACCACTTACAGTAGATATCTTTGTATCCAACAAAAGCACTTAGTCATTTCAAAATACCGGCCATTGTTAGGAGCCCTCTGTAAGATCATCACGATCGACACTTATCAAACCATGTATTTAGCAAGAGTTAGAGGGTCATAAAGAATACGCGGCTCATGCAGTACTCCCTACTTATAAGTCCATTGTGCGTCTAAATGATGCGTTTATATAACTTTTATTCATCGTTTCTCTACCAGTATCACCGACCTACAGTTTCTTAAGTTTAATTGGCCTAATTTGTGCATATACAAACTTATAGATACAATCACAAGCCAAGTACAAGAAAAAAAAAAAAAAAAAAAAATAACAAGAAAAGGAAAAGAAAACGAAAACTCAACTTCTATGGCAAGGCAGTTCATTAAACTCTTTGATCGCTTTTCGAAGGCAACAGCATCTAATAGGTACTACTACGCACATCACCATGACTATGACTATGACTATGACTGTAACTAGTACTATTCGTTAAGCCGGTACAATAAATGGTAGTAGGGTATTAACCGCTCATACCTACTATGCACGTGATCAAATATAGATTAAGAGATTTTCATGCCCACAACACCTAACCTAGCCAAAGACTCCATGCGGTAACAAACACTACACAAAAACAAGAAAAAACACAGAAAATCCAAATAGAAAAATGCAGAAAGAGAGTGAGCGACAGAGAGAGAGAGAGAGAGAAGATATTTACAATTTAACTACTTTATAGACGTATCCGTAGTAGTAGAGTTGCACTCGTATCTACCGGATAAATGGCTTACCTTGTTGGCGAGTGTGTTGTTGCCAATGGTACAATGCTTGAGCGGCGCATTGATTCCAAAATTGTCGACTCAGTCACGGGCAAATATTGCAAATCCTCTATCGATGGCAATCGATGGCGGCCAACAACCTGATCCAACTCTTCTTGAACTCGACGCATTTCTTCAGGGTTGCGCAGCATAAACACATTGATCCACAGCAGTGTGGTCTTGATAGTTTCCATGCCGGCAGAGAATAGATCAATGATCACTTGTACGATTTGTTCTTCTATATTCGGTATAAAAAAAAAAAAATAACAAAAAATTAATAAAAATCTTGTATTAGTACTCGTATCTATCCTTTTCGATTTCGTAATCTAAATGACATTCTTACGAACGAAGAAGGTTTTTCTATAACTAGGTCACATTGATCTCTTCTAAACTTACCGTGATCTTTTCCATCGAATAATTCTTCGAAGCGACCTTCCAATTTGGCCTTTTCAATTTCAGCTATATAGACATCAATTAGATCGCGTATATTTTCAGGATCATACGATCGTTTATGATCAGCAATGACATCACGATAAAATTGTTGCATTTCTTCACGATTTTTAGCGATTTTATTTTTAGCATTCAATACGCCAGGGAAATATTGAACCGTCGGAATGTAATCAACCGTATGGATCTCACCAAATAAACGCATACCCTCTTCAATCAGGTAGTTGAAACGACGAAATTTCGGATCATCAATGGAGAAACGAACTGACATCATGATGCCACAGATTACATTACTGACTGCTACGGAAATAGCTGGAGCCATGTCCATTGGTTGACCTTCGGATATTTGTAAATTATGAATGTATCCATGGACTTCAGTCTAAAAAAAAAAACAAAAATGAACAAGAGGATAGAAACATTAGTTGGGTAGTGTTAGTGTTGAGAAAAAAAAAAAAAAAAATAGCGCAGTCAGGGTACTCTTCAAATCCTTTATCGTTGAAGTATAGAAATGATTTACATGTCAAAATTTTTGTCGAGGAATTACGCTCAGACGTTTTCTTCTCAAAATGCCAGCAGATAAGGAAAAAATATTTTTTGTTCATAATTCCGAAAAATATTTGAACAAGGATTAATACTGAAATTTTGCCATCGAAATTGGTTTTATTAAATATCTAATCAGAGAAATAGTTTGAGCATGAATTCATTTGTTTGTGAACTGAAGAAGGTATATTTCTGTTCCCAGAAAACTTCATACACTTTTAAGGATTGAAAGACTACAATTTTTACATCAGAGGGTAAATAATCTGCAGTCTTGGGTGCTTCTTTGTTTTTAGTTTAACGTATTTAAGAAGTTCATCAACAAACAAGCAGTTCAATTTATACTTTGAAAGGCAAAAACATGAAGATTAAAATGGTCTGACTGATGGAACTTATCGGCCTGACCCGGACCCAGTAGGCCTTAGACAAGTATTTATAATATTCTTACATCCAGCCAATGCGTTAAATGTGTTATTAAATAAATTTCCAATTTGGAATCATAAAGAAAATAAATATTTACCATAATTCTTTTTTCCATCATGTGCTTTCCATTGCCCATGTATGTCATGCCCAAATGACGAAGTTTCTCATGTAAAAAACGGCGTTGATTTTTCCACAATTTTCCGGTACTATTGACGATACCTTGAAAAAATAAATTAAAACATCTTTCCAGTTAATTTTTACTCCAGATAATTTTTAAACAAATTTAAAACTCTAAAATGCTGACCAAGCAAAGAAAAACAACCATTAACCACTATAGTGAATTCGCCGCGTATCTTTTATGGGAATTCCCAGAATTATCTTCAATTTTTTACTTAAATAAATTTCTCTGAATATCTTTTAATCGTTTCACATACATTTCATTTAATCTTAACCACAAAATACATTTTTAATATTTTTAAAAAAAAAAAAGAAAAAAATATTTTCAACATGCAAATTTCTCTATCAATTTATATAACGTCCCAAGGTAAGTATATTTAATTTTTGTTAACACTTTAGTTGGTGTAGATATTTTTCAAATTTAAAAGTAAAATTAGCATATATCAACGTAAGGTGAAATCATTAAAAAAAAACATTTTTTTTATTCGTTTTTGGGCCTAATAAGTGTGCAAACATTTCTCCATCTTTCTCAAAAATATCAAAAAAAAAAAAAAAAAAAAAGAAACTCTCCGCGATAGGTGATTTTTAAGACACTCATAATGCAGACGACACGGTATGAAGCAACAAAAGTAAGAAAAGTAAATAATATAAAATTTTCGCCAAAAAACCGAACGAATTACGGCATAAAAAAAAATCAAAAAAAAAATCCAAAAAAAAATTAAATGAAATGTGTTCTGCGGTTTCTGTTTATTCGTGTACCCATGCCGAAATATCGTTAAAAAACTCTCTCGCCCTACTTTAGGTGTAAGCCCCTCAAACGATGAAGATACACAAAATATTTTACCGTAAATAAACATTCGGAATTAACGAAAGTGTAACAAATGTTGTAATTATTGGTCAATTGCAATGCAACGAATCGGAAGAAATGGAAAAAAAAAAAAAAAAAAAATAGTGAAAATTTCAATTTTGCGTATTTGTGAAATTTATTGGTCGACAATTTAGGTCACTAGTACAGAAGTGGCCTTAGGAACTATTATTAATTTTAACTTACCAAATCCATTTAAAGTCTGCATAAAAGGTGTATCCGGACGTCCGGTGAATTCTTCACGACGAAAGCACTCTCTTATCAATTTATAATCACTCATCACAACGGTTAATTGATTGCCGAGACGCGCCGAAAATAAGCTGCCATAACGTTTGGCCAATTCCATAAATCGAGTATGCTTTTCATTGCCCATAAATATTAAATATCCAATAACGGGCAGACCCCATGGTCCTGGTGGCAAGGACTTGAGTTCTTTGTATAAATTCACTAGCCACTGTATGAAACTTATCACTGATATAATTGTGAGAAAAACTAACAATGTATGCTGTAGCTCGTTTGTTTTGAACTGACGGATCAGTAACTTAATAAAAAATGAGTCTGTTAGCATTTTGATATTTTTTATTCGTTTGTTTTCCTTTTTAAGTCCTTACAAAAAAAAAAAAAAAAACAAAAAAAACACTTTTATTTTATTTTAAATATTTTTTGTATAAGACACGATTTAATTTTTTCCAAGTTATTGTGAAAAAGATTTTTTAATATTTTTATTTTTTAAATTAATCAGAAAAACTAATAAAAAACAAAATACGATTGTAAAAATTGTAGCACTTTTAGGCAGAGCTGTAGGTATTCTTAGGTTTTTATTTTTATTTATTTATTTTTCTTGTAAACGAAGACGGTTTGTTGTAAGCTCTAGCGTCGATACTGTGCTGCGTTAATAATAGATTTCGACTAATGTTCAGTCCATATGTCCTTGCTACTTTTATAACACCCGGCGCACACGATCGAGTCACTCACTACTCGCGCGACGATCGACGGCGATCGTAGAGGGGGTGCATAAATAAACGATCCGCACGCCGCACACGGTCAAAGATGTGAAAATCGTAGGTAAATTCTCTGTTGAGAGTTGTTTTTTTGAGACCCAGAAACCGATCCATATTCAACTAATACTCGTACAAATGCGTATTACTTCTGTACACACTGACACCGGACTTGGTAAGATCACTGTTTTTTTTTTTTTTTTTTTTTTGTTGGTTTTCTCGAACAGAGAAACGTATGTACATACTCTCTCGCTTTGTGTCTGTCTCTCTTATTCGTCGAAGAAACACAACAGCGAAGATCGCTGGCAGCGCGCAACCACAATTCGGCGATGGAATAAACTTAAGATACTCGTACGAGTACATTTTGGCCGAATGGAAAAATAACAACAACCAAACGAATACAGCGAAAATGATGAAGCGCTATCGATCAGGGAGCTTGTCCAAGCCAAGATCGAATGGGCAAAAGATCGCTACGATGAAATTCGTATCTTTAAATTCGTACTTACGGATACCGATGATAGAAAGAGAAAGACACTTGACGATCGAAGAGAATTTGATCGTTTGATCTACCATGTGGTGGGGGTGTAATGTCGTAAAAATTGGGGAAATGCAGGTGCCTCGATCTTCCCCTCTATGAATAGTAAACGTTCTTACGATCTTTAACAAAAATTTCATTCATTAAAAGCTGCCAAAGAGAATGGCCTAGTATGAGTGTTAAATGGATCTCTTTGAATTTACCATGTGCTGAGTGCTCCCGATCTCTCTCTCTAACTCTCCGGAGCTCTTTCTCTCTCTTTCTCTTAATTACTATCTGGCTGAGAGAGAATTTTGGTGTTGCATTCTTATCACCTGTTTATCAGTAGCCAATGATCGAGGCGGTGCAACTTTGAATAGATCACACTTTTAGCGATGTATCTGAGAGTAAACAGCCACGATTTACCATCACTACAAACAAGCACAAGACACCCAATTGGCGATTACTTAATGTTTGCAAGAATTGCTATATGAATGCTTGGCAAATATTTACGTGCACACGTACATATGCTACATACGTATGGATGTACGTACTAAGTAAGCGCGCTGATTGAGGGAACTATTGTGTATAGGTGCTTATGTTGTCATAATTTATTGAGATATTCGTATGTTTGTACGGTTTTTTGTACGAATTTTATTGTTGTTTTATTAATTTGTTTTATTTTTATATTTTTTATTATTTTTTTTGTTGTTAGCTGCTTATTTTGGATGTTGATTTGCGCTAAACTATTTATGGCGCTGCTACGAGTAGTGGCGCTGTGATTTAATTTGATAATTTTAGCTGAGCTACCGGGTGGCCTTCTGTCAGTTCATAAGCCTTTTAATCGGTCTAATTGAAATTGAATTGAAGCATAGTGACTACTTCGTACTGGGTATTGATCATAAGCGGAATGACTAAAGAGATGAGTGAATGTGGTAGACTCATAGCTACTTTTAGTAGTAGATCGTTTCAAAGTCAGAGTTCGTGAACTATATTCAGTTCATTGACAGTTTATGGGGGGAGAAGTATGTACATACATACATACATACATATATGCTGTCATTATGAATGCATTTAGGTTAGATTTTATGTCAAAATCGATTGAATTTTGTCAATGGCCTAAAATGTTGGCTTGCAAATTGAGGATTTATGCTGATGAAATGCATAATATTGAAGGAGATACCTATAAAGATACGTTTCCGTTTCCGATTTCAGTTTATGCAGATAACTTTTTACTTATTCGCAGTTGCGTCAATTCTGAAGATCGGAACAATGTGTGAAGTATTGATTTCCGCTACACTTGTTGTCCATCGATTTCGAGAAAGCCTTCGACAACTTGAATCTGGATGCTCATCTGCTCTTTGCGGATGACTGGTATACCAATAAAATCTGCCGCCATAATTAAGGCCATCTCTGAGGAGGCTAATTGTCACATTCTATCTATGTAGGTACATAATGGTGAGGAGTCACATGAATTCAAAGTCCGCAGCGGAATGCGACAAGGCCGTATTCATTTGCCCTTGCTGTTCCTTGTGGTAATCAGCGGTGATCCCTACAGCAATATTGGAAACTAATCCGGACTATAAAATTGGCTTCAAAATAAATACGGCAGAAACTCAGACCCGAAGCAGTTCTGTCTTCAATCCTCAAAATAATACCAACGAGCTTACGTCAACATAGCCGAACAACATCTCGAGAACCAACCTCCTCTATCTTAAAGGTATGGTAGGCAGAGATCTGGACGTGGACAGATGGATCAATAAAGCAAAAGCTGCGTTCAATATGATGACTTAAATCTTGAGGAACAACGTTATCAGCACTAAAACCAAGTTGAATCTGTTTCGCTACTACATAGAACCTGTGCAGCTATGTCAGTGTAGTACGTGGAAAGTAACTAACACTGTCCAAAGAAAGCCACAAACCTTCATCAATAGATGTCTACGCAATATTTTAAGGATCTTCTGGCCGAATCGCATATTGAATGACCAACTTCGAGTGATAATGGGCCATGAACCTATAGACATCCAAATAAGAAGCAGAAATTGGCAGTGGATTTGGCACTACCTTCTTTGGAAGGTAGTTTCATCATGCAACACGTCAAGCATTGGAATCCACTTACCGAATCTAGTAGACTATTGGGCCGCCCAAAACAAACGTGGAAAAGAACAATTGAGGAGGAATGAAGAACACTGGGGTTAAGCTGGATTGGACTTAACCTCGCTACAGAGCTCAGCACACGATATCGCGTGAGTGCTGTGGATGCTTTATGCCCCACGAGGGGTATACGCCTAGTACGTTCTATAGACGAAAGGCACTACGTACGAAATTGATTAGCAATACCAACTCCTGTCGATGTTAAGACGATTAACGATCCCTTGACTTTGGATCATATCCAACTCACGTTCCGCAACATGAACTTTATATGTATGTCGCGTGACTGCCATCAAGGTTGAGAATTCTATTAAGTAAAAGTTGCATGACCTTCTGAATGGAGCTTCTCTAAATTGTCCTCGGGAATTTCCAGAGAATAAGCTCTTAGACCTCAAATCTATAATGAAACATCCAACAGCAAAATGAAGTCGTGAGCGCCTGAGTGAAATATGTATAACAAACATAAATAA
Source organism: Volucella zonaria (assembly GCA_963966105.1). Taxonomy (NCBI): domain Eukaryota; kingdom Metazoa; phylum Arthropoda; class Insecta; order Diptera; family Syrphidae; genus Volucella; species Volucella zonaria. The sequence goes on along the minus strand of OZ014532.1, from coordinate 107,458,948 downwards.
AAGTGAAATCATCGTCTTGACAACATCGCAAAGATTGCCTAGGTAATCGAAAAATAAAAAAAAGGACACGGAAATACTAAACAAGGCGTCTTCCAGCTCAAGGCAATCACAAATTCAACAAATGGAACAATCTCACGATGTTTTTGAAGAAAACAAAGTAAGTGGTAGGTACCTGACTTCTGATCCAGAACGTGTGAGGCAAACCTAGTCAGTGAATAAATGTAAATGATGAGTCAGAAGCAAGTGTTTCGTTATATAATACCAACAAATAAGAAATCCTCTGATGATACTACGGTCCACCGTATGGTTCGATCCTCAAACTTTTCACGGAAAATTTAGAGGTTTTACTTCCAAAATTTCCTGCCATTATTTCTTTCCTCTGTATCTACTCCTATACGCTGGATTAAGAAGGTCATCCGAACCATGTCGAGTCTTTTCTGAAGACCAATTCTTTAGTCTACCCACATACCGTATAGCCTTCCAAGTCCAAATCACAGCTGTTAAAAAAGCTGCTGCTTGACTCGGCCTTAATCTAATAACCTCGTCGGATATTGCAACACGAAGATGGTGGAGTTGGAGTACTGATACTAATCACCCCCAGCTGCAGACACTAAATTGGTTGAAGATACTCCGGGCTAGAACGATGATGTTCATTTGCTCGACATGACCTAGCTATCTAATCTCATGATCCTGGCCCTTCTGACAAAGTCAATGACGCTGTTAGGATCATTCACTTCATTGTTGTATCTTCTCCTTCAACCCCCGATTATGAAGACGGGACCAAAAAATGCTCGAAAAACTAGTAGGGGAGTCTTTCATGAGAAAGACCTATTTTTCAATTACGTTCTTAGCACAAGGAAATGGTAGTAATTAAGTCTCTGTCTATCAGCGCGTTCAAGGATCTTGTACGCAACCACACCATTGCGTTCAAATGATGATATTTCGCTCCCCCACGAAATAATTTTTTTGTCTATCTGAACCAAGCACTCAGACATTGTATTACCCCATTGTACTCCTTGTATGTTGCTTTTACCAGAATTTCTCATTCTTTCGTACAGCAATGAGGAAGCGCTTCAGGAATAAAGTGCCTACAGTACCAGTACTCACCGCATCAGCGTCGAACACCTGCAACCTGATGCGAGCGTACTCACTATCACAGCAATTGTCGTAGGATATTATGTCACTTACACCCATCATACTTAGGTGCTTAGTAGAACCGTAGTGGCCCCGCACGACGCTAGTAATCAGTTTACAGTTTTTTTCTACTGAGTCGAAAGTCACTGAAAGCATTCGATGGGTCTGCCGCCAACCTGAAGGGTCATACCATTAACAGTTTTGCTCATATGGAACTCAGCTCAATGGAAGCCATAACAGAGCAGGCAGTCGATAGGCATAATCCAACTGGCAGTTCAACTACATTGCTTGCATATGCCTGAGCATAGACGAAGAAATAAGTCATGGACTCAGACTTCGGAGAAGGGGTCCTGCCGGTTTTATTGTCCAATTATGCTGCTAAAGTTGCTCTTCTTTCCTAATTTTCCTTTCGTAAATAACGTTATACTGAGGACATAGCTCGTATGCCTAGCCGGAATTTTTAGCCAAATCGTTCTCCTTCCTCTAAAGGCGGGAGCTCATATCATGCCTATTTGGGCGTACTTAGGCTTAATGGTGGCGAATGGGTGCTGCAGAAATAGGGTAGGCACAGAGAGGTGTCAACCTGGCGATACCCAGTGTTGTAACTATTTCTACACATCAACTGTGCTTATTTTACCTTCTAGTGAGAACCATCGGCTACTTGTCGATGTCCGTCCGGACTCGACTTGCCATAATTACAGCAGCACTATAAATGGGACAGCGGATGAATTTCCCAGATGGAATCAGATGGTCCTTATCTGAGCTACTCCGACATAATTGAAGATCAGGCCGGTATGGATTTCCAACACTAAGCCGGGGTCTTGGAAAAGAGATGGTGATGGATGAGCCCAAAATGAACCCACTGGTAATGCTCACATCACCGAACGGGTTACTACCTATGGTCTAACCGACTCCTCGTCTTAGGGATATCTATAATGGAACTGTTTTTCCAGGTTAGGTGGTACGTCACTCGAGCAACTGCCTGACCATGGAAAAAAAAAGTTACGAAGTAACAACAAGGGTATGGACAGTTCTACTGTCTGCAAACGAAACTAGAACAACGAACTTCGGATCTGCAAATGGAATGTTAGGTCCCTTAATAGGCCACGTGCAGCCGAACAAAAATCGGAGGCCCTGAACTGCTACAAAGCAGATGTTACCGCCATCCAAGAAATGCGATGTGATGGGCCGGAAAAAAGGAAGATGAAAAACTGCTAGATCTACTACGGCGATTGATATCGAAGGCAAAAGCAGCGCCCATATGGATGTGGACTTGTTGTTAGAGGCAGCCTTAGGCAAGAAGCCTTGAGATTCCACCATGTTAACGAGTGCCTCGTAACAATCGGTATTGCGGCGAAATTTGTTAACAGTAGGTTTATATGGGCATACGCAGCGGCCACGTCACCACGGTGGAGAAAGATGACGACATCAAACATAGCTCCAACGAGTTTCTGGACAAGACTTAGGAGCACTGCCTCAGATATGACTTTAAAATTGTCCTCGACGACTTTAATGCAAAGTTAAGAAGAGAGTAGTACTGTTGAAAAGAATAGCCTGCGAGGCACCACCTACGATCACCGATTCAGGCTAATCGATTTTGCGGCGGGGCGGAACATTGTCGTAGTTAGCACAGGGTTCCGGCATCTCGGTATTAATAAGGGGACTTGGAGAACTACTAAACACTAAACACTCAACCATCAACCAAATTGACCACATTGCGATCGACGCATGGCACTCTTCAGTATTACGGATGTCCAAATGTCCGAGGGGCCAACATTGACTCGGACTATTACTTTGTTGTAGCCAAGGTACGTTTGCGGATATTCCGAACATCGTAAGGGCAAGCTAATACTGTGGGAAATTTTTAAGTCGGACGACTACAATCGCAAGAGATCGCAAAATCCTTTTCCGATTGAGTTTCCCTTAACCTCTTAAGAAGTCCTATGGCACCAGCATCAAGCATTGAAGACTAGTGGCAACATTGCCAAAAAGCCATCAGAGATGCCGCCTCTGACGTGCTGAGTTTCACTGGGCCACCACAAAAGAAGCCCTGGTTTGAAGACGAGCCCGGTGTAATATAGAAAGATAGAAAGACTAAAGCTGCTCATGAGCTCTACGAGCAGAAGTGGGGAGAAGAACACCGGCGTGTCAGGAAGAAAACGAAGTGCGTGGGGGAGGAAATTGAGAGATGCCACTCGAGGAATGAAATTCGGAAGTTTTACTAAAAGGTAAAAAGAAACATGCCACAGACACAAACCCCGAACCGAAACCTGTAGAGACGAACATGGGAAGAGGAGTAGTCGACAGCATTTCTGTAGACTGTTTAGCGACGCTAACGAACCAAATACCGCTATCAGACAGAATGAATATTTCAACTTGGACGATGTAGACCGACAACTCCGTTCACCTGACCTGGATGAAGTGAAAATAGCCATATCTAAGCTTAAGTCCAACAAAGTTGTTAGAGCGGACGGCCTGGTAAGGAGCATACAAGGAGCATATTGTGTGAACGTCTGAAGTCGTTGGTCAACAACTTGATTGGTCCATATCAGTGTGGCTTTGGGTCAGCAAAGTCCGCCTTAAACCAAATATTCTCGCTACGGCAGATCTTGGCAAAAGCCCATGAGCTCAAAATCGATACACACCACCTACTCATCGATTTTAAGGCTGGGTATGACAGCATCTATAGAGACGAGCTATTCAGAGCAATAGCGTCCGTTTGTGCAGGATGACGATGGAGAATCCACGCTGCTCCATCAAGGTTGGTAAAGAGCTCACCGATACCTTTGATGTCAAAGAAGGATGTAGGCAAGGTGATGCACTGTCAGGCGATTAGGGAAAAACTCATGCGTCATCACAAAAGGCGAAATCTTTCAAAAGTCCGTCCAATTACTCGCCCACGCCGATGATATTGACATAATCGGAAGAAAGCAGCGTGATGTCAGTGGCGCTTTCGCGAGAATCAGTATGAAAACGGCGAAGATGGGCTTAAAGACCAATGAGGGCAATACCAAGTACTCGTACATGCTGTTGACAAGAAAGAACACCCAACACCGACGTCTAGGGCAAAGCGTCATCGTCGATATAATTTTGAGGTAGTTAAGGACTTTGTCTACCACGGCTCAGACAACGACACCATCGCTCTGATAAAATGAAAAATAACTGTTCCCAGTCGTTGTTTCTTTGGGATAAGAAGGTAAAAGATTAGCAAAGGCCTCTCTAGAACAACAAAAGTGACCCTAATAATACCAGTCCTGTTCTATGTCATAGAGGTAAGGATTTTATTAAAAATGGAAGAGTGTGCTCTGAGAGGAAAATTCTTCGGGTGATTTTCGGTTCCGTCTGTGTGGACGGTGAGTGAAGGGGGAGATATAACAACGAATAGTATGGGCTGTACAGCGACATCAACTTATCCAAAAGACCGAAGTTGCAATGAGTTAGGTGGCTGGGTCTGGAAAAGTCTTCGAATCCGCTCCCGAGGGAGAGTGACAAGTGCAAGGTGACTTCAATCAACTTACAATGCAAAACTGGAGGCAGCAAGCTGGAGACGTTTGTTGTTTGAGGCCAGGTCCACCCTGGTCTGCAGCGTCACCATAAGTAAGTAAGTAAGTTTTAATGGAAATTGTAATCGGACAGTCGCTCAGATGACCGCCGTTCAAGGCTTTTACCCGCAATCTTTCTCTGGTGAAAAATTCACTTTCAATCATGCGGTGTTTTCGTCCTACATGTCACCTTATCTGCTCTTAGTACGCCTAGCTATCGTGCTCCTTTTATAGCAGTGTTATTCGCATCCTAGAGATCCAAGACCCTGGCTTATTGTTCAGCTGTATGTGGGCTGTTAACGGTTCGAACATTCTACGTATAAAGCAGAAAGTTCCTTGGTGTTGGCAAAAGTAATTTCGAAGCATTCTAGGCTATTTATGCTTCACAACATATACGTGGTTGGGTACTTGGGCATTTAACCTGGTGGCTTACCCCGCCACCCAAAGAGCAAGATTCCTCATACCATAGGGCCAGTAGTGCACTGTGGGGCTACTCGTTTGATCGCTGCCGTTTGCTTGAATATCTTTCGTCGTCAACTCTATTTCGACATCAGCTAGTTGTCAAAAAATCTTCATTCGACCTGAATTCCGATTATGTCGATCTAGCTTAAGTGAGGTTACTGCTGGATCTGCTTCCGACGTGGCTATTGAATCCATCTTGACAGTTTCTCCAGTAAGGCATCCGTATTGTACTTTGTATGGATTATGAACTAAATTTTAACATTTCTACGGTTAGACTCAGCACACTGCCAAGAGGTGATGGTTATCTTAAACGGTTCTGCATGTCCTTTATAAAAATGTACTTGGTACATTAGGTACGAGTAGATATATATCAGTCCACATTATTGCAAATTACAGTGTAATTTGTTTAACTGGTATCTTTGCTGCATGGACTTGATATGAAGTACTGGTTGTAGAATAGATATGCAAATATATACTCGAATTCTAACATCATATACTCGTATGTCTAAGCTAGCTAACAACAGTGAAATAATATAAAATAATGCTCAGGGCCATACCGGACACTAGTAACATACGTACATACTCGTACTAGCACTGATAAAGATGTCAGACAAATCAAGGCCGCACAATCCAAGGCTACTGTGTACTTCATATTAACCTGGATTTCCTTAGCTGCGTTGTAACGATTGAAAAGATAACGAGCATTTCTTGTAAACATCAGCTTGCGCTCGTAAAACAACAACAACAACAGCAACAACAACAGACAACGTCATGTAAACAGAACGAAACGTCCTCTACGGGATTCTTCGAAAATCTTGAAACAAGTCTCGTCTACCAGATAAGTTCATCATCGGTTCGACGATCAGCCACCAATCGAAATGGGTCAAGTCAATTGACTATCTCAATCTATCTTCTTCAGTATCCATATTCCAGTTTTAGACCCAACCGCCTTCTATCACATCCAGCTTAATTTCTTAATTAATTTAGGTACCACAACAATGCAATGTACGAGTACATAAAGTTCAGCCAAAGGGTATCTACAGTGTCAAGTCGTACATTAACGTCATTTTGCCTCACTTCTCTCCATGTCCCGTCAAATATTCTGCCTGACCATTTCAATTAATTTTATTGCACACATCATTTTACGAGTATTTGATTTAATTCCTTTTCAACAAATTCATTGACACAAAGAAATCAGTCCTGTTTGCCGACCGTTATCAGGGATTTCAGTCGAACCGCAGTTTTGTTTGTTTGATTTTGATTTATTAGATGTGTCATAATAATCGGATGCGTATTCTAATCTGGTCCGTTTATCATGCAATTCAAAGTTGGATTGTAGCTACGATTCTAAGAATCGAAAGACGTATATCACTTATTAGATTATATAAACTACATACGTACGTAGACTGGAGTGAAAAAAATATAAATATTTACGAAATTATATGGCCCCACGTCGCGTCGCCAGTTGCATGAAATTTATTTTCAACAATTTGTCTTGTGTTTTTTTTTTTGGGAATTTTGGGCAATTAACCTGTAACCTCGATGGGTACTCGTAGGCAAACTATTTTCGCATCTGCAAAACATCGCATTTCAGATTATCTCAACGGAAAATGGCCGCAAATCAAATCCATCTTCGTGCATAAGAAGCTCTAATCAACTAATTGGAATGTGACGCAAATGGTAAAATTTATCAGTGCTTCATAGAAGACAGAGGACCACAACGTCGCATCGGGTGCTTGCATAGATGTACGTTCAAAAGGCATACCACTTACTGATGGGATTAGAAATTAATTAAAAAAAAAAAAACAAAATAAAACAAGGTCAAGACGGGAAAGACTTGTATAACAATCAAAAGTGAGATTAGTTCTCCTACACACCCACTGACAGATAAAGATACAGAGCTGAGTTGAATAACACTAGTAGTGCATTTTGATTTGTAGTACGGCCTTTATTACGACTCACAATCTGAGCAATCTTTCACTATTTCGACTCACCCGCCACATACTTTTGAAAAGGCTTTGTGTTTTTATAAATAGTGATTTGTAAACGTACGAGTATGTCGTTATACTAGTACTTGTAGACCGGCTTTAACTGGAGTCTCTTATCTTTCAGAATATGGTATTTCACGCGACATAGAAATGCAATTTCATCTGTTCGTTAATGAACAAAGTTTTATAGACTTGTTGGCATTTGCTTAGGAAATTGCATCTTAAGCTAGCGGTCCCTATAGGGCCCAACTTTTCATAAGATCTGCTTTAAGGAGAAAGACTTGTAGGAGCCAAATCACCATCATTACAGCTTCAAATTGATTCTTCGAAAAACTTTTTTGTTTCGTTATTTTAACTACATGTCTTTACTAACTGACATTAAACATAGATTGAGTAAGGGCATAACAATACAATGATAACACTGGTCAAGAAAAAAAATATTTATTTTTTACTCGGGGATAAAATTATGTGATTCGTAATCGTTGGAGTTTTTAGAATCAGGAAAACTATTGGGTCTACAAGTAAGTTTCCAGCGTTTTTTTCCAAAATTTGAAGTTTTATTATGAAAACATAGTTACAATGCTTTATTCAAAGTATCGTCCATCGGAAGCTACAACTTTCCCCCATCTTTCTGGCAATTTATGAATTCAGGACCAAAAAAAATTTCTCGTCTTTCGAACCCAAGAACGTATCGAGCCAATTTTTGATTTCCTCTACTGAGCTGAAGCGTATTCCCGTAAGAGCGTTCTGCATCGAACGAAACAAGTGGTAGTCAGATGGTGCCAAGTCTGGACTGTAAGGCGGGTGAGGCAGAATTTCCCATCCACTATTTTCCAAATAGTTTTTCACCGAAACCGCAACATGTGGCCGAGCGTTGTCATGATGAAAAATGACGGACTCATGCCTGGTCTCATATTCTGGCCGTTTTTCTATTAATGCCCGCTTCAAACGAATTAGTTGGTTCGATATAATGGTCCTTTGATGGTTTCACCACTCGGAAGCAGTTCGTAGTATACGACACCCTTTTGATCCCACCATATGCAGAGCATGACCTTATTCACGTGAATATTTCGTTTCGGCGTCGATTGGGCGGGCTCGCCGGGCTTTGTATACGATTTTCTGCGTTTAGGATTATCATAATAAATCCATTTCTCATCACCAGTGACAATACGATGCAAAAATGATTTATTTTTATACCGCTGCAGTAACATTTCGGACATGCAAAATCGCCGTTCGACGTCTCTTGGCTTCAATTCGTACGGCACCCAGTTTCCAACCTTTTGAATGAATCCCAGTGCTTTTAGGCGCAGGGAAACGGCTTGTTGCGTGACGCCCAATGATGCAGCAAGTTCTTCTCAAATCTGACACGGATCCTCATCCAGTAAAGAGTCCAATTCCTAGTCTTCAAAACTTTTCGGCTTTCCGGGGCGATCTTTGTCTTCAACTCCAAAATCACCACTTTTGAATCGTTTGAACCACTCGCGGCACGTCGATTCACCAATACATTCCGCCCCATAAGTTTCCGAAAGCAAACGATAGGCCTCAACCGCACTTTTCTTCATATTAAAGACTAAAAGCAGCGCTTCCCGCAAATGACGTTTATTTGGCTGCAAACTTGCCACGATTTTGCTCGATAAAATGTACGACAGCGATAGAACTGCTCAAATATAACGCTGCAAAGTTGTTGACAGATACAAAACCTACAAATAAAACACATGGGATCTGACATTTCTGCCCGGGATCCACTGGTGGCGCCATCTCTGACAAACGCTGGAAACTTACTTGTAGACCCAATATATAAAATAGCCAGGTCACATTGGGATTTTGTGAGAAAACGCTTTTTTGAATTTAAGAATTGAATGGTATTTCTTGTAAAATTTTGTTGTTTTTTTGGAAGGATCTGCATTCCGTTTATAAGAAGACCTCGGAGTCTCTCTTATAAGCGAGCAGCAGTAATCTGCCAACATTGATGGCTCCCATTTTCCTTGGTACCATTGCTCTATTGCATCAATGTCTTGATGGAATCTCTCGGCGTGCTCATCGCTTACATCACCCATATTTTCAGGAAAGAAATTTAGATGAGAATGCAAAAAATGAAGTTTTAGCGACATGTTGCATCCCATTTTATGATGAGCATCCAGCATTTTCTTTACATAATCTGCATAACCTGGAGACTTATTGTTATCTAGGAAGTTTTCTGCTACTATCACAAATGAACACCAGGCCTGTTTTTCGAATGAATCCAGAGTAGGAATGAAAGCTAGGTCTTTTATAAGCTTTCTAATGTCTGGACCCACAAAAATACCTTTTTTAATTTTTGCTTCGCTTAGTGACGGGAACTTTTGTTTCAAAAAATTGAAACCAGGTTGGTCTTTCTTCATCGCCTTTACAAAGTTTTTTATAAGACCCAATTTGATATGTAATGGTGGTAGAATAATACGCTGTGGTTCGATCAATGAAGGATTCCTTATATTTTTTTTCTCCACAAATAAAGTTTGTTCTACTCTCACAAAATTTGATGTAACCTAGTTGTAGTCCAAGAAGTCGAGCAACAACTTTTAAATCCGAACATATCGACCAATTTTTTCTAACATAAATTTCATAACATCGTAGGTTTCTTTTAAATTCACACCATGCGCTAGAGGTATTGAAGGAAACTTATTACCACTATGAAGCAATACAGCTTTCAAACTAGCCTTTGATGCGTCGATGAATAGCCGCCATTCTTCGGTTTTGTGCTCATAACCCAGTGACAGGCATTAAGCCATTAATATCATTACAATACACTAAGTTATCGGCTTTCGAAAAATAAGGAACAAATTCACTCTGTCGCGTACGGTACTCTGTAATTTTAACCTCAGGCTTGAGCAGATTCCACTGTTTTAACCTTGAGCTCAGTATTTCAGACTTTTGTTTTGACAAATCCAAGTCTCTGACAAGCTCAATCTGACTGATGAGATGTGATGCATCAGAAGATGTAGGGAGCTCAAACTCGGGATCATCCATGATTTCTTCTGAACAATATGACGAACTTATTTCTGTATCCGAAGGGCTTTGGAACTGGCAGAATTTCTGCATGAGGTGCTGGTCTTGTTACAGAAGAGACATCTGCATATTTTACGGAATGCTTTGATCTTCGAGAAAACCCCTTCACATTGGTGCAACAAAAGTAACAATCTGTGTGACTCTGGGGCTCTCTCCATATCATAGGCATTCCAAAAGGCATTGCAGAAAATGACCTGTTAAACCAACCAGTTAGCTGTCGGTAACACCTAAGGCAGCAAATATGTGGTGCCCAGAGCTTATCCTGATGGTTTATTTTAAATTTAAAATAAGAAAAGTAACACTTTTCAATAAATGGTGTTATTTTCTTTTTTCGGAAACTTGGTGTACATTCTCCACAAATATAGCAGAATAAATCTGGACAATTTTATTGTCCAAATTTTAGCACTTCTAATATTCTTCTTACGCAAATTAGTTTATTTTTTTAAATTACTAACAGAAAAACCGATTTAAAGGATGTGCGATTCTTTTAGAACTGACCTCGTTCGATAAAGATTTAAAAGTGTGTGCCGTTAGGTTGCTGTACGTGACCTGAGCAAAATATTATTTTTCCCGTTATCTACAGGTCGATTTGATTTGATTTGGGGCCCGGGTCAACCCCGGATAGATTTATTATTGCTTATTGCAAGCTTATTCTTAGAACTAACAATTTTCACTTAAAACTAAAGATAAAAAAAATAAGAGAGTTTTTAAGAGAGAGATGGTGAGATGGTAGTCGAAGAAAGGCAGAATATCGTTAACTTCACGAAGCATTCTAGACATTGGCTCCAAGTGTCCGTAATTCGTTCGGTGAAGATTGAGCCGGAACAGTGGCACAGACCTAAGTCGAAGTAAAGAAGGACAATCGATATTCCCAACTAAAATTTGATGAATAAAGAGAATGTCGGCAACTTTTCGACGTATAGAAAGGGGTTGTAAATTTATAAGTTTAAGCCGGTCAGTATAAGGTGGTAAGTTTTGGCTATCATCCCAGGGAAGACCACGTAAAGTGAATCGTAAAAACCTGCGTTGAACAGCTTCTATCCGGAGGATGTGTGTTCTGTAGTAGGGTGACCAAACTTGGCTTACATATTCAAGAAGAGGCCTAACAAAGGTTATGTAAAGAGATTTGGTAACATAAGGATTGGAAAACTCCTTAGACCAGCGCTTGATGAAGCCAAGGGCAGAGTTGGCTTTCTTTATTATGTTATCAATGTGGGAACGGAAATTGAGTTCCTTATCACAGATAACACCTAAATCACGGAACTCATTCACTAAGGGAACAGGCAGATTAAAGATTAGATAGCAGCGAGGTGAAGTAGGGGGCCGCTTACGGGAATACGTTATAGCCTGATACTTCTGACACCAAGTACAAAATCTGTCAAGATCTTCCTGCAGTGGTAGGCTGTCTGAGGAAGAAGATATATATCTAAAGATTTTCATGTCGTCTGCGTAAACAGATATGTATGAATTTTTAATGATGCAATCAACATCATTAATGGCCAGAAGAAATAGTAAGGGGCCAAGGTGGCTGCCTTGAGAGACACCAGAGGAGGCTTTAATTGGGTCAGAAATCATGGACCTAAATAAAACATAGTACTGTCTTTCATTTAAATATGATTGAACCCATGTTATAGAGTTTATTTGGAGCTTTTAATTTCAGAAGGATTATATCATGTGAAATCCTATCAAAGGCTTTGCTGAAATCGGCGGCAATCACATCAACTTCATTTCCAGATTCCAGTACACATAAAGTGCTTGATACGAATTCCGTTAAGTTGGTGGTCGTAGATCTACCTTTGAGAAATCCGTGCTGGTTTTAGGAAACAATAGGTTTAGAATGGAAAAGCATTGTGTCATAAATAATGCTCTCGAAAAGCTTAGGTATGCAGGACAGCTTAGCAATTGGTCGATAGTTGGAAATATCATCTTTTCGGCCTTCCGTCGAGGGAAATAATTCCTGGGTAATAGAAAGCTGAAAGAGTGCTGTAAGAGCTAGCTGGGCTAGGTGCATTTCACATTTCTTTGAAAATATAGGGAGAAGATCATCAGGGCCGGCGGAATAATCATCTTTGAGGTTTATTATTTTATCTTTGACTTGCTCTAAAGTTATAGACACAGATTCCAAAGTTGTTTGTGGGCAGCTACGAGTATTTAAATAGGAAAAGTAAGAGTGGTCTGGCTCTTGGGAATGGGTGGCGAACGCTTGGCTAAAAAAAGTTGCGAAGAGATTTTCTATAATTTGGGAATCGCCCGAGGACTTATCTAGAAAATTCAGAGATGATGGATAGTTATCCGATTTACTTTTAGTTTTGATGAACTGAAAGAATCGCTTGGGGTCGGAAATGAGTGTGCAGTCCATTTGGTTTAAATAGCTGTCATATAGAGTTTGACAAAGTACAGAGAAATTTATTAGGGTAGACTGGTAGTAAAAGAAATCAATGTCGGAACGCGATATTAAGTAAGTACATCAGAGCTTATTTCTCTTATTATGAAGAGATCGCAGCTCTTTATTGTACCAGGGTGGTGATGATGATTGATTCTTTTTGGGTAAAAAAGGTACAGATGGGGAGAGACATTTGAAAATTTCGGTATAAAAGGATGCGAGAGCATCCGTAAAGAAATTCAAAATTGGCCATACTGAGGAGGTTATTCAGTTTGGTGTAGTTAGCTCTATGAAAATTAAAACTGTAAGAATACTCATAAGAAACGCGATTAAGACCATTGTCATACGCCAACGTAAGAGAAAGGGGAGGGTGGTAACTATCCAACTTAGAAAGAAGATGTCTGCTTTCTAAAATGATGCAGTTATCTGTATCAGTGGCGAAGACTAGGTCGAGTTGCCTGCCAATGTGATACCACTTAATTGATACAGACCAGAGTCAGTAAAGCAATCGATGAAAAGGTTTTCTTTATCAGAGGTGGGATTTATTGCAGTAAAGTAGGACTAGTCAGTCTGAGCCCATACAAGCTTAGGTAGATTGAAATCACCTAAAAAAATAACTACGTCGTTGGAATCAGCAGCATTAAAAATGCTAGCTGGTAACCTTGAATTGGTTGAGAGGGGCGAATATAGCAGCAGCAAATATTGTATATAGGTTGCGCTTGCAAATAGGAATTCTAGCGCAAACAAATTCAAAGAATGCAGTGGACGATTTTTTAAAGGGTTTAGACTCGAGACGAGAGTGTATAGCTAGAAGTACCCCACGCCATATAAATTTTCCTCTTTATCTAGACCATCGTCACGGTGTAAATCAAAGTCTTGGGAAAATAATTCATTATTCTTAATATTAGGGGTGAGATTGGTTTCTGTGAGTGCAAAAATGTCGTAGTTCACTATAAGTCGAGTACTATAAGAAACACTATACAGTATGTCCGAGTATTTTTCATTGTTGCCCAGTGTAACCAGAAAGAGAAAAAAAATCTAATATGCACTGTAATGATTTCAGAGCTGTATGGAGAATCGAGCAGCGGGTGGCACGGTTGCGGTTGAACGGCGTTTGCTCGTCGGAGGGGTAGGATCTTGCTGCTTTTCTCTGAAATTTACAAATTATCGTGCCATAAAGCAAAGGTAAACGAATGTAACTTAAGGTCGTAGACTATTGCAAATTTGAAAAGAATGTTATATGAACTTGCTTATAAACTATGGTGTTTTAGGTGTTGTGACACCAGAAGGAACCCTCCCACAGTAACTGGCTGACCAATTACACTATGACTATTCCTTCCTATATCTATGTTGGAATAGTCCCCAACTACCGTATCCGAACACTTCACTAGTCGATCATTCCAACAATCCTAAAGGGCTTAGCGCAACGTCATGTTTTAAAATAACACGTGTATAGTCAGTAAAGGTATCAAAAAGACTATAGATCATTTTATTGGGTCTATAACTTAATTCGTGCGGTTTGCTAAGAGATGGCGTAACTTGTATTATTCCATTGGAACATGCGTTGGAAAGCTACTGTCATTGTACGTCATTTCAGTATTCATTTGAAGCGTACACAACAATAATTTTTTTCACTCAAATATGTCGAACTCTGTGACTGAAAAAGTGTTTTTGCGGGGAGTTCTTCTTCATTACTTTAATATGAAGAAAACTGATGCCGAAAGTCATCGTATTTTGGTGGAAGTTTATGGTGAACATGCGCTAGCTGAGCGAACGTGCCAAAAGTGGTTTGCACGATTTAAAAGTGGTGATTTTGGCTTGGAAGACGATGAACGTCCTGGGCAGCCAAAAAAGTTTGAAGATGAAGAACTGGAAGCATTACTCTATGAAGATTGTTGCCAAACACAAGAAGAGCTCGCAGAATCTCTGGGTGTCACTCAAGCAGCCATTTCAAAACGTTTAAAAGTAGCTGGATATATTCAAAAGCAAGCAAATTGGGTTCCACATGAACTCAAGCCGAGAGACGTCGAAAGGCGGTTTTGCATGTCCGAAATGCTGCTGGAACGCCACAAAAGGAAGTCATTTTTGCATCGGATTGTTACTGGTGATGAAAAATGGATCCGTTACGACAACCCCAAGCACAAAAATTAATATGCGAAACCCGGCCAATCAGCCAAATCAATTGCAAAGCCGAATATCCATGGCGCGAAGGTAATGCTCTGTATTTGGTGGGATCAGATGGGTGTGCTGTATTATGAGCTGCTAAAACCAGGTGAAACCATCAATGGACAACGCTACCGAACACAATTAATCCGTTTGAAAAGAGCAGTGGTCGAAAAACTCCCGGAATATGCGACCAGACACGAGGCAATAATTTTCCATCATGACAACGCTCGGCCCCACGTTGCTATTCCGGTTAAGAACTATTTGGAAAACAATGGATGGGAAGTCTTACCCCACCCGCCTTATAGCCCAGACCTTGCCCCTTCTGACTACTATTTGTTCCGGTCGATGCAGAACGCCCTCACTGAAATACGGTTCACATCAGAGCAGAATATCAAAAATTGGCTTGATTCATTCTTGGTTGTCAGGCCGGCGCAGTTCTTTTGGGATGGGATCCACAAATTGCCAGAAAGATGGGAAAAAGTCAAAGCTTCAGATGGGCAATACTTTGAATAACACTATTGTACATGTTTTTTTTAAATAACGTTCAAATTACAATTCGTTTTTGAATTTTTAAGTATTCTGTATGTGGGTAATACACTCGTACACATCACTGATTGGTTGGAAAGTTAAAATAATTTAGTGTTTCAAATTACTTTGTTAAATTGCATATATAAGATACCTATTTTATTGGATACTACGTCAAATTCAAATCTGATAGGATATGTGAGTCAAATCTTATTCAAAATGTGTCTTTAAATATTAAGTAAAAGTTAAGATAGTTTTAGATTTTACATATGTGTAGGTAGTATAAGTATTCAGCGTTTACGAAAATTTATGTATATAATAAGACTAAAGAAAAAAAAATTAAATGTTATGTACTCACTTTCATAATAAAGATCCAATTCGTTGAAATTTGAGCACAAAGTTCAGCATGCGGATGTAATATTGAATAACTTTCTAATACAAAAAGTAAAATAGTTACTTTTCTCTGGCTTTTAACACTACTTATTTAGATAAAAGAAATTTAGGCAAATGAATTTATTTTAAATCTACTTTTACTCGTATATGGTATGAAATTTAAAGGAAAAATCGAGTTTGATTATAGAATATTCGTACAATTATTAATTTAACACTGTTCTATGTAATTAAGGACACTGAATTACAACTCAGCCATTTGATGTTACAGGGAATTACATGAATTTAATGTATCTTGATTTTTATGAGCTTGGTGGAGTTGGTGCACAACCAATTTTGTCTTCACTTTGTATAGTTGCAAGAACTTGATTGAAGTAAATTGCTGTTTTGGTGGTTTGGGATAAATGATGAGTTCGAACTCAGGTGGATCCGATTAGGCTTTTGATGCTTGGAGGTTATTGTAACCATGTGCTCGATCTTTGTCTGTGCATTTGCATGGGCAGTCAGAACATAGTCGCCTTACGACTCGTAAAAAAAGGCAAAATGAACCTTAGCAGAACAAGAGTAGGTTTTCTGCTAAGGTTAATATATCTTTCTTTTTGTGCGTGCACTATGTGCAGAATAACTACAAAGTTGGGAATATTTCCAACTGCACCATAGCAAGAAAATGCTAGCAGCACAAAAGAAATTTTGGACAATGAACCTCCAAAACTATGTGAAACGCATTAATGTAAAGAAAAAGAAAGCATGGGATGTTGCACTGCCTTAAATACCTTTCGGAAAACAATAGAAGTTTAGCCAACTGCAATCGGTGATAATACCAAAACGCAGATTGGTATAAGAGTTGGGTTTACACTAACCAATCCGGTTTGTGACTTGGGTATTTAAGCCAACAGTTAAATTTTGAAAACCCAAAAAAAATATTTTGGTAGTTCTTGACTTTCAAAAAGGATAATTGTCTACGGATCACGCCACAGCACTTAAGGCTACTCAATCCATCTTATTCACCTCAGACCTCGGGACACTTTTTCGATTCCTAAGGCTGGATTTGGAGGAGAATTATTTTATTATCGGCGGAGATTCTAACGACAAACATAGAGAATGGGGGAATATACACCAAATAACAGAGGGAATCTACTATGCAATTGCACAGCACAGTTTAGTGTATCGACTCGGACTTAAGGCGACGGATAGTTCGTCGTTTCCTAGATATGGGTCTATTTGGATCTCTTGCTGTTCTATCCTCGAATAGAACTAACAGGCGTTGAGTTAATAACCAACATACCATAAACAGTCAACGCACTTTCGTGTATGACAGTGACCACCTCTTAGCCTTAAGCATAGAAAATAAGTATATATAAGTATAAAATGTAAACAAAGTCGAAAGACATAGATATAAGAATTTAGAGTAGCTTAGAGTGCCTGTGTGGGGCCAGTAAGTTAGTATAAGATTGTTAAGTAATTTTAAGCTAGCATTTAAGCATTTTTTGTTAGTATGTAAGAGTTAATGATTAAGATAATAAAATGCATTTAAAACTAAAAACTATGACAGTGACCATTGCGATCTCAGCACCGAAATAACGGTTCCCAACGAAATTGCAGAATTGGATGAGTTTGTAGCTGCGTTGGACACATTTCTCCAGAACAGAGCACTCTCCTTAAATTCCCTCTACCCACGGTTCAACAGAAATGTGTTAAACGAGGAGATTGACATGTATCAAAAAATAATGGACGAGACAATTAAACGAACAATGGACAAAACGATACCTCGGTATCAACACACTGCAACGAGGACCTACGAGTATTCCGCAATGCAACTATTGACGCACTGCACTGACATAAAAGTAGACTGCTGTCAAGACTAAAAAACTTGTGCAGGCAGTTTATCGATAGACATAAACCAGAGATCATGACACAGAAGTCATCAATCAAAAGCCCCCAAACATTAATAAAAGAAAATTGCAGAGCATCGGTAAGTTTGTATTGGGACAATAAAATTCGGGCTCTATACTTGATGGAGTGACCTCCTTGGGAATTAAATAATTTTTTTTTTAAATGTTTTTTTTATATTATTCAATATAGTCCCCTTTTAGTTTGATACACTTATTCCAGCGATTTTCCAACTTCTTGATCCCGTCCGAAAAGTTATTTTCCGGAAGGTCTGCAAAATACTCCTCCTTGGCCTCGATGGTTTCCTCGCGTAAGCTGAATTTTTTATTGATGAACCATCTTTCTAATTACCAATCGACGCCAAAAGTCCGCCCGATTCCGCATTAGCAAGTTCAAACACTCTTTCGAAGTGGTCTCGCCTTCGTGTTTTTGGTCAGGAATGAGCATGCGCGGCACCCAGCGGCAGGATAACTTTTTCATATGCAGAATATTGTCCAAAATATGGCATATGCGCTCAGTATTAGTCTTCGTGATATCTGCTAGCTCGCGCACCTTCACTTTCCGGTCAGCCAACACCATTTTATGTATTTTTTTGACATTGACCTCTGTAATCGCATCGGAGGGCGCTGCCGCTGCGGACTTGATCGGTATTGGAGTTGCGGCCACCACGAAACTCTCGAAACCAATATTTGACGGTGTAATCTGACAGAGCATTGGCCCCATAATATTTACCCAACTTTTCTTTTGTTTCCTTCGCCGTTTTGCCTCTCAAAAAATAATGTTTTATGAGAGAACGAAAATAGTTTTTGTGCATACTCAACATGATGCCAAACACGTCAACAACAATCAGCTGTCAAAACAAAACTAAAGACAGCGCATTCTGGATGTCACTTTTCACTCCATCTAGTACACCAGCAGCCCGAATATGTTCCCGCAAATAAATAAAATATTTCTTGTCTTAAAATCTAATACTTGTAGCAGCAGGTATACATAGATTCAAATGAGGCCGTTGATGATGACGATTTCTTTGTGATCGAGGATCCGCTAGAGAAGGCGCAGAGGCTATAGGAGCGAAAATCGAGTTCTTGTGCACAATTTCTAACTTCGAAATGAAATAGTGAACTGGCGATTCGAGAACTCGGGTTTCACCCAGTTCAGTGACGAGAATATTGCAAATACTGTCATCGCCGTCGACAGGGTACTACCCCCGTTCATTTCGAAGGAAGAGCTCCGAACGATCTTCGAATCCCTTAGAAGTAAGAAATCAGTGGGAACCGATGAAATACCGAACATTGTGCTTCGACATCTCCCACTAAAAGCGGTGGACATTTATACCACCCTGTTTAATAATGCTATAAATAATGCACATTATCCAGCGCATTGGAAAACTGCGGTGGTACATCCCATCCCCAATCCGACGAATCTCCGGTAGATCAGTCTTCTTCCAAACATCAGTAAGGTGTTCGAGAATGTGATCAATAGAGTCCTGACTAAGTGGGTTGAGGACAAACATATATGTAGTTCCGGACAATCAGTTCGGTTGTAAGGCAGGGCATGATGTCACTCATGAAAAAATTGGCGAAAGTTTTCTAGGTAGGTAAAAGTCGCTGTTGAAAAGATCAATCCATTTAGGCCTATTGGCCCGTTGTGATGCCACGTGGATTTATGATCCTCTTACTCATGGAGCCAGTTTGAGCTTATGATGAAGCGTAGGAGACTGTTAACGTCTATATTCTTTAGATCGTTTAAGCCATAGTAGAAGAAAGCTCCTAAGTGAAGTTTTCTTCTCTGACAGAGAGCTGGACATAGGTATACAGAGTAGGTGGAGGATTGTGTCCTCGTTTGTAAAAATGCAAACCTTTCTGCATTCTTGCCTATAAGGCAGTGTCCAGTGATGGCACTCATAATGACGCTGAGATGTTTCATGTTTAGAAGGATTAGACTCTTAAAGCGATTTAGATCCAGCTTTGGCCAGATCTGTTTGGTCGCTAGACATGTTGGCCCAACAGTCCACCTTTTACTAGCATCCAGCTTTAATATTGGTTTGCACGTAGCGGTAGGTATACCTACGCTATCCTTTTCTGATAGAACAGGTAGAGTGGTTCGTCGGCCCTACAATTCCCTGGAATGTCTTTGTGGTCCGGCACAGTGGAATTGCTCAGCTATTTCCGTAAGAGATGATCGACATTAAAGGGCGGTTTTAGCATTTAATGAGACTGAGTCCAGGGATTTGATAGCGGCCTGACTATTTGACTATTCGAAAAGATTTGGATGTCGTCCTTTGAAAATACCACGTTTTTCTTCAGCCAGGACAGAGCTTCAATTCTGCCTGGAAGGAGAGACTTAGATTCAGCTTATCTGAGAAGATACCGCCACCAACCCCACTATCGGTTTTAGATCCATCTGTGTAGAAGTGGATTGACTTGTCTCCATGAAAGTATCTTCCTCCCAGAAGGTTCTAGAGGGGAAGCTTACAGTACATGGAAGTCTTTGTCAAACCAAGATTAAGGCATTGTATAATCGATGTTCTCTGTGAGGATTCCTAATGTATTAAGAATGCTGGCGTGGCTAAATGAATTATTTGTCCACTGTGTAGTCGCTTTAAGCCGAATAGCTGCAGTCGCAGCTTGCCTGCGGAAGATATCGAGGGGAGTCAAGTGAAACAGAATATCTAATGTCGCGGAAGGAGTAGAACGTAGGGCTCCGCTTATGCATAGACATGCTGTTGTTTGAACTTTGCTTAATTTGCTGCTGTTGACTGCGTTGTCCAAGGGCGTCCACCATAAAACCACCCCGTAGGTTTTACGACTGAGATGTTTAGCCAATGGGGTAAGCGATGTTGAAGGCCCCATTTGTTCCCAATGGCTTTTTTGCAAGAGAATAGAACTAATGTAGCTCTCTTTACTTTTTCTTGAATATTAGGTTTCCAGCTTAGTTGCATGTCAAAAATGAGACCCAAATATTTTGTAGTATCGGAAAAGACTAAAACTGGTACCGTTTACTGAGGGAGGATCTATGATTGGAATTTTGTAGACAGGAGGACAAAATCTGGGGGTTTACTCCCAATTCACAGAGATCTGCCAAATGGGTTAATCTATTGAGATTTAGTTGAAGGAGTTCATTAATGGTATTAAGATACTTACCTGAGGCGGCTATAGCAACGTCATCCATAGGCAATCACCCTGCTGCCAACCGATTCCAGATATATCAGCAGTTCATCTAATACTAAGTTCCCGAGAAGGGGAGAGAGGATACCGCCTTGCGGCGTACCTCTGCTGACACATCTTTTAGCAGAATACCCACCCAGTTTGGAGTTGATTATCCTGATTTTTAGCATAAGACTGATCAACTCCCCAAGTGAGACGTCTAGTCTGAGGTCCTTTGGGGCAACAAGAGAACATTTTCCGGCTTTGGGAATGAAAACTACATTGGCTTCTCTCCATGACAAGGGGATGAGGATCATTTCTCCGCAGCTCCTCATGATATTCTCTAGCGTTAGCCTGATGATATCTGAGGACCTTTGTAGCTCGGCAGGTATCATACCGTCCGGGCTAGCAGCGCTTAGAGCATCTTGTCTCTTGTAATCAGACCGCGAATTTTAGTCGGAATGTGGGTATCCAGTAGCAGGTCCAAAAGGCGTCGGTCTTTTGCAAACGGTTAGGCATCGTAGGATTTGTAGAGAGGGTTTTTCCGAGCCGCCATGCCTTAGAGGTTTCTGTGATTTTGTCACAGAATGACCTCCAGGATTGCCGCATTGCCTTCCTCAGTTTTTTTTTTATGTATTTTGAGGGATTCCTTGTATGAGTCCTGGTTGAAAAGTTTCCTGCAAACGTTTTTAAGCGATCTCAGTACTAATGTCCATCAGTGCGGCTTTTTCTTGCCTCTAGAATGAATAAGAGGGCAGGAAACAGGTGAAATCCCAAACTTTCATGTCAAGCTCGATGGTGTTACGCAGTGGACTTAAGAGTTTAGAGGAAAGTATTTTTGAAAGTGCTCCTCTGTATTTTAGCCAATCAGTTTTCCGATAATTCTGGATAGCTAGTTGTCGGGAATGAACAACATTCAAACTGAATTGGATGTATCTATGATCTGGAAAAGAGCATTCTGATGATACCATCCAGTTACGGAGGTGGGTTCATTGCCAATGTTGCAAACTATGAGGTTATTACTTACAGTGTAATCAAAAACTGACTTTCTTATATCGTTAATGTCGGTACTACCCCATACCATGCGATGCACGTTTACATCGCATCCGATGATGAGGCTAGTTTTCTACCTTCCAGCTTCGAAGACCACCTTTTCTAGGCTGTCGCCAGGGAAGGGCCTACATATTCGTGGCCAAGATATGCTGAAATTTGGAAGTACTCGTAAGAGTATATTAAGGCTAAGTTTCACTAATACGAGTATGTACGAGTATACAAGTTTTGATCTTATTTTTGTGTTTTGTATAGAGCGGAACGTAATCAAATGTGTCCTTAGTTCACGAACCAAGCCTTCTGCATTCCGTGGTTCATGGATTAGGATGGTATCTTTTGCGTTTTTGTATAGACGCAGAATGAGTGCGACTGAGGCTTTTTTGGTTAATCTGAAGCAACCGTAGCTACAATCAACCAGAGAAACCTCGACTACTTTATCATTTGAGGTCTCCGATTCTGAAAATATGCTCGAAAACTCATGATCATCCTTCGATAGTAAGGGATCTCTTTTTGATTTGTCGTCAGTTTCCATTTTCAACAGTGTTTCGGTGGCGGAGACCGTCGGCTCCGTTGTCACCTCAGAAACATTGGGGTCATCGTTATTCATTTCAGAAAAGGATATCGGTGGTCCAAGATTTGAGGCTGTATTTCTTGCTTCATTTAAAAACTGAGGAGCTCATAATTTTTGTAAACTCTTAGAGTTATAGAGACGAATCCGAACCGAATTATGCCTTTAGTCTCCGCCAGATGTTTAAGGGATTCCTAATTGATAACAATTAAAGCGCACCTTTAAGGGTTCCTTCCGGTCATGAGTCGGGTTGATGAGCCTAATGATATCCAGAATGCCATCTGAAAAGGAAAGTTTAGCTGGAATCTAAGTGCAGGTTCTAAGTCTGATAGGAACATCCTCCTTAGCCACAATTTCGAGATTGGCATCCGACTAAACCTCTCCTAATCCATCTACGGATTTTGAATAAAGATTGAGAGATCTTTGATCGGCCCAAGGGATAAGCTTGAAGTGGCCTTGGTACCAGCTATCATCGCTTGTGCTGGGAGTTGGTATAGGGTTTTCCTGCATGGTAGCCAAGAAACTGCCGAAGATTTTAACTTGACCAACTGCCACCCCGAACATTATTTCATGACTTTGGGAAAAGACCCAGGCAGACCGTGGTGGCGTTTTAGCTCCTTTGATTTTGAGTGTTTAGAGAACCTACACAGTTTCCTTCAAAGATCTCTGGCGCTTCAACATTTTGGGCACGGTGGGTAATCTGTCTTCTAGGATGTTGTTAGCCCATTTTATCTTGTTCCACATGTCCACGGTTGTCTCGACCTCCGGAATGGATCCGAGGGTATCGGTAATGCATGAATCATTTCGGTGCTTTATGTACAATAGAACACCTTGGATAGGGTTTACTGACTCGGCTGAGTCCCTGATTTCCATTTTGAGGGAGGAAACTTAGTAGCAGCAGGAAAACCGTGGCCTGCTACAAACTTGCTGCATCTAGGTCATAGAGGGTTTGGATTTTGCCTCGTTGTATTTTGGCTTTGGAAGGTGCCCTATGGCTTGCCATAGATTTGCTTTTGCTTGGCATTGCAGGAGACTTGCAAATCTTAAAAGAGTACCCATTCCGAATTTTGTTATTAGGGGTGATTCCACAAAGTATCCCATGAGTAGTGCAGAAATGAAGGTCCAACTGTAAAGAGATCCGCTGTATACCGATACGGCTAGCTAATCTGGAGGTCACAAAGTATCCATGTTGTAGTGTTAGTGACTGAAGAAATAAAAGTTGCTCTTGGCTTCATGCTATCCGTTCATATTGCATTAGCTCAGAAAGGTATACATTGTTCCAACTATAATTGAAACTGTCCATCCAAAGCCTTCTCCGGCTGAAGCAAAATAGAGCTTGTTGTAAGCCTGATGTATGATCTGCATTAATAAACGAAACTGATTAATGAGAGTGCTAAACATTTCCATTGGTGTAACTGTCAGAAAGAGCTGATAACTAGATGTCAACCAAGAAGCTAAGACCTATGGGGCCCAACAGCACGTTGCCAAACACACCAAATATTTGAAAATATTGTTTCAGAAAATGCACCCACCTTATCTAAATGATTGAACTGTATATGTTCAACAATCTTTTAATAATAAATATAGTAATTGAGATTAAAAACAAAATTTACAAAAAAACAAAAATGTTTTCACAGCTGTAAGCTCAAACTAACACTTCTACAGGGCTTACGAAATCGCTGATAGGCGACGCGTTTGAAGGCTAGCAATTCTCGGCTCAAACGTACTACGGCCAGTGCCCCTACCAGCTAAGTTCATATGGCTGGGGTGCTGTTTGACTGATAATATGCAACATGAAATGTGCTACAGCTTCAGTTTGTCTCCAACGTCCCTTAATCACCTAAGTCTTCTCTGTGGCTACAAAATCAAAACTTTTCCCAGACGAAATTTTACTCGCAATAAAGTTTAAATAATCTCACATCCAAATGACACCTAACTGATAAAGTTCTAGATAAAAGGTCTCCCTTTCAAGCCAAGTACTTTACTCCACATGACTGCCAACAAATCAGTAAATGTGAATGACCTTGGGTAGTGCGTTTTTAGTACATGCCTCCGTCAAATCGCAGGTGTTAAATTTTGTCTCCTTTGCAAAAACTGCAAACTCAGCCAGTCAGCAGCTCGAAATTCTTACGTAAATTTTGAACTCTCCTATCAGTACTTGAACTCATGGGAAAATCCATATTTTCCATGTGCAGTGGACAGAAAAAAAAAAAAAAAGCAAAACACAAGGGATTTTCCGTCAAAGGTGTCGTCTGTCGATGTGTCGCCTGCCTCAGATTGTTCACACACAAAGGAGCAAACAAAAAAAAAAAAATCAAAACTTTCCGATTCGCATTTGAAGTTGTAGTGTACGAGTAGGTAACCCCTTCCCGGGTATCTAGAGTGGACAAATTGGAAAATTTCAAAAATAAAATGTAAACAAATAAGACGCCGCAACTGATAGGCATTGACCGGACCGGCTTTCTGTGATTTTTTTTTCTATCGCAGACGAGATTCGTTCACCTAGAATCAGTCGGAGGGTATTGAACGATCATTCCCCAGTGATTGATGAGGAATGTGATTTTCCAAAAGCGAAATATTTGTGTAATTATTTTGTGTGGCAAACTGATAAGAAATTGCATTGACCCATTCCGATGGTTACAAGGTGTACACAAGGACAATTCTACTCCACACATACTCGCCATACGAATAGCCATTTGAGAAAAATATTTTCGATATCAAAGTTCAAATTGAAAAATGACTAAGAAAACGGACAGCAATGTTTTGAGTCTGAGAACTGCAAGTGAATTGAATTGCTTATCTGGAATTTTGGAAAGTACAAGAAATCAGCAGTATTTTGTTCTAGAAACTGTGCGCACGACATCCTTATATTCACTTCTGTGTAGAAGTAGACAGCCTTGAGTCATATGAACTTGATAGAGAAGAAGTTACTGATCTAGAAATGCTCTATCGCAGAGTCTTTCAACACTGAAGGCACGATAATTCGAACAAACCATTGTCTGTTTTGCACTAATACTCGTGGTTCTGGGAGAAATTTAGCCCCAAATTATTTGGATACAATTTCTTATGCAACTCAGATATATTGCAGAATCTTGATACCTGCATGTCTAGTGCGCAGCGCACTTAGAAGGTTTTTGAGAAGGAACATAGTCATACAACATATTCAATCCAACTAGGTTGAGCTTCAGTTGTTCGTAGCAAATGTTACACAATTATTTCCTAGTTCGACAAATGTGAGGTAGGTTCCTTTCGGAGCATCTATCAGTCTGTTCGAATTTGTTTGAGAAAACCTTAACGTCGGTGAAAACATTGCGTTTCTATAAAGATTTTGGATTCCGCACTGCCTACATATGTATTGAACTAACGCCGGTGAAAGCCTTCTCGAAGTCGATAAAAAGCGAAGACCAGGGAAAGTGTGATGTCTATTGTACTATGGTGATTGCTGTAGAGAGCAGAAGCAGTGCCTAGTTAGATGCGAATTGTCCGTGATTATGATCCTGAATTCTCAACTTCCATCATAAGGCTCTGTAAGAAAAGATACTTTTTATCTAGGCTGGGAACGGTCCAAAATCCCAAAATGCTCTGGAACAACTTACGCTCGGTTGGTGTTCGTAAAAATCATGTTGTGGACGTTTTAGCTGATCTTGATGATCTTAATGATGCTTTCTTATCCAGCTCAATAGAAAATACACCTTCTCTACCCACCTCTCAACATTTTTCTGAACCACTCCTCGTTTTTGAATTCAAAGCTGTATCGGAAGTTAATGTCATCAATATCATTCGATCTCTCAAAGCAGATGCCGTTGGTGAGGATGAGTTGCTATCCGGTTTGTCAAAATGATATTAACCCACATTCTTCATGTAATTACGCACGTAATTCATTTCTGCATAACGTCATCATCATTTCCATCCAGTTGGAAGGTGGCTAAAGTCATTCCTGTCATGAAAAAAACCTGTACCGCCTTTGACTGTAGATTTTCGACCCATCAGTTTATTATCTACATCCTTGCATATCAGTAACCTGTTTAATCTCTGACAAATACGAAATCGCTGAGGCATTTAATGACTACTACACTAATATTGCCAGTAGTTTGCAAAGCTGTCAAGTAAATTCATCTGGTGCTCCCTGTATGTGTGCTGAACCGTTTCAAAGAAAAAACCTATAACATCGCTTGAAATGTTCGAAGCTATTCGCCGTTTAAAAACTACTAATTCAAGTGGCGCAGATGGTATCTCAAGTACGATTCTTAAAAAAATTGTTTGGTTTATAGTGGATGTCTTAAAGGACATCTTCAATAGCTGCGTTTTTGCAGGGGTTTTTCCTGATGAACTCAAGCGAGCGGATGTTATACCTTTGTTCAAAAAAGGTTCTGCAATTGAACTGTGCAACTACAGGCCTATTTCCCTCCTCCCTGTGCTAAGTAAGGTTTTTGAAAAACTAATGAAAGACAGAATAGTACAATTTTTAGATATCAATAATTATTTTAGTCTAAAACAGTTTGGCTTTCGGAAAGGAAAATCTACTGAAGATGCTCTACTGCAGTTTTGTGCCCAAACAATGTATAATCTTGATGGTAAAAGGTGTACAGCTGGCTTGTTCATTGACATTACCAAAGCTTTTGACATGGTCAATCACGGATTTCGTGGCTTTATGCTTGATTGGTTAAAGTCTTACCTAAAAAATAGGTCACAAAGTGTGAAGATTGATGACATAAGGAGCGAAATAAATTTGCTTAACCTGGGTGTTCCCCAAGGCTCTGTCTTGGGTCCATCTACATTAATTCACTTTTTGCACTTGATTTTAAAGGCTCACCAACTGCCTTCGCGGATGACATAGCTTTTTCATATGGAAAGAATAGCCCTTTGGAACTCGTTGCTGATATAAATTGCGATTTGAATTTGTTGAGAATCCGGTTTGAGAATCACAAGTTGATAATTAGCTCCAAAACAAAAATTATGTATTTCACTTTATCAACAGTACCCAGTTTCGGAGTAAATGTCCACTTTCATGCGTCAATGCGACTCCCACTTTTTGTAGTACTCTTAGTTGTGATGATAAATGTTTTCTTATCGAGAAAGTAGATGAATATAAATATCTAGGTCTTACTATCGATTCCAATATGAGCTTTTCGAATCACACGGATTCTCTGAGGAAGTATTTCCGTTCCACACTGAGATATTTCTATTATTTGTGAAATATCTGCTCCACAATTCTTCTAAAGAAAATTTACTATGGGATCTTTCATTTAAAGCTGCAATATGGAATTTCCTGTTGGGGAGGTACTTATCATACCAAAATACAACCTCTATTAGTTTTACAGAAGCATATACTAAGAAAGTTATGTCATAAACATGTTAGATACCCTAGTTTTCCTTTGTTCTGTGATCTTAAAACCCTTCCTGTTCGTCATCTCTATTGTTTTAAAGTATTGAAGTCATTCTTTATGAAATCAGGGAATCGAAATTTTAGATTAATTTCGAATTACAATTTACGAGGTAATCTTTCGTACTTGTTACCTGTACAATTTGCTCGTACCACTGCCTACCGTAATTTCTATTCCGTTTTGTCATTCCGCCTCTTTAATAAACTTTCACAGTCTATCAGGGCAATAGCAATACCTGGAATTTTTTTTAAAATGTCTAAAAAACTGACTTCTGAACCACAACTACGCTAGCTTAGAATCTATTATTTTTGACACTCTGATTTAACTTTAATTTAATTCATTTGCCTTCCTTAATCTTTCTTAATTTATGAATTTAATTGATTTCTTTCGTCATCCTGCTTCTTTTGTTAATTGATTTTACTATGAATTACCTTTGTTGTTTATGGCCACCCCATCATAAACTTTAATATTAATGTAAATAACTGATTAAAGTGGCATTCAAAACTATTCCACTACTTTTGTTAGTAAAATACAGAATGTCTCAACATTTTATATAAATAAGTTTTGTGCGTTAAACTAGTTATAATATTTTTTAATGAATTGTATTTGAATTATACTCTGAATACTATATGAAATAAAATTATCTTATCTATCTTGCCTATCGAAAATTTTGGAGAAAGTCCTCGCCACGCAAATCTCGAGTCATCCAGATCTACATAAGCTACTTGCTTCGGTCCAGTCTGGTTTTCGAGCCAGTCTAGTTGTTCTCGATCATAAAGACATCAGCTATGACTTGGACTGCCTCACTATACTTTGCCTACTTCTCTCCTACTCCTCCTCCTCACCACACTTCAAAGGCTTTTGACACAGTCAACCAACCACTCAATTCTTTCTGAGAAACTGACAAGGTATTTTTGGATGTAAAGAAAGTTGGGCATATTGTGGTTATTGTGGTTAGACTACCTCAGGGCTCAGTACTAGGTCCAATATTGTTTTGTATATTTATTTGTGACCACCCCAAAGTTTTCTCAAACTCTAGTCTTCACTTCTTTGTGGATGATGGACAAATATACTTATCTGGACCTACTGGTGTAGTTGAGGATCTTGTTTTGCTGGTTGAATGAGAATCTATCCGCCATTTACCAATGGTTGCTACGTAATTATTAGATCCTCAATCCAGTAAAGTTTCAGCTGATTTCAAAATCCGAAAAACTTCCCAATACTAAACTATTGCCGCCGGACTCTATAATTACCCAGGGTTTTAAAATAAGCCGGTCCCTCTCTTCTTTAAGCCACATTTTTTTTTATAATAAGCGCACGCTCAAGGAATTTGTGTAGCCATAAAATATTTATACACCGCGCGGGTGAAGGAAATTTAGGGAGGAAGAATATGAGGTACTGATGTATACCTCTGGTCTTAAATGTTTGCAAGTTATAACGACCAGGAAATAGAGAGCTCGGCAGGGCATTCCAAAAGCGAGTTGTATGCGATGAGCATTCATAGCAAGACGGGTTTTAGTGTTGAAGGTTTGAAGGGACGGAATGTTATTAGCGATTTCAATGAAGCACTGGTGGTGGAAATAGCGGTAAAATAAAGTGAGACAGGAGACATTACGTCGGCGTTCTAGGGTGTCAATTGACTGACTGAGAATAGTATCACGTACGAGTTTTATCGCATGGTTTTGAATCCTATCTAGCAGGTGCAGAGATGTTTTAGGAGCACCTGACCAGATGTGGGCATTGCACTCCAATTTTGAGTGGATGAATGCCTTATATATTGACGCCAGATCAGAGGGGGAGAAATATTTCTAACCTTTACATTTCGCAGCATTTTTGGTGACATGTGGTTATTTCAACGTAATTTTATTTTTTTTTCTATTTTATTTTATTTATTTATTTAGTTACCACTGTACATTTGAGATGGCCTCCGCCCAATTACCAAGGCTTCGCCCATCAATGACATTGTCTAATAAAAAGCGGGGGCAAAGCATATTACTGGTCTTATCGTAAACATTTACAGATGACGCCACCGAAGATTGCTGCGATTTGATCAGTTACAAGTTGCCGGTCATAGGTCTTGTTGGCGGCTGGACCACCGGTAGTCCATACCAGGACTTAAATCACGGTACGATGGGAGTCAGGAGCCCCACGGATTTCGGTCCGGGCCTGACTTGTTAGAGGTAGGCCCCCTTGTGGGAGCGTCATGGTGACTGTGGTTTAAATCCAAATCGCGGGTAGGGTCTTCCTGTTGGTTTGACCCATTGTATGTAGAGTTGCAAATAAGTACTGGGTGCCGTGACCCTAAGAGCAGTAAGAGGTTTTAGATCGGCCTCGACTCATACCAAGGGTGGAACTTGTGCCTCCAACACAGTGCCGAATTGGTATCGAAGGATTGACGGAGAGCGATGGCAAGGCGTATTCTTGCTCCCATGGATGTATGGGCATCCCGTAAACATAAGTCTACATGACAGGTGGTTTACGTTAAAAACCAGAGACTATGTATTGTACATATGTACATTTGAGAATATAAAAGATTGTAATTAAATTCATTTTAGCAGATTCAGTATTTAGAGTTAGATAGAGTTGTAAGTATGTGTGTATTTATTTGAGAAATTTCAATAATTATTAGAAAATTAATACAAGATTGCTGAGAACAGTTTCTTGGGTTCGATATTCAACCTCATAGAAATGGGTAAATTGTTCCATAAACTGACGGCACGAATGAAAAATTGTCTTCGCATGGCTAAGCAGGTATGCTTAAACGGCTTCAATGAGTGGTAGCGTGTGGATGGAGTTAATACAAGTTTTTTTAAAAAAAAAATATGATGGTCCTTTTTTATAAATCAAATGTTAAGAGAGCATCCCAAAATTTGACGAGAATGGGAAGATACGTGGTGGAACCTGCGAAGGTTAAAGACAAACCGAACAATCGAATTAAAATCCACATTGAGCTTTCGGGATGAGATCGAATCCTTATCCGAGAACAGTTTGCATCCATAAGTTAAAATTGGCACTAGGAGAGCCCTAGCTAACTTTATCTTAATTGCAGTTTGAAGAAAGTGACGACATACTGAAAGGTAGTGCTATTAATATGATCACCCCAGTATAATTGCTACTGAAGATCATACCTAGCTTTTCACGTTGAATACTAATTCTACTTGGGTTCCATTCGGGAAAATAGGGGGAATATCATCGAGATGGGGTACTTCTTTAAATATGGGAATTGCCTTAGCTTTGGTGGGGCTCAACATGAGTTTATTTAGTGAAGCCTAATTGGCGATTGCAGATAAGTCGCCATTAATTTTGGAAATTGCGTCCTCGACAAGTCCTAAAGGAAAGCTTTAATACAACTGAACGTCATCGGCATATATATGAAAATTACAATGGCACAATACAGACGGTAAGCCGTTAATGAGCATGGAAAAAAGAAGATGACCAAGAATTGATCCCAGTGGGACTCCAATGTTCACAGGACGGAAAGACGACAACTGACGATTAAAAGAGACTATTGTTCGAGTTTGAAAAATTGAAAACAGTTGCAAGTTTACTACATAAAATTGACGGGATAACTGAGTCAAAAGCTTTGGAGAAATCCAAAAGCATTACTATTGATAATTTGCCCTCATCGATAGCTTGTCGAACATCATCAGATACCTTTAACAATGCAGTAATACAACTGTGTCCGGATCTAAACCCTGACTGAAACGGGCATATGAGCTTGTTTTTTTCAATATGTCCTTTGATTTGATTATTTATTAATGACTCAAAGGCTTTGGATAAAAATGCCAGGACTGCAATAGGTCGGTATTTATTTGCCTTTTCCTTTTTTTTTTGAATTGGGATGATTATAGCAGTTCCCCATATGAGTTCTCATAACAATATAATTAAAGATATGGGTTATGTGGGAGAGAATAAAAGGTAGAATTATTTTTATAAAGTTAGGGTGGATATCATCTAAGCTAATACATTTTGACCTTATAGCAAAAATAGCTTTGCCAACGGTTATAGGATCTACGACAGATAAAGTAAAAGATCCTTCCAATGAATTCAAGGATAGACTGTGTTGGGGGGTATTTATTTGATTAGAGTTAGCATTAGCAAATTGTTGGTTTAATTCCTCTACGTTCACATCACCGTTGACTACACAATACTTTTTACTCAATCCAATCTGATGTATTTTATTCCACAAAAACTTTTAGGACTTATTGAAGCTAAACTGGTTTGAGAAATGATTGAATTAAGAACGTCTTATCCTCTGGGTCACGTGATTCCTAAGCAGTTTGAAATTGTTCAATATATCAATACACCTACATATACCTTTTCCACAGTCGATAGTAAGAGTCTCTTAGAGCCATGATACTGCGGAAGGAATTGGGCACCCAGGGTTGGTTCTGGGCATAAGACGAGGAGTTCTTAGTGGAACAAATTTTTCAAAAAGATATTGAATATTGGAGTTTAGAATGCTTACTTGTTCATTCGTGTCAGGAACCATGTATCTTCAGTGCCAATTTAAATTGCTGCATTCACTAAATAAATTTGACACATTTATGTTGCAAAAACCAAAATATTGAAAGGATTGATTTGGAAAAGAGTCGACATTTAAATCCAGAGTACAGGAAATTAGATGGTGGTACGAAAACGTTGGATCAGACAGTTGTGGATAATATTTCAATAGATTTTTATCACTAACAATAATTACATCTTACAGAGACGGTGTTTTATTGGGGGAAAAGTGGGAAGCATCGAAAGAGTTTACAAAAAACATACTAAGAGCTTTCATGGCGTCCTTCAGACGATTACTACATGGACTGAGTAAATTCATATTGAAGTCACCACACACTATGAAGTTTGCAGAAAGGTAATTAAATTGCTCAATTATTTCTTTATAACTGACAATATTTAAAGGGACATAAATTGAGGTGAAAATTGTAGGTTGATCGCCGCTTAAAGTCTCAACAAACACAAAGTCATATGAATGCGTGGGAGAGGAACGAAGTAGAGGTCGAGATCTAATGTGGCTTTTAATGTAAATTGCAGATCCACCTCCCATTCGACCATGACGATCAGCACGATAGGGCGGCTTAAAACCCTGCAGAGTAAATAAGTCATCGCCCAATTCAGGACGCTTCCAAGTTTCAGAAATGCAAATTCAATCAAGCTATTCTCAAATACAAACCTAAACACATCAATTTTATTCACCAGGTTTTGTGCATTAATATGACAAACGCAAAGTTCCTTTTGTCGCTTACACATAACATTCACTAAGGACCTTATTGTGGTTGGTCATAATAAAACATTACTATCAGGTGCGAGGTTGAACACAGAAAGAACTCAGCAACGACGGTAGTTAGTGTAAAGCGAGATGGAGAAAAAATTACTGAAATATCTCCAAAATAGATACAATTAAAAAGAAATAAAAGAAAGTGTAGCATTAAGTTGTCACTGAAACACATACCAAGAATGGAATGTTTTTCTGTTTCGACGATGAAAGTGCAACAGCCAGCATTGTATTTTGGAAGCATTAAATTCCACTCTGTTGATAATTCCCAAATTAGTTATGCGTCAATATCGGAATTTAATGAGCTTAACACACGCTGGCGTTCCCGTTCTACAGCCGAAGAGCAGAAACTTGAGTCCAGGAACGAATATAAAAAGCAGAGAGTACTTTGGTTCCACTTTTCGGTGAGACATGCCATCAGATCACCAGTGGACCTGTTGCTACGAAAGTCGTACTGCCGGTCATTGAGAAGTTTTCGTGATTCGAGGTATTTCATAAGCTGATGGTTTATCAGCATTTGGACTTCCTGGTTCTTCCGAAAATTCTCCTTTTTATCTCCTCGATTTTTACGTTGCCCGCGGTTCTTTTTTTTCTGTTAGAAAGCCTTCCGTTTTCTTATCTCCGTTGCAACGACTAAGATTCCACCGCTCGTTCGCCAACTGTTTTTGATTGGAGAAATCCTACGTCACAGGAAACGGCAAATATTTTCTTCGTTGACTTTTAATCATTTGCTCCCCTTTCTACGGTAGTCATCTCCTTTCTTCCTCTTACTCTTATGGCTTACTACTCAATCCTTTGTCCTTTTTGTGTGGCTGAATGCTCTGCCATGTTCGGCAAAGGGAACAAACCTCTTCCACCTGTCAAAACAAAACCCATAACAAACAACGTGAAGCAGGTAAGTATTTCGTCGTGAAATAAAATCTTTTTATTTTTCTGCTGTTTTTCTTTTTCTTTAGGTTTCGTAACAATATTTTCAAAAAATGTTAGTTATTTACAGTTCGGAGCAGACCTGGGCCTCAACCAATGCTCTCCACCTACGGCTAGTTTTTCCTCTTCTGTGTTGTCCCTTCGGGTTGAAATCAAAGATTCTTCGGGATCAACATTGCTCAGCCATCTTATGGGGCTGATAGTATGTTACGAGGGCGTACTTTTGGATTAAAACAGATTTTTTGATAAAAAAATAATTTTATTTTTCAACGTAGTCTCCCTTGAGCTCTATACACTTTGTCCAACGCTTCTCCAATTTTTTTATCCCTTCCAAAAAAAATGATTTGTCGAGGTCCTCAAAATGACGAGATGACTTCATCATTGGAGTCAAATCTTTTTCCACCAAGCCATTTCTTCAGGTTTGGGAACAAGAAGTAGTCGCCCGGAGCCAAATCTGGAGAATAGGGTGGATGAGGGAGCAATTCATAGCCCAATTCATGGATTTTTGCCATGGCAACTGCACATGTGTGCACCCTTGCATTGTCTTGGTGGAAAAGAACTTTTTTCTTGGCCAAATGAGGTCGTTTTTTTTTCAAATCGTCATTGAATCGGTCCAATAAGTTGGCATAATATTCCCCATTGATTGTTCTTCCCTTTTGAAGGTAGTCAATGTGGATTATCCCGCGTGCATCCCAAAAAACAGTCGCCATAACTTTATTGGCTGACAAACCCACCTTGGCCTTCTTTGGCGCCGATTCACCCTTAGAAACCCACTGTTTTGACTGTTGTTTGTTCTCTGGTGTGTTGTGATGGATCCATGTTTCGTCCACGGTTACAAAACGGCGCAAAAACTCCTCCATATTTCGATTAAACAACGCCAAACCTTCCTGTGAAGTTGTTACACGATTGCGTTTGTGGTCGACTGTGAGCAAACGCGGCACCCATCTTGCGGAAAGCTTTCTCATGCCCAAGTGATCATTCAAAATTGAAACCACTGAGCCATGCGAGATCCCTACGGCTTCCACAATCTCTCGCACTTTCAATCTTCGGTCGGCCAACACCATATCGTGAATTTTTTCGATTGTTTCGGGTGTAGAGACCTCAACTGGGCGTCCAGGACGTTCGGCATCTTCAGTGCTTGTACGGCCACAACGAAATTCAGTAAACCACTTTTTTACCATTGAAATCGATGGTGCAGAGTCCCCATAGTATTTATCAAGCTTAGCCTTGGTCTCGGTAATGGTTTTTTTTCGCAAGAAATAATGCTTAATAAGCACACGAAATTCACTTTTTTCCATTTTCTCCTCAAATTAGTGAGTAGTCTGATAAAAATAGCTGTCAAACACAAACTAACTGACGCAGCAAGTTTAAATTTTGACAGGAGTCAACTGACAGATGCCTGTTGACAGGAGCAGTGTTGCTGTTTCAGTAAAGAGGTCAGAAATTCAATTGACCCGCCCTCGTACATTGCTCAGCCATCTTATGCGGCTGATAGTATGTTATATATGTGTACTCTAAGAATTTTTTCCGTTCAATACTGCCAAGGATATCTTCACCCACCTTTGCTAATGTCCATGCTTCTGCACTCCAAGCAGGACTTGTATGAAGAATAAGACCCTCTGTTTCTTGACATGGCCTTATTAATCAAATACGAGTAGCTCGGCATGTAGGTCGCCTGGTCCAACAGCCTTGGTGTACTTAAACTGGAATATTGCTATCCTCAATTAATTTTGGTTCTGGTGGAATGATCTCTTGAATTTCACCGTCATGGTTCATTTTGCCTTACTGCGGAATTTGGGTTGTCCACCCGCTTAACAGTCTGTTCAGACCTGAGCGGTACCCTCATCAAATGTTTTGAGCCAGATTGACAGCGATACATAAGGAAGCCCGAAAACTTCTAAACATGTGATTTAAGACTAATTTGGTGAAAGACTGGGGTCAATACATATCAGAGCAAGAAGAATCTTTGTCTTGAGACTCGCCTACCAGATAACCTGATTAAAACTAACTCACAACCGCCGCCTATCACCGAAGCTGGTAGTGCGCTCAGAGCCACATAGTCCCTTGTTTCTAACGTAAACACCTGTCTGGATGATTTAAGTTTACGGGATGCCTATACATCCATGGGGGCAAGGATTCACCTTCCCATCGCTCTCCGTGAATCCTTTGATACCAATTCGGCACTGTGTTGTAGGCACAAGTTCTACCCTTGGTATGAGTCGAGGCCGACCTAAAACCTCTTACTGTTCTTAAAGACACAGCACTCAGTACTCATTGCAACTCCACATTGGGTAAGACCCTTCCCGTGATTTTGGGTTTAAACCACAGCCAACATGAAGCTCCCACAAGGTGGCCTACCTCAGGCCCGGACCGAAATCCGGGGGCTCCTATCTCCCATGGTACAGTGATTTAAGTCATGGTAGGGACTACCGGTGGTCCTGCCGCCCACAAGACCTATGAGCGGCAACTTGTAACTGATCAAATCGTAGCAACATTTGGTGGCGCTATCTGAAGATGTTTACTATAAGACGAGTAAACATGTTCTGTCCCCGCTTTTTCTTAGACAATGTGATTGATGGGCGTGGCCTTGATAATTTTGCGGGCGCCCGCTGAGTAACACAATACGCTTTTATGACTTTAAGTCGTCTTGAACCCATTGCTTGTATCCACTCATGCTACAAAAAGTATGGACCAGCTGGCAGCAGCTCTGAGGAGAATCTTCCCTCGCATATGCATGCAGCCAACCCTTTAAAGGTAGTCGTTACACCGAAAATCGGTCACCAATAGTTTCAAACCTATCAGTACGACTTTCTTTATGTTGAAGAGTATGGTCGGGTTGCACATACCCAATAATGCTTTGCAAACGTATCCTTTGTCTAAGCTTCAACGCGCACTGCACTTCAAAATATTTTCATCGGCATTGAGGATGTTTTCGGTTGTGCAACGCGGCATGTGTAACTCGGCCAGGCAATACGACGTAGACGAATTACTAGTTTCGTGGACAAGATCGGTGCTAGTGAAAAGGATCCTGATTGCGGATGCTGACTGCAGCGTATATGTGACGGCGGTAGCAATTAAAAGCTGCCCGCCTAGTAGCATTACAGGAAAGCGTCGTGTCTCCAATACTATGTATGGTGCCTGTAGAGTGTCATCCTGAATAACAAACTTCTTTGGACTACACATTCACTTCAAAAACCTTCAAGACACGAGGCTTGTCCCCCCGGAGGATCATCTAGATTAAGACGAATAATAAGACCGATTCAATCCCCTTGCCTCGATCGGCTGGTGGAACATGCTTTCACGGCAATACATCACTGTTGCTTATACAAGACCCTAAACAGCACTCCCTATCGGCCTTTGGGGGCATGGATGAATCTCCTTTCCCTTGATATTAATAGCGTGAGAAGTGGTTATTGCTACAACACCCATTGTAATCATTATAACCTTGTGCGCCGACTGTCTTCTTACGCTGGTCTTATCGACATACCGTCTGATGCAATGACACCAGAACCCCTGCTTTAAAATCGACTTTCGCTGTTCCCAGGATTGTTTTCGGTGAGAATCTGATCTGAGCAGATGGGTGTCTGCGCTGGTGACAACGTTGGTCTTCACTCCTTATTAGGGAAGCTTGATCTTATCTTTTTAACCGGAGATATACGCAACCCTGATGACAACCAACTTTAATGTGAAGAAGTATCTGCGATTATGGGGACAGACAAGCTGTGAGCAAGGTCTTTCTGAACCCTCTCACCACTTCTAAGCTAGATTAACGATGCAGGGCTTCTCTGAATGTAATTCATTGCGTCTTGCTTGAGTGCAATGACATCACGGGAAATGAAATCAACAATAATCTTGTTAGGCTCAGAAGAGAGTTATTCAGGACTGATTTTGGCCTCCATTGACAGTTGGATGGATTGACACGATTCAAGATTGTCCAAATTACCAGTGAATGCTTCGGGGTCAGCGACTTTCTGCTATCTTTTAATAGGGAATACTGCAGGCAGCTTACTGGCGTCATGACGGGACACGACAACATGGTGCGATGTTTGATATGAAATTGATGATGACTCTGTGGATCACTACCTCTGTGAATGTTCGGCCCACGCTCGCATCAGGCTGCATGTACTCGAAGCGCTTACTCATCTTTCTTCGTTAGATAGTGAAATTACAGTAAAAGGAACATACAAGGAGTACAATACGAGTAGGCTATTTCAGTTTTTTATCTGAGTGCTTTGTTCCGGCGGAAAAAAAGTAGAGAAGAAACTGAGGGCACCGCCGGATATCAGGGTGATAATAGCAAATGCCTTCGGTTTTGTATGATGAAAACCATGTGAACTCTTAAAATATCATATTGTAGAAACAAAACGGGTCTAAGGTCAATTCACCAACTAGCAATTTTACTTTAGCATGAAGTTAACCATAAAGAACTGAGTGACTTGACAATGACACATTTGGAAGATGACATTTATACCTCGCTGCCTGATTTCTGGATGAACTCAAATGAACTTTTCAAATCACGTAGAACGAGTAATGGAATGTAAAAAGAAGTTTTTTTTTGTGTTTTTCGCAATCGAGAATTATAGATCTTGAGAATGTTTAACTTGGCAAAAACCATATCTGTTGGGCGGTTCTTCCAAATTACATACTCCGACCAATTGTTAGGAAAGTAATTACCACTTTCCTACGGTGGCGATTCTGTTTTTGGTTTTTTACTTTTCTCATGACACATGTATCCACGTATATCCAATTCTACAAGTAGTCCATTTAAAACACCTGTCTTCTGCATTCAAAAAATATATTCCCAAGCCCAACTGATTTCCACTTCTATTGCAGTGCTTCTACGACTACTTATTCCATTGCCATAAAGATTTAAAGATCACTATCGCACGTGGTACGGATACAAGTCAGTGTTGTGGTGCGACTCTAAACTCTAAACAAAAACAACGAATTCCGCATAGGTAGCATTCCATTTGCACATCACGACCGTTGTCGTCGGTCGTCGCCTCTGGGTTAGAAATATGATAAGAGCCACTTAATTGGGACTAGAAGGTCGGTCATTGAACTGAAGCTCCCTTCTCCTTTTCTACTTAGATAGCCCAAAGAAACCATAGATACTCGTATGAGTAGAGTACCATCATCGTCGTAAACAAGATATTCCTCATAACAAGTTGAACAAACAAAACAAAGTTGTAAGCGCAAGCCAGCGTGCGCATATTCAAAGTAGCACCTGTCAGTTTGATCTAACTCGGTAGCCATTTACATTTCTACGATCAACGCGAAAACCAATGAGATCAAGCCGAACAACACGCGGAGCGTCGTAGTACTCGAGTAGAGCTACGAATTTTCAGCTCCGGTTATTAGTCCTAACGCTTCTTCTTGACTGTTGTATCAGATCGAATTCTTAAAATCCTCAACCATCACTCGATGATCGGTGGTGATCTGCAATCTGTGATCGGTGATCGGTGATCGTTGGTAGATGATAGCTATGAGGTTCTTAAAAGCGATAGTTTATGTAGAGTTTATGATCGTGAGAACCATCACACTCACCTTCGTGATCTGTCAACCGTCAAGTGTGACTGTTGATAGCGTCATGTGATCTGAGGTTTCGGGACAACAATTTTGCGCCGCGATCAGTGGATTTGGCCATTAAACCATAGAAGGCGTGACGCAACTATTGCGTGACATGGACATCCGTAAACAAGTTTGAGGTTCTTACAATTTTTGCGAATCGCTTCAAAATTGCGAATAAATTTACATTAGTCGTTTCGGCCATAGAATAGAGCCATCGGATATTGGTTAATTTGCGTAGAACAAT
Source organism: Volucella zonaria (assembly GCA_963966105.1). Lineage (NCBI taxonomy): Eukaryota > Metazoa > Arthropoda > Insecta > Diptera > Syrphidae > Volucella > Volucella zonaria. The sequence goes on along the minus strand of OZ014532.1, from coordinate 107,419,255 downwards.
TTACATAAAAGGAAAACATTTTTGGGGATTCGCGAAAAATTCTAACGTGTTCAGGTGTGTTCTTAGAATCGTAAAGTTGACGAGGTGCGTTTGTTGTTTTTTTTAGGTAGTGGGAGCACCAGAATTTTCAAGGCTGATCCGGGTGTACATTGACCCAAAATGATTTAAAGAAATCACAAAAAAGAACACTTGTATCTCTCTCCTTTAGCACAAAAAAAAAAAATAACAAAAATATGTATTCATAAATATATACAAATGTATTATATAAAAAAAAAAAAACAATTTTGTTTACGCATTTCAGAAAGGTAAGAGTTGTATAGTATCATAGTAGTAATGGCGCTAGAACTATCTGTAAGAACTCGGATAATAAATTTATGTTGATGACCTCGAGATGGTGCGGGCTATTCACCGTAAGTCGTCGAAAAAATTGTTTTTACATTTGGGCTTCATTATGTTGTCCGGTTAGAAGTGGATTATTTTTGTATTTTGATTTTTTTTTATGAGTCCCGGAGTCTTGTTGGAATATTTTTACGATAACAAGTCTTTTGCATGTTTTGTTTTTTTTTAAGAGGTTGGGGATTACTTTTAAGCTGCAAACTAAATGAATCAGCAGTTCCTCGTAAAAGAGGTAGTTTTGCAGTTCTGGATCGACCCGGAACGGGGCCGATATGGGGATGCTAAGTATCTCGAAGTCAAAGTATACACTTGTCTGACTCATTCTAGCGTTCAGTTAAGAGTGTGAAGTTCAGGACACTGTAACTGTTTCCATGAGATGTTATGCTTAAGATTTCCTTATCTAGATTGCAGTTCTCCATTGGGATGGAATCATTTCTACTATAGTTGATCGCCGCACTTATTGCGCTCCATGCCATGCAGGCTGTTAGCATCAGTGCTTTCATCAGCTTCATCCAAATGTCGACGGGGTGATAGGGGCTCTTTCCGCTTTATTTATTTCGGGCTCTCATTGAATGTCTTTTGATATGTTCGTAACAACAGAAGAGAAGGCCACAGTAGTTTCAAGAAATTGGTGACTGCTGGTTTAATTACTTTTGCCTTTGTCATTAAAGAAGGGTGCCTGCCTTTTAACCCTTGCGCGTTCGTGTGCACTTCCAATTATCTGAGCAGTGAGTCTACTATACCACATCTTCCTTTTTTCAATTCTGCCTTCATAATGTACCGCTTTCAGACCCCAATCGATCTATTTGGTTCAAGTATAGCATGCTAGGCTTCTCTACCACTTCCTCTGTTACATACGAGGGCTGTTTGATAAGTACCCGTATTGGAAGATAGGTGGTGCTACTGAGCCAAAATGAGTATACCATCATTTAGTATAACCTCTTCTAACCCGCCTGTCAAAATTTGGTGACAATTCGATGCTTAGATTTGTTGTGACACCCATTTCAAAACATCGTGTTAGTGTTTTTTTTGCGACCATGGGAAAAGAGCAGTATCGCTCCGTGATCCGATTCTTGTTTTTGAGTGGCAAAAGCTGCGAAGAAATCCAGCCCATTCTCGATTGTGTATATCGAACCCATTCACCTTCCCGTACAACCGTTTACAATTGGTTTTCGTCGGTATTTGATGAGCCGCGACCAGGTGGCCCAGAAACGGTTACCACAGAGGAAACCGTGGACAAAATTTATGATCTCGTATTGGCGGATCGCCTAGTGAAAATTCGCGAGTTGGCTTAGATAGCAGGCATCTGAACGCGTTCGCCATATACTGCACTAGATTTTGGGCATGAGAAAGCTGTCCGCACGATGAGTGCCGCGCTTGCGCATACCGGAGAACAAGTGCAATCGTGAGACCACTTTAAAGAAGTGGTGCTTGACGCTGTTTAATCAAAATCCGGGGGAAGTTTCCGTATCGTTTCGTGACCCTCGATGAGACATGGATTCATTGGTACACACAAAAGACCAAAGAACTATCGAAACAATGGGTTTTACCCTGTGAACGTGCTCCAAAGAAGGCGAAGACCATGCCTTCGGCCGGAAAGATGTCCAAACAAAACTAAGCGTCGGATTGTCACCAAATTTTGACAGGCGGGCTAAAAGAAACTATACTAAATGAGAGAATACTCATTTTGGCTCAATAGCGCCACCTATCGTCCCCTACGGGTACTTATCAAGCAGCCCTCGTAAGTCTGCAAAACGTATCATAGACGGCGCCGCACCAATCAATGGAGGGTACACAAGGAGCCACGATCCGATTGCAGTCGGGAAGAGAATTTGTATATTTTTGATGTTACCACCTTTTGACGTATAGTCAGGATCTCTTCTTATATAACAAACTGATGATAATGTTACTGCTCGCTTGGTGTAATTCACGCGGAATCGGACAAAGCCTGACAATTTCATGTGATTTCAGCCAAATTCTGTACATTTTCTTTCTGTATTTCCATGGCTTGAACCTCTTATCTGCATGCGCATTTTGAGTGCAACAAGTAGTGCCCGGTTGTTGGCAACGTTTGACTTTTTGAAAGGCTGCCTTTCAGTAGTTTTTGTTTTTGTGTGATTGATAACCAGAGTCGTACGTTGGCTCTAACAATCAAGTGGTAAAAGGGCTGATTCCTCGTTTCAGTAACTTGTTTGACGTGTAAGGAACGTGTGAAAGCTGTGATTACAAGTCGATGCATAGCCGATTATCCTGTTTATTTTATCAAATCACTGTCGAAATAGTTGCTCATTTAGGTTTTAAACTCCGGCTCATCGCAGCATTGGTTCATTGGCAACTACTCCGTCATCATCTTTGGTTCATTGGCAACTACTCCGTCATCGTCTTCATTTTGACATCCTGACAAGAAATATTTACATATGTTGGATTTAAAAGTACTGCGCTCGGAATATGCGCAGACAGTCCTAGCGCAGGTTCTGATCCTGGGAAGCTATCCAGCGAAGTTCACCTATCAAATTGACTGCCGATCTCATTTCCCTTAACCTCGCTTGAATTGTGCCCCGAGACCCAAACAACATTCACTGAATTTAGCCTTCCGATTGTATCTATCGCTATAGACGTAGGCATATCTCTCTCTCTAATGATTCTTCACAATAAATGTACGACTTCATTTCCATCAGGATTACGTAAATTTTTGCATGGAAGACGAAGCAAGCTTTCCAAAAGAGGAGTGAAATCCAAAAGTAACCAAGCAAGACACATCGTATTCATCGACAACCGAGGCCAAGGATATAATTGGTCTTGTAACCGTATAGATTCAAAGGACACCGCTTGCTGAGAAGACCCATGTCTTGCCAAAAGCTTGTCTACCCTGCTAGAATGTTGATACAAAACATTTGCTATCCAGAGATGCCAAATTCTTAGCTTCGTTGAAGAAACCAATGGTTGGCTTCCTCCTCCCCGATCAATCACTGTCTTGCGAGAATTAACTGACAGCCCATTTCCCGTCATTCTGCTCACCAAATAGTTTTTGAAGTGCACTCTAGCGGTATTTTCCGCGTTGGTAGCCACTTTCATCATGGACTGGGAATGCATTCGCTTAACAGTTTTGAGCACATGGAGTTAAACTGGTCTCTCTGGACATAAAGCCAGTCAGAATGGTAAGTCTAAAGCCCTTGGCGAATGCGTAGTCTTTTCTGATTTTCGCTGGAAATACCACTCTTACTTTCCGCCAGAAGTTCGGTATGTAATCCAGTGCAAGGCTTACTTATTTATTGAAGGTGGCGATACAGGCCGGGGTAGACCAACAAGCGTTTCCACCTAGCTCGATATATACGAGCGTTGTCTGAAAAGTTTCCGACTGCAACGTAAATATAGCGGCACTCGCCAATAAAAGCTAGTGAATGCTAGTTGTGCATCTTTTGACAGACACCAAATGGTGTTAGACGACCGCCGAATCAAAGTGAGAGAGATAGTAGAGGTTATGAAAATGTCCAAAGAACGTGTTTGTTACATATTAAATCCAGATTTAGGCATGAGAAAGCTGTCCGCGCGTTGGGTGCCGCGTTTGCTTACCTTAGACTAAAAGCGTGTTCGAATGAACATTTCCAACGCTCTGTGGGCGCAGTTTAGGCGCAATAAATCCGAGTTTTGGCGTCACTGGTTGCAGTTTTTGCAACCAACGTCCCGAACGTTCATCATCTTCCAAGTTCTTACAGCCACGTGTAAATTCAGCTGCCCAAAATTTCACTGTGGTAAATGATGGTGCAGGGTCCCCATACACAGAGTCCAACTCATTTTTGATTTGCGTAGGCGTATTGTATTTCAAAAACAAGAATTTAATGACAGCTCGATACTCAATTTTTTCCAACACTCTTATCGACTCACTCAAACGACTGTCAACTAAAAGCTGCGTCCAAAATGACTGAAACTTCGGTAAGTAACTGTCAATAGATGCACAACTAGCATTCACTAGCTTTCTTTGACGATTGCCGCTATCTTTGCGTTGCGATCGGAAACTTTTCAGACAACCCTCGTATTAAGGGTTCGAACATTCTACCTGCAGTAAGGGTTTAGTCATGCAGTTACCGAAGACCACCACCGGAAGTAATGCAAGACATTCACTACGAACTGCGCTGCTGAACCAATACAAGTTATAGGGCACGCAGCAGTTTTCCGATTAATCGGCGCGCAGGTCGACGAGGTCAAGCGTTAGGGTGGCCTAAACGTTGGCTTTTCGTTGAAAAAAGTTCACACCACGTTTATATTGCCGGCCTTGTATAGGAGGCTGCCCTTCGTTGTATGACATATTGAGCCACGAAACGTATGTTTTGCGTTAAAATCGCCATCGATGATACAATTTGACTCAAGTGAGTCAAAGAGGCGAACAAGATCGTCGTCTAGAAGCCTGTTTCGCGGGGGGAAATAGCTACATGCGATTTTGTAGTCTAAATGGCTTGCTTTTACGAGACTGAACGTATTGTATTTGCATAGGGTCAAGTTCTATTTCTATATTCTCGGAGTGCTTATTGCGATTGTTGGTGTAAAGGGAGGATCGTCCTCTTGCATTTTCCGAAGGGTGATGAGCGTGATAATCATTGTAACCTTTAATTTTGGGTCCAAATGAAGTGGGGTTTTTTTTTTTAAGTGGTTTCCGAAATCAAGCATAGGTATATCAATATTTGTTCTTCTGTAGGAACACTTCTAGTCCGTCGATTTTTTGCATAAGGCCGATTGCATTGCACGTTAATATCTCAAGCAACTGTTCTATGTTCATGTTCCCTTGCTTTCTTACGAGGCTTGAATTCGAGCTTGGTCAATTTGTCGAATATAAATTGATTAACCTTCACTTACTCCTCAAGTTCATCCAGAATCACAGATAACATTTGAGAGACCGGATCTGTTGCGGCCGATGTTGTTTTGTTTGTTTCTTTTTTGTTTTCTTGTGACCTAACTTGCGCGTACTTTCTCTTTTATCGGTCTCGCCCTTTTGACTGTCTTATCGGAAAATATTGCGGAAAACTCCATGAAGGATTTAAGCATTTTTGCAAAGGAAATTGAACTAGAACATCCCACATCCTGAAGTCTACTTTAAGCGACCGTACTTTTTGACATCAACGCATTGAAATATGAGAATTACAAGGAAAGGCGTTGTCTACTGTGGTACAAGTACTCCCACTTAAAGGACATCTAGGCTTCATAAAGTTGTCCAAATGCCCTCAGATAAATAATTCATATAAGCGTACAATTGCGCCTCAGTTCAGAATCAATTGCGCATCAATCATGTAGGAATTGCGCAATTGATGCGCACCTGTGCATCAATTGCGTTTCATTTCCAAACAATCAGCCCAAACATTTAATTTGGTTTTTTTTGTTTTTTTTTTTTCCTTTACAATTGATTCAAATTCAAAGGTACGTGCAGTGAATTTTTCGTCTTTTCAATGTAATTTAGAGTTTGGATGTCCCTAACCGTCCACCAGCTAACGACCTGGCATTGAAAATTCCCACTAAACACAACCAGACATATAAAAAAGAAATGAACAAACATTTGTCCAATGGGAAGCAAGTAAACAAACAAATGGAATATGTCCATAGGCATTTAAGTGTGCATACGAATATGTATCTTGTTACAAGTAGTGGAAAGTTTTCATTTCAAAATGATTTCAAAACATCCTACTGACGCTATTAAACCCCACAAGGATTACACTCGAATGTGTAAATATGTAGGATCCGATCTATGGCGTTCCAACTACGAGTAGCACGTTATCCCATCTTTATGGCCTTCTTGCTGGCTAGTGCAACCACCTTGAATATGTGCGAATCACACTACACAAGCTCCGTAATCAATAATTCGGTATCACAAAACAGAATAAAACAAATTCCTTTCCATTCATTCATTCATCGATGCAAAGATACTCGTACGACTACATACTCGTAAACTGTTCTCCAAACAGAAAAGGAGTAAAATAATCGGGGGGGGGGGGAAAAAAAAAAATAAATACAGCATCTAGAATGGTCTAGCAACTGCGAGAACATTCACGAGTCAGGGTACGCTCAAATGACAACTAAAACTGACTCATCTACTAAAAACAAAAAAAAAAAAATAAAAATAAAAATAAAAATAAATAAAACGAAAGGCACGTGTGGACCACATGAACTTATTGTAGAAGCCTAAGGTTATTCACATTTTGCGCTATTCTTCAGTCGCTGATGATGCTATCCGTATGCCGATGTTGGTTTGCTTCCTACCTGCTCTACGTTCATCACCACCGACAGACACTATTAACTATCTATCCTTACTAGTTCCGAGAATGGCCTCCTAGAAGAATTCTTCATACAGATTCGTAGTCGTCCGTCGGACCGACATAGTCACTGTCGCCACAAACAATCGCCCATAGTGGAGTTCTTTGCTCCTTTTGAAGGAGGACAACGAAGCAAAGAAAAGGAGTTTCTCGACGATGACCTGTTTCGAATTTGTCGGTTACTATGTGTGGCAAATACCCGCCAACCTATTACTATGCCATTGACCTCTATTCCTATTGATGGATGCACATGACGCAGATACGAATACTCGTACTTTAGACTCTCGGTGACTGTTGCTTATTTATTTATTTTTCAGATACAAACCAGAGTACTCTGAACCCACGCTAGGGATACTAATTCAGAAGAATCTCAACATTGTCGGTATATGAGGGTTATCCATTCGTCGTTGTCGTAACTGAACAAACGCTTGTCTAGGAAAAAAAAAAAAAAAAAAAAAAAAAAAATGAAGAAAGGTCAACAAACCGATCAAGGTGGTTGATCCTTAAGAGCTATGTATTCGTATGTTGGTGCAGGCCAGTATTCGTGTCGAGTATGTAGCCCATCGAGCAATTGACCTTGGAGTAGGAATTTTCTTTTAGAGCCGTTCGATGACCTCGTGGGAAATAGTTGCAGGTTTTCGGTTTACAGCTTCAATTCGAAACTGATGTAAGCGTGGCTTCGTTTTTGAATGCATTTTTTCCTCCTTCCAAAATGACTTCAGTTTGGTTTTGTCGGTTTGTTGTATTTTTTAGTTTTTTTTTTTTTTTTAGTTTTTAGGGAATCTTCAAGAGCAATGAATGCGTTTATGGTGGTGATGCTATCTATAGGACTGACGCCAAGGTACATTGAACCTGACTGAGTTTAACTGGAACTACATCTAGGATTGCATGCAGACGAATGGATGGACAAGCCATCGGGATATGATGCAATTTGTTAAATATTTTCATGCAGCCATGTGTACGAGTATATGAATGTACATGGATGTGTTAGTACATATAGTGAGGAGCAGTAAAGTGGCACAACATTTTTGAGAACCATGCTGCTAGATATCCCCAAATGGATTTCTCTGGTAGGGTACAGTTTAAGTTAGAGTTTTAGCATTATTTCAAGAAGGTTAATGACCTCTGTTGGATAAAGTATCTGGCCTAAAATTCTTAGAAATGCCATTTGAGAACATAACAACATCCTCTACATGGTATACTTACTCGTACATACTCGTACGTATAAAAAAGGGATCTTGGAATTTTTTTACGATTTAGGAAAATATTTGAAATTCGTTATGTGTGGGCTCGTGTGAATAAGGACGCATGCTTGGGAAAATTCTAGCGTCTCTCTTGTTATTTTCTTTTTTATACATTACCAGAATCTTGACTATGGTTAGAGGAGTATCTAATTTTGAAAATAAAAAAAAATCCGACAGGTACCAGGAGGTCAATCGGTGAACCTATTTGCCTTAGAAAAGGGTGTTTTTTTAAGACCTATAGATATTTCGAAAACAAACGTTAATGGTAAGAATTCGGTTAGAAATAGAGAATGAGTCATGATACTAAGTTTTGAATACGACATAAGAATTATGGCCTCCTCGTCCTGCTCGGCCACCTTTGACAATGCGCATATTGTCAATCAGATTTCGAGCATTTGGAACTCCATCTCATCCATAATGCGCTGAATATTGGCCTCCAAGGGCTGAATAGTTCGCCCACAACAGCATATTTTACATAGCTCCAAAGAAGTAATCGTGTGATTCTCGTATATACCACCTTGATCAAAAAGTTCCCGGCCACACATACCGTGTGGCGCTCACATTGTTCCGATTTGAGTTCTGTTTTTCTTCTTGAGTTGGTAAATCTGTTGCTGACATTCCCTCTAAATCTTAGCGTCATAACTTAACAGTTGCAAAAGTTAAGGGTACATCTGTCTCTGTGTGTGTTGGCAATTTTTTACAATTTTTAAAATGGATTTAAATTTGCAACAACGAACTTGTACTCGTATTATATTTTGCGTAAAAAATGGATTTAATGATGCGCGTATGTTTGGAAATGTTGGAAAAGTGTTTCGGCAACGATTCTCTCAAGAAAACGGTCATTTACTAGTTGCACGATCTGTTCAAAAGTGGTCGTGAGTCAATCGAAGATGCTGAACGCAGTGTCAGACCATTGACATCGAAAACCGACGAAAACATTGATGAAGTACGAGTAAAAGAAATGTTGGTCAATAACCGCAAATTAACCATCAGAGAGACAGCGGAGGCCTTGAACATTGTCTATGGATCCGTCAAAGACATTTTGGTTAATGATTTGGGTTTCCGTTGTGTAGCAGCAAAGTTGGTGCCAAAAGATCTCAATTTTATGAATTCGATCCCACCCACTCGTACGACACGCAATCCAAATATTAGGCAAGTGAATGGCGTTCACCAAATGAGCCGAGACCAAAAAGAACACGTGGTTTTCAGTCAAAAAAGACGGTAATGCTCACGGTTTTCCTGGATTACAACGGTGTGAGTTCAATTCAGTTTATATGCATTTTTATTGTATCACTTAATTTACTCTTACTTGCTAGACAAAAAAATGCTTAAAAATTAGCTTAATTAACTTAAATTATCTTATTCTAATTTACTGGCCCCATGCGGGCACTCTAAGTTAAACCTAACACTTAAATTATGTCTTTCGACGTACCTTACTACTATACTATACTATTTCTATTCATTATAATTAAAACTAAGAAATTTTTTTTTCTATTTTATTATAAAACTTAAAACTAAAATCCTAAAAACTACCTAAAAATAAGTCTTAATCTACTTAAACTACTTACATCTAGTACATACATATATATATATATACATAATATATATATACTTAATATATAAATATATGTATATATATATAGATGTATGTTCTTTTCTTTTTAATTTTTTATTTTTATTAATTTTTCTTTTTGGTTTTTATATATTTTTTTTTTCTTAAATCTAACTTACTCCTACTTAAAACTACTTAAAACTATGTAAGCCGGCCATGGCTAAAACACAAAAAATTAGGCTGACCGACGTTGCTTCATATAAAGCTACCTATTACTTGAAGAATTCGATAACGAACCCTAGCCTCCTTCAAATAGCCACCAAAATTGTTGGTGCTGCCGAGCAACATCCCTCATGTCGCGACTCCCTACCGCCCTACTGAACCGGAGACGCTCTGCACTGCCATGTGCGACGTCTCTGTCGTAGTTGAGTCGCCTGTCCGCAGCTGTTCGAGCAACGTGGAAGATTAGCGGCACCGCCAATCTGTCCTGGATCAGACCCTTACTATCTAAGTAGAGGAACGCTTCTGGAGGAACATAGCCGTCAAAGCGAACTCTCTCATGATACATATAATTAGGGTAGTAAGCCCCAGAGATCAGGTTGTTCGACGATGTCATTGCTCTTGCAATGTGCCTTCGAGTCAACTTAATAACAAAATTGTCCACTCTTATTAAGTTCGCCCTATTGTACAAGACCTCATTGCGATAGAATTTTATGTACTCAGATTCTGGTGTTCTGTATAACCGAAAACAAGCCCTAAGGCAAGCCCTCTCAAACACCCGAATCTTTTCCAATAAACTTGCTCTCACGTTGAACCACACGGGACATCCAAACACAAGCATAGGCCGGATAAGGGCTATGTAGCAGATTACCTTCACCCTCGCAACAAGTTGGCTGTTGTAAAACAGTCTCCTTGTAAGGGCAAAAGCACCTCTGGCTCTGGCCAAGCAACATCTATATGTTTGTCAAAATACAGATATTGGTCTAGCCAGATCCCAAGGTATCTAACTACATTTCGACAAGCGAGTGGCTGTCCATGTTGTCTGACGATTAGGACAAAGGCGTTCTAAACAGAATGGTTTCCGACTTCTGAAAGTTGATTTTCAACTTCCAGTCATCGCAATATTGTTTAATTTTGTCGAAGTCACGTTGCAAAAGTATATTAATGACCTCAATTTTTGGACCTGATCTGTACGCGATTAAGTCGTCTGCGTACGCTATGGCATGGTGAAGTGAACCTAGCAGATCACTTGTGTAAATGTTGAACAGGATCGGAGAATTTACCGCACCTTGTTGCAGACCGTTTTTAATGTTAAATATTCCAACGGAAGTCACATCGCCATTCTTCACGGCGAACTGTCTACTGGAGAGCATATCAAAAAGAATATACAGCAGTGGTTTACTAATGCCCAACCTGTCCAGCTTGAAGAAGAGTCCCTCTAACCATACCGTGACGAAGGCCTTTTCCAAGTCAATTAGGCAGGCACCAGTGCACTGTTTTTTGCCTTTGTTTTATTGGATATCAGAAACTAGTTTAGACGCGGCATGAATGATATCATGCCCCGCCTTGAAACCGAATTGATTATCCGGAACTATATGTTTGTCCTCAACCCACTTAGTCAGGACTCTATTGATCACCTTCTCGAAAACCTTACTGATGTTTGGAAGAAGACTGATCGAGCGGAGATTCGCCGGATTGGATGTGTCTTTATTCCTTTTGGGAATGGGATATACCACCGCAGTTTTCCAATGCGCTGGATAATGCGCATTATTCATTGCATTATTAAACAGGGTGGTATAAATGTCCACCGCTTCTAGTGGGAGATGTCGAAGCACAATGTTCGGTATTTCATCGGTTCCCACTGATTTCTTACTTCTAAGCGATTCAAAGATCGTTTGGAGCTCTTCCTTCGAAATGAACGGTGGTAATACCCTTTCGTTGGTGATGACATTATTTGCCATATTCTCGTCACTGAACTGGGTGAAACCCGAGCTCTCGAATCGCCAGTTCACTATTTCATTTCGAAGGTAGAAATTGTGCACAAGGACTCGACTCTCCAGGTCGTGGTTCGGGCCAATGATGTCATTCGCCTTGTACACTTCCTGGAAAGTCGCTCCTATAGCTTCTACCTTCTCCTGTGGATCCTCGATCACAAAGAAGTTATCATCGTGAACTGCCTCATTTGGATCGATGCCTGCTGCTATGAGTATGTGCTCGTTGTTCGTCGTTCGGGCGATTTTGAGACATGGAAGGTCATTTTGATTATTTCTCCGAAATATTTTATTTATTTGCGGGAACATATTCGGGTTGCTGGTGTTTACAGCCCGAATTTTGTTGTTCCAATACAAACTTACAGAGTTTCTGTAATTTTCTTTTATTAATGTTTGGAGGTTTTTAATCGACGACTTCAGTGTCATGATCTCAGGGTTATGTCTGTCAGTAAACTGTCTGTACAAGGTTTTTAGTCTTGACAGCAGCCTACTTTTTTGTCGGTGCAGTGCGTCAATAGTTGTGTTGCGGAATAAGTCTTCGTTGTCAGTGTGTTGATACCGAGGTATCGTTTTGTCCATAGTTCGTTTAATTGTCTCGTCCATTAGTTTTAGATACCCATCAATCTCCTCGTTTGACAGATTTCTGTTGGACGGTGGGTAGAGCGAATTCGAGGAGAGTGCCAGCGTTCTGGAGAAGTGTGTCCAACGCACCCTACTATAATTGTAGGAATACCTTTGAACAAACTCTTCCAATTCCGCAGTTTCGTTGGGAACAGTTATTTCGGTGCTGAGACCGCAATGGTCACTGTCATACATGAAAGTGCATAGACAGTTTGTAGTTTGTTGGTTAGTGCATGTCAGTTGTATTCGTGAGTCGAACAGCAGAAGATCCAAATAGGACCCGTGTCTGGGAAACGACGGACTATCCGTCGCCTTAAGCCCGAGTCGATATTCGGTATATTATTTCCCCAATCACTATGTTTGGCGTTGAAATCTCCGCCGATAATAAAATAGTTGTCTTTCAATTCCAGCCTCAGAAATCGAAAAAGTGTCTCGAGCTCTGAGATGAATAAGGTGGATTGAGTAGCATTAGGTGCATAGACAGACACCATGTACAACCGCTTTACACTACGGAGAGGGAAATACATGATGCATGCTTCCAGCACCTGAAACCTACGTACTACACGACTGTATACTCTTTTGAACCGCAGTCCCTTTTTTACAAAGATCGCAACACCACCTCCTTGAATAGAATTGGGTCGGTTTCTTCGTAATATTTCATATCTTCTGTGCCTCATTTTGTGTCTTTTGGTAAGCTTAGTTTCGCTAACCAAAAGCACATCAGGGGCTTGGTCTTTAAGCAACTTAAACAGTGCGGCTCTTCGTTCGAACCTAATCAGTGAATTCACATTCACTGCAAGGACCTTCAGGGTTTGCTCCGCCATGTACGTACCCATTACGACTGGAGGTGCGTTAGGCCCGGCAGCAGCGCGTATATTTGATCTACCCGCTTAGCCTGTTCCTGTATTTGACGCTGAAGCTGAGCCATCTGCCCCTGAATAGAGAGCAAGATAGCCAGCATGTCAGGTACAGGTTCAAGTGCTCTAGGCGCTGGGGCCTGAGAAGCTACCTTCGCTTGTTGTACCGTAGTTCCCCTACCTGCCGCCACTTGGGCGTAGGTAACTTGCGGAGTAACGGCTGGTGTTTGTGCCTGTACGAGTGGACGTTTAACTTCCATTTTCTGCTGTCGAGCCAGATTTACTCTTTTGATGTATTGGAATTTGGGACAACCCCGATAATTTGCGGTGTATCCCGTGTTCCTACATAAAGCACAAGAGAGTTGGCTTTTTTCGGACGCTCCGTCCTTACCTAGAGCGCATTCCTCTGACTTGTGGTTCTTTCCACACTTCACGCATCGAGGCTGCATTTCGCAGTTCGACGCGGCGTGCCCGAACCTTTGGCAGCGAACACATTGTAAAATGTTTTCGCTCATTGTAAAATGTTTTCGCTCCTCTTTAATTTTTCCCAGTGTACAACCTGGTAGTCTAGGACTTTTAACTCCTTAGACCATCCAGTTTGCTGTTGGGACTTAGCTGGACAAGGAAGAACGGCAGTTTCCGCTTCTCACTTTTGGCTCTAGCCGTGACAAATGGCTTGACCCCCACGAATTTGAGCCCTTCGCACTCCTTCTCTTTCAGCAGTGCAAGGAGCTCCTCCGGATCAGTCGACAGTTCTAACCCCCTCAGCAGCATTGTTTGCAGCTTCTCCCCCTTCGGGGTGTAGGAGAAGAACTCCGTCGTCGAATCCTTCAATAAACTTTTAATTTTATGGTAGCGCTCCACTGTATTACAGTGGATCGCGTGCCTATCTAAGCTAAGTCTTTTAATATAAAAATTATTGCCTATGGCCGACTTACATAGTTCTATTGTTTCCTTCAGTTCCATCTTAAATGTATTTATAGGTGGAACCCTTTGTTTTGAAATTTGCTGTTTCTGCTGTTGTTGTTGTTGCTGCTGCTGTTGTTTTTGCTGCTGCTGTTGTTGTTTTTGCTGTTGCCGTTGTTGTGGTTGTTCTTGTTGTTTTTGCTGGTGGTTTTTAAGTTTCTGTTGTTGTTTGTGTAGCACCTGTGCTATCGTGTTTGCTTGGTGTTGTTGGCTCTGATTTTGAGCTAGCTGCGTCTGCTGTTGCTGCTGGGATTGCTGTTGCTCTTCCCTTTTCCTTCTTACCATTTGTTTTTCTTTTATGGCCAGTACCCTTTGTTGCAGCATTTTTATGCTACTACTTATAGACGCCATTTCTTCTTCTTCATCTTGCGATTCGGTTGGCACCAAGGAAGCGAAGCTGTTCTCTCTCAGGTGGTGGTGAAGATCTGAGAAAAATGGGTTACTGTCAGTAACTTTCCCGGGAGAATTATTTGCTGCAGTTGATGACGTTGAGTGCGCCCCTTCCCTCACTCCACCAAGCAGCTTTACAGTGGAAGTTGGTAGGGAGGGACGTTGTGCTAAGGTGGAAGTTGGTCTTAGCGCCCTCCTTCTCTTCGTCTTCGGTTCTGTTTGGCTTAAACCGCTTGACGCCTTGCCTGATTTGTCCGTTACTAGCATAACGGACCGCTCTTCACAATCCATCGCGTGATGATTCTTAACACTCACTATCAATTTATTTTGTTTTTTTTAATTGAACAAAAAACAAAACAACACTACCTCTGGGCTAATTGGAGCCCTATATGAATTCTGTCTAATTCTTTTCTATTGGTATGACTACACAACCGAAAGCCGAAACACGTCAATACTCTCCGGAGCTCAATGAACGACTGACGATTACAACGGTGTAGTGCATCATGAATTTTTGCAGAAGGCCAGACAGTAAACAAAGAGTATTACGAGTATTTGGGCGTTATGAGACGTTTGCGTGAAGCAATTCGCCGAAAGAGACCAGAATTGTGGGCAGAAAACTCGTGGATTTTGCACCATGATAACGTACCGTCGCGGTCGCACAGTGCCATCATTATTCGTAATTTTTTGACGAAAAATGCAACAAATACCATCCAACAGCCACCGAATTCACCTCATTTGGCTCCCTATGACTTCTTTCTGTTCAATCGAGTTAAGAAAGCACTACGGGGAACGCATTTCAGCAGCCGAGAGGAAGTTATGGAAAAATCGCAGGAAGCACTGATGGACATAGCGAAAAAATGTTTCGAGGATTGGATCAAGCGCTGGCATAAGTGTGCTGCAGTCGATATGGATTACTTTGAAGGGGACAATATAGATTTAGATGAATAAACTTGTATTTTTGATTAAGGTGATAAGTATACCGGATCCATGTCATCCATATTCGTTGCGCATTGACTGTGATGGAAATTCCAGAATAACAGAAGTTTTTTGTTTTTGGTGGGTAGGTGTGAAAATCTTCATAGGCACTATGAACCCGTTGCTCATAGTAGTGTGAGATTCTTACTCACTAAAAACACGCCTCCCTTCTTATTGACTACTACTAAGTTACCTTATCAAGTAGTTTCCATTTCCAGTAACGTTTGTGTGGGGCAGGTAACTTTCCAGCAAAAGCACCTGCTAGTACCGCTATTATATGCGGATAGTTATTAATTTCTCTGTACTTTGTCAAACTCTATATGACAACTATTTAAACCAAATGGACCGCACACTCATTTCCGACCCCAAGCGATTCTTTCAGTTCATCAAAACTAAAAGTAAATCGGATAACTATCCATCATTTCTGAATTTTCTAGATAAGTCCTCGGACGATTCCCAAATTATAGCAAATCTCTTCGCAACTTTTTTTAGCCAAGCGTTCGCCACCCATTCCCAAGAGCCAGACCACTCTTATTTTTCCTATTTAAATAGCTGCCCACAAACAACTTTGGAATCTATGTCTATAACTTTAAAGATAAAATAATAAACCTCAAAGATGATTATTCCGCCGGCCCTGATGATCTTCCCCCTATATTTTTAAAGAAATGTGAAATGCACCTAGCCCAGCTAGCTCTTACAGCTCTCTTTCAGCTTTCTATCACCCTATCACCCAGGAATTACTTCCCTCGACCGAAGGCCGAAAAGATGATATTTCCAACTATCGACCAATTGCTAAGCTGTCCTGCATACCAAAGCTTTTCGAGAGCATTATTTATGACACAATGCTTTTCCATTCTAAACCTATTGTTTCCTAAAACCAGCACGGATTTCTCAAAGGTAGATCTACAACCACCAACTTAACGGAATTCGTATCAAGCACTTAATGTGTACTGGAATCTGGAAATGAAGTTGATGTGATTGCCACCGATTTCAGCAAAGTCTTTGATAGGATTTCACATGATATAATAATTCTGGAATTAAAAGCTCTTGGTTTCCAAATAAACTTTATAACATGGGTTCAATCATATTTAAATGAAAGACAGTACTATGTTTTATTTAGGTCCATGATTTCTGACCCAATTAAAGCCTTCTCTGGTGTCCCTCAAGGCAGCCACCTTGGCCCCTTACTATTTATTCTGGCCATTAATGATTCATACATATCTGTTTACGCAGACGACATGAAAATCTTTAGATATATATCTTCTTCCTCAGACAGCCTACCACTGCAGGAAGATCTTGACAGATTTTGTACTTGGTGTCAGAAGAATTATCTTGAGCTTAACGTCAATAAGTCTCAGGCTATAACGTACTCCCGTAAGCGGCCCCCTACTTCACCTCGCTGCTATCTAATCTTTAATCTGCCTGTTCCCTTAGTGAATGAGTTGCGTGATTTAGGTGTTATCTGTGATAAGGAACTCAATTTTCGTTCTCACATTGATAATAAAAAAAGCCAACTCTGCCTGGTCTAAGGAGTTTTACCACTCTTTACATAACCTTTGTTAGGCCTCTTCTGGAATATGCAAGCCAAGTTTGGTCACCCTACTACAGAACACACATCCTCCGGATAGAAGCTGTTCAACGCAGGTTTTTACGATGTGCTTTACGTGGTCTTCCCTGGGATGATAGCCAAAACTTACCACCTTATACTGACCGGCTGAAACCTATAAATTTACAACCCCTTTCTATATGTCGAAAAGCTGCCGACATTCTCTTTATTCATCAAATTTTAGTTGATAATATCGATTGTCCTTCTTTACTTCGACTTATTTCTTTTAATACCAACCCACGCAATCTTAGGTCTGTGCCACTTTTCCGGCTCAATCTTCACCGAACAAATTACGGACACTTGGAGTCAATGTCTAGAATGCTTCGTGAAGTTAACGATATTCTGCCTCTCTTCGACTACCATCTCACCAAATTCTCTCTTAAAAACTCTCTTATTTTTTTTATCTTTAGTTTTAAGTGAAAATTGTTAGTTCTAAGAATAAGCTTGCAATAAGCAATAATAAATCTGTTCGGGGTTGACCCGGGCCGCAAATAGTCCTTATCGCGCCAGATTTTGTAATCGACGCACTAAGTTTGTCTCGTCCAGAATTTGGAGTATTTAATTATTACAATGACCATGAAGACGAATACGGAGTTTGCGAGCAAAGTTCATTACTTCGTCCTCGACGGTAACTATTCCTAAGTCTCTGTGGATATCACTGTTTCAGATATACCATGGGGCGTTCACGATTAGGCTTAGGGCTTTGTATTGATATCTTTGGAGAATATTTCGGTTGCTTGGTTTAGTACGGTCCCAAAGTTGTATACCGTACGTCCAAACAGGTTTAAGCATTTGCTTATAGATGAGCAGTTTTTTATGTATTCTTAACTTGGAATGTTTTCTTAGTAGCCAGTACATTTGTCTGAATTTATTTTCAAGTTCATCATGTTTCTTCTAAACATGCGGCTTCCACTTTAGTTTCACATCTAGTGTCATTCCTGGATACTTTGCTTCATTTGCATATGGTATTTGTACCGAGTTAATGAAAATGGGAAAGTTGTTTATTTTCCGGTAAGTAAAATTAACAAGAGTAGATTTGGTCTCATTGAGAACAATTCGCCATATCTTTGTCTATTTGTAGATTTTATCCAAAGCCGTTTGTAGCTTTCCAGTAACTAACTCGACTGAAGTATCTGTAGCTAGTATCGCCGTGTCGTCTGCGAACGTGGCTACTATGGTACCTGATTCTTCCGGTATGTTTCGAGTATATAGTAAAAACAATACCGGTCCAAGTACACTTCCTTGCGGAACTCCAGCAGCTATCTCTTTAAATTCCAAGTATTCGGTGCCATGTTTAACACGAACAATTCTGTTTTCCAGGTACGATTTCAGAATCGTATGCAGCTCTCTCGGAAGAACCGGGCTTAGATTAAAATTTAAGCCTTCGTGCCATACCTCATCGAAGGCTTGAGACACGTCAAGAAACACGCTAGAACATATCTTTTTCCCCTGTAAGGCTTTCTCAATTTCATTCGTAATTCTAAAAAACCTGGTCAATTGTGGAGTGCTTAGTTCTAAAACCGAATTGATGTTCAGGAATTAGACGTCTCTCTTCAATGATCGGTTGCAAGCGCTTCAATATGAGTTTTTCAAAGATTTTAGATATTATCGGCAGAAGCGATATGGGTCTGTAGGACTTTTTTTCATTTGGAGATTTGCCTGGTTTCGGAACCATTATAACTTCGGCAACTTTCCATTGGCTTGGAAGAACGTTTAATTGTCTTAGCGCGGCATTTATAAGTTGGAGCAGATTGATCAGGGCTGTCTTTGGCAGCTCCTTGAGAATTTGAGCAGTTATTAAATCATAACCAGGGGCTTTGTTATTTTTCAATTTTTTAATTGCTTGGTTAAGTTCTCGTAGCGACACTGTCTAAAATTGTCCGGTGCCGTAATTATATATTGTAATTAGAACCTCCTGTTAACGCCTGTCCATCAAAAGGCTTAAACGCTTCATCTAGGTGCTCGGCAAATAGATCCGCCTTCTCTTTATCTCCTTTTGCCCATTCGCCATTATTTTTTCTTATGGGAGGAAATTGCATTTGAGGCTTTTTGATTCCCTTCGTGGCTTTCCAGAGGGAGTAATTTGAACTTCTTTCGGCAGTCAGACCTTCGAGATATGTAGAGATATTCCGATTTTTGTGATCTCGTATTACTTCTTTCAATTTGTTGCATAAGCGGTTTAAGTATGTTTTATGCTGGGGAGCACGGGATTGTTGGCATTTTTTTCGCGCTCTCCTCTTTTCTCTTACCAGCTCTATTATTTCTCTTTTCTTATTGGAGTTGGAGTGTTGTTCCAGGCAGCGTTCTGCAGGACTTCGTCTTCTATTTCGTTTTGTGTTTTTAGCGACACGTTTAGAACAATATGTTCATTGCAGTAGTTTCTAAAACCGTCCCAGTTAGTCTTGTTATTAGTTAATCTAGGCGCCACTTCTTTCTTAATTAAGTGTATGCTTAGTGTTAAAATGACTGGTGAGTGATCTGAGGAGAGATCATAACTTTCCTCGATGTTTGTAGAAATTTTGGCTGCTCCCTTTGTGACAAAGAAGTCTACAAGATCGGGGGTCTTTCTTATATCCGAAGGCCAATATGTTGGTTTTCCTGTCGAGAAAAAGTCAACTTTACATTGCATACCGGCTTCATAGAGTTGTCTGCCTTTCGTTGTATTACATCTTGAGCCCCAGAAGGTATGTTTCGCATTAAAGTCACCACCAATTATAAAATTCGGTCCGAGTGAATCAAAGATACCTTTAAAGTCATTCTTTTCTAGCTTGTATCGCGGAGGACAATAAATGGATTCAATGTTGTAGTGCAGGTGGTTATATTTTACGCGAACCGAACTTAACTGCATTGCATCGCATTCATATTTATAGAGTGCTCAATACAATCTTTAATGAACAATGAGGATCCGCCTCTGGCATTGTTTGATGAGTGGTATGCATGATAAGCGCAGTATCCCTTTAGTTCCACAGGAGGTCCTTTCCTCAAGTGAGTTTCAGAAATCAAGCAAATGTCAATATTGGCTTTTTGTAAGAACACTTCCAGTTCTCTGAGTTTTTTAAAAAGGCCGTTTGCGTTCAACGTCAATATTTTAAGCACTTGTTTCATATTCATGCTTGAAATCGAGTTTTACGTATTTCTTTCTCGAGATTGTTCAGTTTTTCAACTAAAAGTTTATTTGTTCTGCTTTGTTCCTCAAGAGTCGTGATAATTAGGGAGAAAACGTGAGCCACTGGATCTGGCGTAACACCGCTTTTTTTATTTATTTGCGACGCAGCTTGTGCATATGTTAGCGCGTCAATCGGTGGCGGCTTTTCCTTTGCGTTCTTTTTTTGTATATCCTTCGACTTTACCACGACGGATTTTCTTTCTTTTACTGCCTGTTCTTTAGCAATATTAGGTTTATTTATTAACAGATGATGTTATAACAATATACGAGCAACTATATTCAGTTGGAGTTGCTTGGTGAGCGCCCACTTAAGAGCTACCTTGACGTATTTGTGGGGACCTTGGAGTAGAAATGGCGGCGTAAGAAGCCTGAATGGGCAAAAGTCGGCTATAATCTACTGGCAGTGGACAGTTTAACCGAATCCTTGGTTCATGTGTTTTATTTAGGACCCGGCCTCCCAGATTGGAGGTTGTGCGTGGGGGTAACTTCTCTACCGTTCAAAAAATAAACAGTCCAGATACAATCAACAGCCTCGGATATGGACGGACATAATGTTGACGACCCCAGCAAACTGATGTGACGTTTCCTTGATCACAGCCACCACAGAGAACAGAATACTCTCTACATATGTATCCGACCATCCGATGGGCTGATTCTACCGAATATTGTCCACTCTCAGTTCTTGAATAAGCGTTAGACAATGTTAAATAAAAAAGATTCTGTTAACAACGTTTTCTTGTTAGTTTCACTCTGAGTTTGTCCTAGAGTATTTCAGAAGTAGGATAGCGTATTAATTAATTGACTGAAGTAATTGCAAAATTACTTAATACCACGATTTGTTTAAAGTAGAACAATTGATCTGTAATAACTCGCAATAATGTCTGAAGAGTGGGAAAATTTTTTAGAGTCTGCAACTGTCTTAAAGTCGAAGGAAATTCTACGAGTATTGAAGTTGCTAACAATGGGAACCAGGGCATGAAGAAGTGCGTGGATTTCCGGACGAAGACCTTCGGAATTTAATGTACCACATCTCCATGAGGAATCAAAAAAAGGGGAAAGATGACTCAAGTGCACTTGATGATCACTTATCTGAAGAAGAACGTGAATATGAAGCCGTGGAAGAAGAACGTCTGGACGAAGAAATAGCGGAGCTGAGATTTCCCAGAAGAGGAAAGAGATATCCAAATTAAGGCAGCAACTTCGAGATCTGCAACTAGAGGATACTTTTCGAATGCGAGATTAACTGTAGCCTGTAATTTTACAAACCTTACCGATTCTATTATGCTATTCAGCAGATAGGTAGATAGGTAGGTAAAAGTGGCTGTTGGAAAGACCAATTCACTTAGGCCTATTGGCCCATTGTGATACCACGTTTATCTATGATCCTCTTACTCATGGAGCCAGTTTGAGCTTATGATGATGCGTAGGAAACTGTTAACGTGTATATTCTTTAGATCGTTTAAGTCATTACAGAAGAAAACTCCTTAGTGAAGTTTTCTTCTTTGCTTCTCTGGGAGAGAGCTGGACATGTACAGAGTAGGTGGACGATTGTCGCCCCTACCTTCTACATAAATCGTTTGTAAAATAGCCAAGCCTTCTTACGTGCTTGCCTATAAACCAGTGTCCAGTGACGACACTTATGACCTTTGGCCATATCTGTTTGGTAGTTAGGCATGTTGGTCCAACAGCCCACCTAAGGTTCGTATTTTTATTAGCATCCAGCTTTAATATTGATTGGAACTATTGGACGAGTGGTTAAAATTTTGGCGAGTGCGTCAGCCCTACAATTCCCTGGAATGCCTCTGTGGCCCGGCACCCAACAAGGGTGATGGTTGAACTGCTCTGCTATCTCCATTAGAAAAGATCGCCATTCAAGGACGGTTTTAGAATTTAATAAGACTGAATCTAGGGATTTGATAGCGGCCTAACTCTCCGAAAAGATGCGGATATCCTTTGTAGAACCACAGAGCTTCTTTAATTGGCAAAATTTACACCTGGAATACGCTACAGTGATTTGGAAGACGGAAGGAGAGGCTCAGGTTAGGTTAGGTTAGGTTAAACAGGGGTGTGATGGATATGCCATCACATGGATACCAGGAACCAAAACGGGCCCATCACGATCCCAGTGGAAGCAATTGAATTTGTCTTCAAATGGCATAAGCCCTAAACAATCGCCCCGGTGAAATACCCAATTTTCTTGCAAAAGCCAAGAAATCCTTTGAAGCTCGTGCCGCATATTTCCTCTAGACTTTCGAAAAAGTATTTTTCCTAAAAATTTACGTCGACTACGCGATATTGCCTCGCATTCACACAGTATGTGTGTTATGTCCTGAACAGTTTGCAGATCACCGCAGAATCTACAAATATTCATATCTGACAATTTGAGTCTCCTGCGAAAATACGCAAAGGGATTATTATTACTGTCCTAAGCGTATCCTTATTTAATTTTATTAACTTCCTAGATCTTTTGTCGTCAAAGAGCGGGTAAAGAGCCTTGAATACCCTGTGTCCTTCGAGACTTGATTACCTTAGGTTGGCAGTCCTTGTGATTTTTTCCTCGATAGTGCCCCTCACTATGCAAAGGGGGCAGTCTTACTATTGTCGGGTAGCCGCCCTTTTCCAGCAAGCTCGTCCGCTTGTTCATTTCCTTTAATACCGTGATGTCCTGGTACCCAGCATAGTCTTACCCGGCTCTAACTTCATAGTGTCTTGAGCACTGTGCGACAGTGCTTGACTGTATAAGAGTTAACGCTGGTTGATTCCATTGCCTTGACTGCGGCCTGGCCATCGATGTAGATAGCGACATATCCTTCATATACTGATCTCATCTGCATTTGCTCAGCCGCCCTAAGTATAGCCAGAACCTCTGATTAGAAGCCACTGCTTGCGTCCGGTAATCTTATAGACACTCTTAGTTCTGTGTCTTCTGAGAAGATACCAGAAGCTGGCCTCTCTCTCCGGATATTTTATATTATACGGGATGCCGAAGTCGACCAAGGAAGGAATTTCATGCATTAGATTTGGATTGCCTGGCAGTAGGTCCATTAGGACCGTGCCATGTCAGAAACTACTGCTCTTGATGTAACCCAGATTAGTGAGTCGTATCGCACGTTACGGGGCGTACCTGTAATGGCTATGGAAGCCGTTCTTTGAATCTTCCGTATTTCGTTTTCTTGTTTCCACCATACTAGTGCGCCATATGTAAGTATGGGTCTTACCACTCCCGTATATAGCCAGTACACCAAAGCAGGTTTTAAGCCCCACATTTTTCCTACCGTTCTTTTACAGATAAAAAGAACTTTATATGCCTTTTTGGTTCTTTCCGCTGCATAAAGATTCCAGTTCCGTTTTTTGTGCAGAATCACACCCAGATACTTCTCGTTGTTCGAAAGGGACAGTTCCACTCCGTTGAGTTTTGAGAGTTATTTTCCCTGCACTATTATGACCACGTCATCTGCGAAAGCCGTGACACTTATAGCCATTGTACTATGATTTTTAAGGTTATCATTGATAACCAACACCCACAGGAGTGGGGATATGACTCCACCCTGAGGGGTTCCCCTGGTTACGGACATTCTGACAGAGCTTTTCCCAATGGAACAGTTTATTTTCCTGCTTGCAAACATGTTGCAAACCCAGTTAGCAAACTCTGCGAAGTGTAGACTCTTCTCTATTTTCCTCACCACCTCGTGCAGAGCAGTTTCTACAGAATTTCCGTTTACGAGTATGTACCTAAGCATGCTGTGACGCAGTCAAAAAGCCATTACGGCATGTATTCCTAATGTGAATCTCCAATAATCGCATAAATGATGACAGACTTATTGGTCTGAAATCTTTTGCTGCTATATGCCCCTATTTGCCAGCTTTAGGTACAAAAACCACCTTAGCTTCCCTCCATGCTATTGGTATATACCCTATTTTTAGACTGTGTCTAAGAATTTCCATAATGTTTTCGATTGCTACCTCCGGTGCTTTCTGTAGCATGATCTGCAGAATACCATCCGGCTTAGATTTAGCCTATCTGAGAACACATCGCCACCAACCCCGCTGGATTGACTTGTCCTCCATGAAACGAAAAGACTAAACTGGTACCGTTTATTGAAAGACGGTCTATAACTTAAATTTTGTATTTCCTGGAAAAGATGACAAGGTCAACGGGTTAATCTGTTGAGATTTAGCTGAAGGAATCCTTTAATGGCATTAAGATGCTTACCTAAGACTGCTGTAGAACGTCATCCGCATAGGCAATAACCCTGCTGCCACCCGCTTCCAGATATATCAACTGTTCTTTTTTTTCTTAACAACTAAGTTCCAGAGCAGAGGCGAAAGGACATCGCCTTGCAGCGTACCTCTGGCGACACATCTTTTAGCAGAAGTCTCACCCAATTTGGAGTTGTTAATCCTGCTGTTTAGCATAAGACTGATCAACTTCCCAAGTGAGTCGTCTACCTGCAGAGTTGACAGCTCAGTCGTGATTGCGGGTGTGTTGACGTTGTTAAAGGAAAGCTACCATTGTGTATTCGATGTGGCTAGTAAGTCAATGCTGAGCCGTTTCCACCGACTTTATTTTACCGTACCCATGTTGAGCCATTGGCAGAAGTCTAGGATCAATTTTAGCTCGTATTTGGATATCAATAAGTCGTTCCAGAGTTTTCAGGAGGAAAGATGATAGAATTATAGGTCTGAGATCCTTTGGGACAACATGAGAGCTTTTTTCGGTTGTGGAAATGAAAACTGCAGTGACTTCTCTCCATGAGAGTGGAATGTGAATCAGTTCTACACAGCTCCTCATGATATTCTCTAGCGTATGCAGGATGATATCTGAGGACTTTTGTAGCTCGGCATGTATTATACCGTCCGGTCCAACAGGCTTGTATGGTTTGAAGCTATGCAACGCCCAAAGCAGTTTGTCTCTTGTAATCAGACCATGCATTTTGGTCACGGTTCGAGTAGTCCTGTTTGAGTTGCTACTGGCCGCGAATTGAAAGCTACCTGTAAAGTGGGTGTCCAGTAGCAGGTTGAGTGTTTCACCAATTGAGGTTGTCCAAGGACCATCGGTTTTTTTTCAAAAAGCTTGGCATCGTAGGATTTGTAGAGAGAATTTTTCTTAGCCGCGATGCCTCAGAGGTTTCTGTGATCTCCAGGATTGTCGCTTTGCGTTCCCCAATTCTTTTTTATATATTTTGAAGCATTCTTTGTATGAGTCCCAGTCAGTCACTTTTCTTGTTGCTTTTCACCTAATTGAAAAGTTTTCTAGAAATGTTACTAAGCGGTGCCAATGCTGATGTTCATCAGTGCGGCTTTCAATAAGAGGACAGGAAGCCGCCATAGCCTGATTGAGAGCCAGATGAATCCCTTGGCCTTCATGTCAAGCTCGATGGTGTCACCCGGGGGAATTCAGAGTTCTAAGGCTGGAGTTTCAGACAGAATTCCTCCGTATTTTGGCCAATCAGTTTCCCAATGATTCCGGAATGCTGGTTGGTTAGGAGGAGCATAACTCAGGCCGAATTGGATGTATCTGTGCTCTGAAAATGAGTGTTCAGACGATACCATTCAGTTCGTTAGCATTTGAGTGATGTTGTCGGAGACAAGAGTGATATCTAACGCTTTCTGTCGGTTTCTTGTTATAAAAGTGGGCTCATTGTCAATGTTGCTAACAAAGCTAACCCTACTGTTGATGTCGGCACTGTCCAATACTGTGTGATGAGCATTAGCGTCGCACCCGATGATGAGAAGCCAGTTTTTAGCCTTCCAGCTTTCAGTATCACCAGGGAGAGATATGCCGATGCCAGGAAGTAGGAGCCTTTGCCTATCTCTGATCGCTGAGGCTAGTAAATAAAAATGTATTAAGGCTACGTTCCACTAATATACAAGTTCTAATCTCACCTTTATCTCTTGTGTAGATCGAAGCATATACAGGTGTTCCAAGTCCACCAACCATGCCTTCTACGATCCATGGTTCCTGGATTAGGATGATGTTTTCTGCGTTTTTGGAAAGACGTAGAATAAGTGCGGCCGAAACCCTTCTTAAGTGATGGAGATTAACCGTATGATTGGTACAATATACCAGAGTAGCCCCCACCGCGGTGCTGTTCGAGTCTTCCGGGCCCCCGCCTAATTATCAAGGCTTCGCCCACTAATGACGTTGTCTAATAAAAAGTGGGGGCAGAGCATATAACTGGTCTTATCGTAAACATCTTCAGATATTGCCTCTGAATAGTTGCTACGATTTGACCAGTAACAAGTTGCCGGTCACAGGTCTTGTTGGCGGCTTGACCACCGGTAGTCCATACCAGGACTTAAATCACGGTACCATCGGAGTCAGGAACCCCCCGGATTTCGGTCCGGGCCTGACTTGTTAGAAGTAGGCCCCCTTGTGGGAGCGTCATGATGGCTGTGGTTTAAACCCAAATCGCGGGTACGGGTTTTCCTTGGTTTAACCTATTGTAGAGTAGCAAATAAGTACTGGATGCTGTGACCCTAAGAACAGTAAGAGGTTTTAGGTCGGCCTCGACTCATACCAAGGGTGGAACTTGTGCCTCCAACACAGTTGCGAATTGGTATCAAAGGAATGACGGAGAGCGATGGCAAGGCGTATCCTTGCTCCCATGGATGTATGGGCATCTCGTAAACATAAGGTCTTATGACAGGTGGCTTGCGTTAAAAATCATGGAACGTTCTGTTCGAGTCCTCCTATTCTGAACATGTGCCCAAGGGCTTATATTCTTCCTCTGATGTATATGATCTCTTCTTAAGTCGTCGTCGATTTCCATTCCCGACAGAGTGTGAGAAGAGGAGACGGACGGCTTAGTTGTAGCCTTAGATAAATTAGAGTCGTCGTTATCTATTTGTGGACGCTCCAAGATCTAAGGTTGCGCCATTCAGTGGAGTGAACAATTTTCCTGCAGTGGTGATTGTCGGGGTCTTGGTGAATTTTCGTCTATCTTAAGGTATCCTAGGTTATGACAATCGTTCGGTGGCTTCTCGAACTCGACCACTTAGCCGGGCTGCCGAAGCAAAGGCATGGTATGAATCGACGCTTTGTTTTTGCTGTTGGTCCTACCAGGCTAATCCGATAGATGAAAATCGAAAAAAGTCAATACGAACCAAGGATGAATGCAACGTCTTTCTTAAGCATCTGGATCTCTGACACGATTAAAAACTGCAAAACTGCAAAAACCACTAAAACACTTTTAATCGTTCATCGGTAACATCAGGAATTCTCCTTCATCCTCCAGCCAACCTCAAATTTTCATTTCAACTGCCAGCTCTTTGGCCAAGACATATCTGCTCGTTGCTCGCTTGGTAGAGCACCAAGTGTACTCAAAGATTATATGGAGGTGTACTACAAAATTCCGTTGGCCCCTAACATCATTTGTCCAGCCAGTCCCTAAATAAGGCGAATCTTCTTCTCTTCTTTCCTGCATGTTTAGCATGTTTCACCGAAAAGTTGGTCCAAAGTATACACCAATCTGGCGAAAGTAAGATAGTTGCACTTGTTAGTTGAAAGGTAGGCAGAGCTTGGCATCAGGCTCCTTTGTCGAGAATGCGTGCATCAATCGCCAATACGCCAACAGTACCAGTGTTGCGACAAATAGTTCCTACTCTATTTCCCCGCCAAGAAAGAAGGGTACCGGTTGGTCAAATTCATCCCGTGGCTACCCCGATACCTATGATTACGCGCGAAGAGTTGTTCAAAACCTGTAAAAAGGTGCACAACAAAAAGTCTCCGGGACTAGATAGTGTTCCAATAAGGGTCTAAAGATCGCTATGAAAAAAGGGCCGGACCTATTTCGATAAATGTTTAACAAGTGTCATAGTCAAACGATTCTTCGTCTTATCTCCAGACTCTTGCCATCAGTTGAAACTTTAGGAGATGTATTGGAAAATGGTTTATGGCCTTCGTATGTCGCGGTCAACAGTGGACGCAAATAACGCGGTACTAACTAGAGGTCAAGATTATACGAAGGCCGCTGGACAGTAGGCACCGAGAAATACTGCGCCAATATAGCCCTGGACGATAAGAACATGTAAAGTCGACTAATTGGGAACGAATTGAGAACGTATTATGAACCGTCTTTATCGGATTGAAATACCAGACTATCTCCGTAAAATGATGATGACCTATTCTTCGAATACAATCCTACGCAATGGAGTCTACTAGCAGCAGTTTGCAAGAGAAGAGAAAATTCGCGAAACAATTACGATTAGGTTTAAAGGGCATGAAAACGTTTCTCAAGTATCTCGGAGTTATTATCGGCAGTCCTCTGAATTTTTAACACCACCTAGATCTGATAGGTGTGCGGGAAATTAACGACATTTTCATACTTTCACGCAGCAGATTCCTCAACGACTAACAGGAACTACAAGAACCTTTCTGACGCAAAACTCAGTGACGTCAAACTGATGAGAGTTCTAGTTTCAGAATCAATGAAAAATTTGCCGTCGTACGCAAGCATACAAATACGCATTCCATGAACTTGTTATCTTAGATAAGCCTCGTGCTTTCTTGCACGGCCTTGAATTTAGAATCTTTTTCGCCACGTGGCGTGTGGCATATAACTAATAAGTTTTTTTATTGCCACTTCAAAGCATACAGTTCGATCTAAAACTGGTAGCGTTATATTTAAACCAAGTTTGACCACAAATAGTAGTAAGAAAAACTTGGTCGATGTGAGCTATCATTAGATACAGCTATTCCGGTCGTTATACTACCCGTAAAAATTTTTATTCAAATTGAATGCCAAATCGGGCTATTACAGTCACCATGCCGATGGACTTTTATAGAAATTGATGGCAAATATCAATCACACCGAGGGCTACAGAACTGAATATACCAATTACGAAACATCAAATTAATTTGAAAATAAAAAAAAAAAAAAAACAACCCACAAACCACTCAAAGATGCAAATTTATCGTTTGCGACAGCTATGGTCAGAGTCGCTTATGCAACGCATCTGATCTTCGTTGGCTGTGACTCTTTGTCCACTGTTCACTGATCGTGAAGTGATCAATGATCGTGAGTCCGGTCACTTTGTAAACAACGTTTCCTTTCTTTGAATTCAAAAGAAACTGCAGAAAAGCGACTGGGCCGCCCGATTTTAGCTAATGTCTGTAACTCAGCATATGGTAGAAGTTACATAATGCCGTCGTTCGCATGCCTACAGACGGGGCTACCCCATCCGATGTGTGCTGTCGAAGGTTTCAAGTTCAGGGAATCGAAAATCATAACCTGCCTTCCTGAAATGCATTCCATGCAATTTTTTTTCTTTTTTTTTTTTTTGTTAATGGAACAAGAACACGCGGTCGATGAGTGTTAGTCATTCCATACGACGCGACTCCTCGAATCTCAACTCATTCATCCTATTCGCCCAACAGCAGTCTGTTTGTCCAAAATTAGCGATTCATAAAAAAAAAATATTGCGACTAAAAAACAAAAAAAAAAAAGTCGATTCGCCTTTCGTCAGCAACAGAGAATGAAAACACCTCAACAAGAAAGTTACAAAAAAAAAAAAAAAAAAAAATTTACAATCGCAACCTTTTTCAAGGTCAACACTCGACTTGGCGCTGCTCGGCTTGGTCCGACTGGCGGTGCTCGAGTACTCCTATATGTATCTATCAAATGATATGAGCCATCGACCACGCTGATGGGTTTGTTATGATGTTGTTGTTGAATTCCTCAACGCCAGCCGTGTGCCGGGTCCAAAGGGAGTTCTCGAGATGGGCGCTGGAAACATCGGATGTTGTTTTACGTTATGGGAACTGGAATTACAGGTGAGAATTCTACTTGATTGAAGCTTCTTCTGGGATTGTTTTGGATTGATTGTGTTTTTTTTTGTTGCTGTCGTTTTTTGTTCAGTTTTCTTCATTCCTAATCGGGTCAATGGCACATTTAGCCGCTTTGATAGCGAATTCAGTGTCGAATTGTTATGCAAATGAAACTATTCGTACGGATAGTTGTGGGTGGTAAATTGATGATAGAGAATCTGTTTAAAATTCGAGAACTACAAGTATATCCGTTTGTATTTGCATTTTGAAAACATCCGGCTTTAGCCAGGAACTCAGAGGAAAGAATACTTAAATTCCGTAGTTGAGAATTGCAGTTCAATGCTTCCAGTGGAGCTTTTCGGATCGTTTGATACGAGTATGCATGATGTGCATATGAATGGTAGAATCTATTGGTTGCTTTTGTCTTAATTCATACTTCCTCATTCTGTTGAACTTGGATTTCGTTATGTGAGCCATAAAAATGTTCTTAAAATATGGAAGAATGAAACTCATTGCTGATTTCTTCCTCGTATTCCTGTTCAAATATCTCCACAATGTTGTAGCTATTAATTTGATGTGATACTTTGTAAGGAGTTTAGTCAGCCACGGAGCCATGCATGTAGCAGGGGAGTAGACGACAATGGTACTCACGCATTTGCTCGGCTCTACTTCTTAAGTATCTCTTCGTTCTTCTACACACTCATCGTCGAGGTCTTGTATACTTTCGATGCGGACCATCTGTTTGTTAAGACTCGCAGTCTATGACTCGGTAACGCAAGAAACGTTTGTTTTTGATTTTTCTTAGTTCGGAACAGTGTGCGCGAAAAAGTTAAGTTGAGTTTTTTTTTTTAACATACACTGTCCGTTAAGTTGTCAAGAGTTTTGTCTTTGAAAAAAAAGAAAGAAAAAACCAAAAGAAACTTGAGAACCGTCGGAGGAATCTATCCAAGCCGGGGAATTTTTCGATGACCGCCGCTGGCTAAACAAAAAAAAACTTTGAACTATCCTCATCCCCCATTACATGCTTTCAAGAGATTTGAGCACCCTTAAAATGTTTTTACACAGCGCGTTCGAGGGAAAATTAGGGAGGAAGAAAAGAGAGATACCGATGTATCTACATTGGTTTTAAATGTATGCAAGCTATAATGAATAGGAAATAGAGAGCTTGGCAGGGCATTCCATAAGCGAGTTCTACGGCTTAGGAAAGTATCACGATATTTCTGAGTGAGTCCGAAAATGGGCCTGAGCATTCATAGCGAGACGGGTGTTACTGTTGAAGGCTTGAAGGGGCGGAATGCAATTGGTTATTTCAATGGAGGACTAGTGATAAAAAGGTTGTCAATTTACTGTGTTATTGTGATATTAGCATCACCTATGAGTTATCGTACAATTTTGAATCCTATCTAGCAGGTGCAGAGATGTTTTAGGCGCACCTGACCAGATGTGGGCTTTTTACTCCAATTTTGGGCGGATGAATGCCTTATAATTGGGTGAGATTTTAAGGGTTCGAAAGTTCGAAATCATTGAACGATAGCGGGCGCCATTAACGGTAACTTTATTCTCACAGTCATCTTTGAAAAAATATGAGCCAATAATTTCGCCGGACCATAAACCGCAGGAAACAGTGCATTTTTCCGGGTGCGTTGGCAGTTCTTGTATTGCCTTGTATCGGACCAAATACAGCATTGTTTTTTTATTGACGTACCCATTCAACCAGAAAAGAGCTTCGTCGCTAAAGACAATTTTTCGGTAAAAAAGAGGTTCTTCATCCAGCTAAGGCCCACTCACGCTTTAGACCAAGATCCTTGCGTAAAATCTTCCACGTAGTTGAGTAACACAATCCCAATTTACTCAAATTTGGGGAGCATAAATTCCGTATACGTACGAGGGGCGTTCAAGATATTCTCGGTATCGGGGTGAAGCTGTGGTTGCATATATAAATTGACATATTTGTCAAGTAACACTATTATTTTAGTGCATTCATGTAAAATTTAATATAAATGTGATTATTAATTCGCGTTTTATCTCTAGTTAAACAGAATCATAATGGCAACTGAGACGATGATGGTGAAAATTGAGCATCGCGCTGTAATTAAATTTCTCACTAAGCAAGGAAAAAGTCAAAAAACCATTCATGAAGCCTTGGTGGCTGTTTACCAGAGTTCCGCACCTTCATTATCAACTGTGCAAAAGTGGTCAAGTGAGTTCAAGTGAGGCAGAGAGAGCATTGAGGACGACCCCCGCTCCGGCGCCCCGGCTACTGCTTGTACGGGAGAAAGCATCAAAGAAGTCGAAAAACTTGTTCTTGAGGATGCCCGAATAAAGGTGAAAATGATGGCAGAGATCACCAAGCTTTCAATTGGTACCATTCATACCATTCTTCATGACCATCTTAACCTTTCAAAGGTCAGTGCAAGGTGGGTGCCACGAATGCTCACAGCGCCTCAGAAAAAAGTGAGAATCGCATGCTGTAGAGAGCTTTTGGAGATGTGTAGTGAGAACGCAGACGGTGTTATGGGTCGAATTGTTACTGGGGACGAAACATGGGTCCACCACTATGACCCTGAAAGCAAACAAGAGTCCATGCAGTGGCATAAAAAAGGAACAGACCCCCCGAAGAAGTTCAAAGTCACTCCGTCTGCCGGGAAGCTCATGGCCACAGTTTTTTGGGACTCAAAGGGAATCTTGCTCATTGAGTACAAAAAAAAAGGTGAAACCATCAACGCCACATCCTACGCTTCCACTTTGCATAATTTGCGGGAGGAAATTAAAAAGAAAAGACGGGGTAAACTCGCAGCGGGTGTGTTGCTTCTTCATGACAACGCTCCTGTTAACACGGCGCGAGTTTCCAAGGCTGCTGCGCGAGATTGTGGTTTCGAAGAAATCCAACACCCACCCTATAGTCCAGACCTTTCCCCTAGTGATTATTTCCTGTTTCCGGATTTGAAAAAATGTCTTCGTGGAAAAAGATTTTCGGATGATGAAGAACTCAAGTCGGTATTTTGCAGAGGAAGAGGAAATTTATTTTTTGAGGGTTTAAAAAAGCTTATCTCAAGATGTAACAAATGCATTGATGTTAGGGGAGATTATATTGAAAAATAAAAACAATTTAAATTGAATTCGCATTTTCCTTCATATCGATACCGAGAATATATTGAACGCCCCTCGTATATTGAGACCAGATCAGAAGGATGAAATATGGTATATCTTCCATCACATCGAATATGTGGTCATTCCAAAGTTGTCATTGCCACACATACCGAGAATGGAAAGTTTTTCGAATTCAATGATGCAAGTGCTATTCATGTATAATGGCCGAGTGACTAGATTTCGCTTTAACAACAGCAGACATCTTTGTGTTTTAGAAGCATTAAATTCCACTCTGTTGATAGTTCCCCAATTGGTTATGCTGTTATCGGAATTAAATGAGCTTGACATATGCTGGCGTTCTCGCTCTGCAGCGTAAGGACAGGGACATCAGCAAAGGAATTGGATAAGAAGTAGCAGACAAGAGATCAATAATTAAAATTATAAAGAGTGTCGGAGACAGAACAGAGCCCTGAGGCATACCAGCATTTATTTTGTGAATATCAGACTTGAAACCGCCCAAGACAACTTGAATTGAACGTTGCGAAAGGTAATTTCTTATGAATTGAAGAAGAGAGTGGTCGATTCCAAAAGCACACATTTTCGACAAAAGGGCCTGATGCCAAACTCTGTCAAATGCCTTAGAAATATCAAGTGCAACTATTTTGCTTTCGCCAGATTGCTGTACGCTTTGGTTCAACTTTTCGGTGAGACATGCCATCAGATCATCAGCGGACCTGTTGCTACGAAAACCGCACTGCCGGTCATTAAGAAGTTTTCGTGTTTCGAGATATTTCATGAGCTGACGGTTTATCAGCGTTTCCATGACCTTGGAAAGAAGTGACGTAAGCGCAAGAAGGAAAGAGAAGAAGATTCACCTTTTTTAGGGACGGGCTGGGCAAATACTGTTTTCCATCTGCTCGGAAAGAGTCCTAAAGAGTAGGATTGATGAATAAGCTTACGCGGTGGTTTTGCCAACGTGGAAGAACACCTCTTCAGAAGAAGGGGAGATATACCATCTGGACCGGCGGATTTATACATGTTGAGATTTTTAAGTACTCTTTCTACTACACGAGTTCGAAAGTGGATTCGTCCAATTGAAGATTCGACGCACTCAAGTGTTGGCTGGAATGTCATAGTAAGTGAGGCAAAATTTCTGATATATTTGACGAACGATCAACAATTTTTACTATTGTACCTTTGGGACGTTGTAGTATTTTTTGCCTTGGTTTTCGGTTGTATTGGAATTTCACACGCTTAGGAAAGGCATTGCAGTGAAGAAAGTCTCGTTTGAATTTTTTTCGGTTTTCCTCTACGGGTTGGTCTTGTAGGACCGAAAAATCAGCCCGTTTACAGCTCGAGTCGTACCACGTATTTTCTTTTTGTTTGATACATTTCATCCGATGAGGAATAAAGCATCTCATTCCAAAGAGAATAGTGCCTGTGATCATATCAGGAGCGGCATCCACGTCGTTAAAATAAAATTCCTCGCTCTAGAGAGGAGATAAGACTAATCCAACGCCGAAATGCGTTAGATTACGGATTAGAAAACGGACTATCCCCGTTCCCAAAACGTTGAAAGACTCCTAAAAGCGTTGGAGGAAAACATGTCGGTTACCAAAAGGTCCAAATCAAAAACGCCCAAAACTCCCTCAGGGCCTGCCAACGTCACATCTCTGAGGTCTTTTAGAGAAGTCCTAAAAGACGAAATAACCAGCGCGGTGATCGAGAAAAGCAACGCCGACGGATCTATTTCACCTGAACGGTGGCAGTTGGTCAATTCAAAGCATTCAGGCGGCTTCTTGGCCATTATGCGGGAATACCTAGGACCACCTCCCATCATAAGCGATGCTGGCTGCCAATAAGCCCACATCAAGCTTATCGCTTGCACCGATCACAGATCTTCCGATCTTTATACAAAAGCTGTAAGTGAGTTAGGAGAGGTTTCGTTGAGTGCGAAGCTCGAAGTTGTGGGTTCGGAGAATATCTTTAGCAGATCTAGAACCCGCACCTGGATCTCAGGTGAACCCTCCTCCCCAGAAGGCAGTCTGGAGATCATTAGGCTCAGTGGATTGGAGTAGATACACGTAAATTGTGATCAATAAGGAATCTTTAAGACTAAAGGTATTGTCCAGATTCGAGTCTTTAACCTTAGCCTCGGAGCGCCGATATCCTTTCCTGAAATGGGTAGCGACGACTCCAATCTTTCTGAGGAGACAACCAAGCCGCCTCCGACACATTGTCGGAAATAGAAATGCACGACGAATTAAAAAAGGTTCTTTATGGGATGAAGAGAAGGTCTCGGCTGCACTCGTTCTGCGTCTTTCCAAAAACGCTGAAGATTCCATCGTAATCCGGTGTGGTTCGTGGACTTGGAGCACTTGAATACGTTCCACTCTATACAAAAGACACAGGTAAGATCAGAGCTTGTATATTAGCGGAACGTAGCCTTAATGTACTCTTAATTCCTAATCTCAGCGACCTCGATATTACCATTGCTAGGCTGGAGACCTACTGGCTGACATCGGCATATCTTAGCCACGACTATGTGGGCCCTCTCTCAGGTGATAACCTAGAACGGATGGTCTTGAAAGCTGGAATGAAAAAAATGGCCTCATCGCAGGTATGACGTTAACGCTCACATACGGTATGGGGCAGTAGGAACATCAGCGTAACGATAGAGTCAGTTTTCGATTATACCATAAGTACTTACCTCATTGTTTGCAATATTGGTAATGAGCCTACCCTTATAGCTAAAAGTTGTTGTCTCCGACAACAATATTCGAATGGTAACGATGCGGATGGTATCGTTTGAATACTTTTTTTCAAATCCCAGATACATCCAATTCAGTTTCCTCTGAACCCTTTAGTCACCGCGTAATACCAATGAGCTTGACGTGCAAGTTTCAGATTTCACTCTGGCTCTTAATCAGGCAGTGACTGCTTCCTCCAGGCTGGCACTTGCACAAAGAATCGCTCAAAAGGTATAAAATAGAACCAAGGAAGGCAAAGCGACGATGGCTCTTGGACTCAAGGAATGAACCACTCAACCTCTTACTCGATACCCACTATAGCCGATTACAAGAGACAAGTTCCTCTGGGCGGTGCATAGCTTCAAACCATA
The DNA here is from genome assembly GCA_963966105.1 of Volucella zonaria. Classification (NCBI taxonomy): domain Eukaryota; kingdom Metazoa; phylum Arthropoda; class Insecta; order Diptera; family Syrphidae; genus Volucella; species Volucella zonaria. The sequence goes on along the minus strand of OZ014532.1, from coordinate 107,383,212 downwards.
CAAGCCTTCGACGGACGATATAATACCTGCCGAGCTACAAACGTTCTCCCATATCGGACTGCCAACTCTACTTAATAACGCGAGGAGTTGCATAGGATTAGCCCACATTCCCCTGTCGTGGAAAGAAATTAATAATTAATAGTTTTCATTGCCAAAGCCGGAACATGTTCCCATGTTTCCTACGATATAGAATCCTAGATCCTCGACAAAGGAAAGTCGGTGGAAATGGCTCTACATTCACTGGTAGCCTTCCTGGACATAGAAGGTGCCTTAAACAGCGTCAACACATCCGCAATCATGGCTGTGCTGTCACCTCTGAAGGTATGTATTGTAGATGACTAATTTGGGTAGTTGATTATTGTTATGCTGATATACCTGGAAGAGGGTGGTAGGGTAGGGGGATTGCCTATGCGGATGATGCTGCTATAGACGTCTCAGGTATTATAGAACTCCTACATCCAAATCTTAACAGATTAACCCGTTGGGCTTATCGCTGTGGATTGGGAGCTAATGCAACTATTCGCTTTAAAGCAACTACACAGTGGACAAATCAGGTATTTGGCTACGCTAATATTCCTAACCCACTGGGAATCTTTTCAAATAAATTCAACTACACTTTGCTCCAAAATTGGTTTGACAAAGTCTCTCATTTAAGCAACCCCTCTAGAACATTCTGGGAGGGAGATGCTTTCATGGATGACAAGTCACTTCGGCACTATAATCTAAGCCACTCATTCTGCCTTCTACAATAAATCATCGTAGCATGTTCCATTTAGAAATTTTGGCGATTGAAGAAGTCCGGTCCCGGCTGAATAGAAGTGATATCTGCAATCAACTTTTCGGATAGTCAGGTCGCTATCCAGTCCCTGAACTCAGTCTCACAAAATTCAGAAATCGCCCTTGACTACCGATCATCTCTCAAAGAGATGGCAGACTAGTTCAATATTCACGTATGCTGGGTGCCGGTGCACGGTGACATTCCAGACAATTGTAAGGCCGACGAACTCGCCAAAATTTTAACCACTCTACCTATCCTACTTGAAAGAAGTACACCCTGACTGACTCGAACTGCAACCAACTTCAAACTGCTGTAATTTCCAAACCGTTCATGACAGTGAGCTCAAATTTTGACACATCACAGATAATTTTATTATTTACAAGCCTTTTAAACGATTTGCGTCTCAGTTGTGTTGAAAAATTTTTATCCGCGATGGAATTCAAACGTGATAGTGTGATTGCTTTATGTTAGGCTGGAAACCACAAGTAGCTATGGTTAGAGCCCTCCAGCACCTCAACGTGAACAAATCATTTGTGTCTCGAACCATAGCTCGTTACCGTGATACTGGCAGCGTTGCAAAACGCCATGGAGGTGGTCATAAAAAAACAGCAACATCGGCAGAAATGGTTCGGAAAGTGAAGGCTCGAATTGAGCGAAGTCCGCCTCGAAGTGGAAGAAAAATGCCGCGTGAGCTCTACATATCGTTGGGACGGATGCAACACATACTGCTTGGGCTCAAGCCATTGAAGTTCCAAAAAGCACACGATCTTACACCGGAACAGAAAAAAGTTAGAGTCGAAAGAGTGAAGGAGTTACTACACTTGCCGAAAGTGGTGAGTTGCCGAATTTGTTTTTTTCCGATGAGTCGACATTTGTTATCGAGCAATATGTCAACAAACAAAATGATCGAGTTTATATATACCAGAGAGGTCCTTCGAAAATTTACACCTTCGGACGGCCACCAGAAAGCAGGCAGCACCGATGGTGATGGTTTGGACCGCCATAATCGCTCGCCGATGGTCGCTCTCCGCTCGTATTTTGGACCGTGGCGTCAAAATTAATGCGATCGTATACCGTGAAACTGTCTTCGAGGCAGTATTGAAGCCTTGGGCAAACAATCATTTCGGTCGGAGACCCGTGGACATTTCAACGAGACTCGGCACCACTTGCGTGCAGGGTGCGATGCTTTCTTCGGCCGTCTCAAGGCCATTATGCGCGCCAAAGGTGGACATATTGAAAACTACTGATACAATTTGAAAAGTGATGTATTTTCCAACATTTTTTTGCTTTGGCACAATAAAATTTATCAAAAAATAAAAAAAATTATAGCATTTTATAAAGTTGGAGTTCGAGTCATTCACCCTGTAGTATCATATTAAAGCGGAATACTAATAGAAGAACAAACTTTAGGTGGACTGTTGGGTCAAGATGTCCAGCGAACAAACAAATCTAGCCAAAGTTGGATCGGAATCGCTCTAAGAGTTGGAACTTTCAAAATGGGAAACATCTCAGCGCTATCATAGGTATCATTACTGGACATTTTCTTATATGCAAGCATGAAAGAAGGGTTGGCGTTTTTACAAATATTGTAACTTCCCGGAAGCTGTGTGGGTACCGAGGTTGAAGGAGATAACTCTCCCTCTACTCTGTACATTCCCAGTTCTCTGGGAAAGAAGGAAACTCCACTTGGGATCCTACTTCTACAATGACTTATGCGATCTAAATAATATAGACATTAACAATCTCCTACGCGTCATCGTAAGCTCAAACTGGTTCCAAGAATGGGAGGATCCAAGAATAGCCACTCTTGCCTAACCTAACTATAATTTCAATTAGGTTGAAAGGAAGTAGTAGCAATTCTTTGCTCATTGTCTTCTAACATGCAATTACAACAAAATCACTTCCAGCACATTGAATAATTTTTGCAATGAAAAAAAATCTCCCACTATGGACACACCATGTCCAGTTTGAAGCCAGGCTACCACCCGATCGCCTGTCACAAGTATCAAATCAATTTAAGAGTCAGAAATCACCATCTCATGTCGTTCAAACATGTCTAATTTTATACACGTGAAAGCAATTAGAAAAAAATATCAAGACTTGAGCCAATTCAACGTAATCTCCTCCCCTTCTCCTGGGATCAAATGCTCAATCCATATCAAGTAACTCCCTCGATTTGTTATAAAATAAGTGCAATAAATCCCAAACGTGCCTCTCAACAATAACAAAGCACCACCAAATGTCGGAGGGTAGCATCAAGCTCAAGGCCTCTCACGCGTTCTCAATAATCCGCATTTTGCCCGTCGTTTTCGTCTCGTTGCAGTTCTTTGGCTTTATTTTTTGTATTCCAAGTCTCCCCGAAAACACTTCACTTCAAGGTCTTCGGATGATTTCATCATGTGCATTGATATCGTCATCATCGCTATTATCGACATGGCGTTCACATACTTATACTTACGTGAGCACCAGCCAAAAACAAAATACACAAATACAACAAAACACAAAAAGAACAAAAGAACAAAAGACCAATAAATAATTATTTAACATTTTAACATTTAACAGCAAAATTATTCAACACTCTTCAGTTTGTGGCATGCCAGCGTGTAAATGGCAGGCGCCTTCGTTTCCACGTCTAAAACCACCACCCTACTCTACTCGTATAGTTGAATTGGACAAAGTGAACCTAATCTGAGCCGAGCCGAGCTGAGCTAACATAAAATAATTGGTTTCGACAATTTCTGGTTCTAATCGAATACTCTCACCTCTGGACTGCACTTCGGCTCGTGCACGTGTGCGGATACTCTTGGCGGGGGTATGCGGTGTGCCTAGGGGATATTTTTTTCTTGTCTGAATTCTATGCATATCTTAGCGATTCTCATGCTACCTCAACACCCACCTAACCACTTTACTACCTTCAAAGCTTCAAAGATAGACACATACCCGCCTGTATCTACAGGTAGGAGTCCATGTATGATGAGAGATTGAAATTCGTTTAGAGACTGTATGTTCGAAGGTATGTTCGTAAGTTTGGTTTCATTAGCTTACTGACCTCCAACGAAGTCATTCACTTTTCCTAAGACCGAAGTATGAATGAATTGCTCGATGGCTCTCTGAAAACAGAAATAGATTTCGATTTCAAGTTCTGCTGATGATTAGAATAATCATGCGATTGGAGATTTTTTCCTTTTTTCAAATTTTGCCGATAAGAAGTTGATGATGGTGATACGCCTGGAAAAGACAAGAATACTCCTTAAGATGACTGCATCTTTTGTAATATTGTTGGACGGCAGTAACTGGATAGATACTATGAAACTGGTTAACTGAGTATTCCCGTCTCTATTCGCACGATCTATCACTCACGAATTTTGACAATATCACCATTCTCAGTTACACTAGATGGTATTTCAGTCTAGTATGGAGCCAGGCCTCATTCAACAGCTCTTCTGATCTTGTGGTAATCGCCTTCAGTTGCACACATCAGGTTTGGCCTGATTTTACCGCATTATCCGATGGATTCGAATGCTTTCTGGAGACTTTTAAGCTGATGAATTCATCCCATCCTATCCCCATGACGTCAATGTCACTAAATAGACTATCCTCGTCTAGTCCGTTATTGTATCTTTTTCTTCAAAATTCGTTTATCCGAACATGACCGAATACCTTTTTCATCTGCTTTTGCTTAAGCCGGTGCTTCCACACCATATAGTAGCCTTAGTGCTTTTTCCATTTCTTGCTAACCCAAGGAAACAACGATTGACAAGAGTGATTCCTCATTTGATCCCTTCAATTGTATCGTTATTTGAGCTTACAGCGTTACCCATATAGGCAGAGACCCTTAAAAGGATGCTTAAACTACACATTTTCACCACTGACCCCATAAACTCCTCTGTCTCGCTCTGTCCCCTTTCACTATTGACCATTGATAACTTTCACACACAGCTTCTTCTTTCTTTTTTCCACCGCTTCCAGCATACCCCATCTGCAGGTGCCTCTTCTTACGACTTTCATAAAGCGAATTTCCGTAAAATTAACGCAGATCTTAGTAAGTGTTCTTTTAATTCGCCAATATGTCCCTTAATGGTGTTCTCTCTATTTTCTACAGAGAATTATTCAATTCAATTTTTCTCTATGCCTCCTTTTCGTGCAATAAAACCCCTTCTACGAGCTCCGCGTGGTATAATCGTAGAAACAAATTAGGGGCAGATTTCCTTCGATCCAATTGTATTGCTGACTATTCCAACTACAATATCTCGGGTCATACCTTCAATTCGCCCAGCTTTATAACGTTCTCTATCAGCGATACCTGGATAGTGCGCAATCAAGGCTTCTAAACGATTCTAAGTCTTTTTATCAATTCGTTAACTACAAAAAAACTCTGACCGGTGAGGATCTGGGTGACGAAGTAGTTGACCTCCCCGTGTTTCCGGTCTTTCCACTCAGCCACATTTCTTATCAGCCTCGCTGTCCACCTTCCTCTGCTTTCCGAGATCCAGCGCTCTTACCATTTCCGTATCGTTTGCTGCTCTGCTTGGTCGATTGCCGCTTCCAATTCGATTTCCGAGTTGTTTTCGTGGACGTTCTTCCTTTGTGCCTCTAGGAGATCGATGGGAGTCACTCCAGCGACCACAAGGACAACTGGTTCCGACACCGTTCGGTAAGAGCCAGCCACGCGTAGAGCTCCGCGTCTTTGCACTGCCGCCATCTGCTTCCGGTACTTTTCTTGTCGAAGCGCTTCCGCCCAGATTCCACTTCCATATAGGAGAATGGCATGCGTTGTCGACATTAATAGCCTGCGCTTACTTGGCGTTGGACCACCTATGCTCGCCATTAATCTACTAAGTGATGTTGTAACTCTAGAGGCTCTTTTCGCTGCGTACTTTATCTGTTGCCAGAATGTTAGTTTTGTGTCAAGCCTCAATCCCAAATACCTCACCGCATCATTGCTCTTAATGACTTCAGAGCCAATTTGGAAGACTATTTGTGTTGGGATTTTCTTCTTCGTCAGAAGGACTATCTCAGTTTCCTCTGTTGCCAAACTAAGACCGTGCTCATCCATCCAGAAGGTTGTTCGTCGCATGACTTGGTTCAACTTCCTTTGAGCGTTTTCAGTGTCTCTTGCCGTTATCACTGCCGCGATGTCGTCTGCGTACCCAACGAGAAAGGTGTGTTCGGGCATCTCCATCCGCAGTATATCATCATAGGAGATGTTCCAGAGGTCTGGTCCCAGAATTGATCCCTGTGTTACTCCAGATGTTACTTTCTTCCTTCGTAGGCCTTCTGTGATCTCGTAGATCAGCTCCCGATCCCTGAGGTAGTCCTTCATCATATGTAATAGATAGGCTGAGATGTTGAATCTATTTTCTAGCGCATTTAGTATATCACTCTACCTGGCTGAGTTGAATGCATTTCTTACGTCCAAGGTTGCCAGCAAAACGATCTCCTTGTTGGGCGGTTTGAAAAGACTTCACCACTTCTTCAATAGCTCCGAACGTGGAACGTCCTTTCCTGAACCCGTACTGCCTTCCTGCCAAGTCTCGCGCTCTTTGTACTGCATCTGTAAGCCGTGATTTGAGCAGCTTTTCCATCAGTTTTCCCGCAGTGTCCAGCATACATAAGGGCCTGTACGCTGATGGGGAGTCTGGGTCTCCTTTTCCTTTGCTGATCAGTACCAACCCTCCTTCTTCGAGGCAACTGTTGTACATGTTGAGAAGCAGGTTAGGGCATGCTCGGGCAGTCACTTTTATTACTTCTGCTGGAATTCCATCTGGGCCGGGTGCTCTTCTGTTTTTCATTATCTGTGCGGCTAATCCCAACTCGTCTTCGTTAAAACTTGGAGTTTCCTATCGTCGGGCTGAATACTTACCCGGACCAGATGGCCCTCCATCTATATTTCTTAAAAAGTGCTGTTCCACACTTTCCCACCTCCTTTCAAATCTCTTCCAGTTATCGCTTTCTCAAGGTGAATTTCCACAGATGTGAAAGTCTTCTCTCATAACACCGATACACAGAAAGGGATTAAAGAGCAAAGTCACTAATTACCGCCCACTAGCTAAACCCTCACATATTCCCAAACTTCACGAAGCCTTAAGCTTCCAGTCCAAATCTCTTATTTCCCCTAATCAATACGGCTTTCTGAAAGGTAGATCAACTAGCACTAACCTCGTCGAGTTTGTGTCCTCTGTTCTCTCAGCCTTAGAAAATTGTAAGGAAGTTGACGTTATAACAACTGATTTCAGTAAGGCTTTTGACAAGATATCTCATAAACTAATCCTGTTCAAATTGTCCGTCCTGGGCTTTGAACCCATTTTGCTTGAACGGATATCTTCTTACCTGGATAATAGTGTTCGTTTCAGGTCTGTCCTATCGGGCCCTTTCTTGGCCACTTCAGATGTTCCTCAAGGTAGTCACCTAGGTCCACTTTTTTTCATCCAAACTTGAAAAGGTCATTTAGCACTCAGCACTTACGTTCCATTCTGACGATACCAAATTTGTTAAGCCCTTTTTCCACCTGGTGCATCAAGAACTGCTTAGAACTCAATGTCACCAAATGTCAATCGATTACCTTCTCACCTAAGTGCAACAAGTCTAATCCCCGAATTTACCTTCTCAAGGGCCAACCTACTCATATGTCCTTTGTTGAGTCTATTCGCGACCTTGGCATATTATGCGCCAGGGAGCTTAATTTCCGCTCTCATATTGATTTCGTTAAAAGGTTGTCCAAAGAATTCTGCAACCAGTACGTGGCCACCACTTTTGTTCGCCCCCTTCTCAAGTACTCTAGCCAAGCGTGGTGTCCCTTTCAACGAGTTCATGTATCCCAAACTGAGAGGATCCAGCGTCGTTTTCTTCGATTTGCTTTTCGCGGTCTACCTTGAAACTGTCCTCTAATCTTACCTTCTTATCGAGACCGTCTCAAACTCATTAACCTGAATACCATTGATGAACGAAGGGACGCAGCTGATATTATTTTCATTCACCAACTCCTCTCAGGCTCCGTCGATTGCACGTCTCTTTACAACTCCATTTCCTTTTACACTAACCCTCGATGCCCTTCAATCTGCTGCTGCTTCCAAACTAAATACATCTTTACCTCCGAAGCACCTTTGGAACAATCTACGTCAAATAGGTATCTCTAGTAGGAAATGTAATGCTGAATCTCAGATTGATCCTGACCTCTTAAATAGTTTCTTCCTTGGAACCATATCTCAAGACTTTAATTTTAATCTATCCGAAAATCTAAATCACTCTACAAATGTCTTCGAAATACAAACTGTTACCGAAAATGAAGTGAATTGATTCTGTTGCAACGATAAAATTAACGCTATTGGTGAAGATGGGGTAGATATGCGATTTATTAAGCTGATTCTCCTATTAAGCCCACATTCTCAATCACTTCATAACAACATCAACTTTTCCCAAGTCCTGGCAAACTACCCGAGTTGTACAAGTTGCCAAAAAAACTAATCCGGTATCCGCAGCAGATTTTAGACCTATGGTATAAGCATATTATCCTGTCTTTGAGAAATTAATAGCTAAACAGCTGAGGCAACATCTATCCATTAATCTGGTTACAGATCTAACCACAGCTGCTCCACTGCAAAGGCAAACATTTTTGAGGAAATAAGATAGGATTATGATAAAGGTTATGTTACGCTTCTTTGCGTGCTTGATTTTTCAAAGGCCTTTGATAAAGTAAACCATAAAATCCTACGCTGGAAGCTGGAAAATCTGTTTAGCCTTGGCGACAGTGCAGTGAGGCTAATTAGCAGTTTTCTGTCTGACAGATGCCAGAGCGTTGTTACACGTGACTCTTCCTCAGCACTTTGCTAGTAAATCTATCTGGCTACTCGTGGTTTAACACCCGACGATTTACGCGAAAGCAAGCTGTGATGGCATGGTCCAATTTGGCTGCGAGATCATCCAAGTAACTGGCCAATTTCAATCCCATCTCCCCCAGAAGAGTCATTACTAGAACCAAAATCTCTTAAAACATTTGCTACAACCACAGATGATGACTTCGAACTCATCCTTCGTAGATTTTCCACATGGCATAGAGCAGTTCGTGTCCTTAGCTATATGTTTCGATTTTTTAAAGCAACTCGATTTCGTTAAAAGAAATATTCATCTCATTCACTTTCTCCGGAAGAGATAATATATACCAAAAATAAAATGATCATGCTCTCTCAACAAATATTCTTTTCCTTAGAATATAATTCTTTACTTAAAAGTAAATTCATCCAACCCAATAGCTTTTTATTGACATTTAACCCTTTTTTGGATTCTCAACAAATCCTTCGTGTTAATGGGAGATTAACTTCTTCTACGTTAACGTATAATGAGAAGCATCCTATTTTACTTCTTACTTCTCGAAACTAATCGTTGCATTTGTGTACCAGCTTTCTCTGCATGGAGAGATACAGCTAATGGTTCGTATACTACGATCTGAATTTTGGATACCGAAACTGAAAAATTTGTTGAAGAAATGTATCCATGATTGTAAAGTATGTATTTTACATAAAAAGAAAATGTGTACTCAACTAATGGGTGCACTACCCTTGGAAAGAACAATATTTACGCTGCCCTTTACAAATGTGGGCATTGACTTTGCAGGACCTTTTCTTATTAAGAATTACTTCGGAAGGACTTGTCGATTGGAGAAGGGCTACGTGATCTGTCAACTCATGCTTTCCTTGCATCTTTTGCTCGTTTTGTTGTTCGTAGAGGTATGCCTGATCAGATATTTTCCGACAATGGAACCAATTTCGTCGGTGCATCCAAATCAATTCTACTAGATTTTTAAAAGGCACTCAAAGCTTACCCAAATACCAACTTTTCTCAAATAAAATGGACATTCATACCTCCTGGTGCTCCGCATATTGGTGGGTTATGGGAGGCAGGAGTCAAAAGTTTTAAGGCACATATTCGCAAGACAGTAGGTAGTACTTAACTTACATTTGAGAAATTTTCAACGTTTCTTGCACGTGTAGAATCTTGCCTTAATTCCCGACCGATTTCCCCAATGTCGGAAAACCCTTCTGACATTGTCTCTTTCACTCCTGGACATTTCCTGAGAGGTGGTCCCTTAATCAGCGCTCCCGAGCCATCCCTGGCAGATAGTTCCTTAAATATTATTAACCGATGGCAAAAACTTAAGATTCTTCACCATCAGTTCAGCCGCAGATGGAAAGAGGAATATTTAAAGGAACTCCATAAACGGAATATATGGAAGTATCCACAGAAGGATGTCGAAGTGGACGATCTAGTTGTCATTCGAGACGAACAGCTTTCTACTAACGAATGGCGATTAGATAGAGTGGTCAAGACGCATTTCGACCCTGACCAACGAGTCAGAGTAGTAGACATTAAAACCCAAAAGGAACTCATCACTCGTCCTGTAGCCAAGCTTTGTATCCCTCCGATAAATACCTTTTAATCTCTGTCATTACACCCTCATTTTAATAGCAGGTTAATATGCACTTGTGTTTTTTTGTTTAATCTTATCGCACTTATACTGAAGAATAATGTACGCAATTTACTAGCTATTAAGAAGTATGTACTCATTTCTAAACAATCGAATAATTTTGGATTCATTCTTGTTCAATATTATACTATCGTTATATATATATTTCTTTACTATTATGATTTATAAGGAGTGAGTGGAGCCCCTCTATAACCAAAGGCTCCCCCTAATTTTAAATTAGGTTAAGTTTCTATTGTACTGTTTAGCAGCGTATGCTAATGTTCAGGCGAAATACCAAAACGTATGCTGAAATCCTACTTTAATATTAACATGGAATAATAGATGGCAGTCTGCTAACGTCTCATGAAAACTTCTCAAAATATCCCCAAAAAATTCCCTGTTTCCGGTTTTTAACTTAAGCACTCGGTCTTTTTCCTTTTTTTTTTGTTCCTGACTCGCATAGAGGTAAGACGTGCTCTGTAATAAAAATATTGTTCACCGCTAAACACTTGTTTCTTTCCTTACTCATACTTTTTTCTTCGTTTGATTTTCCTCCCATACATTCAATTCTCCAATTGCACCCGGCAATTGGCGACCACCGAATTACGACGAAGAAACCAGCGTATTTCCTCTGAAACCAACAACGATCAAGCTAACCTGCAACCCCCCTAACCACTACCTCTTATCACATATGCTGAAATGTAATGACTCTCTGTCGCATCGTAAGCTACAACTAGCATGTAATGACGCAGCTAGATACATTCATGGCTTACAAGAATATGACCATGTTTCGCAGTACTCAAAGTGCTTGCTAGGGATGCCACTCAAACACTACATTGACGCCAGGAATAACATTTGTCTGTGTATTTGTATGAAAAACTTATTTTTTATCGTTCACTTAGAGCTCCTAACTTTAATACCACTATAACATCGTTACCTTAATTCATCTCGTTTATTTTTTATTCACGCTATCAAAGTATGGAACTCTCTACCAATAACTATAAGAACTATTTCTAATGTCACACGCTTTAAATGTGCAGTCCTTCAACATTTTTCTTGCCTTCGTTAGATCCCTTACACATTTCTAAAACAGTCTCTGTTTATCTTATCCACCACCCGCTTCCCTTCTTTCTTTAATTATATTATTATTTTAAATTGTTTTATTTGTTTATTTATTCATTTCGTAATGCTGAATTCTGATAAATCTACTACAGAAAATCAATATCTTAATGTACCATAATAATTGTAATAAAGTAAATTGAATTGAATTTAAATCTACGTTGCCCCATCTCTTTTATCTATCAATCCACCGCACCACATATGGCTCTAAGGAACCAATCTCCCATATGCTGCGTAAGGTAAACTCCAACCTTTGCGTTTTCGATTTTAATCGCAACACTCTATCCCTAAAATTCGATTTCCTTCACCATCCCTAGCTTTAAGTCCTAGATATTGCTAAACCTTAATTTTTATTAGTTTTTAAGTCCTAGTTTTTAAGCTTGTATTAAGGCAAATAAATTTGGGCGTTAGCTCCCACCAAAATTAATGCATTTGCACTTGAGTGATCGAGTTGTTTTTTCCGGCATCTTCTTGGCTGAAATTGAAGTTCTTTTGCTCTCAGTGCCTGCGCTACCTCTATATCGATTCTCAACCCTCTACTGCGTGAATTAAATCCTGAGCAGGAAAAAAATTCAAGACTCTTAAAATGGTTTTGTTTAAGAGTTTTTAAGCAACTTTTATTAAAATAAATTAAAAATTGTTATTAGTTTAAAAAATAAAAGAATCAAGTCATAAATGGCTTCGTATGCGTCAAGTGTTACGAGAACAGTGCAATGTTTAGTTATATTGGGTTTATAACTTGCTAAGCGGTTTGCTAAGAGATGGCGTAACTTGTCATTCATTTGAAGCGTACAAAACAATAATTTTTTTTCACTCAAATATGTCGAACTTTGTGCCTGAAAAAGTGTTTTTGCGGAGAGTTCTTCTTCATTACTTTAATATGAAGAAAACTGCTGCCGAAAGTCATCGTATTTTGATGGAAGTTTATGGTGAACATGCACTAGCTAATCGAATGTGCTAAAAGTGGTTTGCACGATTTAAAAGTGGTGATTTTGGCTTGGAAGACGATGAACGTCCTAGGCAGCCAAAAAAGTTCGAAGATGAAGAACTGGAAGCATTACTCTATGAAGATTGTTGCCAAACACAAGAAGAGCTCGCAGAATCTTTGGGTGTCACTCAAGCAGCCATTTCAAATCGTTTAAAAGCAGCTGGATATATTCAAAAGCAAGGAAATTGGGTTCCACATGAACTCAAGCCGAGAGACGTCGAAAGGCGGTTTTGCATGTCCGAAATGCTGCTGGAACGCTACAAAAGGAAGTCATTGTTACTGGTGATGAAAAATGGACCCATTACCACAACCCCAAGCGCAAAAAATCATATGCGAAACCCGGCCAACCAGCGAAACCAACGGCAAAGCCGAATATCCATGGCGCGAAGGTAATGCTCTGTATTTGGTAGGATCAGATGGGTGTGCTGTATTATGAGCTGCTTAAACCGGGTGGAACCATCAATGGACAACGCTACCGAACACAATTAATCCGTTTGAAGAGAGCAGTGGCCGAAAAACGCTCGGAATATGCAATCAGACACGAGGCAATAATTTTCCATCATGACAACGCTCGGCCCCACGTTGCTATTCCGGTTAAGAACTATTTGGAAAACAGTGGATGGGAAGTCTTACCCCACCCGCTTTATAGCCCAGACCTTGCCCCTTCTGACTATCATTTGTTCCGGTCGATGCAGAACGCCCTCACTGAAATACGGTTCACATCAGAGCAAAATATCAAAAATTGGCTTGATTCATTCTTGGCTGCCAAGCCGGTGTAGTTTTTTTGGGATGGGATCCACAAATTGCCAGAAAGATCGGAAAAAATTATAACTTCAGATGGGCAAAACTTTGCGTAATACTGTTGTAAAGGCTTTTCTTAAATAAGCGTTTAAATTTTGAAAAAAAACGCACGAATTTAGTTATATACCGAATACATTTATCAAATCTGATTGCAATTGACTAGCTGAAACTCCAACCACTTTTTTTCAAAAGTTAATTGTTTGTTTTGGGTATATTCTCAAAAACGGCTAGTTTTGAAATCATATAATGGCAGGCGGAAGTAATTCTGACTGAGCCATACGTTTACTGAGCATAAATCGTCATGCGAAAATACATTTTCCTTTAACACTTTTTTGACCGCAATGGGAGTCTGTCTAAACCAAGCGTGGAATCAAGCAAATTAAGGCCACTCATATATGTATTTTTTATAAACCTCGACAGCTTGAGGAGCAGGAATATCTCTGTACTGTTTTTCTTTCCCTGTTTGGTGAGGATTGGCTTGTTTCCAACACAGTGTGACAGAATGTTGGCAGCCTTGTTATCAAACTAAGATACCAGTCCCAATTTCACTCCACCACCACCTTGTTTTTTCAGTTCTTTCTATATTGATATTTTAGAATTGGGGACTCCGTTTAGTCTGACTGTGCCCAAAAATGGTAATCCATTTTCGTACAGGTGAACTTTTAATTTGGGACTGTGATACAAATTATCGGGAAAAAATTGGTGGTTGACATGTTTAACCACTGTAGATGTAAGCCTCGTCACTAAGTTTGCAGTGCCTCCTAAATGAGGGGTATTTTCAGAGGAGGTGCTACTCTGCTCTCCAGCAAAACTTTTGTAGTCGAAACTGAATCTTGAAACTATACTTAGAATCTTGTTCTCGTAACCCCACATGTGTGGCTGGGTTATACTGATTCAGTTTGTGACGGCAGTTAATGGATATTATTTGCTCACCCACCGCAAGAAGCTCTACTTTTGGAATAAGTATTTTAGAATCCGTTGATATATTTTTTCCAAAAATGGTCTTATTTTAAAAAGTTTGTCCCATCCATCTGTTCCAAATGGCTTAAATCGGTGTTATCCCTTTAAATACCTTTTTATTGTTTCCGACTGGCCAACAGATTTACTCCAATAAGTGGCAGTTGAACTCACCATGTCAACGAACTGTTCTATTTCTGTTGTTATTACTCGTTTTCTGGCATAGTTTTGTTGTTTTGAAGAGCTTTTAAGTTTGACTGATCGAAAACAAATTGAAGTAATTCCTCCGTAAAAAGGACGAAATATAATCCCCCGTGTTTTCAGCCCAATCACCGATCCTGGCTATTCAATAGCACCCGTTAATTGAAAATTCTTTTCATCGTGCGGATCCAAATGTTCTATTCTCTAATACAAAACATTTTCAGGCTTGTCTTTTTTTATTTTGAAGTCGATGCAACTACAATAGTTCGATCACAGACTCAGATTCGGTGTCAGCTTAGGGCACTATAAGGCAGTCGCTGTTTCTTAGTGCTGTTTCAAATTCCACATCAGAGTCTGCTACTTCTACATCATCAATTAGATCAAAGTTTAAATTTAGATAAAAGTTTAAATTATCCATCTCTGAAGAAAATTGAAATGAAATAAGCAAAAATATGAGAAAAAAATTTTCGAAAACGCAACTCTTAATGCATCGTAAGGGTAAACTAACACCACTTTTGCACTCAAAATTGATTCATAATATTTTGAAAAATGTATTTTTTCTCAAAATAATTTTTTTATTAACTATACTTGCCGAATACTTATAGTAATTAGCACTTAAAATCGCAACTTATTTGTTGCTTCCGTTTTTAATGCGCGCTCGTGTTGGTATCACACGTAACATATAAATTAATATCATTAGCTATAATTATCAGACATAAAGAAAAGTACCGTTTGTTTTGTAAAGGGATTGACAAACTAATGGACAAAAATAATTTCAGGTCATTTGGAAAAGGTTTTCTTGGAAAAATATGCATCGTAAAGAGGGTTAAGTCAAATTTTAAGCCTAACTCTTACAATAAAAAGCCACTTCCTAACAAACAAGCTTCTGATCCAAACAGAAGTTTTAAAGTTGGGACATTTCCTTTCTTAACAACATCTCCTTATTCCACTCAAACAAAAACGGCTTACCCTAACTTTATTCGCTCATATTTTAAATCCCTTTTAGACCCCAGACTTCCTCCAAAGGCAAAGTTAACCAAACACCTTATCGATTCAGGGGAGGATAGCCTGTTCGTTTATATCTCGCCTACCTACATGATAAGCCAAACTCTGTCTGCATCGACGGTATAACGAAAACCAATGCAATGGTTTCCATTCTGCAAAAAAGGCCTCCCCACTAATCATAATGATCTGCGGCAACTTTTTTCATGGGCAATTACATACGAAGGGCGTTCAACATATTCTCGATATCGGGGTGAAGCTGTGGTTGTACGAGTATATATAAATTGACTTATTTATCAAGTAATACTATTATTTTAGTGCATTCATGTATTATTCATTAATCATATAAATGTGATTATTAATTCGCGTTTTATCTGTAGTTAAACAGAATCATAATGGCAACTGAGACGATGATGGTGAAAATTGAGCATCGCGCTGTAATTAAATTTCTCACTAAGCAAGGAAAAAGTCAAAAAACCATTCATGAAGCCCTGGTGGCTGTTTACCAGGGTTCCGCACCTTCATTATCAACTGTGCAAAAGTGGTCAAGTGAGTTCAAGAGAGGCAGAGAGAGCATTGAGGACGACCCCCGGGAGAAAGCATCAAAGAAAGTCGAAAAACTTGTTCTTGAGGATGCCCGAATAAAGGTGAAAATGATGGCAGAGATCACCAAGCTTTCAATTGGTACCATTCACACCATTCTTCATGACCATCTTAACCTTTCAAAGGTCAGTGCAAGGTGGGTGCCACGAATGCTCACAGCGCCTCAGAAAAAAGTGAGAATCGCATGCTGTAGAGAGCTTTTGGAGATGTGTAGTGAGAACGCGGACGGTGTTATGGATTGAATTGTTACTGGGGACGAAACATGGGTCCACCACTATGACCCTGAAAGCAAACAAGAGTCCATGCAGTGGCATAAAAAAGGAACAGACCCCCCGAAGAAGTTCAAAGTCACTCCGTCTGCCGGGAAGCTCATGGCCACAGTTTTTTGGGACTCAAGGGAAATCTTGCTCATTGAGTACAAAAAAAAAGGTGAAACCATCAACGCCACATCCTACGCTTCCACTTTGCATAATTTGCAGGAGGAAATTAAAAAGAAAAGACGGGGTAAACTCGCAGCGGGTGTGTTGCTTCTTCATGACAACGCTCCTGTTCACACGGCGCGAGTTTCCAAGGCTGCTGCGCGAGATTGTGGTTTCGAAGAAATCCAACACCCACCCTATAGTCCAGACCTTGCCCCTAGTGATTATTTCCTGTTTCCGGATTTGAAAATTCTTCTTCGTGGAAAAAGATTTTCGGATGATGAAGAACTCAAGTCGGCAATAAATGGAGGAGGAGGAAATTTATTTTTTTGAGGGTTTAAAAAAGCTTATCTCAAGATGTAACAAATGCATTGATGTTAGGGGAGATTATATTGAAAAATAAAAATAATTTAAATTGAATTCGCATTTTCCTTCATATCGATACCGAAGAATATATTAAACGCCCCTCGTAAATCCCTTTTAGACACCATACTTCCTCCAAAGGTAAAGTTAACCAAGCACTTCATCGATTCAGGGGAGGTTGGCCTGTTCGTTTACATCTCGCCTACCTACATCATAAGCCAGACTCTGTCTGTATCGACGGTATAACGAAAACCAATGCAATGGTTTCCATTCTGCAAGAAAGGCTTCCCCACTAATCATGATGATTTGCGGCAACTTTTTTCACGAGCAATAAGATATGCCTCCTGATGACGTGGCTAGTAATCTCTATTGTTTTGCACCTCACGTAAGTTCCAAACGTATACTACATCTTCAGAGAACACGGTCTAATTTCAAAAACAACCATCGCCCCGAACTCACCGTTCAATTCTTTGCCGAATGTCTCCCAAATGTCTGTCCCTTTATTATCAAAACGTAAGAGGATTACGAACTAAGATTTCTGCTATAACATACGAGTATACTCGTACTCGTATCTTAATTCGCAGATACTGCCCTGCGACATTTTTGTCCTCACAAAAACCAATCTCACCCCTAATGTCGTTCCTTTTTCTCCTGTATCTGTACCATCAGCCTTACAATTCTGGATGCCTTCTGAATTTGGAATAGTATTCGAATTTAACTATAATGAATTTAAAGAAGATGCTCCAATAAGATGAAATCTATTTCTGCGAATAGTACGCTTGTTAGTTTTAAATAAATACGATCTACGTTGAATTTAATTTATTACTATTCCATGTCGTCTGAGGTCCGTTATGCATACAAATTGTTCCTATCCGCAACTCGCTCAAATCCTTTACTCTACGAGTATGTCGCATATCAGAATTTTTCTTATAGATGCTCCTGTATAAAGCTTCCCTACTCTTAAAGTTTCGGATGTTTGGTTTTTCCTTTAAGTTTACATCTGGTACGTTGTCGCGTAGTCTCCTTCCAAAACTAAGTTCTGCTAAATCCATTTAAGAGGTGTGTATTCCTGAATGCTAACAATCCCAGCTCGAACTTTCCCATATTTTTCTTAAGCAAGTTTTCGCTATTTTAAATCCCGCTTCTGCAGCGCCATTTGCCTGGTGATATTGATGACAGGGGCCAAATGCATGAATTCTTGGCAAAAATTAAAAGAAAAAATTTGTGAAATCTTGAAAGAAAATAACTGGATTGTACAGGTAAATACCTAAATATCACAAACATGTGATAATTTTGATAAAACTGTTTGCATTTTGGCCACGTCAGTCGTTTGAACTTGTGCATTCTGTGCAGTGAATTTGCAGCTGTGTTTAATTTCAAAAAACGAACAAGTGTTCAAGTCAATTTCTTAGCAGCGTTTTAATTTATATATATATATTTTTGAAATGGATTCAATACCCACAGGTTTTGTCAACAGTATATATGTAAAATTATAGCCTTGTGTAACGAAATAAAATTTTGGTGAGTTTTTGAAAGTTGGTGTAAATTTTTGAAGAAAATTGTGTTTTTCTGTGTTTTCATGTAAAATTCTACTTATGAACATGTCAAAATCTGTCTTCGAATTATGACTTGTTTGATTGTGTGTTATATGTTCTTTTTGGGACTTCAATAAAAATTTGCGCCTTTTTGCGCTGTTTGAAAATATCGTTTGTCCAAAGTGTACAAGTCCCGACTCAAAAAAAATTGTTGTTGTTGTGGGATCAGATTCAGGTGATATTTTCATTACAAGGCGCACATTGTTTGAACATATGAAGCAATCAGGCGATTTAATTTCGACAACCCAATCTTCAAGATTGAAGGAATACGTTGAAACTCGAACGAAATGCCCAGATCATGCTAAACCTTTGTTGCGAAAGCGGATTAAATTTTTCATATCAGATTTCATACAAAGATGGCAAAAATTCTATAGAAAAGAGGCTGGGTTTCTTACTTCTAATAAGTCTTGGCTAGATTCTGCAATTAGTTTCAAAAATTATGACTTTTCTGAAAAAAAATGTGGTCGCCCTATAAAAAGTTTTGATGAAGCTTCGCAAAGAACCAAACGCCTAAGAACTAAGGATTTAAGGCAGAATCACTCATCTGAGGAACTAGTTTTTGCTGCTCAAAAGGTAGTTTTGGAAGTCCAACAAACGGATTCTTTGAACAATTTGAAGCTGATTTGTAAGTGGGGCTTGGATGGTTCAGCGCAGTCAGAAACAGCATTTTTCTGATGCAAATGCTAAAGACACCAGTATATTCATTGTATCCTTTGTACCCTTACGATTGATCACAAACAACCCAGGAGAGCAGCGGCAATTAATTATTTGGCAAAATGAAAGACCCTCATCCACACGATACTGCAGACCAATTAAGTGTATTTTTCAACATGAAACAACAGAAATAGCAAAGAACGAGGTTGAAGTAATGCGCAAGCAAATTGAAGAGCTACAGCAAGTGACATATAAAATGAATAACATCGAAATGCATATTACGATTGCTATGCTATTTACTATGATGGATGGAAAATTTTGTAATGCCATAACAGACACGAAATCAACACAAAGATGCTTTGTATGCGGACTAACGTCCAAAGATTTCAATAACATGGAAAAAGTATTCAACACTCATGTAATAGACACTTCTCGATTAGAATTCGGACTATCTGTGCTCCATGCCTGGATTCGTTTCTTCGAATGTTTGTTGCACCTTAGTTATAAACTACCTCTGATGAAGTGGCAGGCTCGTGGAGAGAAAGAAAAGAAAATCTTTGCTGAGAGGAAAAAAAAAATCCAAAGCAAATTTAAAGCCAAACTTGGCTTTGGGAGCAGTAACGATGGAAATACGGCTAGGAGATTTTTCAGTGAGCCAGAAGTAGCCACAAAGATTACTGGGTTGGATATTAATGTTATTCAAAGGTTTAAAATTGTATTGCAAACTATAGCTAGTACCTACGTAATTAATGTGGATAAATTTCAAATATATGCTTTTGAAACTGCCAGACTGTTTGTGGAAAAATATAAATGGTACCCAATGCCACCTTCAATCCACAAAGTTTTAATTCATGGCCCAGCCATAATAGAGGATGCCTTATTGCCAATAGGCCAACTAAGCGAAGAAGCGCAGGAGGCACGAAATAAGAAATTTAAAAAATACAGAGAAAATTTCTCTCGTAAAATATCGCGTGTCAAAACTAATGAGGATATTTTGAATTCACTCCTTATTTCTTCGGATCCGGTTATAACCAGTTTGAGAAAACTGTCTCAAAGATGGGCTTATAACATTGAGAAGGATGCTCTTGACTTATTAAAGCCACCTGACCTTCCGTTTACTTCAGATGCTTCCGATATATCAGCTCATATTAGTTCCGATGTGTGCTTTCTATTCATTTTCCAAGGGTTTAGTGCAATAAAATAGTTTTTGCCAAGAATACATGCATTTGGCCCCTGTGTGCGACGGCCCCAAACTGGACAGCAATTCGACCTCCAACGAGTTTGGTGCTCTGCTTGACTCCATACAACGAATTGTGTCCCTATATCCTCATACTGAAATCGTTATGACGGGCGACTTCAATAATCATCAGACGCTTTCTCAACAGGCGCTATTCTCTCCTCATCTCTTTCCAACTTAATTAACTTATCCTGAACCTTTTGCCTCAAATGCACTGGTATTATCCGAGGAGTCGATATCTCGTACGGCTCCGCTTTGGGCTTTAGTTCGATCACATATTTTGCTTTAAATGTTTCTGAACCACCAAAAACTCCCTTAAATTTCTTCACCCAGTTCGTTGAAGAAACCTCAAATAATTTTTTGAAAAGATCAAGTTTCCCTGTTTTCTCCAGTAAAGGCGTAATATAAAATATCTCGTCCACGTCAGTTCGCCCCTATTATAAGCAGAGCGTAGCCTTTCCCAGTATATTTATTTGCTGTCCAACTCCGTATAATTTTGCTCCCGTTTTCTCAATACACATACGAGTTCTCTTCAAGTCTTCTGTCGTGAGCATCGAACTCTTCGAGTTATAGGGGCGAAACTGGAGGAACTAAGCGGCTCTTATCGTGATCAATAAGGAATCCCTTAACCCTCTAGAGCAGACCAAAAGGCACGCTTCGGTTCAGTTTCAAGTTAATTCACCTAAGGATCTATAAAAAGGATGAGCTGGATGCTGAAAAGCACCCTCCTCCTCCTTTACCTGAAACTTTAAATACAATCCTAGTTTTTAGAGCGTCAATATCTTTTCCAGAAATGGATAGCGATGATAATGAAGCCGTCGGTTTCCTCTTCTGAAATTTTGTCAGGAATGGAAACTAATGAAGTAAAAAGAGATCCTATACGTTCAAAGGAACAAGATGACCTCTTGGGCACATCGGAGGGTTTGAACAGCACCGTGGTGGAGGCAAAAAAAGCTTCGGCCGCACTTATTCTGCGTATTTCCAAAAACGCAGAAAACATTATCGTAATCCAAGAACCATGGATCGAAGAAGGCCTCGGGACACCTGTATATTCCCCGCTCTATACAAGAGACAAAGGTAGGATTAGAATTTGTGTATTAGTGGAACGTAGCCTTAACGCATTTTTACTTTCTAATTCCAGCGACCCCGACTTAATCGCAGAAGGCTCCTACTGACCGGCATCGGCATATCTTGGCCATGATCATGTGGGCCCTCTCCCTGGTGATAACCTAGAAAGAATGGTACTGGAACCTAGAAGGCTAAAAAACTGGCCTCATCATCCTGTGCGACGCTAACTCTCGTGGCACGGTTGTGGGCAGTATCGACATCAAAAATAGAGGTGAGTCAGTTTTTGATTATATTATAAGTACTTGTACTCATTGTTAGCAACATTGGCAATGAGACCACTTTTATAACAATAAACCGACAGGAAGCGCTAGATATCACTTTTGCCTCAGACATCATCACTCAAATGCTAACGAATTGGATGGTATCATCTGAACACTCATTTTCAGAGCACAGATACATCCAATTCAGCCTGAGTGATGCTTCTCCCAGCCAACCAGCATTCCGGAATCATTGGGAAACTAATTGGCCAAAATACGGAGGAATACTATCTGAAACCCTAGTCTCAGAACTCTGAATTCCCCCGAGTGACAACATGGAGCTTGACATGAAAGCCAATGAATTTACTTGGCTCTCAATCAGGCTATGGCGGCTTCCTGTCCTCTTATTGAAAGCTGCACTGATGAATATCAGCATTGGCACCGCTTAGAAACATTTCTAGAAAACTTTTCAATTGAGCGAAAAGCACAAGAAAAGTGACTGGTTGGGACTCATACAAAGAATGCTTCAAAATATATAAAAAAGAATTGGGGAACGCAAAGCGACAATCCTGAAGATCACAGAAACCTCTGAAGCATAGCGGCTAAGAAAAATTCTCTCTACAAATCCTACGATGCCAAGCTCTTTGAAAAAAAAAAACGATGGCCCTTGGACAACCTCAATTGGTGAAACACTCAACCTGCTACTAGACGCCCACTTTACAGGTAGCTTTCAATTCGCGGCCAGAAGCAACTCAAACAGGACTACTCGAACCGTGACCAAAATGCATGGTCTGATTACAAGAGACAAACTGCTTTGGGCGTTGCATAGCTTCAAACCATACAAATCTGCTGGATCGGACGGTATAATTCATGCCGAGCTACAAAAGTCCTCAGATATCATCCTGCATACGCTAGAGAATATCATGAGGAGCTGTGTAGAACTGATCCACATTCCACTCTCATGGAGAGAAGTCACTGCAGTTTTCATTTCCAAAACCGAAAAAGCTCTCATGTTGTTCCAAAGGATCTCAGACCTATAATTCTATCATCTTTCCTCCTGAAAACTCTAGAACAACTGATTGATATTCATATACGAGCTAAAATTGATCCTAGACTTCTGTCAACGGCTCAACATGCCAACTGTAAAAGAAAGTCGGTGGAAACAGCTCTACATTCATTGACTAGCAACATCGAACGATCCCTATATTATAAACAGTACACAATAGTGGCTTTCCTGAACATAGAGGGTGCCTTTAACAACGTCAACACATCCGCAATCACGACTGCGCTGTCAACTCTGCAGGTAGACGTCTCACTTGGGAGCTGATCAATCTTATGCTAAAAAGCAGGATAATCAACTCCAAACTGGGTGAGACTTCTGCTAAAAGCCACAAGGCGGTATCCTCTCTCCCCTTCTCTGGCACTTAGTGGTCAACGAACTGCCTATATACCTGGAAGCGGGTGGTAGCAGGGTTGTTGCTTATGCAGATGACGTTGGTACAACCTTCTCAGGAAAGCATTAAAGAATTTCTACAGTTAAAATCTTAACAGATTAACCCGTTGGGCTGATCGCTGTTGATTGGGAGTAGACCCCCTTTAAACTGATAAAATTCCAATCAGAGACCCTCCTTCAATCAGCAATACCAGTTTAGTCTTTTCCGATACAGCGAAGTGTCTGCGTCTTATTTTTGACAGGAAACTAAACTGGAAACCAAATATTCAAGAAAGAGTAAAGAAAACTACATTAGTTCTATTCTCTTGCAAAAAAGCCAATGGGGGCAAATGTGGTCTTGAACCTCGTATTACCCACTGGCTATACGTTTCGATTATAAAATCGATACTCACCTACGGGTGGTTGTCTGGTGGACGGCTTTAGACAACGCAGTCAATAGCAGCAATCTAAGCAAAGTCCAAAGGACAGCATATCTATTGTCTGTGCATACGCGGACTTGATATTCTGTTTCACCTGACACGCCTCGATATTTTCAAGAGGCAAGTGGCTGCTAGCGCAGTTAAACGCCCTAAAGCGACTACACAGTAATCAAATCTACTATTTGGCCACGCTAATATTCTTACCACACTGCGAATCCTTCCAGAGAACATCGACTATTCCAACATTGGTTTGACGAAAACTCTCATGTAAGCATTCTCCCTAGGTCTTTCTTGGAGGAAGATGCTTCCATGGACGACAAATCAAACCACCATGGATCCAAGGCTGATAGCGGGATTGGTGGCGGTATTTTCGCAGATAAGCTTAACCTAAGCCTCTCCTTCTGTATTAACGATTAAAGAAACTCTGCCCTGGCTGAAGAGAAACGTTATATCCGCAAGGGATATCCGCTTCTTTTCGGATAGTCAGGCCGTTATCAAGTCCCTGGATTCAGTCTTATTAAATTCTAAAACCGCAATTGAATGCCGATCATCTCTTACGAAGATGGCAGAGCAGTTCAAACTTTACCTTTGCTGGCTGACGGGCCACAGAGACATTCCAGAGAATTGTAAGGCCGAAGAACTCGCCAAAACT
Source organism: Volucella zonaria (assembly GCA_963966105.1). Lineage (NCBI taxonomy): Eukaryota > Metazoa > Arthropoda > Insecta > Diptera > Syrphidae > Volucella > Volucella zonaria. The sequence continues at coordinate 107,359,186 of OZ014532.1, read as the reverse complement.
GGAACCATTCTACCTATTCTGCCCGAAAAGGTATACCAACTGCTACGTTCAAATAAATAATAAAGCTGGATAAAAGGACAGACCTTAGGTGGACTGTTGGACCAACATGTCTAGCGACGAAATAGATCTGGCCAAAGCTGGATCTGAATCGCTCTAATAGTATTATCCTTCTAAATAGGAAACATCTCAGGGGCGTTCATAGGTGTCATCATTGGGAACTGCCTTATAGGCAAGCATGCAAGAACTCTTGGCGCTTTTACAAATGATTTCTGTAGAAGCTGCATGGACGTCCTCCGAAGAGGAGACAATCCTCCACCTTTTTTGTATATGTCCAGATCTCTCCCAGAGAAGAAAACTTCACTTACGAGCTTTCTTCTACAATGACTTCAACGATTTAAGGAATATAGGCGTAAACAGTTTCCTACGCTTCATCATGAGCTCAAACTGGCTCTATGAGTAAGATCATCATAGATCCACGTGGCATCACAATGGGCCGATAGGCCCAAGTGGGTTGGTCTCTCCAACACCCACTTTTACCTACCTACGAGTACCTACTCTTCAAGTCTTCTACCGCTGACCAGGGCACTAATATGACGTTAGCTCCTGTGTCAACTTTAAATGTAATTTTCTCAATCAAATCAACAAACCACTTATCTGTCACCACGCCAACGAAGTACCCCTCTTCTTCATCTCTGCCACCATTCTCTCTGACTTCACAGACCCCTCTCGTTCGCACTTCTTGCATTTTTTGTAAATTGTGTTTTTTGCCGGACACTTATCATAAACTTATCTGCCCGTATCTACCCTATGTGATGTGTCTGTTTTGTTTTATCTCCCCATTGTTTCCCTTTCTCTAACCTTCGTTTTTGATTCCCGCATCGCTTGACTTTGTAAATCCCCTGTGCTGGTGTTAATTGGAGATCTTTCTTTTATCGGTACAGCTCTTCTACCTGGAATACAATCTCCACATCTGGTCAGGTGTCCCCAAGACCTCTTTGTTCTTGTTAGATAAGATAAATTTCATAGGTGACCCCATTTTTACACAATTAATTGTCACGCTTGAACACCGACGTAATATCTCTTGCTTCGCCTTATTTTATCGCTACTTTCACCACCAGTGCTACACCGAAATTGTCAGTAACACCCGTCTCGCTATGATTGCTCATTAGTTTATACTCAAGCCCCCTATTAGACGTACTCTGAAATATAGTGATTCTTTCCTTAACCGTACAACTCTCTATGTTCTGGTCATTACAGCCTGCAAACATTCAAAACCAATGAATTCGGTATTTCTCTTTTCTTCTTCATAATTTCGCTTCGCCCAAAATGTCTTGATTGCGCGCCAATTATTAAAATGAAAAATAAAAAAAATATGCTCTAAGCCGTTCCGGTACATATGGATGAAAATCCCTGCCTTCATTATCCGGGTTGAATGGTTTGTTATGCCTGCAAGCTGAATGACGCATATTCCTCGTTATTTAATAGTGCGTAGAAGTGGTTTTTCCATACCACAGGACTGTCTTAACATTGGTGAGACGTCCAAACATTTTTACGGAAGCGTGTCTATATTTCCTCGATTGCGTTTCACAAAAAAAAAGGAGAAGTTTTATTCAAGATCATACCTATGTTGCTATTACGCCTTCAGATATCTTTCGATCTCCACAACGAAAATCAATCTATGCGTAGTTCCAGTTAGCAAATACGTAGTAAGTCCTCATAACAATCGTCCAGATCCATTACCGACCTAATGGGTCGAAATGTTTACGAAAAGCCTTCAAAACATAATTGCTTCTACTACGCATTATCACATAACAATATCAAACCGCCTGACAGTTTGTCTTGTTTTTTTTTTTGTTTGAGTTGATTATGCAAACGACGCGCTAATAGCATACTAGAACTCGCCATCATCAAAAGGAAAAAAAAACTAATAAATCCTTGCGAACTGATAAAAGAAAACGAAAATGACCGGCAAGAGAAAAATAAGTTAATTGTTATTCACAGCATAGAAAATAGTAAAATAGAAAAATAGAAGACAACAATTCCGAAATTTGCAATAAACAAAACACAAACCTGACGATTATGGACATATGTACGAGTAGATAGAAATGGAGAGGAAATTTTTGTTAAATCTAAACAAACAAACAACTCATACGGCGCCATTGAGTCCATTCATGCTCGTGACGCCAGTATCCCTATCAGTATTGCCAGTTCGCGGGGAATTCCAGCCCAAAATTTGTTGAAAGCGGAAAAGGCGGACGAAATGTGGGGAAACTAAAAAAGAATCGAAATTGAGGTACAAGGCAATAACAAGAGACCATGAAGGGTCTGTTAATAAAGGGTTTTTCAATAGGGACCTAACAGTTTTGTATTTTAGTACAAACGCACCCTTAAGTTTTGTATGATCTGTCAATGTCAAAAGGTCAGTCAAGGTTTACATTTTTATCATGCTGGGGCTCACAAACGAGCAAGGTTTGGAAATTATTAAAAATTCCAAGTCGGTGGTGGCAACATAAAGGGCACTTACTCGAATTTTAGGTCGTAATAATACGTCCCACCAGGTAGGCTATGCGTGCTATAGTGGATAAATTCGAGTCAACATATCTATTGGGCATATAACTTAATTCGTGCTTATTTTTTTCAAAATTTGAACGTTTATTTAAGTATTATTCAAAGTATTGCCCATCTGAAGCTATGACTTTTTCCCATCTTTCGGGCAATTTGTGGATCCCATCCCAAAAGAACTGCGCCGGCTTGGCAGCCAAGAATGAATCAAGCCAATTTTTGATGTTCTGCTCTGATGTGAACCGTATTTCAGTGAGGGCGTTCTGCATCGACCGGAACAAATGGTAGTCAGAAGGGGCAAGGTCTGGTCTATAAGGCGGGTGGGGTAAGACTTCCCATCCACATGTTTTTCAAATAGTTCTTAACAGGAATAGCAACGTGGGGCCGAGCGTTGTCATGATGGAAAATTATTGCCTCGTGTCTGGTCGCATATTCCGGGCGTTTTTCGGCCACTGCTCTCTTCAAACGGATTAATTGTGTTCGGTAGCGTTGTCCATTGATGGTTTCACCCGGTTTTAGCAGCTCATAATACAGCACACCCATCTGATCCCACCAAATACAGAGCATTACCTTCGCGCCATGGATATTCGGCTTTGCCGTTGGTTTGGCTGCTTGGCCGGGTTTCGCATATGATTTTTTGCGCTTGGGGTTGTGGTAATGGGTCCATTTTTCATCACCAGTAACAATGACTTCCTTTTGTGGCGTTCCAGCAGCATTTCGGACATGCAAAACCGCCTTTCGACGTCTCTCGGCTTGAGTTCATGTGGAACCCAATTTCCTTGCTTTTGAATATATCCAGCTGCTTTCAAACGTTTTGAAATGGCTGCTCGAATGACACCCAAAGATTCTGCGAGCTCTTCTTGTATTTGGCAACAATCTTCATAGAGTAATGCTTCCAGTTCTTCATCTTCAAACTTTTTTGGCTGCCCAGGACGTTCATCGTCTTCCAAGCCAAAATCACCACTTTTAAATCGTGCGAACCACTTTTGGCACGTTCGCTCAGCTAGCGAATGCTCACCATAAACTACCACCAAAATACGATGACTTTTGGCAGCAGTTTTCTTCATGAAGAAGAACTCCTCGCAAAAACACATTTTCAGGCACAAAGTTCGACATTATTGTTGTTTACGCTTCAATTGAATGACATATACTGAAATCACGTACAATGACAGTAGCTTTCCAACGCATGTTCCAATGGAATAATACAAGTTACGCCATCTCTTAGCAAACCGCACGTTATAGAACCAATATTACTGAGGCAATGCGCCGGTCAAAGTAGCGAAAATATCGCAGGCGTAAATGCTTCAGTTTAAAATTAACCACACCAGTCGATTCCACGCCGTTCACAGGCGAATTTTGGGTAAAAATCTTAGCCTACACCCTTACAAGATCAAACTAACTCAAGAACTGAAGCCTCTTGATCATTTGAGGCGCCGAAACATCTCCGATTGGACTCTGCAAAAGTTTGAAGAAAATCCTGAATTTCATCGAAAAATCACCTTTCAGCGATAAAGCTCATTTTTGGCTTAATGGCTTCGTCAATAGGCAAAATGTGCGTTACTGGGCAGTAGCAAACCCACATGTGCTCCAAGAGACTCCATTGCATCGACATAAAGTAACCGCGTTGTGTGCATTTCATGCCGGACGTGTGGTAGAACTGTATTTTTTCGTATTGTTAGGGTCAATGGAGTTCGCTATCGTGCCATGTTGAAAGACTATTTTCGGTCAGAATTGGATGGACTTGACATCAGTGATGTTTGGTTCCAACAAGGTGTTGCCATATGCCACACAGCTGGTCAAACAATTGATCTATTGAAGGGGAAGCTCGATAATCGTGTAATCCCAAGATGTGGTCCGGTCGAATGGCCACCTCGCTCATGCAAGTTAAGTCGATAGTTTTTGCCAACAAGCCAACAACGTTGGAGTACCTCAGGAATAATAACGAATAGCGAAATTGCCAACGTTCCGGCAAATGCGTCAGCATAATTGTCCAATGACATAATTGTCCAACTTATGATTTTTCCAAACACTTAGCTGGAAGTATCATCTGTTGAATGGTTCTACGCTAGACTAAGTGCCGAGGAACGAGATACTCCGCGGTAGAGACGAAGAATGCCCTGTTGGAATTGCGATAAAATAGAATATCTTCAAAGGCAGTGTAAAGAACTTCGGTACGACGAAGAAACTGCCCTCACTGCACTAACAAGAAAATAGGGGAAGTAACCGACAGAAGTGACTACCAAGAAGCCGGCCAATCTTTCCGAAATCATTAGTCGGGAGATGCCTTAGCACCTAATTCGCGGCGCAGAATTTGGTAGCTGGAGTCGACGGCCCCAGGACCATCATCCAAGTATCGCTGGTAAAACGATGCAATAAAAGCCTCCTCGTGGAGGTAATCAGCGGTAAAGAAAAATGAATGGCAACAATAAACACCGGTGACACGGCTTCAATCACCAGAAGGGATCTTGTGTAGAAGTTTTGGTTGCAGAACACTAGTCGGTTACAGCTGGGTGCCAACTACGAGAGAAACGGCTAAGATAAATGATGTAGTCCGCATAAAAATCCACCTGGCCGGAATATCCTTCTCTCATATTTCTGGTGGCTGACATTCGTGGAGTAGTAGTCGGCTTTGAAGCACAAACCCTGAAATATAGAAACAATGGTATACAGAAGCGTCAACACCTCCGTCGTATCGGCCGAAATCATGTTCAAGAGCCTTCATCGGAAGCAATCATTTGGGTAAAAGGGGAAGTACCCACTGGTTCCATTTTATGGAGCTAAAAAAGAAGAGAGACTTCGTTGTGGTAAAAACTTTAGGGGAAGCCAAGAACAACATGGTTCCAGTCAGGATCCTAAGGATTCATTGTGAAGATAAAAAAGGGGGAAATGGTGGGAGAATGAACACCTATTGATTCTATATCGACCACAACGGAAACGAGTCACGCAACACATAACAAGAGCAACGTACCTTGGCAGAAAATCTAATCGATGAGTACGCTCTTATATTTACTACACCAAACGGAGAATATGGATGTACGCAACTTGTTCAACACCAAATTGACACTGGATATACCTGACGAATCCGTCAACATACAAGGCGTCTTCCATTGGAAAAGTAAACAGAAGTTGCCGACATGGTGTCGAAGATGAAAGTTGAAGGATCTCAGCGTTCATGGGTATCTCCAGTGGTCCTCGCAAAGAAGAAAGACGGCAGCACGAGGATTTGTGTAGACTACCGACGCTTCAACGATGTCACCAAAAATACAGCTACTACTACTACCGAGGATTGATGGCACTTTAGATACGCTTTCTGGAGCGAAATGGTTTTTAACACTTAACCTGAAGAGTGTTTACTAGCAGGTAGAGATCCATCGACAAAATCATGAGAGAACGGCCTTTTCTACAGGAGACGGTCTTTGGGAGTTTACGGTGATGCCGTTTGGACTGTGCAACGCTCCAGTCACATTCGAGCGACTAATGAAACATACATTATAAACGCTTACGTGGGAAACCTGCCCAGTGTATTTGATCGGCCTTATCATCATAGGCACGACGTTCGAGGAGCATCGCGAAATTCTAAAAGAAGTGTATGAGAGTCTGCGAAGCGCGCGTTTCAAGCCAAACTCAGAAAAATGTGCACTTTTCCGTATTTAAAATATCTGGATCACATTATATCAGCGGAAGGAGTAGGGATGGATCCTGAAAATATCAAAAAAAGGGGTGCAAATTTGGCCTGTCCCTAAAGTTGAACACCAACTAAGAAACTTCTTGTGACTTGCCACATATTAGAGAATGTTCGTGAAGAATTTTTCTGGTATTGCAGAGAGCCTGCATCAATCTACGGAAAAAGGCCGACAGTACAGGTAGTTTGAAGAGTGTGAAAAAGCATTCCATGAACTCAAGCGATGGCTGTGCAATGCCCCTATCTTGGGTTACCCTACAGTTGGAAAAGTGTTGACCGTGTACCCTGGCGCTAGCAATGTTGGAGGCGGAGCTGTGATTTCTCACGTGACGGTCAAAAGAAAGTGGTTGCATATTACAGCAAGATAATCTCCAAGCCTGAACAGAACTCCTGTGGAACCCGGCGTGAGCTTCTGGTTTAATTCTGGCAAAGGAAGCATTTCCATAAGTACCTCTGCGGACAAAAGTTCATTCAGACCACGCAGCTCTGAAATTTTTAAGAACCCTGAAAGCCAAGTTGCGTGATGGGTCGAGCAGTTGCAGGGCTATGACTTTGAGGTTCAATATCGCAAGGTATAACTCCACTCAAGTGCTGAGGCTCCCTCTCGTCGACAATGCGAAATCAAATGTGATCACTGAAACCGTGAAGAAGCGAAAAAACATGCCACTGTCCAAATGATCAGGACTGGGCCAGTAGAGGGTTGGAGTATAGACGAGATCCGTTCCTCCCAACAGGAAGAAAATGACATCGAACCAATATTTGGGAATATGAGGAAAGACCAAGCCGGCAGGAGATATCGAACCGGAGCCAAACTCTGAAGGCGTATTGAATGTAGTGCGACTCGGTTTGCTGAGGACAAAATGAGAAAGTGCAGATGGAACAACAGCTCGTATGCAGCTAATCGCGCCACGGTCCAAAGTCAGCCAAGTGCTCCATGAAGTACATGACGGTACCTTAGGAGGTCATTTGCGAATTAATAAGCCGTTGAAGGTGATAAGGAGACGTGTCCACTGGTTAAGTGCAGAACAAGATGTCGAGAATTGGTGTAAGAAATGCGCCGAAAAGTAAAGTCACCAAGAAGGATGCAACAATACAATGTGGCAGCATCATTCGAACCAATATCCATTAACATCACTGGCTCGTTTCCCGAAACCGTTGATGGCAAACGATACACCGTCGTGGTCATGGATTACTTCAGTAAGTGGCCGGAAGTGTTCGCAATCCCAAATCAAGAGATTAAGACCCTAACAGAAGAGATAATCAACAGCTGGGTGAGTAGATTTGGGATCTAAGTGAATCGGTGACTCAACATTTTTCCAGGAACTGTGCCAATATTTTGGAATAAGGAAGACAAGGTCAATGGCACTACATCCTCCATCCGATGGAATGATCGACCGATTCAATATTACCTTGAATGAGCATCTGTCTAAAGACAATTGCCAGCGGGACTTTGATCGACAGATAGCTTTCTTCTTAATGGCCTACAGAAACACGGTCCACAGTTCAACAGGACATACAAAGTTTGAGACCCCATTTTTCTTTGTATTTTTTTTTTATAATTGGCGCGCGCGCGTAAGGGATTTTGTGAAACCTTAAGATGTTTGCACATAGCGTGGGCCATGGGTAGTTAGGGAGGGAAAAAAGAGAGATACCGATGTGCGTTGGTTTTAAATGTTTGCAAGTTATAGTGAATAGGAAATAAAGACCTCGGCAGGGCATTCTATAAGGCTTAGGAATGAATCACGATATTTTAGAGTACGTCCGAAAGTAGGCTTGAGGGTATACTGATGAGCATTCATAGCGCGACTGGTATTACGGTTGAAAATTTGAATGGGCGCAATGCTACTGGCTATTTCAATGGAGCACTGGTGGTGGAAATAGCGATAAAACAAAGCGAGACGGGAGACATTACATCCGTGTTCGAGGGTGTCCATTATTTCAGTGGCATTAGTATCACGTATGAGTTTTATCGCACTGTTTTGAATCCTATCTCGCAGGTGCAGTAACGTTTTTTGGGTGTATCGGACTAGATGTGGGCAATGTACTCCAATTTCGGGCGGATGAATACCTTATGTACTGACGCCTGATCGGAAGGGGTGAAGTATTTCTTACATCGCTTGAGGACACCTTGACATTTCGCAGTATTTTTGACGACACCGAATATGTGGTCATTCCAAAGTAAGTTGTCATTGACACACATACCGAGAACGGAAAGGTTTTCGGTTGCAACGATGCAAGTGCCATTCATGAATAATAGCTTGGTGTTTAAATTTCGTTTTAACGACAGCAGACAGTATTGTGTCTTGGAAGCATTAACTTCCAATTGGTTGTGCTGCTAATATCGGAATTTAATGAGCTTAACATACGCTGGCGTTCCCGTTCTACAGCCGAAGAGCAGAGACTTGAGTCCGGCGACGAATATGAAAAGCTGAGAGTACTGTCAAGAGATCATTGGTGAAAATTAAAAAAAGCGTCGGAGACAGAACGTAGCCCTGTGGTACACCAGCAAGCGGACTTGAATTAAACCTTCCGAAAGGTAGTTTCTAATCCATTGGTGAAGGATTAGAAGCAAGCAAGCATTATCGACAAACTCTGTCAAATGCCTTAGAAATATCAGGTGCAACTATCTTGTTTTCTCCAGATTGGTGTAGACTTTGATTCCACTTTTCGGGTGAGACATGCCATCAAATCACCAGGTGAAGTCTAGATATGACATCGAAGCAAAATCTTCCAGCTCCAACGAAGGAGACCTGATTTGGCTGTATAATTCTCTGCGTAATAAAGGCAAATCACCGAAATTGAAACAGGACTGACGGTATAAGGAGATAACACGCATCAATAACGTTGTCCACCGTAAACAGCGCGGGAAACGGGCGAGAATGAAGGTGGTTCATGTGAATAAAATGTGTGGTTTCAATGGAACGATGAATGACGAAGTAGTTTGGGACGCACAACTAATGATTTAATAGATGTTTTTGAACGGAATTAAGTTATGTTACATCTCCTCTACAGTGAGTCTGCAGTGAGCTACTCAAACTAGCCGGAAATGCCACTAAAGAAGAAGAATTCGTTAAACTGATGGCTTCTGGACAACCTAAGGATGGAAGGATGTTTTTTTTAGAGTTTAACAAATTCAGTATGAAATAAAACACTTAAAGCTAATATTGATGATAGCTTTTTTTTATTATATAATTTTATGCTATTAGCGTTAAATATGACATCGGGCATATGCGCGCCACGGCTAGCTAGAATGAAGCGCAATCGCGTTGTTTAATTTTCGACAACTTTATCGAGCAACTGGGACCATGGCCGTATATCAGCAATAACACGGCGAATGTTGACTTCCAAATCGTCCAACGTCTCTGGTTTATCGGCATAGACTAGTGACTTCACATACCGCCAAAGACACTAATTTGAAGGTGTGAGATCACAGGATAGTGGAGGCCAGTTCCCAGGTCCATTACGAGAAATAGTATGCTCAGCAAATGTTTCCCGCAATAAATTGATGATGCCACGCGCCGTATGGCATGTTGCGCCATCTTATTGAAACCAATGCTTTGTCACGGCAATGCCATTCAACTGATGAACGAAGAAGTCAGAAATCATGTTTCTACAGCGCCCTCCATTGACGGTAACATTCTGGCCGCATCGTCGTTAAAGAAAAATGGGCCGATGATTCCACCAGCCCATAAAGTACATTGGACTGTGAATTTCAATGGTTGTAAGGGCGTCTCGACAAAGGCTTCTGGGTTTTGTCCACTCCAAATTCGGCAATTTTGCTTGTTTACATATCCATTTAACCAAATATGGGCCTCATCGGAGAACAAAATTTTGCGTTGAATATGAGGATCAAGCTGAATCATGATTTCGGCCCACTCACTGAACCTACGACGTGTATAATGCTCACGCGGTTTCAACTCTTGCACAAGCTGGATCTTATAAGCTTTTAGGCCAAGATCTTTCCGTAAAATCTTCCACAAAGTGGATGGGCATAGCTCCAATTGCTGTGCATGATAGCCAATCGACTCATTCGGATTCTCCTAAACATTGCGCTCCACAACGGTAATAACTTCGCACTGTTTGTCGTCGTTGGGGATGCGTATTATCCACGAGAGTGTACATAGTGCGAGAACGATTCATCGTGTTCCGAATAACTTGCTCAGATGGACGCTTATGTCGATCGTAAAATGGACGTAGCGCACGATAAGTTTGACGAACCAAATCATGGTTTTCAAAATAAGTTTGCACAATTTGCACGCGTTGTTCTGGCGTTAATCTATTCATCGTAAAATGACAAGATGTACTAACCACAAATCAACTTTCAACTGTCAAATTGACAATCTGTAAAATTAGCGTTGCCAGTTTAAAAACCACTATTTTGTATGATTGACCGCAAGGACATTTACATTTAGCCAGAGTGTGAACATACTCTCAAACAAAATTTTACAGAAGAACAAAATTTAGAACAACATTTTTGAAAACGATTTTCAAACTTCAAGTTATGGAGCGTCTTTCTCCAGAAGCATGATGCCAAAGAAATTCTGTTGCAATGAAAATTTCAAAGAAAAGTCATTTGAGAATGGAGGGAATGTCCTATTTCGATTTTGATACACTCAAATTGAGAAAGATAGAATGCGTCAGTTGAGGATCGAACATTTTTGAAAGGAAGTAACAGAAATAAGGGATTTTGAAGGAAATTTCTTATTGCTGAACGTGCACTAATTTGAGTTTCCAGTTTCCATATTGAAATGCCGACGCTGAGCACTTGTGTTCTGTAGTAAGCTACGTAAAAAAAAAAAAAAAAAAAATTAAAATCACTTCGATGGATGGATCTTGTTTAAACGCTATCTGCTTTAATTTTAAACCCACTAAGCAACATTTCTCTTTTTTTTTTTTGCTTACTCATTATAATTATAAATAATGTACATAATTAACTGTCCCTACGATTTTCTTGTTATTCTTCATAATGATCGTTAATTTTTATTTATTTACTTTCAACTAGACGGCTCCGCCTGAATATTTTAATAAAAACGTCAAATCATATACTCGCATATAGAGAGAGATAATGAGATTTTGCAATGCTACATATACGTTATAACGTTTAATCTCTATTTTGAAATAAATTGTGATTTAACGTTTGTTTCTTGTTTTTAATAAAAAATGCAAAATCGGTGCTTTTTGGAAAATTATTGTGGGCAATCCATGGCCATGGGGAGTGGCACCACAAAGAATCTGCAAATAGGGGAATTTTAAGGTCTGGCAACACTGATCCCTGTACACGGACTTCCTGTTTGGCAGCTCGTATCTGAAACCATAACTCGAATCTGTTTATTTAATTCTGGATGCGAAATTTTTGGATCCTATTGTGCTGAAACCGATGATGATTATGGTGACGTTATATGTAGATCGCCGTGATTAAGATGGTAAATACTCGTATGCTTCTAAGGTTTTCTGTGATTTTTTCGACTTCTCAAGAATTTCAATGTTTTTTTCTTTTTTGTTTGGTTCTTGGATTGATGGTTGTTTTTATGTTTAGCAGAGGTAATTTGAATTTACGGCGCATATTTTATGCTTAATTAATTCATTCTCTGGAATAGAATAGAATGATCACCATAATGGCCATAACAATCGTCATCAACTAATTGATGAACAAGAAGATATGGCAGTCGTTTGTGGTTGCCATAAAGGGCCGGGGTAATATATTCTTGATCAATTTTCACTTTCAGTTGTAACCGCTTATGGAGACGGTGTTGATGTTTTAACAGGAAAACCAATGGTCTGCAATACTTGGGATAAAATAAAAAAAAAAAAACCTGGAAATTGAATATTTAACAAGTGGTGACCAAGGTTACTCTGAATAGAATTATGTATTCAGATTTGCTGGGATGTTCTGTCAATAGCTAGTAATGGTGATTGGGTGTAGTTTAAAATGAGCATTCCAGGGCTACAAGGCCAGAAAGATGAAAGTGAGAAACTAGTAGTAGAGTTGCAGTGGGTGCTGAGAAAATGGTTATATGGACGAAGACGACAATATCGAAAATGAAGTTAAATAAACTTCCTGGAACATACGCTCTCCCTGCCAAAGCATTTTTGCAGCTACAGATGCCCTGGATGCACCACATCATATGTTAGATATACAATAGTCAGAGGAAAGTACGCCCCAAGCATAGTTTGTCCGATCCACAGGAAAGGAGACCCTTTTGATTGCACCAAATATAGAGGAATGAGTCTCTTCTGCCATATTATGTGAGCGTCTGAAGCCATTTATGAACAATTTGGTTGGTCCATATCTATGCAGTTCCAGGTCAGAAACGTCCACTGCCGATCAAATATTCACACTACGGCAGATCTTGGAAATGGGCCGGAAATTTTAGAGCCACACTCAGCATCTATTTGTCGTCTTCAAAGTCGCATATGACAACGTGCACAAGCCATGTCTTTTTTTGGCATTCCTTCCAAACTCGTCCATCCGTGCAGGGCGACTATATGGAATTCTCGCTGTTCTAAAGGGTAACCGGGTAGCAAAGATAGTTTTACAATTGTTATGTTTCAGCAGCTGTTACCAATGACATCCAAATATTCAGTAAGGTTTGTCATTTCATCACGCATCCTCTTACGCTTGTCGAACGTGCGGATATTGTAAATACTCGTACGCAGCGTGAATTTCATCGTGAGGTCGGTCGTCATCATGGCTTCAGTGTGCAGGCAATTCGTAGCGCCGTGGAAAAATTTGAGCGTGAGTGCACTCTTTTGGATCTTAAGCCACCAACCAGATAGAGATTGGTGCGAAATGAAGAAAACATAGTCACCGTAGCGGCCAGTATCTAAGAAGACCAAAAAATGTCGATTCGGCGCCGATTAGCTGAACTGGGCATCGCCAGAGAGTCAACGCAGCTTACTTTACGGTTGGATTTCAGCCCATATAAGATTGTGCTGATGTAAGAATTGAAGCCGAACGACCATAAAAAATGCCGTGAGTTCGCTAACTGGGAGCTGGAAATATTGGCCGGAGATCCGGATTTTGGCCAAAAAATCATCTTTCCGGACGAGGCCTATTTTTGGCTCGCGGCTATGTCAACAAGCAAAATTATCAAATTTGGAGCGAACACAATTTGGCCAACCATAAATGCATCCACAAAGATTGACTGTTTGGTGCGGTTTATGCCATGGCGGCATCATCGGACCATATTTCTTTCGAAATGAGGAAAGAGACACCGTTACCGTGAATGGTCTCATGTATAGAGCGATGCTAACCGATTTTCTGTGGCCAGAGTTCGACAACATCGATATATCGGAGCTTTGGTTCCAGCAAGACTGCGCTAGGTGTCATACAAGCTACGTAACGCTCAAAGTTGTGAAGGACAAAATTGGCGGCTGGGTCTTCTCACGGCGACCGTTCACCAATTGCCCGCCGCGATCATGCGATTTCACACCTTTCGATTATTTTCTCTGATGCTACGTCAAGTCCTTAGTCTACGCTTACAAGCCAACCACTTTCGACGAGCTCAAGGCCAGCATTCGACACGCTAATGCCGGAATAACGCTGCACATGGCCCGAGTCATCAAAAATTGGACCGACTGCTTAAAGCACTGCCAGCGAATCCGAGGCGACTATATGAATGATGTGCTATTCTACACATGCTGTCATGAACGTGGCTAGAGTCAATTTTACATCTCACACCGCTGTTGATTTATTTGAATTTGTTTTCCAATTGTTCCTATATGGTCACGCTTTATCAAAGTCGCTAATGCATTAACTGAGACCAGCAATGTCAAGAAATGTTTGAGAAAGGCGACGCGCTGTCATGTGGAGTTTTTTAGCATCGCTTTAGAAAGAATCGTGAAAAATTTACTGGCCAAGGAAAGATGTACGATTTTTAAAACTTGCGTGGGTGACAATGAAGCTTTCGTGGTTATTGAGATGGAAGTAGCCAACCTTAAGCGAGGACAGAACTAACTATCCACATGTACTCGTATTATCAGAAAAGGATACACACCTGACTCAACTACAACAGAGACGTCGCACACGGCAGTGTGGATCGTCTCAGGTTCAGTAGGGCGGTGGGGAATCGCGATAAGAGGGATGTCGTTCGGCAGCACCAGCATTTCTGGTGGTTGAATGATGGAGAAGATGTTTCGTCGTCGTTTCCGTCAATTACGGACCAGCCTCACTAATGAGGCAGAGCTGACCAATCTATTTGCTCTGCGAATAGCGATGGCCAGCTTGCATAGGTTTAGGTTAGCATTTAAGGAATACATATATATATTAGTATATACATAGATATATACTAGTATATGTATGTCATTGTGAATAGTGTCTATGTGTATATATGTGTGTATTGTGTAGATAGGTTAGCTAGACTAAGGTTTATTTTAAGTTAGATATTAAGTTTTTATATAAAATAAAAAATGATGTCCATATGCTAAGTTTTTGTGAACAATTTTTTCTTAGCCTTAAGCATAGAAAATAAGTACCTAAATAAAATGTAAATAAAGTCGAAAGACATAGATGTAAGAATTTAGAGTAGCTTAGAGTGCCTGTGTGGGGCCAGTAAGTTAGTATAAGATTGTTAAGTAATTTTAAGCTAGCATTTAAGCATTTTTTGTTAGGATGTAAGAATTAATAATTTAGGAAATAAAATGCATTTAAAACTAAACTAAGGATACACACCACTGACGGTTTAGCCAGAACTTCGTTACTACCTTAGCTGTGACGCTACAAGCAGGAACTACAATACATCATCTTGCCAATCACTATTTCTTTGAACTCAGGAGACAACACAGTCTTCTCCATAAGACCAAACTGGCTCTATAGAAGACCCTTATCATCCCAGTCCTGATATTGCGTGTGATTTTCGGACCCGTACCACGAACCGTGCGGGCTGTACAGCGACGTTGGTTTAGTCAAGCGTTTATGGTTCCAACATCTGATATGGCTTGGAGTGAATGGACACCACGGTGCCGTTTAAAGAGTCTTTAAGTCGAACCTAGTCGGCAGCAGCAGACGACGACCCTATCTTAGGTGGATGGTGCTCGCAACTGGAAAGGAATCTCAACCAACTTGTAGTGCGTCATCGAAAGCTGCTGGCGAGGGATCGTGCTAGCTGGAGAGGGTTGTTGGTTGAGAACCAGGTTCAGCCGGTACCTAAGTAAGTAAGATTGGTGTTGTCATTATGACTGGGCCCCCGCTCAATTATCAAGACTTCGCCCACCAAAGACGTTGTCTAATGAAAGGCGGGGGCAGAGCCAAGTACTGGTCTTAACGTAACGGTTTTCAGATGACGCCACCGAAGATTGCTACGATTTGACCAGTTACAAGCGGCCGGTCATAGGTCTTGCAGGACGACCGGTAGTCCCTACCAGTAGCCCTCCGGATTTCGGTCCGGGCCTGACTGATTAGAGATAGGCCCCCTTGTGGGAGCGTTATGGTGGCTGTGGTTTAAACTCAAATCACGCGAAGGGTCTTCCTGTTGATTTAACCCATTGTAGAGCTGCAAATAAGTCCTGGATGCTGTGATAATAAAATCAGCAAGAAGTCTTAGATCGGCTTCGACCTATATCAAGGGTGGAACTTGTGCCTCCAATAGAAGTTCTGCTGTATTATACTATTAATGTGGGTAAGCGATGGTAAGGCGTATCCTTGCTCCCATGGATTTATGGGTATCCCGTGGAATTAAGTCTTCTCGACAGGTATTCACGTTAGACTTCTTGACTCGTTGTCATTACGATTATACATCAATTGAACTTATCTCCTAATGATAGCCACCGGGTACTGGTCTAATTGTAGTTAGACTTGACTTGCAGTTAATGGGCGTGAGTGTTGAGAAAACGAAAATTGCAAAAGTTCCGGAGGCTGATTTTATATAAAAAGTACAAGTGGTGCTCTCGGTTTCACAGCCAACAGTATTTATGGAAACGTTCCAATATTAAACGTTAATGATGAGTGTTTGGGTCGAAGCGGGGTATTTGAATAATTAGAACTGAGGATTTAAAACAGTCGCCGGTCTTCAGAATGCGATCTGAGATAGGAGCGTCCCTCCACTTCCATTACGAAATGTTGAACGCTTGATCTATCTGCTAACCCACAACTCACAGTTGAGTAAAGGGTCGACTTTTGAAACAGATACGGTCCGTTGCTAAAGATATTAGTTTCTGTTCAACATGGTGAAGACTGCTATGAAAAGAGAGCGCTTTGATCTCGTAGATGCTAAATGAAATCTCGCGAATGTTCTGAGACGTACTCTGGATGATGTTTTCTCGATAGTTTTTTGAAATTTAAATAAAGTGAACTGTCCTAACTCCTAGCAATCCCAAAACGTTTTGATTAAACTGAGTACAAGTAAAACTCTGCCGAAATGGCTAACTCCCAGAAGGAGGACGTATGATGGATCATTTCCAGCGATCAACGCAACAGCAATGGTGACGTCAGCAATCGGCATGGCTGATTCTTCAACGTATCCGGACTTAATGGGTCAATGTCAGCTCCAAAATACCCTAAGCTACCGACTTTGATGTATCCGAACCGTTTTGTCAAAAAAACTTGGCCCGCGGGTAACTATCCGACCACATAGAAAGCCCCAGAGCTCAAACCCAATCAAGTGCCAAGCAGATATCAATACAATAGAGTAGATTCGGAAAGGAAGTAAGGGTAGATTTAGATAAAAAATTTCAGCTTTCGACATTTGCGTGAAAGTCTTATAAGAATCCGCGTCAAAGTTAAATTCGCCAATACCCCCAAAGAAATATGCAATGCTATATCTGCAAATGGCCCGCTGAACGACTAGCTAGCGAACGGATTTTCTACCAAAACGACCAGAGAAGACATCAAGGCCTATTGCGAATGAAAAACGAATCGCTCAGATCTATCACCTCCAGCTAACAAGCAAAAAAAAAACAACGACACAGTTTTAATTTCTAACTAAACCGAACCCGAACGAGGTACAAATGTTGGAATTGTCACCCCACACTTCGTACAAACCTTGTTTTAACAAATGCCTGCCATTTAAGACACGATATTCTATGAGATCTTGAGGCTGTTTTCCTTATTTCATTGTTTATAAACAGATATCAGGTTTTTTCTCTGTCAGAATAGAGGCTTCTGATAAAGAACTAGTCCATTGTACTCCTTGTTTGTTGTTTCTTAGCCATTTTTAGGAAGATGAGTAAGCCCTTCAGTTGTGCCTACAGTTTCAGCGCCGATTACTTACAGGCTGACACGAGGGTTGACACAGAGATCCGCGCTGTCATCATTACTCTCAAGCAAGCATGGCAGAATAAGGTGTCACTTATGCCTAGCACACTTATGTACTCAACAAAAGCATTACGCAACGTGGGGACGCTGATAAGCAGTTTACAGTCTTTCCATGCCGAAGAACCGCAGGAAAGTCGCTGACCTCTTAATCTGCCGGGAATCTGGGTAGTCATATCATTTGATGTTAATCTCAGTTAAGGAAAACCAACTGTCAGTGGAAACCCTGACCAGGGACGCAGGCTCTCCCTACTCAAATTCGGGTCCTAAGAAACTCTGCTCTGAGCCTTGACCAGGGAGTTAACCATCGATCAGTGAATTCAGCCTTCCGATTGCATACAGTAACGTCTCACATTACTAGCTTGGAAGTAGCGAGAGGACTTAACAAGGTTTTAAACGCAGCCTGGCTGTCACTACACATGAAGATACTTCGCCCCTCCACCGATTCCTCACAATATTGTTCATTGCCATCAGGATTGCGTTTATCTGCGCTTGAAATACAGATGCAACGAGAAAACATAGTGTTATCGTCCTCCAGAAAGATGCTAGAACCGCATCATAGACCTGTTTTGAGACTACCCGTGAAGACCCCACTACCTTCCTGAAGAAAGTGATCTATGGAGTAGAAACTGTCGTTTTATGGAAGCCCCATTCAGTCGAGTTCTTTGTACATTCTACAGACAACTACTGGGAATCCTCCTCGGTGAAAAGCACCATGCCTTGCCGAAAGTTCCTCAATACTGTCAGACAGCCGATAGCGGCCTTTGTACGTTTTCACCGTGACATGTTAGGTCCAAAGAAGTTTGTTATCTATGATGACGCCGAAATACTTAGTTGCCTTGGAGACACGAATGGTGATACTTTTAAGTACTAGAAGATTCAGAACGCTGAGCTTCCTCCTTCTCGTAAAGGCAATAACCATAATTTTCTGAGGATTGGCTCAAACCCTATTTCTAATCTGGAGCTGCACGCGCTTTAGAGCAAACAGTCGCTAGGCATGAGCCAAAAGATAGTACAACTACATCATCTGCATATCCCTAAGGACAGACCTGGAAAATATTGGGAGCGTTGTACAGTGAGTCAATCAGATCAAAAGTTTAGATAAAGATGAACAGATATTGTGATAACCCCTTAAATGTAAACAGCTCCATCTATGTTTGAAGACCAGAAGACTCAGACCTTGACAGCTGATAGTGAATATTCCAGCAAAATGGAAAGTATGTAGTATGGACAGCTGGCTAGTAGAGAAAGTTATCGAAAGATGGCAAGGAGTATAAATACACCATCCCACAGAGGTGAAATCAGTTTAAAAGTTGAATTGATGGTGATGGTGAATGAGAAGTGCTGATAAAGTGGTTGATAAAGTGGTTGATAGAGGGTGAGCCAGCAGCTAGCGTGGAAGTTTTCATAAAACTAAACACACATTTATTCCGAAATCAATATAAGATTTATTGATTAATAAAGCTTGGTCTATGGCAATTGTAAATAGAATACAATATCGTTCATATGACTACCATGGCTTCTGTTGCAAGCGACCACCCGAAGATCAAAATTATCGATGACTTTTTGCAAATTAAGCCGGTCAATGACCGCAATTTCAGTTTGGATTTTATGTTTGAGATCCTGAATTGTCAATGGGTTATTGGCGTACACCTTATTCTTCAAATAACCCCACAGGAAGAAGTCTAAAGGTGTCAAATCGCATGAACTTGGAAGCAAGTCAATTTCTTCTCTAACCGAATTAAAGCGATATTAAAATTTCGTATGCAATAAATTGATTGATTGATGGCTTGTGTGCGCGGTAGCAACATCCTGTTGAAACCAGAGATCGTCCAGACCCAAATCATTAAATTTGAAAAAAAAAAAAACAGCTGGTCAACATGTTGCGGTAACATTCTCCATTCACTGTAACTGTCTCTACAGCTTGATCTTCGAAAAAGTACGAGCCAGTCATACCGTCAACCTATAATCCGGACCATCGTGAATCTCGTATGGGTTTTCCGGTCCCCAGAAATGACAATTTTGTTTACCTACGTACCCATCCATCCAAAAATTGGCTTCATCGGAAAATATCAAGTTCAATGGCAAATTGTCTTGGCGATCCAACATCCAGTTAACAGGTCGGCGATTCGAAGATGATCCAAGGGTTTCATTTGGTGTGTAATATAGATTTTATAGGCGTGTAAATGCGGACTAAAATTCGCCCTAAAGTGCCTTGAGTGAGGCTCAATTGTTGACTTTGATGCCGAATTGAGGTGACTGTCTGGTTTTGAACACTTTCGCCCACAATGGTGATGTTTTGGCATGTACATACGTGCTGGCCGAGCATGCGGATATGGAATTTGACCCGACACGGAACCGGTTTCTTCAAAACGATTCACCATTGCATGAATTTCGGATTCACTAGGGCGATTATGTTGACCGAAAAATTCACGAATTTTACGAAAGATCGCCCATTTTCGTAATAAGATTCAACGGCAAAAGTGCGTTGTTGCGTAGTAAATGACTCCATGACTCCATGACACATTGAATACAGTAAATCATAGTAATTGACAGCCAACAACCACACCATCTGCCGGCTCACCCTTCAAATTATATTGGTTGTTGCACATGCGATGTCCGATTTCAGGTTGATGTAAAGTTTGGATGCGATTTTCATATTAAAACCTGCCGCAAAGCGAGCACAGCGCTGTTGATTTTCGCAGTAAATGCATTCCTCAATATTCGAGCAGTATCAGTTCAGTTCTAGACTTCAAAGTGATAGCACAGGATAACCAAACAGAGGAACATGGATGTGAACTAAAAACGACTACTTTTTCTTTTCGAGTTTAAACTTGGTCACAGCGCAGCTGAGGCAGTCAAAAACATCAACAATGCAGTTGGACCTTGCAAAGTAAACGATAAATCCCTACAGCGATGGTTCGAAAAATTCCGATTGAAATCGCGCACGCGGACACGCAGCACCAGCTATCGAAAACCACGAGCCGCGAGCTGTAGTGGAGTCTGACCCTCTCTGTAAGGGACATTGAAGAGAAATTGGTCGCTTATAAGTCACGAACTTTGACAAATGCGGCTGCTTTTTCAGCACAGAAAGGATTTGTTTCTGCTCAGGCTAATGACATGTGATGAAGAGCGGTTTCTCTGCGATAATCATCTCCGATCTACACAATGGCTATATGCTGTTGAGGCACCGAAACACATGCCAAAATCGAACCTTAATGCAAGGAAGATAATGGTGACTATTTGGTGGTCTTCTGCTGGCATTATCCACTATTTCTTCCTGAAAAGTGGTGACACTATCAATGCTGAGAAATCCTGTAACCACTTGGAAGAAATGCATCAGAAACTACTCACTAAGTAGCCTAAATTGGTCAACAGAGATGGAGTCATACTGCTTTATGACAACGCTCGACCAGATGTGTCAAGAACTACAGCCTAATAAAACGCGATGCAGTATGAGATTCTTTCTCATCCACCACACTCACCTGACCTGTCGGCAACCGATTATCACATTTTCAAACATTGGGAACACTTTTAAGCGGGAAAACGATTCAACAGTGAAGAAGCAGTCGAAAACACTTCCAAAGAATTCCTTCAATCCAGAAATCTGGACTTCTACAAAATTGGTATACATGCACTGGTATCCATGCAATGGTGCCTATTGCAGTCGCTTAAAGTTCCACTGTGGAATCCGACAATTAACAGTTGTATTGAATAAAGCGATTGTGTTAAAGTTTTATCATTTGAACTCACACAACAATTTTACAATACATTTGCAATCCCTAAAATCATCAAGAGAAATTTATATACAGGGTCTTCCAATACGGACTTCCACGCTTTGACAGTTGACAGCAGCCATATTGTTGAAGCTACATCTGCCAAATTGGCTGTCATTTATTCAGTCTGTTTTGCTAAATCAGCATGGATGGGCATAGCGTTTAACGACACGTGCAAATGATAAAGATGATAAAGTTGTTTTGTTCGGGCAAGGTTCCTCAAGCTTCGCCCATTTTACGGTCGCCATAATCGTCCTACCACTGGTTCAGTAAACGATAAACCAACACCCTTATGTAAGAGGTCTTCGCTCTAAAACCAATGCTGTCCTACGTCAATCGCATTCTTTTCCCTTTGATATTTACGCCTTGACTGAAACCAATTTGATTCCCGACATAAAGAACCAGGAATTGTTCCCCCCCTACTATTAATGTTTTTCGCGACGACGATCCTACCCGCCCACATGATGATTCCCCCTGTCGAGGCGTCCTACTGGCGATCCACAACAGCCTTAACTCTTCTCCCATTACCATCTTTTCATCCTCTAAAGTCGCAATAAAAATATCACTCCCCTTCAAGTCCCTTTACGTTTTATGTTGCTACATCCTGCCAGCTCAACCTACCGAATCTTACCAACTTGTTGTCGATGCGATCGACTATTTAATTAACTTGTCTGACTCTACTGACGATATCTTTGTTTTCGGAGACTTTAATTTTCCTCAGCTACAGTGGATTCCATCAGACGATCAATCGTTCTTCATCGCTTCAAATGCCAACTCAGCTAAGAAATGTCTCTTCTTAGATCGCTTAACAGACTCAAGTCTATGCCAAGTCCGTGGTGTATCCAACTATATGGGCAGGCAATTGGACCTTATTTTCACAACAGATTCAATTAACTCCTCAGTCTCACTTTGGTCCCCTATCTCTCTCTACAATCGACAACTACCACCCCCCCCCCCCCCCTTCTACTTTCATTTTTTCATAACTCTTCTTTCCAGTCCACTCCTCCCACAACTCTCTCATCCTACGACTTTCATAAAGCAAACTTTCACAAAATCAGTGACTATCTTAGCAGATCCCCCTCTAACTTTCACAACCTAAGTATAAATGACGCCTTATCCATTTTTTATAAAGAAATATTTTATTCTTTCAGCCTTTACGTTCCGCTTTTCCGCCTTAAAACATCATCTACTAGTCCTCCCTGGTATAATCGCAAGCTTCGTTCCTTACGAAACAAGAGAAACAAGTTATGGGCTGTTTTCCTGCGTACCAGATCCTTGTCCGACTATTCCAACTATCTTGGTGCTTATCTTCATTTCACCGAACTTTACGATTCCCTTTACCAGCGTTACCTTAACAATGCGCAAGTCAACCTTATAAATGACCCGAACTCCTTTTACCAATTTGTTAACTACAAAAGAAAGTCCGATGGTTACCCTCCTTCCCTCTCTTTCAACAACAAGTCATCAACCGATCCACTTACCATTGCCAACCTGTTGCCAGCTTCTTTAAACAATCCTTCACCAACGACTCCTTTGTACCAGATCCATCCTATTTTCGTTACCTACTGAACTTCTCCAACGGCCCACTTCTCTCTCACATCTTGGACCCCTCCTATATCGAATATAAATTACACCAACTCAATGACGAATTTACACCCGGTCCAGATGGCCTTCCTGCCATATTTCTTAAAAAATGTTCTTCGTCTCTTTCCCTTGCCCTTTCTGATCCCTTTCGTCTATCCCTTTCACAAGGAGAATTTCCTCAGGTTTGGAAAACCTCCTTTATAACCCCGATCCACAAAAAGGGATCAAAAAACGAAATAACAAACTATCGTCCAATCGCTTAACTCTCCCATATACCCAAACTCCTCGAAAGTATTTTGTATGAAGCTCTAAGTTTCCAATGCAAATCACTTATTTCCCCTAGACAACATGGCTTCCTAAAGGGTAGGTCAACCACCACAATTTTCGTTGAATTCGTATCCTTTGCCATCTCTGCCCTAGAGAACGGCAACGAAGTCGATGTAGTTGTAACCGATTTTAGCAAAGCCTTCGATAAAATCTCTCATCGATTAATACTCTTCAAATTGTCTGCTCTCGGCTTTGAACCCATACTTACCTCGAAAACCGTTTTTACAGTGTTCGCTTTACGTCAGCCCACTCCGCTCCATTTTTGGCCACCTCTGGAGTTCCTCAAGGCAGCCATCTCAGTCCCCTTCTCTATATACTAACCTTTACGCCGACGATACCAAATTTTTCAAAACCATTTCCTCTCCCCCATGACTCCTTCCTTCTTCAACAAGACCTTGATAGTTTTTCGATCTGGTGCCTCAAAAATTGTTTGGAACTTAATATCACCAAATGCCAATCCATCACCTTTTCACATAAGCGGCTCAAATCTCCTCCCCGACTCTACCTTCTCCACAACCAACCTACGAGTATCTCCTCCGTTGAATCTCTTCGTGACCTCGGCATTTTGTGTGATAGGGAGCTCAACTTCCGTTTGCATATGGATGGGATAATCCTTATAACCAACTCTGCACTAGGTTTTGTAAAACGATGGTCCAAAGAATTCACCAACCCATACGTGACCAGGTCCCTCTATATTACCTTTGTTCGTCTCAAGTATGGTCCCCATATCATCGCGTTCATATCTCGAGAATCGAAAGCATCCAGCGCCGTTTTCTTCGATTCGCTCTTCGAGGTTTGCCCTGGGATGATTCTTTTACTCTGCCCCCCTATCAAAACCGTCTCAACCTTATTAACGCAGAGATGCAGCCGACTTTCTCTTCATTCATCGACTTCTTTCAGGTCAGGTTGAATGCACGTCCCTTCACAATTCTATTTTCCTCAATACTAACCCTCGTAATCTACGTACCCCTCGTCTCTTCTATCTCCCAACCCACCACACCACCTATGGCGCGAACGAACCAATCTCCCGTATGCTACGAAAAATTAATTCAAACCCTAGCGTCTTTGACTTCCACCGCACCACTTCCTACCTCAAATCCGTTCTCCTCCACCATTCTAACCAACCTTAGTTTTAAGTTTTAGTTTAAGTTTAATTTTTAAGTTATAGCTTGTATTAAGCCGAATAAATGGGGGCTTTCGCCCCCACCAAAATTATGTCGACGAAATGCAAGATCTGCTGAAAACATCGCCGCTATCCGTGAGAGTGTGCAGGAGAATTCGAGACAGTCGATTTGGCGTCGCTTGGCGAATTTTGCGTCGTGACTTGGTCATGCACCCGTACAAAATCCAACTCACCCAGGAGCTGAAGGTAAACGACTATAGACAACGACGTGTGTTCGCTGCATGGGCTCTGGAGCAGTTGGAAACTGACTCTCGAACTGACTCGAAAAATCATTTTCAGCGATGAGGCCCATTTCTGGATGGATAGGTACGTCAACAAACAAAATTGTCGAATTTGGGAAGATACCAATCCACACGAGATCCAAGAGAAGAGGGTCAAATGCATCCCGAAAAAGTCACTGTTTGGTGTGGATTTTGGGCTGGTGGCGTCATCGGTCCATATTTTTTTGAGAACGATGTTGACCAAGCCATCACCGTCAAGCGAGCGCTGTAGGTCGATGGTTACCAACCTCTTTTGGCCTAAATTGGATGATATGGACCCCAACGACATGTGGTTTCAACAGGATGGCGCTACATGCCACACAGCTCACGCAACATTGGAAATCCTGCACAAAATTCGAGGGCATGGTCATCACACGTGGCGGTGATATGAACTGGCCACCGAGATCGTGCGATTTGACCCCGCTAGACTTTTTCTTGTGGGGTTTTCTGAAGTCGCAGGTCTATGCGACTACAGCGGTCCTTAAAGCCAACATAACCCATGCCATCGGTCAAATTTAGCCGGATTTATGGGCCAGAGTCATGGAAAATTGGACATTTCGGATGCGCGCCACCAAGAGAAGCTCCGGCGGAGATTTGAGCGATGTTATATTCCACACAGAATGGCATCGATATGTCCTTCAAGCGAATAAAAAATTTCGATGATATCTCACACACACTTTGTTTTGTTTAAATTTAAAGATAGGAAGCGCTTAATGAAAGGTCCTTTATATGCCTAGCTTCTCAGGTGTACATTCAGTCCATTATCGGAGCGAATTTCCGTAGACCCGTCAGAGGACAACTAATTGACTTTGTGGCAGGTTTTATGCTTAAACAAGGTGTCTTCCATGACAAAGCGGCTAGCAATGTGTGCTCACAAGCTGTCCACCGTTTTGTGTTTTTTTTCGTTTTGTGTTGCTTGGCAGAATTTATGATATAACTTTACCTCCTGCTCGAGAATCTGCTTGTTAGCATCCATTCACCGTGTCGCTCCTAATACAGAAATACCTACTGAGGGCCTTTTTTGATGGCATCAGGCCTACTCTATCTGTTGCTACCACCTGATGGTGCGAATTTCTAAGCATCCAACCACCTCGTGTCGCTCACTACCAATATGTCGCCCCAACGCATGTTCTACTCTTAGTTCGCGTTATCTACAGTTATCATGTCCTTCACTACCCGGGTCGAGAAGAACTCGAAGTACTATAGCTAAAAGTTGTCGCTGGCCCATGTTAACTAGATCAGAGATACTATCTCGTGTTCTTGCTATTTCAGCTTACGAGCGTAACGAATTTTTCAAAAGAAAAAAATAATCGAAATTTGTTAATCATTCACAATGGAGGAATTCATCTCCTGCGGTACTATCCTAAGCTAACAATGGAGCAAGTCTCCAGTAGATGGCAGATACTTTCTTAGCTAATACAACAACCAGAACCATTTTCTTGTGCAATCACATTCAATCAAGTTCAACTAAAATTGAACACAAATGTGAGAACTAGAATTTGTTTTGCGTGCCAATGCGTTGACCTTCTTTCGCTATTCGCAAGAAGTCCTGAAAGTTCTCGTCATAACGCTAAGAACTACTCGTGCATAATTCATTGTGAGATATATGCAGGTAGGCGCAAATCATGCGACACAACCGCTGGTGGTACTGCCTTTACTTGGTCACTTACTTACTATGGTGGCGCAATAGTTCGGGGTGAACCTGGGCATCAACTAACAAGCTTCTCCAGTTAGTTCCGTCCTCAGGTAACTGCCTCCAGTTGCGCACTCCAGGTTGCTCAAGTTGGGGATTTGAGATGAATCCTAGTAGCAGTAGAATGTGCACCACGACTCGTGTGATCTGGTTGTGAGACTCATCGACTGTTCAGCCTGTGGAGTTAAAAAAAGGAATCGCTTTACCCGAGATGTTGTTAAGGTCGTCGAAGAATGGTTGGTTTAGTGCATGCTTTTGGCTGTTGCCAGTGCCGGAAATTTGCGGAGGAAATGGGAGAGAGTTTCCTTCTCATTTTGGTATGGTTGTATGGGATACCTAGTTTGGCAGCACGGTCTTCAATTGGCCCATTGCCTCGTGATTATCACGGCGAATCTGGCGATAGCGAGTTCTGTTTAGTAGGTCTTTTGTTCTATTCTTATCGTAGGTCCGCCATATCATCCTTGATGTGGCGCTGTTGAATAACTCCCTCCATTCGAGATTGGCAGTCAGCAGGAATTTGGAGTGGATTTGTCCTTTAGCTGCTCCTAGCGGTTCATTGCCGCGAATGAACCGTGCAAAGCTGACCCCTGCCTGGCCAGTTCATCCCGTTTATTTTTATACCACAGTGCCCCTGGAATCCAGAGCAGTGTGACCCTGAAGTGTATGCCCAAGTAGACAAGCTAGTTCCGACGCTCCTGCACCAATTTGGAAGATACGGTAGCCGAGTCAATAGCTTTGATAGCGGTTGAGTTGCGTGCAAGCCTCTCGGATTGCCAGTAGTTCGCCAGGAAGTTGCTGGCAAAATCCGACCAGCGGTATGATGTTGATATTTTTAGTGATTCTGAGTAGACATCGGCCCCCACACCACCGCTCACATTTGATCCGCCGGTGCAGTGTCGAAGTCCTTTACTAGTCCCTCTTTCTTCCACTTAACTTTGGTGGGAAAACCTACGGAAGTTTTTCTTGAAGTTTAGTTTGGGATTGATGCAGTCTTTTGGAAACGTAACCATGCCAGCACCCAGATTCCTTGAGTCTGACTGCGCTACACAGTGCGGTATTTTTTATGTGTAGGTCCAGAAGCAGAAGGTGCAGAAGCACAGTAAGGGCATCCGTAGGGGTCCACCTGGCTGTTCTTTGGAGCCTTTTTGGTTTTGTAAGGTTGTGATCTGTAGGTGAGAATTGGACGCATTAGGGCTCTGTAAATCCACAAGGACATTTTCGGTTGAAATCCCCACTTGTTTCCAAAGATTTTGCATCAAGCAAAGAAGGCGACATATGCCTTGCTTACTCTGTGTTCAGTTAAGTTTTGCTTCCAGTTACTCGTAAGTTGTGGGTCAAGCATGAAATCCAGACACCTAGCGCTGCCGGATAGTGTGAGCAGATGAGCATTAAGACAGGGAAGAGGCAAAATCAAGTATTTTGGCTTTGGTAGTAAATAGCATCAGTTCAGTTCCGCTCGGATTGACACCAAGGCTACACTAGCGGTCCAGAGGTTTACTTTGAGGGAAACTTCCCTGACACTAGTATCACCACGTCATCCGCAAACGCGACCACTTTGAGCCCTTCTATGTCTAGTCTTACAAGAATTATGTTGGCGAGTAAGTAAGTCAGTTTATAACCTTAGACAGAGTAAAGGAGAAATAACGCCCCCCTGGGGCGTTCATCTATGGGCGAGTTTAGTAAAGAGACTATCCATTGACTAACAAATTCCTTTATGTCCAGCTCGATTAGAGATTTGTCAATAGCTTCAGTATATATGTTATTAAAGGCTCCCTCTATGGCTAGGAATGGGGCTACGATATATTCTTTGCAGTGTTGTGATCGTTCGCACTACCTTGTGGAGAGCTGATTCTGTGGATCTTCCCTTGAGGTGGTTATGCTGTGATTTGGATAGCAATGATTCTTCTAAAATGCTTCGCATGTGGATGTCTAAGACACGCTCTAGGGTTTTAAGTACAAAGGAGTTTAATTGCCCTGGAATCCTTCAAGGATTCGTGCCTACCTTCGGTACAAACACCACTGGAGCGCATCTCCAAGAGTAAGGTACGTAGTTCTATTAAACAGCTTCTGAAGATTGACCCTAACCAAGGTATGTTCTTGTTAGGTAGTATGCCATCAGGGCCCGGAGAATTGAACGGGGAGAAGCTGTTAAAAGCCCAGAAAATCGTTTCCTCTTCTGTTCTGTTCTAATACCACTGCATCCGGGAAAGTGTGTGTTCACCAGGAGTTCTAGGGTCTCCGCAGAGGATTCCGTTCATCCTCCATCTGAATTTCTTGGAAAGAATTATGCTAAGCCTGGTCGAGTCCTTGAAGGGTTTTGTTGAATGTCAATAGTCCATCCAGTCCTGCGTCTTGGACCTTTTTATGGCTTTCTTATACAGACTTAAACAGTCCTTGTAAGTTGCCAGAAGTTGTACTTGTAGCAGATATTGACAATCGCTGTGGTCAACTGCCTGAGATTAGAAAGATCTTCATTCCACCATGCGGAAGTGTTTTTTGCTACGTTTAACTGGGCACGTATGCAGCGTCACTTTGTATGCAACGCTTACCATATTGTCTTCTTGAAAGAATGTTCTTCGATTGTTGCGGTGTTTTGTCCTAAGGACTTGGCCAAACTTGACCCAATTAACTCTCTTGGGATTTCTAAACGGTTTGGTGGTCTCGGCCAAAAGAACTCAAATCGTAGAGGATCCATCTGTCATCTGAGAGTGACTCTAGATAGGAAACTCCCCGATTTTCGACCCTGAAGTTATCATTGTTTGTTTTGAGTGTAATATCTAGGACCTCTTCCCATCCTAGTTTTCATTCTAGGAAGGACAAAGAAGTTAGTGGTTAACAGAAAATCAAAAAGTAACTCAACTCCGTCATTATCTTCTGTGCGTCCCAACACTGTGTGCCTCGCGTTGCCGTTGCAGTCCATCAGTAGGTTGCCCTTCTTTTTTATGGTGGCTGTAAGTTGTTCCGCTTCCTCTGGCGATGCTGATGAGAATGACTCCAGCTTAACAACTGTTTGGAGTTAAGATTGGGACAGACAAAACATGTTTCTCAACGAATATGCATGTTCTAGGCTTACCGATAGCCTAATGTTCGTAGAACAGGTCGTATTGTTTGTCTTGAAGCCCCTTTATGGCCGCGTTTCTTACCCGAGGCTCCTGGATAATGCCCATATCAAGATTTTCCTCCCTTAGGAAAACTTGCAGATTATCGGGGCCACACCTATGTAGAGTGCCTCAGGTTAGTCTATATGTCCTTTAGTTTGATCCGTTTTCTTGGCGATCACCAATTCCCTTAAAAAACTTGTCAGTTTCACTATAGAGTGGCATGATGCCAAACCTAGGTTTGTGGGCTGCTTTCTCTAATGCTGCCAGGCATTCGTTACTGACGAGGAGCAGGAAGAACATTGTGTTCTTATAGGGTTCCCCTGCCTTAATGACTGTCCAGTCATCTATTGGAGCTGCCGGATTATGGATTTTATGACAACCAAATACGGGTCCTGGGTACCCTTCGGATGTCATTAACTGAGATAAGCTTGAACTTCAAGCCAGCCAAGGCGTTGCTAACCTTAATAATGAATTCACTAAGCGAGTCCTTGCATTTGATCTCCCGATATGCTCTAAACGTCTCGGTGGAGTCAAAAAGCTAGGCAGAGTTCCCTTTTGGTTCTTGATGAGGTGATCCACTACCATGTCGGAGAGTTAGGCCTCAATGCTTCCCCACGCCTCGGCTATGGCTATTTCGTTTGTGGAGAGCTCGTCCACTAGTGTGACCTGGAGGTGATCTCTGTCCACCTCGGTGAAGGGTCGATTTTTGACAGCATCGGCAGACGACGTAATTGGTTTGATAGTGGTTTTAGCAGCCGGGACCGGGCGTTGTTGGGTTTTGTCTACAGACCTGTTGCGCTTCGCTGCCTGTATTGGTTTATTCTTCAGGTACTCGTTGTACACGTCAACGATTACCTGGTATTTCACCTTA
The DNA here is from genome assembly GCA_963966105.1 of Volucella zonaria. Taxonomy (NCBI): domain Eukaryota; kingdom Metazoa; phylum Arthropoda; class Insecta; order Diptera; family Syrphidae; genus Volucella; species Volucella zonaria. The sequence continues at coordinate 107,328,899 of OZ014532.1, read as the reverse complement.
TCCGCCTGGTTCCTATCGCGGACTTTAACGGCTGCTTCACTTTTGGCGATCTTGCCTAAAATGAAGAGGGCCATCTGGCACTTTCTCTTCATAGCTGTCCCTGTTGGTTTAGGTTTTTTTTTATTAGTGCTAGCCTAAGCACCCCCACCGCTTGGTGGATAGACGATTGTCTCCTGACTGGATGCCGGAAATTTGCCCTCTGATGAGGTGCCAACCTCTTGAAGTCTCAGTTGGTCTTATGAAATACTACACTAGTTCATAGCTCCTCGTTTCTATCCATATTTTTGTTTTATAAATTTTGTTCCCATGTGTGAGACTGGAAGGTGGGATCAATCCTGACAGAGCCGTCTTACAAGACACTGATATAACCCACCATGCCTGGACATCGGAGGGGACAATTTTATCCAGTTACTCGAAATGCAGCCGTTAGCACACTTTGGCTTAAAAATGGGATTTTGAATTGTTTACTCAGGGCACCCTAATCTCGAAGGTTGGATTGCTCTTAGTTTCGTTCTAGGGACAATTGCGTGATCCAAGGCATTCAGAGGGTAGTCTTGCAACCGGCCCTCTGTTGCTTACTCCTCCTATACGTCCCTTAGACTTTCTACAAGTCCTTCCGCCCCAATAAGGCACCAATACAACGGAAAAGTGCACACTCCAAGTCAGTTGAAGTCCTTTATACTTGTGCGTGCCATATAAGGTGCGGTTTTCCTTCACTGCGTTGTTCCTCCGTGTTAGATTCGAAGAAGGCCAGAGTACTGGTGTCCATTCGCTCTATATGTCCGACGGAATATTTTACGAAGACCGAGGATATCTGCTTTCGATGGAGCCCAAGCTTCAGCGCCATAAAGTAGATTTATAATGATCAAGGCCTGATATAGAGTCCCCTTGGTTATTCGGAATAGGGCTTATTTCTACTGAAGAGTTTTTGGTTTCTGCTGTGCAGAAAGAGTGTCTTGCGAAGTATTGTATTCATGTAACTTCACCTCTATGATGTCGGTATTTCGTTCTATTTGCCTTTTATCCTTGTAAAGCTGGATGACTTCATATGGTATCATTCGATGTTGACGCACCTCAGGCTCATCTTGGGTGTTAATTGTGTTTACAACAAGCAGGGGAACGAACTGTGACTATGATCTCTGATCCCATGGCATTGAGCATCCTTAAGTCAGAGGTACTCAATATCCCCGAACAGCTACGAATAGCCATCTTAGGCTATTTCCAAGATGATTCTTCCATTTACCTGCAGCCTTCAGATTATGGAAACGAAAACGTATCCTCCCGCTATAATTTATGGCTATTGAAGTGGTAAAACCTTGTCAAATCTATTAGAGGAGTTATCCTAGAATTCCAATTTGTGGGCAATGGCATGAATTTTGAATTCTGATGAGGTAATCAATTTTCGTTTGCAATAATACTCAGATGAAACATCTCCTTAAAAAGCCCATTCTTGGACTCCAAGGTCACTACAGCGATTATAGTGTCTGGCACGCATCATTGATTTATTGTACTTGCGGCCAAAGTATTGTAGACACCTCTGCTACAGCCCGATTTGTTGGTCCCAAAATCGAAAAGCGAAACTACATACTATGGCAGATGTTGGCAAAAGAAATAAAGCGACAACAACAAAAAAAAAAAAAAAACATGTCACCATTTAATAACCACTTAGAAATTCCCACGGCGATCCGGCTATCAAATGGCCAGCGTTTCGTTATTTTTCTTATTATGTGAAATACCCGAACGCCCTTTTCAGACGCACGTCAGACGCGCTAAGTAGGTGAATACCAATATCGAACCGCCACAAAAATACTGAACAATGTACGACCACAAAAATCCAGATCATGGTCAGTTTTCGAAAGTTTTCGGCAAATGTCAACGCACCGAGTCAATGTCCGAATTAAAGATTACATTCGAGTAATGTAAGGTATGTGGACGGGCGGGACCAGACGAGCGGTGGTAGTGTGGATACCACACTCTCATGAACGAAAAGAAATTAACCAACGATACCTGCAGTTGTACCTAGGCTACGAGTATCGAATCGGTTACATTCGTAATTAAATGCAACCTCAGAGGAGTACCAAGGGATGGGCTATTCATTTCTTGCCGAATTTGTTGAACTTTCAATGCATGCAATATTTGAGTGCGGCGATTATATTGTACTTACGTGCTACTTGTCATGCAGAAGATATTTTTGGACTGAAATCCTCATACACTGCCGTCGAACAATGAGCCTTTCAAGGACAACTAGGTTGCAATTTGTCAGGTTTTTTTCGAACTCTTTAATTTTTCGGTATCCGTCAAGTACATTCTGCCATGGAACCATCCGGCAATACTTTGTCCAATACTCGTAGATACTTGTACGAGTATGTGTGGGATTAGTAATTATCGGATTGTTATGCAATCGAATCAAGTTGAATGGGTTTTGTTTGGATGTTCAGTGGATGTTTACTCATCAAGTGGTAAGACAACAACAGGGTGACACCAATCGCACATACACCTTGACCAGTTATATTGGGTAAAGCTACTTATTCCCAAAATTAAGTGTAAACTCTGTTTGGTATATATGGTGTGGTACTTGTAAGTCGGGGAAAACTTAACCACATACTGTACGCTGTAAGCAATCGTGGTTCATGCTGCTTTATGCTGTTTTAAATGCAGTTCACTTGAGAACATTTTGTTCAATTCCTGAGAAATTGTAGTCGAAACACTCGGAAAACAACATGACCCAAAGGAATATGAAACGAAAGCTTTCACCATTATCCCAAGTTCCCTGAATCTTACTTTGAACTCATAACTTTCTAAGAAAAAAATTTCGTGTGTGGTTTGGATACGAGTACTTCACCACTTCATAACTTGCTTTGCTTGCTTTGAAGTGAAACTTGGTGGAGGCCTCAGCTCTTTGGGTGGTCGGTAGATTTTTGAATTTTTTTGACGACGTTGATATTCCCATTTTCCCACATGTACTCGTATTGATTTGCTAAATAAGCAGATGGTGTTCTATGCCCTGCTTGCACTTAGGCTCTACAAGGCGCCAACAGGGAATTGCAAAGTTGAGGGGTGTGTGGCATGTTCTCGATGCCACAAAAACCGACGGATTTTGGAACGTGAAGATCTTCCTCTACTCACAAGAGAATATCAGAATCCTTTAACACTTGAGAGCCACTTCACGATGGATGAGAAAATTAGGATGATGGGAAGTTAGGCCATATTAGAACAGACGAAAGCCTTAGATGTCGCCCACAACCTAAAGCTCAACGGTGATATCATATTCGTTATGAGAGATTTTAACGTCAAGACCGGATGCGATAATCGTTGTACACAATCTCCGTGACCATAGTGATAATCAGGAGTGGTTTGACGATTTTTGCAATCTCAACTGGCTTGCCATCGGAGGAAAATTCTTTGTGTACCGGACCTGCCACAAGATATGCTGGGTCTAATCTGATAGGCGGCAAACATCGAAACAAATAAACTACATTTACGAACGTCCGAAACAGGCTGGCAGTCTATATTGAATTATAAGGCAACATACATCTCATGGTCCCTTATATTTTTGACTGCCTTCTCATAGCAGAAAGGCTTAAAAACTTCCAAAAGAACCCACGTAAGACATCGAACTGAGCTCCCAAAGACGTCGAAACTAGATGTTAAATGGTTGCCCAACACTCTCAGCTAATATTTCGCTATCCAAAGTAAGGCTATCCAAAATATACGCTAAGGAGATTCTCTGTTAGAAAGCACTTTGGCAGGCTTTAATGGCAGACCATTGACACATCGAATTCAGAATCAAATCCGGGGTCTCAGGCTTGTAGAATTGGAGGAATCCGCAAAAACTAATTAAGGGAAACGTTAATTCAGGACAAAGCAATGGTAGAGGAAGCTGTTTGTAACCTGAACAGTATCCTCACCAAGTGTTCGAAGTTGAAGTGTCCTACGCAGTAAGAACTCTTGCATCCGTTTCATAGCGGAAGGCAGATTTGTAGCGACTATGTACAAAAACTAGAAACTTATTTGGAGTAAGACTGAAATCTTTACAGATCGAAGCAAAAAAAGTCGGTAAAACCAGCGGGCTAGTCAAAGTCCTCAAAGGGTCGAAATCCACCAGGTTGGAATCACTCAGAAAATCGAATACCACTACCAGCGACAAATTTGTGATGTCGGGAGTAAAAAGAGGTTGCCTACAAGGTCTCCACTGTTATGGTGGTGCATTTTCGTCTACTCACTGCTTGACGCTCTAAGGTTTACTCTCAGGCATATACAGAGGACGCTGCTGCTGTACTGTCTGTTGGATCATGTCCGGTTGGTGTGCTCCAAAGCTGAAGTAGCCGTAGACGTGGTGGATATTTTATGCACCAGAAATAGGCTTTCAGTAAATTTACAGAAATCCAAGGATGACTGAGTGGTCTAGAGCTTAAAGGTATCACCATTCGCTTCTCCAACCAAGCTATGTAGTTAGGTGCCATCTTGGCTAGCAAACATATCACGTCGAAAACTTTAAAGTCGCAGTCGTCTATCTGGCAGAGTAACTAGTTTTCGATAAGACATGGTGCTTGTCATCGAAGAGGATCCTCTGGACCTAAATGGCTATGGGAAGACTAATTATATCGTACACGTCCATAGTCTAATATTCTAATGGAACAAGCTTCGCTTTAAAAAAGGAATCATTTCGGCCGGAATCTGCTCTTCACGGATGGTATCTTTCATGACGACGACAAGAGAAGATAAGACCTGCGCTTAAGGTCTACTGCAACCTATCTCCACTTCCAAGCTAGTTCTGCAATGCTGTGCTCCTCTGAATGCAGTCAGAAGGCTGTATCATTACTTATATACATAGTTGGCGATGCAATTCGGGGTGAACCTTGGCCTCAACTAACAAGCCTCTCCAGTTAAGCCGGTCTTTAGCTAACTGCCTCGAGTTGCGGACTCCAAGCTGGTTGAGGTCCCACCTGGGCGCCACCTAAGTTGAGGTCTTCCTCTACTGCGTTGTCTCTCCGGGCTAAATTCAAAGGCTCTGCGGGTCCGAGCATTGGTATCCATTCGCTCTACATGTCCTAGCCATCTCAGGCGACTGATCCGCGGTTTTTTAACTGCGCCATTGTCGCTGTACAGTAGTGTAGTTGGTCATTACGTCTTATTCTCCAAAGACCGACAATCCGACAATGCAAACGGAGGCAGGATTTTGCTCTCGAAACGAGTCCATGCTTCAGCGCCATAAACTAGGACTGGGATGATCAAGGTCTATATAACGTCTCCTTCGTAGTTCGGGAAAGGGCCTTACTACTCAATCGCCTTCTTAGCCCAAAGCAAGAGTGATTGGCAAGAGTGATTAGCAAGAGTGACTCTTCGTTTCATTTCTGCTGAAGTATTGTTGCCAGAAGTTATAGCAGACCCAAGGCAGACAAAGTCCTTAACTACCACGAAGCTATATCTGTCTTCTTCCTCTTGTTGACAGCATATACCTGATTTTGGCCTCATTTACCGCTAAACTCATCTCGACAGCCTCTGTAGCGAACACACCGGCGACAGCTTGGTGAGTTTTGCCTACTATGTCGATATCATCGGCGTACACTAGTAGTTGCACAGACCTGCAGTGTTCGCTTTTAAGTTCCCCACAATTATTTCAAGTATGACATTAAAGAAGTCACATGGCGTCACCTTGTCTAAAACCTTTTTTGATCAATTGGCTCGATTAAGTCGTTACCGACCTTGGCGGAGCAGCGAGCATTCTTAATCGTCATTCTGCACATGGACGAGTTTGGCATGGATGTCAAAACTAGACACGGTTCTACTCTATAAATGCTGTCATATGCGGCCTTAAAATCGATGAAAAGATGGTAGGTCTCGATTTGGACTTCCTGAGTTTTTTCCAGGATCTGTCGAAGCCTGAAAGTTTGGTCCACTGTGGACTTTCCTGGCCTGAAACCGTACTGATAGAGAGTAATCAAGTTGTTGGCGAAGGGTTTCAGACGTTCCCAGAATATGGCAGATACGATCTTTTATCTGATGGTGAGGTGACTTATACCTCTATAGTTGGCGCAGTTGAGAGAGTCTCCTGTTTTGTAGATCGGGCATACGGTGAAATGAGTTGGTGCATGCAGGAAGGCCTCCGTACAGACGTTACCAGTCTCAGGAAACTTTATATAAAGTATCACGAGATTTTCAATACGCCCCCCCAAAAAGTTGCAGACGATCTTGCCGCTCTTCGCCAATATGTACACTCTAAAAGAGTCTCACACCTCCAACGCAGTCGCCTTGACCATGATAAATTTTTTCGGCCCTAAAAAGTCATGGAAAAACCTCCCTCTCACCTTCTATTACCAGAACGTAAGAGGACTCCGTTCTAAAACCCACCCTGTTTTCCGCCAATCTCATGCTCTCCCATTTGATATCTATGCTCTGACCGAAACTTATCTTATCCCCAACATAAAAAACCAGGAGTTATTCCCTCTTCCTTTTAATGTTTTTCGGGATGATGATCGCGCACCCCCCTTGATTGAATCCATTTGTCGAGGTGTCCTACTGGCTATTCACAACAGCTTGGACTCCTCTCTCGTTGCAACATCATCCTCTCCTAAGCTCGACTTTGTGTCGGTTAAAATAACCCTCACTCGCAGATGCTTGACGTTATGTGTTGTTACATTTTTCCGGCGCAACCTATCGAATCCTACCAACTTGCTATTGCAGCAATTGACAATTTGATCGACTTATCAGAATCGCTTGATGATATCATTATCTTCGGCGATTTTAATCTGCCTCAGCTGAAGTGGACTCCATCTGAAGACCTATCTTTTTTCATCGCTTCCAATCCCATTTCTACTAAGGAATGTCTCTTCTTAGATCGGCTAACTGACTCTAGTCTATGCCAAGTCAGTGGCGTTTCCAGCTATATGGAAAGGCAATTAGACCTTATCTTCACAACTGATCCCATCAACTCCTCAGTATCGTGTTGTCCCCTATCTCTTTCAGCTATTGATAACTTTTATCCTCCACTTCTTCTCTCATTTTTCCACAACTCTCCCCTTCAGTCGCCTCCCCCTGCAGTTCTATTTTCTTACAATTTTCACAAAGCTAATTTCCGTAAAATTAATACCTATCTAAGCAGTGCTTCTTTTGAGTTTACCAATCTATCTCTGGTTGATGCCCTCTCCATTTTTTACAGAGAAATATTCAAATCCATCTCCCTTTATGTGCCTTACTCCCGCCGTAAAACTTCTTCTACATCCCCTCCTTGGTATAATCGTAGACTTCGCTCTCTACGAAACAAAAGAAACAAGTTATGGGCGGTATTCCTTCGCACCCACTCTTCTTCCGACTATTCAAATTATCTAGGTACATACGAGTATCTTCATTTCATTGAACTCTATAACTCTCTCTATCAGCGCTACCTGAATAGTGCGCAAACCAATCTCATAAATGACCCCAAGTCCTTTTTTCAATTTGTCAATTGCAAAAGTAAGACTGATGGTTATCCTTCCTCCCTCGCTTTCGAAACCAAAACTTCATGTGATCCTCCTACCATCGCCAACTTTTTTGCTACATTTTTCAAGCAATCATTTGCCAACAACTCCTTCGTACCAGATCCCTCTTACTTCAATGATCTACCAAATTTCTCTATTGGTCCCTTTCTCACTCAAAATTTCGATCCTGCAGTTATTGAAGAAAAGTTACAAAATCTTAAGGATGAATTTATACCTGGCCCAGACGGACTCCCCGCCATGTTTCTTAAGAAATGCTCTTCCAACCTGTCTCTACGCCTTTCCTACCTTTTTCGTCTATCGCTCACACAGGGTGAATTTCCCCAGATTTGGAAGACCTCTTTTATAATCCCCATACACAAAAAGGGATCTAAGCATGAAGTTACCAATTATCGTCCCATTGCTAAACTCTCTCATATACCCAAACTCTTTGAAAGCATTTTATACGAAGCGTTAAGCTTCAAATGCAAGCCTTTTATTTCACCCCGACAACATGGTTTTCTAAAAGGTAGATCAACTACCACAAATCTAGTTGAATTCGTGTCTTTTGCACTCTCAGCCTTAGAAAATGGCAAAGAAATCGATGTTATCGCAACAGATTTCACTAAAGCATTTGATAAGATATCTCATAAATTGATCCTTTTCAAATTGTCTGCTCTCGGCTTTGAGCCGCTCTTTTTAAAATCGATTTCTTCTTACCTGGTAAACCGATATTATAGTGTTCGGTTTAGATCCGCCCTTTCTGTTCCATTCCTGGCCTCATCTGGAGTTCCACAAGGCAGTCATCTTGGCCCTCTTCTCTTCATTCTTACTATCAACGATGTTGAGAGTGTCATTAAGCACTCCTCCCTCTCCCTTTACGCTGACGACACAAAATTTTTTAAATCTATTTCCTCTCCCCAGGACTCTGCCCTTCTTCAAGAAGACCTTGATCGGTTTTCAATCTGGTGCCTCAAAAACTGCCTAGAACTTAATATAGCCAAATGTCAATCTATAACCTTCTCCCGTAAATGCAACCCATCTCCTCCCCGACTTTATTTTCTCCATGGTCAACCAATTTCCCTGGTTCAGTCTCTTAAAGACCGTGGCATATTATTCGACAGTGAGCTTAATTTCCGTTCGCATATCGATAAGATGATCCTCAAAGCCAACTCATCACTTGGCTTTATTAAACGGTGGTCCAAGGAATTTTCCAACCCGTATGTAACCAGATCTCTCTATATTACCTTTGTTCGCCCCCTGCTTGAGTATGCCAGTCAAGCTTGGTCCCCCTTTCACCGGGTTCATGTTTCCCGAATCGAGGGTATTCAACGTCGATTCCTCCGATTTGCCCTCCGTGGCCTGCCATGGAACGACCCTTTAATCTTACCTCCCTATCAAGACCGCCTCAAACTTCTAAATATGAATTCGTTAGAAGAACGTAGGAATATTGCTGACGTTCTTTTCATTCATCGTCTTCTCTCAGGTTCCATCGACTGTGCATCCATTTTGAACTCCGTTTCCTTCAATACCAACCCCCGCAATCTACGTTGTCCTCGTCTCTTCTATCTACCAGTCCACCGCACCTCTTATGGCTCCAACGAACCAATCTCCCGAATGCTCCGAAAGGTCAACTCAAACCTCTCCCTTTTTCATTTCCACCTGAGCACTCCTCGTCTCAAACAAGATCTCTGCATCACTTCCTTGGTCCCTAGCTCTTAAGTCCTTCTGTTAGTTTTTAAGTTAGATTAAGCTTGTAATAAGCCAATAACCAAAAATCTAAATCCCTCCACAAAGTCATTACCAGCAGCTTTGACTGTCTCGGTCGGTAATCCGTCAAGTCCAGCTGTATTGTTGGATTTCAGCTTAGATATAGCTGATATAGATACTTGGTTTTGGTCAGGTGGATGGAAATTTTGGCTATCATGGTCTAAGTTGAATGGTTTATTCTGCCTAACGGCAGGATATTGGGCTTCTTCGCCATTACACAGTCTGTAGCACCGACTTTCACTCTACTACAAGGTCTCCTTCTCCATCTCTACAGGTTTCTATCTTCCCTTGGAATGTTGCCACTGGTCTTCGGTGCTTGATGCTGTCGACATAGGAGTTGTTAAGAGATTTGGGGGTAGATGTTCGGCGAGGATTCTGTCGGTCTCTTGCAATTGCAGCTTTTCTACGTTTTATATTCTCACAGTAGATCTTTTTTTGGTGCCATAGGAAATCTGCATTCGTACCACCTAGCAAAGCGGTGATCCGAGTCAATGTGGCTGCCCATCTTGTTCGGACGTCCAGAATACTGGAGGCATGTCCTACGTCGATCGCGAAGTGATCAATATGATTTAGCGCTTCATGATCCGGAGACCGCCTTAGTGATATTTTGTCCCGTTGTAAAGTCAATAAGCCTAAGTCCATTGCCGGACGTGGTGTAGCGTAGGCTATGTTTACCAACTGTCATACCAAAGGTGTCGTTATTTTCTATCCTGGAGTCATACATACTTCAGACATTGTCCATATGTCTTGTCGAGGAGCTTGTAGAAATATTCGTTGGTGGGGTCGTCTTTGTCCTCCGTAGGGGCATGGGGCCATATTAGGCATATGCACACGTATTGGAAGCTCTAGATTTCTTGCTTAAGTCTGCCGCATATGGTAAATTCGCATCCGAAAAAGCGCTGTTTCATTTCCCTATAGCAATCACCGTCGTATAGGTATATCACAGTTTTTCATTCTGCTTATGTCCGAGACATCCCATCGCACTTCCTGGATGGTGGTGATATCTGCGTGATAGCCGTTAAGGGTCTTTGCTAATTGTTCAGCTGCATGTGGCCTTTTAGAGGTCCGAACATTCCACGTGCAAATCCGTAGGTCATTGTCGTTTAAACGTTTGCAAGGGTCGTCAACAGTGAGTCCATTGTTATCCGAGGCCATTAGTTGGTTCGTCACATATTTTAATCTTTTCCGCATAGGGTTGTGAGCCCTATAATACGGCGTTGGCCAATATAAAGCTACTGGCCGAGCATGCCCATGCCATGAGTAAGGGTTTGCCCATGCAGTTACCGGGAACTACCGCTGCGAGGTAGGACAAGCTCTTCGCTGGGAACTTGATTGTAGCGCTTCTGGCCCAATCCAAGTTATAGAACACTCAGAAGTGTCCGATCAATCACCACGCAGGTCCGCTGTATTCAGTGAGTCTTGCTTAGGTCCCAAGGAATCAAGGGAAATGAGATCGCCGATGAACTTACTAGGCAAGACTCAGCGAGAAAAAAACGAATGCTTCCCGATGTCTGTAAGCCTTCCTGCTGTCCCCCAGTAGGAAAGACTGTTTTCGCTGCTTATAGAGCAATATGCTTATGCTGGCATAAGTAACATATGTAGTATCCTGCGACGTTGACCACAATCTCTGTGAGCGTTTGCCAAACGCTCATACTATACTAGTATGTGCTACTGTGACACTGATACTGTCGGCACATTACCATTGAAGAGCTTTCTCATCTCCCTGGGAAAGACTGGTAAAGTCAAGTAAAAAGGTACATACGAGTACAAGGAGTATAAGGGATTCATTTTATGTCGGAGTGCTCTGTTCCGAGAAAAAGCAAAAAAAAAAAACATCTCCTTGTCATGTTTAGAATAATTTACGCTAACATTCTTGTTATACTCAGACATAATGCCGTCAGATTCCGTGATCGCACATTGCTATATCAATTTAGAAAAAAATGTCAACTTAAGGACAGAAAGAAGTAGCAGATCTAACTATCTTATTGTGCGGCTCAGAATGCCCGACAGATAGTTGTAAACATATACCAGGAGACGGAACGTACTTCGTAGTTTAAGTTTGACGCGTATGATGATATCGTCCCACGATGCCCGAGCTGAAGTTATAGATCTGAAAGAAGACTTTTCTTATGGACTTTGAAACTGACGAAACCAGGACCAGGATATTCATACGGATCGGTGATCAATGCGTCGAATACAGAACTCCGCTCTTCCTACAATTTATTGACTTCAAGGAAGTTTTCGATAGCGTAAATTCAGAGTTCATGTGGGAAGCCCTAGCCAGAAGGTTTGTTTTATGGATGTGGAATCTTTATAGATACAGCAGCTTGTCCTACCGGCATGTACGATTCCTGGGCTATGACTCTCCTGGACCTCGCTCCTACGTAATAAACCACATCTCTGCACACACTCTGAGAATGAGTAATTTATTTATCCAAACATCCTTTGGTCCCGTCATGTGAACTACGAGGTCCTCCGAACGTAGCAGATTTGTCCGGTCTTCAGCGAAGCGTTTGCAGTAAAACACCGCATACTCTGCATCCTCTTTCCCATTTGGACATTCTGGAGGGCGAATTTTCGTGCTCAAATCTATATTACCGATTGCCGCCTTGCCCGGGCAGGAGCTATGTAAGAATATCTCTTGCGTTTTACGTAAACACCTGCCAATGAAAACTCAAGTCCACACGATACCCATACATCCATTGAGCCAGGATACACATTGCTTCGCTTACTCACATTAGTAGTGTAATACTAATCTGTGCTAAGGGCACAAACTCCACCCTTGGTATGAGTCGAGGCCGACCAAAGACCTTTTGCCGATGATAGGGTTACAGCACACAGTGTTCAAACCAACTGGAAAACCCTTCCTGTGTTTTAGGTCTAAACTACAGCCATCATGATATTCGCATTAGGAGGCCTATCTCAATAAGTAAGGTCTGACTCCCACGTTATTACCATGTTTTAAGTCCTGGTGTGGACCACCGAACAGGACCTATGACCGGCGGCTTGTAACTATTCGAATCGTAACAACCTTCCGTGGCGTCATCTGAAGATGATTCCTCTACCCTCGCCTTTTATTTGGCGATTTCATTAATGGAAGAAGCCTTTTTAATTGGGCTGGGGCACAGGAACTATGTAAGGTGATAGTTACAGTCTTATCCATGACTCGGTGATGGGATTTAGCTCGTGGGTCCACCTGCCTTTTATGGAGCTGTTCCACTTGGCTTGCTATCTCCCTGTCGATATTACATTTTCCTCCTCTTTCACCAATTTTGTCTCGCACCGGCGGTTCGAAGGTCGTCTACGTTATCAACGAGGATCACTCCGGCTAGCACATAGGCAGCTTCGTTCGAGATTGTTCGAAAGCCGCTGGTATTCCTGATTGCTCAGACCTGTGCTCCGACGACAGCTTTCATTAAAACTTTAAAACCGATAGTATAACCACTCATACCGGAGCGGTGTATAGGAGGCCCCAACTGACCCTGTGGACAGCAGGCTTATTACACTAAACCTTCTTCGTCACTGTTCTGCAAGCCTGCAGCTCATTGAATTGATCTCTTTAATGCTGCCTCTGGACCTCTTGGATCTGCGTCGTGGTTGGAGGCACTTCATTCCATGGCTTTTGATTTGGGATGTCGTCTTTTCACCTCTAGCAGCAGGAGGCCAGCCTATACTGGCTGGCGTTCTAGGCATTGCTGTACCGCACAGTGTGGAAATGACATCGGTCAGCTACTGCGACTTTGTTCAACATTTTACCGAACTTGTCCTTGTCGAAGATCGTGTATTCCTACTATGGTCCTGTTAGGTTGTAGCGTCTGTACTGGGCTTAGAACCTGTCGGAGTGAAGTTGTGAAATCCAATAAACCATACCGTCTTACCAGAAATACCGGACTTTACTGATATCTTCCTTCCCTTGGGTAGATGAGCGAAAACTCAAAATTTGAGGCCAGAATAATAGGGCATTTGGCAAAGGCAGATAAAACCAAAGCTCTTTCCATTCAAGGTCTTTCAACTTAACTTTACGTGGCAGGATATGAAACCGAGAAAGTTGGTAATTTTCTTTAAGAAGAACGAACGCCTTTAAACAAACGTGAAGTAGAATCGACGACACTTGGGATGAGTTGAAGGGATGTGAAGCGGTTGCAGATATTTGAACAAGATTGTATGTAGGCGATTGCTATCGTATTGCTCCTTCCATAATAGAGAATCCAAAATCAATGAATGGTTAGCTGTAACAGAGTCGAAGGAGGATAGAAATCGGTAGTGGCTAGTTGGCTGCGTAGTTAAACGAGTAAGTTCTGAAAATTGCACTTCATCGGTGATTGTAAATCGGTGAAAGGAAACAGCTTAAAACTCTGACCCGCATTGCGCTTTTTTGTGAAAAAGTCCACCATACACCGATACTCATCACCTCTTGAGTATCTGACAGCGTAAACAAACGAGATCTGTCTAGTTTCGACATCCCGGCAGAACTCATGTATCTGCACGAATAGAATGCACTCTCTATTCAAAAAATATTCCCAGCTTGGCCGATAAAGTTTTTAATTTACAAAATTACCAAAAATTCGCGTTCAACTTTTATTGCTGCGCCGTATGATGGAACAAAAAAAAAGAAGACGCATAAATAACACTGCTTCCAAGTGGATGAGCGCCCCCCCTTCAATCTGCTTTCCTCATATTCTTCCATCCATAACCTCTAGGGAAAGCAATTAGAAGGAAATAATAAAGATGCATCCTAACTGCTGACCATGGTGAAATTGAATATGAGAAGTTTAGCTATGCACTGTTAGTTTACGCAGATTCGAAAATCCTTATTAACCCGTAACCCCTTTCGACAATTCCCCAGCCGTTTCAGAGAACAGATTTGTGAAATTCCAAAGTTTTGCTGGTGGGACCACTTGGGGTAGTAGTTGTCTGAAATTATCATCGCCAACTACGGGCACATGGGGGTAATAAAATTGTTCAAATATGAATCCTTACACAACAATGAAGACAAGATGAGGCAATAAGAATAGTTTCCAACAATCCTTCACAGACCACACATTGAATTCTATTTGCTTGTATGTCCTCGTGACTATAAGAACATAAACAAGGACATGCAGCTGGACATGAAAACAAAGGGATAATTCTTGATGGATTTGCGTATTTGTTGGATTATTATTCGAGTCAAGTTTTCTCAGTTATAAAATGAATACGTGTACCCGGGATACATATTTGAGTACGATTGCTAGGATGGAATTCTGGGTTTTTCCATTTTCGCCGGCCTTCTTTAAGATCTCCCGCAAAGTGAATATTTGGTCGATGGCTGACTAACCAGGTCTAAAGTCGCAGTTGTATGAAGCTATGAAGTTGTTGTCTACATAACCTGGCAGCAAGGATGTTGTTTGAAAAGCCTTGCCATTGTTCACTGTAACTTAGTACTTTAGGATCCTACAGACGATTTTGAGATTCCATTCATCTGGCGTGCCTTTATCTGATTAGATACTGAGGACGCAATGGTAGAGGACACACCCCACAATTTACTTCAGTTATGAAAAGTTCGACGGTGATTAAACCATCTGTTCCAGCACTCTTCATAGACTTGAGTTGAAATGTTCGCTACTAAACTCATTTCGATTTGATCGAGTGTTTTTGGGACTGCGCCTTAATCAACAAGCGTCTCCAACCAGTTCGATCTTTAGATATCTGCCTCCAGTTTCGCACGCTAAGTTGATTGAGATCCCCTTTCACTTGGGTGTCCCACCTGAATCGCGGTCTTCCTCTACTGTGCTATCCCTCAAGGGCGGGTTCGAACACTTTTCGGACATGGGCATTGGTGTTCATCCGATCTACATGACCTAGCCATCTTAGCCGTTGGACCTTTGCTCTCTCGCTAAGTCGATGTCGCTATAGAGATCGTATCTCTTCCTCCACTCATCGTCCATGCAGTTGGGACAGAAAATCACCTGAATAATGTCCCTCTCAAAGCAGCCAAGAGCTGCTTTTTGATAAAGTTCATTCCACTGCGCCATAGAGCAGAACGCAGAACTGGGATAGAGCGGGTCACCTTTGTTGCTGAAGGGCTTTGCTAGTCAATTGCCTTTTTAGCTCAAAGATACAGCGATGTACAAGAGATATTCTTCGTTTGATCTCAGCGCTGGTGTCGTTATCTGAATTGATAGTGGAGCCTAGGTAGACAGAGTCCTTAACAACCTCAAAGTTATACCTGTCGAGTGTGACGTGTACGAGACTTTAAACCCATCTTCGCCGCTTCCGCCTCAATAGTCGCGAAAGCAATACTGAGATCACGCTGATGTCTCTGATTATGTCAATATCATCGGCGTATGTGTGTAATCGGATGGACTTTTGAAAGATTGTGCCTCTTGTGTAGGCGCGTGAGTTTTGCATTATTCTTCTAAGAATGATGTTAGAGAAATTGCATGACAGCGCGTCGCCTTGTCTAAATCCTTTTTTGAAATCAAAGGTCTCGGTGAGTTCTTTAAGGACATTGATGGAGTAGCGTGCATTTTTAATCTCTTAATCTGCACAAACGGACAAGTTTGGCAGGTATGCAATGACATTGCTTTGTAGAGCTCGCGTCTATAGGTGTTGTCATACCCGGCATTAAAATCGATGATTAGGTGGTGTGTATCCATTTGATGTGAAGATATGGTCAATGGTGGACTTTCCGGCCTAAAGCCATACTCATATGGACCAATCAGGTTGTTCACGAACGGTTTCAGGCATTCCCGATTGCGATGTTAAGAAGACTGATGCCTCTGTAGTAGGCACAGTTCAGTCGGTCTCCTCTCTTGGGGATCGTACAAACAAACGGTTCCAATCATCGGGCATACTTTCGTCCGACCATATTTTACAGACGAGTTAGTGTACCGAAACTCCTTACCAAGGCATCGCCTGCCGCTTTGAAGAGTTCAGAAGTCAGGCCGTCTGCTCCAGAAACTTTCTTGGATTTAAGCTTAGATACGAGTATCGTCACTTCATCCAGATCGCGTGGATGGAATTGTTGGTCGATATCGCCCAGGTTGAAAGGTTCATTCTGTCTGACGACTTTATTTAGTTCATATCGCCGTTATAAAATCAACAGAAATGCTTTTTCCAAATCCTCAGGCTTCGGTTCAGGGTTTGTGTCCGTGGCATGATTTTTTTTTAGCTTTTAGTAAAACTCCCGAATTTCATTCCTAGAATAGCATATCTCAATTTCAGCATCTCTTTCTCTTTCCTCCTGAGAAGCCGGCGTTCATCTCTTCTCTTCTTTTCGTGGAGGTCGTGAGCAGCTCTAGTCCTTCTATGCAGCGCCACTTTGTATGTATCTTGCTTAGCTGCATGTGCTTGCCGGCACTAGTCATCAAATCTGGGATTTCGTTGCGGTGGCCGAGTGAAGTGAAGCATATCAGGGGCGGCATCTCTGATGGTTTTGTTGGCAAAGTTGCCGCAAAGTCTATTAGTCTGAATCCGTTGTCGGAGATGGTGTCGCGCAGGCTATGACCTCTCTTCCTAGATTTGGCTTAAAGCCGCCGAGGACAATTCAAATGTTATGGCCCGGGCACTGCTCGTAGGTCTTGTCTAGGAGCTCGTATAAGATATCTTTGGAATCGCATGCGCGATTGTAACGACGCGCTCGTTAACATGCCGGAAATTCAAGACTTTTTGCCTAAGTCTGTCTCTAACAATAAATCCGCATCCAAATAGGCGCTGCTTTTGCCCTCGATAACAATTGCCAGAGTAGTTGTAGCAGTTTTTCATCATCTTTTTGTCCGACCCATCCAATCGCATTTCTTCGATGGCGGAGACATCTGCTTAATAGCAGTACAAGGCCTCATCTAGTTGTTCGCCTGCACTTGGCCTATGTTTCGTTAGCAGCGGTTGTCAACAGTAGATCCGCCCGTATCCGAGACTTGTTGTTGGTTTATAACTTACGTTTTTTTTTCTATGGCCGGGCAGTTGCCTTGACGGCACAATCCGCAACCCGGAGGGCCAGTTCTATTATAGATACCTTTGGGAAAACGGGCCGGTTAGACTGAAGTCAGTAATCCAGTCGGTGATGTGAGCGCTGCCGATGGTCCATTAAGGGTTGATTCGCAACCATCTCTTTTTCAAGACTCTGACTTAGTCTCGGAAATGGTTACCGGCCTGATCTCCAAATATGTTGGAGTAGCCCAGATAAGATCGTGTTTGCTTTATTCTGGGATTTTTCTTCGCCGATAGTTCCATCTGGGGAATGTATCCGCTGTCCCGTTTATAGTGCTGCTATTTTTGCCTGCTGATTAGCTCTCGCGATTAGTAGTTCGGCAAGTCAAGTCGGGATGGAGGTCGACCAGTACCCGGTGGTTACCACTTATAGGTAAAATAATGATGCTGGAATTATATCGATATATGAACATATTTGTCGTCGCTGCCGCTTAACAGACTGTTACCTCTGCTATGACGTTCCATTGGTCGCCCTTGCAGGTTTTGTTGCACTGGCATGTCACTTTCATCTTGTGGTAATATACCCAAACTTCAGAAGAACTTTACGGCAGAAGCATCTTACGCCGGAAATAACCGGGTTTTCTACTACAGATACGTATCAATAACAACTTTCATCTTAGCTCTCATTGTATCAGGAAGTATTGCAAGATGTGGGTTCTACCTGGTTGTTAGTGCTTGTCGGTATTACTAGCAGGTCAGAGGCGTCAATTTTGATAGCCTTCTGGCGGCATCGCCACTGGCCCTCTGAATTGGACGCTGGTGGTTTTGGGATCTAGGGAGATGTTGTAGCTACCGCTGTCAGCAAAGATTCTTGTGGTCCTTTCTGATTTTAGCTGCTCGATATCAGACTTTGTCACATTGCTTCCGGCGTGGAAAAGTGGAGCAGTTTTTGATTGCCCTCTTGTTTGGTACATCCGATCGAAATTCTTCGATGGCGGCTATATTGGCCTTATTGACATTTGGGAGCATATATTCTTTTCCTGAGCGATGGACAAATGCTGTGTTTTTTTTGACATGAGGGCGTGCTGGAAGTGACCAATGAAGCAGATGTCGCTTGCGTCGATTTGCTGAAAATAGTTTTCTTCTAAAACCCGTGTTATGCACTTTTTGTCCCAGGACTAAATTAAAGAAATCACATGACAGTGCATGTCCTTCCTGAAATCAGCTATAAGTTCGGAGTAGTTCGGAGGAATTGCACACAAATTCTAATTTATTCCGCGTCACGAGTCACAGTTGGATCAATTTTGGATCTCGAATTGGGAAATAGTCTCTAGATGTGGTAAGCATCGACTTGAAATTCGTCCGTCTTTTCCTGAATTTGCCTTGGGGTAAATATTTGGTTAATCGTCGACTATTAAACTATGTACAACCACCGAAAAGTAGATGGTCCCTTTAGCATTACCCCGACGATACATAGGCAAGGTGTTTCAATTACGTTCTTACTTTCCCTTCCAGTATTTACGAGTAGCTTCTTCCTTTTAAGGCTGCCAAAAATGCGTTGTAGATGAACAGCTATAAGAACTGTTCTGAGAGTATTTATACGAATAAACATGATTTTCTTAAAAACACTTCCCTTGTGCATGCTTTCGTCGATAACAGATGGAATATCTACTGTGAAGTCACTGAGCAGTGGTAGCGGACATGTTCATTTAGATACTTAAGATATCAACATGGTTTGTGTAGGAGGATTCAGAAAATACAAGTAGTATCCTGTTAATCTGAAAAAAATGCTCTAGTAGAGGAGATGAGCAGGTTCCGCTGGAGCATCTTCAGAGGTGGTGGCGAATTTCTTTATTTTTCTTCAGCTTTTAGATATTTTTAAGCTTGAACCGTGTATTGCTTCTTCATTGACTGCACGTGGGCTTCTATTAAGTTGAGGGTATCGACTTGAGACACAGTGACCTTAAAACATTTCGGAGGCTCACTTAGCTGGATCGCTGCTGTATTTGCCCGAGGCAACGAACACATATTAGTACGACTTGTAGATTCCATGATTGGGTGTTCCCTTCCCTTCAGTTTCGGACTGTCTATCCTTGCTAGAGTGATCTTAGTTAACCAGTTGTACAATAGGTCCATTATATTACGACTGGAAGAGCGTGGAAGGGCGATGTCCTGGCTAATCCTGAAGTAAAACAGATATCTTGATCAATTTGTCGAGATCTGTGGTCTGTAAATGTAAAAGATCTCTGCCTTATACAGATCATGATCTCGATGATGCCATCTATGCGAGAGCACTTCAAAGCGCACCGTTCGAACATTGGTGTCCTGACCTTGTCGAACTGCCTACTATTGGACCCCAAGCGGTGGAGTCTGACCATTTATTCGAAGTTCTGCCTTGGAGATACGAGTGCCACGGAAACTACACTCACTACAGAATGTGATCTTGTGCTGCTTGAGTAATTCATTGAGAGATGCCGCTCATCGACTTCCAAATTTATGGTATTAGGAATTAAGCTTGACTGGTTGCAAGATTCTTGCTATATTCGACGCGGGTATTGGTTTCAAGCGGAATCGAGAGTTAGCTTGAAGACTCTACATAATGTGGGTAGATTGAGGTAAGATATTTGAATATGTAAAGGTGAGTATGAAAATTGACTTACTGACATACGTAGATTTCCGTTGTCTCCATTCGTTCGTTTCTGGATTCAGGTGATTGAAGTCAAATTGTTGAAGGTTGATTGATTGAGGGAAGACGTAATGCAGCGTGAGGTAGGGTTAATTACACTCTTCATGCTGAAGAAGTCTGTAAGTTGTAAATTGAGTAAAGTTTGAAGAGCCGGGGTTGGAGAAACTTTTAATATGCCAGTGATCCTTTTGCAACCACCTTTTTGCATTTTTTTTTCTGACAGGTTGATGTTAACGCAAGCCACAAAATAGCAACTCTATGTGAGAATTGGTCTCACAACCTCTTGCACTAGCCGAGGGCAATAATAGCTTTTTTATTTCGCTTTTGCAACATTTCCTTTCAAACTCAGTTCGCTGTCCAGGATGAGTACTAAATACCTGGCACTTCACGAGAAGGTTAAAAGGGCGGCATTTAACATGAGTAAGATAATGCAGGATTTTTCTTGAGAAGGGGACCAGCTCCGTTTTAGCCGGAAAGTAAAACTCTTTAAAAGTTTCTGAGGGTGTTTTCGCGACACATAGTCGTACACAGTGACCTCGCCTGCGTAAGTTACTACAGACCATAGTCCGCGTCCTTTAATTTTGTGACTAGTCCGTTGAGAACTAAAATCAATAATAGAATAGAGAGTACACCGCCTTAGGGTGTTCTAACCTCTGGACCGACCAGAGATTGCAATTATGACTCCATCTTCAAAGTGGCTTCGGACAGAGTCATTTATGTCCAGTTCATGTTAACGTTGATTTTTGAAAGGTCGTAAGAAGCAATGTAGTGCTGCCTTAATCAAGGTTTTTTTTTTGTAAGCATGCTGGTAGTTTGACAGCCTTTCGTAATTAAGCCTGTGCTTTATGTTGAGACCGAGTTTTCCCCGAGGGTCCTTAGCAGAAACGATGGCAGACTGATAGGTCTGATTTTTTTTTTATAATTTGCGCGCTCTCAAGGGATTAAGTGCCCTTAAAATGGTGGCACACGGCACTGGCGAAGGAAAATCAGGGAGGATGGAAAGAGAGGTACCGGTGAACGTTGGTTTTAAATGTTTGAAGGTTACAATGACTAGGAAATAAAGAGCTCGGCAGGACATTCCATAAGCGAGTTGTACGGCTTAGGAAAGAATTACGATATTTTAGAGTACGTCCGAATGTGGACTTAAGGTTCTGATGAGCATTCATAGCGAGACGGGTGTTACGGTTAAAAGTTTGAAGGGGCGGAATGCTACTGGCGATTTCAATGGAGCGCTGGTGGTGGAAATAGCGATAAAACAGAGTAAGACACGTGTGATTACGTCTGTGTTCGGGGGTGTTCATTGTTTGAGTGATATTAGTATCACCTATGAGTTTTATCGCACGGTTTTGAATCCTATCCAGGAGGTGCAGAGATGTTTTGGGCGCACCCGATCCGCTTGAGGAAACCTAGACATTTCGCAGCATTTTTGACGGCACCGAATATGTGGTGATTCCAACGTAAGTTGTCACTGACACTCATACCGAGAATGGAAAGTTTATCGGTTTCGACGATGCAAGTGCCATTCATGGATAATGGCTGGGTAGTTAAACTTCCCTTTAATGATAGCAAACAGCAATGTGTTTTGGAAACACTAAATTCTGCTCTGTTAATTGTTCCCCAATTAGTTATTCTGGTAATATCAGAATTTAATGAGCTTAGCATACGCTGCCGTTCCCATTCTACAGCCGAAGAGAAGGGGCGTGAGTCCGGGAACGAATAAGAAAAGCAGAGAGTGCTGTCATCAGCAAAGGAATATATTGGATTAGAGGTAGCAGACAGTAGATCATTAATGAAAATTAAAAAGAGTGTCGGAGGCAGAACGGAGCCTTGGGGCACACCAGCATTTATTTTATGAATATCAAACTTGAAACCGTCCAAGACAATTTGAATTGCACGTTTCGAAAGGTAATTTGTAAACCGTTAAAGAAGAGAGTCACCGATCCCAAAAGCACGAATTTACGAAAAAGAGCCTGATGCCAAACTCTGTCAAATGCCTTAGAAATATCAAGTCCAACTATCTTGCTTTCGCCAGAGTTATATACGCTTTGGTTCTACTTTTCTGTGAGACATACGATCAAATCACCAGCGGACCTGTTGCTACGAAAACCGCACTGCCGATTATTGAGAAGTTTTCATGTTTCGAGATATTTCATGAGCTGACGGTTTATCAACCTTTCCATGACCTTCGAGAGAAGTGACGTAAGTGCAAGAAGGACAAAGAAGAAGATTCACCTTTTTTAGGGACGAGCTGGATAAATGCTGTTTTCCATCTGCTCGGAAAGAGTCTTAAAGAGTAGAATTGATGAAGAAGCTTACGCAGTGGTTTTGCCAGCGTTAAAGAACACCTCTTCAGAAGAAGGGGAGATATACCATCTGGACCAGCGGATTTAAACATGTTGAGATCTTTAAGTACTCTTGCTACTACACGAGTGCGAAAGTGGATTCGTCCCATTGTATATTGAACGCACTCAAGTGTAGGCGGGGACAAAGCACAATCTGGGAATGTTGAGCTGGCCGCAAAGTGTGCAGCAAGCAGATTGGCCTTGCTCAAAGAGGTGACAGCTGGAATGTCATTGTAAATGAGCGTTGGGATGGAAGATGAGGCAGAATTTCTAATATCGAACGACCAACAATTTTTACTGCCTTTGGGACATTGTAGTACTTTTTGCCTTGGATAGCTTATGAGATGTTTTGAATCGTAACTTCAAGACTGCCTTTTCCCGCATCAGAAAAGGTTTTGAATGAGGCTTCGCTATACTTACTTTTTTAAAAAGACATTCTACAGCTCATCCATAGATCTGTGCCTTTTCCAGGGATTCGGGTCAGAGTTTTGGTGCTCACATTTTTGGTTTTTTTTTTTAAATAGTTTTAGTGTTAAGTCCAGTTTGGGTTTATCCGCTTTGGATGTTCGTAATTTTTTGGGGCTCTGAGGAACTAGCCCTTCTCAGACGAAGTCCAGTCTTTTTGCGCCCTTTTACCAATATGGTTCAGGATGCGAAGTCAGGACTTCATTGGCCTTCGTCAATTCAGATTTCGACAAGAGGGATGGTGTCCCATTTTTAGTCAGCTGACCGACAAGTTTCAGCGCTGCTAGAGGGTTTCTCTTACCAATTTTCGTCTAACAGAGTCGAGAAGACATTGATAGCGCCACCAAGGCTGAATTTGAACAATAACTTTACAGGTCTTATCAGTGCCTGTCCTATCGGTGATACCAGGGGCTTGTGAAATCTCCGCTTGAGGCCCGGCCTCACAGAGTCTTGTATTCGAATGTGAAATTTTATTTCCACGAGCATCTAAGGGTGGTCTATCTACATTGCACTGTCACCAACTTTAAGTCGGTAGTACTGTCAAAATACAAATGATAGCGTACTGAAAATTTGACACTATGTTCCTCGTTTCGTTGCTGACAAGCGTGTGCTATTTTATGTTCGAAGTGTTGGGTTTTTCTTTTATCGACGTTGGATTTCAAACGTACGAGTGTTATTGCTCTTCATTTAGCCAGAAAGTGAACAAAATGTTTGTGTTTCGCAGCAAAGATGCCGACACAATTGCAGAACTTTATGGTGATAATCAAAAGGTTCAACTGGACTCGCAACGGTTCAAGGGGTGAAGAAGAGAATTAAACGAAATGCGCGACAGAGCACAAGAAATATGCCAAAAGAGTTGCATACTAGCTGCATTCGAAGCATTCTAGAAAATTAACTTCATTCAGGTTATACTAATGATGCACAATCTAAAGGAAGAACAAAAGAAGCAGCGTTTGGAAAGAGTGTTGAGATTAAAGCGACCTGCCATGTGTTGCGTATTCACAAACATCGTCTTCTTTGACGTTAAATTGTTTACTATTGAACAAGTCGTTAGCGGAAATATTTGAGCGCTCGGATGGAGACCAGATCGCAAGTCACCTTTTGTAATGGTGTGAGGCGAGGTGTCGGCCGATAGTATAGGGTTAATGAACCGAACTCCAACTTTTTAAAATGCTATAAGTTTTTTATTTTTTGCTAAATTTTATTGTGCCAAAGCAAAAAATGTTGGGAAATACATCAATCTTCAAATTGTATCAGTAGTTTTCAATATGTCCACCTTTGGCGCGAATAATGGCCTTGAGACGCCCGAAGAAAGCATCGCACGCTGCACGCAAGTGGCTCTGCGGTATTTTGGCCCATTCCCGGCGAAGTGCTTGTTTGAGGTGGTCCAAACTTTGGTATTTTTTAGTGCCAACCTTCGCCTTCAGAATACCCCAGACAGAGAAATCCAACGGATTTGCATCCGGAGAATTTGCAATCCATTGTGTCGAAGAAATGAAGTGAGGAACATTGTTTTTTAACCAATCTTGCTTGGCGCGCGCTTTGTGAGACGGTGCCGAGTCTTGTTGAAATGTCCACGGTCTCGGACCGAAATGATTGTTTGCCCAAGGCTTTAATACTGCCTCTAAGACAGTTTCACGGTGTACGATCGCATTAATTTTGACGCCACGGTCCAAAAATACGAGCGCAGAGCGACCATCAGCGGTTATGGCGGCCCAAACCATCACCATCGGTGCTGCCTGCTTTCTGGTGGCCGTCCGAAGGTGTAAATTTTTGAAGGACCTCTCTGGCAAGCAAACTCGGTCATTTTGTTCGTTGACATATTGCTCGATAACAAATGGCGACTCATCGGAAAAAACCAAATTCGGCAACTCACCACCTTCGTGCAAGCGTAGCAACCCCCTCACTCCTTCGACTCTAACTTTTTTCTGTTGCGGTGTAAGATCGTCTGCTTTTTGGAACTTCAATGGCTTGAGGCCAAGCTCATTTTTCAGTATGTATTGCATCCGTTCCAACGATACTATATGTTGAGCCCATGAGCCATTTTTCTTCGTCTTCGACGCGGATTTCGCTCAATTCGAGCCTTCACTTTAAGAACCATTTCTGCCGATGTTGCTGTTTTTTTATAACAACCTCCATAGCGTTTTGCAACGCTGCCGGTATCACGGTAACGAGCTATGGTTCGAGACACAAATGATTTATTCACAATTAGGCGCTGGAGGGCTCTAACGATAGCCAAATATAAAGCAATCACACTACCACGTTTGAATTCCATCGCGGATAAAAATTTTTCAGCACAACTGAGACGCAAATCGTTTAAAAGGCTTGTAACTGTCATGAAAGGTTTGGAAATTATAGCAGTCTGTAGTTGGTTACAGTTCGAGCCATTCAAGGTGTATATTTGACCTTTAGTAAGTGAGAATCGCTAAAATGTCCTAGAAGCCCTGGATACGTAAACAATTCATACACGACTCCGCATTGTCTGACAAAGCCAAGGTGAATCAAAGTGGCCGCGCTTCATTCTGGCTGAACAATGGCTCGCCAATTCACCAGACGCAAATCCGACTACTGTGTTTGGAGTGTGTTGGCGACCAGAGTCAGGACTAAATAAATTTGAGAGTGTGGAGGGGCTGAACGAAGTTCTTCGCCACAAGCGATCAAAATCGAAAAAAAAAAACAAAAAACTTCAAAAATATAAGTGTTACGATATATGCAATTGCTAACAATCAATTGCGTCGGTTGTACATATTTAGTCGGTTTTGTGTCTTTGTTGATTCGTAGAATTGAACAATTCGTCATACTGTTATATGTTATCACTCTAACACAAGCATTCGAAAACATTTGCCTGATGATGCTTCCTAAAAGCTATTTATGCCATAAGACCGGCAGCAGTACAATGATATCATAAGCTGGCGAGGCGTGTCATAAAAGCAAATTTAACACGACCAACACAAAAGTAGTTCCACTAAACTATCGGTAGAGACAGCGGCTTCAAATGAGCACATGACTCCTCCTTGGACATCGAAGTAGGCCTTCAATAAAACTCAATGCAATTAAGAAGAAATTTTAAAACGTAACAATTTATTATCATAAATCACTATTTTGTTGGAAAACGTATTTACAAAAGCCCGCTTGATTAAGCCTGTGAAATGAGAATGTATGGTATATAGATTTAATGTTAAATACGAATATACTGTCTGTCAGGTGGTTAAGGATTTTTTGTTTTACTTTAAAATTTAATAAATCATTCAGAGTCTGAGAACCTAATCGACTATTCGATGCATCAGCTATTTACATCATCACCTAATGTCTTATCTTTGGGCGGTTACACCTCTAATGCCTCGACTGAATTTTCGGGCTTTCCAAGGAATTACTGGTACTTGTACCCGGTTTGCGCCAACATCTTCCAGCTGCATGAATTCCCTTGAAGGTGTCCAAGAACGCTCGTCTAAATCCGGCATTCATAAAGCAATACGTAATCGGATTACAACAACTGGAAGAGTAAGCCAGCAGTTGGAGGAAACTTATCGCTGTATATCCGACATTCTGATAAATTAATGCCGGATTGAATAAAGTCATCGTGTTGATCACATACAATGGTGTCCAGCAGATGAAAAATTCCAGCACCAGGACAAATAGCATTTTTACCACACGACGTTTGCTCTCCAAATTTTTTGTCACATTCGATCTACGACCATGGAAGGGAAATTAAATGAAAAGAAAAAAGTTTAAATTGAATACGCTGTCGTGAGGAAATAAGGAATCCAATTATACATACTTCCTAAGGATGGAGTCATTTTTTAGGACGGTTGTTGATACTGATTTTTGCTTTAGAGATATGCGCGTAACTTTGCTGTTGCTTCCATTGAAACGTCTGTCAAGAGATTTCATTGATGGCGAATGTGAATAGTTGGACTGTCGTGTATCCGGATAGATTTTACGTCGCTGGCCATCATCTGAAATGAGAAAAAAAAAAAATAATAATAACAGGAAACTGTAAAATGATTGACGTTGCAAAATAGAAGAGAAAGTTTTTCAACATCCTTGGCAAAGGTATGGGTCGTACTTTTAGCTTGCGGGTTTTGCTTTGAATCCCGTGTAAATCAGATAGAAGGTGTAGAGTTTGCACACAGTGGTGTGGGTAATGGAGCTTCCTTTGACAAGACTTTTTAACGACTTTGCAAACATTCAGAAGTAATATGGAGAGGAGACATAAAATGTCCCTGGAAATATATTTATTATGTGCAGCACAGAAGGTACAAAGTGAAATTTCTAACTTGAGAACTACTCGTAGCTTCAAGGCCTTGTGAAGAGTTACAAAGATATTCTACTTTCATGGACTTATAAAATTGTTTATGTAGGATCTACAAAGTGTGACTAAAACAGTGTGGTATTTTTTGTTTAATAGTTAAGCCCACTGTAACAAAGTTTGCCTATAAAATGCGCCCGTATGGCAAGGTCGGAATTAATTCAAAAATTGAAATGAGAGAGATGAGTAAGCCTTGTTTTTTTTTTCCTTTATAAAACATCCCAATACATAATGATGGATTGCTCAATCATTTAACTCTGTCATATGATCCCCCACTTCAAACCGTTCAATTAGCGCATCAGTTGTCTCTTAAACGCGAGGTAAAAAAAGTGAAAAAAAGTGTGATGTTGAAGTATCTGTAACGTGAAAACTCTGTCGAAACATTAAATCGAAAGCTTCTGACGTGTTATTTATAATTTTAGTTTTAAATTTAGAATTGCATTTTTGTTTAATTTAACTTCCAAAGCGTAATGTACTATATATAACGAGTGACCAGATAGCAATGATGGGTTTTCCAACTGCGATGTTTCAGCAGCTGTCAAAGTTACTAATCACATCCAGCTGTCAAAATATTCGGTAAGATTTGCCATTTTATCACGCATTGTTATATGCTTACCGAACTTGCGGAAATTATTGAAAAAATTTATCAAAATTCCGGCTCAGTTGTAAATACGCAACGTGAATTTCGTATTAAGGTCGGTCGACTTCAGTGTACAGGCAATTCGTCGCACTGTGGAATAGTTTGAGTCTGAGTACACTCTCTTGGATCTTAGGCCACCAACCAGACAGACGTTGGTGTGAAATGAAGAAAACAATCCGCCGTAGCGGCCAGTATCGAATAAGACCTAGAAATGTCGATTCGGTGCGATTAGCTGAATTGGGTCAACGGGGCTTATTTTGCGGTTGAATCTGGGCCAACATCCATATAAGATTATGCTGACACATGAACTGAAGCCGGACTACCATAAACAACGCCGTGAGTTCGCTAAGTGAGAGCTGGAAATGTTGGCCAAAAAATTATATTCTTGGACGAGGCCCATTTTTGGCTAAGCGGCTATGTCAAAAAGCAAAATTGCGTTATTGGAGCAAACGCAATCCAAAAAAATTTTAGAAATTCTGCCTCATCCTCCATCCCAACGCTCATTTACAATGACATTCCAGCTGTCAGCTCTTTGGACAAGGCCAATCTGCTTGCCGCATACTTTGCGGCCAGCGCAGATTGCGCTTTGTCTCCGCCTACACTTGAGTGCGTCGAATCTTCAATGGGACAAATTCACTTTCGCACTCGTGTAATAGCAAGAGTTCCTAAAGATATTAATATAACACATGAGCTGGAAAGTCCGTGCCGTTTTATAGTAAAACACAACATTTTTGCAAAATTCAACTGATTGAAACGATTTTTCAATCTTTCGATACCAGTTTGTGTAGTACGATTTCGGTTTAGCCTCAAAATAGGCCTCTGTTTCGGCTTTTCGGTCTTAAATCTCTTTCCGGCGAGCATTCTTTTGAGGTCTGCGAACAGGATGTAGTCGCTGGGGGCCACCAAATACGGTGGGTGGGGAACCAATTCGTTGCCGAATTCATTCAATTTTGCCATTGTTTTCATCGACTTGTGACACGGTGCATTGTCTTGATGAAACAGCACTTTCTTTTTCTTTAAATGCGGCCGTTTTTCTGCGATTTCGTCCTTCAAACGCTCCAACAACGCAATGTAATAGTAGGGGGCAGACTATCCCCTTTTGGAGATAGTCGATGAAAATTATTCCATGTGCATCCCAATATACGGATGCCATAACCTTGCCAGCCGAGGACGAGGTTCGACGCCTGCTCGCCACTCAGCTGACTACCGACTTGACTCTGGTGTGAAGTGATGGAGCCAAATTCCATCCATTGTCACATACCGACGCAAAAATTCGGCTTTATTGCTTTAAACACTCCTCTGAATTATCAACACGTTGTTGTTTTTGGTCGACTGTGAGCAAACGCGGCACCCACTTTGAACAGAGCTTTCGCATGTCCAAATATTCGTGTATGATATATCCAACACGCTCTTTTGATATCTTCAGAGCCTCATCAACTTCACTTTACGGCCATTCGTAATCATTTTGTGGACTTTTTTGATGTTTTCACCTGAAACAGCCTGTTTTAGACGTTCACTGCGTGCATCATCTTCGGTGCTTGTATGACCACTTTTAAATTTTTCAATCCACTTGCGAATGGTTCATTCGGCTGGTGCAGAGTTCGGGTAACACTTATCAAGTCATTTCTTTGCATCGGCTGCATTTTTTCCCATCAAAAAGCAAGGATAAATCAACACACGAAATTGCTTTGAATTCATTTATTTTCACAATAACAAAAGTTGCTTCACTCACAACGCTATATCTCGAGAACTAATCGTCCGACAGCTGTCAAATTTACACACGTACATTTTGAAGGTCGGTACTAACTGAAAATGGTATGCATTTAATTCAGGTGGTGCCCTCTTTTAGAAAGGGCACTGACTTTTCAGCCCATAAATCCGCTGGTCCAGATGGTATATCTCCCCTCCTCCTGAAGAGGTGTTCTTCTTCGCTGGCAAAACCACTGCGTAAGCTTTTTCATCAATCCTACTCTTTAGGATTGTTTCCGAGCAGATGAAAAACAGCATTTGTCCAGCCCGTCCCTAAGAAAGGCGAATCTTCCTCTCTCTCTTCCTACAGACCCATTGCACTTACGTCCCGTCTTTCCAAGGTCTTGGAAACGCTGATAAACCGCAGAAACAGGTCCACTGGTGATCTGATGGCATGTCTCACTGAAAAATGGAACCAAAGCGTACATCATTCTGGCGAAGGCAAAATAGTTGCACTTGACATTGCTATGACCAAGTTTGGCATCAGGCTCTTTTGTCGAAAATGCGTGCTTTTGAGATCGATGACTCTCTCCTTCAATGGATTAGATATTACCTTTCGGAACATTCAATTCAAGTTGTCTTCGATGGTTTCAAGTCTGATATTCACAAAATAAAGGCTGGTGTGCCCCAGGGCTCCGTTCTGTCTCCGACACTCTTTTTAATTTTCATCAACGATCTCTTGTCTGCTTCTTCTAATCCAACATATTACTTGGTTGACGACAGTACTCTCTGCTTTTGATATTCGTTCCCGGACTCACGTCTCTGCCCTTCAGCTGTGGAACGGGAATGCAAGCGTATGTTAAGCTCATTAAATTCTGATATTGATAGCATAACTAATTGGAGAACCACTAACAGAGTAAAATTTAATGATTCCAAAACACAATGCTGTCTACTGTCGTTAAAGCTTAATTTAAATCGTACCCATCCATTATCCTTGAATGGCACTTGCATCGTCGAAACCAATAAGCTCTCCATTCTCGATATGTGTGTCAATGACAACTTACGTTGGAATGACCACATATTCGGTGCCGTCAAAAATGCTGCGAAATATCTAGGTTTCCTCAAGTCATGTAAGAAATACTTTACCCCCTCTGATCTGGCCTCAATACATAAGGTATTTATCCGCCCGAAATTGGAGTACAATGCCCACATCTGGTCAGGTGCGCCTAAAACATCTCTGCACCTGCTAGACCGAATCCAAAACCGTGCGATAAAACTTATAGGTGATACTAATATCACTCAAACTATGGACACCTTCGAACCCCGACGTGATGTCTCGTGTTTTACTCTGTTTTATCGCTATTTCCACCACCAGTGCTCTGTTAAAATCGCCAGTAGCATTCCGCCCCTGCAAACTTTTAACCGTCACACCCGTCTCGCTCTGAATGCTCATCAGTATACCCTCAAGCCTGCTTTCGGACGTACTCTAAAATATCGCCGCACAACTCGCTTATGAAATGCCCTGTATAGCTCGTTATTTCCTAGTCATTGTAACCTTCAAACATTTAAAACCAAAGTTCACCGGTACCTCTCTTTCTATCCTCCCTGATTTTCTTCCGCCCGCGCTGTGTGCAATCATTTTAAGGGTACTTAAGTCCCTTGAGCGCGTTTGGTGCGGTTTATGGCATGACGACATCATCGGACCTTATTTCTTTCGAAATGAGGAAGGAGAAACCGTTACCGTCATTAGTCTCAGGTATAGAGCGATCTTAGCCGATTTTTTGTAGTCAGAGGTCAACAACATCGATATATCCGAGCTGTGGTTCCAACAAGACGTTGTGAAGGAGAAATTTGCCGACTGGGTCATCTTACGGCGAGCGTTAATCAATTGGGCGCCGCGATCATGCGATTTGACACCCCTCGATTATTTTCTCTGGGGCCACGTCAAGTCCTTAGTCTACGCTAACAACCCAACCATTTTGGACGAGCTCGAGGCCAACATTCAACACACTATTGCCGGAATAACGCCGCATATATTGGACCGAGTCTCAAAAATTGCACCGACCGCTTGAAGCGGCCATTTGAATGATGTGCTATTTCACACATAATGGCATGAATGTAGCTTCAAAATAAATCCAGATACAATTTTGTATCTCACACTGTAGTTGCTTTATTTAAATTTTTTTCCCCATCGTTCTTATCTGGTCAAGAGAAAGGGCAACTCCAACCGCTGTTTATGGAGGGAATGTGACTTAATTAATGCGCTCGAAAGCATAAGATCGAACTCAACAGCCATTAATGCCGCTACAAATCTGTATAAAATAAAAGCAACAAGATTAAGAAGGCACTTGAGGACTGGATGTAACAAAATAGGGGCTTTGGGATCTCCGTCTTGTTTGGGCGCTGAAGTCGAGCTGAACATTGTAGCTTATATCAAAAAACTGCAGCCCCATGGGTTCGTTCCAAATAGAGACGAAGTATGTCGAATGGCGTATGGCATAGCCAGGATGGCTTGAGGTTTCTTTGAAGCGGCATCCAGACTTATGCATCCTTAAATCAGAAGGAGTTTCCCAGTCTCGGCAATGGGAATGAACTCAGTTTAGGTCAAAAGTTATTTTAATTTATTCGAAAAGGTTCTTCTAGAAAACATTTAATCGCCCAGAATTAGGGCTCCAGAAATTTTGCAGGAATCGCATCTGGTGAAAAGGGCCAGTTGATCACGGTAATCGCTCTTGTAATGCCGAGAGCAGCTTTTTACCATGAGCCTGTGTCTTTAAAGGTTTGCCATCATTTAAAGGATTTTTATCTTAACTAGCTCTTCCATTTTTGTTTTAAAGGTAAAAACAAGAAGAAGGGGTTTGAGGATAGAGGATGGTATGCGACCAGGTTCTTACATATACATGGGTGATCAGCGTAGGTTACCAGTCATTTCATCCCTAGAAACCGAGGGGGTAAAGAGTTGCTGATATTAGTTGGACACTCCTGTCATTGCAGCAATGCTGAAATGCTGGAATATGCCGCTGAGCAAGGAATTATTTTATCATGACTCAGTTTCTCAGCCGTTGGATAGGGCATTCTTTAAGTCGTTTAAAAGCCATTACTTATCGGCATGCAATCTATATAATGTATCGGAAACAGAAAGATTACTCGCTTACAATTTGGCAAACTTCATTTTGATTCATGGAGTAAACCTCCAACCGCAAATAATGCTATTTCAGGGTTCCCAACGACTGGAATGTGCCCATTAAATCCGGATCCCATTCCCGACTACGCATTTATTGAACTCAACCAAAATCAGGGGAACCTTGCTGAGATGTCTCCACTGAAACAGGATGCATGACAGATAAAAAGTTGTTTAGCTGTACAAACTTAACCCAAATGGGTACCTTTACCGATTTCTTTTTTGTTTCGATGGGCGGAGGTGGAACCGGAAATTAAGGACCAGAGATACCCAGCGACATTACTTCTGGGAAAACGTTTGGCAATATTTCCAAGTAGGATAAATTCAAGAAAGCAAACGGCTCGATTACTCACTTCGCTCGAAAATATGACGCAACAAAAAACTTAAATCTCTAAAGCAAAAGGCAAAACCACCAAAAATTCCTAAAGTTAAGCTTCCGTAGATGAGCTCAAATAAAACTACCAGCGTCTCGTCATCCTCAGATAAGGAAGACCTAAATGTGTCTGTTCGTTGTTGAACCGTAGAGATTCCAGAATAAATCGAAAAAATCTCTGGCAGAGGCGAGGTAAAGATTCGCGGACCTGGGAAGGTTTCTCAGAAAACGGCAAAGCTGCACTAAGATCAAACTGTTGAAAGTTACGTTAAAAAACGGCGAATAAAACGACTGAATTGTACCACGTTATAAAAGTTAATATATTCCTTTGTTTGACAATTGACATGTTTGTGTGTTTTATGTGCATTTGACATTTGAGCATTGTTGTCACCGGTCGCTGCATTCAGTTGTGTCCAGTACTTTGCTTTGGAGATGTCGTAGTCTCCCACAGAGTCCCTATATGACAAATCCGATGATCCTCTTTGGTCCGATGAATTTTCAGGAAAACCTTTGTGCTGAATGTGGGGAGGATTACAACAGTGCAAAAAAGAAAAATGACTGGCTACAGTGTATTCTTTGCCGAAAGCGGTTCCATGACACATGTGGTAACAAAAACCTAAAAAACTATTTAAATACCATATGTGTTCATTTTTTTCCTAATGTTTATGTTTGCATTTTAATAAAGGATATTTCTGTTTTCGTTTCGTTTAAAAATGTCTTTTAGTTTTGGAAATATTCAAAAAACAAAAAAGGTAAACCATATCCCCCGACTTTACCCTACAGAATCCCGTAGAGATGAAGAAGGAAACGTTGTAGTGGAGTCACAGTCGGTACTGAGAATGTGGAAAAACTTTTTCTGTAAACTGTATGACTGCAAAGAAGCAAACATACCGCCTTCAGGCATAATAGACCAGAACGAAGTAAGGATAGCAATGTTCAAGCTAAAATCCAACAATGCAGCTGGTCCTGACGGCTTACCAGCCGAAGTATTCAAAGCTGTTGAAAATAACTTTGTGGAGAGCATGCATATCCTTCTGGTCAGAGGAGTGTATGCCCTATGAATGGAATCTCAGCTTTGTTTGTCCGATCCCCAAAAACGGAGAGCCTGTCAATTGCGAAAAACTGTAGAGGTATAAGTCTCCTAAACATCGGACACGTCTGAACGTCTGAAACCCTTCACCAACAACCTAATTGATCCCTATCAGTGCGGTTTCAGACCAAGAAAGTCCACAATCGACCAAATCATCACATTCCGGCAGATCCTGGAGTAAACTCAGGAAGCCTAAATCGATATCCACCGTCTTTTCGTCGATTTTTAGGCCGCATATGACAGCATTTATAGAGACGAGCTGTATAGAGCCATGCCTAGTTTTGGCATCTGTTGTGTCTGAACTCTACCACAGTTGTGTACATAATACTGGCGACAAGGGTTTAAGAAACACGTAGTAATTAACAAAAAAAAAAATCCCTCCATCGTTTGGATCAATAGAAAAAATTCGACATTGCAAATCCTTCACCATGGAGTTCATACAGGAAGAGGTTCAAAATGTTCTTATTAGCCAATTGCATTAAGGACGTGCAAATAAAGACAGCAACAGTTCCTACTATTGTAGTTGTGGAGCACTTTGTTTCGATTAGTGCAGAGTTCCTTATTTCACCCAAGAAAATCGAAGAAGTTTCGTATATCCATTATTGAGACACTAACGAAGCATTGTATTCCAGAACTTCGTCATCTAATCCTCGTTTGTAACTTTGACGGCAAGACCGTGGACAGAATCTTGCGAGATCGACTTGTCTGTGAGCTGTGGAATACCAACCTACAGCAATCACTTTTAGCTGAAAATTCTATGTCACTGCAAACAGTCCAAGAATGAGCCATTGCTACGGAGACGACACCGAAGAATCAACAGGTAGTACAAGATAATTCAGCATCAATTCACATAAACTCAATGCGAGTGAGGTCACATTCACAACGAAATTCAACATCGACAAAATTCAAACGACAAAAAAGCAAATCTCGTGCAAAAGGTTCGTCGCCGCTGTCCGTGAGAGTGTGCAGGAGAATCCAAGAGAGTCGATTGCCCGTCGCTCACAAGAACTCGGCCCTTCGCAGACTACAACTTGGCGAATTTTGCATCGTAACTTGGGCCTGCGCCCGTACAAAATTCAACTGACCCAGAAGCTGAAAGTAAACGACCATAGACAACGACGCGTGTTCGTTGAATGGGCTCTGGAGCAGTTGGAAGCTGACCCTAATTTTCATCGAAAAATCATCTTCAGCGAAGAGGTCCATTTCTGGAAGAACAAATAAAATTGTCGAATTTGGGACGATACCAATTCACATGAGATCCAAGAGCGTCCAATGCATCCCGAAAAAGTCACTGTTTGTTGCGGATTTTGGCTGGCGGCGTCATCGGTCCATATTTATTTGAGAACGACGTTAGCCAGGCCATCACCGTCAACGGCGAGCAATATAGGTCGATGATTACCAAATTCTTTTGGCGTTGTCATCATATTATTTACAAACACTTGCAGTGAATGACAACCTTGCAAACATTCCTAAGGGCACGCAATTTGCTAAAATTGACTTAGCACAAGCATTTCTACAGCTGATTGTAGACGAGGAAACGTCAACAATACCAACAATTTCCACACACAAGGGTGCATTTCGTGTTAACAGACTGCCCTTCGGAATTTCTCGCCCTTTGCAAAATCGCATACCTACAAGAATTATTGCAAGGAATACCCGGTGTGATGGTATACTACTGTGACATTATCATCATCGCGGAAAATTCGCAACAATTGCGTGTTGGACTACGACTACGATGTGATACATGCCAGTTCGACTTGCCATCAGTCTCAATTCTCGGATATATTATTGGCAGCAGTGGAATTCGTCCATCCGATGACAAGGTACGCTTTATCATGGAAACATCGCCACTAGTCGATAAAAAGGAACTTCAAGCTTCCTTCGAGGTTTAATAAGCTTTTACTACTTATTTTTAAAAGGTAAGGCAAATATTGCTGAGCCACTCCACAGACTACTGGACAACAATATAAAATTTAAGTGGAACACCGAACATTCTGCAGCATTCAAGGAACCTAAGCAAATACTTTCAAGTGCAACGATTCTTATGAACTACGATGGTAAGTTACCGATTTCATTAGTTTGCGATGATTCCTCACTCGGAATTGGTGTGGTAAAGTCGCATAACTTGCCTAATGATCAAGAACGACCAATTTCTTTTTTTCACGGACGATGACGTCTACAGATCGAAACTATGAACAAGTCGACAAGGAGGCGTTAGCAATTACCTTACGGGTTAACAAATTTCACAACTTCCTGGAGTTTTACGATCGTCACCGACCACAAACCCTTGGTCGGATTTTTTAACCCATACCACCCTTTTAATAATGCAATGAATAATGCCCATTATCCAGCGCATTGGAAAACTGCGGTGGTACATCCCATTCCCAAAAGGGATAAAGACACATCCAATCCGGCGAATCTCCGCTCGATTAGTCTTCTTCCAAACATCAGTAAGGTTTTTGAGAAGGTGATCAATAGAGTCCTGACTAAGTGGGTTGAGGACAAACATATCGTTCCGGATAATCAATTTGGTTTCAAGGCGGGGCATGATATCATTCATGCTGCGTCTAAACTGGTTTCTGATATCCAATGGAACAAAAGCAAGAAACAGTGCACTGGTGCCTGCCTGATTGACTTGGAAAAAGCCTTCGATACCGTATGGTTAGAGGGACTCTTTTTCAAGCTGGACAGGTTGGGCATTAGTAAACCACTTCTGTATATTCTTTTTGATATGCTCTCCAGTAGACAGTTCATCGTGAAGAATGGCGATGTGACCTCTGCTGGAACATTTAACATTAAAAATGGTCTGCAACAAGGTGCGGTAAATTCGCCGATCCTATTCAACATTTACACAAGTGATCTGATAGGTTCACTTCACCATGCCATAGCGTACGCAGACGACTTAATCGCGTACAGATCAGGTCCAAAGATTGAGGTCATTAACATACTTTTGCAACGTGACTTCGATAAAATTAAACGATATTGCGATGACTGGAAGTTGAAAATCAACTTTCAGAAATCGGAAACCATTCTGTTTAGGACGCCTTTGTCTGGGGCCTCTAGGGATACCAGAAAGAATTGGCGAAAGTTCTCTATCGTCGGACAACATGGACAGCCACTTGCTTGTCGAAATGTAGTCAGATACCTTGGGATCTGGCTAGACCAATATCTGTATTTTAACAAACATATAGATGTTGCTCTGGCCAGAGCCAGAGGTGCTTTTGCCCTTACAAGGAGACTGTTTTATAACAGCCAACTCGATGCGAGGGTGAAGGTGATCTGCTACATGGCCCTTATCAGGCCCATGCTTGTATTTGGATGTCCTGTGTGGTTCAACGTGAGAGCAAGTTTGTTGGAAAAGATTCGGGTGTTTGAGAGGGCTTGCCTTAGGGCTTGTCTTCGGTTATACAGAACACCAGAGTCTGAGTACATAAAATTCTATCGCAATGAGGTCTTGTACAATAGGGCGAACCTAATAAGAGTGGACAATTTTGTTATTAAGTTGACTCGAAGGCACATTGCCAGAGCAATGACATCGTCGAACAACCTGATCTCTGGGGCTTACTACCCTAATTATATGTATCATGAGAGAGTTCGCTTTGACGGCTACGTTCCTCCAGAAGCGTTCCTCTACCTTGATAGCAAAGGTCTGATCCAGGACAGATTGGCGGTGCCGCTAATCTTCCACGTTGCTCGAACAGCTGCGGACAGGCGACTCAACTACGACAGAGACGTCGCCCACGGCAGTGCGGAGCGTCTCCGGTTCAGTAGGGCGGTAGGGAGTCGCGACATGAGGGATGTTGCTTGGCAGCACCAACAATTTTGGTGGCTAGTTGAAGGTAGGGAGAGTTCGTCGTCGAATTCCTCAAGTAATAGGTAGCTTCATGTGAAGCAAAGTGGGCCAGCCTAATTTTGTTTTTAGCCATGGCCGGCTTACATAGTTTTAAGTAGGTTTAAGTTAGATTTTAAAAAAAAATATATATAAAAAGTAAAAAAAAAAAATAAATAAAAATAAAAAATGACAAAAAAAAAAAATAAATTTATATATATATATATGTACATATATGTATATATTAAGTATATACCTATTATGTATATATATATATATATATATATATATATATATATGTGTGTGTACGTATTAGATGTAAGTAAGTTAAAATTTATTTTTAAGTAGTCTGTAAGTTTTTAGTTTTAGGTTTTTATAATTAATTAATATGTCCATATACTAAGTTTTTCTTAAAATCTATTTTCTTAGTTTAAGTTGTAATATAAATATAAAATTAAATATAGAATGTAAGGTACGTCGAAAGACTTAGTTTAAGTGTTAGGTTTAACTTAGAGTGCCCGCATGGGGCCATTAAGATACTATAAGATTACTTGTAAGTTATTTAAGCTAATTTTTAAGCGTTTTTTGTTTAGCATGTAAGAGTAAATTAAGATATAAAATAAAAATGCATATAAATTGAATTGATTGGATTTTTTAACCCAGAAAAGCTAACTTTGGATATACAATACTTTCCCCTAGCATGTTGAGATGGAGTACAATTTTAAAATCGTCGGTAATGCGGATGCGCTAAGCCGCCTGCCCAACAAATGAAAATCGAATCAAAATAATCGAGAATTGGGATGCGCACATCCTCCAATCAACCCACATTGCGAAGATAAAGTCGAACGATAAAGCCATAAAACGTGTTTTACATTGGGTGTTGAGGGGGTGATCAATTTTGCAACCGGATGAAGATGTCAAAGCATACATTCAGCGCAGGGACTAGATTTCGTATTATCATTCCAGAGGCTCAAAGATATGCTCAAAATTCTATATTCTAGCCATCCTGGAGTGGTAAGAATGAAGAGCTTGCCCACAAGCCATGTATGGTGGCCGAAGATGGACAGTGATATTGAGGCAACAGTGAAGAAGCGCGTTACCTGTCAATAATCACGCCCGGAGAAGGCACGTACAGCTGTTCATCCCTGGAAAGAGATCTCGAAACCATGGTCACGCTTACACGAAAATTTCGCCTGGCCATTTCAAGGTAAGACGTTCCTGGTTATAATAGACTCTTATTCAAAATGGCAGCAGGTAAAAGTAGTTTCAACCACAAGTTCGGTTTGTGCAATAAATAGTTTACGCTCCGTGTTTGTGGCTCATGGCTTACCGGATTCCATTGGATCTCGTCCGAGGAATTCCAAAAGTTTTGTAAAAATAATCTGATATCACACATACTTACCGCTCCCTTTCACCCTTCGAGCAATGGCCAAGCTGAACGTATGGTTCGCTCAGCAAAAGAATACGTAAGGCGAAATTTCTCTGGACCAATGGAGCTTCAGCTGGCCAGATTTTTGCTGAGTTCATCAACGGTCACGAGAAAATCACCAGCTGAAATACTCTTGAAACGATGTCCGATGACTTACTTCGACAAAGTACACCCAGATTGTATACCTCTTCGGTTCACTAAATCGGACCAATCTCCTAAGAATATAATCCCCAGTCTGAGCTAGGGATTATTCCAGTGGACCCACGTAGATTCCAGCCGAAGTGGAAACGCAAACTGGACCAATTTCATACCCCGTAACTGCTGAATGCGGAAACCCTATCAGACGCCATCTGGACCAGCTGCGTGCTGGGCTTCCCGATATTCCGCAGGCCACGACTAAGAAAGGATTACCAAGTACTAATGAGACTGATAGACTACATGAGGAACTATAAGAAGCTGAAGAGCAACCCACTCAACTCCTTAACCCTGAAGAGACAGAACAACAAGAGCTGACTGTCCGACGATGGGAACCCTTTGGAGCAAAAAGTAGCAGTTCAATGTGAGATGGGAGGAGTGTTGTATCTGAACTCTACCACAATTACTACGGTCTACGTCCAACAACTCTTCTGTCAGCTTTCTTATCAACCGGACTTAAACTACTACTAAAATAAAACTTGAACAAACCTTCTACATACTTGTTATATTATACTATACATGTATACATACATATATCTACAATATTTAAAACTAGAACTTAAAAGCAACACTTCAGGCACAATCTTTCAAAAGTCTGATGTCTGTGCAACATCTAGTGTACGCCGATGATATCAACATAATAGACAAAACTCAGCGAGATGTCACCAGTGCGTTTGCTTATATTGGCACAGAGGCTATCAAAATGGATTTAGCAGTAAATGAAGCCGAAACCAGGTATATGCTGTCAACAGGAAGTTCCGTCCTTTCCTATTGACGTCACAATCAACAGCTATAACTTCGTGGTAGTTAAGGACTTTGTCTACCTTGGATCTGCTATGAATTCTGCTAAAAACACCTCAGCAGGAATTAAACGAAAAATCACTCTTGCCGGTCGCTATTTCCTGGAGCATGGACCCTATCGCAAGTGGATGAAGATATCCTTATTCGTTTCGAGAGAAAAATGATTCGGAAAATATTCGGTCCCGTTTGTATTGATGGAGGGGAAGGAATACGAGGCGTACAGCGACATCAACCTTGTCAGTCGCCGGAAATGTAACAACTGATGGATAGCGGGTTGTGAGTGAAAATTTTGTTGGTGCACTGCTTCATATTGTTAAAAGGGCATAACACCTACAGCAATCTGATTCGGTAAACCAACGTCAGAATTTTCACTCCTCAGCCTTGATTAGTATTGTCGGTGTTTTTGTTTACTGTGTTTGTTTATAATTATGACTAGGGAATTCAGAGTGGACGTAGCTAAAAAGTAATCACTTTCTGCGTACGTCAACGCCTGAAAATACAGATCAGCTGCTTTGGAACTTAGTGAAACACAGATCACAACACACCCCTCAGATCAATCTGATCTGAAACTACCTGGCTACGAACTAGTGCCACTATTCTTTCCCCATCGCGGTTTCGGCATTTATGTGCGTAGTGATGTAGCTTACCAAATTCCACCACAATGTAGTCCGTGTTCCAATCCGGAATTCAATTTCATGTGGTTAAAATTCCATCTCCATAAGCAAATTATCCACTACTGCTTTATTTACAGAAGCCCCAAACTGGACAGCAATTCGACCTTTAACGAGTTTGATGCGCTGTCTGACTCCATTCAAAGAATTGTATCCCTGTATCCCCATACTGAAATCGTTATTTAGGGGCGATTTCAATATACGCAATTCTGGGTGGCTTCGACATTCTGTACAGACAATACGCGAAGGACGGTGTGTTAAAATATTCACTGCGGAGAACAACTTAACGCAGCTTGTAAAGAGCCCACGCGGATATCAGACGTTGGTAGTCATAACGCCAACACCCTGGACTTGTTTCTAACTTCTCACGCTGATAAGTACACCGTTGATGTGCTCTCCCATCTAGGCTCGTCGGACAGTTGAGTCATATCAGCTAATTTCTCTGTGTGCTCAACACAGTTAAAGAAAGGATTCCCAAAAGATCCGTATGGTAATACAAGGAAGCCAATTGGAGCGGACTTAACAGCTTCTTTAAGAATTTTAACTGGTCTTATGCTTCCTTGATAACGACGTGGATACCGCTGCTGATATGATCATAGACACCATTCTCTTTATACCTCATCGGATGAAGATGGCATGGTACGACTCGAGCTGTAAAAAGGCTGTCAAGGTTAGAGAAATGTTTTCTCATTCCTATAAGACCAACTCGACAGAGGAAAACAGAAAATAGTTTAAACGAGTCAGAAATGACTGCAACGTCTTTCTCAAGCGTGCAAATTTCCAATACGACCAAAAACTGAGGCAAAAAATACTGCAATGTTCCAAAGGCAGTAAAAATTGTTGGTCATTCGTCAAAAACATTAGAAATTCTGCCTCATCCTCCATCCCAACGCTCCTTTACACTGACATTCCAGCTGCCAGCTCTTTGGACAAGGCCAATTTGCTTGCTGCATACTTTGCGGCTAGCTCAACACTCCCAGAATGTGCTTTGTCCCCGCATCTACAATGGGACGAATCTACTTTCGCACTCGTGTAGTAGCAAGAGAACTTAAAGATCTCAACATACATAAATCCGCTGGTTCAGATGGTATATTTCTAGTTCTGAAAATGTGTTCTCCCACGCTGGCAAAACCACTACGTAAGATTTTTCATCACACCAACTCTCTAGGACTCTTTCCGAGGAGATGGGAAACAGCATTTCTCCAGCCCGTCCCTAAAAAGGCGAATCTTCCTCTCTCTCTTTCTATAGACCCATTGCACTTACGTCCCTTCTTTCCAAGGTCATGGAAACGCTGATAAACTGTCAGCTAATCAAGTATCTCGAAACACGAAAACTTCTTAATGACCGGCAATATGGTTTTCGTAGCAACACGTCCACCGGTGATTTGATGGCATGTCTCACCGAAAAGTACATCAATCTGGCGAAAGCAAGATAGTTGCACTTGATATTTCTAAGGAATTTGACAGAGTTTGGCATCAGGCTCTTTTGTCGAAAATGCGTGCTTTTGGGATCGATGACTCTCTTCTTCAATGGATTAGAAATTACTTTTCGGAACATGCAATTCAAGTTGCCTTGGATGGTTTCAAATGTTATATTCACAAAATAAATGCTGGTGTGCCCCTGGGCTCCGTTTTGTCTCCGACACTCTTTTTAATTTTCATCAACTTTATCTCTTGTCTGCTACCTCTAATCCAATATATTCCTTTGCTGACGACAGTACTCTCTGCTTTTCATATTCGTTCCCGGACTCACGTCCCTGCTCTTTGGCTGTAAAACGGGAACGGCAGCGTATGTTAAGCTCATTAAATTCCGATATTATCAGCATAGTGGAATTTCATGCTTCCAAAACACAATGCTGTCTGCTGTCGTTAAAGCGAAATGTAAGTACCTAGCCACTATCCATGAATGGCACTTGCATCATCGAAACTAAAAAAACTTTTCATTCTCGGTATGTGTGTCAGTGACAACTTACGTTAGAATGATCAAATATTCGGTGCCGTCAAAAATGCTGCGAAATGTCTAGGTTTCCTCAAGCGATGTGAGAAATATTTTACCCTCTCTGCTCTGGTCTCAGTATATAAGGCATTCATCCGCCCAAAATTGGAGTACAATGCCCACATCTGGTCAGGTGCTCTTAAAACATCTCTGCACCTGCTAGATAGGATCCAAAGCAATGCGACAAACCTCATTGGTGATACTAATATCAGTCAATCAATTGACATCCTCGAACACCGACGTAATGTCTCCTGTCTCACCTTATTTCCACCACCAGATCTCCATTGAAATCGCCAGCAGCATTCCGCGCATTCAAACTTTCAACCGTAACACCCGTCTCGCTATAAATGCTCATCAGTATACCCTCAGCTCATTTTCGGACGTACTTTAAAATATCGTGATTCTTTGCAAAGCCGTACAACTCGCTTATGGAATGCCATGCCGATCTCTGTGTTTCCTTGTCGTTATAACTTACAAACATTTAAAAACAATGTACATCGGTACCTGTCTTTCCTTCCTCCCTAATTTTCCTTCGCTCGCGCTGTGTACAAACATCTTAAGGGTACAAAAACCTTGAGCGCGCGCTGATTATACAAAAAAAATCTAACCCGAAGGTACAACACCTCTCCTTAGGCGGCGCGCAAAGGTAGAAGGAGACCTCAACGAACTTGGAATGCACAACTGGAGGTTGAAGCCCAGGTTCACTCTGAAATGTAGCGCCTCCTGAGTAAGTAAGTAAGTACATAACATTTCATCAGAAATGTTGGAGTAGTCCTTACAATACTCGTATGCCGCTAAATAGCCATAGTAACTTTTGTAGCTTCCTTTTATCTTGTTTCAGTCATCAGTAATTTTTTTTTAAATTACATTTGCAAGAAACTGTAATAGAATGTTCCTGTACAAGCAGGACTTCCCTTCACGCCTTATCTAAATAAAAATTAAATAATCCGTATTCTCCGCTGGGCAGTAGACTTGAGCTTAATGACCAAATAAATTATTGTAATTTGTTTAAAAAAAATAGAAGTTAATCCTCTTGAACTGCTGAAGGATGTGTTAAATTGTTTGGATAAAAAAATAGAGAAAGGAAGAAGGATATTTGAAATTTTTTTTAACTAATTCGTCTCTTTTGTTAGTGTCTACAAAAAATAACGTCCTTGTCACTTGTATTCGTAATTGTCGTATACGGCAACCGTCGCTATCCTTTGTACAAATCCATTATACTTTCAGATTTTAGATACTTCCACTGTTCACAATCTCGTTTCGTTGTACTCGTATGCATCTCAAACCCACCAAACCATACCTCTGAGTCTCTAATTCTAATGCCCCATTTGTTGAAATTAAAATGTTTTCTCTGCGAAAAATGATGCCCCTTTGCAACAGGTACATCAGCTTTGCCTCTTAGGCGCTTTCATCCATCTCGAGGTTGTCAAGAATCCGCATCAGAACAATCGATTTCCATTTCCACTCGTTTGATGTGCTGTTGCTGACGGTGGTGATAGTGGTGCCAAGTCAAGTGTTCTATAACCAAGCACAGCTTGGAATTTTGTGCGTCATTAGGTGCCAGGTTTAAGGTTCGAACCTAATCCTTGTATCGGAATTATACTGCAAACTAAAAATGAAAAAACACATGGCG
Source organism: Volucella zonaria (assembly GCA_963966105.1). Classification (NCBI taxonomy): domain Eukaryota; kingdom Metazoa; phylum Arthropoda; class Insecta; order Diptera; family Syrphidae; genus Volucella; species Volucella zonaria. The sequence continues at coordinate 107,284,438 of OZ014532.1, read as the reverse complement.
CTGGTGTCAAGCACCCAAACTCAAATGAAAAAGTTCCGCCGATCATCTCACCTTACACATATTGCATTCGATAGAGATACGAATTCGCTCCGCCAGATAAAGATTTATCTTACAGATTGCAATTAAATTGGCAAGCGCTCAGTCAATTGAATGAGCATTTAGCCGAAAGCGAAACACTTGGTGCGACGCTATAAGCAGAGCCACGCCATGGCTCAGGGAAATCCTTCAGAGCAAATGACATGCCAAAAAGGAACGGTCTTTCAATTTCTTTTCTGATATTGTAGATTGCTGTCCTTGGTCGTCATTGTCATCCAAGTGGCGCCTGATGGTGGTGGTGATTGGTGGTATTCTGAATTGCTTCAGGATTAAATTCAATCAGAAATGGTGCGTGTGAGTGTCAAGGAATTTCGCTGCAAAACGGTACTCGTATCTTGGCATCTTTTGGAGTTTCATCGTCAGTGTGAAATGTTGCATATCAAGTGACGGCTAATAAATTTTCGGTTGGCGGCAAGTGGTTTGGGCATGACGTAGGCTGGGAAGAGCGACTCGTTTCTGGAACAGACGGGATGGTTGTCATAAGGATGAAATGCTCACTGGGGGGAAATTTCGGCTTTGTTTCTTCACACATCGAAAATACGATATTTCGAAGGAATGGAAATTGAAAATAAGAAATTGTCAAGTGGATTGCAGAGGAGAATTGGTTTTTGGTTTTTTTTTTTCATTTTTTGGTCGGTGGAGCCATGAGTGGCAACTTGATCCAAGTGTTTATTACCAGATGGGATTCGCGTCTGTTTTTTTTTTTTTTCTTATTCAAACAAATCATTGGAAAATAAAATGTGGTTTAATGAGCCATCAATAATGGTTGCCACAATGTATAGGAAAATATTTGATTGGCAGCTCGATTCTCGATGGTTTTAGGTTTAAATGTCTGGAGACTACACCACCGTGCTTGTCTTTTTTTTTCCTATTTCGTTTGTAGAGATAATCTATTGAAGAGCTAATTACGGATCAACTGGGATCGAACCAAGATCGCGGCAAATCCTAACGTTTTGTTTGAAGTCTTGAGAAATTTAGCAGAGAGAGGTTTATGTTTTGCTTGCGCATTTGAATCTTTGACCTGCTTTGCATAAGCCGCCGGATTGTTTTGATATTCTCATATACCTTACATACCCTTCTACCACCCTCCCCGAGTTATTGAGATTTGGCATTACTTCGAAAGGTTGTTAGGAAAATCATCATCACTTTCTCGCGGTGCTTGTGGGGTAATATCTTATACGAAAGGATCGTGACAGTCGACAACTTATTAAAAATACTGGAGTGCATTCGGAGCTCAGGCTGACAGCAGTTTTCAATGCTTAGTCAGTCAGGTATGGATCAACTACAGGTCTTACATTTTCGAAATTGGCTTGAACTTCCATGAGCTTAACTATTGAAGAGCTGATCTTTTAAGTTGGAGCGCATCGAAATGCCAATAAATATTCGGTATGCCGCTTCTAATATGCTGTGAATCGTGCGAATGATTGCAATAACCGGTTCTTACTGAAATACGTAATCTAATCAAATGCTTTGCTCCAGAAATATCCACAGGACAGTGAAAAGAACGCAGAGCACCTTCCCTTTCCTTGATTATCTTGTCGTGACAAGTAAGGCTTACGAGTTAAAGCCAGATGTCGAACTAACCACCAACGATGCCTAGACTAGATGTCAAGTGGTTAAGAGTGTAGAGGTGATCCTACAGGATTAAACTACACTCCACTATACCCGTAGTCTGCTGGAGATGTAGCAGATTGCCCGTCAACGTCAACAGACGTTACTGAAACATCCATCACACTCAAAAAGATACTAAGAGCTATAGGAGTGCCAAGAATCTCAATCCTCGAGAAACAGATCTGCGGAATAACACTCACTAACCACATGAAGGTGGCGCTACAATCAGTAAAAGTCGTAGTTTTGATGGACAAAAGTCGGTTGATGGGATGAATTTCACCCTGAGAAACAGCCCAGATTGCAGTTCGCATGATCGGAATTTGAAAGTCACGGGATGAGAATATCTAAAAATGCCAAAGCGACTGAGACCGATTTACCTATTATAGTGTTGCCACTATTTCATCTGTGACGATTTCGGTATGATTTGATACTACCGGCATCCGAAGAAGTAGCCGAAGTAATTGAATAGCGTTCCCTTGCACTCCTGGCTCTGCTCTAGACGCATTGATGAATCACTCTCCCCTTGATATTCATATCATGGGCGGCACTCTCAAAGCCATCTTCCGTCTAAAAAGAAGTGGTCTTTGGTACAACACGCACTGGAGCTTTGATGACCTTGCACCTCGGCTGCCTTATGACTCTGGTCCCATGCAATCAGACCAGAACTCCTGTTGCGGAAAAAATACGAAATCGACTTTCCTTGTGCCCAGGACTGATTTCGGCCAGAATCCGAGCCAGGAAAGGAATCCAGTCAGGTCTTCAGGGACGGCTCCAAAACCAATATAGGAAGTGGCGCTGGTGTCTTTCTGGAGGACGACACGTTAGATTTCACTACACGTTAGGAGAGCTCACAACTGTCTTCCAAGCGGTGATTTACATAATCCTGATGGCAGCGAACTATATTGCGGAGAACCGGTGGAGGGAGCGAAGCATTTACATCTGTAGCGACAGCCAAGCTACGCTTAGACTTCCAAGCTAGTTCAAGAAGGCAAGAGATCACTGAGCGCAGTCGGGAGGCTAAATTCAGTGACCCTCGTCTGGTTACCAGGATCATGGGAAATGAAATTGCCGAGGAACTTGCCCAGCAGGTTCAGAGCAGAATTTTACAGGATCCGAACCTCGGTTAAGGCTGCAGATGGCATAGCTCCCCGGGATGCAGGCAGACCAAACGAATGCTTCCCCACGTCTCTAGGAAGTCAGCGGCATTTCTGCTGTCTCTCAGCAGGAAAGACTGCAGGCTGCTTACTGGCGTCGTGACAATGCATTACACTTTCACAAAGCACTTAAACGTGTTGGGCATAAGTGACACAACACTTTGCGATGCTTCCTGTGGAAGTGATGATGACACCGCGGAGCACTATCTTTATGAATGTCTGGCTTACGCTCGCATCAGGCTGCAGGTACTCGGCGCTAACGTGGTGGGTGTTGGTACTTTAGACACCTTATCACTGATGTGCTTACTCATCTTTCTTCGTAAGACTGAAAGATTTCATTAAAAGGAAGTTACAAAGAGTACGATGTACTCTGTTCCTACAGAAAAAAAAAAGAATTTAATATTGTGCTAGCAGGAAGATGGGACTTATTATGTATATGCTGCGATGCTAATGCGCACAATACTTTTCCAGACACAAGCAAATGAGACGTGAGAGGCAATCATCACCTTCACTTCATACTATCATCTGATCTGGCTGTCAATAAAGTCCGCTCTCAGCCAAAATTTATTGCGAAAGCAAGACAGGAAGTAATCGACTTATCACTGTGCAGCAGGTATGCCAAGGTCAGGTACATCGTATCCAGAATTGGAAGCGAGATCTCGACCTTAACATGATTTAACGAGGAGCTCGGCAATGCTCTGCCGAAACATAGAAGGAATGGTGCACTCACCAAATGTTTTATTCTGACGTGTCCAGCCATGGAGAACTCATACAGATGGGCATTTCTAAGGCGAAACTGGAAAGACACAGAAAATCTGATAGCAGCTACACTGAGTCGAAAATAGGAACTCTCTGTGCCATGCGCGAAACTCACTTCGTAGGAGTTCGAGGTGCTTCGAGGGAAAATATAAGATAGCGGGAGTAAGTACGGGTTGCCCGCAACAGAGCATTCTGCCTCCACTGCTATGGTGCAAGTTGATCGACTCACTGCTTTATACTCTCAATAATTCCGACGTCTACTCCAAGGCATATCCAGATGATGTAGCTATACTGTCTGTTGTATCCTGCATAGCCACTGAATAGTCTCATTGGCAATCGTTGCACTAAAATTACCTTTCTGTCAATTCTCTCAAAACTGTGGTTATTCTCTTTAAGAGAAGGGGGAAGGTAACCGGTCTCGCTCGCCTACTCGTCACCATCTACATATTTCGCTAAAGAAACTAAGAATGTGGGTGTCATTCTGGATTTTTTAGTTCTACACGGTCATGTCTCAGATCTCCAATGGGGCTTGTCACCTATGAGGGTTCCTTCAATCTACAGGGCTCTGATAAGATAGACACTTGGAGTCTGCTAGTACCAGACAGTACAGTCTGCTCCGGCTCCATAGGAGCTTCCCTAGCACGCCTAGATGCACTGATAGACCCCCTTTTCTTGGTATTCATTTCATGGATAACACTGCCAAAGGCATTGCCAATTCAAAAGGAAGTGGGCTTTGGTACAGCACAGCACCTCGCCACCTCGCCGACTGTCCCTGATTCTGATTTGAGTCATCATGTCCGTGAGATGCAATGACGCTAGAATATGTGTTCTTTTCAATTGCGACAACGACTTCCCTGTTTTTTTTCTTTTTTTTTTATAATGAGGTTGCGCTCAAGGGGCTTTTGTATCCTTAGAATGTTTGTACACTGCGCGGGCGAAGGAAATTTAGAGAGGAAGAAAAGACGGGTACCGATGTACATTGTTTTTGAATGTTTGTAATTTATAACTACCAGGAAACACAGAGATCGGCAGGGCATTCCATAAGCGAGTTGTACGGCTTAGGAAAGAATCACTATATTTTATAGTACGTCCGAAAGTAGGCTTGAGGGTATACTGATGAGCCTTCATAGCGACACGGGTGTTACGGTTAAAAGTTTAAAGGGGCGGAATGCTACTGGCGATTTCAATGGAGCACTGATGGTGGAAATAGCGATAAAACAAAGTGAGGCAGGAGACATTACGTCGGTGTTCGAGGGTGTCAATTGATTGACTGATATTAGTATCACAGGTGCAGAGATGTTTGAGGAGCACCTGACCAGATGTGGCATTGTACTACAATTTCGGGCGGATGAATGCCTTATATATGTATTGTGGCCAGATCAGATGGGGTGAAATATTTCTCACATCGCTTGAGGAAACCTAGACATGTGGTCACCGAATATGTGGTCACTCCAACGTAAGTTGTCATTGACACACATACCGAGAATGGAAAGTTTATCGGTTTCGACGATGCAAGTGCCATTCATGGATAATGGCTGCGTATTTGAATTTCGCTTTAATGACAGCAGACAGCATTGTGTTTTGGAAGCATTAAATTCTACTCTGTTAGTGGTTCCCCAATTGGTTATGCTGTTAATATAGGAATTTAATGAGCTTAACAAACGCTGCCGTTCCCGTTCTACAGCTGAGGAGCAGGGACGTGAGTCCGGGAACGAATATGAAAAGCAGAGAGTACTGTCGTCAGCAAAGGAATATATTGGATTAGAAGTGGCAGACAAGAGATCGTTGATGAAAATTAAAAAGAGTATCGGAGACAGAACGGAGCCCTGGGGCACACCAGCATTTATCTTGTGAATATAACACTTGAAACCATCCAAGGCAACTTGAATTGCATGTTCCGAAAAGTAATTTCTAATCCATTGAAGAAGAGAGTCATCGATCCCAAAAGCACGCATTTTCGACAAAAGAGCCTGATGCCAAACTCTGTCAAATGCCTTAGAATCTGTCAAGTGCAACTATCTTGCTTTCGCCAGATTGATGTATGCTTTGGTTCAGCTTTTCGGTGAGACACGCCATCAAATCACCAGTGGACCTGTTGCTACGAAAACCATACTGCCGGTCATTGAGAAGTTTTCGTGTTTCGAGCTGACGGTTTATCAGCGTTTCCATGACCTTGGAAAGAAGGGACGCAAGTGCAATGGGTTTGTAGGAGGAGAGGGAAGAAGATCCGCCTTTTTTTGGAACGGGCTGGACAAATGCTGTTTTTCATCTGCTCGGAAAGAGTCCTAAAAAGTAGGATTAATGAAAAAGCTTACGCAGTGGTTTTGCCAGCGTGGAAGAACACCTCTTCAGAAGAAGGGGAGATATACCATCTGGACCAGCGGATTTATGCATGTTGAGATCTTTGAGTACTCTTGCTACTACACGAGTGCGAAAGTGGATTCGTCCCATTGTAGATTCGACGCACTCAAATGTAGGCGGGGACAAAGCACAATCTGGGAGTGTTGAGCTGGCCGCAAAGTATGCAGCAAGCAGATTGGCCTTTTTCATATAGCTGACAGCTGGAATATCACTGCAAATGAGCGTTGAGATGAAGGATAAGGCAGAATTTCTAATGTTTCTGACGAATGACCAAAACTGTTTACTACCCTTGGGACATTGTAGTATTTTTTGCCTCAGTTTTTGGTCGTATTGGAATTTTACACGCTTGAGAAAGGCGTTGCAGTCATTCCTGGCTCGTTTAAACTTTCTTCGGTTTTACTCTGTCGGGTTGGTCTTGTTGGACCGAAAAAATAATTTTCTAACCCTGACAGCCTCTTTACAGCTCGAGTCGTACCATGCCTTTTCGTTTGGTTTGATACACTTCATCCAATGAGGGATAAAGCATCGCATTCCAAAGAGAATAGTTTTTGTGATCATGTCAGCAGCGGCATCCACGTCGTTATCTAAGAAACATAACGACCAGTTAAAATTCGTAAAGAAGCTGTTAAGGCCGCTCCAGTTGGCTTTCTCGTATTGCCATGCGGTTCTTTTGGGAATCTTTTCTTTAACTGTGTGGTCAGTCTACGAGAAATTAGCTGATACGACACAATGGTCCGACGAGCCCAGAGGGGAGAGCACACCAACGATGTACTTATGAGTGTGAGAAGTTAAAAACAAGTCCAGGGTGTTGGCGGTATGACTATCAACGTCTGGTATTCGCGTGGGCTCATTTGCAAGCTGCGTTAGGTTGTTTTCCGGAGAAAAGATCAACACACCGTCCTTCGGGAGTTGTCTCTCCAGAATGTCGAAACCAACCAGAATTGTGTACATTGAATTCGCCCGTAATGACGATTTCAGTGTGAGGATACAGAGATACAATTCTTTGAATGGAGTCAGACAGCGCATCAAACTCGTTAAAGGTCGAGTTGCTGTCCAGTTTGGGGCTTTCGTAAATGAAGCAGTAGTGGATAATTTGCTTACGGAGATGGAATTTTAACCACATGAAATTGAATTCCGGATTGGGACAGGGACTACATTATGGTGGAATTTGGTAAGCCGCGCACATAGATGGCGAGACCGCTACGAGAAAGAATAGTGGCACTAGTTTATAGCCTGGTAACTTCAGACCAGAGTGGTCTGAGAGGTGTGGGCTTGGATCTACCTGTGTTTCACTAAGTGCCAAAACAGCTGGTCTATATTTACAGACGTGGATGTACGCAGAAAAGTGATTACTTTTTAGCCCGCGTATATTGGCAATATCAACTCAGAATTCCCGAGTCATTATAAAGAAAGACAAACACAAAAAACACAAACACCAACGTTACCAAGCACAGCTGTAAAGTAAAAGGTCAGAGTTGGTTTACCGATGAGGTATCTGCATCTTAGGTGACAGTTGAGATACGCTTAAAGTCCCGCCGAAACCCCTCACGATTCCTTAGTTAATTGGAGAATACTAGCCTTCTCTGGAACCAGTCGGATGGCCGCAACACGGAAAATGAAATCGTTGAATTTATTATACCAGGCAAGGCGCAGAGGCAGATAGTTTCCCTCAAACCGACCTGCGTTAAGACTGTCTGCGTTCTCGGTTAGAGCTTCCACTGATAGTTGAATTCTTCAATGTGAGCATAACTGCAGGTATGTACTCGTATGTTAACATGAATCTCCTGGATGCAAATGATTATCTTCGGATGCATCAAAGAGATTTGTTCCTCAATTTGAAAGACTGCAGACAGCTTATTGGTGGGGTACTACGTTTTGCTAAGCATTTAAGCATCCTAGGCATAAGTGACACAAAATCCTGCAAGTTTGGCTCTCTGGCTTATGAGGACATCGTAGAGCACTATCTATAGTCTGCAGCATTCGGCACTGATGTGGTGGCTCCTGGAACAGTACTGTAGCAAACAAAAAGAAACAAACAAAGTGTGCAACGAATTACTTTTCTCTCAGTGATGCTGATGGAAAAAACATTGAACTTTTTTATTGCAAGAACGCCAAAGCAAAGTAAGACCTGGCAGCTGTGAAAAAAGCCTCCAATTTACAGTTCCGCGGGGATGTATCTCTCACTATCGACGAAGTACGGTCACGAATCTTGGGACAATTTTTACCCTCAGAAGAAAAAACTTAATTGACTTAAACTGTCTTTCTTTCAGGCCGATATACCGACAAATATAGCGCCATTCTCTTATTCTTATTGAAATTCACAGATAGACTAATCAAAGTATTAAAAGGGGCACGGAAAAATAAATGAAAGAAGTTTTCTCATTCAACAGCTGTTTAGTGGTTATGAACTCTAAAATGTCACTGTAGGAATGCTCTCTCAAAGGAGAAGGGGAAACTTAACGAGTCGGAAACTGCTTGAATAAGTAAGTAAAGGATGTCACCGGCTGTGGTAACTGAAAATACCGTTAAGAACTTTCGAATTGGTAAAGTTTTACTTAGTAATTGCGGCTAACCGATGAAAATTATGAACAAACTCGTTGACTCTGTGCCAATACAGAAAGGCGTTATAATATTCAAGGGAGGTACGAGTAGTTCCTTTAATGGAAATCAAATTAATCACAGAAGGTGCATGCCCTGTATATAAACATATGGATACGTAGCGTACGGTTTTTTGTTACATTATGTTGCAATTTGTCACATTGCGTTTATTACAATGTATACCATGGAAGCGGAAATGAAAAATATTCCTGTATTCGAATACGAATACAGTGCTACACTTTGAATGCTACATTGCTCTTTGAAGTTTTTAAAAATTGAATTTTATTAAAAAAAATATGTACGGGCTTATTTTCACATTTATTTTCGCTCCATATCTGAGGCAAAAGTTTCTCTGATGTTTACAAATTACTACCAGTTAAATTGACCCTTTGGCTTCACAGGCGAACTGTTTTCCCTTCAATTCTATTGGATATTAACTGCGGGGTAGAAAGTACATATTTCGATTGTATTGTACCTGAAATGTTGAAGTTTACTGCTATTGTTGGAAGTTATGCCAAGTTTTGTCACTTTGAAATTAAAACTTTCCATTCGGAGAAGACGCTCGATTTTTGGATAATGGAGCATTGAAATCTTCAACTTACTTCTTCTATTTGGGTTTACCCGTGGAATGTTGAAGTGCTTCAGCAACAGTTGAGTAACATCACGTTGGAAGTTTGAAGCCGAGGAGTTCTTGCTTTGACCGAATTTTGTAAGCATTCGTACAACGCTTGTCCTAATTTCGGAGATGTGAGTCATTATGAATAGGTTCATGATTAATGTGAGAGGACGACGACTCGTTTGTCCAGACAATATAAGCCTTAATTCCACTGAATGTCCAAACCTGCATGGGAGTCAGGATACGCCTTGCCATCGCTCTCCGTCATTTCCTCTGATACCAAAGTAGAACTTGTGTTGGAGGCGTAAGTTCCACCCTTGGTATGATTCGAGACTGATCTAAAACCCTTTGCCGATCTTAGAATCACAGCGCCCAGTACCTACTTGTTGCAACTCTCTGTGTGTCACGAATGACACACGTTTGCTGCCCCGTTGTACTCCGCTACAAGCTTCAAAGCTCTGTTATCCTTCCCTATTGCACAGACTGCAATAATTTTGAAATCCGTCTTTACGAGTTATTTTAGTAGTGGTATTACTTACTGGAGTGCTCTTTCAGTATGAGGCTGACCAACGTTCTCAATATCTTTCTGGACATCGAGAAGATTTATTTCAATTCTGAAAAAATATACGGCCTGCAGCGTGCCTGAGCGGGAAACTATTGATTGCTCAGAACTTAGTCTGCTCAACAATCAGTCCCGATGTAGTGCTTATTTTACCCCCTCGTGGTGGTAACTGTTTGCGTATCCCTATATACGTAAATAGGCTATAATTACAAGTGCGAAAGGCCTAGCTTTCTAGGATAGGTTCAGGGGGTTAGCATTCTTCGTAACTGAAATCAAAACCGCTACCGAATAAGGAATGACAACGCGTTCACGACATATGGTATTTGTACCCGAGCAAAGATTGGTTTTTGGAATGTGAAGACACTTCTCGACAACGACAGTGAAGGTCCTCAAAATGCCAGATCCCTCCATATAGAGAAGGAATTAGGGATTAGTGAAGTTGTATGGTTGGGCTTCAACTCATAATATTGTACTTCTATACTCCGGAAAGGCACTTGGAAGCTATCGGGAATCTGGCGTTGGATTGCTGCTTTCCAAAACAGCTCTCAGAAGCTTAATTTCCTGGAAGCCTTTAGACGACAGGATGCTGAAAGCTAGGTTCCGGACTAGAGTACGTCGCGTCACCTCATACAGTATTACGCCCCTTCTGCAGTCGTTCGTAGACCTCAGTGAAGTTTAGACGTGTTCGGCTTTCGTGTGAGTAACAAAACAATAAGAAGCACATTTGAAGAATTTTTATTAGATTCTAATTGGCGCAGTGGCAGTGTGTTCGGTTGATCAGTCGTTCACGGTATTTCGTACAGTGCAGATGTGTTTCGGCTTTTATTAAAGCAAAAATAAATTGTGATTTAAATCTTTAAGTGAGACATTTGACGATTCCCATATAGGCTCCAAGTAGCACAGTGGTAGTGTGTTCGCTTGAGACGACAAAGGTTGTAGGTTCGACTCCGAGTCGGGCAGAGATACTTTTTTCTTTTTAATTTTCATTGTGTGTTATACGAGGAAAGTGTTACATACTATTTACTGTAATAAATACAAAGTAATGGATTGCGGAGAGCGGACCGCTATATCAATAGCGGGATCTGCGGAAACATCTGGTGAGGCTTCGAGCACATCAAGCCAAACACCAAAAGCAAAGAGAAGGAGGAAGCTAAGGCCAATTCCTAACTTGGTGCAACGTCCCATCCGACAAACTTCCGCCGAAAAGCTGCTTGGTGGAGTGAAGGAAGGGGCGCAACCAACATCAACAACAGCAGCAAATAAACGTCCCGAGCAAGTTATTGACGACTACCCATATGTCTCAGATGGTGGTGAAAGCCACTATCTGAAAGAGAACAGCTTCGCTTCTTTGGCTCCAACCGAGTCAGAAGATGAAGATGAAGAAATTGAAGCTATAAGTAGCAGCATCAAAAGGCTACAACAAAGAGTGCTAGCAACAGCAGACGCAGCTGGCTCACAAACAAAATGAACAACAACAGCAAACAAAAACAATATCACAAGTGCTGAAGCAACACCAACAAAAGCTGAATAAACACCAGCAACAACAACAAGAGCAGCCACAACAACGGCAACAGCATAAACAGCAGATGCAACAACAACAGCAGCCACAAAAACTTCAACAGCAAAAACAGCAGCAGCAGCAGCAGCAGCAGCAGCAGCAGCAACCACAACAACAACGGCAGCAGCAACAACAACGGCAACAGCCACAACAACGGCAGCAGCCACAACAACGGCAGCAGCAACAAATTTCAAAACAAAGGGTTCCACCGATAAATACTTTTAAGATGGAGCTAAAGGAAACCAAGGAATTATGTAAGTCGGCCATAGGCAACAATTTTTTTATAAAAAGATTATCGTTAGATAGGCATGCGATCCATTGTAACACAGTGGAGCGCTATCATAAAATAAAAAATTTACTGAAGGATTCGACGACGGAGTTCTTCTCCTACACCCCGAAGGGTGAAAAGCTGCAAACAATGCTGCTGAGGGGGTTAGAGCCGTCGACTGATCCGGAGGAGCTCCTTGCACTGCTGAAAGAGAAGAAGTGCGAAGGGCTCCAATTCGTGGGGGTCAAGCCTTTCACCACAGCCAGAGCTAAAAGGGAGAAGCGGCAACTGCCCATTTTCCTGGTCCAGCTAAGTCCCGACAGCAAACTGGATGGTCTAAGGAGTATCAAAGTCCTAGACTACCAGGTTGTACACTGGGAGAAATTAAAGAGGAGCGAAAACATTTTACAATGTGTTCGCTGCCAAAGGTTCGGGCACGCCGCGTCGAACTGCGAAATGCAGCCTCGATGTGTGAAGTGTGGAAAGAACCACAAGTCAGAGGAATGCGTTCTGGGTAAGGACGGAACGTCAGAAAAGAGCCAGCTCTCTTGTGCTTTGTGTAGGAACACGGGACACACCGCAAATTATCGGGGTTGTCCCAAATTCCAGTACATCAAAAGAATAAATCTGGCCCGGCAGCAGAAGGTGGAAGTTAAACGTCCACCCGTGCATTTACAAACTCCAGCCGTTACTCCCCATGTTACCTACGCCCAAATGGCGGCAGGTAGGGGAAATACGGTACAGCAAGCAAAGGTTGCTTCTCAGGCCCCAGCGCCTAGAGCAACGGAACCAGTACCTGACATGCTAGCTATCTTGCTCTCTATCCAGGGGCAGATGGCTCAGCTACAACGTCATTTAACTGAACAGACCGCGCGGGTGGATCAAGTTTACGCGCTGCTGCCTGGTCTAACGCACCTTTTGTCGTAATGGGTACGCACGTGACGGAGCAGACCATGAAGGTCCTTGCAGTGAATGTGAATTCACTGATTAGGTTAGAGCGACGAGCCGCACTATTTAAGTTGCTTAAAGACCAAGCCCCGGATGTGCTTTTGGTTAGCGAAACTAAGCTTACCAAAAGACATAAAATGAGGCACAGAAGATACAAAATAATACGGAGAAACCGACCCAACTCCATTCAGGGAGGTGGCGTCGCGATATTCGTAAGAAAAGGTATACGTTTTAAAAGAGTATACAGTCGTGTAGTACGTAGGTTCCAGGTGCTGGAAGCATGCATCGTGTATATTCGCCTCCGTAGTGGAAAGCGGCTGTACATGGTGTCTGTCTATGCACCTAAGGCTACTCAATCCACCTTATTCATCTCAGAGCTCGAGACACTTTTTCGATTCCTGAGGCTGGAATTGGAAGACAACTATTTTATTATCGGCGGAGATTTCAACGCCAAACATAGTGATTGGGGAAATAATACACCAAATACTAGAGGGAACCTACTATTCAATTGGTGGAGTCAACATAGCATAACGTATCGACTCGGGCTTAAGGCGACGGATAGTCCGTCGTTTCCCAGATACGGGTCCTATTTGGATCTTCTCCTGTTCGACTCACGAATACAACTGACATGTACTAACCAACAAACTACAAACTGTCTGCGCACTTTCGTGTATGACAGTGACCATTGCGGTCTCAGCACCGAAATAACTGTTCTCAACGAAATTGCGGAATTGGATGAGTTTGTGCAAAGGCATTCCTACAATTATAGTAGGGTGCGTTGGACACACTTCACCAGAACACTGACTAGAGCACTCTCCTCGAATTCGCTCTACCCACCATCCAACAGAAATCTGTCAAACGAGGAAATTGACAAATATCTAATGGACGAGACAATCAAACGAACAATGGACAAAACGATACCTCGGTATCAACACACTGACGACGAAGACTTATTCCGCAACGGTACCATTGACGCACTGCACCGACATAAAAGTAGACTGCTGTCAAGACTAAAAACCTTGTACAGACAGTTTACTGACAGACATAACCCGGAGATCGTGACATTGAAGTCGTCGATTAAAAACCTCCAGACATTAATAAAAGAAAATTACAGAAATTCTGTAAATTTGTATTGGAACAATAAAATTCGGGCTGTAAACACCAGCAACCCGAATATGTTCCCGCAAATAAATAAAATATTTCGGAGAAAAGATCAAAACGACCTTCCATGTCTTAAAATCGCCCGAACGACGAACAACGAACAAATACTTGTAGCAGCAGGTATCGATCCAAGTGAGGCAGTTGATGATGACAACTTCTTTGTGATCGAGGATCCGCAGGAGAAGGTAGAGGCTATAGGAGCGACTTTCCAGGAAGTGTACAAGGCGAATGTTATCATTGGCCCGAACCACGACCTGGAGAGTCGAGTCCTTGAGCACAATGTCTGCCTTCGAAATGAAATTGTGAATTGGCGATTCGAGAGCTCGGGTTTCACCCAGTTCAGTGACGAGAATGTGGCAAATAATGTCATCACCAGCGAAAGGGTATTACCACCGTTCATTTCGAAGGAAGAGCTCCAAACGATTTTCGAATCATTTAGAAGTAAGAAATCAGTGGGAACCGATGAAATACCGAACATTGTGCTTCGACATCTCCCACTAGAAGCGGTGGACATTTATACCACCCTGTTTAATAATGCAATGAATAATGCACATTATCCAGCGCATTGGAAAACTGCGGTGGTACATCCCATTCCCAAAAGGGATAAAGATACTTCCAATCCGGCGAATCTCCGCTCGATCAGTCTTCTTCCAAATATCAGTAAGGTTTTCGAGAGGGTGATCAATAGAGTCCTGACTAAGTGGGTTGAGGACAAACATATCGTTCCGGATAATCAATTCGGTTTCAAGGCGGGACATGATATCATTCATGCTGCGTCTAAACTGGTTTCTGATATCCAATGGAACAAAGGCAAGAAACAGTGCACTGGTGCCTGCCTGATTGACTTGGAAAAGGCCTTCGATACCGTATGGTTAGAGGGACTCTTCTTCAAGCTTGACAGGTTGGGCATTAGTGAACCACTGCTGTATATTCTTTTTGATATGCTTTCCAGTAGACAGTTCATCGTGAAGAATGGCGATGTGACTTCTGCTGGAACATTTAACATTAAAAACGGTCTGCAACAAGGAGCGGTAAATTCGCCGATCCTATTCAACATTTACACAAGTGATCTGATAGGTTCACTTCACCATGCCATAGCGTACGCAGACGACTTAATCGCGTACAGATCAGGTCCAAAGATTGAGGTCATTAACATACTTTTGCAACGTGACTTCGACAAAATTAAACAATATTGCGATGACTGGAAGTTGAAAATTAACTTTCAGAAGTCGGAAACCATTCTGTTTAGGACGCCGTTGTCTGGGGCCTCTAGGGATACCAGAAAGAATTGGCGAAAGTTCTCTATCGTCGGACAACATGGACAGCCACTTGCTTGTCGAAATGTAGTCAGATACCTTGGGATCTGGCTAGATCAATATCTGTATTTTAACAAACATATAGATGTTGCTCTGGCCAGAGCCAGAGGTGCTTTTGCCCTTACAAGGAGACTGTTCTATAACAGCCAACTCGATGCGAGGGTGGAGGTGATCTGCTACATGGCCCTTATCAGGCCCATGCTTGTATTTGGATGTCCGGTGTGGTTCAACGTGAGAGCAAGTTTATTGGAAAAGATTCGGGTGTTTGAGAGGGCTTGCCTTAGGACTTGTCTTCGCTTATACAGAACGCCAGAATCTGAGTACATAAAATTCTATCGTAATGAGGTCTTGTACAATAGGGCGAACCTAATAAGAGTGGACAATTTTGTTATTAAGTTGACTCGAAGGCACATTGCAAGAGCAATGACCTCATCGAACAACCTGATCTCCGGGGCTTACTACCCTAATTATATGTATCACGAGAGAGTTCGCTTTGACGGCTTTATTCCTCCGGAAGCGTTCCTCTACCTAGATAGTAAAGGTCTGATCCAGGACAGATTGGCTGTGCCGCTAATCTTCCACGTTGCTCGAAGGGCTGCGGACAGGCGACTCAACTACGACAGAGACGTCGCACACGGCAGTGCGGAGCGTCTCCGGTTCAGTAGAGCGGTAGGGAATCGCGACATGAGGGATGTTGCTCAGCAGCACCAACAATTTTGGTGGCTTTTTGAAGGAGAGGATGCTTCGTCATCGAATTCCTCCAATACTTGATAGCTTCATGTGAAGCAAAGTTGGTCGCCTAATTTTTGTTTTAGCGTTGGCCGGCTTACATAGTTTTAAGTAGGAGTAAGTTAGATTTAAGAAAAAAAAATATATATAAAAAAAAACAAAAAAAAAAAATAATAAAAATAAAAAATCCAAAAAAAAAACAACAACATATATGTATGTATATATGTATGTACATGTGTATATATATTAAGTATATATATATTATGTATATATATATATATGTATATATGTATGTATTAGATGTATGTAAGTAGGTTAAGTAGATTAAAGTTTATTTGTAGGTAGTTTGTAGGATTTTAGTTTTAAGTTTTATAATAAAATAAAAACAACAGTCCTGTTACTAAGTTTTTTTTGTACAAAATTTTTTCTTAGTTTTAATTATAATGAATAGAAATAGTATAGTATAGTAGTAAGGTACGTCGAAAGACATAATTCAAGTGTTAGGTTTAACTTAGAGCGCCCGCATGGGGTCAGTAAGATAGAATAAGATAATTTTAAGTTAATTAAGCTAATTTTTAAGCATTTTTTTGTCTAGCATGTAAGAGTAAATTAAGTACATAAATAAAAATGCATAAAAACTGACTACGCCCCTTCTGCCGAGGAGAAGGAGGCCTTTTATAGCCGGCTGAGTACTGCTTATGATAGTACACCACGCGGAGACATCATAATGGTAATGGGAGACTTGAATGCCAAGGTTGGGAATGACAATGATGGGCTCAGGCGTGTTATGGGGAAGCATGGTGTTGGCAACCGCAACGACAATAGCTAGCGTTTTGTTGATATTTGTAATACCAAAAGCCTTGTAATAGGAGGGACCATGTCTTGAGCAGAAGATGTGCCACAAAGTCAGTTGGGTGTCGACGAACAGACAAGTGACTTCCAACCAAATCGATCACTTCGCGATCAGCCGGCGATTTACAAACGGTCTCCAGGGCGGTCATAACCGAAGGGGAACCACTATCTGATGGTTGCTACCGTAAGACTACGTACAGCTGTTGAATGCCTAAGTTCAATACCGATAGACTAAAGGATCCCGCAGTCTGCCAACAACTAAGGGATCACCTTTCATAAGGATTAAGAGGATTCAGTAACACAGAGCCCACCTTCATCGGAAACCATTGGTGTGCTGTGAAAAATGCCTTCATATCCGATGCTGAAAGTATAGTCGGACGGTCGCAAGGAACAAACAGTGCTTGAAAAACACCTCAAAGCTTACATCACAGCTACTCCAGCAAGAGGGAGAAAAAAGCTAGCGTCTGCGTATCGCATGAAGATGAGAGAATTTCACCGTAGCGTGCGACATGATAAGCGTAACTATATCAACGCATTAGCTACAGAAGCTAAAGGGGCCGCTAGTAGATGTGGCAGTAAGACCGTCTAAAGAATTACCAAAGAGTTCCCTGGTGTCCAAAGTTGTGAGTAATGTTTGGTAATAGACACAGACGGATATCTGTTAACTTCGGATGAAGCGGTTTTAAACCACGTTTTCGCCAGTGAAGTGAACCCAACACCGAATGAGCCGTCCGTAGTAACAAATCGACGAATATGCACTTTATCCAACAGCAGAGAAGAAATATTTACCGCAATCAAAGTACTGAAGGACAACAAAGCGGTTGGACTTGACGGTATTCCCGCAGAGCTCTTACGAGTAGCACCAGCTCCAGCACCTACTCATTGAGAGAGATTGGGAAACAGAGAGTTTTCCTGAAGAGTGGAAAAAAGAAAAGATTATCAAGCTCCCATAGAAAGGAGGCTTTACGCAGTGCGAAAACTGGAGACGGATTTGCTCGTATTTGCTGCATGTGCTTGCCGGGACTCTTCATCAAACCAGGAGTTTCTTGGCGGTGGGCGGGTGAAACCCGCACTTGATGCTGGCTACAAAGGACTTCTCGAGAGGTTGAGGGATACACGATCGGCAAACGTTCTGGCGGCTTATTGCGATTGCAACCGTTTAACGTTAAATCTCCTCATAGTATTTCCCCGTTGCTGTGGAGTCTGAGATATCCGTAGAGGCACCTTGACTGCAATTACGTAGTGGTGCGACTCTATGTTGGCCGCTTGGAATGTACGGATATTTAAAATACTTGAGGAGTGTCATACGTCGATCCCAACATGATGAATCTGGTTGACAGTTTGCTGATCTGCCATGTTCCTTTGTGAATATTGAGGTGAGGAAACCATGTGCTTGCTGTAGTAATGTTACGTCCCGCAGCGAAATTGATTTGTCTAAGTCCATTTCCAGACGTGGTGTCGTGTAGGTTATGTCTTCCCATTGTGCTACCAAAGATGTTCTCCTTTCCAATTTTGGTATTAAACTCGCCTATGACGATTTTAACGTCATACAGCGGGTATTGCTCTTAGGTTTTGTCGAGGAGCTCGTATAAATTTTCTTTGGTAGCATCGTCCTTGTCCTCTGTTGGGGCGCGGACGCAGTTAAGGCTGATGTCAGCGAATTTACATTTGATACGGATTGTTATAAGGCATTCAGTCACGTGTCGAAAGCTCAAGACTTCTTGCCTAAGTCTGCCGCTTACAACAAATTCGCATCTAAATAGACGATGTTTAAGTTCCCTATAGGAACTTATAGGAACTCATCCTAGTAAACATCACACTTTTTCATCATTCTTTTACCCTGCGCATGTCACCGCACTTTCTGGATGGCGGTGATATCTGCTTTATTGCAGTCCATTGGCACCGCTTTCATGTGCAGATCCGAAAGTCGTTGTCCTTTGTTCGTCAACAGTGAATTTGTCCCTATCCGAGGCTATTGGTCGCTTCGTAACAGTTAATTTTTTTATGTGGTTGGGGAGTTAACCCCACGTACAACCCCCAACTTGGAGAGCCAAGCCCTTTTGGGACTCCTAGTACAAAAGGGGCCGGACCAAATTCCGGAGCCAGTAACCCGCTTCGGGGATATGAGCGTTGACTCCTATTAAGGGCTCATCCTCCACCAACTCTTTTCCAATACCCTGACTTAGTCGAGGTACTAGGCACCTAGCAGTCACCACGTGGAGGTGAGTACTAGGAGTAGGAGCATTCACCACCCTTTTGACCATGCAGCTTCTATTTTATATAAAAAGAACGTTTCATTCCCAATAACGCCAGATGGACTTATCTTCAATTGAGTTGTAGATGGCGATGAAGAAATCCACACGGAAAGCCGAAGACGATTTTAAAAGTTTTCTGGGAGGGTTGAACGATTCAGTTGCGACCCACCTCACTTCAGCTGCTGAAGATATAGATGAGGAATTTATGATGAATATGGCGAAGAGGATGAAGCCATTGCCCGAAATTCTGCGCATCCATTTACATGAACAATTTTTGGCGGCAATAAATACAAAATTAATGGAATTCTTGAAATAGACATTGTTTGTTTTTTTTTTTTTTTGGTTTCCCTTTTTTTACCTACATACATACTCGTACATGTACCTGCAGTGAATTTGTTTATCTTGCTTAAATAAATATTTTGTTTATGAAAAGAATAAATATTTGTGCAGCTATGTATTCTTTCAATTTTTTTTACGGCAAAAACGACTTGAGAAGAGTTATGGGAGCAAATTGCTATTCCATTAAGCAGAGAAGATGATATCGGCTAAGTGGCTGCGGCCAGAATTGATGACCTTTCGGGACCGATTTGTGGCATTTTGCATCACTCTTGCAAGAACTTCCGGCGTTAAGTCTTCTTAGCGGGTATTCCCTTTGAGGGCTTCAAGACTTGAAAAAAACCCCACAAAAAGAAGTCTGGAATGGTTAAATCAGGCGACCTTACCGGCCAGTGCAAACCGCCAAAACGAGATATTGGGCGACCCGGAAATGCAGTCCTCAGAATTTCGGTTTTGAGTCGTCTCCATAGCGCTCGCCGTCCACAGTAGTCGTTTACCCCGCGGCGTTTTCGAAAAAGTAATGCCCGATGACGCCTCCAACGTAAACAGCACACCATGCAGTAACTTTGAGCGGGTGGCTATTTGTGGATTATACACGGATTTTCGTTGCCCCAGAAGCGATATGCTTATTCACTTATCCACAAATGGGCCCTTGTTCCTCATGATAATTTTCGATGAAAAGTTACCTCCCCCGTGGTAGAGATTCAGGATGGCTTGAACGTAGGTTACACGCACTTGGGGATGCTAACAGATCCGCACTTTGTAAGGGAACATCTTACAGTATTTCACCAAAATTCTCTATAAAGACCGTCGATTGATAGACAATTGCGTGGCACGTCGCACAGTGGGTAAAATGTCCATTCTAGAGGGAAATAACTGTCAAAATTTTTCATCACAAAGTCAAAATGTTTGTTTACAATTTTAAGCTTGGATAAACAAAGAGTCAAGCACAATTGGAATTAACGGAATTGGTTGACCCAAAGCGATTGTTCTCCTCTTCGACACTTGTTGGTTGAGGTATACCACCTTGAATTTGTTCAGAAAATTAAAAATACAAGTTTATTCATCTAAATCTATATTGTCCCCTTCAGAGTAATCTCAATCGACTGCAACACACTTACGCAAGCGCTTGATCCAATCCTCGAAACATTTTTTATATTCGGTTTTCGGTATGTCCATCAGTGCTTCCTGCGATTTTTCCATTACTTCCTCTCGGCTGTTGAAACGCGTTCCCCGCAGCGGTTTTTAACTCGATTGAACAGAAAGAAGTCACAGGGAGCCAAATCAGGTGAAATCTGTGGCTGTTGGATGGTATTTGTTGCATTTTTCGTCAAAAAATTACGAATAATGATGGCACTGTGCGACCGCGACGGTGCGTTATCATGGTGCAAAATCCACGAGTTTCCTGCCCACAATTCTGTTCTCTTTTGGCGAATTGCTTCACGCAATTGGTATTTTCAATTTTCTGAATAAATTCCGGAAAATTTTTGATCAAGGTGGTATTTTACACATTTCCCATGTTTTTAATTTGACAACGATAAACGGAAAAACCTTTGATGTGGAATTTGGGAGGCTACACCAAAATTAATGAACGAACTAGCTAAAATAACTCAGTTGAGACCCAAAGAAAGCCTATACGAATTCGGTTTACTTTACATGCTTGGATAAGGTGCTTCGAGTGCCTATTACATACTCGTATTGCTTATCAACTAGCTACAAAAAATGGAAAATTTCAAGTTTAGAAGACAAGCAGCTAACAGGAAACACAAAAACGAAAATCACTGACTGACTTAAGGCAGAAATGAATTTATTGGTCGACATACCTAAACCAGGCTATGGTACCACTGCGAGGAGATTGTTCCAACAGCCTTTTCTTGCTTCCTCAATAACTGGAATCTACCGTAATCTTATTAAACGCTTAGATATTATTTTAAAAATAACGGCTTGTGGTTACGAGACCGCAAAGTTGTACATAGAATTGTATCCATGCCATCTAGCGTCCACAAAATACTCATTCTTGGTGCACACATTACAAAATCTGCTCTACTTCCAATTGGAACACTCTCAGAAGAACCTCTAGAATCGAGAAATAAACATTTTAGAAACTTCAGAGAATTCCACACAAGAAAAACGTCTCGAGATAAGACAATGCGGGATCTACTGAATGCGCTATTTGTTTCTTCCGATCCCATTATTTCTTCAATTCCAAGACCTATTTCTCTCCTCTTAGCGAAGATGTTCTTCGTTTATTGCCAGATCCGGCAGTAATACCTGCAAGGCAAGGCTCTAATGAAGAAGAGGAAAAAGAAGATTATGATGAAGAAGATGATGGACATGATGAATTCTTGTAAATAGTTTTTGTACAATTGAAAAATATTTGAATATTTTTAATGATGATATCAATAGATATAGCGTTGAAAATTTTGTTATTTTTTTTATAAAATGTTTAACAAAGTATTAGATATTTTCAGAATCAATCGTTTAAGACCAAATATTGTCACTCAGATGCAACAAAATCAACAATACAGTGAATTCCTCATAGATTGACCAATTTAACTACCGTGCGTAGTCTGCAGGATATTCCTTTGCGACATCTTCAACCACAGCTGTGATATTTTCAGCAGGACGGCTGCTCCAGGGCCAGCCAGACCTGGTAGCATCTCGTATTGTCCCATACTCTTCTAGGCGAGTGGCTAAACGTCGTAGTGTGGGACGACCGGGAAATCTGCACCGAAATCCACGCTGCGCCAACACCGAATTATTCCGTAAAAAACATCGTAACAATTATTCCGCGTTCTTTAGGAGTATAGCAGTTCATGTCTTGTTGACGTTTATTTTGTATCTGTTTACTTCACAAATGTTAGAGTAGAATTGACATTGTCGCCATTTGCAAAAATGATAGCATCTTCCGATAGAGTGATGACTTTTGTGACACCTAGTTTTTTAGCCAGTGGTGTTACCTCGCCTTTCCAGGGACTTTCGGTAATTACGTCGTTTTAGTCACAACGATCGACGGATTTGGCATACATTAAGCCGTGTCGTTAAGTTTCACAGAGTTGTGTAAGACCACTGTTGCCTTCACAATTTTGTCAGCATTGTTCGGCGGCATGTGAAGTGTTGTTCCAAGAATACGCCATTTTGCGACCAATATTTTAAGGGCGTTTTTTTTTATCACGCGTCGAGTCCGAGAAAGCCTTTTATTGAAGTTGTGCTTCTTTTCTCCAAGTAATTTGCCAGGGTAGGGATGAATTAAGTAAGTTTTCAACGGAAAAGCAGCTTCATCGACCATAAAATGTATAGTTCGCGTCACAAGTAGCAAGAACAACTATGGAATGATGTCCGTTGTAGATGTAGTATTCCGATCCAACTCCTAGCGGACAGCGAATATTAATGTGTTTACCATCGATAGCAGCAATACAATTTGGTAGATTCTAGCCCCAGTTTAGGTTTTCATCCTGATAGCTGAAGATTCCTGAAGTTATTGTGAGGAGGGGGTCTATTTTCACCCGCTTCCAAGTTATAGGCCGTTAACCTTCATCTCATCCTCAAAAAAAAAATTACGTTCCCTACCCTCGTGTGTAGATTTCTACACATATGTGATTTTAATGTATTTTCAAAATTCTTTTTTAAATTGCTTTTATAATTTATTTCTAAAATAACAAGAGAAGGTAGGTAGGTTCAAATTAATTTTTCTTGAATGCATTTTACACGTACATTTCGATTGTGTTGATTTTTACATGCAGCTTTTGTGCAAAAACAACAAATCGTCTCATAGACCTTATTTTTTTTGGCGGATTTTTCTTCATAGCAAACGTGACATCTTGCTCTGCCTTTAATTTGTGGTGGAACGCTTCTTGACCGTTTTGGTGGATTTGTTGAAGTTGATGCAGAAACATCCTCTAAAGGTGACGATGGTGAACTTTCTTCCAAAACAGTTGTAAGCAATAAAGCAGACGATGCTGATCTTGGCTTCGTACTTCTAGCTTGCATAAGTGGTTTTGCAAGGGATATTCCAAGTTCACGTAGAAAATTCCTTCTTACTGTTGTTTTTTGTGTTGCTTGCCAACTCGGATTCACTTCTTTGAAAATAATTAATGCATTCAAAGCAGAAATGTCAATCATGTTTGCAAATACAGCCATTGGCCATCTGTTAGATTTTCTTTTACAGCTGTAACAAGTGAGCATTTTGTCAACCGTATCCACACCGCCTATATTGAATGAAAAAAAAACATTAGAGGGTCTTGAAATTTCAAAAAGTAGTATATGAACAAACCTTTTGTTTTATTGTAATAGGCTATAATCGCTGGTAACTTTTTTTCAGTCGATTCGATTTCAATTGAGTTATGCAAAGTACTTTGCAACACGGTTCACTTATTTTTCCGTCCAATGTACGAAACAAGTGCTGTGTTTTCGGTAAATGCAAAAGTAGATTCATACAACGGTCTATTTTTGCATTCAAGAAGCTTTGGTGGGATGCTTCTTTTATTTTTTCTCATCGTACCAACCATTGTAATGCCCTTTGACAACAATTTTTGCCCAAGCTAATATGAGGAAAAGAAGTTATCCATTGTTATGTTGTGACCTTTCAAGCCATCAACGAGATTCAAAACTACTCATTCGCCTTGTCTTTTTTCATCAAACTGGCTCCAATCGCCTTTCCCAAATATGGCTGGATTTTCCAAACATAGCAGGTATAAGAACAAACCAGCAACCAGAATTTTAGTCCGTATTTTACTGGTTTTGATGGCATATATTGACGATATTTACATCTTCCATGAAAACCAAGTAATTGCTCGTCAACTGTCATACATTCATGTGGATTGTAGTAGTCACTCAATAAATTGGACCATTTATCAAAACGAATAACTCGATTCAAATACTCAAATGTTTTCTTCGACATAATTGCCCTAAACACCTTACGACCGTTAATATCATCAAACAATTCAATTGTATAGCATATATTCAAACACCAATATATGCTTGCAACATATTCAAATCGATTTGTTTGAAATCCTTACCATGTGTTGCTTGTGCATACGCATTTGAATGCTTCAAAATAGTATTTTCAATTTGTGGTGGGAAGAAAAGCAAAAAAGCATCTTTGATGCCATCAATACGAGCTTTGGCATATCTTGTTGTTCCAGGATGAAGAGAAATTATATTTTCGTTCCGCAATCTACCACTTTGATGGTGAAATGGCTGTAGTTGCCAAACAATACCATCTTTCGAAACAAGCAGTGGATCCACATTTTCAACTTCAGCAATTGATTCGTTGGTTTCATTTGAGCCACTCGCTTGCTCTTCGTCAGAATCGCTATCGTCTGAATATAAGTTATCGTCATCATCAATATTCTCTTCTGGCACAAATTCGTCATCACTGTCTCCAGAAATATCACTGATATTGCCATCGCCTTCATTCAAAAATGCTTCCGTTTCTTCCTCTGTCAGATATCTTGCTTTTGACATTGTTATCTTTTATTATTTTTATAAATTTCACTAAATATACCAGCGATACTCGTATTCACTTGCTAAAACACTTACCGCAAATGACTTTTTATATGACATGCACTTACTGTCCATATGTGTAGAAATCTACACATGAGGGTAGACAACGTAATTAGTGCATTATTGACCGCCATAAACGTTTTTATTATGAAGAGGTACGTTTTATTTTCAGTAATCAAGAATATAAACAAAGTCTGAAAATTCCGGAACCACTAGGTTTTTGAGAAATTAAGAAAACAAAAATTTTTTGTGTAATTTGCTACACAAGGATGAGATGAAGGTTAAAGTGAAGAACCTCTGATT
Source organism: Volucella zonaria (assembly GCA_963966105.1). Classification (NCBI taxonomy): domain Eukaryota; kingdom Metazoa; phylum Arthropoda; class Insecta; order Diptera; family Syrphidae; genus Volucella; species Volucella zonaria. Next base: position 107,259,450 of record OZ014532.1, on the reverse strand, counting down.
TCGAGGTGAAACTTCTTAAAAGGCCATAGCTTTTAAACGGATTCAACTTAAGAAATCGTTGTGCACATTTTTGAAAGAGAATTTCAGTGTCGTTTGGCCAATTTCATCAGAAAAATGCGTTTATCTCGAAATTTTCAACTTTTAGGTTAACGTTTTTTGTCAAAACTTTTGTCTTCACTTCATTATCTACGATTTTTGTGTATGACTTTTCCACCTACGAACAACCGAAGTTATTGCAAACTACTATTTTATTCTGGCAAATGGGTCACAAAATAAATTGAATATCCCTTTAAATAGCTTTTGTGATCCTAAAAAAGACCGTTACGCTTTAATATTTCAAAACGCTTTTTTATAGTAAATTTTTGAAATGTTGCCCGTGCCTTTGAATGCACGTTCTAGCGCGTTTGATGATTTCAGACTGCAAGTGAATGTTTGGTAAAATCCCACTTAGCTCCTCTGCCACTGTATTTATTCTCTCTTGGAGCGCTTCCCGGCTTGAAATCTCAGTCAAATAAGCCTTTTCTTTTATGGTTCCCCAGAAAAAAAAATTCTTTGGCGTTAGGTCAGGAGATCTAGGTGACCAAGGAAAAGGACCAAGTCGACCAATCCACCGTTCATTAAATTTTTGATTTAAAAACGAAGTTACATTATTGCTACAATGGCAAGGAGCTCCATCGTGTTGGGAAACCATGCATTTTCTCTGAGCAAGAGGAACATTTTCCAGGAGTTCCGGCAACTGGTGCCTATTCACGTAAACTGGGCTTCGTCAGTCCATAAATTTTTTTGAATAAACTGCTCATTCTCATCTTGTTGGTGCAGCAGCCATTCAATCCTATTTTGGAAATCTTCTGGCAAAAGTTCCTGTACGGGCGTATAATGAAAAGGGTAAACGCGGTTGGCTTGAAGAACTCTATGGATTGTAGTTCTTAGAGTTTGCAACTGTGCCTTCTGGTGCTAATAGATGGCTGCATTCTTACAGCATTTAAAATTCTTTCTTCTCATTCTGCTGCTGTTATGTTAGACAATCTTTCTCTTCTTAACACATATGCTGAGCCGACGGTTGAAAGGCGGTGAAGAGCATTGATAAAAATTGGCCTAGAAGGGATCCTCCGTCTAGGATATCGCCGTTGGTACTGTAATCTAGCTAACCCTGCATCCCCATTACAGAGCCCCCGCCCAATTAACGCTTCGCCGATCAATGACGTTGTCTAATAAAAAGCGGGGGCAGCGCATATTCCTGATCTTATCGTAAACATCTTCAGTTGATTGATGCCTCTGAAGGTGGCTACGATTTGACCAGTTATAAGTTGGCGGTCATAGGTTTTGTTGGCGGCAGGACCACCGGTAGTCGCTACCAGGACTGGACTTAAATCACCATGGGAGTCAGGAGCCCTCCGGATTTCGGTCCGGGTCTGACTTGTTGAGGTAGCCCCACTTGTGGGAGCATCATGGTGGCTGTGGTTTAAACCCAAATCGCGGGAAAGGGTCTTCCTGTTGGTTGACCCATTGTAGAGTTGCAAATAAGTACTGGGTGCTGTGACCCTAAGAGCAGGAAGAGGTTTTAGGTCGGCCTCGACTCATACCAAGGGTGGAACTTGTGCCTCCAACACAGTTCCGAATTGGTATCAAAGGATTGACGGAGAGCGATGGCAAGGCGATGGGCATCTCGTTAACATAAGTCAACATGACAGGTGGTTTACGTTAAAAACCAGAGACTAATCCCCATTACAGAAGCCGTAAACAAAAATTATATCGGCCTATTAGCGAATCGAAAACATTTTTTCATAAACATTTGCTAAACACTTTACTCGTTCACTCTTAAGGCCAAGGCCCATAAAATCCGTTGCGTCCGTTGCATCGACGTTATCGACTGACAGCTGGATAGAATATACACTTTGTTATGGAAGCAGCTCCATAAACAAAGGACACGACGGATAGATTTGCTTTCTACTTTTCAATCCGTTGGCAGTTCATACATTCACACATTGAAGACCATACATTCACATGTTGAGGTTCACGTATTAACAAATTGAGAGTAAGCACTTTCATTGGTGGATACATTGAGAGAATGAAGAGAAATTGTCATAGCTAGAAAAGAAAACATTGAGATTAATTGACATTTCAATTATTTTGTTTCCTTTCGTTTGTTATTGTGCCAACATATGCTACGGATTCTATGGGACTGTCAATTGCGTCAAATATGTCAACGTCAACCTATCCGGCATCGTAACGGACGCAACGGATTCTATGGGCCGGGCACTTTAATCAGTAAATAAAGTAACATCGGCACATTTCAAAAATTGTCACCGAATTAAACAAAAACATTCCACAAAGTAGCGGAAAATTTACCGATGGCTTAATTTTCCAAATTATTATTATTATTATCAAGAGAACGATACAAATTAATTTGTAGGGTCCGGGATTTAACGCCGGAGTACTATGCCCATGTTTAACTTGTTAACTGGCAACTTTTAGTAATTTTTTTTTTATTTGAACACACTATTTATTTTGAGACCCATTTGCCTGAATAAAACAGTGGTTGGCATTAATTTCCGTTATTTGTAGGTGGAAAAGTCCTACACAAAAGTCGTAGATTGTAACAACAACAACTTTGAAGCGATCGTAGTAACGTTTTTCTCTTTCATCTGACATTGTCTTTCTTTTCTCTTGAATGTTTTCTTTCTATTTTCTTTTTTAAATATATATTAATTAACTGTTATTTTATTTTTTTAAATTAATGTATGAATTAATAATAAATCAAATCTAATCTACAATTATCAATTCGTCCTGCACGAGTCATCGTACTCTTTTCATTTGTAATAATAGTACTAAAAAGAGAAAATGTAAAACATATGACCCTAATGTATTTAGTATTAAGTTATTTTTAGAACTAAATAAAGCTTTGTAAGATGAAAAGCTCACTTAAATTAGTATAAAAGGCCACGCACTGCCTTTTAAGCCCAAGCTATTACAATTGGATAACCGAGCATTTTTTTTTTTTGTCCCATTGACGGAGGTATACTACCGCCTCTTTGATTTGACCACTTTTCTTTAAATATCGTTATAATTGCGTTACCGCCTATTCAGCGGGGTACTGCGTTATTTCGCATATCCTGCGGTAGAGGGTAAATCAATTTTATCGACTGCTTTAATTGCTCCTCATCGCTACCATTGAACACTGACGCAATAAAGAGCTAGAAAAAACCTCGCAGTGACGAAGTTGAAGAAGAAAATCACCCTACCCGAGACTGTCACCCATCTCAAGGCTGACCGTTATAAGATAATGAAGAAAAGACAAAAGTTTTAAAAAAAACAGCTAACGCGAAAGTTGAAAATTTCGAGATAAACGAATTTTTCTGATGAAATTGGTCCAACGATTTTTCAAAATGTTTAAAATGCCATAATTTTGGCTGGCGTGCACTGAACTCGACTAGAATTTAATGCATACTGAAATTCTCTTTCAAAAATGTGTACAACTGTTTCTTAAGCTGAATTCGTTAGAAAGCTACTGCCTTTTTAACGGCCTATAACTTGGAGACGGGTGAAAATAGACCCCCCCCCCCCCTGCAATACAATATTTTGTTTGCCATAACATCAGGAATCATCAGCTATCCGGATGAAAACCTAAACCGGGACACCCTGTATGTTCGAACTCATTTGCTATCCACTTTCAGTCACTTGCTATTGGCTGCGATAGGTAAAAGGGCATCTTGATATGAGCAACTGTTGATTAGTCCATATGAGGCATCCAATCCAGGACCTGTTTCAGTACTCCTTGCGACAGATATCTTTAGAAAATATGTCGTAAGTGAAAAATAAACTATTGAAAATTCAATGACTTACAATAGAACCAAAACTAGCCTAGAACTCGGTTCAATCGGCTTTCACCACGATACTTTCTGCGTCGAGGTTCAATAATGGCACGGAGTATTTCAAATGTTTAAGGTGACATCCGTGTTATTTTGGAAAAATGCTGGGGATTCCTGTCTCTCATCCGTTCGAAGTTAAGGGCATAGAAACCGTCCTCATTTCTTCATAACGAACTCACTAAATCCTTTCAGACTCCTTTTCCTCGTGTTCAAACAACGCCATATAGCAACAATACGCTGCAAAAGCTATTACAGCATTAAATGCTACTTTTCCAATTTTGTTATTCATGTTGTTTATTGAAAAACGAAAAAAGAAAATACTTTTATGAAACAAATTACAACTGTTATGTCTTTTCAGAAATGTCAATTCAAAGCGCTCACAAAACGAATGAAACCTAACGAGACGAAGCCGAGGTCAAAGCGCTATTGTGTTTTAAGCTGAATTGGTGCCTAAAATACATGGCTACTTTCTAAACGTTTTAACTTTTTTCGCAAAAATTTCAATTATTTTTTTTTGGCTCTAATAATATGGCCAGGTACTGTCATTCCGAGTTACAATCGGAGTCAAAAAAGGGCAGTGTAAGGCTTTGCTTAAAACCACTGTATCCGGAGGGGATGCATTTTCAACCCTCCCCTCTCTATTAACACGATTTTTTTCTCAAAATATGCCAAGGAAACCCTTTTAAAGTCTTCAACACACATAATCCGGAACAGCCTGAATAATCAGAGCGTAACATTAAGTGGAAAGCATAAATTAATTTTAAGTGCATGAAACTAATCCTGTTCAGAGAAAACCACATTTCATGGCAAAAGGAGACCTTTAAACTTTTTCAAACAGTTTTCAGACTTTAAAGTGGATATCCAGAAGAGGGTATCCGCGAAGAAGGATTGCCTGCGTATTTACGAGTATATGTAGGGCCCTTGTATATGAATGAATCACTCATGCAAGAATTCATTGAGTATACGAGTACATTCGTTATATGGTATGTTAAATATGCAGCGCACGTCGTGGTTTTCTAAAGAAATTAAGTTAAAATGCCTGGAGTACAGAGACATCCAAAACATCTGATATGCACATTTGTTAACAAATTACCATGAGATGAGAACTTATAACGATGGCATTAGAAAATTATTGAATAATTGAAAAGAACTAGAATGATCATTTCGAATCAGTATAAGAGCTCGTACGAGCTCACTAATGCAGAAAATTGACAGATACAGCTGCTGTCCCTTTACATTTTCTCTGTTATATTTAAAACATATGAGCAAGAATAAATTATTCTTATTTCCATGTTGGCAATATATACAGATGGATGTAAAATACATGAGGTACATGGGTACCTCAGACGAGTACGCAAGAGAATGACTTATTTTACAGGATCTAAAATGTCAAGGATTATGACCTTTATTCAATAATTAGTTATTTAGAATTTAACAATACTCAACCTTTATGTGCCAGCCATGGATACGTATGTTACATATATCCTTGTTAGTTAAATAACGTTCACCTACGGCGATTTTATGTAGGGTCTATCTTATAGGTCTATTTATGCGGAACTGCCAGGAATGGCATAATGCACGCCACTTTAAAACAGACCCGCAGTATATTGTTCTTCTCTCTCCTCTTGATATTCATATTATGGCCTGGACTCCCAAAGTTAACTTCCATTTAAAAAGAAGTGGTCTTTGGTACAATACGCACTGGAGTTTTGAAGACCTTGCGTGTCAACCATCTTATGGACATGTACGAGGGCTGGCTGAAAAGTTTCCGACCGACAACTAGTGAATGCTAGTTGTGCATCTTTTGACAGTTACTTACCCAAGTTTCAGTCATTTTGGACGCGCAGTTTTTAGTTGACAGTCGTTTGAGTGAGTCAATTTGAGTGTTTTTTTCGAAAATAGAAAAAATTGAGTATCGAGCTGTTATTAAATTATTGTTTTTGAAAGGCAATACGCCTCCGCAAATCGAAAATGAGTTGGACTCTGTGTATGGGGACTTTGCACCATCATTTACCACAGTGAAATTTTGGGCAGCTGAATTTGAACGTGGCCGTTAGAGCTTGGGAGATGATGAACGTTTGAGACGTCTAAAAACTGCAACCACTGACGATAACATTCCTAAAGTCCACCAAATGATGTGAGACGACCGCCGAATTAAAGTGAGGGAGATAGTAGAGGTTATGAAAATGTCCAAAGAACGTGTTTGTTACATATTAAATCAAGATTTAGGCATGAGAAAGCTGTCCGCGCGTTGGGTGCCGCGTTTGCTTACGTCAGACCAAAAACGTGTTCGAATGAACATTTCCAACGTTCTGTGGGCCCAGTTTAGGCGCAACAAATCCGAGCTTTGGCGCCGATTAATTACTGTAGATGAAACTTGGATACACCATTATACGCCCGAAACAAAAATTCAGTCAAAACAGTGGACTGCGAAGGGCGAGCCGGCTCCAAAAAAAGCAAAAACTGTTTTTTCGGCTGGGAAAGTGATGGTTTTTTGGTGACTTTTTGAATTTCTGACCTCTTTACTGAAACAGCAACACTGCTCCTGTCAACAGGCATCTGTCAGTTGATTCCTGTCGAAATTTAAACTTGCTGCGTCAGTTAGTTTGTGTTTGACAGCTATTTTTATCAGACTACTCACTAATTTGAGGAGAAGATGGAAAAAAGTGAATTTCGTGTGCTTATTAAGCATTATTTCTTGCGAAAAAAAACCATTACCGGGACCAAGGCTAAGCTTGATAAATACTATGGGGACTCTGCACCATCGATTTCAATGGTAAAAATGTGGTTTACTGAATTTCGTTGTGGCCGTACAAGCACTGAAGATGCCGAACGTCCTGGACGCCCAGTTGAGGTCTCTACACCCGAAACAATCGAAAAAATTCACGATATGGTGTTGGCCGACCGAAGATTGAAAGTGCGAGAGATTGTGGAAGCCGTAGGGATCTCGCATGGCTCAGTGGTTTCAATTTTGAATGATCACTTGGGCATGAGAAAGCTTTCCGCAAGATGGGTGCCGCGTTTGCTCACAGTCGACCACAAACGCAATCGTGTAACAACTTCACAGGAAGGTTTGGCGTTGTTTAATCGCAATATGGAGGAGTTTTTGCGCCGTTTTGTAACCGTGGACGAAACATGGATCCATCACGACACACCAGAGAACAAACAACAGTCAAAACAGTGGGTTTCTAAGGGTGAATCGGCGCCAAAGAAGGCCAAGGTGGGTTTGTCAGCCAATAAAGTTATGGCGACTGTTTTTTGGGATGCACGCGGGATAATCCACATTGACTACCTTAAAAAAGGAAGAACAATCAATGGGGAATATTATGCCAACTTATTGGACCGATTCAATGACGATTTGAAAAAAAAACGACCTCATTTGGCCAAGAAAAAAGTTCTTTTCCACCAAGACAATGCAAGGGTGCACACATGTGCAGTTGCCATGGCAAAAATCCATGAATTGGGCTATGAATTGCTCCCTCATCCACCCTATTCTCCAGATTTGGCTCCGAGCGACTACTTCTTGTTCCCAAACCTGAAGGAATGGCTTGGTGGAAAAAGATTTGACTCCAATGATGAAGTCATCTCGCAAACAAAGGCCTATTTTGAGGACCTCGACAAATCATTTTTTTTGGAAGGGATAAAAAAATTGGAGAAGCGTTGGACAAAGTGTATAGAGCTCAAGGGAAACTACGTTGAAAATCAAAATTATTTTTTTATCAAAAAATCTGTGTTTTAATCCAAAAGTCACGGTCTTATTGATCCGCCCTCGTACGAATTCGACATAAAAGATTATACATACGAGGAGCGTTCAATATATTCTCGGTATCGATATGAAAGAAAATGCGTAAATAATGAATATACAGGGTGAATGACCCGAACTCCAGCTTTTTAAAATGTTATAATTTTTTTATTTTTTGATAAATTTTATTGTGCCAAAGCAAAAAATGTTGGAAAATACATCAATTTTCAAATTGTATCAGTAGTTTTCAATATGTCCACCTTTGGCGCGCATAATGGCCTTGAGACGGCCGAAGAAAGCATCGCACCCTGCACGCAAGTGGCTCTGCGGTATTTTGGCCCATTCCCGGCGAAGTGCTTGTTTGAGGTGGTCCAAACTTTGGTATTTTTTAGTGCCAAACTTCGTCTTCAAAAATACCCCAGACAGAGAAATCCAACGGATTTGCATCCGGATAATTTGCAATCCATTGTGTCGAAGAAATGAAGTATGGAACATTGTTTTTTAACCAATTTTCGTTGACGCGCGCTTTGTGAGACGGTGCCGAGTCTCGTTGAAATGTCCACGGTCTCCGACCGAAATGATTGTTTGCCCAAGGCTTCAATACTGCCTCTAAGATAGTTTCACGGTATACGATCGCATTAATTTTGACGCCACGGTCCAAAAATACAAGCGGAGAGCGACCATCGGCGGTTATAGCGGCCCAAACCATCACCATCGGTGCTGCCTGCTTTTTGGTGGCCGTCCGAAGGTGTAAATTTTCAAAGGACCTTTCTGGCAAGTAAACTCGGTCATTTTGTTTGTTGACGTATTGCTCGATAACAAATGGCGACTCATCGGAAAAAATCAAATTCGGCAACTCACCACTTTCTTGCAAGCGTAGCAACTCCTTCGCTCTTTCGACTCTAACTTTTTTCTGTTCCGGTGTAAGATCGTGTGCTTGAGCCCATGCTCATTGCTCGGTATGTGTTGCATCCATTCCAAAGATATGTTGAGCTCACGAGCCATTTTTCTTCCACTTCGACGCGGATTTCGCTCAATTCGAGCCTTCACTTTTCGAACCATTTCTGCCGATGTTGCTGTTTTTTTTTATCACCACCTCCATAGCGTGAGGCGCTAGAGCTTAGAGCATAGCAACTTGTGTTTTTTTAGCCAAATATAAAGCAATCACACTATCACGTTTGAATTCCATCGCGGATAAAAATTTTTCAACACAACTGAGACGCAAATCGTTTAAAAGGCTTGTAAATAATAAAATTATCTGTCATGTGTCAAAATTTGAGCTCACTGTCATGAACGGTTTGGAAATTACAGCAGTCTGAAGTCGGTTGCAGTTCGAGTCATTTAGGGTGTACACTGAAATTTTCAAAGTGAAAATTTAAATTTTCAGCAAGTTATTCGCTATCTCCCAAGTCACTAAAAACAAGGTCTTCCTTGTTCCGTCTTAACTAGACGGTATTGCCTATACAATGATCTTTAACATGGCAGAATTTTGGAAAAAAATGTCGAATTTTTCCCGAAAATTTTAAGATTTTTGGTTCGCCAAAATTACATTTTTCCCACAATCGAAAAACTGAAGGGCCATTGAATAAAGAAGCATATATGTTACAAAATAAGAAAAAAAAATCAAAGCGATCGGTTGATTTGTCTTCGAGTTACAACTGCATCAAACGTGCAAAATGTACGAGTATGTAGTTTCGCAATATCAAGTTTTCCAAAATTTCACACTAGGTGTGACCCTTAGACTTGTCAACGTGCTGTCGTCTTTTATTTCTTTCACGTACAACTCCCAACTTTTATTTCTCAAACTAACTGAATGTATAAATTCGGTCCCGATTTCATCTAGGTTGACACGTGTATCTGTGGCTAAACTACGTGATAACAAGACGGCTATTTGCAAAGTTTTTCTTGGAAAATAACGTATATACACTCGTACATTGATAATTTTATTTTCAATCTCTGTAATCGTGGGGAATAATTAAAATTATTATTAATAGTAATTAAGTAATTAAAATGCTGTCGATGTTAATGGCATGCGATGGTACCATTACCGGCCGCCCATATATTGGGTATATAACTTAATTCGTTTTTTTTTTTCCAAAATTTGAACGTTTATTTAAGACAAACATGTACAATAGTACAGAACGTACCTGGCAACTTGTAACTTGTCAAATCGTATCATCCAGTCATGTAAAAAAATCTGGATGTTTTCGATAAGACCAGTTATAGAATAATCTACCCCCGCTTTATTATTAGACAACGTCATTGATGGGCGAAGCCTTGATAATTGGGCGGGGGCCAGTACAATAGTACAATATTCTTCAAAGTATTGCCCATCTGAAGCTATGACTTTTTCCCATCTTTCTGGCAATTTGTGGATCCCATTCCAAAAGAACTGCGCCGGCTTGGCAGCCAAGAATGAATCAAGGCAATTTTTGATATTCTGCTCTGATGTGAACCGTATTTCAGTGAGGGCGTTCTGCATTAACCGGAACAAACGGTAGTCAGAAGGGGTAAGGTCTGGGCTATAAGGCGGGTGGGGTAAGACTTCCCATTCACTGTTTTCCAAATAGTTCTCAACCGGAATAGCAACGTGGGGCCGAGCGTTGTCATGATGGAAAATTATTGCCTCGTGTCTGATTGCATATTCCGGGCGTTTTTCGGCCACTGCTCTCTTCAAATGGATTAATTGTGTTCGGTAGCGTTGTCCATTGATGGTTTCACCCGGTTTTAGCAGCTCATAATACAGCACACCCATCTGATCCCACCAAATACAGAGCATTACCTTCGCGCCATGGATATTCGGCTTTGCCGTTGATTTGGCTGGTTGCCGGGTTTCACATATGATTTTTTGCGCTCCGATGCAAAAATGACTTCCTTTTGTGGCGTTCCAGCAGCATTTCGGACATGCAAAACCGCCTTTCGACGTCTCTCGGCTTGAGTTCATGTGGAACCCAATTTCCTTGCTTTTGAATATATCCAGCTGCTTTTTGGGTGTCATTCACCCAAAGATTCTGCGAGGTCTTCTTGTGATTGGCAACAATCTTCATAGAGTAATGCTTCCAGTTCTTCATCTTCAAACTTTTTTGGCTGCCCAGGATGTTCATCGTCTTCCAAGCCAAAATCACCACTTTTAAATCGTGCAAACTACTTTTGGCACGTTCGCTCAGCTAGCGCATGTTCACCATAAACTTCCACCAAAATACGATGACTTTCGGCAGCAGTTTTCTTCATATTAAAGTAATGAAGAAGAACTCCCGGCAAAAACACTTTTTCAGGCACAAAGTTCGACAGATTTGAGTTAAAAAACAATTATTGTTGTTTACGCTTCAAATGAATGACATATACTGAAATGACGTACAATGACAGTAGCTTTCCAACGCATGTTCCAATGGAATAATAAAAATGAAATAATACAAGTTACGCCATCTCTTAGCAAACCGCACGAGTTATAGACCCAATATATATTCGCGGATCTTTTTACAAGCAAAGACTATACCTAACATCTCTTTTTCTATTTGAGCATAACGGGATTCGGCTTCTGATATGCTTTTTGAAGGATAGCAAATCGGTTTTCCTGCTTGTAAAAAGCAGCAACCTGATCCGTCCTTAGGAGTGTCTGGCTGTAGTAATGTAGGAAGTGAGGGATTGCCCGTATAGAGGGTGGTTGCCTCTTCTAACGTCTGTTTTATCTTGCTCAATACACCTGCATAGTAATCATTTCACTCAAATACAATACTATTGCCTTTTTTAAGAGTTGTCGGAAAGGAGCAGTGAGATTAGCAAAATTTGGGACAATAGTCAGATAGTCCAGGCAGTTCCTAAATTTTTTTACAACTCTTTCTGGCTGCTGGGATCTTTAATACCATTAATTGCATCTATCCTCAGTGGGTCTGGAGTTACTCCTGTAGCGGAGAACATGTACCCTACAGTGGGTTAAAATTTATGATACGTTTCCTTACTCTACTCATGACTTCTTTTAAGCTAGCGTCGTTCTCCTCCACTATTGTAACGCCTGCAATCAATATACCCAAACGTGTCTTTTAATTGTGCGAAATATTTGCTGTGCAACTTTTGAAATTTCTCGGGTGCATCCTTAATACCAAACGATAAGACGCTGAACCTATAGCAACCATTATAGCGTCGTCCCTCCTTCAGGTCCAAGACAGACAAATATTTTAAGTTACGCATTTCATGCTAAAAATGTTCAAATGTTGGCAGCATAAAATGCTCCTCCTTAATGCCTGCATTTAATTGTTTGAAATCCTGGCAAATCCTTAGAGATACATTTGTTTTCTACCACGACTATATTATGCGACAAGTCTCTTGGTCCATCAACCTTTGAAATGACCCCCTTTACTCGATTTTTTCAGCGTCTGGGCGGCTTATTAACCACACGTACTCCATCTCTAAGTTCTAAGTGACAGGTGTCTGGAAAAAATCCAAAGCCCACAAAAACGTCTTCATTTTGTTTAAACCCATCTAATGCTATGCTATCAATTCATTTCAGAACACCGAGCTTTACACATACATGAATCGATTGCCAATAAGGGCTGACAACGGTTTGGATGACTTGATGGCCGATGTCAAAGCATGAATTGCCTCTAAGAATAGCGACTTCTTTGCTCGTGGAATCGACCGTCTGCCAATCAAATGGGAAGCAGTTATTGAAGTAAAGGGTGAATAGTCTCCGGAATAATCATTTGCACTATTTCTTTTATATTTTTATAAAAGTTGTTTAAAAAACGGCGGATAATTATGCATCGACTTAAAAAATTTTTGTTAAAAACGAAACCGCTTTTTTAAGGACATAAATATTGACTCCCAAAATACTAAAAAAACCGGGGGAGAAAAGGGAAAACTAAATCGTTAAACGGGCATCGATGCAACAAAAGTCCGGCAATACTGGGGTGACCGCAAAAGACATGAATTTGACTACGCTTTCTAATAGACAACCTAATGCCGATCATTTCCATTTTGGCTTATCAATTTTGCATGACTGGATAAGGTGTTTCGAATGTTGTTGTCATATATCGTATCGTTGGCAAGTAAGGGGATTCAAAAATAAAGGCATATTCTCGTAAAATAAAAAAAAAACCCAAAATTCGAATGGGGCCATTAGTGGATAAGCCAAAACCGGGCTACGGATGCACAAATGACAAGAATACTGGCCGAAGACTTTTTAGCAACAGTAAATGAAACCAATTCACAACTCACACACAGGCATAGCTTTAAATTTAATAAAACACTTTCACCCTTATTCGTAAGTTTGTACGACTGTGTAGTAATTGGTATTACATCCTACGAGGAAGTAGCGTCCACAAAATTCTAGTTCATGGGTGAAGTGATCGAATCTTTCGACTTGCCAATAGGTCTGCTGTGAGAAGAAGAAAAAGTCGATTACATCACACTCGTAAAATTAGTAGGGAGCACACAAGCACAGATCTAATGAATGTATTACTACTTAACAGCAGCGCTCACATCTCCGAATTCGGTTACTGGCTCTGGAATTTGTCCTAGTGGTCCCAAAAAGGGCCTGGCCCTCCAGGTTGGGGGTTGTGCGTGGAGTCAACTGCTCAAGCACGTAAACAATTAATTGTTGCGAACCGACCAATAGCCTCGGATAAGGAGGGATTCACTGCAAAACGAACAAAGGACAACGACTTTCAGATCTGCAGTGGAATGTTCGTTCGGACCTTGAACAGGCCGCGAGCAGCCGAACAAATAGGCCCTAGACTGCTATAAACCAGACATCATCGCCATCCAGGAAATGCGGTGGGATGGGCTGGGCAAAAGAAATATGAAAAACGGTGATGTTTACTACGGTGATTGCTATACGGAACGTAAGCAGCGTCTATTTGGATGCGGAATTGTTGTAGGCGGCAGACTTAGGTAAGAAGTCTTGAGCTTCCGACACGTGACTGAATGCCTTATAACAATCCGTATCAAAGGTAAATTCGCTGACATCAGCCTTAAATGCGCTGACGTCCCAACAGAGGAAAAGGACGATGCTACCAAAGAAATTTTATACGAGCTCCTCGACAAAACTTACGACAATGCCCAATGTATGACGTTAAAATCGTCATAGGCGACTTTAATACCAAAATTGGAAAGGAGGACATCTTTGGTAGCACAATCGGAAGACATAACCTACACGACACCACGTCTGGAAAAAGTTTTAGGCTAATCGATTTTGCTGCGGAACGTAACGTTACTATACCAGGCACACCGTTTTCTCGCCTCAATATTCACGAATGAACATGGCAGACACTAGATTAGCAAACAATCAACTAGAGTTACCATGTTATGATCGACGTAAGGCACTACTCAAGTATTTTAAATGCCCGAACATTCGAATAGCCAACATAGATTCGGACCACTACCTAGTTGCAGCCAAAGTACGTCTACGGATATTTCAGACGCCACAACAACGAGGAAATACTATGAGGAGATTTAACGTTGAAGGGTTGCAATAGCAAGAAGCCGCCAGAACCTTTGCCGATTGTGTATCCATCAACCTTTCGAGAAGTCCTTTGCAGCCAGCAACAAGTGCTGAAGTCCAGTAGCTTAGATGCCGAGAAGCCATCAGAAATTACTCAACTGACGTGATGGGTTGCCGTTGACCGCCACGAAACCCCTGGTTTGATCAAGAGTGCCGACAAGTACATGCAGCAAAACAACATACCTACAAAGCGGTGCTGCACAAAAGGACGAGAGTGGCTCGTGAGCCCTATGAGCAAAAGAGGTTGGAAGAACATTGGCTTTTCCGGAGAAAAAATAAAAAGCATGAGAAGCGCATGATAGAGGAAATAGAGAGGTGCTGCTCCAGGAATAATATTCGGAAGTTTTACCAAAAGGTAAAAGGAACTTGTCAGGGTAATAAGACCCGAACGGAAACCTGTGAATATGAACAAGGCTACCTTGTAGTTGAGTCACAGTCGGTGCTGAGGATATGGAAAAACCATTTTTGCAGGCTGCTAAATGACGAAAACGACACTAATTTCGCTGTCAGGCAGAGCGAACCATTCAATATGAAAGAATTATGCAAAATTTACAAGCCAACACACAAGGTACGATCTTTTAAAAGTCTGTTCAACTGCTTGCATACGCCGACGATATTGATATCATTGGCGGAACACAGCGAGCTGTCATTGGTGCCTTTGCGAGTATAGAAACAAAAGCGGCAAAAATGGGTCCAGCGGTAAACGAGGGCAAAACAAAGTATATGCTGTCAACACAAAGGGCCACCCAACATCGACGAATCGGCCAGAATGTCACAATCGACAGCTATAACTTTGAGGTAGTGAGGGACTTTGTCTACCTCGGAACTGCTATCACATCTGAAAATGAGATTTCTTCAGAAATCAAACGAAAAATAAGACTTGCCAATCGTTGTTTCTTTGGGCTGAGAAGGCAACTGTGTAGTAAGACAATCTCCCGAACAGTCAAGTAAACTCTATATATGACCCTAGTAATCCCAGTCCTGCTCTATTGCTCCGAAGCATGTGCCGTTTCTAAAGCGGATGAAGATATCCTTGGTCGTTTTAAGAGAAAAATTCTTTTGAGCTGTACAGCGACATCGACCTGGTCAAAAAGTTGCGCATTGGATGTTTGAGATGGCTGGGACATGTAGAACGAATGAACACCAACGCTTCAGCCCGCAGAATATTCGACTCTAATCAGGAGGAACAACGCAGTAGAGGAAGGTCTCGCCTTATGTGGCGCGTGGAACGGGACCTCAACCAACTTGGAGTGCGCAACTGGAGCAGTTACCCAACGACCGCGCTAATTGGAGAAGCTTATTGGTTGAGGCCCAGGTCCATCCTGGACTGTAGCGTCGCCTAAGTAAGTAAGTAAGTACTTGCAAACTGAAGATTTTTTAATTGGTTCACGAAATGTAGGACAGAGGCGAACCGCTCAGGACTCGAGCCCTCATTAGCACGGCCTTCAGCTTTGATTCAATAGACAGTTGGGCTTCTTATTATGTGGACTGATTCTCCAGTTTGCGGTCGAGTCACAGAACAATAGTACTTCTTGGCGTCTTTAAAAAATTCAGGATAGTACTGCTGTTCCCTTACACATTATCCTTGGTTTTGCTACAGATCTGTGTGTACTATACATAAGTGATGATTGTATATGGTTGAAAGTACTAGGCGCTGTTGTTACGAAGACACAATGGCGTGCGAGGGTATTCCGTATTCCGAAAAATAAAGATCCATATGTACTACCAGGTTTTCCAAAGGCGGCACTAGAGGATGGGTTTTCTAAGCCAGCATTATCTTCCCATATCCTGTTTGTATTACATAAATTCTCACTTAAGATAGACTAATCTCTAGTCAGACCTGAGACTCAGAAGCTGCGGATGATTTCAACATTCCACAATCTAAGACCAATACATTCCCTTTACGGCTGTATGACATTTCTTGTAAAATGAGGAACATGTCCAGCAAATGCAGTTTCGTGAAATTAGTTCCCTGGAAATATGTACATTTGGCTCTGTTTGGATTAAAACAACCCATATTGCACTGGTGTATCCTTGTTCGTGTTCAGATAATCGCTTCGCATCAATAATTGCACACAACAACACGATTTTAATTAACATTGAGATGAGCCAGTGCAACCAATATCCACTTCCATAAATAATTATTGTTTTCCTCTTGATCGGATGAATGAATTCGATGCTGGCCGGATACAGATTGTACAACTATTTGCGCTCTTTTAATATTTCCACCTCGGTGTTCATAAAAAAGCTCCTCTTATACAGGGAATGAAATTGAAATTGAGTTTTCCACATTATCCTGCAACCAAATAATCCCTCATCGTACGTGTAATACGCATTTTTTTTTTCCGGCACCGTTAAAGCCGACATAAAAGTCTTTGGTTTTTCTTTTTTTTTTTTTGAATATACTTCCACAGATTGCTGTGTATGAAGTTCGAACTAGCAGGACTACGCCAACAAGTCCAGCCGTTCATCTAAAGCTTGACCGTCGTTTATCGCTTAACCCATTTGATGACATTTTAACACATTTATCGTCGTTTAACTTGTATTTTTGTGGACCATAAAGAGATTTTTGTTATGATTGGAAAAAGTCATATGCCTTACGTGCCGTACATTTAAAAGTGTCTAATGAATGACATCGATTCGCTGGGAGCCCGTCTTTGGGGAACGTTTTAAAACTCAATAAACTGAAAGGACATTCATCATGACTGGAGGCACGTTCCATTGGAAGTGATGTTTTCATTTTAGGGATTACAGCGGTTCCGGGGGCGTAAGTTTTGCTCAAACCCCAATTGTGGTCTCATAAATCGTGATTTGATTAATATCTAAAAATTAAGCCCTTCAATGTCATATAGACGGGTGAACGTTTTATTGAAACATGTTCTTCTACCCCTGTATCTGAGTATTCCTGATGAATGGTCAGCTGTTCTATTTGCTTATTGCTGCAATTAATTAAATCTGATGATTGTACAAACGGCCTAATTGGTGTTGATATTTGACAAATGCCAACTATTACCTCATCTCGGGTATTACACAAATTAGTGCGGCAATATTTGATTTTGTGAAATATTGGGATCCTTTAACTCAAATCTCTCAGTTTTTTGTAAGAAACGTGAGTAATCGCAGTGTTGTTATCAATTTCATAGCAAGCGTCGAAGGATGTTTTTTCACTTAAGCTCACACACCAACTGTCAATAGAAGCTCTAACCTAATGCAGGTTCGGGTGCTGAAAACTCTTTTCTGAGATTTACCTAGCATGTTCTTGGGCGATTTTATTTCCCGCGATCCTAACATGACCTGATACCCAAACAATATTCAGCGAGTTCAGTCTCCTGACTGCTCTCAGTGAAGTCTCGCAAACAGGGTTTAAGCGCAACTTGGTTATCGCCACTGATGCAAATGCATCGCATCCTCCACAAATTCTTCACAATATAGTTCATTTCCATCAGGATCGCATATGTCCCCACTTGGAAGACAAATGGTTTCCATGCCATCGGTGAAAATCCAACGTTTTTTTCATGGTCCAGATTCTGGCCAAAACCATTTCTAGGTACATCGCGCAAGGTCATCAAAACTCTAGTGCGTGCTATACCAAAGGCCACTTCCCTTTAAATGAAAGATGGCCCTGAGAGTGCAGCCCATGTTATGAATGTCAACTAGAGGAAGATCCATCAGTTAGTCTTGAGCAGAAGGAGGTATGCTAGTGAAAACCCCCATATAGCCGAGGCAGACCGTTCTTTTGAGCCGGTGATAAACCATATGTTTCACCGAAAGCTCCTTTACACTGCCAGGGGCCGACATAACCTTGGAGGCTTTCGATGTAACATATTTAGCCCAAAAGAAATTTATTATCCAGGATGATACCCAAATATGTACTTAGATTCTTTGGCGAAACGGATGACGAGGCCTGTGAGCAGAAGATGAATTATTAGTTATCTCGTTCGTGAAGGAAACAACCGCAATTTTAAGAAAATTTACCGAAAGCCGATTTCTAGTTTACCATTGTCCATCACATCTACGGCTGCCTGTACTTGAAAGCAGATAGTCGTTAGACATAATTCAATGGACGGTACATCATCTCCATATGCCTGTGACGTGAAGACAATGGAGTAACCACCTCGATAGCAGTGAGTCAACTAACATGCACCGCGGCCAAGGTCCCAAGGGGTTCTATTTGCTAGCATTGCTCTAATCCACAAAACTAGTTATACATGCCACCAAATCAAGCGCCCTCAGTGCCGATGAAAATGGCCAGGGTATTCTTTTATGTCGAGTGCGCCTTCAATTCTGCCCACCGGATTTTGAAGCGCACTTTCGCAGGATCTTCTGCATACGTAGGCAAGTTGCTTTTTGACAAAGCTTATGGAGCTCGAATATTCACTCCATGCTCTTCAACATGAAGGAAGTCAGACTTTAGGTTTGAAGCTTCTGCGAGTATGGTCTCATTCCGATTTTCGGTGTAAAGGCTACACTCACTATTCGCCATGGTTCCGGTATGTATTCCTGTGATAGGCTTGTAGTGACGATTCGCTTCAGAGTGCGTATGTGCAATTAGTGCAAGGAGACTTGAAGCCACCAGAGGAAGCAACAGCGTGTACCCGTCACCATAATTTAGTACAACTACAGCGCATTGTGCTACTCAGTCAATTTACAATTTCGGTGATACGAACTGGCTGTAAGCTGGTTCTGATCAGATTCTGTAAAAAGCAACTCTCAAGCATGAGACCGGAAGGCTCCGTGTAAGTGCTATCAGATCTGCTGGACTGGCCGATTTTTCCCTCTTGAGAACTTTGACCAGTTTACTGGTTTCACAGAGTATTTCGATCTTTTCGCAAAAATCTTTATAAGAGGGACTTGTTAAAATTCGAATTATCTTTTCACAATTTGGTTATTTCTATCTGTAAAAATTCCAGATTTCCTCCAAATTAGTCTTAAGTGACTTCTTTAGGAATTTACTAGTTTCCTCATTTTGTTACTGCAAATCTGCGTTCCACCACAAAATCGGCGAGCTGCAAGTCGTTTCCTAGCTGGACAGCCAGCATTTAGTGAGAGCACCGTTCACGTTCTAAATGGTTTCCTCAACCGTTCCTTTCGCTCTGAGCATTAACAGACTTGTCGATCACCTCTTTAAAGCATTCCAGTTGGTTTTCCACGAATTCCTACTTTTCAATAAGGGCGAGACCCCGCAGCGGATTCTGAGTTCGATAAACCCATGGTCTGATATGGAAACCCAATCTAAATCTTGTTTTGCAAAATCAAGTTAAGAGGGCGACATAAATTCGGTTCTGGAAGTCGGAAGATGGCAAGCATCTGTTTTGGTACTCTGAACACCACTTGTATTGTAGTAAAATCCTTTCTGGGTTACATCAATACTTTAAGCCATTTAATGTCAAGCTCTTATGACGTCTCATCTGGGTTCTTTCCAGAAGCTTAGGATCTTAACCCTTCATGCGATGACAAGGCATAGTGATTATTAGACCAGGGATCTCTTAAAGAAGGCTATCGACTATAAGACATGAAGAGCATACTGATTTCTGGTATATAGGACGCCGTTCATTAATACATTGTACCGTAATCTCAAATGTAGTTTAGTTTACTATTTGACTCCTGTTATGAATATCCCAACAGCAATGCTGACTCAGTTTTACCTGTTGATAAAAACGAAGGACCAAAACAGTTCCATATCGAATCAGACATATTTTCAAAATTTTGTCTGTGCTCATAGGAGTCTTTGGAGAAATGGTTACTGTGAAAAAAGAACAGAGCTTTGGCAGTCTCACAGATCAAGGATATCGAAGGCTGCAGGAGTAATAACAAGATGCGAAACATTTATAAAAAGGGGCAATCTTGTCACCGACCAGCAGGGAATTGCGCATGTATTGAAGCAGCATTTCCAACAGCTGCTTGATGGGCATGACCAGGAGAGATTGATAGGGTAGGATTGATTGATAGGGAGAAGTTGAGACTCCCATCGATGAAGTAGTTCTCCCACCCAGCCTAGACGAAGTCGGCATAATCATTAAAAAGCTGAAGAACAATAAGACCACGGGCTCGAATGGATTGCCGTCAGAGTTCTTCTAAGCTGATGGTTATGTTCAGGTAAGGAGCATGCATCTGATCATCTAAAAAGTATGGGCGGACGAAAGCATGCCTGATGACTGGACTATCAGCTCTGTTCGCCATAGTCTTGAAGAAAGGCGATCCTACGTCCTGTAAGATCTACCGAGGCATATCCCTGCTTAACGTAGCCTACAAGATCCTATCCAGCAGTAAACGACTAAAGCCGTTTTGCACCACACTCCTCGGCACCTACTAGTGTGGCTTCCGGCCCAGCAAATGGACGAAAGACCAAATCTTTACATTGCGCCAAATCCTAGAAAAGACCAACGAGTTCCAAGTCGGTACTCACCATCTTTTCATCGACTTCAAAGCCGCCTACGAAAGCATTCATCTCATTGAATTATATAAGGCGATAGCCGAATTCGAGATCCCGAGAAAACTGATCCGGTTGTGTCGCGTCACGCAATGCACCGTGCAGCTAGGAAAAAAAATCTCCGAATTATTCCATACATTCACCGAATTACGGCAAGGAGACGCACTGTCGTGTGATTTCTTTAATCTTGTGCTGGAGCAGATAGTACAAAGGCCGGGGTAAACACAGAGGTACTCGTAAAGTAATGGTAAGCGAAAGTGAATAGACGTGTTTTCTTCTCGTCCGGCTATCATTCAGAAGTCCTATTCGATTTTAAAGAACGCGAACTCGACCCCCTGAGTCTCCTTTATTACACGGTCGCTATACGAAAGCTGTTTCGCAGTCAATCGGCCATCCAGTGGATTATTGAAATGTTTTCCTTTTTTCTTTTTTCTCGTTTTTTGGATTCGTGCGGTTAGACTCTGCTACCACTATGTCAACGGGTTTACGTTCAAAAGCCACTCATTTAGCGGCGAACACTCAACCCATCTCCCCTTCACTCAAGAGAGATGCTCAGCCTCTCACCGTTGGTGTACTGGAAGAGCGTTTGAACAAACTGGAGCACTTGGAGTCGACCTGGAAAGGACATACTCTGAAGAGAGGCCTACAGACCCCATAAAAATGTCGATATTGCACCACTGCTTGTTAGCTTGGAACAGCATTATTGTATAACCTCTCAGATCGTACTCTGCGGCGACCTTAATTGTAATCTTCTGCACAATAGCACCTCTGCACCTATAATCGGCTCCATGAACTCTCTAGGCTTATCCCCTGTCAACTCCTCGGCAGCAACTCACTTCACCAGTAGCTCTAGCACCTTACTTGATGTCTTTTTTGTTAACGATCCCGAACAGGCTCTGCTTTATAATCAACTTCTTGCACCTGGTTTCTCCAAACACGACCTCATCTTCTTAAACTACGATTTTGAAGTACAGGTAAATGTTAAACATCTCAAACATAGGGATTTTAGATCGATTAACCAAAATAGTCTATTAAGTGACGTTCGTGAAATCAACTGGGGCAGAATCTATAGGCTCACCTCAGTCAATGATCAACTTTCGTTTTTGAACAGCAATATCGGGCAGTTATTCGAAGCTCATGTTCCATTACGCAGGAAGGTACGCAGGATATCACTGAGCTGATTGTCAAGAGAAACATCTCGTATTCTAGATGGAAGCGGTGTAGAATTCCAGAGCTACATGCAATCTACTCCACCCTTCGGAATAAAGTTGTGCATAAAATTAGATTGGCTAAACAAAATTATTACGCAAACCACCTCAACCCTACGGGTTCTGGAAAAAATGTCTGGAAGGCTTTAAGAAATTTAGGTATCGGTAAACAAAACCGCAAGGTCCCCGACAACATTGATTGTAATCTTTTGAATGCAAAATTTCTGGATCTAAACAAAACCAGTTCAAATGTACCTGCTGATTTGTTTCCTGACCCACCCGAAGAAGCTGATAGAACCTTTAGCCCTACCTTGCTTGATGATACTGATGTTGTTGCAGCATTACTGTCAGTAAAATCAAATGCCATAGGTTTGGACACTATAGATCCCAGGTTCGTTAAACTGCTTTTACCCTTTATTTTGCCTTACGTCAAACATCTATACAACTCTATCCTAATAACCTCTGAGTTTCCAGCTGATTGGAAAAAAGCCATGATTATACCAATTCCGAAGGGTGGCAGGGGTTCAGTAGATTTTAGACCAATTTCTATCTTACCCTTTTTGTCAAAGGTTGTTGAAAAAGCAATTTCAAGACAGATACAAAAGTTTCTCGATGCCAATAATCTCCTTAATGGTGCTCAGTCCGGATTCAGAGCTAATCGGAGCTGTAAGACCGTACTACTTAATATTGTTGATGAGATACGCATAGCAATGAATAGGAAAAAAGTAAGTTTGCTTACTCTTCTCGACTTCTCCAAGGCTTTTGACTTAGTCGATCATGCGATCCTCTGCTCTAAACTAAAAAGCTTGTTTCGCTTCTCTTCAACCGCAACCAAGCTTTTTCAATCATACCTTACAGGGAGACATTAATGTGTGGTTGTTGGAGATAAAACGTGAGGTCTTCTCCCAGTGTGTAGTGGTGTACCACAGGGATCAATTTTAGGCCCTCTTTTTTTTCGTACTTTACATTAACGATCTTCCCCAGGCGGTCAGACACTCCACTGTCCTCATGTTCACCGATGATGTGCAGGTCTTTATTAGTAGCCCACCTGCTGAACTTGCCAAGGCATCGGAAGCAATGAACAACGATTTGTATTGCATACAGCAGTGGACACAGAGTAATAATCTGAGTCTGAATCCAGGTCGCTGCTTCCGCACATCAAACTAGGTGACTTCGTGATCATCCACGTTGAAAAAGTAAGGAATCTCGGAATCAGCTTTAATGACACGCTTACCTGGTCCGACCACATAAACGCTACCATTGGTAAAGTTTATGCAGCAATTTGCGTTTTATGGGCCTCAAAACACTTCGTTCCTGTTAAAACCAAAACTTTACTGGCTAAAGCTCTTCTTCTTCCTACTCTGCTGTACTGCTGCGAAGTTTATTGTAACACCGACTCTAACTCGTTAAGAAACTTAAATGTAATATTTAACAACATTACCAGATACATTTACAATCTTCAATAAAAATCTTTGGCTGTTCCTTAGTTAACTTTTTGAAATTCAAAGCTTAGTGTTGCATCCACCAAGTCATGCGAACTGGCCAACCAGATTATCTCTATAGAAAATTGGACTTTCCAGTTTCGCAGCGATCGTATGTGATTATCCAACCAAGATACTCCTGCTTGGCATCCGAACGCACTTTCTTTATTTATATCACACGTCAGTGGAATTCTCTACCAATCGAAATAAGAAGCATCGCAAATCACCGCACTTTTAGAATCTCCCTCCTGAAATTCCTTTCATCGTCCTAGTCTCCCCGTGAAGCTAATATAAATTTTTATACATCAATGGAATTTCGATAACACATGAATTATAAACTCATTTTCTTACTTTCCTTCTATCTATGTACACTTTTACAATACTTTAAATACTCTTTTGAATCTTGTTAAGCCTTACGCTAACTACAAGAAATCATTCTTTTTGTGTAGGTTATGTTTAATAAATAATAATAAATAAATAAATAATTAACAAATCCATCAGCTGCTGGACTGTCCAGACGATGTCGACATCATCTCCCGTTCCCAGCGTACCATCATTAAGGCTTTTACTGTTATACAAGAACAAGCCAAACGAGTTGGTCTCATGACGAATGAGGATTGTAAAAAAAAAAAAACAAAGTCTTACTAGAAAGCCTTTCGTTTGTGTAACAAGCCGTAATGAGCAGTCTACAGCTTACAAAGCACCAGGGTGGTATTTTCCCAATTTCGGAATGCTCTAAAGATGTCAGGGATACGTAGTTCTTACCAAGGACAAGGAAAGTAGTGTGCTAGCTTGCGCAGACGACATCACTCCTTATGTTTCGGGAAAACACCAACCCTATCTAACATTTTCCAGTTAGACTTAGGCATACTCTGCTCTTTGACACGTAGTTTTGGGCGTAATGTAAATCTGGCCAAAACATAGTTGATCCTCTTCACAAGTAAAATCAAGTATCACCCTATCCAGGTTAAATGGCATCCCTCTCAGTCTCCCGAGAAGTATCAGATATCAAGTCCCTTTCCTAGACAGCAAACTGGGGTGGAATGAAAACGTTGCAGAGCGAAATGAAAAGGCTCTAACTACCCTCTACTGGTGATTGTTAAGAAAGCTTAAGGTGAGGTCTAAAGTTGTGCTCGGCCTACACCACGCCTATGACATAAATTCTCACTTATGGTACGAGTATAATCTGTTGGTGGCCTGCACTGGAAAGACGAACTAACATCACATTGCGAGAGAATACGCAGCTGCTTGTACAATATGTGCCAAGATAACTTCCTTATTTGAAATGAGCGCTCTGAAGCTGATGGTACGAGTAGTCCCGGGCGGCTGTGCGTAGTCTCGTTTGAGAGAGGGAATTCTGAAGTTTTGCTGACTTGTATTTCAGTCATCATCAGGTGTTGGACTAACGGACGTAGTCCTTTTGCCTTAGAGACCTATTTTTCCAAAGGCCGTTCGACGGCTTAAACCTAGCGCGCCTTCCGAAATCGCTTCAATATTGGGTCCTGCGTCGGATCGGAAATTATTCTTTTGTGAGTCACAGCGTTCACGGAAACTGTCACAGTCAATTTGGAGTGTTATATGAACATGCCCGAGGGGTTATTTTGCCACGATTTGATGAAATGGACTAAGGGCACATACGAGGGGCGTTCAAACTATTCTCGGTATCGGGGTGAAGCTGTAGTTCTATATATAAAGTGACTTATTTATCCAGTAGTACTATTATTTTAGTGTATTCGTGTAAAATTTCATATAAATGTGATTATTAATTCGCGTTTTATCTCTAGTTAAACAGAATCATAATGGCAACTGAGACTATGATGGTGAAAATTGAGCATCGCGCTGTAATTAAATTTCTCACTAAGCAAGGAAAAAGTCAAAAAACTATTCATAAAGAGATGGTGGCTGTTTACCAGGGTTCCGCACCTTCATTATCAACTGTGCAAAAGTGGTCAAGTGAGTTCAAGAGAGGCAGAGAGAGCATTGAAGACGACCCCCGCTCCGGCGCCCCGGCTACTGCTTGTACGGGAGAAAGCATCAAAGAAGTCGAAAAACTTGTTCTTGAGGATGCCCGAATAAAGGTGAAAATGATGGCAGAGATCACCAAGCTTTCAATTGGTACCATTCACACTATTCTTCATGACCATCTTAACCTTTCAAAGGTCAGTGCAAGGTGTGTGCCACGAATACTCACAGCGCCTCAGAAAAAAGTGAGAATCGCATGCTGTAGAGAGCTTTTGGAGTGTTATGGATCGAATTGTTGCTGGGGACGAAACATGGGTCCACCACTATGACCCTGAAAGCAAACAAGAGTCCATGCAGTGGCATAAAAAAGGAACAGACCCCCCGAAGAAGTTCAAAGTCACTCCGTCTGCCCGAAAGCTCATGGCCACAGTTTTTTGGGACTCAAAGGGAATCTTGCTCATTGAGTACAAAAAAAAAAGGTGAAACCATCAACGCCACATCCTACGCTTCCACTTTGCATAATTTGCGGGAGGAAATTAAAAAGAAAAGACGGGGTAAACTCGCAGCGGGTGTGTTGCTTCTTCATGACAACGCTCCTGTTCACACGGCGCGAGTTTCCAAGGCTGCTGCGCGAGATTGTGGTTTCGAAGAAATCCAACACCCACCCTATAGTCCAGACCTTGCCCCTAGTGATTATTTCCTGTTTCCGGATTTGAAAAAATGTCTTCGTGGAAAAAGATTTTCGGATGATGAAGAACTCAAGTCGGTATTTTGCAGAGAAAGAGGAAATTTATTATTTTGAGGGTTTAAAAGAGCTTATCTCAAGATGTAACAAATGCATTGATGTTAGGGGAGATTATATTGAAAAATAAAAATAATTTAAATTGAATTCGCATTTTCCTTCATATCGATACCGAGAATATATTGAACGCCCCTCGTATGTTATCAATAGGACGGATTAACTAGCCATATGCCAAGGGCATCGATAGCTGTATTGCGAGAGCGCTTCTCAGTGCGAATCGTCTCCCATATAATTAGAAATCCCGTGTATACGAGTACATATACGACTACTAACCGCCCACAGACTCTAGGCGACTGGAAAATAAATATTCAGGAAGAAACAGGCTCGGATTACAGAGGAATCAGGAGTGGAGAAAACCGAGTTAGGAGCCCAATATCGTGTGAAGAGAAAGGAAGGTGCAGCGTTATACCAGATGTGACAAGCATTCATATATCAACGCACTGGCCTCGGAGGCTGAAAACGCAGCTACCAGATGTAACAGCGGGTCCGTCGACAGCATCATAAAAGAACTTACTGGTGGTCGGAGTTCTAAACAACGTCCAGTGACAAATTTAAATGGCAGCCTGCTGATTTGGATTGAGGGTCAGTTCAACAGATGGAGAGAACATTTCGCGTTAGTGGTAAATAATTTAGTCGATAGCGTCATAGCCCCGAATTCCAATGAGCGTGTTGTAGCACCAATTCCTGAATTCGAATCGGATTTCCCAGCAACAGAAAGATAGTAGCGGCACCTCCCTGTGTGGTGTCCCTGTCGGGCCCATAGGCAGAGTTACTCCAAATCCATAAAATTGCCCTTCTTTGGAATCTTGATGATCATCACCATGTTCCACTCCTCTGAAAACATGCTCTAAGAATGAGCGGTTCTCAGAGCAGTGGATGGTCATCAAGCTTCCACAGAAGGGCGATCTAAAGGAATGTGGGGACTAGAGAGGAATAAGCGTTTATCCAGGTGTAGCTAAATTAACAGCTAAGATAGTTCCAGAGTGGATGCGAGGCCAAGTAGACTCAATGCTCAATGCCGAACAGGCGGGATTCCTGGGGGGATACTCTTGCGTAGATCATATCAATCAACACCTTGTGAATCATCATTGAGCAGTGCGTCGAGTTCAGATCTCCGCTACATCTACTGTTTATTGCCTTTAAAAATGATTTCGATAAAAGAAACTATGTGGATAGCCCTGCGCAGGACAGGTATCCCGGAAAATTTCCAGCGCTATTATTAACGCTACGTAAGTGTCAGGTTTTGCACAATGGTAAGGTGTCAGATGACTGTGAAGTCCATAGTTGAGTACGTCATGGCTGTATACTGTCAACGTTGTTGTTCTTGGTACTCATCAGCGATGTACTTCGGGCAGCACTACCGGAAAAGAACCAGGGATTGAGGTGAATAGTGACATCTTACCTCAAACACCTGGACTACGAGTATACAGATGGGATCCCCATCAAATGTCACAAAATGTGCAGGATGAGGGATGTATATTCCGAGAAAAACAAAGGCCATGAGAAATTCGAACTCCGACGCTCAACTCAACATTGCCGGACAACAGGTCAAGAAGATCGAAGACATTCTATATTTAGGAATCATCGTTGCGGCCGACAGTGGCACCGAATTCGTTGTGGGCAGCTGAATCGGAAAAGTTAAGGCTGCGTTTGGAATGATATCAAAAATCTGGAAGAGTAATGCCCCCAACACAAAAACCGACCTGAGACTGTTCAGATCCAATGTAGAATCAGTACAGCTATACGGGTGTAGTACTTTGAAAGTTACCAACATTGTCACTCGAAGACTGCAAACTTTCGTAAATTACTGGCTATATACGGTAGTAGTAAGACCTATACTTACATATGGCGCACTAGTATGATGGAAAGTAACAAACAAGAAAACGGTTTAAGGAAAATTAGCGGCGATTCAAAGAACGGGTTCTATTGCCATTACAGGTGCAGTCTGTACCACCCGTACAGCAGCAGTGGACGCCTTTTTGTAGCTAACACCGCTTGATTTACAGATCAAAATACTTACTGGCAACTGTGATATATGACTCACAAAGCTGGACTACTCGAAGAGCAGTAGTAGCGGAGCTACTGCCACTCAATCCAATTCTAACCGATGAAATTCCTTTCTTGGTCGACTTTGACATCCCGCATGGTATAATATATCCTGAGAGGGAGGACTGGGAAAAAAATGGGATAATCAGGTCAAATGAAATTGCAATTTTTACAGATGGCTCAAAAACCGAGGAAGTAACAGCACCAAGATGAGATCGGTATCCGAAAGAGATATCGCTATCTACATCGATAGTCAGGCCGCACTCAAGGCAATGGAATCAACCAACGTCAACTCTGCTACAGTCAGCAGCTGTAGCACAGTGCTCAAGTCTCTATGCAGCTAGAAAGGAGTAAGACTGTGCTGGGTGCAAGGACACTGCCGTATTAAAGGAAATCAACAAGCGAATGAACTTGCAAGAAAAGGAAGGCCACTCGACAATAGTAAGGTTGCCAACTTCAAACCATCCCTTTGCATACTGAGGGGCACTGTTGAAGTAAAAATCGCAAAGACTGCCAACCTAAGGTGGTCAAGTCTTGAAGGACACAGAGTATCCCAGGCTTTCTGGCTGCTTTTTGACGGCAGTAGATCTAGGAAGTTAATAAAATTAAACACGGATAAGCTTAGGACAATAATGGGAATATTGGCAGGACACTGTCTCCTTCTGAAATACGCAAAGAGACTCAAATTGTCAGATATGAATATTTGCAGATTCTGCGGTGATCTGCAAACTGTTGAGGACATAACACACATACTGTGTGAATGTGAGGCAATATCGCGTAGTCCAAGAAGATTTTTAAGGAAATACTTTTTCGAAAACGTGGAGGTAATAGACGGCACGAACTTCAAAGGACTTCTTGGTTTTTGCAGGGAATTTGAAGACAAATTCAATTGGTTCCACAGGGATCGTTATAGGCCCATTTTGGTGTCTGGTATGTGTCCATCATACCCCTGTTTAACCTAACCTAAGCTAACCTAGCTATAACAAACTGTAAATGGGCTTTTTACGCAAAAGTTTAATTGCGCGAGGAAGTTACCACAACAGCCTCCCTGGAAAGATGTACTCATTCAAGAGCATTGTCGAAACGTTTGCGTATGTACATATGTACGTTGAAAATGTATCCAGATTAATCCACTACCAACCTTTAAGACTTCAAAACTCGTACACTTTTCTCAAAATTTTCTGTACCCTTGTTTTGTTTACCTTCCAAAGTTACAGCGCAACTACAATACATATACCTGGAAGCGTTCCCATCCCTGGGGGCTCTGCTTCGCCCACAGAAATCAAGAAAGTCGTTGTCGGATACATTAAGAAATTAACGAACTTGTTGTCAAAGCATTCACAAATGTTGCTAATACTTATGTATGTGCATATCATATCACTTCGAAACCTCTGGGCAATACTCCGTCTTACACATGTTATTCACTGTCAATAACACTAACCGGATAATTATCGAATAAAATTCCTGGCCGAAGAAAATAATGTAACCTACATGGTCAAACATACATATGTATGCTGGCATGCGTGTCCGTAGATCCATTCAATATTTACCTACCCAATATACGAGTATATGTAGGTATTACAGACTGATGGATGGGAATTAATTAGAAGATAACTACAATTTAACAAGTCCTTTTGGTACAAAGCTACACGCAAATACATCCATATGGATGCGTATCATTCTATTTGTTTGCTGGAATTCGAGAAGATCCGTGTATTCAGGTTCTGAGAAAAGTAATTATACATACGAGTATCCTTACGTTTTAAGTGAGAAGGAGCTAATCATTATTGTAAAGGATATGTGCTGTTCCAGCATGTCGTTCGTAAAATCCAATTAAATGAATTCAGTCCGGTAATACTCGTATGATACAATATTTACAAGTATTGTATAAACAAGTATGCTCTTCCAAAGGGACATCTGCATTACTACAACCAAGTCAGAAGGGATTAAGGGTGATGTGTGCTGTGAAATGAACTTTAACTCTTCATCATTGGCACCATTGGATGTGGGGTGCTAACTAGGATTTTCTTTAGCCGGTCCATTGATTCTTTATTGAAAAGGCTAATTCCACATTCTTTCATATCTTGAGATATGAGATAAGCATTTTTTCAATAATTTCAATATCCCGAAGATAAAGAGCTTAATCTGCAGTATGTTGCTGGAACCTTGATAAATGCGGTAGCTTATGACTACGTATGTTTATAATCTTGACATACTAACATAGTTAACAACCTATCTCTGAGGTCTATGTACCTAAGATACTACTGCATCACATCTGTGTAAACCTGTCTTCTACTAATTAAACACCAATATCTTAAAGTAACTAGTAAGTAAAGCATTTCTGTGTTTGTAAGCTCTGAATGGTTCGACCTCTAACACACAACTGACTCCCACGCATCATGGCACTAGTTCCCACACACGATCGCTCTCTTGTTACTCAGTCTCTCTCTCGCTGAACCGGTCTCCACATCCCTCCTACGTTTTTCAGCTTCAAGGTCAATCAGGAATCGCTGCTTTCGGCATCTCTGGGTGCTTCTGCCACTTCTGGTGTTGGTTGTACAGTAATTGTGATCAGCGAATTCCTGTTTGGCCCTGTCGAAATCTCGGTACCTGTAAGATATGAAAAAGACATACTAGGTGTACAACTAGGGCCCAATTCTAATTGAGAAGTAGGAATCTTTTTAACATGGCTTATATTACGTCTGAGTACTTTGTTTCCAGCTTTTACCGTCACCTCACTTTTCAACCGGTCTACAACTTCAAATTCAGTTGGATCAAAGTTGGGGGTTAGCTTGCTTGGGAATGCTACGTTTTTGACTAAAACCTTATCCCTTACCCTGATTTCTGAAGGCTTAGCTCCCCGTTCCTTATCTTCCCTTTCCCTTCCCTTGTATTTGTTTATTGTGTCGCGATCTTTGGCTTCCAAGTCAAGCATTGGTTCTTCTATGTCTTGTATCGAAGGAATTTTGCCCCGGATCAGTAAGGATTTTGTCCCGGATAAATAAGCTCCAAAAGAGCTTTCCCTGCTGTTCCGTGTGGGGTCACATAATATTGTACATCATGACGAACTTTTGTATTTCATCTTTGTAGTCATTTCCATTGGCGTGAGATAATTTTAGGCGTTTTAAAATTGAGCAGTTCATATTTTCTACCTCTCCGTTTGCTTGTGGCCAATACGGGGGTGATGTTATGAGCTCGATGTTATTCTCGTTGCAGTAGCTTCTAAACTCTTCGCTGATAAACTCCCGCCCATTGTCCGCCATGATCACCTTGGGATACCCAAGTCTGAAAAAAAATCTCTTTCAAAAAGTTTATCACATCTCTGGATGTTATCCTCCTTAAAAACGTAAGTTCTTGATATCTGGAGTAATAGTCAATTACCACCAGGATATAATCATGGTTGGGCAGCGGCCCCAATAAATCCATCGCCAAATTGCTCCACGGTCTATCTGGGAACTCATGCCTATCCATGGGCACTGGCTGGACAGGTTTTGATACGAGTAGGCAATCCCTACGGTTTTTCACAAACTGCCCGACATCTCTGTCTACCAATGGCCACCACACTTTTGAACGGACTCTTCTCTTCATTACCGTTTCTCCAAGCAAGCTCTAAGAACCGTGACCGCAATGTTACCGGTATGACAATCCTAGTTCCTCTTAACAAGATATTGTCTATAGTACAAAGTTCCAGTCGAAAAGGAAAACAATTGGTCGGCGTCCTCGAGTCCCATGTATCATTCTTAACGTTAGTATCAGCACAGATCTCTAATATAGTGACTGCTTTGGGGATGGATTTTTCAACTATAGTGAAAATGTTATGCCCCCCTTCTTCATCGAAAGTGTCGAAAGTTTGTATCTTAGAGAGCCGTGAAACTGAATCTGCGATGTTAAGTTTACCGGGCAGATATATTACCTTGAACTTAAACGCTTGCAACCTTAACACCCACCTTTCAATACGGGCTGGTGGACTTGATGTTGGTTTAAAAATAGCCTCCAGCGGTTTGTGATCTGTCACCAGCTCAAATTCTGTTCCCGCCAAATAATACGAAAACTTTTCAACCGCCCACACCTAGGCGAGGCTCTCTTTCTCCGTTTGAGAATACCTCCTTTTCACTTCGGATAAGCTTTTGCTGGCACATGATATTAGCTTTGGAATTTCGGTTTCAAATTGGATGAGCACTGCACCTAATGCTACCGGGCTCGCATCTGCTATTAGCCGCGTGCGGTTTCTGAGGTCAAAATACGAAAGGGTGGACCATTGTGCCAGCAGTTTTTTCAGATGATGAAATGATTGTTGTTGAGCTTCCGCCCACTTAAACTTGACATCTTTCTTTATGAGGGCTCTGAGTGGCTCTCTAATATCAGCTAAATCAGGAACGAATTTTCCCAAATAAGTCACCAATCCTGGAAAAGTCCTAGTTTCTTCTTTACTTTCCGGCGAACGAAATTTTAGTACGGTCTTTATCTTCTCTGGGCCTGGGCTTATCCCTTCAGTGGATAAGATATGCCCCAAGAACTTAAGTTTCTGGACTTTCCACATACACTTCTCTTTGTTAAGGGTTACATCGGATTTCTTAAATATGTCTAACACACTCTTTAACCCTTCATCATGTTGTTTTTCGTCGCGCCCGGAAACAATCACATCATCTAAATAATTAAAAACGTTTTCGCAAGGGGTCAAAAGGTTATCCATTAGTTTTTGAAATATTTCCGGGGCCGAACTAATCCCAAATAGTAGTCTCTTATACCTAAACATACCTTCATGAGGTATAATAAACATAGTTATGTATCTACTATCTTCGTCCAGTGCCAGCTGGTGGTACGCA
Source organism: Volucella zonaria (assembly GCA_963966105.1). Lineage (NCBI taxonomy): Eukaryota > Metazoa > Arthropoda > Insecta > Diptera > Syrphidae > Volucella > Volucella zonaria. Next base: position 107,226,585 of record OZ014532.1, on the reverse strand, counting down.
TTCTTTAAGTCCAATCTTGAAAAGTATTTTGCGCCTTTTAGCTTAGTCATCACAGCTTCAAATGTGGGAAGGGGAACATTTTCGCGTTGTATGGCCGCATTCGCTCGTCGTATGTCGATACAAATCCGGATCTGTCCATCACTTTTAAACGCTACTACAATTGGCGAAATCCAAGAACTCGGTCCAGATAGAGGCTCGATGATGTCCTGTTCCATTGCCTCCTTTAGTTTTGCTTCGACCTTCTCTTCTAAAGCCGCTGGAACACGGCGTAGTGGCTGCTGGACTGGTTTAATCGATTCATCAATTGATAGCTTAATTTTAATCCCTTTTATTTTCGGGAACGGTTTCGCATCTTCGAGGTAGTTCACGTCCAGTCCCAGCTTCAAAACTTGTAACTTGATTGTTGTATCTCTCCCCAACAAAGATTGTCTTCCATTCTCAATCACGTAGAATGAAGAAATCTGTTCGGCTCCGTTCCCAATGCATATCGGAGCTTCAAACACCACCTTAACTTTAAGTAGTTGGTCACCCGCATAAGCCCTAAATTGGTTTGGGTGTTCGAGTCGATGACCATCTGTATCTGATGTCCTTCGATATGACAATTTATGATTCCACCGGCACTATCCTCGTCCACCTCTACAAGTTGGAAGCAATCATGTTCTGTCAATTGATCATTTCCTTCCCGCTCAGTTGTTTTTCGGGTTTCTTCATCGATGAAGCGCACTTTTGAAGAACCAGATCTCTGTCGTTTTGTGAATCGTTCCCTTTCATCATATGCTTTGCGCTTGATCAATTTTGTTTTGCACTTACGCGCATAGTGCCCCTTTAACCCGCACTTGTTTCATTTCATATTTTTCGCCGGACAGCTTGGAAAGTTCCCCAAATGGCCTTGCCTACCACATCTACTACACTCATCGTCTTCCTTTCTGCCCTCATGCCGAGAATATATTTTATTATTGTAATATATGCACTTGAGGTTGGTGGTAACATCACTTCAGATTGATTGATCTGCTCGTAGACCTGACACATTTCCGTGATTTCTGCCACGAAATATTCTTTTTCCAGCAATCTTTTCTTTAGATCGTTTGGCGCCCATGAATCTATGATCTTATTTTTTAGGCATATCTCAAGAATTTCTTCTTTGGTTTCTCCGAATGAACATTTTGCCGCCTGATTCCTTAGTCTTACCATAAACTTGTTTAAATTCTCCCCTTGTTCTGGTCTCAATGATCGAAATAGATGACGTTCAAAAGTAGAATTTCATTGTGGTGAAAAATATTGGCCAAGCTTGTTGACTAGCACTTCGAACACGTCGACCTCTTTTCCCTCCACTGGCTCAACTAGAGCACCCGGTATGTTAAATGCTACTTCTTGGAGTTGTGGCCCCCCTAAATGCAGAAGCTTATTTTTCCTCTTCACATTGTCTTTTATTTCCTCTGCCGCCAAATAGAGTGAGAATGAATGGTACCACTTCTCCCATTCTGATCTTATTATCGCCTTATCGATCACTTCACATAAAAATGGTTTGATTTCGCTCATGGTTAATGCCTTTTTTTTCTTTACCGATTTTTTTTCTAACTCTTTAGCATGGGACCACCTTTTCCAGCGAGACTGTTTACCTTCACAATTTAATGTGACGTTTCTTCTGTTTTGCACAATTCAATGTGTCTGTACCGGCTTCTACTCTCTTTTTTTTTTTTTGTTTGCTGCACAATTTAATGTGACTTCGTTAAACTTCTAATTTAATGGAATACCATTAACAGTTTAGTGTTACTCCACAATTTCTTAGCCAATCCGAATGTCAAATGTAAACCTGCAATGTGTAAACCTGTAATGTGTGAGCCTGTCTTCTACTAATTAAACACCAATATCTTAAAGTAACTAGTAAGTAAAGCACTTCTTTATTTGTAAGCTCTGAATGGTTCGACCTCTAACACACAACTGACATACACGATCGCTCTCTTGTTACTCAGTCTCTCTCTCTCGCTGAACCGGTCTCCACAACATCCAATCATAGGCTTGAAGTTTTTAGCATATTACGGGCTTCGACTTCCTTACCAATTCCGGAAGGCAATTAGCTGTTCTTGTAAAAAAGGACCTAGGCCATATCGAGATTGCGGTGCATGTTACTTCTCAAAATAGACAATTTAATTCCTAGTCGCCAGCTATTGTATTTTGCTATCTTATATGAGCACAGACGTAGACCCAGACGAAGAAATTCTTCAAGAAGGGTTCTGACGAAGCGCATGCTGTCGGGTCTGATACGAGATACTGATATATTGGGTTGCCAAGAAAGTAATTTCAGATTTTACAAGCAGATTGCAATATATTTATTGATTCTCTCAATGTTAAGGTTTTTTTCCTTTTGATATTTGATAGCTATCCCTTTAACCGCCCGTTTACCAAAGATTTTTGTTGACGACGTTTACCAATACCCACGCAGATGACCCAAGTGATTTTCCATGTTTGGCAAATTAGATTGAATTTTTGCTTGCCGGTATTACAGCACAGTAGGCATGGTAAGCGCTATGTTGCTTTAACTCATTGAGTTGTATAAATGACCTCAGTCGGTGACACCACGGTCACCTGGACAATCTGATTTGGTTGAAAACCGGACATCGTTTAATGAAGTGGAGGATATCTTACCTGTCCTGCAAGTTGTCCTAAGAGTCATATCTCACAGACTTTAAATAAAACACGAGTATTATAAAGTATTGACTACTGAATCGCTTAATAAGTGTATGATTGGTTGGGGGCTCGTAACCACCATTGACAACGTTTCCCCGGTCTTGAACATTTGGCACAGCATGACCACTTCTTAAACGCTGGGAATCGTCTTTTATTTCTTGTTTACTGCTTAAAGTGTCCGCTAAATAACGACGGTCACGCCTGAAGATCTGACCAGTTGATAAGTCTAGCACCAGAAATGTGTGGCCATTGACTTGATCAACAATTCTACCATAACACCATTTTTCCTAAATACAACTTTTTGATCAATCCCAAGCTTGGACAAGAGGTGTATCATAAAATATAACTTTTCTCTGATCATTCGTTGTTGGAATGGTTCACGTAATAAAAGTTTTGTACAAATTTGTGCCCTTGTTTTAGTTCGACGCCTAAAGAACAACTGCGACCTTCATTTAAGCACTTTTGCAGCATATTTTTAGCAAGTCCATTGCTCTGTAGGGTAACCCGAGAATGTCAATATCATGTTGGCTTTTGCTGCAAATTAATGAAATTGTCGACAGTTAGACGGATTATTGTCAGACAGAATTTCCGAGGGCTACGCATATCTGTCAAAGACACTTTCCACGAATTTAATAATCGTTGTCATCAATTTGTCAGCCACTAGCCAGTTTAAGCACGCATCCATCATTGCCAGGTAGTCCTTACCGGCAAACTCAAATAAGCCAATTCCAAGCATATTCTGGAAGCTCGTGCTATGTAAGTGACTCTCTTGGGTTAGCTCGAGTACACTACCTTGATCAAAAAGTTCCCGAAGGTGTGGCGCTCCCATTATTCCGATTTGAGTTCTGTTTTTTTTTTGTTAGGTTGGCAAATCTGTTGCTGACATTCTCTCCAAAGCTTAGCATCATAGCTTGACATTTGCAAAAGTTACGTAGCCAAGAGTACATCTACCTCTGTGTGTTGGCGATTTTTTTACAATTTTAGAAATGGATTTAAACTTGCAACAACGAACTTGTACGAGTATTCAATTTTGCGTAAAAAACGGATTTAATGGTGCACGAGCATTGGAAATGTTGAAGAAGTGTTTCGGCAACGATTCTCTAAAGAAAACGGTCGTTTACCAGTGGCACGAGCGGTTCAAAAGTGGTCGTGAGCCAATCGAAGATGATGAACGCAGTGGCAGACCATCGACATCGACATCGAAAAGCGAGGAAAACATTGATGAACTGTTGGTCAATGACAGCAAATTAACTATCAGAGATATAGCGGAGGACTTGAACATTGCCTATGGATCCGTCCAAGACATTTTGGTTAATGATTTGGGTTTCCGTCGTGTAGCAGCAAAGTTGGTGCCAAAACACCTCAATTTCATGCGAAAAAGAGATGATTTGCGAGGCTTAATCCGATCCCACTTTCATCAAAAGGATCATTACTGGAGACTAGACGTGGGTTTATGAGTACGACACACAATCCAGACATCAGGCAAGTGAATGGCGCTCACCAAATGAGCCGAGACCAAAAAAACCACGTCGTTTTCAGTCAAAAAAGAAGGCAATGCTCACGGTTTTCATGGATTACAACGGTGTAGTGCATCATGAATTTTTGCCAGTAGGCCAGACAGTAAGCAAAGAGTACTCGTATTATTTGGGCGTTATGAGACGTTTGCGTGAAGCAATCCGCCGAAAGAGACCAGAATTGTGGGCAGAAAACTCGTGGATTTTGCACCATGATAACGCACCGTCGCGGCCGCACAGTGCCATCATTATTCGTAATTTTTTGACGAAAAATGCAACAAATACCATCCAATAGCCACCGAATTCACCTGATTTGGCTCTCTGTGACTTCCTTCTGTTCAATGGAGTTAAAAAAACCACAACGGGGAACGCGTTTCAGCAGCCTGATGGGCATGTCCAAAACAGAATATAAAGAATGTTTCGAGGATTGGATCAAGCGCTGGCATAAGTGTGATGCAGCCGATGGGGATTACTTTGAAGGGGACAATATGGATTTAGATGAATAAACTTGTGTTTTTAATGTTCTGAATACATTTGAGCAATGCGGTATTTCTCACAAATGACGCATTTTTTGACTGTCATTTCGATGTCTTCCGCCATTTTTGGCCAGTGGAACAGCTGCCGTGCTCTTAAGAGTGATGCCCAAATGTGGTTCCTGAACTATTGACAGGATCGCTTTCCTGAGCGATTGCGGTGTAACCAATTTGTCTACGAAGAACAATAAACATTCTTCAAACTTCTGCTCATCTTTCTTCTTATTGTATTGCGTAGCCTTACCGCTTAACTTTCTGAACTGCGGCCAGCCAGCTTGTAAATACCTGACAATTGACATCAAGATATTATCTCCCTGTGTTGCCTATGAGTAGAGGATTCGATTCTGATCTGACATTCACACTCGTTTTTGAACTGTTTGAGCCACGTCCTGTAACTCATTCTCATCTTTTTAAGCCTGTTTAACAACTGCTCGTGACGGCTACCGGGATTTTTTTACCCGGCACGTACTTGATTCTGATGGACGGATGTTTTAGTAGTCTCAAGAGCAGCCGCTGAAGTCGTACAGAGACATTGTCAATTTCTGTTTTCATCAACATCTCCAGTGGCCGATGATCAGATTGTATTTCCACTTCGCGACCATAAACAAAGTCAGCAATTCTTTTTCTATTTGCCCTCACTTTTGCTCGCTGATTGTGAGGATTCGAGACAAGTCCTTTCTCAATACCGCATTATGCTTGTCCTCCATCTGGCCGGCTGTAAAAATATCGTCGAAATAAATCTCCACACCGGTAATGTCCCCGAAGAGCTGCACCATTTTACTCATAAATAATTCTGGAGCAGTTTTTAGTCCAAAGGAACTCGATTCCATCGATATCGGCCGAATGGTGTCATAAAGGTTGTCGAGTCAGCACTTTGATCTTTCAGCTCCAATCCGTTCTTGGGATCCATGACTGTAAACACAGTCATCCCGGTTAACCCATACGTGACCAGGTCCCTCTATATTACCTTTGTTCGTCTCCTCCTAGAGTACGCCAGTCAAGTATGGTCCCCATATCATCGCGTTCATATCTCGAGAATCGAAAGCATCCAGCGCCGTTTTCTTCGATTCGCTCTTCGAGGTTTGCCCTGGGATGATTCTTTTACTCTGCCCCCCTATCAAAACCGTCTCAACCTTATTAACCTAAACACCCTTGAGGAACGCAGAGATGCAGCCGACTTTCTCTTCATTCATCGACTTCTTTCAGGTCAGGTTGAATGCACGTCCCTTCACAATTCTATTTTCCTCCACACTAACCCTCGTAATCTACGTACCCCTCGTCTCTTCTATCTCCCAACCCACCACACCACCTATGGCGCGAACGAACCAATCTCCCGCATGCTACGAAAAATTAATTCAAACCCTAGCGTCTTTGACTTCCACCACACCACTTCCTACCTCAAATCGGTTCTCCTTCACCACTCTAACCAACCTTAGTTTTAAGTTTTAGTTTAAGTTTAATTTTTAAGTTATAGCTTGTATTAAGCCGAATAAATGGGGGCTTTCGCCCCCACCAAAATTAATTGTTTATACCTACACCGATATACCGATACATTCATTTAATGGCTTTGGGTCCAAGCATAACCTAAGGTAGCCATTATCTTCTTCCACAATCTGCAAAATTGTTGACATAATCTGTTGGTTAATCGATCGGTGAGATGACTTTTGCCTATTCTATCTCGTGCAACTGCAGTAACGGCACAGAATCAGGCTTCAGATTAAGGTGGCATTTTCCGGCAACTTACCTAATCCATCAAATACATCTCTGAAGTCGCTTATCAGATCAGCAGCTGTGGATTTGCCACGCCCTGAGATCAATTAATACCCACATTTCGCCTAATCAGACCCGGGCTTGAGCACCTGGTCGAGACCCCTTGGTTGTTTGAAGTTTCCACCCTTGTATTCGTTTCACGAATCGTTTGGGTCTCTGTTGATAGACAAACATTTCCAAAATGACCCAAGTGTTGGCACTTATAACACCTCACTCCTTTTTTCGCTGGACAAAATTTCTCATGAGTACCGTTCGCAGTTCCAATGCAACGCTTCTCAAATCCACTTTTCCTCATGGTCGGATGTTTCTTTAGATTTTGCACTTTATGCACTTTTCTTTGCGGAACATCCAACAATTGCTTCCTAGCAGCTGCCAGCTCAGCTGCCTTGCATCGGTGGTAGCTTAACTTGCACCGTTTTTCAGCCACGCACAAAACAATGCGATCACGGAGCATGCGGTCTGCATACAGCTGCTGACACCCAGTGCATGTGAATTCACTCTGTTTAAACTACGTAAACGGCTGGCGCTCTTTTTGAACAATGGAATTAAATTTGAATGCTTCCATCACCCTGCTTTTCTGTGGCAAGCAAAACGTTTCAAAACGCCGTAAAACTTTTGCCAACGTGACTGCTTCGGCATCCTCCTGCACTGGCTCACCATCAAACGGTTCATCAAACAACGTGTTGTATACATCGATCGGTTTTTCTCCAATCAGGTGAAGGAAGATCGCAATTTTCACATTGTCCACTTCATTATTCCGACCAGACGCATACATGTAAATGTTGAACTTTTGGTTCCACAAGGGCTATTCTTTATCTGATTCTTCGAAGTTCAACCGTAATTCGGTACGCAGAAGAACGAAGATATACTGTTCATATATGTATATTATTCCCCTCAAAGTAATCTGCATTGCAAGGAGTACTTATATTTCATAGGCCGATTTTGGAAACACCTACAGCTCCTTCTGCGAACTCTTCTTTATCACATAAATCGTTCAAAACGCTTTCCTAGAAAAGGTAACTTGAGTCGTGGGAATAGGAAAAAGTAGAAGGAACCATGTCAGGTGAATACGGAGTTTGCGGAATGGTATAAACGATGTTTGTGATCAAATAGTCACGTACAAGATGAGATGTTTAAGCAATAAATTCAAGACACTCGGCACAAGCCGGGCTTGAACTCGTCTCATGCCCAAAACATCGTGCATAATGCTCTGCACTGATCCGAACGGGACACCAAGATCGGCTGCTATCTCCTTGATGCTCATACGACGATCTGCCAAGACAATTTTCTTAACTTTTTCGATATTTACATCAGTCATACCGGTGGATCAACGACCGGAACGAGGCTCGTACGCTTGTGTTTTCGACATTGTCGACCATTAACCTTTTCAACGGTTCCACGCATGATGTTTTGTTAGAAACACAAAATTTCAGCCAAACTCTTTACTCAACTAAATTTGACAATGCGAAACTTGCAGAACCAAATGAAATTGACTTATTTACAAAGTTATCACGCAAAAAATATCTGTTTGAGCGCCAGATGACAGCTGTACCAACCTAAAAAAGTTTTTGACAATATCTCATGAGCAGCTTGCTTGAGTGCGAAATTCCGGGTACTTTTTGAACAGATTGCATATTTGTGTCACATTAAAAGAGCTCACTCCTATTCTTGAATACACCCATGAAAGTATTATATGTATAACTTTCACACTAGTTGTGATTTCGGCATCCGCAAGTTCATGGACGATCTATCTCTTTCATCTGTACTACCTAATATCCGGTATAGCTGAGGCTTGTAATTCATTTGTCCTGAGAATTGTACATCGCTTGCAGCTTCCCCCCTGCCATTTCTAACCATTCTTTGTACCATCCCGTTTAGCAATGATAGTTTGCCCAACTGTTACGTCTCAGCAGCTGTCAAAGTTACCAATGACATCCAGCTGTCAAAATATTCAGTAAGGTTTGACATTTCATCGAAATTCCGGTGCAGTTGTAAATACGCAACGTGAAATTCGTCACGAGGTCGGTCGTCATTATTGCTGCACTGTGCAGGTAATTCGTCGCACCGTGGAAAAGTTTGAGCGCGAGTTCACTTTTCTGGATCTCAAGCTACCAACCAGATAGAGTAGTGGCCAGTATCGAAGAAGACCCATAAATATCGGTTCGGTGCTGAATTGGGCATCGTCAGAGAGTCAACCCTCCTTATTTTGCTGTGGGATTTGGGACTACATCCGCATAAGATTGTGCCGCGAGTTCGCTAAGTGGGAGCTGGAAATGTTGGCAGGAGATCCGAATTTTAGCCAAAAACTCATCTTCTCGGACAAGGCTTATTTTTGCATCAGCGGCTATGTCAACAAGCAAAGTTGCCATTATTGGGGCGAACACAGTCTACAATGTTCGAATAAGCTTCAATGCATCCACAAAGATTGACGGTTTTGTGCGGTTTATGGCATGGCGGCATCATCGGACCTTATTTCATTCGAATTGAGGAAGAAGACACCGTTACCGTCAATGGTATCAGGTATAGAGCGATGTTAACTGACTTTCTATGGCCACAGCTCGACAACATCGATATATTCGAGCTGTGGTTCCAACAACATGGCGCTACATGCCACGCAAGCGACTAAACGCTCGAAGTTGTGAAGGAGAAATTTGGCGACAACGAGGGTATTCCACAAATAAAGCCAGAATCGATTTTGTATCTCATGCCGTTGTTTACTTAAATTTTTTTTCCTATCGTTCTTGTCTGGTCACCCTATATATTTGCCATTATTATTGACAATTTTCCAAAATGAGCTCAGCAAAAGGGTTTAAACTTTTAAAAAAATTCACTTGCAATTATTAAAATGAATTGCCAGACTTTCAATTCTACTCCGGAACCAAAAAAAATACTAAAAATATAGTCAAAGACCGTCTGTCCATCTTACAAGACTCGTTTCAGCAAATCATTTTCTTGCGCGGTGATAGAAATCTACACAATTAAAAGGTATACAGTATTACAACAGGGTTCTTCAATAGTGACACTCGAAATTTGTAGGGTTACAGCGGCCATGTTGTTAAAGCAACATCTGTCAAATTTATTCTGAATTGTTCGGTAGTGAATGGTACATCACTACTCGAAGTTATAGCGTTGAAATTGAAATTGACCAAAATTTCGCTAAAAAAAAATCTTTTATAGCGACGATGTTCATTTTTGGGTGAATGGATTTGTGAACAAGTGATATTGTCAGATTTGGAATGATGCCAATCAACACGAGATATGGCTGCATTCCGAAAAAGTTACTGTTTGGTGCGGATTTTGGTCTGGCGGAATCATCGGTCCGTACTTTTTCCAAAACGAAACTGGCATTGCGATAAACGTCAACGACGAGCACTGCAGATCGATGATAAGCAACTTCTTGTGGCCTAAATTGGATGATATGGATATCGATGGCAAGTGGGTTCAAAGGATTGCGCTACGTGCAACATTGCGCATGCCACGATGGACATTCTGGACAAGCGATTTGAGGGCATGGTTTACTCGCGAGATTTAACGCCTTTATACTTCTTCCTTTGGGGTTACCTTAAATTGCAGGTCTATGCGAATAAACCGCAAACAATTGATACACTCAAAGTCAACATGCCAACCAGCAAATTCAGCCGGATTTATGCGGCAAAGTCATCGAAAATTAGACCTCCCGAATGCGTGTTAGCAAGCAAAGCCGCGGCGGATATTTCAACGAGATTATATTGCGTACTAAATACAATAAAACGTTGTTTTAAATAAAAAAAATAAATTAGTGGATATCTAACACCCAACTTGTTTTATTTACATTTAAAAATCGAGCATTAGCCCCTGAACGACATGCAGTGAAATAAAGACGGTAACGGAAAAACGGTGCACAGAAAAAAATGTAGAACCCTAGCGCAAAGACATACCCATGCCAGAATGTGCAGCAGTTGCTGTTGCAGGGTTGTAATTCCTGATTAATATTACATACTTTTGTACATGGGCATTAGGCTGGTATTGTACATGCGAAGCTGTCTAGGCTTTCTAGTCAGGGAAAAATAAGCATTGTGCGTTACCGAATCCTATACCAACTTCCCGGGGGACACCACCGTGTGGCACTCCCACTTTTCCTATTTGAGTTCTGTGTTTTTTGTTAAATTGGTAAATCTGTTGTTGATATTCCCTCTAAATCTTAGGGTCATTGCTTGACGTTTGAAAAAGTTACGTAGCCAAGAGTACATCTATCTAAGTGTGTGTTGGCGATTTTTTACAATTTTAGAAATGGATTTAAATTTGCAACAACGAACTTGTACGAGTATTCAATTTGCGTAAAAAACGGATTTAATGGTGCGCGAACGTTGGCAAAGTTGGAAAAGTGTTTCGGCAACTATTCTCTAAAGAAACCGGTCGTTTACCAGTGGCACGAGCGGGAGTCAATCGAAGATGATGAACCATCGACATCGAAAACCGACGAAAACATTGATGAGGTGACCTCCATCAGAGAGATAGCGGAGGACTTGAACATTGCCTATGGATCCGTGCAAGACATTTTGGTTAATGATTTGGGTTTCCGTCGTGTAGCAGCAAAGTTAGTGCCAAAAGACTCAATTTCATGCAAAAAAGAGACCGTGTCGACGTCGCAAAAGAGTTGATTTGCGAGGCTGGATCCGATTCCACATTCATCAAAAGGATCATTACTGGAGACGAGACGTGGGTTTATGAGTACAACACGCAATCCAGACATCAGGCAAGTGAATGCCGTTCACCAAATGAGCCAGGACCAAAAAAACCACGTCGTATTCAGTCAAAAAAGAAGGCAATGCTCACGGTTTTCATGGATTACAACGGTGTAGTGCATCATGAATTTTTGCCAGTAGGCCAGACAGTAAACAAAGAGTACTCGTATTATTTGGGCGTTATGAGACGTTTGCGTGAAGCAATTCGCCGAAAGAGACCAGAATTGTGGGCAGAAAACTCGTGGATTTTGCACCATGATAACGCACCGTCGCGGTCGCACAGCCACCGAATTCACCTGATTTGGCTCGCTGTGACTTCTTTCTGTTCAATCGAGTTAAAAAACCACTACGGGGAGCGCGTTTCAGCAGCCGAGAAGAAGTGATGGAAAAATCGCGGGAAGCACTGATGGACATAACGAAAACCGAATATAAAAAATGTTTCGAGGATTGGATCAAGCGCTGGCATGAGTGTGTTGCAGTCGATGGGGATTACTTTGAAGGGGATAATATGGATTTAGATGAATAAACTTTTATTTTTAATTTTCTGAATAAATTCCGGAAACTTTTTGATCAAGGTAGTGTGCTGGTATAAAAACTGGGAACAAGTTGACGACTATACAGTCGTGACATATGTATGGGGTGCAATATCAGCAGCAGGGCCTGGAAATCTTCATATTATATAAGTCATAATCTACCACAAATATTATCTAAACGTTTTAAGATCAAATCTGTCGGAATCCCCCAAAAAATAGGGTATTGCGGACGATTACTACTTCTACCAGGATAACGATCCGAAACAAAATGCCTATAATGTCAGAAGTTGGCTTCTTTATAACTACCCCCATGTGCTCGAAACGCCACCACAGTCGCTGGATCTGAACCCCATAGAGCATGTGTGGAGATATTTAGAAGAAAAATTAAAAAAAACACCAAATTAGCAATAAAAATGACCTGATTTCAGCTCTGAAGGATAAATGAGCAAAATTTCACCAGATTATTGCCAGAAAATAGTGAAATCTATGCCTAATCGTCTAGAAGCAGTAATACGACAAAACGACCTCCCAACAAAATATTAAATCTTAAATTCTGAGACTGAATTACATTTTTTTTGTATATTTACGAGTATATTGTGTGTCCCATTATTACTTTGAGCTACAGAATGAGCCCTTTTTTAGTTTTTGGTTGTTTTTTTTTCTCCTTTGTGTTAATGAATTCATATGATTTTTGTTTCTTAATAAACTGATAGTATGAACATTCAAATTCGATATCTATTCCATCTATAACATTTCTAAGTTCCTAGAAAATAATTGATATTTTTCATTTTTGCAAGTGTCTGAATTCCATCGAATTCATTAATTAAGTTAAAAAATTCATGCAACAAGGACTTGCTGTTTAAACCACATGCATTATATGTACGAGAGGACTCTGAAAATATTACTTTTACTGCTATTACCATGGCTAATACTGAAAGGCCAGACGACTTTACAATTTAAAAGTATTTCATCGTGCCCAGCTGGTTTGGACGAAGAGGCTGTCAGTTGGAGTGGCCATCTATCATGTGCTGAAGAAATGTCAAACCATCTTCCTTCAAGCCTTAGCATCATAATTGATCACCTTCATAACAGAAATGCTTGCCTCAAAATCAGCCGCTGTTCCTGAATCTTCGTTCCTATGCTTTTGTTTTTGTTTTTGTTTTTCTGTGGAATTGCATTTTTTAGTGTGATTAGGTTTCGTCTCCTCTTTCTTGCTGTTGCAGTGGAATCTTCATACATGGAGACACCCGCTCCATGTAGTTTGAATCTCCTTTTTAGAACGAATCCGACATCGTCCTGGTTTTGGAGTTTGACAATTTGACGTTAACAAAGGAATCCTACGTTTGGAGCAAATCCGTCCACAATTTTTGCAATTTAATTGATGCTGATTCCGAATCTGATGATGTGCAAGCATTGTTTGTGCGATGAAGCAAGCATCGATTCTGATGCAGAAGCCGAGCAGTTTGAAGTGGACCTAAACGAGGAAAGTGACTCCGATGAGGAACATGATTTTCCAAATGATGAAGACTGCCTCCTCCTTTGCTGATTGCCTTTTTTCCCTACCAAAAACGGTGTGAAATGGTACAAGCACCCTCTACTTATGCACCGTCACAGAGTGCTCAACGTAATCCAGGAAAATGCTTTAATGGGTGCAAATTCTTTTACAAAACACTTATCTAGTGTAGATACAATCAACTGCATCTTTAGTTCGGCTATAAGAGATACGATGTGCGGATATTTCAACAAAAAGGGGGAATTCGTTTATGCTCAATGGAATGTTAAACATCCTGATTAACTGCCTCGTCAATGGAAGCCAAATACAAACAACGAAACACCAGCTTTTATTGGAATTTCGTTGGTAATCGGCTGCCATCAATCGAATCAGAAGTCACTTAGGGAACTGTAGAAAAAAATTCATACCCATTACGTATACCGTGCAACCATGGTACTTAATGGAATCATGGACATTCTGCGATTCTTACTTCGGTTCGTTAAAAAGAAGATAAGGCTGCACCGATAAGCAATGATTCCCCATTTGGTGGATTCCAATTTCAGAACTCATTATCGACCACATGAATCTATTACGGTGGATGAACAGTTGTTCGGATACTCATTTCATGCAGCACTTGCATTTAAACGGACCAAGTACACCATACCAATTTGGTGGGCCTGTACTGGATGTAGAGACAATATAAGAGACATAAGTCAGGGGGAGCGGTTGTAAAGGATTAAGTTGAAGTATACAAAGCATCTGGCAGAAACGTCACTACCGATATTTTTTTACAATACTTCCTCTAGGCAGCAAGCTGGCTAATTGAAAGTTGTCGATTGGGCCCAATAAGTTCAAACCAATACGGGCCTGGAGCGAGGTAACAATACCGCGAACAAAGGATGTGCACATTTTTGCCGATGCAAGTCTCAAGGCGTCTGGGGCTGTAGCCTATATTACAAGCGTCAATTCATTAGGAGGCAAGACATCAGCATTTCTTTGCGCGAAGAGTCGGGTAGCCCCATTGAAAGACAACGGCCTAACTTTGCCCAAACTGGAGTTGACTGCCACTTTGATTGCCTCTCGGCTTTGCGCATATCTGAAGCGTTCGATCTGTGGTTTCTACTTATGGACCGACTCAAAAATAGCACTGAATTGGATCCAAGGAAAAAAAAAAACACGTGGAAGCCTTATGTGCAAAGCAGGGTATATGAGATAAATCGTCACACAAAGGTAGCAGAGTGGCGGCATTGTAGTGACAAGGAAAATCCGGCAGATCTTGTGACGAGAGGTGTCAGCGCCGATATTTTACAGTCATCTTCTCTTTGGAAAAACGGGGCAACCTGGATAAAGAGTGGAGATTTTCCAGCTCAATGCTCCGAACAAGCGTCGCTTTGGCAGTGGAAACTGCTTCCGAAGCTGAAATTATACTGCCTACGGCTTTACTCCCGTGTGAAAAGTGGGAGTATGGAAACATCTTGTACTAGTAACGACATATATAGAGCGTTATGTTAAAGCCTGTTCTGCTTCTAAACACCTAAGCGTAGAAGAAGTCATGGCTGTAGAAATTTACTGGATCAGGTATACTCAGTCTATTCGTTTTACTAAAAAAAATCACTATGTGCAGGAAGGGAAGCCGATTCCGTAGACGTTAAAAATTGCGGAACTGCTTTTTTTTTCTAGATGACAGTGGGCTTTTGAGGGTTAATGGTCGTCTTCAGTCTCTTAGCGAATCTTCAGATATACGTCATCCTATTATATTACCAATAGAGTCCCACGCCACGGCCTTTATTATTGACGACTATCACAAACGCACCCTACACGGGGGTACGAATATTGTGCTGTCCGAACTGAGAGCAAGATTTCGGATTCCTAAATGTCGTTAACGCATCCAGAAACGTATATAAACATGCGCCATTTGGACCTTTGCCTGTTGATCGGCTTAGATTTCTAAGGCCGTTTGATGACATTGGCGTCGATTTTGCTGGCCGCCTTTACACCTTTGATGAATCCGGCATGATGGTTCTCACATGTGCAGCCGTGCGAGCTGTGTACCTTTTTTTTTATAATTTGCGCGCGCTCAAGAGATTTAAGTACCCTTAAAATGTTTGCACACAGCGAAGGCGAAGGAAAATCAGGGAGGATAGAAAGGGAGGTACCGGTGAACGTTGGTTTTAAATGTTTGAAGGTTGTAATGACTAGGAAATAAAGAGCTAGGCAGGGCATTTCATAAGCGAGTTGTGCGGCGATATTTAAGAGTACGTCCGAAAGTGGGCTTGAGGGTATACTGATGAGCATTCATAGCGAGACGGGTGTTACGGTAAAAAGTAAAAAGGAGCGGAATGCTACTGGCGATTTCTATGGAGCACTGGTGGTGGAAATAGCGATAAAACAGAGTGAGACACGAGACATTACGTCGGTGGTCGAGGGTGTCAATTGATTGACGGATATTAGTATCACCTATGAGTTTTATCGCACGATTTTGAATCGTATATAGCAGGTGCAGAGATGTTTGAGGAGCACCTGACCAGATGTGGGCATTGTACTCCAATTTTGGACGGATGAAAACCTTATATATTGTAGCCAGATCAAAGGGGGTAAAATATTTCTTACATCGCTTGAGGAAACCTAGACATTTCGCAGCATCTTTGGTGACATCAAATATGTGGTGATTCCAACGTAAGTTGTCACTGACACACATACCGAGAATGAAAAGTTCATCGATTTCGACGATGCAAGTGCCACTTACGGATGGATAATGGCTGGGTATTTGAACTTAGCTTTAACGACAGCAGATAGCATTGTGTTTTGGAAGCATGAAATTCCACTCTGCTGACAGTTCCCCAATTGGTTATGCTGATAATATCGGAATTTATTGAGCTTAACATACGCTGCCGTTCTCATTCTACAACCGAAGAGCAGGGGCGTGAGTCCGGGAACGAATATGAAAAGCAGAGAGTGCTGTCATCAGCAAAGTAATATATTGAATTAGAAGTAACAGACAAGATATCGTTGATGAAAATTAAAAAGAGTGTCGGAGACAGAACGGAGCCTTGGGGCACACCAGCATTTATTTTGTAAATATCAAACTTGAAACCATCCAAGACAACTTGATTTACACGTTCCGAAAGGTAATTTGTAATCCATTGAAGAAGAGAGTCGTCGATCGCAAATGCACGCATTTTCGACAAAAAACCCGGTTGCCAAACTTGGTCATAGAAATGTCAAGTGCAACTATCTTGCTTTCGCCAGATTGATGTTCGTTTGGGTTCCAATTTTCGGTGAGACATGCCATCAAATCACCAGTGGACCTGTTGCTACGAAAACCGTACTGCCGGTCATTAAGAAGTTTTCGTGTTTTGAGATATTTCATTAGCTGACGGTTTATCAGCGTTTCCATGACCTTGGAAAGAAGGAACGTAAGTGCAATGGGTCTGTAGGAAGAGAGGGAGGAAGATTCGCCTTTCATAGGGACGGGCTGGGCAAATGCTGTTTTCCATCTGCTCGGAAAGAGTCCTAAGGAGTAAGATTGATGAGAAAGCTTACGTGGTTTTACCAGCGTGGAAGAACACCTCTTCAGAAAAATTGGGGATATACCATCTGGTAAAGCGGGCTTATATATGTTGAGATCTTTAAGTACTCTTTCTACTACACGAGTGCGAAAGTGAATTCGTCCCATTGTAGATTGGACGCACTCAAGTGTAGGCGGGGACAGAGAACAATCTGGGAGTGTTGAGCTGGCCGCAAAGTGTGCAACAAGCAGATTGGCCTTGTCCAAAGAGCTGACAGCTGGAATGTCATTGTAAATGAGCGTTGGGATGGAGGATGAGGCAGAATTTCTAATGTTTTTGACGAATGACCAACAATTTTTACTGCCTTTGATACATTGCAGTATTTTTTACTTCAGTTTTTGGTTGTATTGGAATTTCACAGGCTTGAGAAAGACGTTGCAGTCATTTCTGGCTCGTTTAAACTATTTTCTGTTTTCCTCAGTTGGGCTGGTCTTGAAGGACCGAGAAAACATTTCTCTAATCCTGACAGCCTCTTTACAGCTCGAGTCGTACCATGCCTTTTCTTTTGGTTTGATACTCTTCATCCGATGAGGGATAAAGTTTCTCATTCCAAAGAGAATAGTTTCTGTGATCATGTCAGAAGCGGCATCCACGTCGTTATCGAGGAAACATGACGACCAGTTAAAATTCCTAAAGAAGCTGTTAAGACCGCTCCAGTTGGCTTTCTCGTACTGTCATACGGTTCTTCTGGGAATCTTTTCTCTAACTGTGTGGTCGGTGTACGAGAAATTAGCTGATATGACACAATGGCCCGACGAGCTTAGAGGGGAGAGCACATCAACGATGTACTTATCAGGGGGAGAAGTTAGAAACATATCCAGGGTGTTGGCGGTATGACTGTCAACGTCTGGTATTCGTGTGGGCTCATTTACAAGCTGGGTTAAGTTATTTTCAGAAGCGAAGATCTCAACACACCGTCCTTCGGGTTTGTCTGTCCAAAATGTCGAAGCCACCCAGAATTGTGTAAATTGAATTCGCCCGTAATAATGATTTCAGTATGAGGATACAGGGATACAATTCTTTGAATTTAGTCAGACAGCGCATCAAACTCGTTAAAAGTCGAATTGCTGTCCAGTGATAATTTGCTTACGGAGATGGAATTTTAACCACATGAAATTTAATTCCAGATTGGAACAGGGACTACATTGTGGTGGAGTTTGGTAAGCTACATCACTACGCAAGTAAATGGCGAGACCGCAGTGAGAGAAGAATAGTGGCACTAGTTCATAGCCCGGTAGCTTCAGATCAGAGTGATCTGAGAGGTGTGGGCGGGGATCTACCTGTGTTTCACTAAGTGCCAAAACAGCTGGTCTGTATTTGCAGACGTGGGCGTACGAAGAAAAGTGATTAATTTTTAGACCGCGTGTATTGGCAATATCCACTCTGAATTCCCGAGTCATTATAACGAAATACAAACACAAAAAACACAAACACCGACGTTGCTAAGCGCATATGTGAAGTACAAATTCAGAGTTGGTTTACCGAATCAAATTGTTGTAGGTGTTGCCGGGTTTAACAACGGACAGTTGTCTAACAGATCTCAAACGATTTATCGCTCGGAGAGGGATTCCATCCATCATATACTCCGATAATGTCAAGACGTTCCGCAGAGCTGCTTTTAAGCTAAATGCCGTTGGGTTTGAAGATGCAGTGGAAAATGGAAGTTTTCAGTCGAACGAGCTCCTTGGTGGGGCGGATTTGGTTATTGCAATTATTTTACTACATGGTGCCAAAGCCCTTAAGGAACCGGGGGCTTTTAAGCCCTAGCAAAAAGCCTAGTTAGTAATGGAGTACAATGTCTGCCAAATGTCTACTTCGGCTCTGCCTAAAAATAGTCATTATTTTGATGAAACTTTTCGTCGCATTTTTGTAGAATTGGGGCTGAATTTCGCGAATAACAGCGTTGGTGGAGCATTATGGTAGGCTTTATCTTTAACGTTAACAAGTCTTACGAAAAAAAGTCTCATGGTGTTATATGGCATAATCTCGGCAGCCAATTGAAGTCTCCATTTCGAGAAATCACACGTCCAGGAAATTTGTCACGCAATAGAGTCACTGTTTCGCATGCTATATGGCATGTGGCTTCGTCCCGCTGAAAATGAACGTCGCCCACGTCCATAGGAACAATTTCAGACAAAAAAAGTCAGTCAACATGATTCAGTAACGCAATCCATTCACTGAAACGGCCGCACCAGCTTTATTTTCAAAAAAATATGGCCCAAAATATGGTCGCCAGCTCTCATTCGTTGTGGATGGAGCTGGCAGCTATGTCCGCCACTTCAAGGTATAATTGACGTGTTTGGTTAAACCATTCCAGTCACATAGTATGTGTTCTGCTGTTTACACGTCCTCGTTGTACAGTCTGCATATATTGTCTTGTGCTATGCCCATGGTCATCAGGTGCTTTTTCACATGGCACTGTCCTGTGAGAAAACGTGTGATCATTCGAATCTGACTTCTACTTCGTTGTTTTTTGTTTTTTTTTTGTGGCAGCAGCTTGGCATAAAGTTTTTGGCTTGTCGGTTTCCTTCGGTTCCTCTCCAGAAACTAAGCTCCTTTTCCTCTAGCCAGGTTTTAATATTTGATTTTATTGTGCTAATTGATAGCCCACAGAATGGTCCTGGCTTCATGAATTGACATGCAGATCCTTTCCTGGCTAGTTCGTCTGCTTTTTCATTGCCTTCATGTCCGCTGTGTCCTGGCACCCAAATTAGATGAATTTTATTTGTGGCGGCCAGTAGGTGTAGGAGTTGAAGGCAATCCCAGACCAGTTCTGATTTTATTTCAAAGGCATTCATCGCTCTGCTGTCGTAGAGAATATAAATGTTTTTGTTTGCTACGAGTATATGTCTGTTTAGATTCTCTCGAATGCAAAGCTCTATTGCATGGATTTCAGCCTGAAATACGGAGCTACCAATATCTATACTGGCATGTATGGATGCCTTAGTGCGAGGACCGTATACTCCGAATCCAACTCCATCATTTGTTTTGGATCCGTATGCGTACCATACATGTGAGTCCTTGGCAAATATTGGTTTTTCCTGTTCCCAGTTAAGATGGTCTGGAGATGTAACCTTAAAGTTGTGCCGAAAGTTATATCTTGATGGACACTTTTCTATTAAGTGTATTCCAAGTAGCTCGTTTTTTTTTTTTAATTCTTGAAGAATAGCAGAATGAACTAGTTTGGAATTGGATTCATCGTCTGTGATGAGCATGTAGGCATTTACCATGGCTTCTTTCATGAGTTCCAGATGAAGTGATGGGATGTTTCAAGCGCAGCTGTTGGTGCGGTTTTCATTGCATCGTTGCATAGACATAGGCTAGTCTCTATAATTTGTTGAGTTTGGCCTTTGTAGACTTCTGCGTTGCTTTATGCCACCAAACGGCGGCTGTATACGTGATGATAGGTCTCGTTATTGCCGTGTACTTCTATAGTGTCACTTTGGGATTAAGCCACCAATTTTTTTCCAGCTAGACTTTTGGTGATTCATAGTGAGGTCCTAGTCTGTCAGAAAGATAAGTATTCCAGGTAAGTTTTACATCCAGTGTGATTCCGTTGAGAAATCTATTGTTTCAATGAAGAGAGTGGCATTTCTGAGACTTTCTCGCCTTCTTCTCTTGATGAATTTAACAATGGGGCACCAACTTTGGTGCATCATTCAGCAACTACTCGTAGGTCCAAAGCCTTGTGGAGGCGATCCGAGATTGTGTCCTCGAATTTACCTCTGACTAAGATAGCAATGTCGTCTGCATATCCTTGGACATAGATTGCATCATTGCTGAGTATAATTAGTAGTTCATTACTACGACGGACCATAATAACGGTGATAGTACTCCTCCCTGAGATCATCCTTTCGTGTCAAATTTGCCGTATTTGTCTAATCGAGATGTCGCTAACGTCGTCGAAGTATGTTTTGTTTAGTGCACGCAGTCTGGCCGCAGTCTGGCCGCCTTTTGTTACCGCTGGGCATTTATATAGGACATGAGACAAAGTTTGGATGTAGAAGTTGTTCCACTATTTCTCTAAGGTTTTTGGAGCCCCAGATGCAACAGTTTTGTTTGTTTACAATTACCCAGCAAAATGGCAATGAGCCTGATCACTCAGAATGATTTTGTTTAAAAAACCATGATCTTGTTCATTCATTTCCAGCAACCGATCAGCGCAAGTAAGACGTTGTGCGGGAGCTGTTGGCTTTAGTGCCTGTGTCAACTGGACCTTATAGGCATGTAGGCCAAGATCTTAACGTAAAATGCGGTGCAAAGTGGTTGCGGATAGACCAAATTCCTGTGATCGTCTCGAAATGGACACGCCTGGGTTTTCAGACACACTTTCAGCTACGTCGGCGATATTTCAACTAAACTTGCCCAACAAATACGAGTTTGAGTCTTCACATCACTAACCTGTCCGAGGCGTTCCCATTTTTAGATTAAATGCGCTATAACTGCGCGAGATGATGACCAAAATCAGTACGAACTTTACAAAGCGTTTCCGTGAAGTTATCACCATTTTTTTTTAGTGGATTTCCACTATTTCAACATGCTTCATTTCATTTCATTCTCATCAATATTTACAGAGGGGGAATAGGACCTGGACTCAGGGTTAGGTTGTTAAGGACGAGAGGTAAAGGAGGACTGCACTTTTAAAGTTTGCACGGTTTGATATCATTTTGATACGCGGTTGGAGAAGGTTCCAAAGTTTGACAGCGTGGATGAAAAATAAGCGCGACGAATTTAAATATTGGCGCTATGTAGAAATATCCAGTTTCTCACATTGATGTACTGTTGTAGCGTGCAACCTAGTATCTTTTTGGTATGTTCTGAGATGTGTTCGTATTTTTGAAGTCCATATACATAGCGAGCCGCATGGTTGAATGCCACCTTTAATTTGCTTAGTGACAGTGAATCGAGAGCGCTATAGACAACTTCAGAATATGTAATAAGAGGTGCTATTAAGATCAGTCCCAACTTGCATTCGGTTTCAACAGGGCTAAAATACGAAGTTGGCCACAATTTGCGTAGACAGCCGTAGGTCCAAACAATAACTGCATTAGTATGATTATAACCTGAGAGGATATGGTCAATAATAAAGCCAAGGCTAGTGCAGTGTTCAACAGCTGTTATTTTACTGCTACCTCGGTACAAGTCTGGCAGGATAATCAGTTGAAAACATCTTTTAGAGATCGGCATTACTTGAGATTTTTGAGAATCAATCCATTCGCTGCGTACCAGATAGAAATTTGGGTAAGATCTTCAGTGATGTGGTCAGCAAGTTCATCAAGCTTGTTATATGGTTTTGCTTAATGAAGTTGTACATCATCTGCATAAAGGTGGACAGAAATATAGGTACAAACTGATGGAAGGTCGTTAATAAGCATACAGAAAAGAGTAGGACCCAGAATTGAACCTTGTGGAACTTCTGAACTAAGGCCTTAAGTAGGGAGGATTTGCCGCCAGAGATGATTCTCTGGAATCTCTCGGAGAGATAGCTGCCGATAAGATGGGTAGCCCTACGGCTAACACCAAACAAAGTTTTGAGCTTCCAGCTTAGAATTGTGATCTGCCCTATCGAAAGCCTTAGAGAAGTCAAGTAGGCAAAGAAGACTTGCATTACCCTTGTCATAATCTTGCGCATTATTTTACCTAGTAAATTTATCGTAGCGGTAGAGCAGCTGTAATGTGCCCTGAATCCTGATTGTTTCTCGTAAAGCAAGTTGTGGTTAGCTACATGACTAAGTATTTATTTTTGCAAGATTTTTTCGAAGATTTTATATTAGATGCTAATCTTTCTAAAGTCAGAAGGGGCATCGCTGTTTATTTTCTTTACTACTGGAAGGACTCTAGCATTTTTACATGACCTGGGAAAAGTTGATGTACAATAATTATGCAGAAATTGATGATATGAGTAAGATGGGCAACTATCTGGGATAAGATAAGTTTAACAAACCGGATGGGTATTCCGTCCTCCCCGATAGCTTTGGACTTAATAGCCATTGAGCATTTAAAAATTTCGCTTTCGCTTACAACTTCAAAATCATCCAGTCTATGCGCAAATCTGGCCGAACAGGCTGATGCTCGATTTGTATCAAAATTACCATTAGCGAGTTGTTCACCTATGAAATAGTCATTAAGAATATCAGGATCAAGATCGCTCTGTTGGTTAAAGCCTTTGGAAACACAAATGCTTTTAAGGTTGCTCCATTGTGTTTTTGCTTTGCTGGTAAGGTGGTATTGACCTTGGACGCGCGTATAATTGAGGTTGTACGATTGCGTGTCTCTTTAAATTCTTTCCAATTGACGCTAGTCAATATGTGCTTCCATATACTGTGCAATTTATTGCAAACTTTGATTGAGTTTATCACATCTGAGGTAAACCATGGACAGCTTTGGTTACGGATTTTAACTGTTTTTGTAAGTACATGCCTATCAAGCATTGATTGAAAGAAAACAACCTTTCCGTTCGGATCGGCGTTTTGTCTACACTGCATCCATGGAGCAGACATTGTGGCTAGTTGAAGGGCATTAGCATCAACAGAATTAAAATCTTTATATGTAAAAGTTTCAGTAGTAGCACATTTAGACAATTTGACATTGTAAGTTAGAAAAAGTAGGTCATGATCAGAGATATCGAAGGGTATCTGGTCAAAAAGAAGGACATCCTCTCGGCTGCTGAAACGCGTTCCCCGTTGTTGGTTTTTAACTCGATTGAACAGAAAGAAGTCACAGGGAGCCAATTCAGGTGAATTCGGTGGCTGTTGGATGCTATTTGTTGCATTTTTCGTCAAAAAATTACGAATAATGATAGCACTGTGCGACGCAACGATGCGTTATCATGGTGGAAAATCCACGAGTTTTCTGCCCACAATTCTGGTCTCTTTCGGCGAATTGCTTCATACAAGCATCTCATAACGCCCAAATACGAATAATACTCTTTGTTTACTGTCTGGAATTCTGGAAAAAATTCATGATGCACTACACCGTTGTAATCCATGAAAACCGTGAGCATTGCCTTCTTTTTTGACTGAAAATGACGTGGTTTTTTGGTCTCGGCTCATTTGGTGAACGCCATTCACTTGCCTGATGTCTGGATTGCGTGTCGTACTCAAAACCCACGTCTCGTGTCCAGTAATGATGTAATGAAATTGAGGTGTTTTGGCACCAACTTTGCTGCTACACGATGGAAACCCAAATCATTAACCAAAATATCTTGGACGGATCCATAGGCAATGTTCAAGTCCTCCGCTATCTCTCTAATGGTTAATTTGCGGTTATTGACCAACAATTCTTTTAGGAGTACTTTAACAATGTTTTCGTCAGTTTTCGACGTCGATGGTCTGTCACTGCGTTCATCATCTTCGATTGACTCACGACCACTTTTGAACCGCAAAATTTAATACGAGTACAAGTTCGTTGTTGCAAATTTAAATCCATTTCCAAAATTGTAAAAAATCGCCAACACACACAGAGGTAGATGTACTCTTGGCTACGTAACTTTTGCAAACGTTAAGCAATGACGCTAAGATTTAGAGAGAATATCAAGCGCCACACGGTGATGTGGTGCGGGAACTTTTTGATCAAGGTGGTATATATACAGTACTGTGCAAAACCTAAGCAACCATCTGGAGTCAGCAGTGCATAGTAAATCTTTCCAGCTTTCTACTTTACCAAATAAAAAGAAATGAATATATAATGACGTGTAATAGAGTGTATTTTGAAATTCACAACTTTTTATAAAAGTAATACGAGGCATACTCGTAGAAGTAATTAACTTTCAAAGTGTATCCTGGGATATATTTTCCCACTCAACTTTCAAAGCATTGAATAGGTGAGACCTGTTGGAAATGTGTTGTCCAGCGACACGGCTTTTAAGGATACCAATCAGGTTTTCGATGGGATTCAAGTCGGCTGATTGCATCGGTCATTCAAGGACTCGAATCCCACTATCAGCTAACCACTCCTTTACCAACTTTGATGTGTGTTTCGGATCGTTATCCTGTTGAAACACCCAACAAAGTGGCATTTCCCACTCCGCACTACCAATTCTGGAATGGATTTATATTTGAATCAGTCCTTGATTCCATCT
Organism: Volucella zonaria; assembly: GCA_963966105.1. Classification (NCBI taxonomy): domain Eukaryota; kingdom Metazoa; phylum Arthropoda; class Insecta; order Diptera; family Syrphidae; genus Volucella; species Volucella zonaria. The sequence goes on along the minus strand of OZ014532.1, from coordinate 107,201,682 downwards.
ATTTAGTAAAATGGAGCTACACCTCCTGCCGAAAAACAGGTGCACACCATCACACTACCCCCACAATGCTTTACAGTGGGTGTGCAGAATCTAGGATTGAGTCCCTTCCCTTTACGACGTCTCACATAACATATCCCGTCAGAATTAATTAAATTAAATTTTGACTCGTCGCTGAAAGGAACTGTTTTTAATTTTTCAGGAAACCAGTGTTGGTATTTTCTTGCAAAATTTTGCTTAATATGAAAAAAGATTTTAGGTTGAATTATGTTTAAAGAATTTAATTGCACTACCTGTCCCTTAAATGTGTTTTTGTGAGCATCGGTTTTTTGCACGGCCTGTAACTTCGAAGATTATTTTCAATTGCAGGTCTTCGCACCGTGCTAGCATCAATGTTAAGATCAAGTAATTTTACGACTTCATTCGAACTTATGAACGATTGTTTTCTAATAACACCATAAATGTTTCTATCCGTGCGACATGCTGTCTTACGCGGCCTACCACCAACATTTTGACTTGCAACGTTTTTTTATTAAACGTGAAATAATCGATTTATTAATATTATAACGTTTAGCTAATGTTGCCGGAGTATCTCCAGACTTAAATTCATCAATAATCTTTAGTTTAAGAGAAGAAGAGCAACTTTGTCGCGACATTAGTAAAAAATATCAATTATGCGACTAACTTAAAAGAAAACTGATAGAAGACTCAAGATCAAAGACAAAGAGCTTACAACATTTCATGTGTAGCCGGGCTGGAAAAGTACTGTTAGCTATATTTTTTTTACAGTGGGTTACAAAGTTGCATAGGTTTTGCACAGTACTGTATATATACCACTTTGATATTCTCTCTAAATCTTAGCGTCATAGCTTGACATTTGTTAAAGCTACGTAGCCAAGAGTACATCTATCTCTATGCATGTTGCCGATTTTTTACAATTTTAGAAATGGATTTAAATTTGCAACAACGAACTTGTACTCGTATTAAATTTTGTGTAACAAAACGGATTTAATGGTGCGCGAACGTTGGAAATGTTGGAAAAGTGTTTCGGCAACGATTCTCTAAAGAAAACGGTGGTTTACCAGTGGCACGAGCGGTTCAAAAGTGGTCGTGAGTCAATCGAAGATGATGAACGCAGTGGCAGACCATCGACATCGAAAACCGACGAAAACATTGATGAAGTACGAGTAAAAGAAATGTTGGCCAATAACAGCAAATTAACCACCAGATAGATAGCGGAGGACTTGAACATTGCCTATGGATCCGTCCAAGACATTTTGGTTAATGATTTGGGTTTCCATCGTGTAGCAGCATGGTTGGTGCCAAAAGACCACAATTTCATGCAAAAAAGAGACCGTGTTGACGTCGCAAAAGAGATGATTTTTGAGGCTGAATTCGATCCAACATTCATCAAAGGGATCATTACTGTAGACGAGACGTGAGTTTATGAGTACGACACGCAATTCATTCGCAGGCAAGTGAATGGCATTCACCAAATGAGGCGAAACCAAAAAACCACGTCATTTTCAGTCAAAAAAGAAGGCAATGCTCACGGTTTTCATGGATTACAACGGTGTAGTGCATCATGAATTTTTTCCAGAATTCCAGACAGTAAACAAAGAGTATTGCTCGTATTTGGGCGTTATGAGATGCTTGCATGAAGCAATTCGCCGAAAGAGACCAGAATTGTGGGCAGAAAACTCGTGGATTTTCCACCATGATATCGCATCGTTGCGTCGCACAGTGCTATCATTATTCGTAATTTTTTGACGAAAAATGCAACAAATAGCATCCAACAGCCACCGAATTCACCTGATTTGGCTCCCTGTGACTTCTTTCTGTACAATCGAGTTAAAAACCAACAACGGGGAACGCGTTTCAGCAGCCGAGAGGAAGTGATGGAAAAATCGCAGTAAGCACTGATGGACATACCGAAAACCGAATATAAAACATGTTTCGAGGATTGGATAAAGCACTGGCATAAGTGTGTTGCAGTCGATGGGGATTACTTTGAAGGGGACAAGGTAGATTCAGATGAATAAACTTGTATTTTTAATTTTCTGAATAAAACTGAACTTTTTGATCAAGGTGGTATAACGACCCTCAAAAATAAGACCAAGGGCGGTGTTGACACAATTGGCAAAATTCTACCAATATATTATGCTGGCCAATGGCTATGTTCCTTAACATATTGGACACAGTAGCCCTTGCAGCCTTCCCCTTATATGTGTTAATAAACCGAGCGGTGTATGAAGCTATCACATAGAAGGCAATTGCTCGAAAGCCTCATCGAGGATCTCTGCCGTCATCCAATCTTAACTTGATCCAAAAATCTAAATGCTAAGGGAAGATTTGAAACTAGAACGGCTGTAGAATACGTCTTAGGTATGTGCGAGTATTTTATGACATTTTGTACAAAGAACATCTAATTATTCCTTTTTGCCGTAATAAAATCTGTTACCCAGTTAACCAGTAGCGACAACGACGATGGTATCCCCGAGCGAGACACAACTGGCCGCTGAAAACACAAGGGTAAATGCTATATTTGCTACACAAATCACGAAAGGGAAACACCTGCCATTTGCCTAGAACACAGCATCACTCAAACCAAGTTTGAAAGTTGCCTCCTCAGCCCATCCAACTCAATAAGATTTCTGAGAAACAAATGAAATATTTATTTTAATGACATGTGCAAAATGTAGGTATCTATAGGTGCTTCAAACAGAATATACATAAATACATTTATAAATTTACCTTTTTACTCTTTTTCAATGTCAGGACAATACCTTTCTACGGGGACCTTTTGTAGCGCGTGAGGACAAAATGACAAAATAAAAAAAAAAACAAAAATGAAGGAACGTAAAATTGAATCTAAAATAAATAATAATTTGGTAAAATCACATTTACATTGCTCCAAAACTCGAGAAGATATTTAAGAAATAAATGTAAAAAGGTCTCCACGTGGGTATTGCTAAACGGAGGGCTGAGATTACTTTAGAAACAAACCAAGCATAATGTAAGGAGAATCCTTCAACTACGTGATACTCGTGGAGGGAAATGCAAGGAAAGGAGAATAAAACGCTGATTTTCCTCTAAGATTATGCGCGCAATCGCGTCCGTTTTATTAATTTACTTTTTTTGACATTAATTAGGGTTTGTCATTGTGTGCGGTGACAGATGCTGCTACCAGTCAGCGTGGTGTGTTCCCCGATATGTTGTTACATCCCTGCCATCTAGGACTGGTGTATTTCTTGTGGTAGCTTCGAATGATTCCCAGGCATTGAGTATCGTTCCCCGATGTTTGGCTAAGCGGTCAATGTGAAGAATTTTCGGTTTCGATTGTTGTGACTTCTGTATTTCTATGGTGACATCACTAAGCAGATCCATGACACGATAAGGGCCGTCCCAGTCTGATTGCAGCTTAGGACAAACACGCATTATGGAACCAAGGATAGGCGCCCGCCTGAAATTGGTTTACATTAGCATTAACGTCATACTTTTCATTCGGCTGGCAGCTTCATGCATCTGATTTCTGGTCTTTCGTGAATTTCTCCCTGTGGTGTTTTGAGTAATCGCAGACATTAACTTCTTCAGGTAGGTTCCCAAAAAGCAAGTCAATCGGTAACCACATATCCCTTCCAAAAAGAATGGAGTACGGAGACTACTTAATGGAGGCTCGCTGAGGTGCTTGATATGCCATTGTGAACAGAGGAAGAAGAGCATCCCAGTCATCCTGCTTGTCATTCACGACCTTCGCCGATGGTTTTATTCATACACTCGACTAGCTCATCCGAGTGTGGGTATAATGAAGTCGTTCTAGTTTTGTGAAATTCTAAGATTGCCATCACGTTTTGGAGCAATTCGGCCTCGAAATTTCTGCCTAGAGGTCGCTTAGTACTCAGAGAGGTGAGAAAAATTTCGTTTACCAATACTTGTGTGATCCAGAATGTCAAAGTCCTCAACCTTCTTCATAAAATAGACCATAACGACTAAAGCGTATTTGTTCTCGTCATTCTTCGTTGGAGGCAAAGGACCCAGGATGCCGACAGCCACTCGTTGTAATAGTTCATCTGAAAAACAAGTCTGCAATTTAGCCCAATTCATGGAATATCGGCATGGCGATCACGGACGTGCGCACTTGCTTCTTAGCCAAGTGCTGTCGCTTTTCCTTCAAATTGTCATTCAACTGGACCAATAAATTGTCATAGGATTTGCGTTAACTGTTTTACCCTTTTGAAGGTAATCGATGTGGGTTATGCCACGTGCATTCCAAAAAAAAATTTTACCATGACTTTTACCACCACTTAAGACTCTTTTGGCGCCCATTCACCCGAAGAAACTCACTGCTCCGACTGCTGCTTGATCTCCGGTTTATTGCGATGGAGCTATGTTTCCTCCACACTTTGGGAATGCTGCAAAACCTCATCCAGATTGTTGTTGAATAATGTCAAACACTCCTTCGAAGTTGTCGTACTTTTTGACTTTTTTTTCATTTGCGACAAAATGCACGTAGTTGTGCTGATTCAAGGACACCGACTAAGAGACGTACTAACTGACAAATAGTAGGTGACGGGAGTAGTGTTCTTTTGTTACAATGCGGGAAGATAAAAAACCACGGCTTTATCATAGCTTGAAAACAAAAGCAATAGGTACAGCCGGTGAATACTGCAACCTCTTTCCCTGTATCCTAGTAAGTTGCCACAAATTGCTTTTCTAGTTTTATGGGGCTTACCATATACTCGTACTAAATCGAATGAATCCTTGTAGTAGTCGAATTTTTAACTTTCAGTAAAAGCGTTTTCAAAGAACTACCCTCAAAGCTAATGATTAGCCTTTCTAAATTAAATCTAGTGCACGACCTTCCCTAATAACTTTTTTCTGTAAAAAGTGTTCCAAAATTCATCCAAGAAGTGCTAGTTATCACTCTTGTCTCCGACGACATCACTCAAACGGTAACGCATTGAATGGCATCGTCTGAGCACTCTTTCTCAGATCACAGAAACATTGAATTCCGTCTGAATGATGCTCCTCCCTGCCAACTAGCATTCCGAAATTATCAGAAAACTGATTGGCCAAAATACAGAGGAACACTTTTAACAATACTCTCCGGTAAACGCTAACGAGCTTGGTATGAAAGTCAAGGATTCTACTCTGCTCTCAATCAAGCTTTGTCTGCTCCTTGCCTTCTCATTATCCTAAAGGTAAGAAAAAGCCACACTGGTGGACATCAGCACTGGGACCGCTTAGAAACGTTACCAGGAAACTTTTCAATCTATCAAAAAGCACAAGAAAAGTGACTGACTGGGAATCATACAAGGAATCCCTCAAAATATATAAAGAAGAACTGAGGACGGCAAAGCGACAATCCTGGAGGTCTTTCTGTGACAAAATCTCGGAAACCTCTGAGGCATCGCGGCTAAGAAAAATCCTCTCTACAATGCCTATGATGCCTAGCTGTTTGAAAATAATCGATGGCTGTAGGACGACCTCAAGTGATGAATCACTCAACCTGCTACTACACACCCATTTTTCCGACAGCTGCAGCCATACCCACAATAAAATTCACGGTCTGATGACAAGAAAGAAGGTACTCTGGACGCTGCATAACATCAAACCATACAAGTCTGCTGGGCCGCATGGAATACTTGTGGAGGTACAACGTTCTTCAGATATCATCCCGCCAACGTTAGAGAATATCATGAGGAGCTGCGTAGAAATTCCCTTGTCATGGATAGAAGTTAATGTAGTTTTCATTCTCAAAGCCGGAAAATGCACAAATGTTTCCCTAAAGGACCTCAGACCTATAAGTTTCCTTCTAAAAACTCTATGAACATGCCTACTGCAAAACAAAGTCGGTAGAAACGGCTCTACACACACTGACGAACTACATCGAACGATCCCTATATTATAAAGAGTACACAATGGTCGCATTCCTGGACATAGACGGTGCCTTTAACAACGTCAACACATCCGCAATCACGACTGTATTGTCAACTCTGAAGGTGAATGACTCACCTGGGGAGTTGATCAGTCTTATGCTACATATATACCAGGATAATCAACTCCAAACTGGGTAGGGCTTAAACTAAAAGATGTGCCAAGGGGTACGCTGAAATGCGGTGTCCTCTCATACCTTGTCTGTTACATAGTGGCCAACCAACGAACTGCTGGTGGTAGCAAGGTGGTTGCCTATGAGGATGACATTGCCACAGCCGTTGCAGAAAAGCATCTAAATAACATTAAAGAACTCATACGGTAAAATCTTAACAGATTAACCATTTAGGCGGATCATTGTGGATTGGGAGTAAATCCTCATAAAACTAATCTTGTCCTCTTCTCCAAGAACGATACCAGATCTCACTTTTGACGGGAGGCCATCAACCTTGCGTTATCCACTGGTTATAGGTCTCGGTTATATACTCACCTACAGGATGGTTGTCTGGTGGACGACCTAAGACAATGCAGTCAACTGCGGAAAACTAACCCGAATCAACCCAGAACTTTTTTTTACGAGTTTTCCGAAAATATTTTACAAGTTGTCTCTGTAGGCTTCAAGGATTCCAAAAATATTATCCGTTCATTCCAGCGCCCTCTGTGAGTCAAGATATGGGGTGTGTCCATATGATCACGCTGGGCAAGTTTAAGGAAAATGATTTTTATAAGGAATAAAAATAAATTATTAGGGAAATTTCAGCTTTATTCATTAATTTTAGTATGATAATTTTTAAAACATTTAATGCAAAGACCAACGTTGCATTTTGAACACTCAGTGGGTCCTGTTACAGCACATAAATCACCTGCACATCGTCGTCTTGCACAAGGACGAACAAAGTGATCTCTTCTGTCATACCAAAGTGTTTCTTGGGCCGTTCGTTCTACGTTCCTTTTGCGAGGACCATTTGCTTTTGGTATTTCACCAAAATGCTTGCAGTAGTATCTGAACTCTATTTGTGGTATGTCAGGGTGGACTGGTCGATGTAATTGCCAAGCATTTTGTACTGAAACATCTACCAGCCATGTAAAAATACTGCTCCACCACTTCTTCCCTCTTACTCCAATGCGGTATAGGCTGACATTCTGATCCATCGATCATCGATCATGTTGACAAGTTGCGCTGTACATTTTCCAAATATTTCTTCATAGCTTGTAGTCGAGCGTGGATTTTTGCCTTGATAAATTTCAAAATTTACCAGGTAACCAGATGTCGTACACAAAGACCACACTTTGTAACCAAACCGTATAGGTTTTTCTTTTATGAATTGCTTACACCCATGACGTCTAAAATAAGAGATCATGCTCTCGTCTGGGTGGAAATGTTTCTGGGTGGAAATGTTTCAACATATTCATTTTCAGGTGATACGTTAAGGGTCGAAACTTCCACAATTTATCGCCATCGGTCACTTTTTTACTACTATCTTCAAAATGAAGAAATTTTGCGATATCCTGAAAGCGATTTCTGCGCATTGCCAAATTTACCATACTATTTCTCAAATCATCGTCAGTACTCTAAAATGATCTAAAACTGTTACGACCATCATAACCATTTACTAACAAAATGCCAATGTAAGTTTTTAGCTCAACGATTGTGATTTGTGGGTTTGGTTTTCCAAGAAAAACTGCATATTTTTCAGATTCGTGGACAATGTGATTCAGGAAATCTTCATCAAAAAATTTCTCAAATTGCTCATGAGGTTTTAAATGATCACAATCTTTATAATTCGCTTGGGGAAAGATTGGAACCGTTGCTACTGCAGAATCTTTCGTCCAAGTGAAATTCATGTTCTTGTTTGAGATTGGAAGTTTCACCGTCGACACTGTTGGAATTACTTTACGTAAACGACTCACACTGTGTTCAGCATTTGAAGACGAAGGCCTATCTGTGAATGTCGTGCACGATTCTTTAAGTAAATTAGTTTGCATATTAGTAACTGAGTTTTCCGAAACGTCAGCTAATTCGTCCTCACTCTCAGCATCATATTCCATCGTAGTGGCTTGTAAAGAATTAATGCGCCTGCCACTTGGCATTACAAGCTCACATGTTGATTTAAGTTGTCCAACACAAATATCTTCAGGTATGCCGACATCGTCCTCATCAGCATCATCCTCCCCACTGAGTGCACCGCTTTCTATTTCCGGTGAAAGAATGTACAACGCTGTAGCCCTATTGTTTTCCTCTTCATCACAAAGCTCATTTAAATAGTCGATTGCTTCTTGTGCACTTAGTGGTCTTGAAAATTATGAAAAGCATACATATAAAACAAAATAAAACAAAATATGTAGTAATCTGAACTAGAAATATACTAAGTCATGTTTTCCTAATCATGCCCAGCGTGATCATATGATCACACTGGCAAAAACTCTATTGCAAATGTTGCAAATCATCCGAAAATCCAACTTTTAAATTTTTAACATAAAACTACATTTAATAGCTGAACAAAATATATTTTTGGGCATTTTTTGATCACATTCAATTAAAAAAGAAATACACTTTTTGAAGTAATCATTTTTCAGGTTTTTTGCCATTTTTTTTTTATACTTTTGCACAACTTCTTACACGAAGAAACACTAAATGAATGAAGAAGAAAAGAAATTACATACACATTTTGGAAAGGCAATGCACATAATTTTGAAGAAATCCTTTAATCAACCGTTATTTTGTCAATACAACACAAAACCGACTTCGTGTGTGTCCATATGGACACGCTGGGCTGATTCGGGCTAAGCAAAGTCCAAAGGACAGCATGTGTATACATAAGCGGAGCTCTACGCTCTATTCCCTCCGCGGCATTGGGTATTCTGCATCACTACATACCCCTCGATATCTTGAGCAGGCAAGTAGCTGCTACCTCAGCTGTTCGTCTTAAAGTGACTACACAGTGGACAAATAATTTATTTGGCCACGCAAATATTCTTAACACACTGAGAACCATTCCAGCGAACATCAACTACACTATGCTTCAACATTGGTTTGTTAAAGACTTTCATTTATGAAACCCCTCTAGATCATTCTGGGAGGAAGATATTTTCATGGATGACAAGTCAATTCACTACTATACGGATGGACCCAACACCGATAACGAAGCTGGTGGCGGTGTTTTCTCAGATAAGCTTAACCTAACCCACTCCTTCCGTATTCGTAATCACTATAGCGTGTTTGAGGCGGAAATTTTGGCGATTAAAGAAGTCCTATCCTAGCTGAAGAAAACCGTCATATCTGCATGAAACATCCGCATCTTTTCGGATAGCCAAACCGCTATCAAATTACTGCACTTAGTCCCACAAAATTCTAAAACAGCCCTAAACTGCTGATCATATCGTAGCGAGATGGCAGAGCAGTTCAACATTCACCTATGTGAATGGCACCAGCGCACAGAGACAATCCAGGGAAGTGTAGGGCCGATGAACTCGCCAAAATTAGAACCACTCTACGTGTCCTACCGGAAAAAGGTGTGATCGGTATGCCAATCACTACGTGCATACTAAATCTTAAGCTGGATGCTATTAGAAGAACAATCCTTAGGCGGACTGTTGGGTCAACATGTTTAGCGACCAAACAAATATCTGGCTAAAGCTGGATCGGAACCGCTCTAAAGAGTTTGAGCATCCAAATTAGAAAGCATCGCAGCGCTATGATGGTGGGCAGTGTCTTACAGGCAAGCATGCAAGATGGGTTGGCGTTTTTACAAATAACGTCTGCAGAAACTGATTGGACGAGGCGGAAGAGACAACCCCCGGCCTACTCTGTACATGCCCAACTCTACTTAGGAGTATGTACAATGACTTAAGCGATCTAAACTACGAGGGTTTCCGACCGAACAATGATAAAAGACATTTTTTATCAAATTTTTTTTTTTATTTTTCTACATAGTCTCCTTGTAACTCTACACACTTCTCCCAGCGATGCTCCCATTTCTCTAACCCGTCCAAATAGTACTTGGCGTTTTTCTCTGCAAAATAATTGTTCACAAAAGTGATTGCGTCCTCATTTGACGAAAATCTCTATCCTCCGAGCGCAGTTTTTAGATGAGGGAACAAAAAGAAGTCGCTTGGGGCTAGATCTGGTGAATAAGGCGGATGGTCAAGCAGTTCAAATCGTAATTCATGGATTTTCGCCATGGCAACCGCTGAGATGTGAGACGGCGCGTTGTCTTGGTGAAACAGGATTTTCTTTTTCTGCAAATGTGGCCGTTTTTCCGCAATTTCTGCCTTCGGCTTGGCAAGTAATATGCGTAGTATGCTCTAGTAATGGTTTTTCCTTTTTGAAGATAACCGATTAAGATAACTCCTTTACTATCCTAAAAAACAGTCGCCATCACTTTCCCAGTCGCAAAAACAGTTTTTGCTTTTTTTGGAGCCGGCTCGCCCTTTGCAGTCCACTGTTTTCACTGAATTTTTGTTTCGGGCGTATAATGGTGTATCCAAGTTTCATCTACAGTAATTAATCGGCGCCAAAACTCGGATTTATTGCGCCTAAATTACGCCAACAGAGCATTGGAAATGTTCATTCGAACAAGTTTTTGGTCTAACGTAACCAAACGCGGCAAACGCGGCAAACGAGCTGACAGCTTTCTCAAGCCTAAATCTTGATTTAGTATGTAACAAACACGTTCTCTGGACATTTTCATAACCTCTACTATCTCTCTCACTTTAATTCGGCGGTCGTCTAACACCATTTGGTGAACTTTAGCAATGTTATCGTCAGTGGTTGCAGTTTTTAGACGTCCCAAACGTTCATCATCTCCCAAGCTCTAACGGCCACGTTTAAATTCAGCTGCCCAAAATTTCACTGGGGTAAATGATGGTGCAGAGTCCCCATATACAGAGTCCAACTCATTTTTGATTTGCGTAGGCGTATTGCCTTTTAAAAACAAGAATTTTGAAAGGCAACTCACTCAAACGACTGTCAACTAAAAACTGCGCGTCCAAAATGACTGAAACTTCGGTAAGTAACTGTCAAAAGATGCGCAACTAGCATTCACTAGCTTTTATTGACGTGTGCTGCTATCTTTTTTGTTTTTTCAAGAACTTAACACTCAAGTGGGTATGAATACACTTATAATGCCTCAGCATGTGCTAAGTTTTTTGGAAAATGGTACAGAGAGAGAACGAAAGATATTTGGGCTCAGTGGTTATTTTGCTCCATGGATGGCATCCAACATTTATTGGGGAGACTAAATTCTTAGTGAAAATTGGCTTGATGTTGATTTCAAGTCAACTATTCGTCTTACTTGATTTTCGTCAACTGAAAAAATGGATGATATGTCTTTCAGGCGAGGCTGGGATTCGGAACCTTCCGATTTGGAAGCCAGTCCACTACCACTTGAGCCACAGTTAACCACTTTACGTTGCCGAACTTTTCAGACAACCCTCGTATATAGATGTTAACAGTCTCCAACGCTTCGTCAGCTCAAAGCTCAAATTGGCTTCAAGAGTAGGAGGATCACAGATTCACGTGTCATAGCTTGGATTTTCCAACACCCACTCTTGCCTAACCTAACCTAATTAAAAATTTAACATTTTGTAAGGTATACCACATCGAGTAAATGGCTTCCACGACTTTGCTGTCACTTACGCACTTTTTTGTCGAAATTTTCCATAGCACTTTTCGTCGACACAGTTCCTTCAAGGCGTGGGTGATCGTGGGTTTATTCACATAAACCTTAGACTTCAAAGATCCTCAAAGAAAAAAGTCCAACGGCTTTAATAACACGATCTTGGGGGCCAATTGTGATCACCAAAACGGAAAATTACACGACTGGGAAATTACTTATGCAGTAATTGAATTGTTTCTTGTGCTGTATGGCACGTTCCACCGTCTTGTTGAAACTACGTGTTGTCCACATCCCTTGCAATTTTGGCACAAAAAACTTGATTATCATGTTGCGATAGCGGGCACCATTATTTCTTGACCAGCCTGAAATCTGCACCAAATAGTGACATGTTATGGACGCAGTTGTTTCTCAACAATCACTCGTGGATTTTCTAAATTCGACAATTCATCAAGCCATCAAGATGAAAATGAGCCTTGTCGCTGAAGACGATTTTGTTCCATAGATCATCCAACAAAATCTGTTCGCTGAGCGTGGTTATAGGCTTAACGTCTTGAGTCAATTGCACTCTGTATGCATGAAGATGCAAGTCTCTGTAGAGAGCTTCTCGAAATGACCATTTCTTGACCACGGTGCTGAGTTGATATTCCTGGAGTCTCAGCAACATTCTCACGAACTGCTTCGAAGTTTTGTATTGAACTACTTGGTACAGGACGGCCAGAGTGCCTAAGATCACTAATTGATCCAGCGTGATAAAGGACTATTCAGACCATGCTTGTTAAATCTTCATTATTTTTAAAATATTGCTCAACAATTAAAAAGCATTGTCCTTTCGTATAGCGCTCGACTTTCAATAATCCTGAACTGTCAACTATCACGGTGTCTTTTTTTTTCGTTGGCCAAACTTTACCTCACGAATAGCGCAAACTTCTAATCCCGCATGAATTTTAGGATATCCTTTATATTTAATAAAAATTCCTAACTGTTCTATCTTTGAGTTTCAGGAAAATATCACCAGAACCCTGCAGTAAATGTTCAGTTGTCTAATTCAACAAAATATCCTGCGGGTAACTCTCGTTTAGCATGAGGATGTACGCGTACATGTATTCGAACGACATCCAGTGAAAATTGTTCAAAACTTTTCCTATGCTTCAGACTTCTGCAGGCAGTTTCTTAATATCAAAAACAAGCTGCGAAAAACGAGATAGATATGCATTTCAAAAGTTTATGTTCTCACTCGTAAATGCCATAAAGTCCAGCTATCTGACAAAATTCCAACTATGAAATTCTCTGAAGCTCATGGAATTCTAGGAAACAGAAGAACCTCTGTGAGCGTACTTTCATATCCTGAGGCATCCTAGGTGGAATCTCCAAAATATGGTATCATACATTGAAGTGAACTTGTAAACCTCTATTTCAAATTACCGCCCCTTCTTTGATAGCACTAGTTAAAATGAGGAATTTACATAGTTGTCAGGTGGGATTTTCAGAAATGGTACTGCAACAGTCTCCTAGATTGTAGATATTTTTTTTTAAATTAAAATGTGTAATAAGAATTGTACTTGCGTTTTGAGTTACAATTATCTAGAACGTTTATGTCTAAAGGGGTTGAAAGGAATAGAAACGAAAGTCATCATAAAATAGTACATTTCGAAACTTGGAGGGTTTTAATTTTCATCTTTAATTCGAAATGCAGGGCAACTGATCTGGAGGTTTATGTTCAAATAGTTCAGATACGCTACATACTCCATTGGATGTGAACTTAATGAGTAACAGAACGAACTTGCGTCGTGCCATGGATACATGTTTTCCTTAAAGAGTGTATATTTGATTCCGAAATTCTACTCCTTCGGAAGGACACTCTTTCATAAGACATAAGCTCATGATTTAGAGCGTCTGAATGTTGGGTTGAATTTGAGATAAACTTCAAGATTTATAAGCAAAGTCTGCTCGTTGTTCTTCAGTGGGAATTTGTTGATATCTAACAGCCATATCATTTTATATTCAATTCCATTAACGAATTTGTAGGCCACTAACAAATGAAGGTCCTTGGAGAAAAAGATTACGATATTTCCTTCAGATGTAACCCTAATCGTTTTGTATTCATGGGAGGTCATTTGTATAGTATCATTCAAAAGATGCCAGTATCTCTAATCTGATAACTCTTTGAACTTCGGGTCAAAGACGGTGACAGTATGATACTCTTTTAATGTAGTGTTTTTCATGAGAAGGTTTATGTTTTGAACTGTGGAGGCGAGAGTCTTCCAGATATTTCCCCATTAATGACAAACGCTTCTTGCTTCCATATTTACTCGTAAGACTTTATTACATTTCATTTACAAGGGTAAACCTGCTACGACTCCGTACATACGAGCATATTGACTAAACTAAAAATCTCCGCTGTTTTTCCTTTTTCCTTTTGATATAACATATCTGTGGCGAAAAGGCATAGCAACATAAGTCGACTTATGTCGAAATTAAATTAATGACGCAATTAGAATCTCTTGTGTTCATTTTTTATTCCAAATTATGGTATCCCAAATGGCTACGAAGTTATAGCCTAGGGAATAATAGCGTAATATGGTGGGCAGATTGCCGGTATGAATACCATGGTGTAGGGAATACTACAGCCCCTGACAGACAGCATTTAGTATTACGCAATGATTTTAGCCAGTATACTTCGCATTTGGATAAAACCGTTCTCTTCGAATTCATTGTAATGGATGAGCCAACAGCTAGTGTGGAAGTTTTTATTAAACCAAACACATACTTATTGTAAATCATTATAAAATTTTACAGGTTAATAAAGCTCGGTCTATGGCAATTATGAATAAAATAAAATTTCGTTCATGAGACTACCACGGCTTTTGTTGCCAGCGACCATCCGAAGGTCAAAATTACCGATGACTGATTGAAGAGTAAGTGGATCAGTGGCCGCAATTTTAGGTTGGATATTATGTCTGAGATTCTGAAATGTCGCTGGGTTATTGGCATTGACCTTATCCTTCAAATAATCCCACAGGAAGAAGCCCAACGGTGTCAAATTGCATGACCTTGGAGGCCAATCAACGTCTCCTCTAACCGAAATAACGCGATCTTCAAATTTCGTACGCAATAATTTGATTGATTGATGGCTTGTGCGGCCGGTAGTACTATCTTCTTGAAACCTGAGATCGTCTAGACTCAATTCGTTCAATTTTGTAAAAAAAAGCCGGTCAACATGTTGCGGTAACGTTCTCCATTCACTGTAAGGAGTCTCTCCAACCTCATCTTCGAAAAAGTACGGGCTACCGGTGCCACCAACCCATAATCCGCATCATACAGTGACTTTTTTGGGATGCATTCTTTTTTCGTGAATCTCGTATGAGTTTTCCGGTCCCCAGAAGCGACAATTTTGTTTGTCTTCTACTCATTCATCCAAAAGTGGGTTTCATCGGAAAAGATCAAGTTCGATGACAAATTGTCCTGGCGATCCAATATCCAGTTAACAAATCGGCGATGTCGTAGATGGTCCAAAGGCTTCAATTATTGTGTAATTTGGATTTTATAGGCTGGCAAATGAAGATCAACTTTTAAGATTCGCCGTAATTGCGGCCCAATTGCTGACTTCGGCGACAAATTGAGGTGCCTGGCTGATTTTGCACACTTTCGTTCACAGTGGTGATGTTTTGGCGTGTACATGCAAGCCAAGCATGCTGATATGGAGTTTGACCCGACACCGAACCAGTTCCTTCAAAACGCTTCGCCATTGCACGAATTCCGGACTCTCTAGGACGTTTATGTTGACCGAAAAATCCACGAATTTTACGAAATGTTACTTTTACAAATCGCCCATTTTCATAATAAGATTGAATGCCTTGTCGCGCAGCAAATGTCTCCATGACCAAATTGCCAAAGATTGGACGACATCTGTCAGAAAGATCAACCACATTGAATTCTGTTGGCTCACCCATTACAAAAACACGATTTCTACAAAGAATCGCCAATAGAGATAAGGTGGCGCTGTAATCAGTAGGATGGTGGTACACTCCCAAAAAATTTTGAAAGGTATGTTTCATGGTATAATAGCTTTTAACATGGTATGCCACTGTTTAGATGGTGACTCTCGAATACGTAGTGAGTAATCATGTCACATTTACACACTGTAGTGCTCACTCCTGCACTATTTTGATAAAGTTTGAGGGAGGATAAGTAAATTGAAACATTTTTATACCGTGACTGTCCCCTTTCTTTACTCTTCCAAGCCAAAATACTATCGACATGGCAGCCTCATATTGAGTCACCATCTGTCATTCTAACACACAAAACAAAACACTGACTCACATCTGCAACTAAGATGACTTGAGTTGTTGAGATGGAAAGTAAGTATACTCGTACCTACACTTGCCACTTTTCCCGAAGGAAATTCAAAGACATGATAGGACTTATGTTGTTATCCTTAAGACACAATATATTTTCGCACATTTATTATCAAGGAAGTGCGGTGGCATGGGCCCGACAAAAGAAAGCTGAAAAACTGTGACGTTTACTACGGTGATTGCTATAGGAAACGTTAGCAGCGTCTATTTGGAAGCAGATTTATTGTAAGTGGCAGACATAGGGAAGGAGTCTTCAGCTTTCGACATGTGAGTGAATTGCGCGCGTTCAAGGGGTTTTGTACCCTTGTACGTACACAGCGCGGGCGAAGGAAATTTAGGGAGGAAGAAAAGACAGGTACCGATGTACTCGTACATTGTTTTTAAATGTTTGTAAGTTACTCGTATAACGACCAGGAAACACAGAGATCGGCAGGGCATTCCATAAGCGAGTTGTACGGCTTAGGAAAGAATCACGATATTTTAGAGTACGTCCGAAAATGGGCTGAGGGTACACTGATGAGCATTCAAAGCGAAACGGGTGTTACGGTTGAAAGCTTGAATGGACGGAATGCTACTGGCGATTTCAATGGATCACTGGTGGTGGAAATAGCGATAAAACAAAGTGAGACAGGAAACATTACGTCGGTGTTCGAGGGTGTCAATTAATTGACTGATATTAGTACTACCAATGAGGTTTATCGCACGGTTTTGAATCCTATCTACGAGTAGTAGGTGCAGAGATGTTTTAGGAGAACCTGACCAGATGTGGGAACTGTACTCCAATTTTGGGCGGATGAATGCCTTATATATTGAGGCCAGATCAATTTCTTACATCGCTTGAGGAAACCTAGACAGTTAGCAGCTTTGGCGACATCGAATATGTGGCCATTCCAACGTAAGTTGTCACTGACACACACACCGAGAATGGAAAGTTTATCAGTTTCGACGATGCAAGTGCCATTCATGGATAATGGCTGGGTATTTGGATTTCGCTTTAATGACAGCAGACAGCATTGAGTTTTGGAAGCATTAAATTTCACTCGGTTGATAGTTCCCCAATTGGTTATCCTGTTGATATCGGAATTTAATAAGGTTAACATACGCTGCCGTTCCCGTTCTACAGCCGAACGTGCGTCCGTGAACGAATACGAAAAGCAGAGGGTGCTGTCATCGGCAAAGGAATATATTGGATTAGAAGTGGCAGACAAGAGATCGTTGATGAAAATTAAAAAGAGTGTCGGAGACAGAACGGAACCCTGGGGCACACCAGCATTTATTTTGTGAATATCAGACTTGAAACCGTCCAAGACAACTTGAATTGAACGTTCGAAAGGTAGTTTTTAATCCAATGAAGAAGAGAGTCATCGATCCCAAAAGTACGCATTTTCGACAAGAGAACCTGATGCCAAACTCTGTCAAATGCTTTAGAAATATCAAGTGCAACTATCTTGCTTTCACCAGATTGATGTACGCTTTGGTTCCACTTTTCGGTGAGGTATGCCATCACCAGTGGACCTGGCTACCAAAACTACTCGTATATTGCCGGTCATTGAGAAGTTTTCGTGTTTCGAGATATTTCACGAGCTGACGGTTTATCAGCGTTTCCATGACCTTGGAAGAAAGGGACGTAAGTGCAATGGGTCTGTAGGAGGAGAGGTTTACCTTTTTAGGGACGGGCTGGACAAATGCTGTTTTCCATCTGCTCGGAAAGAGTCCTAAAGAGCAGGATTAATGAAAAAGCTTACGCAGTGGTTCTGCCAGCGTGGAAGAACACCTCTTCAGAACAAGGGGAGATATACCATCTGGACCAGCGGATTTGTGAATGTTGAGATCTTTAAGTACTCTTGCTACTACGAGAGTGCGAAAGTGGATTCGTCCCATTGTAGATGCGGGGACAAATCACATTCTGGGAATGTTGAGCTGGCCGCAAAGTGTGCAGCAAGCAGATTGGCCTTGTTCAAAGAGCTGACAGCTGGATTGTCATTGTAAATGAGCGTTGGGGTGGAGGATGAGGCAAAATTTCTAATGTTTCTGACGAATGACCAAATATTTTTATCGCCTTTGGGACCTTGCAGTATTTTTTGCCTCAGTTTTTGGTCGTATAGAAATTTCACACGCTTGAGAAAGATGTTGCAGTCATTTCTGACCCGTTTGAACTTTTTTCGGTTTTCCTCCGTCGGGTTGGTCTTGTAGGACCGAAAAAACAATTCTCTTACCCTGACAGCCTCTTTATAGCTCGAGTCGTACCATGCCTTTTCTTTTGGTTTGATACTCTTCATCCGATGAGGTATAAAGCATCTCATTCCAAAGAGAATGCTGTCTGTGCTCATATCAGCAGCGGCATTCACGTCGTTATCGAGGAAACATAACGACCAGTTAAAATTTCTGAAGAAACTATTGAGACCGCTCCAATTGGCTTCCTTGTATTACCATACGGATCTTTTGGGAATCTTTACTCTGACTGTGTGGTCAGTCTACGAGAAATTAGCTGATATAACACAATGGTCCGACGAGCCCAGAGGGGAGAGCACACCAACGATGTACTTATGAGTGTGAGAAGTTAAAAACAAGTCAGGGTGTTGGCGGTATGACTATCAACGTGGGCTCATTTGCAAGCTGCGTTAGGTTGTTTTCCGCAGACAAGATCAACACACCGTCCTTCGGGAGTTGTCTCTCCAGAATGTCGAAACTAACCAGAATTGTGTACATTGAATTCGCCCGTAATGACGATTTCAGTGTGAGGATACAGAGATACAATTCTTTGAATGGAGTCAGACAGCGCATCGAATTCGCTAAAAGTCGAATTGCTGTTCAGTTTAGGGCTTCTGTAAATAAAACAGTAGTGGATAATTTGCTTACGGAGATGGAATTTTAACCACATGAAATTGATTTCCGGATTGGAACAGGGATTACATTGTGGTGGAATTTGGTAAGTTACATCACGACGCACATAAATGGCGAGACCGCGGTGAGAGGGGATCTACCTGTGTTTCACTATGTGCCAAAACAGCTGGTTGGTACTTACAGACGTGGACGTACGCAGAAAAGTGATTACTTTTTAGCCCGCGTATATTGGCTACGTCCACCCTGAATTCCCTAGTCATAATTACAAGCAAACGCAGTAAACACAAACACCGACGATACAAAGCAAGGCTGTGAAGTGAAAATTCTGACGATGGTTTACCAAATCAAATTGCTGTAGGTGTTATGCCCTTACAACAATATGAAACAGTGCACCAACAAAATTTTCACACATAACCCGCTAACCATCAGTTGTTACATACACTCAGTCACTGACCGTACCATATAATAAGTACAGTAACGGCAGTGGCCGAGTGCAAACAACAGTACAATGACCAAGAGCGGGAGAGGTGGGATGCCCGCACTGTGTGATATTTTTGTTATGCACCGCATGGTTATGAGGTTTTTTTTTGTTTTTTTGCACACGCGCGCGATGGTTTGGGTTTTTTTGTTTTTTTTTATTTTTTTTTTGGGCAGCACGGTACTGTGCCTTATAACATCCGTATCAAAGGTAAATTCGCTAACATCAGCCTTATATGCGCTCACGCCCCAATAGAGGAAAAGGACGATGCTACCAAAGAAAATTTCTACGAGCTCATCGCCAAAACCTACGAGCAATGTCCGATGTATGACCTTAAAATCGTCCTAGGCGACTTTAATGCTAAAATTGGAAAGGATCACATCTTTGGTAGTGCAATCGGAAGACACAACACCACGTCTGGAAACGGCTTAGGCTTATCGATTTCGCTGCGGGATGTGACGTTACTATAGCAAGCACACGATTTCCTCACATCAATATTCACGAGGGAACATGACAGACACTAGATCAGCAAACAATCAACCAGAGTTATCATGTTGCGATCGACGTAAGGCACTCCTCAAGTATTTGAGATGGCTGAGCATTCCGAGCGGCCTACATAGACTCGGGCCACTATCTAGTTGCAGCCAAAGTACGTCTACGAAATACTATGAGGAGATTTCACGTTGAACGGTTGCAATCGCAACAACCCGTCAGAACCTTTGCCGATTGCGTATCCATCAACCTTTCGAGAAGTCCTTTGCAGCCAGCAACAAGTGCTGAAGTCCAGTAGCTTAGATACCGAGAAGCCATCAGAAATGCCCCAACTGACGTGATGGGTTCCCGCTGACCGCCACGAAACCCCTGGCTTGATCAAGAGTGCCGGAAAGTACATGCAGCAAAACAACATACCTGCAAAGCGGCGCTGCACAAAAGGGCGAGAGTGGCTCGTGAGCCCTACGAGCAAAAGAAGGGGGAAGAACATCGGCTTCTCCGGAGAAAAAATAAAGAGCATGAGAAGCGCACGATAGAGGAAATAGAGAGGTGCTAACATACTCCAGGAATAATATTCTGAAGTTTTACCAAAAAGTAAAAGGAACGTGTCAGGGTAATAAGACCCGAACGGAAACCTGTGAATATGAACAAGGCTACCTTGTAGTTGAGTCACAGTCGGTGCTGAGGATATGGAAAAACCATTTCTGCAGTCTGCTAAATGACGAAAACGACACTAATTTCGCTGTCAGGCAGAGTGAACCATTCAATATTGACAAGTCAGGTCAAGAATTCCATCCACCCGACCAAAATGAAGTGAGGATAGCAATATCTAAACTGAAGCCGAACAAGACTGCCGGGCCGGACGGCTTACATGCCGAACTATTTAAGGCAGCTGGAGATGATTTGGTAGAGAGCATACACGAACTTATTTTCAAGACTTGGTCGGATGAATGTCTGCCTGATGAATGGAACCTCATCATCGTTTGCCCGGTTTACAAGAAAGGAGACCCTCTAGACTGCGCCAACTATGGAGGCATCACTCTCCAAAACATCGCATATAAGATCTTGTCTGCCGTATTCTGCGAGCGCCTGCAACCATTTGTCAACGATCTGATTGGACCCTATCAGTGCGATTTTGGGCCCAGTAAGTCCACAATTGACCAAATATTCACACTACGTCAGATTCTGGAGAAAACTCAGAAGTTCAGATCGATACTACCCACCTTTTCATCGATTTTAAAGCTGCATATGACAGCATCTACAGAAACGAGCTATAGAGAACCATGTCTCGGTTTGGCATGGATGCCAAACTAGTACGTCTGTGTAGGATGACGATGGAGAAAACTCCCAACCTGCATCAAGGTCGGTAACGATGTAAAAAGATCTTTGATATCAAAGCAGGATTTAGGCAAGGCGACACGCTGTCATGTGACTTCTTCAACATCATAATTGAGAGAATTGTGCAAATCCAAAAGTCTGTTCAACTGCTTGCATACGCCGGGCAAAACAAAGTATATGCACCCAACATCGACGAACTGGCCAAAATCGACAGCTATAACTTTGAGGTAGTAAGCAACTTCGTCTACCTTGTCTTTGATCTAACCTTTAAAAACGGCATCTCTTCAGAAAATCAAACGAAGAATAACGCATGCCAATCGCTGATTCTGTGGGCTGAGAAGGCAATTATGTAGTAAGGCCCTCTCCCGAAAGACCAAGGACCATGGTTCCGAAGCATGGACCCTTTCTAAAGAGGAAGAAAATATCCTTGGTCGTTTTGGAAGAAAAATTCTTCAGAAGATATTTGGTCCCGTTTGCGTTGAGGGGTTCTGGAGGACACGATTCAACGATGAACTCTACGAGCTATACAACGAACTCGACCTGATAAAAAAATTGCACATTGGGCGTTCGAGATGACTGGGAGATATAGAGCGAATGAACACCACGCCCCAGCCCGCAGAATCTTCGACTCTATTCCGGAGGGACAATGCAGTAGAGGATGGCATCGCCTTAGGTGCCGCGCGCAAGTGAAAGGGGACCTCAACCAACTTGGAGTGCGCAACTGGAGGCAGTTAGCCAAAGACCGCGCAAATTGGAGAGGCTTGTTGGTTGAAGCCCAAGTCCACCCCGCACTGTAGCGTCGATTAAGTAAGTAAGTAAGTAAGTATATTGGGCGGCAACATATCGTTATTTCATGAAACAAAGCCTAATAAATAAAGAATAATTAAATACGAGTTGTGTTCAGACGAGAATTTTAAAATTTCGCGATTTGGAGAGCCCGACTGTCAGATTGCTTTTTTTATTATGTTGGTATATATGACCCTAAAGTATGGCAGAATTTTCAGCTGTATTCATTGTTTACTTTACCTGTGGCAGCCTTAGGGTTAGACGTGTTTTTATGAGCTCGGCGAACTTCGTTTGTTAAAAGAAGTGGATCAAAGAATTTGTAACAAATTTTGCGTGAAAAATGAAATAAAGTGCAACATAGTGTGTAAAATGTTAATAAAGGCCTATGGTGAGTCTGCTACGAGTAAAACAAGAGCTAACGAGTGGTATAAGCGTTTCCAAGATGGCCGTGAAAACGTTGAAGATGGCGAACGCCCCAGCACATCAACAACCGATGAAAACGTGGAAAAAGTGAAAGAAATGGTTACGAACGATCGCCGAATCACAATCAGAGTAGTTGCTGAAGATGTTGGCATATCGATGGGCTCATTCCGTGAAATTTTTTCGAATGTTTTGGGTGTGAAACCCGTGCCAGAAGATTTGTTCCAAAATTGTTGAAATGAAATAAATGAAGTCAACGACGATGTAGAATTACTGAAACTTGTTATAACAGGTAACAAAACATGGGTTTATGGATATGACGTCGAAACTAAGGCTCAATCGTCCCAGTGGAAGCATTCTGGCTCGCCAATATGTCATTAAAAGCGCATCGCTAAAAGAGCTAAAGGCTATCCCAAAGATCGAGTTTGAGAAGTGTTTCGAGGATTGGAAGAAGCGCTGGCATAAGTGTAAAATATCTAATGGGGACTATTTTGAAGGCGACCGCATTAATGTAAATTTATGTAGGGGTTTAGTGGGGGGCACAACTTGTTTTGGGGTATTATTTGGCAACACAAGGTCGTCCATATTGTCACATTCATTTTCGGTTTGACTATCCGGCAAACATTGCAAAGGTCTGCAATAATTTGAATCCTTTTGTTTGAACTCGTTTTAGAAACAGTTTGTTATCTAAGGACATGATATCCTCAGTGTTGTATAAAGTACAAATGAAAAGTAATTACTTTGTATAACACTTTTGTCACTAGTTTCTCAATTAGATTATAATTACGTTTGTTACAAATTAAGCCATATACTTATGTATTCTCTAGAGTCCTCGGTCTTTTCATTGAAAAGAATATAACATAATGTCAGGTGTGTGTCGCCTAGTCTAAAGTCTTTTAATGTTTTTTTTTTTTTTGGGGCTGAGGCCCCCATTTATTGGCTTAATACAAGCTTAATCTAACTTAAAAAACTAACAGAAAGATTTAAGAGCTAGTGACCAAGGAAGTGATGGAGGAGATCTTGTTTAAGACGAGGAGTGCTCAGGTGGAAATGAAAAAGGGAGAGGTTTGAGTTGACCTTTCGGAGCATTCGGGAGATAGGTTCGTTGGAGCCATAAGAGGTGCGGTGGACTGGTAGATAGAAGAGACGAGGACAATGTAGATTGCGGGGGTTGGTATTGAAGGAAATGGAGTTCAAAATGGATGCACAGTCGATGGAACCTGAGAGAAGACGATGAATGAAAAGAACGTCAGCAAAACTCCTACTTTCTCCTAACGAATTCATATTTAGAAGTTTGAGGCGGTCTTGATAGGGAGGTAAGATTAAAGGGTCGTTCCATGGCAGGCCACGGAGGGCAAATCGGAGGAATCGACGTTGAATACCCTCGATTCGGGAAACATGAACCCGGTGAAAGGGGGACCAAGCTTGACTGGCATACTCAAGCAGGGGGCGAACAAAGGTAATATAGAGAGATCTGGTTACATACGGGTTGGAAAATTCCTTGGACCACCATTTAATAAAGCCAAGTGATGAGTTGGCTTTGAGGATCATCTTATCGATATGCCAACGGAAATTAAGCTCACTGTCGAATAATATGCCAAGGTCTTGAAAAGACTGAACCAGGGAAATTGGTTGACCATGGAGAAAATAAAGTCGGGGAGGAGATGGGTTGCATTTACGGGAGAAGGTTATAGATTGACATTTGGCTATATTAAGTTCTAGGCAGTTTTTGAGGCACCAGATTGAAAACCGATCAAGGTCTTCTTGAAGAAGGGCAGAGTCCTGGGGAGAGGAAATAGATCTAAAAAATTTTGTGTCGTCAGAGTAAAGGAGAGGGAGGAGTGCTTAATGACACTCTCAACATCGTTGATAGTAAGAATGAAGAGAAGAGGGCCAAGATAACTGCCTTGTGGAACTCCAGATGAGGCCAGGAATGGAACAGAAAGGGCGGATCTAAACCGAACACTATAATATCGGTTTACCAGGTAAGAAGAAATCCATTTTAAAAAGAGCGGCTCAAAGCCGAGAGCAGACAATTTGAAAAGGATCAATTTATGAGATATCTTATCAAATGCTTTAGTGAAATCTGTTGCGATAACATCGATTTCTTTGCCATTTTCTAAGGCTGAGAGTGCAGAAGACACGAATTCAACTAGATTTGTGGTAGTTGATCTACCTTTTAGAAAACCATGTTGTCGGGGTGAAATAAAAGGCTTGCATTTGAAGCTTAACGCTTCGTATAAAATGCTTTCAAAGAGTTTGGGTATATGAGAGAGTTTAGCAATGGGACGGTAATTGGTAACTTCATTCTTAGATCCCTTTTTGTGTATCGGGATTATAAAAGGGGTCTTCCAAATCTGGGGAAATTCTCCCTGTGTAAGGGATAGACGAAAAAGGTGGGAAAGGGGTAGAGACAGGTTGGAAGAGCATTTCTTAAGAAACATGGCGGGGAGTCCGTCTGCGCCAGGTACAAATTCACCTTTAAGATTTTGTAACTTTTCTTCAATAACTGCAGGATCGAAATTTGGAGTGAGAAAGGGACCAATGGAGAAATTTGGTAGATCATTGAAGTAAGAGGGATCTGGTACGAAGGAGTTGTTGGCAAATGATTGCTTGAAAAATGTAGCAAATGTAGGAGGATCACTTGAAGATTTGGTTTCGAAAACGAGGAAGGAAGGATAACCATCAGTCTTACTTTTGCAATTGACAAATTGAAAAAAGGACTTGTGGTCATTTATGAGATTGGTTTGCGCACTATTAAGGTAGCGCTGATAGAGAGAGTTATAGAGTTCAATGAAGATATGTACCTAGATAATTTGAATAGTCGGAAGCAGAGTGGGTGCGAAGGAATACCGCCCATAACTTGTTTCTTTTGTTTCGTAGAGAGCGAAGTCTACGATTATACCAAGGAGGGGATGTAGAAGAAGTTTTATGGCGGGAGTAAGGCACATAAAGGGAGATGGATTTGAATATTTCTCTGTAAAAAATGGAGAGGGCATCAACCAGAGATAGATTGGTAAATTCAAAAGAAGCACTGCTTAGATAGGTATTAATTTTACGGAAATTAGCTTTGTGAAAATTGTAATAAATAGAACTGCGGGGGGGAGGCGATTGAAGGGGAGAGTTGTGGAAAAATGAGAGAAGAAGTGGTGGGTGAAAGTTATCAGTAGTTGAAAGAGATAGGGGACAACACGATACTGAGGAGTTGATGGGATCAGTTGTGAAGATAAGGTCTAATTGCCTTTCCATATAGTTGGAAACGCCACTGACTTGGCATACACTAGAGTCAGTTAGCCGATCTAAGAAGAGACATTCCTTAGTAGAAATGGGATTGGAAGCGATGAAAAAAGATAGGTCTTCAGATGGAGTCCACTTCAGCTGAGGCAGATTAAAATCGCCGAAGATAATGATATCATCAAGTGAGTCTGATAAGTCGATCAAATTGTCAATTGCTGCAATAGCAAGTTGGAAGAATGCGCTGGAAGAATGTAACAACACGTAACGTACAAGCATCTACGAGTGAGGGTTATTTTAACCGACACAAAGTCGAGCTTAGGAGAGGATGATGTTGCAACTAGAGAAGAGTCCAAGCTGTTGTGAATAGCCAATAGGACACCTCGACAAGGGGATTCAATCAAGGGGGGTGCGCGATCATCATCCCGAAAAACATTAAAAGGAAGAGGGAATAACTCCTGGTTTTTAATGTTGGGGATAAGATTAGTTTCGGTCAGAGCATAGATATCAAATGGGAGAGCATGAGATTGGCGGAAAACAGCGTGGGTTTTAGAACGGAGTCCTCTTACGTTCTGGTAATAGAAGGTGAGAGGGAGGTTTTTGCATGACTTTTTAGGGTCGACAAAATTTATCATGGTCAAGTCGACTGCGTTGGAGGTGTGAGACTCTTTTAGAGTGTACATAGTGGCGAAGAGCGGCAAGATCGTCTGCAACTTTTTGGGGGGGCGTATTGAAAATCTCGTGATACTTTATATAAAGTTTCCTGAGACTGGTAACGTCTGTAGGGAGGCCTTCCTGCTGGATAGAAACCATGACGCTTGTTTTTGTTTTACCCTCGTAGCACACCGAGTCGGATTTATTGTGCAGATAAGCGAGATATAGACGTATATTCTCATATATCTTTTTATCTCTAAGCCTAGAGAGCGCATAGCGACATTCGGTGGTATTGCTAGTTTGCTGCGTTAATTTAACAGTGGATGGCGAAAGGGGGTCAATAGAAGAGGGAGTGGTTAATGAGTTTAGTGTCGCAACGGCTGGTTTTTCAATACATTATATACGACATTCGTATATACATACAAATCTGGACGGTATAACTTGTGAGGATCTTCTGAAAAAGCTGGATGAATACTTTTTTCCAAAGGTACGAGTAAATATCATAATGGAACAATATTGTTTCTTCTCCAGGCGGCAAGGTCCAGACGAGTCTATAGATGAGTTCGTTACTTCATTGAAGAACTTAAGCCTTACATGTAACTTTGGGACCTTACGAGAAGAACTCATACGTGATATCCTTATCTGCGGCCTTCACAACAAGTTATCTCATTTGAAAGAAAAACTGCTCAATGAAGATACAATAACTTTGGATAAAGCCATTTCTGTATCCCGGAGTATTGAACTGAATAAGGAGCATGCCCAACATTTGCTAGCTGAACAAGCGTCATCAAGCTCTTTTGTAGGTGCTGTACGAGTACATAGTCAAAAGAATTCGTCTTCAGAAGCCGTCAATTCTCAAAACTAGCTCGTCAACAAAATAATTTCCCATCTTCGTCTTCGTCGCATTTCAATGCAAGGTCATCTTTTAATTGTAAAAATATGTCCCGTTTACCACGTCATAATCAAGTAACGGGTTCGAGCAAATCACATCGGCTGACTTCACAGTTTTCAACATCTAACGGCAATACCATATGCAAAAATTGTGGTCAGATTCACAAATACACTTGCCCGGCTATTGGTCTGACGTGTTACAAGTGTAGGGGTAAAAATCATTTTCCGAAGATGTGTCCGAAGAACAATCAAGTTCGCAACATCGACATGGAGTCCAACTTCTCTGACACAGAATCTGTTCAATCAACATTGTTCATTGGTGTTCTACAATATCAAAATGAAAAGCAACAACGTCAACAGTATGAAGATAGTGAGCCGCAGTGGTACGTGTCTTTACAAATTAATCATAGTGCAGTATCCTGTCAAGTGGACACTGGAGCTCAAGGTAATGTCATGTCAATTAATCAATTTAAATCACCTGGATTATCATGCAGTGTAATTAAGACAAGTAAATAAAATTTATTAACTTTTAGTGGAGAAAAAATTTGTTCATTAGGTCATATATTGTTTATAACATTAAGTTCATAATTGTAGATATTACAATAATTGCAAAAGTTTAATTGGCCTCAAAATCTGTCTTAATATGAATTTAATTAAGAAAAATGAAGCTAATCTTACTTTTAATTTACTTTGTTCAAAAATTAGAAAAAGTGATGAAAATTTGCCGAATTATGTAACTAAGTCAAAGTCAAAGAGGTATTTGAAGGGCTAGGATGCTTAAAGGAAAAATGTCATTTGAAAGTTAAGTGTGATGTGACACCGGTTGTTGATAGTCCTCGTAAAATACCTTTCGCGTTAATGGCTGATTTGAAAAAAGAACTTAAAAGATTAGAAAGCCTTAATGTAATAAAAAAAGTAAATGAATCGACTGCATGGGTTAGCTCAATTGTATTAGTGAAAAACACCCAACGGCAATTTACGTCTGTGCCTCAATCCACGTAACTTAAATAAAGCAATTCTTCGCCCTCATTTCCAGTTTCCAAACATTGAACATTTTAAGGCTCGATTAAGTGGTTCAAAATATTTTTCGGTTCTAGACGCCAATTCAGAGTTTTGGATGATACAATTGGATGAGGAATCTTCAATGTTATGTACATTTCAAACGCCTTTTAGACGACATCGGTTTTTGCGCTTGCCTTTTGGCATAAATGCGGCCCCAGAAATATTTCACTGCGAAATGGTTAAACATGTTAGTGACATACTGATTTTTTAATACATGCCAAGAATAAAGAACAGCATGGCGAAATACTAAATTTAGTTTTAACAAGAGCTCAAAAGATAGGTTTAAAGTTTAATCCTTAAAAATCTAAATTTTGTAAAAATGAAGTCACTTTTATTGGTCATTTGTTCAGTCAAGACGGTGTTCGACCTGATCCATCTACAGTCCCTGGCCATATTATTAGACGCACTGTAGAATTTTTTATAATTACTAGATTAAACGCAATATTTTTAACTTTTAACGTTACAGAAACTAAGTTTTGCTTATTAAATTTGTTTTGTGGTTCTATTTTCTTTATTTTTTTATTTTGATATGTTGCATTAGGTAGATATACATGCATAATGTCAAAGTATTGGTAACAGATCGTAAACAAGTACAGACTTCTTTCAGTCGCATTTTCGCATTCTGCCGGTTCGGACTTTTTTGTGTGACTTTAAAAGCTTTATGTGCTTACTAGCGGTATTGAATTGTATTGTTTGTCTATTGTGTGCTTCTTTACTGTTATTAAACAACATTTTTAACCAACAAAAATAATAAATTGTGATATTTTAATCATGGGTAAGAGAGGAGACCTGTCACCACGTAAAAAGGCTGAATTGAAAGCTTTGATCAACACAAGGGGTTTTTCTAACCGAGAAATATTTCGAAAAGTGTGCGTGTCTGAGGCTAGCGTGAGACGGATAAAGAAAAAAATTGAATGTGGTGAAGAATTAAGCCCAAAAAGAAAGAGCAAATGCGGAAGAAAGCCGATTTTCACACCAAGGTCGGAAAGATGTGTACAGAAAATTTGCATCGAAAACAGATGATGATAAAAACTCAATTGGAAGAAGCTAATATTATTGCTTCTGAGCGCACCGCTCACCGTATGCAGAAAACTAAAAGGTTTGGGTTTGGGTTTGGCCCACAGGCCAGGAAGCCAAAGTTAACAGCTGCAATGAAAAAAAAACGTCTGAATTGGGCAAAACAGTTGCGAGATAAGGACGTGGGCTTCTGGAGATCGATAATTTGATACTAAATTTATCGAAAACGATAAAATAATTAAAACTCAGTATTGTTCTAAGAATTTTTATTTATTTTTTGTGTTTTTGACAGGTGTGCTTCAGCGATGAAAGCACTTTTGAGATTTTGGACAACAAAGCTCAGTTTGTTCGTCGACGCCGTGGAGAAAAATTTCACCCCGATTGCGTCGTTCAGATTGTGAAGCACCCTACCAAAGTGATGATCTGGTCAGTCATCAGCGGCAAAAGCACAGGACGTCTGTACGTGGTAAAAGGGATAATGCGACAAGACCAGTACAAAGAAGTCTAGCAGAATCGGTTGGTGCCGCAGGTCAGAGAATTGTTCCCGAATGGAGAACCATATATTTTTATGCAAGATGGAGCTCGATGCCACACAGCCCGGTCTATAAAAACTTATTTGAGGGAAGAAAACATCCCTCTATTGGACTGGCCGGGAAACAGCCCTAACATGAACCCATGAATTGATGTGAAAGTGGGAGCTGATGAAAAGGGAAGTGGCTAAAGATGCGGTCACAACAAGAACTACGCTTATAGAAAAAATAATTCACGTGTGGAATCACCACCCACAAATGCAGGAAACAGTGCAATTTTGCATTGACAGTATGCCGTGCAGAATTGAGACTCTTATTAAAGCAAAAGGAGGCTCAACAAAATATTGAAAAAAAATAACAAAAATAACAAAAATATTGAAAATATTAATAAAAACTTTTTTTTCAATAAATATATTGTTTTATTTCTATAAAAAAGTAGAAAATAGTTCATATTCTGCATAAAAATTAATTTAAGTGCAATACAATATTCGAAAGCCTAATTAAAATAGCTGTAAATTGAGATTTTGCATAAAATCTATAGTGCGTCTAATAATATGGCCAGGGACTGTAAAGTGGAAGCAATTTGTGCTATACCTAGACAAAAGTCCGTCTCAGAGTTACAAAGTTTTTTAGGTATGGTAACTTATTTAGGAGCTTTTGTCAATGGCATGTCTATGGAAAATGTTTATTTGCGTAATCTTTTGAAAAAGGATGTAGATTGGCACTGGTCGGAACAACATGAAAGAGAGTTTAAAAAATTAAAAGAGCTGATTACAAACGCCCCAGTTTTGACATATTTTGATGTCAACAAACCTTTGGCAATGTCAGTAGATGCGTCACAAAATGCGGTGGGAGCGGTTATATCCCATGATTGGAAGACCATTGCTTATGCTTCAGCCACTCTTACGAAGTCTCAACAAAACTAGAGAAGGAGCTTTTCGCAATTTTATTTGGCTGCACAAAATTTCATTCTTTTGTTTTTGGCGAGTCTGTCGTCGTTGAGACCGACCATAAGCCTTTGGTTCCTCTTTTTGATAAGGCCCTATATAAAGTCCCAGCTCGATTACAGCGATTCATGCTAAGACTCTTAGCATATAATATGAAAGTGATTTTTAAGCCTGGAAAGTATATGTGTTTCGCCGACACATTGTCTCGTGCTGCAATGCCTAACGAAACCTTAAGGGAGTTCGACAAAGGCTTGAGTCTTCACTGCAATTTAGTTCTTACTTGTCGCCCTCTGTCAATGTCAAAGGCAAAATATGAGCAGCTCCAGAACGAAACAAAAAACGATATGGTACTGTCAAAGGTAATTGAATACCATTGAACGTAACGCATGACGACATCAAATCCTGCTATGTGAAATCTAGCAAAAGTGCAAAAGTTGTAAGCGGTGATAACAACAATTCTGTTCTGCATAAACAAAAGCCAATGAACATCGTTTGTGTGAAGCTGAGATCTTTGGAACTTAAGCGGAGTATTTTAATCAAGAAGAGGAAGGTGAAACTAACGTCGTGCGTACTCGGCGTGGAGGATGACATCAAACTAATTTTCATTAATGAGAGTCTCACGCAATTTAATAGAGCTTTACTCAAAAAAGCTAAAGAAATGCAACGTGAACATAATTTTGCTTATGTATGGGTTAATAATGGGGTTATCAGGGTGAAGACACAAGAAGGTGGATCTTAGGTATTCAGATATGATAGGAATAAGTTGCACTATTAATACAGAACAGGCGGTTATTCTTGGTTGCTACAGACTTCATGATATGAGTAAAGAGGAATTTATTGATGAGCTACGCTATTTACGAGTATTAAACGAGGAAAAAGTAAGGAATCTTATTTTAGCTGGTGATATTAATCTGGATATCTTGAGCGAATCACCTGCCGCCTTAACATATCAGTCATTAATGTGTGCCAATGGCTTAGAGTCGTGAGTAAATGTCCCTACAAGACAACCGTCCAACACTTGTATTGGCCATATTTTCTGTAAGCTTGATTGTAAATCTAAATTGTCTCTCGTTAGTAGCACTGCTAATCTGAGAATTTCTGACCATTCAATGGTCTGTTTGTTCTTTCAATCGAATAATGTTCAAAGTAAAAAACATGATCCTTATTATCAGTCTAAGAACGTGAACCTCGTTGAGCTTACTAATCACTTAATGCTTGAAAACTGCTCTGAGATATGGATAGCAAATGATCCCAATGAAGCTTTTAATTTGTTTTCTAATACCCTTAATACACATGTTGCAAGTTGTACGGTGACAGCGCGTAAGAAAAATAATAAACTAACCAAGCTCAAGCCTTGGATTTCTAACTAACTGGTAAACAAAATTAATTTAAAAAATAAGTTAAGAGTGAAATGTAAAAAGCAACCAAATAATAATCATCTTCGTAGTGCTTATGACAAAATTTGTAAAGAAATTGCTATTGAGGTGACTTTATGCAAAGAAAATTTTTACATTAAAAAATTTCAAAACGTTAAAGGTAATTTAAAAAAAGAATGGGGAATAGTAAATGAGCTTTTTAACAGAAGTAGTACTAATGGTATACCATCTTGTCTTAGCCATGAAAATCAGGATATTATAAACCTAAAGGCAGTAGCTAATAGCTTCAACTTATTTTTTACTAGCGTTGCAAATAAAACGATAACTGAGGCAGGTATAACACCTAGTAATAATAATAGTAGATGTTTGCTTGAGTGTTCTAACAGGGAAAGATCAGAGCCTCATAGATTTTTTTATGAATTAATTTCATCAATTGAGGTCCATAAAACGATTATGTTTCTGAACAACTCGACCTCCATTACTCATAGATCTAATTCATTCTAATGCATTTATTAAGAGCATCGCATTTTATATTGTAGATATTTTGGCACATACGAGTATCTTTAACAAAAGTATCTTATGTGGTATATTTCCTGAAATGCTTAAAATTGCTGAAGTTATACCTATATTCAAAAAAGGTGACAAAAAAGTACTCAACAATTATCGGCCTATCTCTCTTCTCCCAGTTTTTTCTTAAGTTGGTATTTCATTCTTTAGCGATAGACAGTATGGATTTCGAGCTGACAGATCTACTGAGGATGCACTTCTTAATTTCAGCAATTCAATTTATGGAAGCATCAATAGCAAGAAGCTTACTGCAGCTCTTTTCGTGGATATAACGAAGGCTTTTGATACGGTTGATCATAAAATCTTGTTGAATAAATTGAATAAAGCCGGATTTAGAGGATTTGTTCTTAAATGGATTGAGTCCTATCTCACCAACAGTTGGTGTTCCACAGGGATCTGTTCTGGTATCTATATTGTTCCTAGTTTTTATTAACTCAATTTTTACCCTTAATATGAAAGGAAAACTTACAGGGTTTGCTGATGATATAGGTTGTTCATATTCCAGCAACTCTTGGTTAGATCTAATAGCTGACATCAACCATGATTTAGAAATGTTACGACATTGGTTCCGTGTGCAGAAACTAGTTATTAGTGACAAAACAAAAATTATGTATTGGGTCTACAAGTAAGTTTCCAGCGTTTTTTTTTTTCCAAAATTTTAAGTTTTATTATGAAAACATAGTTACAATGCTTTATTCAAAGTATCGTCCATCGGAAGCTACAACTTTCCCCCATCCTTCTGGCAATTTATGAATTCCGGACTAAAAAAATTTCTCGTCTTTCGAGCCCAAGAACGTATCGAGCCAATTTTTTGATTTCCTCTACTGAGCTGAAGCGTATTCCCGTAAGAGCGTTCTGCATCGAACGAAACAAGTGGTAGTCAGATGGTGCCAAGTCTGGACTGTAAGGCAGGTGAGGCAGAATTTCCAATCTACTATTTTCCAAATAGTTTTTCACCGAAACCGCAACATGTGGCCGAGCGTTGTCGTGATGAAAAATGACGGACTCATGCCTGGTCTCATATTCTGGCCGTTTTTCTTTTAATGCCCGCTTCAAACGAATTAGTTGGGTTCGATATAATGGTCCTTTGATGGTTTCACCACTCGGAAGCAGTTCGTAGTATACGACACCCTTTTGATCCCACCATATGCAGAGCATGACCTTATTCACGTGAATATTTCGTTTCGGCGTCGATTGGGCGGGCTCTCCGGGCTTTGTATACGATTTTCTGCGTTTAGGATTATCATAATAAATCCAGTGACAATACGATGCAAAAATGATTTATTTTTATACCGCTGCAGTAACATTTCGGACATGCAAAATCGCCGTTCGACGTCACTTGCCTTCAATTTGTACGGCACCCAGTTTCCAACCTTTTGAATGAATCCCAGTGTTTTTAGGCGCAGGGAAACGGCTTGTTGCGTGACGCCCAATGATGCAGCAAGTTCTTCTTGAATCTGAAACGGATCCTCATCCAGTAAAGCGTCCAATTCCTCGTTTTCAAAACTTTTCGGCTTTCCGGGGCGATCTTTGTCTTCAACTCCAAAATCACCACTTTTGAACCGTTTGAACCACTCGCGGCAAGTCGATTCACCAATACATTCCGCCCCATAAGTTTCCGAAAGCAAACGATAGGTCTCAGCCGTACTTTTCTTCATATTAAAGAATAAAAGCAGCGCTTCCCGCAAATGACGTTTATTTGGCTGGAAACTTGTCATGATTTTGCTCGATAAAATGTACGACGCTGATAGAACTGCTCAAATATAACGCTGCAAAGTTGTCGACAGATACAAAACCTACAAATAAAACACATGGGGTCTGACATTTCTGCCCGGGATCCACTGGTGGCGCCATCTCTGACAAACGCTGGAAACTTACTTATAGACCCAATATTTTAATACTTCTTCGCATTTGATAAACTCTGACAATTGCTGTGAATCGCTTTCTGAAAGATCTGGTAATATAACACTTCCATAGATTGCCTACCGAGCTGTTTTGTCATTGGTAACGTACAGGTCTTTAAGTATCTAGGACTCGAGTTCGATAGCAGGTTAAAGTGAGATGCTCACACTACTTCCTTAAGGAAATACCTGCTGAAAACAACCAGAATCCTTTACCATTTGAGAATTTTTTGCTCAAAAAAAACTTTTACAAAATTTTTATTATGGTCTTGTTCAATCCAAATTGCAATATGGTTTAACTTGCTGGGGCGGAACACACAAAAACAAAATGCAACCTTTGCTTGTTTTACAAAAATATGTGCTGAGAATTATCTAGAAAAAAAGGCGCCATGAACATAGTTTGCCACTCTTTACACATTCTCTTATATTGCCTCTAAAGCATCTTTATTTCTACAAAGTTTTAAAAATCTTTTTCTTAAGAAGCGGATACTCATTAAATCATGATCCGAATACCTATGGTCTTCGCAGCTCTTCTATGAGTCTTGCTTTCATTCCTTCACACAATACTCATCTCTTCTTAAGTTATTACTCTTCTGTAGCTCCTCGTATCTTTAATAAACTCCCCATTGAAATAAGGCGCTCTAGTAATTTATTTTCCTTTAATAAAGCGGTCAAGAGGTGGCTGTTAAATTTTGACCTCAATGAGATTGATAATCTATCGAAGTTAATTATATAGTAGCATGTACTTACATCTAATTTTTTTCTCTACACCACACAATATATTTTTCGTTTTTTTTTAATCTAAAATTTTCTACATTGTTGTCGTCTGACTCACTTCATTCGGCACTGGTTTTATTAACTATAGAATGTATTTATTTATTCATTCACTGATGAAAAACACTTAATATTTGTACAGTACTCGAATTAATGTAATTGCCTTTATGTTAAACTTAAGTTTGTTAATTGAAATCCACTCATAAAATCCTTCTTAAAAATTTAAGTGCATATATGTTATATCTATTATGAAAATTGTAAAATGCCTTATTATAATATGCGTAATGAATTAGAAATAATAAATAACCTCTTATACAAGTCAAATCGCCTTGTGATCCCTTCAAAAATGCGTCATAACATTTTAATGCTCGTACATGAATGACACATGGGTATAGGAAGGTGCAGGAATTTGGCAAAAAATTCAATTTATTGGCCTAATTAAGCATAAAGATGCTTGCAAGTCTGATTGTACTGCGCTTTTGATCTCGTAAATCATATGACCGTACCATTTTTTTAACATGCATATCTGTGAAGTAGAATAAGGCCAATGAAAGCTTCAATGACACCTGTGAGATGGGTTCGCATAGCACTGGAGATTCATATGAATACGAGCTTCTGAAGACGTTGCAGCCTCAATATTGTGGTTTCGTTTATTTCTCGTACTCCATCATATTACTGATCTGTCTGACCGTCATTGCATAGATCCAACAGGTGATTTTTGGAGATATCTCACTGGTCTTATCCAACATGAGTCTATTTGCCCGTATGGCTTTAGTAGCTGTGGTAATTTTGTTATTTATATTCGAATTCCAATTTATGTCCTAGACACTTACCCTATAAATGCTATGTTCAGAGAGATCTAGCTAAGACTCAGCTTTCTTTGACTAAAGGGGATTAGTACAGCCATTCCCGAATGTATTAAGAGGCAACCTCCAACGCAGTAGTCAGACACTTTGCCGTAAATTTGCTTTTGGTGTTAACCCTTCATGATGATGACAAAGTCAAGTCAAAGTGATTTGATAATATCTCTAATCTCCTCAAGAATTAAGGAAAACAATGTAACTTCTTACTTCAAAAATTGAATAGCATTTCGGTTTTCTGACATTTTCAAAAATAGTTCCAAACACACCTTGCAGAAATAAAGCACACACAACAGACAAAATATGAAAGTGTTTCTCGCCACGCAATTTTGTTTGGATTTCCTCATACCCAGATCAAAAGGTTAAACCCTATTCCAGCAACTTATGCCATGTTATCAACATAAAAGCACCACACGTAACTGACATCTTCCGCACATGCCCCCGTCCAAATATTTAGTATCACTTCATCAAATCCCGATCTGCTTGCGAAAGAAACTTCGTGCTCACTTCTGTGGTAAAATATCGTGAGATAAATAACAAACAATTAAACTTACACGACATTGGATTAAACTCTCAATCAAATGTCGGCCTACGCGAGGGTCTTTCAGTTAACAACAACAAAATGTTGCATGCTGCAGTACAGCTTAAAAGACAACAACAAATTCAGTCGGTGTTTACTAGGCGCGGTTGAACGTCACGCGAATGAGGAAGAAATTAACTTTAACAACATAAACATGCTGCATGACATTGCCAGCTCCAAGAGATGATACCCTGTGCAATTGGAAATCAACCAGCTACTCTTTTTTTTATTTTTAAATGTTTCTTCCACTATTACCTTAAATTCCAGACAAAAGTGCTTAAATCTAACTTGACAATCATTTGGTAGTTACTTGTTCTAGCTTACTGGCGCTTACCGAACGCTCTAAACTTAACAATTTCATGCAAAGTTTGTCTTTCGACATTAAAAATTATCTTATCAATCAATTATATGTACAATGCTAGCTGGACCTGGCATAACTCCGTTTTGCCAGCAACAGTTGGACACCAGGCGGCAATTATGTCGTGCGTGTTGACGTTTAGTTGTTTACAGTGTTTTGTGACATTTCACACCATGGTCAAACTTTATCTTCATCTTAATTAGTGGTGGAATCAACTGATTATGGTGAAATTCAATGCGTTGACATCGATATTCTTTGCGGCGAGGATTGCGCGTTCACTAAGCCAGCCGTGATTACGATGATTTCGATTTACTTCGGAAAATACATTGTCGATGAGAGCCGCTTGTGAATCCACAAATTGGCAGAAATCATACTGAAACGTTATTCCTAACCCCGTCGTCGCATCTATTGGGACTTATCCCTTTCCAATTTTTAGCAATTGCTTTGAAAATTGTTCAGCACTTTGAACGTTTTGGAGCTGAACTCTCATATTCATGGTCAACGACAATATTTTCAGGTGTTTCCACAACGATGATGCCTTCAGTCAACCATTGAGTTCATCTGCAGCAGTCAGACGGGGAATCACTGGCAACGTTTGTCTGAAGTCTCCTGCCAACAGAATCAAAACACCGCCAAAGATGTTGTTGTTTAGCGCTTCTTGTGCGCCATTGTACATTCGTCCCAAACTGATGTTGTGATGGATGTTGCACGTTGGAGTTTCCGTTGTGTTCAAATTCAATGGCAGTTTGAGTGCGGATTGTGCAGTACGTTTACCGTCTAATAGTGTCGCTGCTATTCCAGATGTTGCGAGAGCTAGTTCAACGTCACCTTGCGATCGAATCGTGGCCAGAATCAGCGAAATAACGAATGTCTTACCTGTTCCACCTGGCGCATCCAGGAAAAAGATCCCACCAGTCTTGTTGTCCACCGATTGCATGAATGTTTCGTAAGCACTTTTTTGTTGATCATTCAGCAATGGTACATTAGACTGAACCGCTTCTTGCAGCACATCACGGTCGTATTGATGCTCGCGGTTCAGTTCTTGATCGAACACATCACGCATGGGTCGATTCGACGCAATCATGCCAACCTGAATTAATAATTTATTTGCTATCGTCATGCACAAATCCTCAATGACATCAGTCCTTCGTTGTATATTTCGTCACACATTGCCATTTCCGAATTGTGCAATGTATTTCGTACGTGTCGCAATATATCTTCGCACATGTCGTCCTTGTATTTGTTCCACAATTCTATATGTTGAGTCGGATAGCATATTGTCACAATTATGGCGAACAGCGTTGTTATTTGATGCGCATTCGATGTGGCCACGGAATCAGCGATTGTTTGGTCCCATTGTGAATCGTTCTCCAATAATCTTAAATGCTGACACGCCTCTCGTTATGTTTGACAAGGATGACCATTTACCGTTCGTAAATGTGTGAATGATTTTGGGCCATGTACGTTAATCAACAGCAAGCTCAAAGTAGAAACATTCGACCATCGATGGATGAACAGTGTAAACGCGTTCAAGCGCATCAGTTCAGAACACACCTGACTAATTCGCAACTCGAACTCCTTGTTTGAGACGCTGAAATTTTTTCGTTGACTGACTCCACGTGTAATATTTGGGCATATCAGCATACAACAATGGAGCGGCAAATGGGTCAGTTGCGCACATCTCACAGAAACTTATCAACGTGGTTGACGGTGGTCTGACCGCTCGTTGCGCAGCAGTTGCTTCGGTGAATGACTCGGTGAATGAAACGCCACAGCGCCTCCTTGATGTTCACATATTGGCCCATTTGGTATTGGTAGACTTCAGCATTGGCATTTTCAGAACCAACTCCCAACACTGCCATGCCACCGCTTTTCGTTACATATTTGCACAAATATTTTACTGATTTTACAGAATGACAGCTCTCAATGTTTACGTGAGCATTAAAAATACAGGACAACAATGGACAATGCGGCACAACGAACTCGTTTCCGATCTCAATCTCTCGACTCTAACGATGAACTGGCACTTTCACAAATATTGTCCAGCCATTATTGTCCTTTGAGCGTCGTCGATAAACTGGATATCCATCTGATCCTGTTACTGCTTCAGCTACTAATGGCCGTGGGTATCGTTACGTGCATTTTCCATCAACCATGCATGGTGATTTTGGATTCAATGCGTCACACGGTCCATGCACCATCTGCGTTCTGACAATCTCGTGCAGTTCTGGATCGGCGATTGGGTCGGGGATTTCTGCTGATATCATATCGTCTACTTCATCAGACCGCAATTTGTTCATTAGTCAAATCAGAACATGTGCGTGGGGTAGACCGCGTTTCTGCCATTCGACCGAATACATCCAAGACCTTGTAATGCTGAACTGTCGATGCTTCACGATCACTTCCATCATCCTCTTCACTTTCTGCTTGTGTACTCTCGCAATTACATCGTGACGGTCTTCCGGTTTTGGTCATTGATACAACTCCCTTTCAATCTCGTTCCACTTCGGATTACAGTGATAAATAAGTCCGGTGCTCCGTAATTGCGTCTTGTGCATACTCATGCATATGGCAAGGACTTCCCACATGAGTCGATGGTAAAATCACCAGTTGTGCAAGATTCCATCAGTGTCCACAGTATCTCGCAAGTGGATGTAGTCGTCGCATGGTAGTTTTGCCTGGTTCAATTTAATGAACAGTAGTCGCTCACTCTCAACTTTGACATTGCACATATCGAGCGCATATTGTCGAAATAAACGGCGACACTTCAAAATGATATTCTCATTATTCGGACGATGCATCATACGATAGTCGTAGTAGTTCATGGAGCTGAGGTTCTTACTTGTCGGAAGGCCTGCAAATGCGAGATCGAACTGTTGAAGGATCAAGTGTTAATTAACATTTTACCTGCAATTGGATTTAGCATTTTCATCGTAATGTTATATCCAAATTGCCCCTGCCAATGAATGATGGGGTTCTGCAGAGCGTCATATGATCTATGCGTTTCGGATATTCCTTGTATCGGTCCAACGGCTCTTCGCTGAAGGGCAATATCTCGGCTGTGTGCTTGATCGCCAACAATTGTCGAATGACGTTTTTTGTCACTCCTATTTGCCCTCTGTACCGCCTATCGATTTGATCATCCTCCGACGAAATGAAGTACACCTGCAGATATTGGTGTGCGTCTTCGTTTACTGGCAAGAATGACCCCATCCCATGGTAAATTTAGCCTTGAATCTCTGAACCCGAATTGTGCAGTGTAGAATCCCGTGTCATTGTTAGAACAGGTGTCTTACCTTGCAAGTCGGCATGAAACCAGTTTCTTGAAAGATTTTTGTTCCGAACGAAGTCATACGGAAACTGTTGTTATACTGTCGAATGTTCTTGAGAAAATCTTCCGATTCAAACAACGATTTCAATGGCTCCGGAGGTGCATCTAAGGGAACTAATTTCACTTAGCCACTCGCATAGCAAAGACCGGGCGTTTCGCGTTTGAATTTTAGCGCGTTGCAATGTTGGCACACAATAGTCATCGCTCCAATATCGAAAATCGCATCACCACCGCAGTTTTCTGTTGGTTCATACCGAAATGCCAGTCGCTCGTATGTCGGTAACGATGCGCGTCTTGTCACTCTTCGATTTGAACTTGGTTGCTCTCTCCCAGCAGCAGTACGATTTGACGCAGTTCTCATTAGATGCACTCTCAAATTGCTTGCCTATTGATCTGGTCTTATGCGATGTGCCATTCTGTCCACTTCTCTATGTGCTTCCGCGTTCTTCTTCATCTTGTTCGTCGGTCAATATTTGCGCGCATTGGTCTTGGCATTTTTTTTAACCTTAAATCAACTCTATAAAAGCTATGAAACTGTTGAAGCGATGCACAAAATCAAAACCAGCGCTGTTGGCAAACGTATTCCATTAACTTGAAATTCTGGAAACAAACTCTCAGATCCCCAACTCCAACTATCGTAAAATGCGAAAAATGCGAATTAATCGATTATCCTGAATTTTCTTTCTGCCTAAACCTGAAATACAGCAATACCATATCTTTCAAATTTATATATAACTAATGCCTATGGCCGTAGTCTACTTAACCTACCTTAACTATAATCGAGCACTCGTAGCCTCTCGCACTGGGTGGTCACCATCCCAATTGCAATTTCGGGCGCCTGTTATTCCTCAACATCTTGAACAAGCATCACAGAGATGTAACCAATGCCATAAAGCATCGGTCGTCTTGCAGAGGCGATGCCTCATGTTAACGAATGCGGCCTTTCCACGAGATTAGATTCCTCTAACTATCTCCCTTCTTGTGTTCTGTTTCTCGGCATCGATCCGATCCCTGTCCGTAATCGCGGGACTAAATGGAGGTGGAGGAATATTGGCAACATACCCGTCGTAGCCGCTTGTCCCTCGCGCAATGGCGGTGGTGGTATATTAGCGGTATACCATCCCTGCTCTGTACTAGCCCTCTAGCATCAATATGGGTAAAAGCCTCTGGCGAGATAAAGCCCGATAGAAGTGAGCTCTCATTGGGTAATAGGCCCCAAAGATCAGCCCATGTGCCTTCCAATCACCTTAATCAGAAAATTGTTAATTCTATTTAGATTAGCCCCATCGTAAAGGACTTTGTTGGGATAATGTTTTTTGTACTCTTATTCTGGTGTTCTGTACAAGTCGAGACAGGTCCTAAGACACTGCCTTTCAAACACCCGAATTCTATCCATCTAATACGCGCTACATTGAACCACACGGGGCAACCATACGCAATGACTGGTCTGATTAGAGCCACATAGTATAGGACCTTCTTCCTGCAGACAAGTTGACTGCTGTGAAACAGCCGTCTTGTCAGGGCTAAATTCTCCTTGGCCCCAACAGGGCAAGCACCTAAATGTTTGGCAAAATACAAACACTTATCGAGCCAGATACTACGCTTCTCACCCCTGATGGCAGTCCGTGCTGTCCAATAATGGCCAAATGTCGCCGGTTATATCTGGTATCCCTATTGTGTAAGTCTACCATATTACAATAGTTTTTAACTTGTTTTGTTTTTTTTTTATGTGGCCTCGAAATCTATTATTGGTTGTGGTGATAGATAGGAAAACAAGTTTCCTGATTCCTTATGTGCTGCTTGTCTTTCACCACATGTCCTCCCCTTTATTCCTTTTAATATACTTTTGCATGACTGGCTATTACTGATATTATGAGTCCCATCAGTGGACTCTCGTTCCATGCTCAGCATGAGTAACCAAAAGAC
This sequence comes from Volucella zonaria, assembly GCA_963966105.1. NCBI lineage: Eukaryota > Metazoa > Arthropoda > Insecta > Diptera > Syrphidae > Volucella > Volucella zonaria. Next base: position 107,159,412 of record OZ014532.1, on the reverse strand, counting down.
TGATCTAAGAGTGTGTCACCTTAATGCTCAAAGTTTATTTCCCAATCTAGATAAGTTCAAGGATTGATGTTGTTTGCGTCAGTAAATCCAGGTTCAGTAAAGGCGTTGGTAATGGTATTTATAAAGTAAACGGTGTTTCTGATTATAGACTTGTTCGAAGGGATATGATAGGCCGAGTGGGTAGTGCTGCTGCGATTTACGTAAGTACTGGGCTAAGAATGTCTCGTGTCTCACTCTGTTTTATCGCTATTTCCACCATCAGTGTTCTATAGAAATCGCCAGTTGCATTCCGCACCTTCAAACTTTTAACCGTAACACCCGTCTCGCTATGAATGCTCATCAGGATACCCTCAAGCCCACTTTCGGACGTATACTCTAAAATATCGTGATTCGTTCCTAAGCCGTACAACTCGCTTATGGAATGCGCTGCCTAGCTCTTTATTTCCTAGTCATTATAACTTTCAAACATTTAAAACCAACGTTCACCGGTACTTATCTTTTCATCTTACCTGATTTTCCTTCGCCCGAGCTGTGTGCAAACATTTTAAGGCTACTTAAATTCCTTGGACGTGTGCAAATTATAAAAAAACAAAACAAAAACGTTCAGCGTAGTAACGTGAATGAAATTGGCTAGGTTAAGTTAGGTTAAACAGGGGTAGGATGGATATACCACCACGCAGGCGCCAGACATCAAAACGGTCCCTTAGCGATTCCTGTGGAACCAGTTGAATTTCTCTTCAAATGGTAAAAACCTGAACAATCTCCCTGGTGAAAGACCCAATTTCCCTGCAAAGGCCAAGAAGGCATTTGAAGTTTGTTCCGTCTATTTCCTCTAGGTTTTCGAAAAAGTATTTCCTTAAAATTTTTTTTTGACCACGCGATATTGCCTCGCATATACACAATATGTGTGTTATGTCCTCAACAGTTTGCAGATCACCACAGAATCTACAAATATTCGTATCTGACAATTTGAGTGTTTTTGCGTATTTCAGGAGGAGACAATGTAATGCCAATATTCCCACTACTGTCCTAAGCTTATCCGTGTTTAATTTTATTAACTTCCAAGATCTTTTGCAGTCAAAAAGCTTCTAAAAAGCCTTCGATACCCTGTGTCCTTCAAGGCTTGACCACCTTAGGTTGGCAAACTTTGTGATTTTTCCCTCCATAGTGCCTCTCACTACGCAAAGGGGTGGTTTGTTGTTTGCAACCTCAATGTTGTCGAGTAGTCCTCCTTTTCTTTCAAGCTAAGACCACAGTGTCCTGCCACCCAGCACAGTCTTATCCGGTTGCCTTCAGCAATGGGCTCCTGACTGTATCAGAGTTGACGTTGGTTGATTCCATTGCCTTGAGTGCGGCCTGGCTATTATCTGCATTAGCTCAGCCGCCCAGAGGACAGCCAGAACCTCTGATTGGAAGACACTGCTTCCGTCCGGGAGTCTTATAGACACTCTTAGTTCTGGGTCTTCTAAGAAGATACCAGAATCTTTTCCTTCCTCTGTTCTTGAACCATCAGTGAAAATTGCAATTTCATGTGACCTGATTATTAAATTTTTTCCCAGTCCTCCCTCTCCGGATAAATTATATCATACGGAATGTCAAAGTCGACCAAGGAAGGATTTCATCCGATAGAATTGGATTGCCGGCCAGTAGCTCCGCTAGGACAGTGCCATGTCCAAAACTACTGCTCTTGAAGTAACCCAGATTAGTGAGTTGTATCGCACTGTTGCCAGCATATTTTTTGATCTCTAAATCAAGCGGTGTTTTGTGTATAATGGTGCACAATGCTGCAGTAGGTGTGGTACGGAGCGCACCACCATACTAGTACGCCATATGTAGGTATGGGTCTTACCACTATCGTATATAGCCAGTACACCAAATCAGGTTTTAAGCCCCAAATTTTTCCTACCGCTCTTTTCCAGATAAAAAGGGCATTATATGCCTTTTTGGTTCTCTCAGTTACATTAAGATTCCAATTCAGTCTTTGTCCAGAATCATACCCAGATACTTCGCGCTGTCCGAAAGTGGCAGTTCCACTCCGTTGAGTATGAAATTGGTATGTCCTTATAGAATTGAAGTCCCCAACAGGTGATCTCCTTATTGGATCTGTTTAAAGACCTAACAATGTTTCACCTATCTTCAATCTCCTAGAATCTGTCTTCATATTCTATTCGCAGAGCATCGCCGTTGGTGATTTAAAGAGTGATCTTCTGGTTGAAAGGAACACCACTGACGGCACTCAATACCACAAACGCTACACACTTTACAAATGGGTCGAGTACTCTTATAGAAGTCTTTTTTATGACTAGTTTTCCGCACCTGCTATCTCCAAACATGACTTGCTACTTCTTCCATCTAGGTTTAGTGTCCAAGACTGAAAAATGTAACCAAGTGCCGCTCTTACTGTATAAATGGCGTACTAAGCATAGTAAGATCGTGTGATGTTCTTCTCCTGCCGAATCTACCATTCCGAAAGCGTTTTCCTCATATCAGTTTTCGTATTAGTAGGTTGATGCCCAGATATTTCAGTTTAAATCTACGCAATTCCTTCCTCGTGAATCCATTTGGAAGCTCATCGGGGTGGCAGGTAGCTCAATCAAATGATTTCCAGAGTAGCGTTTGCAAAGACTTTAGTCGGCCACTGAGGCATCCATGATGCATCATGCCATTACCCCATTCCAACGAGCTACAACCGAGTAAATACAAGTACCCCACAACCGTCTACTTTTGAATGGATCATGCATGTCTCCGTGGTCGACTTTACTTCTTATATGTTGCTTGCTTTGTACTAAGTGGGGCAAAAATCATCACCCTATCGGGTGGTATGCCGGCAAATATCATTTCTTCTTCGACATTTGTGCAGCAAACAGATACAAAATATACGTCAACAAAACATGAATCGCTATACTTCTAAAGAACGCGGAATAATTGTTACAATTTTTTCCGAAATAATTCGTCTGTTGTGTTGACGCAGCGTGAATTTCGACCCAGATTTCCCCGTCGTCCGACACCATCTGAGCAAATACTACGACATTTAGCCTTTCCTCTAGAAGAGAATGAGGCAATACGAGATGCTGCCAGGTCTGGCCGCCACGGAGCAGCCATTCTGCTGAGATTATCGCAGCTGTGTTTGAAGTTGTCGCTGAGGCCCCGGAGTATCGACCAGAAGAAGTGCTACGCAATTGGACACCAATCGGCAGTCTTTACAGAGAATTTTGGTGAAAGACTATAAGATGTTCTCTTCCAAAGTGCAGTTAGTGCATCAGCTGTTAGCTATTGACCGCCAAGCGCGTGTAACCTATGCCCAAGCCATCCTGGATCTCGTGAATAAGAAAATTACAGTGGGGGCCTGCATGGCGATTGATCGGAAAACCACTGACTGTTCAAAGCACGGATTGGACCAGTAGCGCAACAATCAAGTTCGTAATATAGTGCTTGCTTTACCTCCTCGACGTGGTCCCCGGGCAACTACGTGTATAAATCCTTATACAGGTAGGCCGAATTGGAAGTGCGCGATTGTCTAGGGTAACCTAGACTAGGTAACCTGAGCCAGCAATCCGCGTTACCGAAACCAGCGCGCTACGGAAACCGACTTAATGCCTCGGATAAGGACTGATAACACGTTGCCGACCTTTGGCTATCATACCCGGACTAAGATTGGTTTCTGGAATGTGAAGACGCTCCTTGACTCTCAGAGTGAAGGACTTCAGAATGTCAGATTATTTCAATTAGAGCATGAGTTTATGCGATATAAGCTGGACATATTGGGAGTAAGCCAGATAAGATGGTTAGATGCGGGTGAGTACCAATCCCCAACGCGTAACACTGTATTACTCTACTCCGGAAGACCAACCGGAAGCCTCCGTGGATATGGAGTTGGACTGCTGTTAACACCTACACCACGTAGAGGCCTAATCTCCTGGCAGCCGCTCGGTGATAGGATTTTAACGGCCAGATTCCGGACGAGAGTACGTCGCGTTACCATTATACAGTGTTACATCTCCACGGATAGTTCATCTGAGGAAGAAAAGGGGACCTTCTACAACCAATTGAGAGCTGTTTATAAAGCAACACCCAGCGGCGACATTGTCATTGTGATGGGGGACCTTAATGCCAAGGTAGGCAGCGACAACGAAGAGCTCAAACATGTTATGGGACGGCAAGGATTAGGCAACCGCAATGACAACGGCGAAAGATTTGTTGACTTTTGCAACGCAAATCGCCTTGTCATAGGTGGCACCATGTTGGAGCACAAGGCCTGTCATAAAATCAGTTGGGTGTCAACTGACAGGCAAGCAACCGCCAACTAAATCGACCATTTTGACCATGTCCAATTACGCACTGCTCCCGTTCGCAGATCTAATAACCCAAGAACACCTAGGTTCAAGGTAAATCGACTGAGAGTTCCAACAGTGCACCAATAACTAAGGGACCATCTCTCACGAGGAGTGGAAACAATCAGCAGTTCACTGCCCGCCACCATCCAAGACCATTGGTGTGCTGTGAAAACTGTTTTCACATCAGGTGCTGAAAGGATTGTCGGGCGATCGCAGGGAAGACATAGAGCGTGACTTTCCGAGGATACCTGGAGAAGGATCAATGAACAAAAACAACTAAGAGCTCGAATTGCAGCAGCTCCAGCAGCAGAGATGACCGAGGTAGAGTCCCTGTATCACAGGAAGATGAGAGAAGTACAGGGTACCTTGAGAAGTGACAAGCGCAATTACATCAATGCGCTGGCTACGCAAGCAGAAGAAGCAGCAGCGAGGTGCGACAGCAGAACCGTTTACAGAATCACCAAAGAACTTATAGGTGGCCGAAGCTCTACTCAACACCCAGTGAAAGGCTCACACGGTTCGTTACTGATATCAGATGAGGATCAACTGAAGAGATGGAAGGAGTAGTTTGCTTCGGTTCTAAACCGCCAGCAATATGCACTCAAGTCAGAATGAAGTGTCCGTAGAAAGAAGTTCCCGAATTCGCACCACGTACCCCAGTAAGGCCGCTGAATGCGGCCTTGCTAACAGGAAATGGAGGAATTCGATGGACTCTTACATCTGAACTCAAACACCTTGACTACGCCGACGATGTATGCCTTCTGTCTCACAGAATAATGGACCTTCACCAAATTACAACAAATGTGGAGAGGGAAGCAGACGTCGTTGGGCTGAAAATTAAAATGATCAGCCAAAGACCAAACTCATCAACTCATATATGTATTGCTGGACAGACGGTTGAGAGAGTAGAGAGTTTCCAATATCTTGGGAGTATTGGGTCAAACCATGGCGGAACCGGACTGGATATAGCCAACCGCATACGCAAAGCAAAATCTGCGTTTGGGATGCTATCCACAGTTTGGCGAAGTAATGCAATAACGTTGAATCCGTCGAATCCGTGCTACTATATGGATGTGGTACCTGGAGGGTGACCATCACCATCACGAGGAATCTACAAACGTTTGTCAATAGGTGCCTACGCTGCATCTTAAGGATATTCTGGTCAAACCGTATCTCTAATGAACAGCTTTATCAGAGAACGCACCATGAACCTATAGGCACAACCATACGACAACGAAAGTGGCAGTTTATTGGTCACACTCTCCGAAAGGGTGATAGGTCCATAGCTAACCAAGCGATGCAATGGAACCCACTTACTCAGGACGGCAGGATTCGCGGCATTCCTAGGAGAACGTGACGCAGAACAGTTGAGATGGAAGCACGGCAACTGGGAAAAAGTTGGGGAGAAACCGCACTCGATGGCGCGTAGGCATAGTAGAGGCCCTAGGACCCACAAAGGGATACAGGAACGAATGATGAAATGAAAATTATAGCTTCTGGGGCACCGAAAATCCGCGTATAACCCACGAAGAGCTATTACATCCGCTCTAAGTTACAGCGTGGTGTGCCGTCATCGGGTCTTATTTTTCCGAAAACGCCGCGAGCCAACCGACTACTGTGAACGGCGAGCGCTACAGAGTCATGCTCAACGACTTTCTCCTTCCCCAATTGGATGAATTGGGACAGGAGAACGTGTGGTTCCTGTTGGAGCAATAGCGCATACTGCACGGGCCAAAACCGAAATTCTGAGGGCTGCATTTCCGAGTCGCGTATTCTCTCGTTTTCGCGATTTGAACTGACCGGCAAGATCGTCTGATTTAACTTCTTTTTGTGGAATTTTTTCAAATCACGAGTCTGTGTCAACAAGACGAGAAGCCCTCAAAAGAATATCCGTCAAGAATGCGATGATCTGTCGCCGAAAGTTCCGGCAAGAGTGATGGAAAATGCCACAAATCGGGCCCGAGTGGTCATCAATTCTAGTGGCTGCCGCCGATATCATTTTCTCGACTCAATGGAAAAAAACTTAAGGCAACAAGTAAACACAATCCAATAGCAAAACAAAAGTTGTTGATTCATAAAAAAAATGACAGCCAAAGAACTTCAGGTGTCAACTTTTGCGCCACCTCTTTTATGATTACCCAAAATACGGCTTCGAAGGGATTAGACTAAGACCCATAAGTAAGTAAGCATTTGTTTTTGATGTTTTGTTATTCCTAAATCATATATACGGATATGAAGCTCAATTTCAATAAATGCCTTAAACGATTGTGTTCGAAAATCAGTGGCACACACAAATAATAACTAAAAAATGGAAAAAATCCTGTTCAATCCACCATAGGAAGCCTTTATTCTTTCTTGGTAAAAACGAATCCGTATACATAAGTATCAGTATCAACGTTTTATCTTGGCTCGAAGCAACTCTCAGTCTAAAACCTAAGCATTCCCTACCAAGAAATCAGGGGAACTACCTTCAATAAATTAGGGGCTCATTTTCTCGCAACATGCAGTGATAATTTAATTTATGAACGATACGCCCAAACGTAACAGCTTCGTGCTCATAAAATCACACCAAGCGTGGGTTGATCTAGGATACGTGATGTAACTTGATCTGTGTTCTTGTGTCCTCAAGAAGAAAATCACTACACCAGCCATTAGATTTACTCCGAGAATAGACCAATAATCGTCATCAGATACAAGTACACAAAGATTTGATTTTTCTTTTTATTGAACTATTCAGCGTACTGAAGGATGTTGTTTTTTTTTTTTTTTAGATACCCGTACACTTAACGTCGGATTTCTTTTCGTATTTCCTGAAGCCTCTGATGAAAAAAAAAAATTAAAAGGAGGGAAAATATCCTGTCAAATGGCCTTAGGGTGGCAAATAAATTTCTATCGATTGCAATTGGAATTGGAGCAACTTCCGAGGGAATTTGTCGTTGATTTTCGAATTTGGCTCTATTTTTTGAGTACAATGTGGAGAATGTGTATCTAATTTAATGAGCCGATGAGAATGTAAACATTATTTCTTTATTGTGTATAAAAATATGTACTCGTATATTGCAAAATTTGGGACGGGACGTCGGAAATCGGGAAGATTGCAAGCTGCGAATATGTGGTTAGAGGTTGAAAAAGAACTGCTCAGGGGTATCTCAGTGATATACATACGAGTAAATAATTTGGCAGTAGAAAGAGATATAAAATCTCATTCAGTTCATTTTTTATAGCATCTTATTAAAAAGGAACGCATAACCCGGCCAAACTGTTGGGAATAAAATTCCAATTAATTTTCCGGTCTACGAGTACATGGTGATTTTCTTCGAAAAGAAAAAAAAAATTCTATTTTGTCAGGAGAGTGCGAACTGTTCTTTTTATGCCGCACGATGTGAGTTTGTAATTTTCTAAAAATTCTTTAAAATAAATCTAACAAAAGATTATATTCGCGCCTGTATATCGTGCCGTTGTTCGCGGTAAATCATGTTGGAAACAAGACACTCACATCCTTACTTCAGAAATGGACTAACTTCGATCTCAGTAAATTCAATTTCAAATACAGAGGCACGTGTATTTAACAAGCTACGATAGGTAGATGTAACATTACCTCAACCGTCTCGCACAGGAATAGAAACCGGCAGAATTTTGCGAGAGCCGATTGTCAATTAAGAAGAACAAATCGGGGACGAAATATTACATACCCTCCGAAGGATGCGCAAAAATCGAAATTCTTCAAAAAATGATGAATGCCACTCGGATGTCTACCCGCAGTATAAAGTCAAAAGCAACACGAAAAATTGTAACAACACCCGATAAATAAGTCCATGGCACCTACTTTGAACATTTTGCAGCGAGTTCTAGACAATCGATAGTGCGATATCCTTGCCTAGTCCAGAAATCTGGAGGAGAAAGGGCTTGTTTAAAGAAAAATTTTTTAATCAACCGTGTACCAGCAGAATCCCCGTCACGGTGATCCCGTGAAAACGGCAATCAAAAGCAATGTTCGATTCAAGGAGCAATCGGCTTATACCAGTCAGCGAGGGGACTCATCTTATGTTACAGTCGTTGGGACTTCTCCAGCCAAAAACAAAACCAAAAAATACTGCCGAAATAGATGCGGGAAATCTTAATAAGGAACGGGAAGTAAAGCCGACGTTTCGAGGGCAGAAGAATTCCCTGGGAGAAGAAGTACCAGCGGAGACGTACCAGACACAGGTCGAAAAGAATTAAAAATTTGAAAAAAAGCCATATCGAGTGAGTTGTAATAGAAAAAATTTAAAAAATCATAGAAAAGCTCTCGGGAACCGGAGATTCGAGCATTGTGTGTTTTTTTTTTTTAAATTCTTTGAATCTGCTGGAAAAGGCTCCTGTGGTGATAGAGCAAGGTAACATGGGTGTCAGGTGTGGGATTGCGATCGCAATTCAAATCTGAAGCAAACTATGATAAGCGAAATGGAGCCAGGACGACAAGAAGAAGGTAAATCCGCGAGGTCGAGCGAGTGTACTCAGTTGCGCAGTATGCTATAGGAGTACATGGTAGACTTGGTAGGCCAGAGCCAATCCAGGGAGAAAGAACAGACAGAATAGAAGCAGGAGTATGCAGTAAAAGGTTAGCCAACAGATGGTGTGAATGTTGGCTGTCAATTACTGTCATTTACTGAATTCAATGTGCTTGGTCCTTTTGACAATTTTAGACATGGAGTCGTGTACGATTTGTCGGGCGATTTGTAAAAGTAACATTTCGTAAAATTCGTGGATTTTTCGGTCACCATAAACGTCGTAGTGAGTCCGGAATTCGTGCAATGGCGAAGCGTTTTGAAGAAACTGGTTCGGTATCGGATGAAACTCCATATCAGCATGCTCGACCAGCATGTACACGCCAAATCATCACCACTGTGAGAGAAAGTGTTCAAAACCAGCCAGGCACCTCAATTTGTCGCCGAAGTCAGCAATTGGGCCGCAATTATGGCACTTTACGGCGAATCTTAAAAGTTGATCTTCATTTGCCAGCCTATAAAATCCAAATTACACAATAATTGAAGCCTTTGGACCATCTACGATATCGCCGATTTGTTAACTGGATCTTGGATCGCCAGAACAATTTATCATCGAATTTGGTCTTTTCCGTTGAAGCCCATATTTGGATGGATGGGTACGCAAATAAACAAAATTGTCATTTCTGGGAACCGGAAAACCCATACGAGATTCAAACTAATGCATCCCAAAAAAAGTCACTGTATGATGCGGATTATGGATTGGTGGCACCATTAGCCCGTACTTTTTCGAAGATGAGCCTGGAGAGACAGTTACAGTGAATGGAGAATGTTACCGCAATATGTTGACTGGCTATTTTTCCCAAAATTGAATGAATTGGGTTTGGACGATCTCAGGTTTCAAGAGGATAGTGCTACCGCCCGCACAAGCCATCAATCAATCAATTTATTGCATGCAAAATTTGAAGATCGCGTTATTTCGGTTAGAGGTGAAGTTAACTGGCCTGCGATGTCATGCGATTTGACATTTTTAGATTTCTTCTCGTGAGGTGATTTGAAGGGTAAGGTCTATGCCACTAACTCAGTGGCAACATCATATCCAAACTGAAATTACGGCCATTGACCCACTTATTCTTCAAAAAAGTCATCGATAATTTTGACCGTCGGATGGTAGCAGCTTACAACCGAAGCCGTGTTAGTCATATGACCGATGTTGTATTGTATTCATAATTGCCATAGACCTAACTTCATTAAACAATAAAATTCCAAGTCGATTTCGCATTAAATGTGTCTTTAGTTTAATGAAAACTTTCACACTTGCAGTTGGCTCACCCTTTATAAAGTTCTGCTATTGTGAAAAGGGTCGGGGATCTAGAAGCTAAGGCGCCTTTCCTTTATGAATGAAGTAAACAGTAGCCAGCATTCGTTTCCAGATGACGTAGAAGGCAGTGAAGCGCGTGCTAAAAATATACATCAACGTCATCAGGAAGCCACAAATCTGCAGCAAGTGGATATGCAAATGAGCAGAAAGACAGCTACGACTTTGGCAAGTGATGTGTTCCAACGTCGTTACTTCGGACCAAAACGCTTATACTGTTGATTTTGCAACCTTTCGATGGTACCTGTTCCTGGGCTAGCTATGAACGATAGTTTGAAATTGCTTCGCGTTGTGCTCGTTGGACTGGAAAAGAAAAAGCAGATACCCAGGCGATGCAATAACATGGAGGGGCGCCTGTTAAGTGCACTGCCAGAAAGCGGCGAAGTTGAATACGGATCGTTGACGAGTCTACTGCGGCAAGGTTTCGGTGAAAACACTACGTCTAGCTAGATTTTGTGACACTTAGACGTCCCTCTGCACTATCAGATGCCGTGAACGTAGCATAAGAATTTAGTGCAAGAACGAGAAGAAGCCGTGTGTTTAATGCGGAAAGTAAACTTACTTTACAACGAATTGTACGAAAAAAGCGATACAGTTCGAAAAACTTAGAAGTACAGGCAACATGAAGCTGTTACCCATAATTCGTTCTTTACAAAGCGCTCTTAAGACAAGAAATTTAAGCCGTACCCACGAGGGTGACAGGAAGACGAACGAAAACCAAGAAATATCAAGAGATGCTTTCGAGGGAAGTCTGTGTTTATACGGTTTTGTGGAAAGAAAAAGCTGCTCTCTAATCGGGGACTATGGAGTAAATATTTCCACCTTAGCATCAACCTATCCGAGAATATTTTGGCAAAACGCCCCGAGTCAAAGTTGGTGTGTATAGCCGGTAAGGCCATATGGAGTCATGGGATGGTACTTTGAACTTTTAAAAAATGTCGACCAAAATTCAAGACTGAAAATTTCCGCTACTGCTGCCATCTGTTGGTCAAAAGCTACCAGCAACGAAAGAGATCTTGATAGAGTTCAAAATCCCATATAATGTTGAAGGATGTGCAGCGATAGTTGAACCTAAATTAGGGTTACGCCCCTCCCTACCAACTTCCACTCTGCTTGGTGGAGTGAGGGAAGGGGCGCAATCAACGCCCGGACAATTTACCGACAGCAACCCATTCGCTTCAGATGTTCACCAACATCAGAAAGGGAACAGCTTCGCTTCCTTGGCGTCAACCGAATCGGAAGACGAAGAGGAAGAAATGGAGTCAATTAGTAGTAGCATCAAAATGCTACAACAACGAGTACTAGCCATTAAAGGAAAGCAAATGCTAAGAAGGAAGAGGGAAGAGCAACAGCAATCCCAGCAGCAACAACAAACGCAGCTAACTCAAAATCAGAGCCAACAACAACAAACAAACACAATAGCGCAGGTGCTACACAAACATCAACAAAAACTTAAAAACCACCAGCAAAAACAACAAGTGCAACCACAACAACGGCAGCAGCAAAAACAGCAGCAGCAGCAGCAGAAACAACAACAGCAGCAGCAAAAACAACAGCAACAGCAACAACAACAGCAGAAACAGCAAATTGCAAAACAAAGGGTTCCACCTATAAATACATACAAAATGGAACTCAAAGAGACAATAGAACTGTGTAAGTCGGCCATAGGCAACAACTTTTTTATAAAAAGATTATCATTAGATAGGCATGCGATCCACTGTAACACAGTGGAGCGCTATCATACAATTAAAAGTTTATTGAAAGATTCGACGACGGAGTTCTTCTCCTACACCCCGAAGGGGGAGAAGCTGCAGACAATGCTGCTGAGGGGGTTAGAACCGTCGACTGATCCGGAGGAGCTCCTTGCACTGCTGAAAGAGAAGGAGTGCGAAGGGCTCAAATTCGTGGGGGTCAAGCCATTTGTCACGGCTAGAGCCAAAAGGGAGAAGCGGAAACTGCCGTTCTTCCTGGTCCAGCTAAGTCCCAACAGCAAACTGGATGGTCTAAGGAGTATAAAAGTCCTGGACTACCAGGTTGTACACTGGGAAAAATTAAAGAGGAGCGAAAACATTTTACAATGTGTTCGCTGCCAAAGGTTCGGGCACGGCGCGTCGAACTGCGAAATGCAGCCTCGATGCGTGAAGTGTGGAAAGAACCACAAGTCAGAGGAATGCGCTCTAGGCAAGGACGGAGCGTCGGAAAAAAGCCAACTCTCTTGTGCTTTATGTAGGAACACGGGACACACCGCAAATTATCGGGGTTGTCCCAAATTCCAATACATCAAAAGAGTAAATCTGGCTCGGCAGCAGAAAGTGGAAGTTAAACGTCCACTCGTGCAGGCACAAACACCAGCCGTTACTCCCCAAGTTACCTACGCCCAAATGGCGGCAGGTAGGGGAACTACGGTACAACAAGCAAAGGTAGCTTCTCAGGCCCCAGCGCCTAGAGCACCTGAACCTGTACCTGACATGCTGGCTATCTTGCTCTCTATTCAGGGGCAGATGGCTCAGCTTCAGCGTCAAATACAGGAACAGGCTAAGCGGGTAGATCAAATATACGCGCTGCTGCCGGGCCTAACGCACCTCCAGTCGTAATGGGTACGTACATGGCGGAGCAAACCCTGAAGGTCCTTGCAGTGAATGTTAATTCACTGATTAGGTTCGAACGAAGAGCCGCACTGTTTAAGTTGCTTAAAGACCAAGCCCCTGATGTGCTTTTGGTTAGCGAAACTAAGCTTACCAAAAGACACAAAATGAGGCACAGAAGATATGAAATATTACGAAGAAACCGACCCAATTCTATTCAAGGAGGTGGTGTTGCGATCTTTGTAAAAAAGGGACTGCGTTTCAAAAGAGTATACAGTCGTGTAGTACGTAGGTTTCAGGTGCTGGAAGCATGCATCATGTATTTCCCTCTCCGTAGTGGAAAAAGCGGTTATACATGGTGTCTGTTTATGCATCTAAGGCTACTCAATCCACTTTATTCATCTCAGAGCTCGATACACTGTTTCGATTCCTGAGGCTGGAATTGGAGGAGAATTACTTTATTATCGGCGGAGATTTCAACGCCAAACATAGTGATTGGGGAAATAATACACCAAATACTAGAGGGAACCTACTATTCAATTGGTGGGGTCAGCACAGTGTGATGTATCGACTCGACCTCAAAGCCACGGATAGTCCGTCGTTTCCGAGACACGGGTCCTATCTGGATCTTCTGCTGTTCGATTCACGAATACAACTGACATGCACTAACCAACAAACTACAAACTGTCTACGCACTTTCGTGTATGACAGTGACCATTGCGGTCTCAGCACCGAAATAACTGTTCCCAACGAAATTGCGGAATTGGATGAGTTTGTGCAAAGGCATTCCTACAATTATAGTAGGGTGCGTTGGACACACTTCACCAGAACACTGACTAGAGCACTCTCCTCGAATTCGCTCTACCCACCGTCCAACAGAAATCTGTCAAACGAGGAGATTGACAGGTATCTAAAACTAATGGACGAGACAATTAAACGAACTATGGACAAAACGATACCTCGGTATCAACACACTGACGAAGAAGACTTATTCCGCAACGCAACTATTGACGCACTGCACCGACAAAAAAGTAGGCTGCTGTCAAGACTAAAAACCTTGTACAGACAGTTTACTGACAGACATAACCCGGAGATCATGACATTGAAGTCGTCGATTAAAAACCTCCAAACATTAATAAAAGAAAATTACAGAAATTCTGTAAGTTTGTATTGGAACAACAAAATTCGGGCTGTAAACACCAGCAACCCGAATATGTTCCCGCAAATAAATAAAATATTTCGGAGAAATAATCAAAACGACCTTCCATGTCTTAAAATCGCTCGAACGACGAACAACGAACAAATACTTGTAGCAGCAGGCATTGATCCAAATGAGGCCGTTGATGATGACAACTTCTTTGTGGTCGAGGATCCGCAGGAGAAGGTAGAGGCTATAGGAGCGACTTTCCAGGAAGTGTACAAGGCGAATGACATCATTGAACCGAACCACGACCTGGAAAGTCGAGTCCTTATGCACAATGCCTGCCTTCGAAATGAAATTGTGAATTGGCGATTCGAGAGCTCGGGTTTCACCCAGTTCAGTGACGAGAATATGGCAAATAATGTCATCACCAACGAAAGGGTATTACCACCTTTCATTGCGAAGGAAGAGCTCCAAACGATCTTCGAATCACTTAGAAGTAAGAAATCAGTGGGAACCGATGAAATACCGAACATTGTGCTTCGACATCTCCCACTAGTAGCGGTGGACATTTATACCACCCTGTTTAATAATGCAATGAATAATGCACATTATCAAGCGCATTGGAAAACTGCGGTGGTACATCCCATCCCCAAAAGGGATAAAGATACTTCCAATCCGGCGAATCTCCGCTCGATCAGTCTTCTTCCAAACATCAGTAAGGTTTTCGAGAAGGTGATCAATAGAGTCCTGACTAAGTGGGTTGAGGACAAACATATAGTTCCGGATAATCAATTCGGTTTCAAGGCGGGGCATGATATCATTCATGCTGCGTCTAAACTGGTTTCCGATATCCAATGGAACAAAGGCAAGAAACAGTGCACTGGTGCCTGCCTGATTGACTTGGAAAAAGCCTTCGATACCGTATGGTTAGAGGGACTCTTTTTCAAGCTGGACAGGTTGGGCATTAGTAAACCACTGCTGTATATTCTTTTTGATATGCTCTCCAGTAGACAGTTCATCGTGAAGAATGGCGATGTGACTTCTGCTGGAATATTTAACATTAAAAACGGTCTGCAACAGGGTGCGGTAAATTCGCCGATCCTATTCAACATTTACACAAGTGATCTGATAGGTTCACTTCCCCATGCCATAGCGTACGCAGACGACTTAATCGCGTACAGATCAGGTCCAAAAATCGAGGTCATTAATATGCTTTTGCAACGTGACTTCGACAAAATTAAGCAATATTGCGATGACTGGAAGTTGAAAATCAACTTTCAGAAGTCGGAAACCATTCTGTTTAGGACGCCTTTGTCTGGGGCCTCTAGGGATACCAGAAAGAATTGGCGAAAGTTCTCTATCGTCGGACAACATGGACAGCCACTTGCTTGTCGAAATGTAGTCAGATACCTTGGGATCTGGCTAGATCAATATCTATATTTTAACAAACATATAGATGTTGCTCTGGCCAGAGCCAGAGGTGCTTTTGCCCTTACAAGGAGACTGTTTTACAACAGCCAACTCGACACGAGGGTGGAGGTGATCTGCTACATGGCCCTTATCCGGCCCATGCTGGTATTCGGGTGTCCCGTGTGGTTTAATGTACGAGCAAGCTTAATGGAAAAGATTCGGGTGTTTGAGAGGGCTTGCCTTAGGGCTTGTCTTCGGTTATACAGAACACCAGAGTCTGAGTACATAAAATTCTATCGCAATGAGGTCTTGTACAATAGGGCGAACCTAATAAGAGTGGACAATTTTGTTATTAAGTTGACTCGAAGGCACATTGCAAGAGCAATGACCTCATCGAACAACCTGATCTCCGGGGCTTACTACCCTAATTATATGTATCACGAGAGAGTTCGCTTAGACGGCTATGTTCCTCCAGAAGCGTTTCTCTACCTTGATAGCAAAGGTCTGATCCAGGACAGATTGGCTGTGCCGCTAATCTTCCACGTTGCTCGCACAGCTGCGGACAGGCGACTCAACTACGACAGAGACGTCGCACACGGCAGTGCGGAGCGTCTCCGGTTCAGTAGAGCGGTAGGGAGTCGCGACATGAGGGATGTTGCTCGGCAGCACCAACAATTTTGGTGGCTTTTAGAAGGAGGGGATGCTTCGTCGTCGAATTCCTCCAATTCTTAGTAGCTTCATGTGAAGCAAAGTGGGAAATTTTTCTTTTAGCCATGGCCGGCTTACATAGTTTTAAGTAGGAGTAAGTTAGATTTAAGAAAAAAAAATATATAAAAACCAAAAAAAAATTAATAAAAATAAAAAATTTCAAAAAAAAACATACATCTATATATATATACATATGTTTATATATTAAGTATATATATATTAGGTATATATATATATATATGTATGTACTAGATGTAAGTAGTTTAAGTAGATTAAGACTTATTTTTAGGTAGTTTTTAGGATTTTAGTTTTAAGTTTTATAATAAAATATAAAAAAAAGTCATGTTACTAAGTTTTTTTTTGAAAAAATGTTTTCTTAGTTTTAATTATAAGGAATAGAAATAGTATAGTATAGTAGTAAGGTACGTCGAAAGACATAATTTAAGTGTTAGGTTTAACTTAGAGTACCCGCATGGGGTCAGTAAGCTAGAATAAGATAATTTTAAGTTAATTAATCTAATTTTTAAGCATTTTTTGTCTAGCAAGTAAGAGTAAATTAAGTAACACAATAAAAATGCATATAAACTGAAAAAAACTGAAACTGACTAAATTAGGGTTGGAGCTCTCATAAGGAGTGAATATCGGAAGAAACCTAATCAATCTAAGTGAGAGGGCCTTTTTCGCAGGCAAGGCGAATGTCTCTGCACAAGACATAATTTTGCCCCCGAACACCACCTGCAACGTTGCCGTCCAATAAGTATTCCAACATATAAAACCTTTGTGGTGAAGCTCATGATGAATTTACTGAGGAGCAGAGAATGTCATTCAAAACTCTAATACGAAAATTTAATGATGTATTTTCTAAAGGACTATTTGATTTTGAAAAGTCTGCCATAACTCGGCATCGGATTGAAACAGGGCCCGAGAAGCCCCTAGATTTCCTCTAGCCAAATGACACGACGACGTAATAGAAACCTCTAAGAGCCCATGAGCAAGAATGGTTCCTCCAGGTTTTGTGTCGACTACCGCAGGCTCAACGAAGTGACCAAAAAAGACTCTTCCCATTACCCAGAACGGATGACTTCTTTTCAACGCTGGCAGGCTGAAAATGATTTTCGACTCTAGATCTCAAAAGCGGTTATTGGCAGGTTGAAATGTATCCGAACTACAATGAAAAGACGGCTTTCACTAATGGCGGCTTTCACTAATGGACGAATGATGCGAGGCGAGCGGCCCTGATATACCTCGATGACATCATTGGTTACTCTGAAACATTCTACGAATACATTACCAGTCTGGAAGCTGGTAACATGTCGACTTAAAGCTGCTACAATAATTTAAAATTGAGCCAGGGTACGTGAAATTTTTCCAAAACGAAAGTGAGTTACTTATGGCATGTCGTTTCATAGAACGGACGTATCACAACTGCAAAAACCATGCGACAAGTTCGGTGCTTTCCGATATTCTACTCTTACTATCGGGTCTTCATCAAGGTGTTTTCAATCGTAGCAAAACCCGTGGAACAAGGATAGGGGACGACCCTTTGGCAAATTAAACGAACAACTAACTACGGCCCTTATCTTGAGATTTCCTTGTAAAGACTGGCAATTTAGCGTAGATACCGACGCATCAAATGTCGGCATTGGAGCTGTCCTACGTCAAAGGGAAGGAGAAGCCCAGGTAGTAATCGAATATTTTAGTCACACTTTAAACAGAGTAGAGAGGAATTACTGCGTGACGAGAAGAGAATTGCTAGCAGCAGTCCAGTCAACTCTTGACTTCCACCAGTACACTTCGGTCGACGATTTATGCTTCGGTCCGATGGCTTAGGAACTTCAAACAGCTTGAGAGGCAAATGACAAGATGGCTGGAAAAACTGCAGAAATATTGCATCTACCAGGACCAGGACACACTCCCGGGAATTAAAGATTCAAGATTTGTCTTTTTTTTTATCGATTTTGTGTTTGAAACTCTTCGAGTCTGTTGCAACAGGCTCCTACTACGATAGAAGAAAGCAACACTACCACATTATTGAGCCCATGGAAGTCAATGAGGGTTTTCGTTAGGGACGTCGACATACGAGGCGAATAATGATCGACAAATATAGGGCAGCTGGAAATGATTTGCTTTCTGAATGTTGATTGGAATTGAACGTCTCATTGTTTTTAACGTAGACCACCTGTCATGTAGACCTATGTTTACGGGATGCCCCTACATCCATGGGAGCAAGGATACTCTTTGCCATCGCTCTCCGTCAATCCTTTGATACCAATTCGGAACTGTGTTAGAGGCACAAGTTCCACCCTTGGTATGAGTCGAGGCCGACCTAAAACCTCTTACTGTTCCTGGGGTCACAGCACCCAGTACTTATTTGCAACTCTACAATGGGTTAAACCCTTTCCCGCGATTTGGGTTTAAACCACAGCCACCATGACGCTCCCACAAGGGGGCCTACCTCAACAAATCAGACCCGGACCGAAATCCGGGGGGCTCCTGACTCCCATGGTACCGTGATTTAAGTCCTGGTAGGGACTATCGGTGGTCCAGCCGCCAACAAGACCTATGACCGGCAATTTGTAGCTGATCAAATCGTAGCAACCATTCAGAGGCGTTATCTGAAGATGTTTACGATAAGACCAGTAATATGCTCTGCCCCCGCTTTTTATTAGACAACGTCATTGATGGGCGAAGCCTTAATAATTGGGCGGGGGCCCTGTTGATTGGAATACAAAATCCCTTGCTTTTTAACGCCGTGCTAGATTTTATATTGAAACGGCATATTACCGAGCCCTGGTTGACTTCTCTTCTATTCGCTTCCCTCCAGGTAAGAAGATATCAGTCGGAAGGAATGGGACCTCAGCTAACTTCGTATGTGCAACTAAAAGCAAGTGGTAATAGACCGCACTAGCTAGAGAGGCATGTTATCTACCGCGGAATGTGCAGCCATTTTAGTAAGTAAGACCCTATTGTAGGCCACACTTTGGAGGATATGTTATCAGGTAATCCGTTTTTACTTCATGCGCGACAAGAGTTTGAGTATAATTCGGAGATAGGTTTCAGTCCTTGTTAAATAAACTTGCATCTGTCTCACAAAAGAAGACATCCGCAATCCTAATGGAAATGAAAAAGAAGAAAACAATTTTTGATAGAGGATGCGAATATCAGCTGACCAAATGAATTGTTTCTGTCTTCTCTACGAGGTCATCGACTTCCCTGATGTCAGTAGGAACACCAGGGTTTTGGTAACCACCTATGTGTACTAGGAATAACATTCAGCGACCCTTAATACTCCTATTACAGTGATAACATCATCGGGGAACTTTCTCTGTGAGTATCGGGCGTAAGCTTATATCAAGTTACAGATGCTTGGCATTGGTGTGGTGGATCCTGGTACCGTAGGTATTTTCTCTCTAAAGCATTTAATAATCTTTCTAGGGAAAACTGAGGAACTGTGTTGAACGGGGCATACCAGAAGTACGATGTACTATTTCTTTATCTACGTGGTCTGCAGGAAAGAAAAAAATATCAGCGTCCTGAATATTGGGGGTTGATTGGAATGCTTCGGACGAAACGGACGTATAACAAAGGTATACATCGTATTGAACCATTTGTATGAATAATGGTTCAATAAATGAAATTAATGAGAAAGATTTTTCGTGGATTCAATAGAAGAAAAGGCATCTTCAAAAATTACATGGAACCGAGGCTCTACATTTGTTCAGGACTCTCAAAAATATGAGAATTGTGCTCATGATTTTGTCCTTTTATGATATATTGATTTGATACACACAACTACATATGAACATATGGATCTATTTAGATGGCGACACCTCCTTATGTCTTATTTGAGGAAGAGTTCTAATTAAGGCTGTTTGGTGTGAGGATTTTTTAACTTAACTTGAAGTATCTTTATATCAAGGAACTGCGGACACTTCTTGGCTACTCCCAAGCCCATTAAGACTGATTAGTTGTGAATCCCTTTCTAAGGAACGGCTCCTCCTCGAACTTCTGCTCACCATTTAAATCTAGACAATTTCATAGGATAATCTATATAATGGCCCATACCATAAGATGGCTATTAAAATGATTTTACAGCTTACTAAGAGCTTCGTATTAGAGTCCATAATTAGTACTCATATTTTCGTCGTTATATATTCTTCCATTTTTGGATTGCCCATTAATTACGACAGCACATTGTACGATTACAACCACGGATGCTGCATCGGCAAATACGGCGTATGCTCAAATACCCAATAAAAAAAAATCATTTAATGCCACCGAAAATAGATCGAGAATCAAATTTTTAATTGTAAAATTTCCAGCAGCATGTTGCGGATTAATTTTGCATTTAACGGAATAAAATTAAAAAAGAAAAAGCAAACTCGTTTCAGAAAATTACGCGCTTTATGGTTCACATTCAAAATCCATCAGACGGCGAAATGATGAAATTGTATCTCAAAATTGAAGCAATTTGGCAGGAGTTTATCGTTGAAGATTTATTGGATTGTAGTCCGTGATAACTACGATATTTTCAGCTTCGTTAACCATGCGCTCAATGTCTTCATTGGACAATCACCCCTTATCGTTGGTAATTGTAATCTTGTTCTCCTTGTTTGTGGTACGTTCCAAGGCAGTTACGTTTAAGATACCGTTAGCATCAATATCGAAGGTGACTTCAATTTGTGGGACGCCACGTGGTGCGGGAGGGATTCCAGAAAGCTCGAATTTGCCCAACAAGTTGTTATCCTTAGTCATGGCACGTTCTCCTTCATAGACTTGAATCAACACACCAGGTTGGTTATCCGAATAGGTAGTGAAAGTTTGAGTCTGCTTAGTGGGGATGGTTGTGTTACGCTTAATCAAAACGCTCATGACACCACCAGCAGTTTCAATACCCAAAGACAATGGCGTAACATCAAGCAACAAGAGATCCTGAACTTCTTGAGACTTATCACCGTGCAAAATGGCGGCCTGGACAGCAGCACCATAAGCAACAGCTTTATCGGGATTAATTGACTTGTTCAATTCCTTTCCATTGAAGAAGTCCTTCAACAAACTTTGAACCTTGGGGATACGAGTTGAACCACCAACCAATACAATATCGTGAATGGAAGATTTATCCAATTTAGCATCACGGATGGCCTTCTCGACGGGGTCCATTGTGGAACGGAAAAGATCAGCATTCAATTCTTCGAAACCAGCACGAGTGATCGAAGTGTAGAAGTCGATTCCTTCGAAGAGTGAATCAATTTCAATACTTGCTTGGGTCGAGTACGCTTTGCACGTTCACAGGCTGTACGTAAACGACGGAGAGCACGCTTATTGGTGGTAAGATCCTTTTTATGCTTACGCTTGAATTCTTGTACGAAATGGGTAACAAGACGATTATCAAAATCTTCACCACCCAAGTGAGTGTCACCAGCGGTAGATTTAACTTCAAAGATACCATCATCAATGGATAAGATTGGCACATCAAAAGTACCACCACCCAAATCGAAAATTAGTACGTTACGTTCACCGAGAGCCTTCTTGTCCAAACCGTAAGCAATAGCGGCAGCTGTAGGTTCGTTGATAATACGGAATACATTCAATCCAGCAATGGTACCAGCATCCTTGGTTGCCTGACGTTGAGAATCGTTGAAGTAAGCAGGTACTGTAATAACAGCATTTGTAACAGTCTTGCCAAGGTAAGCCTCAGCGGTCTCCTTCATCTTAGTAAGAACCATGGATGAGATTTCTTCAGGGAAGAAGGTCCTCTTGTCATCCTTGTAAACTACTTGGATTTTTGGTTTACCCTCAACACTGACTACTTCGAAAGGCCAGTGCTTCATGTCAGACTGTACAGGTGCATCCTCGAATTTGCGACCAATCAAACGCTTAGCATCGAAAATGGTGTTTGTTGGGTTCATGGCTACCTGATTTTTGGCAGCATCACCGATAAGACGTTCGGTATCTGTGAAGGCGACATAAGATGGTGTTGTACGATTTCCTTGATCGTTGGCAATAATTTCAACTTTGCCATGTTGGAATACACCCACGCAAGAGTAGGTAGTATCTAAATCAATACCAACAGCTGGAGCTTTTGACATCTTTGTCAGTTTTAGTTTATTTTTGCTGAATTAAAAATTCTTTCACTTTAATAGAAATTATTAGGGAAAAATCGGTTAGCGCACTTTACACAAACTCTATCCCAGAAATGCTCAAGACTAAGGATGGTAGAGTAGATATTAATTGCCAGAGCTAGTCGAAACCGCTAATCATTAGGAGTTCTGCGTGGAAAAATTTGTTGACAAACGTTTGGTTTCCGGAACTTTGTACCTGTAAGGCAAACGATTTAAAAATTCTCAACATTCTTGGTTCTATTTGTTTGGTTGGATTCAAAAAGTTGTTGACACAAATAAAGCTAAAAACTTTTTGAAGGATGGAGTTTCCGGAAGTAACTGCTATTTGACTAAGAACAGGAGTTGGTACTGGTTGAAAGGAGCAACCGAATTCCTGAATGTCCAAAAGGGTCCACAAAAAGAGCGTAACACTCCAACAATAACAATAAATAGCCCGCCAACGAAAAATCCAAAGCCACCAATGGCTTTGGTTAAGGATGTGTTTACTGTGCACGACGCAGAAAACTGAGGAAATGACAACGACGCTTGGATCTGCAAATGGAGTGTTTGGTCCTTGAATAAGCTATAAGTTGCTGAGCAACAAATATTGACATCATCCCTGAAGTGCGGTCGAAAATGCCAAATAACAGGAGGATGAGGAATTATGACATATTCCTCAGAGTCTATTGGATCCGGGTTTGTCGGTAGTGACGAATTAAGACATGAAGTCTTCAGATTTTGGAAATTGAGCCAATGCAGTATAACAATCCGTAGCTCACGGGGCCATAAAAGAAATAGATGATGCTCGACAAAATCGAAAAGCTTCAAATCGCGGTAGCGTGTTATAGACGGAAATTTAGACCATTAAAGAAGTTCTGTTCTAGCCGAAGACAAACGTGATAGCTGAATCTTTTGGAATGGTCCTGCCGCTATCAAATCCCTGGACTCACAGTCTAACATAATTCTAAAACCGCCTGAGTTGACAAAATTGGAATCGCTCTACCTATCCTACTCCACTTAGGAGATTTCTTCTCTACAATGACAAAACCGATCTAAACAATATAGGCGTTAACAGTTTTCTACGGTTCATTAGGAGCTCAAATAGGAGGATCACAGATCCACGTTGCATCACAATGGGCCAACATGCCTAAGTAGGTTGGTTTTTCCATCAGCCACTTTCACCTAACTTAGCCTTGGCTGAAAATGCCAATCGGCATTCCTCATCTAACCATGAATATCTTGTTTGTAGTCGCCTTGTGAAATCCAACATTTCAGTGGCGGAATTTCTTATGGCCTTCTTTCATATGTCGGGTTATCGTATTTTGATCAGGAGGCCGCCTTTGGCCTTTTGGGTCCTAGAATTATAGAGACGAGTGTTTGCACGCTACAAAGTCTTACAACTTAAGTTCGTTTCCGGATGAGATGTCGTGCAAGCTGTGCATGCTCACGGCAGTACAAAAGTTGACTTCCTTTCCAATTTTGGCATAAAGTCACTAAGTACCTCCAATCGCCACAGTATTTGAGTGTGTTCTTGCCCTTTCAGCCTTATAGGCTTCCACTGTCTCCACTAGGTGTTCAGGAGCACCTTGATAAGAGTCCTCACATTCCAGATATATATTCCCGAACGTCGTTTTCCTTGTCACGTTTTCATGGGACGTCAACAGTTAAGTCATTCTTATCTGACGCTGTTGCTGTTTCAATCTCAACGAAACATAGACAGACCAGAAATCAATCAACTGAATTGACTATGTTGCGATCGACGAAAGACCCTCCATCTGTGTTGCAGATTGCTCCCAAAGTGCGTCTATAGATACCTTAGAAGACACGACAACGGAGAAATACTCTGAAGAGACTTAACATGAAATTGATGCTATTGCCCAAATTTGCGGAACGCGTATACCCCACCTTCCAATCAACACCCTTACAACCTACCTTTAGTGATGAAGATTAGTAGAATCGATATCAAAAAGCCGTCACTGCAAGCGATGTAGAACGTGTAAAGATGAGAAAGAAAATTTAATAGAAATGTCATAGACGGTCCCTAGGATCTGAAACAGTTAATTGTGCAGAATTCCAAATGGCGCAGACAATTAAAACGCCGCTGTCTGATAGAAGGATCCGTTGAGCTTCGTCAATGATCGTCAAGAATTCCGTCTACCCGACCAAAATGGATAATGAAGTGAAAATAACAATATGTAGGTATAATCTGAAAAATAACAAGACCACCGGAGAAGATGCACTACCTGCCAACTTATTTCCGGCGGCAGGAGGTCACTTGGCAGCAAGCATACACCAACTCATTTTCAAGATTGATTTGTTAACTGATTGACTGATAAATGGAACATCAGTATCGTTTGCAGGATTCATAAGAAATTAGATCTTTTGATCTTCGCCAGCCACAACTGCATATGTCATCATGTCTGCTGGTTTAGTAAACGCCTAAAACTATTTGTCAAAAATCTGATTAGCGCAGTTCTGGGCTCAATAAGTCCTCAATACATACTGCAATATGTGTATAAATATGCACACGGATAGCCCAAGAAGTCCAGATCAGTACTCATCACTTCTCTATCGTACCACATGATTTATAGACGGAACACTTGCAGAGCCATGTCTGGTTTAGCATTCCTGCAAGATTATGGTGCAGAACGACGATGGAGCATGTTGTTGCTCTGTTAAAGTCGGAAGCAGTTTCATCGAGAGTTTTGAGGTCAAGGAAAGAGCTTAGAGAAGGTGAGGCGCTGTCATGTAACCCCTTTCACATCATATTCCAGAAAATTGTGCAAAAGTCGGAAGCGAATACCAGGGACACAATTTAGTAATAGTCTACACAATAAAAGTCGGTGAATGTTATCAACAAGAAGGAACATATCATACAACATCAACGAATTGAACAGAAAGACACAATACACCAGCAACGACATGGAGCTACTCGTAGCCAGAATTTTTGTCTATTTCAGCTCTTCTATTAGCTTTGAACGTCAGGACGTCATCAGAAATCATTGGAAGAGTTACATTTGTCAATCAATTTTTATTTAGGCTAAGAAAGCATTTCAGTAATAACCCCTCATCAAAGAACTCGTGGAAGACTCCACATAAGGCCCTTTACATCCCAGTCCTGCTCTTAGCGCAGGAGCAGAGAAGTATGAATGAAGATGGATGAAGATGAAGATTTTTTTGGTCATTTTGAACAAAAGATTCGTCGACAGTTTTTTGGTCCCATATGCGTTGAAGGACGTTGGAGGATAAGATAAAAGACATAAGATATCGGTCTAGTAAGAAAAAAGAAGCAAATTCACCAACGGAGAAACAATAGCAAAATTGCACCAGATTAAAGGAATTGACGATGCAACCACCCGCCGTGGTGTCGTTTCGACGGTAACGAAATGCCATGTGTTTAGCAAACATAAGCGATAACATCGATCTTCCCACTGTCATCAGCTAACAATCAACAACTAAATAAGATTCAACTTAATCAAACCGAATTATAAATTCCATTGGATTGATACGCAGTTTTTGTCTCTGAAGTAGTTAGAGAGGGACGGTAGGTATACGAAACAAATAGTTTCCAAACACTTTAGCAATTAGTTTCCAAATAATCTCCACTATAGTCCTCTGCAACTTTTCTAACCGGTTGCAAGCTCTGCTTGACCAACGTTATCCGCCAAGTTTTCAGCAACCAAATGTCGTAGAAAAACTCAACAATAAGTCAGCAACAAAAATCTTAACAACACAGCAACAAATTACCGGCAACAAAATCGCTTGTCAACAATCTCTTTTAAGAACTCTTAACTAGCCTTTGCAATCGTACAAATACGTGGTGAAAACAAGATCAAAGGTTAGGAAGTCGTACAAGCTGTTGTTATGTTTGGTTACACGGGAAAATCAAGTTAAACGATTTTTCTTTTCCTTCAGCTATCTGTGGTGCTCCACCATGTTTTTGGGGGTTCATCGATCCGCGCTGGGGGATCCGTGCTCAATGGGCATTTTTATATTTTTGCATTTTTTCACAGGGGCACTTGCAGGACACCTTAAAACCATTAAAGAGACATTTTGTGGGTTTTCTGGGTCATTCGCGTGCCGTGTAAATCCGCTTTCCAGCTGAGTGCAAACGATTTCCCGCGCCGTTGATATAATGGTTGACCAGATAGGAATGATAGTTTTTCCAATTGTTATGTTTCAGAAGCTGTCAAAGTTACCAATGACATCCAGCTGTCAAAATATAGAATAAGGCTTGCCTTACCTACCTATATTTTTTGGATCTTAAGCCACCAACCAGACAGAGATTGGTCCGAAATGAACTAAACACAGCCGCCTTAGCGGTCGACGAAGACCCAGAAATGTCGATTCGGCGCCGATCAGCCGGATTGAGCATCGCCAGATAGTCAACCCGGCTTATTTTGCGGTTGGATTGGGGCCTACATGCGTATAAGATTGTGCTGACGCAGGAATTGAAGCCGATGCACCATAGTAAACGCCGTGAGTTCGCTAATTTGGCGCTGGAAATGTTGGCCGGAGATCCGAATTTTAGCCAAAAACTCATCTTCTCGGACGAGGCCTATTTTTGACTCAGCTCAGATTTATTGTTTGGTGCGGTTTACGGCATGACGCCATCATCGGGCTTTATTTCTTTCTAAATGAGGAAGGAGACACCGATACCGTCAATCGTCTCAGGTATAGAGCGATGTTAACCGACTTTCTATGGCCACAGCTCGATAAAATCGATATATTCGAGCTGTGGTTTCAACCAGACGGCGCTACATGCCATACAAGCGACGCAAAGCTCGAGGTTGTGAAGGAGAAACTTGGCGACAACGAGGGTATTCCACTCAAATAAAGCCAGAATCAATTTTATATCTCATGCCGTTGTTTACTTAAATTTTTTTTCTTATCGTTCTTGGCTGGTCACCCTATATATTTGCCATTATTATTGACAATTTTCCAAAATGAGCTCAGCAAAAGGGTTTAAACTTTTAAAAAAATTCGCTTGCAATTATTGAAATGAATTGCCAGACTTTCAATTCTACTCCGGAACCAAAAAAAAAAAATCAATGGCCATCTGTCCATTTTAGAAGATTCGTTTCAGCAAACCTGTGTTGCAAGGACACTTGGCAAAATTAAAAATGGACTGCTTTGGCGCTGCACTTTTAGAAAAAATCATTTTCTTGCGCGGTGATAGAAATCTACACAATTAAATAGTACTGTGCACTACTACAGAGTCCTTCAATAGTGACACTCGAAATTTGTTAGGTTACAGCGGCCATGTAAAGCAACATCTGTCAAATTTATTCTGAAGTGTTCGGTAGTGAATGGTAAATCACTACTCGAAGTTATAGCGTTGAACAATGTCGGCAAATCATCAAAAAATTTTTCAAAATCAATCTGAAATTGACCCAAATTTCGCTAAAAAAAAATCTTTTATAGCGACGATGTTCATTTTTGGGTGAATGGATTTGTGAACAAGTGATATTG
Organism: Volucella zonaria; assembly: GCA_963966105.1. Classification (NCBI taxonomy): domain Eukaryota; kingdom Metazoa; phylum Arthropoda; class Insecta; order Diptera; family Syrphidae; genus Volucella; species Volucella zonaria. The sequence goes on along the minus strand of OZ014532.1, from coordinate 107,131,796 downwards.
TCAGATTTGGAATGATGCTAATCAACACGAGATATGGCTGCACAAAATGCATTCCGAAAAAGTTACTGTTTGGTGCGGATTTTGATCTGGCTGAATCATCGTTCCGTCCTTTTTCCAAAACGAAACTGGCAGTGCTATAACCGTCAACGACGAGCGCTGCAGATCGATGATAAGCAACTTCTTGTGGCCTAAACTGAATGATATGGATACCCACACCATGTGGTTTCAACAGGACGGCGCTACGTGTAACATAGCACATGCCGCAATGGGCATTTAGCACGAGCGATTTGAGGGCATGGCTAACTAGCGAGTTTTAACGCCTTTATACTTCTTCCTTTGGGGTTACCTTAAATTGCAAGTCTATGCGAATAAACCGCAAATAATTGATGTACTCAAGGTCGGGCGGCAGTGGTTCAAGCTTCCAAATCGGATGGTACGGTGTTAGGATCCCAGCCTCGCCCGAAAGACACATCATCCATTTTTTTCAGTTAGATGAGTAGTTGACTAGAAATCAACATCAAGCCAACTTCCACTAAGAATTTAGTCTCCCCATTAAATGTTGGATGCCACCCATAGAGGGAAATAACCACTGAGCCCAAACACCCTTCTTTCTCTCTCTATCCCATTTCCAAAAAATTTAACACCTTCTGAGGCATTATACCTAGTAGGGACATAAATACTGTTACACAGAAAAATCAGCGCCAAATGAAAACGAATTCATATTTAAACAATTTTTTTTTGTTTCTATTGGGCTATTCAATGGCTACAAATCTTAGAACAACTTATTCGAAATGACTTCCATTTGCCTTCCAGCACGACTTAAGACGATGTGGCCACTCATCGATTGCGAGACGCACTTCATGCATGGGGTAACTATCCACTGCACGGACAAGGGCTCGCTTCAATGATTCAATATTTGAGTGTCGAGTAGAGCAAGCCATTCCCTCTAATACGGACAAAAACTTGTAATCCAACGGGTTGAGGTCTGGACTACAAGCTGGCCAATCATCCGTTGATATGGAGTCCGGAACGTTGTTTTTGAGCCACAGTTGAGTCGTTTTTGCTTTGTGAGCTGGAGCAGAGTCTTGCTGGAAAGTCCATGGCTTGTTGTTGAATATTGATTGGATGAGAGACTTCACAATGGGTTCCAAGACGGTCGATTGATATACTTTGGCCGATGTTTTCACTCCTTTCTCGCAACAATGGAGCTTGGTAACGCCATCGTAGCACACTCCCCACCATACCATTACACACGCGGGATGGTGGCCTCTTTGAACCTTCGGTATGAGTTGGGATGCTTCTCTGGATGACCGAGCACACACACGATCGTTCTGCTTATTAAAAGATTCTTCTACGGTGAAGATTTTCTCGTCAGTAAACAGAATTTGTCTGTGAGCCGGTCTTCGCGTACCGGTTGAGTAGCGCTTTCAATCTTCGCTTGCGTTTTTCCTTCAATGAGGTCGTGAGCAGGTGTCCAGTGTGTCGCTTGTACGCGCTGAGTCCTAAATCTTCTTTGATAATGCGAGACATGGATTTTTGCGAAATTTGGGTTTCCCGTGACAAGATTTTCTGTTTTCGCAGCGGTTTTCGGTCGATTCGTTTCTTCACGTCTTTGATCGCTTTCGGAGTTTTCACAGTGCGCGGACAGCCGGATCTTTGACGGTCTCGTACTCCACCAGTATCCTCAAATAGCTTCACTGCACGATACACAAAATTGCGAGTGATTCCAAGCAGTCGCAACGTCCTAAAGATATCGCCTTTTCCCATGTTGCATTTAAGTAGGCCAACTACAACAATACGATTTTCGATGTCGCCCCATTCCAGATTGTAAGCAATTAATGTCAAAAACTTTTTACGTCACAATGAAGCATAAATATCAACTGTCAAATCGCAATCAATACGAAATGGATGCGCCCAGTGTTGCATTCGTAATGAGTGAGTTCAGTTGTGTACCAGTATTTATGACTTGACTAGGTAAGTGTATTCATACCCACTTGAGTGTTAAGTCAACATAACGAATGCCATCCAGCAAATTCAGCAAGATTTATGCGGCAAAGTCATCGAGAATTGGACCTTCCGAATACGTGTCAGCAAGCGAAGCCGCGACGGACATTTAAACGAGACTATATTCCATAAATACAATAAAACGTTCTTTTAAATAAAAAAAATAAATTAGTGGATATCTTACACGCAACTTATTTTATTTACATTTAAAAATCGAGCGTGCTTATTGCAAAACCCTATACAAGCATTAGCCCCTGAACGATATGCAGTGAAACAAAGACGGTAACGCAAAAACGATGAACAGAAAAAAATGTTAACCCCCAGCTCAAAGACATACCCATGCCAGAATGTGCAGCAGTTGCTGTTGCAGGGCTGTAATTCCTGATTACTACTACTTTTATTTCTTGAATGTCCTTTGCTTAAATACTATTTTTGTACATGGACATTGTTTACACATCTACCTCATACCTATAGATAACCGTCGTAGGCATGTTTATTTGGGTTTTATTTACTTAGGCGTTGGGTTGTAGTTGGTATGCATGTTCATGTTCAAACACTTAGCGGTGGTCCGTTGTAACTCCTTGTATAAGCCCTCATGCTATGTAGGCTGAAATTGTAAGTCCGAAGTCGTCTAGGTTTTCTAGTCACAGAAAAGTTGGTTAGCATACTGCGTCACTGAATCGTATATGCTAACTTAACCGTAATTGCGACTCGTACAAAAACTGGGAGAAAGTTGACGATTTTGAATATACTCGTAGCGCGGGATCAAGGGGTTTGTGTACCCTTAAAATGTTTGTACACTGCGTGGGCGAAGGACATTTAGGGAGGACGGAAAGAGAGGTACCGATGTACATTGTTTTTAAATGTTTGCAAGTTATAACGACCAGGAAGCGAGTTGTACGGCTTAAGAATGAATCACGATATTTTAGAGTACGTTCGAAAGTGGGCTTGAGGTTATCCTGATGAGCATTCATAGCGAGACGGGCGTCACAGTTGAAGGTTTGAATGGACGGAATGCTACTGGCGATTTCAATGGAGCACTGGTGGTGGAAATAGCGATAAAACAAAGTGAGGCAGGAGACATTACGTCGGTGTTCGAGGGTATTAATTGATTGTCTGATATTAGTATCACCAATGAGTTTTATCGCACGGTTTTGACTCCTATCTAGCAGGCGCAGAGATGTTTTAGGAGCACCTGACCAGATGTGGAATTGTACTACAATTTCGGGCGGATGAATGCCTTATATATGTATTGTGGCCAGATCAGAGGGAGTAAAATATTTCTCACATCACTTGAGGAAACCTAGACATTTTGCAGCATTTTTGGCGACACCGAATATGTGGTTATTCCAGCGTAAGGTGTCGTTGACACACATACAGAGAATGGAAAGTTTTTCGGTTTCGACGATGAAAGTGCCATTCATGGATAATGGCTGCGTATTTAAATTTCGCTTTAACGACAGCAGACAGCATTGTATTTTGGAAACATTAAATTCTATTCTGTTAGTAGTCCCCAATTAGTTATGCTGTTAATATCAGAATTTAATTAGGTTAACATACGCTGGCGTTCCTGTTCTACATTCGAAGAACAGGGAAGTGAGCCGGGGAACGAATATGAAAAGCAGAGAGTACTCTCATCAGCAAAGGAATATATTGGATTAGAAGTAGCAGACAAGAGATCATTAATGAAAACTAAAAAGAGTGTCGGAGATAGAACGGATCCCTGCGGCACACCAGCATTTATTTTATGAATATCGGACTTAAAACCGTTCAAGACAACTTGAATTGAACGTTCCGAAACATCATTTCTAATCCATTGAAGAAGAAAGTCATCGATCCCAAAAGCACGTTTTGGTTCCATTTTTCGTTGAGATATGCCATCAAATCACCAGTGGACCTCTTGCTACAAAAACAGTACTGCTAGTCTTCGAAAAGTTTTCGTGTTTCAAGATATTTCATGAGTTGATGGTTTATCAGCATTTCTAGGTGAGAAGAGACGTAAGTGCAATGGGTCTGTAGGAGGAGAGGTTTACCTTTTTAGGGACGAACTGGACAAATGCTGTTTTCCATCTGCTCGGAAAGAGTCCTAAAAAGTAGGATTGATGAAAAAGCTTACGCAGTGGTTTGCCAGAAGAACACCTCTTCAGAAGGAGGGGAGATATACCATCTGGACCAGCGGATTTATGTATATTAAGATCTTTAAGGACTCTTGCTACTACACGAGTGCGAAAGTGGATTCGTCCCATTGAAGTTTCAACACACTCAAGTATAGGCGGGGACAAAGTACAATCTGGGAGTGTTGAGCTAGCCGAAAAGTGTGTAGCAAGCACATTGGCCTTGTCAAAAGAGCTTACAGCTGGAATGTCATTGTAAATGAGAGTTGGGATGGACAATGTTTTTGACGAACGGCCAAAAATGCTTACTGCCTTTGGGACATTGCAGTACTTATTGCCTCAGTTTTTGGTCGTATTGGAATTTCACGCGCAATCATTTCTGGCCCGTTTCAACTTTTTTCGGTCTTCCTCTGTAGTGTTGGTCTTATAGGACCGAAAAAACAATTCTCTAACCCTGACTGCCTGTTTACAGCTCGAGTCATTCCATGCCTTTTCTTTTGGTTTGATACTCTTCATCCGATGGGGGATAAAACAGATTAGTTTCTGTGATCATATCAGCAGCGGCATCCACGTCGTTATCGAAGAAACATAACGACCAGTTAAAATTCCTAAAGAAGTCGTTAAGTGCGCTCCAATTGTTTTTCTCGTATTGTCACACTGTTCTTTTACGAATCTTCTCACTAACTGTGTGCTGAGTGTACGAGAAATTAAGGAAGAACATGTCAACGGAGTACTTGATAGGGTGGCAAGTTAAAAACAAGTCCAGTGAGAGAAATGATTCTTGACTCAGGAAGTCAATATGAAGTTGGAAAAAAAAATTTCGTTACGGTTCTTAAACGCCTATGCTCTAGCCATATGCATCCGGGTAGAATTTATTTTCCAGAAACGATAACTAACTCATTTTTGGGCATCAGGTCACTACTGCGGCCAGAGCACTAAAAGCAACAAATCAGCAGGACATTAAAGAATTCCCGTGAAACTTTTGCCAGCAGTGCCAACAACAGCATCAGATCATCTCCATCCAGTTGTGAAGGGAGATTTTCCGAAAGAAAATAACTCCCGAAAAAGGACATTTAATGGGCGAATAATGGAGAGCTATTTGTATGCTTCCCTAGTAAAGGAATAGCTAAAGGAGTACTAGAAGATACATTTGCTGGTATTCGCACTTTATCCTCCTGTGTCAAGTACATCAGTAGCAAGCTAATCACCCTTAAACAATGAGTTGAATATCTATCCCCGTTTCACCAGTTGTTCATCGATATCAAGAGAGACAGTGTCAACAGAAAGTTTATCTGTCAAGCGTAGTGTGGGATAGGTATTTCAGATAAATAAATAGCTGCGATTAGTTCCATTACGATGGATCAAAGTGTTAGCCAGACATCCAAGGTTTCATAAGGCTAGGCTGCATACTGTCACTAGTATTATGATGGCCGGTAATAAACGATGAGAGCTTCCTTGCTTAAATACATTTTAAACATTCCTAATGGAGTGCGATGATGCCTGAAATGCCCTGAATCCATCATTACAAATAGAAATTTCCTAAACCCTTCTTAGAAGCCAAGAATTTACATTCCATCGTTATGTAGTTAATTTCAAATCCTTCTGAATTAAATTTTCTAAGACGAGGGAACGACCAATTGAATTATTTATTTTGTTGCTATCTGCAATGTACAAAGCTCATTCACAAACAAATTCTGTTTACGATATCAAAAACAAAGAAACTAAAAGCATTCTCTACGTAAGTACATTCTACAATATCACATTATGAACAGAGAAAAACTGAAAAGGGGGTCTCTGTTTGAGCAGAGTTTTATTTTCTAAGGACATTCGTTATCATTTTCTGAAATCTTTTGGAAAACAATAGACTGTAGTCGGAGTGGCTTGTTTCTGAAAGTTAAATGGAATGCACTGAATAAAGCAAGCAGTTGGAAGAATGATTAGTTAAACAAAAGAAATTGTTTCTATAGTTTCATCACTTTTCATCACAAAGGAAGATTGAAGGTTGGTCGTCGTGAACCCTGTAGCAGGAAGAATTTTAGTTTCAGTTTTAGTTTATATTAAGTCCAATCTAAAAATGTATACAAATGTGTATTTGAAACATTAAAAAGGACTTGTAGGATGACTGGAATGAATATTAAGAAGATTGTTACACTTTTCGTGACGTTAACATTTCCGTAGCCTAAAAACCCAAGACCAGGCAGTGTTTCTTCCTCATTTTGTACTTTTGATAATCAGTATGGACTCATGTAAACTTGAAGGTTATTTTGTAATTTTTATAGCGCACATTGCTAGGCAAATGAACAATTTTCCATTGTTCCCCGCAGGTCTATATAAAGTCACTGAATTACGAAAATGTGAATTATTACCATCAAACAGTGGATCCAGTTCAATTTTGTCATTAGTTAAGTATCCGATACAATATTCTGTTATCCACTATTATGGAAAAGACCATGACGGACAAAGGACTACGCTAGTGTTGTCCTCGCAAGTTTCTTTTGCTAAAGATAAAGTGGGTACACTAACAGCACGCACCACATCAGCGCCAAGTATCTGCTTCCTGATGCAAACTTGGCAGGATGTTGTGTCACTTATGCGTAGCACACTTATGTGGTTAAGCTGGTTTGCCATCATTCCAGAGAGTTATAACATCTGCATTAATACTCACAAGAAACTCAACCGGCAGCAAAAGCTCCAACAGAGTAGTCAGGCAGTACTAACGGATGACGGGGTCGTGATATCGGCGATATCATTTCCCTTGACGCCATTGTCAACTTCAGTCTTCCGACTGCGTTCAGAAGACTAGCTTAAAGTTCTGGAACTAGTGAGAGCGTGCAGGAAACCTTAAGCCCAGTTTGGGTGTCGTATGCCGAGTGGTGAAATCGAACGTTGTCCTGTTTCAAAAAGATACCAGCGCCGGTGGCTCAAATTCTGGCAGAAACTATTTCTGAGAACTGGTAAACCCGATTTCGCACTTTCGCAATAGCACATTTCTGGTGTCATTATCAAACGAGCATTGCTTGCCGGTTTCCACAAAAAAAGGGGTTTGACTCTTGAACATCTGGAAGGTTTCCTTCAGGTGCCTAATGTCAGCAGCATGAACTCCAAGTGCATCTTTTTAATTGAAAGTCTATAACTTTTACAGCGGCAGTGTAATGCTAAATATTGTTTCTAGTAGGTGCTCTGGATTGACAGTATGCCATATTAATTTGCAAAGTCTCAAACCAAGCGTAGATGGATTTAGGGAACTATTTCATTCGCAACAAGCTGATGTAATTTTTTTATTAAAATCTCTGACCGCTATCAGAAATGTCTTATTGGCTATGCGTATGTTCCACACCGTGAATTTGTTCCTACCGAATTCGAGGGTGAGGTGTCTTACTTAACCTCGTCTTATCAAAATACATATTATATTATGCCCGTGGCACTTGTACTGGAATATTTCAGATGTTGATAAAAAGTGCCATTATTTGAGTCAATTGTTACGGAGCTCTTCGATAAATATTTTCCACTCAAAGAAGTGGTCATGAAAGATCGTAGGCGACCTTGGTTTACGTCAAATGTAAAAAAAGCTAATGCGGCTTCGTGACAAAGCTTATCACAGATATATAACCTATCCGACATCTTTGTTAGGTTGAGCAATACCACCTCCGGCAATGGTTCGAAAAAGTATACAGCCAAACTTAATGCCAACTATAATTCCCGCGATCTTTGAAAAATTTGCGTGAGCTCGCGATTGCCAATAAGAAGCCATCTACCAACAGTATAAACATCAGTCCGAATTTGTGCTACATCATACCAGGCACGCCTCTTATTTTTGATGAATATGTGAGTTTTTACAGCTCTCCAGCATAGTTAGGTCCTAGATTTGTTTTTTAGAATTTCAACTAAAGGATCACCAGAAAAGAACGATAGGAAAAAAATTTTCAATAAAACAACAACGGTATGAGATATAAAATTGATTCTGGCTTTATTTTGAAGCTACGTTTTCGCCATTATATGTGCAATAGCCCATCACAGCGGTCAGTTAAATTTATGTTGACTCGGTCCAATATGTGCGGCGTTATTCTGGCAATAGCATGTCGAATGTTGGCCTCGAGCTCGTACAAAGTGGTTGGCTTGTTAGCGTTGCCTAAAGACTTGATGTAGCCTCAGAAAAATTAACCGAGTGGTGTCAAACCGAATAATTGTGGCGGCCAATTTAAGAACTCTCGCCGTGAGATAACCCAGTCGCCAAATTTCTCCTTCACAACTTTGAGTATTGCCTCGTTTTGTCGAGCTCTGGTCACAGAAAGTCGGTTAACATCGCTCTGTACCTGAGACCATTGACGGTAACGGTGTTTTCTTCCTAATTTCGAATGAAATAAGGTCCGATGAAGTCGCCATGCCATAAATCGCACCAAACAGTCAATCTTTGTGGCTGCATTGATGATTGACCGAATACTTTTGGATTGTGTTTGCTCCAATACTGACAATATTGCTAGTTGACATAACCGCTAAGCCAAAAATGGGCCTTGTCCGAGAAGATGCTTTTTTGGCCAAATCTGGATCTCCGGGCAACATTTCCAGACCCCAATTAGCGAACTCACAGCGTTGTCTATGGTCGTTTGGCTTCAATTCTTCAGTCAGAAGAATCTTATACGTATGTAGGACCAAATTCAACTGCAAAATAAGCCGGGTTGACTCTTTGGCCAAGCTCAATTCAGTTGATCGGCGCCGAATCGACATTTTTGAGTCTTCTTCGATACTGGCCGCTACGGCGTCTATGTTTTCTTCATTTCGCACCATTTCTGTCTGCCTGGTGGCTCAAGATCCAAAAGTGTGTAATCACGCTCAACTTTTTCCATGATCGACGAAGGTATTTACAACTGACCCGGAACTTCGATAAATTTTTTTAATAATTTCCGCTCGTCCGGTAAGCGTAAAACTTTGCGCGACGAAATAGTAAATCTTACTGAATATTTTGACAACTGGATGTCATTCATAACTCTGACAGCTGCTGAAACATAACAATTGGAAAAACTATCACTGTTATCTGCTCACCCGTTAGTACTGATGCTATTTTCGCTATTAAATCCGTAAAATCTCTTGCTATAGAATTGGATGGAATATCTCTTAAGCCCATCAGATTAATACTGCCATTTGTGATTGATACGCTTACGCATATTTATAAGCGGGTAACAGCTGTACAACTGCACTCATAACAAAACTAGATGGAGTGAAAACTGACCTCCTTGGGAATCAACAAATTTATTTTTTTTAAATGTTTTTTTATATTATTCAATATAGTCCTCTTCTAGTTTGATACATTTATTCCAGCTATTTTCCAACTTCTTGATCCCGTCCGAAAAGTAATTTTCCGGAAGGTCTGCAAAATACTCCTCCGTGGCGTCGATGATTTCCTCGCGTGAGCGAGGATGATAAACCATCTTTTGAGGTTTGGGAAGAGATAATAGTCCGAGGGATCTAAATCCAGTTACAAATTGACGCCAAAAGTCCGCCCGATTCCACATCAGCAAGTCCAAGTGCTCTCGCGTTCGTGTTTTTGGTCAGGAGTGAGAGCATGCGTGGCACCCAGAGGCAGGATAACTTTTTCATATGCAGAATATTGCCCAAAATATGGCTTATGCGCTCAGTACTAATCTTTGTGGTATCAGCCAACACCATTTCATGTATTTTTTTGACATTGTCCTCTGAAACCGCATTGGAGGGCCTGCCGCTGCGGACTTGATCGGTAGTGGAGTTGCGGCCACCACGAAACTCTCGAAACCAATATTTGACGGTGTAATCTGACGGAGCATTAGCCCCATAATATTTATCCAACTTTTCTTTTGTTTCCTTCGCCGTTTTGCCTCTCAAAAAATAATGTTTTATAAGAGAACGAAAATGGTTTTTGTGTATACTCAACATGATGCGAAACACGTCAACAGCAATCAGCTGTCAAAACAGAACTAAAGACAGTATCGCACTGAAATTTGGCATGTCTGCCTAAATATGAACGGACTTCAAGGCACCATAACTTTTTTGCAGTAGCAGCGCATTCTGGTGGTCAAGGATGTCACTTTTCAATTGACAACATCTGTTGGAGCTTTGATGAGACTGAAACAACCATGTTTTGTCTTTTAGACTTTTCAAAGGCTTTTGATTCGGGGAATCACCGCAAACTCTGTCGGAAACTTTATTTTAGGTTCGGGTTAAACAAAAGGGCATTTGAGCTGATTTGACAGCACAATACCTCAGCGAAAGATTTCAACAGGTTTCCTTAAACGGAGATGTTTCTAAGATGCTGGGTCTATGTAAGGGCGTTCCACATGGCTCAATCTTTGAATCCCTAACTCCCATATACCTATGTATGCGTATGCGGATGATATCCAAACACATTTGTCGACTTCGCACTCACAATTCGAAAATTGTGTCCGAAATTTAATGAGGACGTAAAGGAAATAAATCTTAGAGGAGAGTCGAATGGTCTTCTGCTTAATCGTAAACGGTCGTTATGCTTACCGATAGGCGAGAACATTGAGATTGTTGACTGATACCCTGATGTTTACATATCTAGAGAGAAGATTCCTTTCTTTGAAATGGTAAAAAATCTTGGAATCAGTTTAAGTAATCATCATATAGCCTGTGAGCATATAAACCTGCTTGTGGGAAACATTTATACGGCGTAACGCCCGCTGTGGGCTGGCTAAAACTAGTAAAAGCTCTGCTTATACCATAAACAAGTTACTGCTGTTTAGTCTACAGTTCTCTTGATTTGCTATCTTCCTGAAAATTAAAACTTTCTTTCAACGCTATGATAAAATATGTTTTCCATTTACGAAAGTCCGCCCATATTTTTAAGTTCGGACGGTCAATCTTAGGGTGCTCGCTTCAAGAATTTCTGGACTACCGTAACTGTCTATTTCTTGCAAATTTAATAACTAATCTGAAACGCAATTACTTATGCATTAAACTGCATTTTCCTAGATTTACCTGGAGTGCTCTTTAATTCGTGCCTGTCATAAATATTTAGAAAATAGCCGTCTGCAATTTATTCACGCTGTTTGGCTTTGGAGCTTAGAACGAGATATTTTGGGTATTTCCTCTTCAACCATTTTAAGAATCCATGAGGCAAAAGGAGCACAAACAATCAACGAAATGGTGACTTGGTAAATTCATTTCAAAATATGATTTCTATTTAAAAAAATTCTTCTTGTTATTTTTTAATAATTACTCGTATATTTATATTTATTTTTTTGATTTTGACTTTAGAATTTTTAGCCTCAATTTATAATGAAATATGTGCCTAGTTCTTAATTGTACAATGCGCTAATTCGAAATGAACTTGAAACATATCCGTTAGAGCAGGTTCAAAAGACAGTTGGCGCGAAAGATCATCAAAACTGCAGTACTCCCGTACGTGCTGTGAGAAGAGCAGCCTAAAGCATTTATTCTAGCATTGCCCAGTCCACAACATTTCTGTGTGCAGTCGAAGCTAGTATATGCATTTGGATATTTGTTGAAGGATCACCATATTCTTGAAGGATAATTCTTACGAACAAAAGGTAGCATGCGAGAAGACCTATGTCTTCAAACATCGTTTCGACATATAAAATCATTTATGGTGAATCACCACATGCCCGGTTTTCTGATTGATGATTTTGTACAGAAACGGATTGGTTGTTTATTTCTGGAGTTTAATAGCGGACACGAGGCGAGGCTTCCCTACCTTGTCTGGGGTGATAACAAAACGCCACTTTGTATCACTTACATCGGCCTCAATTAAGTAGCCTTCCAGCTTAGATTGCCATACATGGGCTAAAACAGGATCTTTCTGCGCTTTTAATAACAAGCATTTAGATCCCCGTTTAGCCTTGGGAAGATTATCCGTAAGAAATAGCTTTTCGTCTTTACACAACTTATCCTTTCTGTAGACTTTCGCAACTATCAGCGTGTAAGTTCCGTACCCATACACATAGTGGCTTCCCTTTCCGAAAATATTCACACAAGTGTAGTTCTAATGATCTTAATTAGTTCAGCATTTGCAGTTGCAAATAAATTAGAGCTCCTCAGGAATAATATTCATTCCAAGCCGGCAGTTGTTCAGTCCGGTTCGGAGCTTCGGTATCACATTGGAGTACGATTTTAGGGACAGGCCTTCAGTCTACAAGTCATTTTAGTCTATCGATAGCAACGACATATCCAGTCTATTTACGGTGTCCTAAAGCGGAAATCTCACGGCGGTGCCTACTTCCGATATCTCCCAATTAACAAACACCGAAACCTCTGCATGGTGATGAGTATTGGAAGTCTATTTTAGACATACCGCCCGAGGGGATTCAAAATTGAAAGCTGCACATCCTTTGCGTAGAGAGTAACTATAATACAACTTGAAACAGGACTGAGCTAGAGCTTTAAAATAAATACTGCACTTGAGAAAATGTAGGGATGCCGTCCAACCGCGGCTGCAAAATTTCCTTTGCTGGAAAGGCCGGGAATTCGGCAATGTGCTTTTAATTAATCTTGGTTTAAATACGCTCTTGCATCCGTCCCAAGATATCTATTGATAGCTAGGTTTGTGGTTTTTCTGTCCATTGCAAAAGCAACAAATTATTAAAACAAAGTGTGTTTTGCGGTTCTCACAGCTGAGAACCCGACCTTCTGTTAGTTCGACTCCTTAGCTGATATGGTCCCAAAATCGTTGGCTTTGTCTATATTGTTGTTGTCTATATTCCCCTGCAAAAAGTCTTTCTCAAGTTAAAGGAATTTGGCGTCCTGTGCAATTTTTTTTCCTAATTCAGCGAGCATATTAACGTTGCAGAATTTGTCATCAGATGGAATCCATCAGGAGCTCGAAAATCTCCATCTGTTCTCCATACATTTGAAATACCATATCTTTAACTTCATAGAGGAGTTCTGGAAATCACAGAAAGGAATTATGCTAATTAACTTCAGAGTAGTTCATCGAAACTTCAGGGATTTGGCTGAACCGACTGATCAATTTCAGTCCGAGGAAACCCTTAATTAATGGATTTCCATGGAGGTGCCTCTATCGACTTCAACCTATTACCAGATAATCATGTGAAATTTTGCTTACCAATCACGTTCCTCCGGATCACATGAATTTTGATGATACCTTCCACAAAACTTGGCAGTGCCAAATTAAGACAAAAAATTAGCCGGAAAAGAGTCTCCTTTTCCTTCCGTTGCGCCTGTTGGAGAAAATCATACCCAGAAGGTATTCGTACACATATGTAAACTCGTCTGTATTGTAGGGTAGAGACAATTAATTTAACATTCGCCCTGTGCTCAGAAAGCACATAGGCTTTGTGAATATTTTCGGATGTATATATTTAAACATTCAGAGAAACCGCAAATGAGAGTTTCATTGAAGTGATTTTCGAAAAGCTCAGTAGAAATTAATGTTGCCCGTAAAGATAAATGAATTGTTTGCCTATTGGCAATATTACGGAAACCACAATACAAAGTAAATCAATGTCAACTTTAATTAAAAATAATGGGAAGTGTTACTAGGGCTGTCAATTCTCCCAACATCCAGAGAGACTGGTCCACCAATTTTTCTATTTATTTCAAATTTGTACTCGTATTTTATCGATTAAACAATAAAAACATTGGAAAAAGCCAAGAATTCCGATAGATAAAGACGTTTAATTATGTAGCCCCAATTGTTAGATGTTGTACTGACGCAATTGGAGATGCCCAATACTGTGAATATGACTACACATCAGTGATGCTTATTTTACCTTCTCTTTGTAGCCAGGAGCTGCCGTTCTCGACCAACCGGTCTTAATTTGCTAAACGCTGTGAGAAATAATTGAGCCTCATGGTCTATGAATTCGCATAATTGAATCAATGGTGGCGGCAGTGATCTGGATGGCAGATGCCAGATACTTTATTTGAGCTGCTTTACGGATTTGTTTATTACCTCCAAAACAATTTTGTTAGAAAGAAAATTGATTAATACCGCAATATCGAAAAGGAAAAATATAAATTAATTTAAAAAAAAAAAGAATTGAATTTACTCATTATACCCTGTTGCTGGGGCACAGTGGATATAGGTGGGGCATGATGGGCACAAAGCTAAGCTGGGTTATAGCGCAATTCGTCGTCAATGTCGTCCTCTCCAGCACAAGGACAATGCGCCCACTTACCAAAGGATCTGCAAGAAACCCATTCTTCTGCTGCCTGGAAGGTCCTTCTCGCTTTCTAATGACGATTCTTCCTTCCTGGTCGTTTTCCTGTTTGTGTTAGTTTTTTTTCTTTTTCAAAATGAGGGGCTTGAACTTGGTGGATTCAGCCTCAACCTACACTTTGTAAGGAGAGCTTGCAGTCCTTCCCTGGCGACTTTTTTTTCTGGTGCCTTGGGAACAACTACAATATGAGATGAAATTATTTTTTGGAAAGAGGTTGATGACGTTTACGCATGTTCATTTCACATCAGTGGATCGGTGTTTGTTGATGAACTAGGAGGTTTCATCTAAAAGCGGTGGCTCCTCCTCATTTGGCATGTCCGTAGTTTGGTGTGGCAAAAATGCATGGTCTTCGAATATATTTGGATTAACCGGTTTTAGCCATTTATAGCGACTGACCTAGTGGCAGCCCTTAAATAGTCTACAGAGCAACTGATAGTGGGTAACAGTTCTTCCAGCGTGTTGCCTACACCATTTCTTTATTTTATCTCCAATATGAACTCAGGGACTTCATAAAAGTAACATTCAAGGTTTTTTTTTTTGTATAATCAGCGTGCGCTCAAGAGGTTTTTGTATTTAAAATATTCGTACACTGCGCAGGCGAAGGAAATTTAGGGAGGAAGAAAAGACAGGTACCGATGTACATTGTTCTTAAATGTTTGTAAATTATAACGACCAGGAAACACATAAGGGAGTTGTACGGGTTAGAAAAGAATCACGATATTTTAGAGTACGTCCGAAAATGGGCTGAGGGAATACTGATGAGCATTCATAGCGAGACGGGTGTTACGGTTGAAAGTTTAAATGGACGGAATGCAACTGTCGATTTCAATGGAGCACTGGTGGTGGAAATAGGAGACTTAACGTCGGTGCTCGAGAGTGTCAATTGATTGACTGATATTAGTATCACCTATGAGTTTTATCGCCCGGTTTTGAATCCTATCTAGCAGGTGCAGAGATGTTTTAGGTGCACCTGACCAGATGTGGGCATTGTACTCCAATTTTGGACGGATGAAAGCCTGATATATTGTGGCGAGATCAGGGGGAGTAAAATATTTCTTAAATCGCTTAAGGAAACCTAGACATTTCGCAGCATTTTTGGCGACATCGAATATGTGGTGATTCCAACGTAAGTTGTCACCTACACACATACCGAGAATGGAAAGTTTATCGGTTTCGACGATGCAAGTGCCATCCATGGATAATGGCTTGGTATTTGAATATCGCTTAAACGACAGCAAACAGCATTGTGTTTTGAAAGCATTAAATTCCACTTGGTTGATAGTTCCCCAATTAGTTATGCTGTAAATATCGGGATTTAATGAGCTTAACATACGCTGCCATTCCCGTTCTACAGCCGACGAGCAGGGGCGTGAGTTCGGGAACGAATATGAAAAGCAGAGAGTGCTGTTATCGGCAAAGGAATACATTGAATTAGAAGTAGCAGATAAGAGATCGTTAATGAAAATTAAAAATAGTGCCGGAGACAGAACGGAGTCCTGGGGCACAACAGCATTTATTTTGTGAACATTAGACTTGAAACCATCAGAGACAACTTGAATTGAACGTTCCGAAAGGTAATTTCTAAATTAAATTAAAGAAGTGAATCATTGATCCCAAAAGCACGAATTTACGACAAAAGAGCCTGATGCCAAACTTGGTCATAGAAATGTCAAGTGCAACTATCTTGCTTTCGCCAGATTGATGTACGTTTTGGTTCCACTTTTCGGTGAGACATGCCGTCAGATCACCAGTGGGCCTGTTGCTACGAAAACCATACTGCCGGTCATTAAGAAATTTTCGTGTTTCGAGATATTTCATGAGCTGACGGTTTATCAGCGTTTCCATGACCTTGGTGAGAAAGGACGTAAGTGCAATGGGTTTGTAGGAGGAGAGAGAAGAAGATTCGCCTTTTTTAGGGACGGGCTGGACAAATGCAGTTTTCCATATGCTTGGAAAGAGTTCTAAAGAGTAGGATTGATGGTTATGCCAGCGAGGAAGAACACCTCTTCAGAAGGAGGGGAGATTTACCATCTGGACCAGCGGATTTATGTATATTAAGATCTTTAAGGACTCTTGCTACTACACGAGTGCGAAAGTGGATTCGTCCCATTGAAGTTTCAACAGATTCAAGTATAGGCGGGGACAAAGTACAATCTGGGAGTGTTGAGCTAGCCGAAAATTGTGTAACAAGCACAGTGACCTTGTCAAAAGAGCTTACAGCTGGAATGTCATTGTAAATGAGAGTTGGGATGGAGAATGTTTTTGACGAACGACCAAAAATGCTTACTGCCTGTGGGACATTGCAGTATTTTTTGCCTCAGTTTTTGGTCGTATTGGAATTTCACGCGCAGTTATTTCTGGCCCGTTTCAACTTTTTTCGGTCTTCCTCTGTAGGGTTGATCTTATAGGACCGAAAAAAAAATTCTCTAAAGCTGGCAGCCACTTCACAGCTCGAGTCGTACCATGCCTTTTCTTTTGGTTTGGTACTCTTCATCCGATGGGGGATACATCTCATTCGAAAGAGAATAGTTTCTGTGATCATGATAGCAGCGGCATCCACGTCGTTATCGAAGAAACATAACGACCAGTTAAAATTCCTAAAGAAGTCGTTAAGTGCTTTCTCGTTTCGCCACATGGTTCTTTTAGGAATCTTCTCTCTAACTGTGTGGTGGGTCTACGAGAAATTAGGGAAGAGCATATTAACGGGGTACTTATCAAGGTGCTAAGTTAAAAACATGTCCAGTGTGTTGGCGGTATGACTGTCAACGTCTGGTATTCGTGTGGGCTCATTTACAAGCTGCGTTAAGCTATTTTCCGCAGCGAAGATCTCAACACACCGTCCTTCGGGTGTTGTTTGTCCAGAATGTCGAAGCCAACCAGAATTGTGTAAATTGAATTCGCCCGTAATATCGATTTCAGTATGAGAATACAGTGATACAATTTTTTGAATGGACTCAGGCAGCGCATCAAATTCGTGAAAGGTTGAGTTTCCATCCAGTTTGGTGCTTCTGTAGATAAAGCAGTAGTAGATAATTTGCTCACGGAGATTTAATTCTAACCACGTGAAATTGAATTCCGGATTTGAACAGGGACTACATTGTGGTGGAATTTGGTAAGCTCTCTCACTATGCACATAAATGGCGCGGCTGCGGTGAGGAAAGAATAGTGGCACTAGTTCATATCCAGGTAGTTTCAGATCAGAGTGATCTGAGAGGTGTGGGCGGGGATCAACCTGTGTTTCATTAAGTGCCAAAACAGCTGGTCGGTACTTACAGACGTCCAATGGTGCAATATGGTGGGAAACACAGAGAGACCACAGCACTGCCCCTTGCTACAATACATCTATGACTTCAATGCTTTTAACGTGGCTTGCATGTCCATCTATTGTAAAAGTAATGAAACCGGTTGATCTTTTGTTGCCCGAGAAGATTCAATAAACCTTTTAAATCACTTTAAAAACAAGTCTTTGGTAATCAATCCATTTTGGTTACACTCGCCCCATGAATAAGTGGAAATTTCATCCATGAGCCCATCATTCTCTTCAAAGAGGATATAAACATTGGTGGGCATTTACGAACCATCAGCGTTAATGCAAATTTCCACTGTAAAAAGCTGTCCTCGCTCCGATGAAGAAAGTTTCCTCCCTTTTGATGCCAACATTTTTCCGAAACTTTTCCCTACCGTTGTGATGCCCGTTCCTTCAACGTTGAATATCCTTTTTGACAAAATACCTTCGATGCACTTCTCCAGCAGTTGAAAAAATTTTTCGACAGCGACGCGGTTAAACCCTATAGCCTTAGCTGCAGATGTTGCTTCCGGTTTTCTTAATGAAATCACTGCGTTCCGTTTCAGAAATTTGTATGCCCAAATTTCTCCAGTCGTACGTGTTTCAGCGTCAAAATTATTGGCTAATTAACTTTTTCGGCTAGTTCATACCCTAGTTCTCGGAATTCCTTCATTCCTTCATGGGTGCCAAATAGGTGCCCTTCCATATTCTTAATATATTCGGCTAATTCCTTTTCTTGATCCACTTGGTCATTTTGTGATCGAAGCAAGGCAGTTCTTTAGTATTTTAGTGCAGCCAATGTTCGTTAATGAAGACATGGGTCTTCTAGAATCCTGAACACCTTTCAATCAATAGATTTTTTCAGAGAAAATTTTAAAAATAGAACCACTACAGACCTATTTAGACATATTGTCCATTGTTTTATTATGATGAAGCGTAGGAGACTATTAACGTCGACATTATTTAGATCGCTCAAGTCATTGTAGAAGAAAGGTCCTAAGTAGAGTTTCCTTCTTTGGGAGAGAGCTGGGCATGTGCAGAGTAGGTGGAAGACTGTCTCCTCCTCTTCTGCAGAAGCCATTAGTAAAGACAACAAGCCTTCTTATATGCTTGCCTATGAGACACCTATGATAGCGCTGAGATGTTTCCTATTTTGAACGATCAAACTCTTAGATCCCTTCAGATTCAATTTTGACCAGATGTCCAACTGTCCATCATAGGTTTGCTCTTCTATTAGAATATAGCTTTAGTAGTAGTGTGCATGTAGCGATTGGTAAACCGATGATGCATTTTTCCGGTAGGATAGGTAGAGTAGTTTCAATCCTACAATTCCCTGGAATGTCTCTGTGCCCCGGCACCCAACATAAGTGAAAGTTCAACTGCTCTGGGATCTCACTAAGAGATGTTCGACAGCCAAGGGCTGTTTTAGAATTTTGTGAAACTGAGTCCAGTGACTTGATTCGGGCCTGACTATCCGAAACGAGGCGGATATCCATTGAAGATATCACTTTTTTAATCGCCAAAAATTTCCGCCTGGAATACGCTATAGTGATTTGGAAGGCGGAAGGAGAGTCTTACCGGCTACCAATTCCGATATCAATTCATCTATATAAAAGTGGATTCACTTGTCGTCCATCAAAGCATCTCCCTCCCGGAAAGATCTAGAGGGGAGGTTTGCATGCTATTCTTTGTCAAACCAATGTCGATGTTCTCCGGAAGGATTCAGCGTGTTAAGAATATTAGCGTGGCCAAATAGTTTATTTGTCCACTCTAAGCGAATAGCTGCGTTTGTATTCACTTTCATGATGAAAGTGATACAGGGATATGCTGTCATTTGAACTTAGCTTCGTTTACTTCAGTTGACTGCATTGTCTAAGGCCGTCCACCAGACAACTACAACACAGGCGAGAATCGGTCGTATAACCGAGATATACAGCCATTTGGTAGTGCGAGGTACAAGCCACAATTTGTTGCCAATGGCTATTTTGTACGAGAATACAGCTACTGCTGCTTTCTTTACTCTTTCCCGAATATTGGGTTTCTAGTTTAGTTTTCTGTCAAAAATAAGACCCAGATACATATTTCGTTGTATCGGATATATCAGAAAAGACTAAGAGCGTCCACGATTGGAATTTTATATTTGCTGCAGAGGAGGACAAGATAAGTTTTCTGGGGGTTTACTCTCAATCCTCAGCGGGTTAAGCTGTTAAGATTTTGCTTTAGAAGTTATTTAGTGGTGTTGAGATGGTTTTCTGTAGCACCGTCATCTGCATAGGCAGCCACCCTGCTACCACTCGCTTCCAAGTATATGAACAGTCCGCTGACTACTAAGTTCCAGAGAGTGGATTACAGGACGTCGATTTGTAACGTACCATTGCTGACATATCTTTTAGTAGAAGTCCCGCCCAGTCTTCTATTTAGCATGAGATTGATCAATATCCCAAGCGAGGTTATCTACCTTTAGAGATAACAGCGCTGTTGTGATTGCAGATGTGTCGACGTTGTTCAAGGCAGACTCTATGTCCAGGAACACGACCATTGTGTACTCTCTATAATTTAAGGATCGTTCGATATGTCTGGTGAATATAAAGCCGTTTCTACCGACTTTCCTTTACAGCAGGCACATAGACAAAAATCGTGGATCGATTCTAGACCATATATGGATATCAATCAATCGTTCTAGAGTGATAGTTAAAAAGATTTTAACAAAAGAAGTGTGTGTAAATGGTATCCATGCCAATAACAATTATGATTTAGATCTTGACACGTGTAAATCGTAATGCATTCAGTCACTACAGTACAATTTTAACCATAAATCGCTTCACACCGAAGCAATGCGCCGAAATAGTGACGCTGTACATTGAAAATAGTCGCGCGCATACCAGCGAAAATATCGTGGCCAACAAGCATTGTCTCTGACAACACTGTTCGTCGCTTCGTGTCGCCGTTCATCAATGCCCAAGACATTCCAATGAACTGCTTCAAGCGGTAAGAGAGAGTGTTGCCGAGAACCTACATGTGCCGTATCGTCACCGCGCTCAGCATTTTGGGGTCATTTGGATGATTTGCATTTGCTTCCGTATAAAGTGCAATTGACTCAAAGAATATTGCCGACAGACCTTCCACGTCGCATGGAATACGGCCAAATAGTCGCTTGAATGGTTGACACTGAACCTGATTTTTGAAAGCAAATTTTGATGACTCTCTGGCACCGTTATCAAGCAAAATTGCTGCATTTCGGGAACGGAGAACCTACACGAGATCCATGAAACACTATTGCATGACCAAAAAGTGACTTTTTGGGTCGGCGTTTGAGCCAAAACCATCATTGGACCATTTTTTTTTCAGCGAAGGCGAAACAGTTGATGGGAATCGATATCGGTGGAAGTTGGCTCCTTATATCTGCCCACAAATGTGTGAACCAGGTCTGGACGGTTACTGGTTCCAACAAGACCGTGCGTCTTGTCACACTGCAAACCAAACAATCCAGATTAAGCGAAGAAAATTCCCTGGACGTGTGCTGTTAAAAAATGGCGACATTGACTGGCCACCCAGATCTCCAGATTCGACCCCTTCGGACTTCTTTTTGTGGGGTTGTTTGAAAAGAAAAGTGTACGCCAGCAAGCCTTAGACCATTGACGAGTTCAAGGCAAACATTCGTGCCGAAATCATTGTTATACCCCGCGAGGTGTTCGAAAAAGTGTTGGAAAACTTAGCAAAAGGGGCACATTTTGCTGTGGTCAATAAAGGCGGCCACTTGATAGATGTTGCATTCGAAAACTAGTCGAAATAACTAACGACCAAATTAAGTAAAAATAACTCATATATGGAAACCAGTTATTTTTTTTAAAGCTATTCAATATTGACATACCGCACCCTGTATTTATATATATTCTGTCAAAATATAACCGGGACTGAGTCAATAAAAGCAAAACAAATCAACATCAACATTTTTTTTTCTCCTCCAAAATAGGCTCCATTTGATGCGGTACATTATTTCCAACGAACAATCCAGTCATCCATACATTTTTCATAGGCATATTCCGGGACTTCGGTTCTTACAGCGAATTTTCTTTTATGTTTTGAATCGATTCAAAGCGGGTTCGACGAAGTGGTAACTTGAGTTTCGGAAATAGGAAAAGTCACAAGGCACCATACCTGGAGATACGTTACTTGCTCGATCATATTGGTAGCGTACATGGTCAACAATACGCTCATAAGGGTGGCTTTGTGAGATACAGCATTATCATGGTGCAAAATCTTAGAGTTGTTCTGCCACAATTCCGGTATTTTTCGGCGGATATTCTCCCTCACACGCTTCATAATGCAAATCATTTTGTTCTTATTGACTGTTCGAACCAGCTGGCCGTCTCGAATGAGGCAAGTTTTCAATAAGTTCTCGACCCTCTTTGAAGGCTCTGTTCCATAGGCTTTAACCAACATTTTTAACGCGTCCGAATAAGAAATTTCATTCGCAACGCAAAATTTCAAACAAACTCTTTGCTCAATATTTTTTTACATAGTATCGCTGATAACAATTAAGATTGACTAATGTCTTTGGCTCTTGACAACAAATTAGTTGACAAATGGCGCGTTCTCTCAGTTCTTTTCTTTAATATTCGCGAAGTATAATAAAATTGACTGTAAATGAAAGTGCAAATCTTGTGATTCGGGAGTCCATTATATTTTGGGTAAAGGCAAGAATACCCGGCAGAGCTGTACCTAACTGTGTGAAAAACTTGTGGATCTTTACCAAGTTTGGAGAGAGTGCAAAAAAACTGTAAAAAACCACAGGACGTTTGTAAGTACCGCAAGGAGATATTTTAAAAAGATTTAGATAATTTGTTCGATATGGCACACGCTGATGCTCTAGAAAAGACCAAAATAGAGGAAGACAAAATTGTTCCACAAAAACAAAGAGAGCCAGGGCGTCCGGGTTGTTTAGCGCGTGTTGACAAAAAGTTAGCTGAGAAAGAAGAACGAGTAATGCAGAGAAAACTAAAAGAAGAGGAAAAAAAGGCTAAAGTCTTTGACTGCCAAGAACTTCTCGACTTCATGCAATGGCCCACCTGTCGAAACTTTGGATGTAAATTTGCCCTCCACTTCGACAACGCAACCCGTTGGTTCGCTGTCTACCACAAAAAGAAGAAGGACGTGTTTTATCACCCCTCAATTAATTGCTGCTTTAGACAGGTGTCAACTAAGTGTAAGGGATTCTGTTTACAAACTTCGGGCTGTAGTAGAAGCACTTGATCACAATTGTGACCGTTCATTGGGATGGAAAACTGTTGCCAAGTTTAAATGTGACGGGTTCAAAAGAAGAACACCTGTCAATTCTGATTTCATTCGAAGAAAAAGAACACTTCTACTGGGATAGACCAAGCTCAAGCTATTTTGAATGCGATTATTGATTGGGACCTTAAAGATAAAGTACAGTTTATGTGCTACGATACAACGGCCTCTAATACAGGTCGCTTAAATGGGGCTTGTGTGCTCTTGGAGAAAAAAATTGAAAGAGAATTGTTACTTTTTGCTTGCCATCATCATACTCGTATATATCAACTGGTTCTAGGTAAGGCTACAAAATTCATGGAATTAGCTCGTAAGTTAAGATTGCCATACAGTCTAGCGACGTTATACCCAGAGTTCTGGAAAAATATTTCCAAGACTTTATAGTAGTAAAGGCGTCTTAAGGATAGTATTTTAAGTTCCTTGAATAATCTAAAACTGGGGGTTGTGCGATTAACTTTGCAGATTAATCTTAAGCAATGTTTTTGCTTAACTATCAAGGGTTGTACTTTGTCGAAATGTGTACCGCCCCAACAGGCTATACCGTACTCCAGCTTGGATTTAAAAAGACCATTATTTACCAATTTTAAAATATCGGATCCGCAATATATACTAAAGTGATAAAGCTGTCTTACTACTAAGTTAAAGTATTGTTTTAAATGCAGGGTATGTTCTCTCCAACTAAGCTTTGAGTCTAAAATAACCCCTAAGTATTTGAAACATTCGACACGTTCAATAGCGAAGCAATCTGTCGAGCAACTAACATCGGTATTGTAGGTTGATACGCCTTGATTATGAGAACAAACAATTCTTAGATTAAATTTAAAACAATTTGGTGAGTGATATTGTAAACAAAAGTTATCAGTCAATTTTCCATTAATTTTAAAAATCATGTATTTGTTTTGTTACTAATTGCTAGTTTATGCTTGTCAAACCATCTACGAAGCAAATCTAAGTCAAAGTTAATGTTTCCATTGACATCAAAGAGATTATAACAAGAGTAAGTTAGAGCTGTACGAGTATCATCTGTGAACGCGGTGATTTTTCCTTTAAAAGGCTGGATAAATAAGGAGTTGACGTAAATTAAAAACAGTATCGGACCCAAGACAGAACCTTGTGGTACGCCTAAATTTATTGTATTCTGTGAGCTCATACAACCTTTTACTCTGACCATTTGTTTACGTTTCCACAAATAAGACGAAAACCATGTATACATAAAACCTCTAAAACCTGCATCGTATAATTTACTGAGTAGTAACGAATGGTCCACCATGTCAAAAGCCTTTGAGATATCTATAAATAACGTTGCAGCAATTTTAGAATCATTTAGGCTGTTATAAATTTCTCCGCAAAGTTTTAATAAGGCATCTTCAGTTGATCTTCCGCTCCTAAAAACCGAATTGATGTTTACTGAAGAATCTAATTTTATCTAAAAAAAAGACAGTATTCTAACTTTCATACCTTTTTCAAACACCTTGGAGAAGGTGGGCAAAAGTGAAATAGGACGGTAGTTATTCAAAGACTTAGTATCATCTTTTTTATGGAGAGGAATAACTACAGCGGTTTTAAGGTATTCGGGAAAGACGACCTGTTGAACACTCAAATTGTATATGTGACATAAAACATCAATTTTAAGATCGTGACTTGAAATATTGTCATGTGAAGAAGAGTGTGAGTTCTTTAGCGATTGTATAATTTTATGTATTTCCAGTGGTGTGAAATTTTCAAAGTAAAAACAAGCAGACTGGTGTTGCTCCTGCCTTATTGTTTTATCACAGTGACACGAAAAATTATTTTGCCGCAGCAGACCGCGGAAATCATTGAGTATATTTGAAAAATAGTCATTAAAATCATTAGCCACTTCACTTGGTTCAGTTAATATCAACATTACTATCCATATTTAAAACAATTTCGGCATTCGGCTTTTCTCTATTCAAAATCTCATTAAAGAGTGAGACACCTCTTTCTTAGAATTCCCAATATTTTCAACCAGTTTTCTTCTGAAATAATTATCTCTACAAAGTGTTATTTCTAATTTTAACTCACGACAGATTTTAACATAAAAACTTTTAAGCCTAGTATTCCTAGGATGTTTGCGAACCCGAATTCTAAGTTCATTTTTTTTTCTTATTTCCTTCAACAAATAAAACGTCATCCATGGTTTGATGCACTTAGATTTATTTCTGTTTACCCTTTGATTTTGACTGCAATTAGAAATATGAAATTTAAATTTATTAATAAATAAATCAAAAGCAATTGATGGATCATGAGCGCTATATACATCGTTCCAGAACTTAAAAGACAAATCTCTTTTCAAGGCTGAAAAATCGACTTTTTTAAACTTTTTAAATTGTAGTGGTTTAGGTCTGCGTATCGAACAATCAAACTGAATTGTAGTTAAACAATGATCAGGTATCTGTAGATCATAAACATCAGTTTTGAAATTTATTGAGTTGTTTCTGTGCAACCTTATAAACAAATGGTCCCAACATGAGCTAGAATTCACAGCAATTCGCGTAGGTTGTAATAATAAGGACTCAAAACCAAAAGATGATAACACCGAAAAAAAATAATCAACATCATTTGAGTAATCACCCAAAAGGACTACATTTTTACAAGAAATGTTTTGGAGAAATTCAGAAAATCCATCTACAAAGACTTTGACTGAGCAACAGTGTAAACGATATACAACACACAAAACTATAACGAACACCAGAAATATTGCAGTTAACAGAAATCAAGTCAGCACTATTAAGACGAGCTTTAATAATATCACAGTCTAGTTCACTCTTGTAAAAAAACCGCAACACCGCCAGCGGAATACGAATCATTGCACGTAGCCTCAAACAAATAACTTGGTATCTGATGCATATACTTCGTTTTTTCAATCTCGTATATCCATATTTCAGACAAAAATATTAGATTTGGTAAATGATCTAAAGCAGCAAGGTGCGAGAGAAAGCAATCAAAGTTTTTTCTTAAACTACGTATGTTTAGATGCGTAACTGAAAAACCTGAGCAAGACAAAATATCTGATTAATTTATACAAAAACAATTCATATCAATTTAAATGAAAGCGAAAAGGTAATAGACTGTAACTATAAGTTAACCAAGTTTGGAAAAATCTTCAAAACAAGAAATTTTAATCACCCTGTCGCTTTATCTTTTTCTTATAAGTACCGATGAATTCCTGATCCAGACATACTTGCATTTATTACTGTTTTTCAGCTGATTGGCCTTCACTAGCAAAGATCTTGTGTAGCTAGTGAGTGAATCCTTTATGAAAATTCTCCCACCCGTGCCGTCATTGAAAACTGCAGAAGATAGTTTAATTTTCATCTCGCGCATCTTGGTCATGATTACGAGTAGCTCTTTCTTTTTTAGAGACGAAAAACGTACACACACAATGTTTGTTTTCTCTGTATTATCCGTTTTACGTTTAATTCCCTTAACGAAGCAGCTTTCGATGTCATCATGACCAGTTTCCATTCCCATTCCATCCGTCCGGATATCCAGTTATTTAAAAAACTCAGAGACAATTGGAAGAACGTTGATTCAACTGCTATTGAAATATGGTTTGGTTTCGCAAAGAAATATTTCTGTGACACGGTCATTAACGAATTAATCAACTATTATAAAAAAGAATTACTGAAACCAGTTATACGTGACGATTACCGGGAATTGATTGAACTTTCAATTGTTTTTTTGGGAAGAGACAATGAAAACAAATTTAAAAACAGACCTCCTGGCGCAATGCATCGGGCACGATGGATGGCAAGAGCTATTTACGCTTTAAAGATATGTTTGCTGCAATCCCAGTTTAAAATGTGTGCTAAAGACAAGCTACCATTGCAAGACGTTTGCTTATTTATTGCAACAGCTGGCTTGGGTGCAATTTGGCAGTAAAAGCCCCGAATCAAGATTTATGCTACTTAAAAACATTGAAGCTCTATGAACCTATGAACTATGATTTCTAAAGCAGCTCTGACCAAGTTCAGTCAACATTTTTGGTATTTATCAGAAGAAATAGCATTATTTTCGCTATCTGATGATGAAGTTGATACACAATCCAAAGATAATATTGTATCGAATTTACAAAGAGAAAGTTTATATGATTTTGGAAGAAATACCATATGTTCCGCCAAAGGAAGAAATATCTGCCTCATTGTACGGTGAGTTGAATCAGGGTTTTTCATTCTATGCCTAGAAAAATTATTTATTAACAAAATTGTTGCAGAAAATTGTTTGAGTGATTTCGTGACCATAAAGAGCACAAATTTGTTATCGCGGTTAAAAATTGATAACGCTTTTCTCCAAGAACACGTCTCTTCCTGGGATCAAATTCCTTCCTTTCAGGAAGCTAAATAAAAAGTTATGCACTTGAAGGCAGTCAATGAGACAGTATAGAGAGGTGTGAAGCTCATGGAAGATTATCATGCTTTAATTACTGCTGATGAAAAACAAAAGCAGTTCTTGTTACTCTGTGTTCAGATTGTAAAAAGGAAACTTTGAAACGAAAGTATCCTGTATAATTATACAGTTATTTAATTTTTATAAAAGAACGCATACCCAAATTAATCTTCCACTGTGTTTTTTAATTTTAAAAGAGAAATTTTGTTCTTATATATTGGGTCTACAAGTAAGTTTCCAGCGTTTTTTTTTCCAAAATTTGAAGTTTTATTATGAAAACATAGTTACAATGCTTTATTCAAAGTATCGTCCATCGGAAGCTACAACTTTCCCCCATCTTTCTGGCAATTTATGAATTCCGGACCAAAAAAATTTCTCGTCTTTCGAGCCCAAGAATGTATCGAGCCAATTTTTGATTTCCTCTACTGAGCTGAAGCGTATTCCCGTAAGAGCGTTCTGCATCGAACGAAACAAGTGGTAGTCAGATGGTTCCAAGTCTGGACTGTAAGGCGGGTGAGGCAGAATTTCCCATCCACTATTTTCCAAATAGTTTTTCACCGAAACCGCAACATGTGGCCGAGTTGTCGTGATGAAAAATGACGGACTCATGCTTGGTCTCATATTCTGGCCGTTTTTCTTTTAATGCCCGCTTCAAACGAATTAGTTGGATTCGATATAATGGTCCTTTGATGGTTTCACCACTCGAAAGCAGTTCGTAGTATACGACACCCTTTTGATCCCACCATATGCAGAGCATGACCTTATTAACGTGAATATTTCGTTTCGGCGTCGATTGGGCGGGCTCGCCGGGCTTTGTATACGATTTTCTGCGTTTAGGATTATCATAATAAATCCATTTCTCATCACCAGTGACAATACGATGCAAAAATGATTTATTTTTATACCGCTGCAGTAACATTTCGGACATGCAAAATCGCTGTTCGACGTCCCTTGGCTTCAATTCGTACGGCACCCAGTTTCCAACCTTTTGAATGAATCCCAGTGCTTTTAGGCGCAGGGAAACGACTTGTTGCGTGACGCCCAATGATGCAGCAAGTTCTTCTTGAACCTGACGCGGATCCTCATCCAGTAAAGCGTCCAATTCCTCGTCTTCAAAACTTTTCGGCTTTCCGGGGCGATCTTTGCCTTCAACTCCAAAATCACCACTTTTGAACCGTTTGAACCACTCGCGGCACGTCGATTCACCAATACATTCCGCCCCATAAGTTTCCGAAAGCAAACGATAGGCCTCAGCCGCACTTTTCTTCATACTCGTATTAAAGAATAAAAGCAGCGCTTTCCGCAAATGACGTTTATTTGGCTGGAAACTTGCCATGATTTTGCTCGATAAAATGTACGACACCGATAGAACTGCTCAAATATAACACTGCAAAGTTGTTGACAGATACAAATTCTACAAATAAAACACATGGGGTCTGACACTTCTGCCCGGGATCCACTGGTAGCGCCATCTCTGACAAACGCTGGAAACTTACTTGTAGACCCAATAGCTTATATGCCACTAGATGTTTTAGAACCGTTTATATAGGAATACATTGAGCCTTTGTCGGCACGGGTTATCGTTGTTATATAATCATGAAATTTTGCACGTGGTTATTAAAAGAATTAGGGGGTATGCGTTACGAAATTTAAAAGGAAAGAAAAAATCTACCATATAAGGGACACCCTAGTGTACATACATGAGGGCCCCCGCCCAATTATCAAGGCTTTGCCCATCAATGACGTTGTCTAATAAAAAGCGGGGGTAGATTATTCTATAACTGGTCTTATCGAAAACATCCAGATTTTATTGCATGAATGGATGATACGATTTGACCAGTTACAAGTTGCCGGTCATAGGTCTTGTTGGTAGGCTTGACCACCGGTAGTCCATACCAGGACTTAAATCACGGTACCATGGGAGTCAGGAGCCCCCCGGATTTCGGTCCGGGCCTGACTTGTTAGAGGTAGGCCCCCTTGTGGGAGCGTCATGGTGGCTGTGGTTTAAACCTAAATCGCGGGTACGGGTGTCCTTTTTGGTTTAGCCCATTGTAGAGTTTCAAATAAAGTACTGGGTACTGCGACCCTAAGAGCAGCAAGAGGTTTTAGGTCGGCCTCGACTCATACCAAGGGTGGAATTTTTACCTCCAACACAGTTCCGAATTGGTATCAAAATTTTTGTGGCGAGCGATGGCAAGGCGTATCCTTGCTCCCTATGGGTGTATGGGCACCTCGTAAACATTAAGCCTTACGGCAGGAGGTTTACGTTAAAAATCCAGGTACGTTCTGTACATACATGAAAATGTATCTAATTTAACTATTCTTGGTCTTCTTCTAAACAATAGGTATAATTGAAAAAATCACTGTATATCTCTTAAAAAAGAGCTTTCGTCAAGGCTCAATATTATTAAGTATTTGTTCTCAAGAAAAAGTAACGCTCATATTAATACTTTATGTTATTTAACTAGAATGTTAGTGTTAAGTAAATAGAGTACGCTTTAGTTATCTATGGTTCTTGCCCTAAATCTACAAAAAACATTATAAAACCCATCTACCACCAAGCAGCAAGAAGAAGCATAGGAGCTTTCCCCACAACGCCCATCAAAAACATCTTAGCTGAAGCTGGCCTACCATCCATTGAAGAAAGATATTTCGAAGTGTCACTTAAGTTGATGACCAAATTATGTTTTCAAACGGACTCAATTATCGACAAAGATGTAGCCCTAGCTCTAAAACACAAACGACAAAAGAGCATCCCCTCTACTATACATAACACCATAAAAACGGCACAAAATTTGGAAATTCCATTTAAACCATTTGCAAAATACACTCCATCTTTACCACCTTGGTACCTGAATTCGTCTTCCATCATACTGCATCTCCTCGAGTTTCGCAAAGACAATACTTTACTTCAAAGGGCTGGAAGTTTATATATACAGATGGCTCGAAAACCGCTGATTGCCCTTCATTCGCAGTAACAGCACACAATGGATCGATTATCATACAAGGTATCCTTTCAGGTGCAGCGTCAATTTTTTCAGCAGAAGCTCAAGCCGTATATGAAGCCGTCAAAAGGTTTTCGCAAACCGCCGGCAAATGGACGATCTGCACTGACAGTCTTTCTGTTGTAAAAGCTGTTCTCAACATAAACAATGATAACACAACAATTGACAAAATTCGAGACACGCTAATAAAAACTCCAACGAAAATAAAGCTAATGTGGGTTCCAGGCCACGTTAGAATTGTAGGCAATGAACTCGCTGACCGTGCTGCAAATTTATGTCATATTTCGCCATCACTTATGTTCCAATCCACAAGCAGAAGGGATCTTAACGGACTAGTAATTGATAAAATCAAAGAACATCATACACTGAAGTGGACTCAATATAAGCACCACTATCAAACCATTAACACCAGAAAAATCAGTCCCTTCTTCCCTACCAATATTTCTAAGGCGAACATAATAAGTTTCATTCGTTTACGCTTAGGCCACATCCAACTGACTCACGAATATCTTTTAAAAAAAGGAACACCCCCTATGTGCCCGAAATGGAATACCACTATTACGATATCTCACGTTTTAGGATCATGTTATCTTTCAGCCAGTAACCCTTTTCAACTAACTAATAATAATCAGCTAACCGTACTGGAACGACTTCAAGATCCAAATTTCGAAAATATTAATCTGATAAACAAATTACTTCTTCTTCACAAAATTAAAAGTTAAACAAACATAAATTTAGCTCTATTACACATCTACTACTTAAGATATATATATTTACGAAGAGCCGAAAGCCTTAGTTGCTAGTACTCTTTGAAATTGTATTAATAATAGATTTAAATTTATTGTTAATTTTATAAATAAATAAATAAATAAATAAAATACAGTAGACTCCCCCTAAGTCGAATTATCACGGGATACCATGACTTGTTCGAGTTAGAGGAAGTTTTGGAAAAATTCGAGTTAGAGAGAGAAACAATTTTGTTTTGTTTTAAAGCGTTTACTTAATAAAAAAAATGGTTAACATAATTTAAAAAAGTTAACAAAAAAAATAAATAAAAACATCTTCCTGCTAAATTAAAATTAAAATAAGGCACATAAATTCATTGTTATATCGTCAACATCTTATTTAAATAGCTTTAATTAAAAAAATTGGTTATTTTTGATTGGGTCATCACAGGTAGAGTGTTTGTTGTTTTTTTTTTGTTACACAATGAGTCTAGCTTAAAAAGATAGTTTTGAACTTCATCCGGCAATTCTATTGCTGATTACAGAATTTCAATCGCGTTCTCAAATTCAGTTTTTCCTGGCATTTCGGGTCCTTCTTCATCTTCACTTTTTTTTGCGTTATTTTCAGAATTAGTTATTCCTCTAAAACAGACTGATTGTCAGGTACTTCGGTAGCCACGATACCGTCATCGACTTCCATAACGTCTTTCCAATTAACATCTGCAACATTATAATTCGCTTCTGTTAACTGGTTCCACATTTGCTCGATTTCATGGGCATCCTAGTTCTCAGTTCAACGTAAATTGAGCGGAATTTCATCTTCTTAGTCTCACGTCTCGTCTCTAAACCCGGCCTATTGAAAATAATTTTCAATCGTCAACGGAGTTTCATCTTCTACCCATGCTCTTAAAATTACACAGTTTAGAAGTGATATTTTGTAATCTTCTTTTTTTGGTTTCCCAAATCCTTAAGGTTTTTGTTAGTACGTATACGGCGCTTGTAGTGTACTTTTAAATTTTGTATTATTCCCATGTCCATTTGGCTGAACTATTGAAGTCATGTTGGGTGGGAAGGAAGCTTTATAAACCTTAATTTGTCTTTTACTTGTTTAGGGTGAGCTGGGCAGTTATCGATAATAAATAAGACCTTTCGCTTTAATCTTGCAAATTTTGGGTCGAGCTTCAAAAGCCAGCTCGTAAAAAGATCTGCCGTCATCACCGTTGGTTGGCTACATAATCCACAGGCAAAGATTTTATTTTTTGAAAACATAGTGGATTTTTACTCTTGCCGATAATTAAGAGTTTTAGTTTTTCTGATCCGATCATGTTGGATTCTACGAGACATGTCACTCTTTCTTTGCTGCGTTTGCCTCCAAAACATTTTTCGCCCTTAAAAGCCAAGGTAAAAATGTCTTCCGACTTGAATCCTCTGACAAACTGTTGCTTCCATTCATCAGCTTTTGTTTTTTCAAGAGAAGCGCTTTCACATGTAAAACTTTGCCAAGAACACTTTGGCTGGTTTTAAATTTGCTCAGCCCACCTTCACTTGCCTTGAAATCAAGAAAACGTAAGGTGCTTGCAAATTCCAGATCTTGTTTTTTTTTTATGATTGGACCACTTACTGGTAAGTTATCGGCACGCATACTCTCAAGCCACTTGAAAACGGTTTTGTCTACATTTTCATACTCACAGACTTTTTTCCGCTTTACTTGACCACTTGTATTAGCACAACCATACCGTAGCTTTACTTTTTCTCTTGCAATATCGATGAAAGTGTACTACGAGGAATATCAAAATCTTCAGCAATGTTGGTTTTGTTTTTAAGTCCCTTCTCAATATCTTCAATTAGGCGAATTTTCGTGCCAAGATCTAATGTTTTCAATTTTCTTTTTGCCATAATTTATCTGTAAAAGTTTGTACGTATTCATTTGTAAAAAAAATTGATGCTCCCTCTCATATAGAATACAATCACGTACCTACCAATCTGATGATGTAATCCCTTAAAAGTTTAATTTAATGTTGTTTAAATCTTCTGCTCCTACTCATTGCCTTATTGCCTTAAAGCTAAAAACAATACATTTTAAATAAACAAAACAAATTATATCTTTTTAGGTAGGCATCTAGACGCATTCTGTATTGGATATGGGTAGGTAGAAACACAATGCACTTACGATGATGGCATACCCGATGCTATAGATTTTTAGAGTGTTGAAGTGCGTAGGCACTTGATGTTTATGTAGTCATAGTTATACCATATAACCAAAAACGAATTGTGAGAGAAAATTCGACTTAAGGGGTGAAAAAACAGGCCAAGAATCTAGCGAATGTGTACGAGCTAGAGGGAGTTGGTTAAGATAGGAGACCATTTTAGCGAATGCCTTGATATTGAGGTTGGTGTCCCACAGGGATCCGTTCTTGGCCCCATCTTATTCCTAATATTTATTAATTCTATTTTTAGTCAAAACTTGAAGGGCAAACAAACTGGTTTCGCAGACGCTATAGCTTGTACATAATTCCATTCCAATAATTCAATTTTAGACTTGGTTGCTGATGTAAACCATAACTTAGAAGTCTTAAGGCATTGGTTTGGTATGCACAAGCTAGTAATAAGCGATAAAACGAAGATTTTGTTTTTTAACTTACCTGCATTGGATCTACATTCGCCAGATTTCATCTTCCACAGTATAGATTGTACTAATGTGTGCGTGAATACTGATATTTGTCCTATAAATATGTGGTCGCATAAAAATAGCGATGATCCTAGGTGCTCATCCAAGTGCTTTGTGATTGAAAGGGTTGCTGCTTTTAAGTACCTGGGTTTACATACTTCTTCACTAAAAAAGTATCTTCTAACAACTACTTATATATTGGGTCTACAAGTAAGTTTCCAGCGTTTGTCAGAGATGGCGCCACCAGTGGATCCCGGGCAGAAATGTCAGACCCCATGTGTTTTATTTGTAGGTTTTGTATCTGTCAACAACTTTGCAGCGTTATATTTGAGCAGTTCTATCAGTGCCGTACATTTTATCGAGCAAAATCATGGCAAGTTTCCAGCCAAATAAACGTCATTTGCGGGAAGCGCTGCTTTTATTCTTTAATATGAAGAAAAGTGCGGCTGAGGCCTATCGTTTGCTTTCGAAAACTTATGGGGCGGAATGTATTGGTGAATCGACGTGCCGCGAGTGGTTCAAACGGTTCAAAAGTGGTGATTTTGGAGTTGAAGACAAAGATCGCCCCGGAAAGCCGAAAAGTTTTGAAGACGAGGAATTGGACGTTTTACTGGATGAGGATCCGTGTCAGATTCACGAAGAACTTGCTGCATCATTGGGCGTCACGCAACAAGCCGTTTCCCTGCTCCTAAAAGCACTGGGATTCATTCAAAAGGTTAGAAACTGGGTGCCGTACGAATTGAAGCCAAGAGACGTCGAACGGCGATTTTGCATGTCCGAAATGTTACTGCAGCGGCATAAAAATAAATCATTTTTGCATCGTATTGTCACTGGTGATGAGAAATGGATTTATTATGATAATCCTAAATGCAGAAAATCGTATACAAAGCCCGGCGAGCCCGCCTAATCGACGCCGAAACGAAATATTCACGTGAATAAGGTCATGCTCTGCATATGGTGGGATCAAAAGGGTGTCGTATACTACGAACTGCTTCCGAGTGGTGAAACCATCAAAGGACCATTATATCGAACCCAACTAATTCGTTTGAAGCGGGCATTAAAAGAAAAACGGCCAGAATATGAGACCAGGCATGAGTCCGTCACGACAACGCTCGGCCACATGTTGGGGTTTCGGTGAAAAACTATTTAAAAAATAGTGGATGGGAAATTCTGCCTCACCCGCCTTACAGTCCAGACTTGGCACCATCTGACTACCACTTGTTTCGTTCGATGCAGAACGCTCTTACGGGAATACGCTTCAGCTCAGTAGAGGAAATCAAAAATTGGCTCGATACGTTCTTGGGCTCGAAAGACGAGAAATTTTTTTGGTCCGGAATTCATAAATTGCCAGAAAGATGGGGGAATGATGTATCATAATAAAACTTCAAATTTTGGAAAAAAAACGCTGGAAACTTACTTGTAGACCCAATACTATATCATCTAAGAGTTTTTTGCTCTCGCAATCTGTTAGAGACGGTCTACTATGGCTTAGTGCAATCAAAGTTGCAGTATGGATTGGCTTGCTGGGGCGGTACTTATGACAATAAGATACAACCTCTGATTATTAGCCAAAAACATATTCTAAGAATTATTTGGAAAAAAAGACTATGCGAGCATAGCATCTTACTTTTCTACAATTCAAAAATCCTTCCACTGAAGCATCAATACTTTTATAAAGTGTTAAAAATATTTTTTATAAGAAGTGGTTATCTAAGGAATCAAAATTCAACTGCCTATGCACTTCGCAGTAATGACAGGAATTTAGTTATCATTCCAACATACACCACTCACAAATTTTTTAATTTTTACACCTCAGTAGCACCTAGGTTATTTAATCTATTACCTTTTGAACTTCGGAATATTAGGAAATCCTATTCATTCTATAGAGGTATTAAAAAATGGCTTTTTAATTTTGACTTCAAAGAAATAAATCACTTAACAAGAGTCTTAAATTGAATGGTTTTTTTTTTGATTGTTTATTCTTTTACTTTTTATTTATAGGTATTAATTTCTTGATCATCAGTGTGCTGCAATTGTTAATTAATAAATTATATTTTGTGTACTACTACTCCACTACTCTCATATAATCAGTCGTTTTATTAAAAGTTTATAGCTCGATACATTCGACACTAATTTTTCTTAAATTATAAAATGTGTCTACTTAATTTTATATTTCAATGATTGTCTTTACAATAGGAAAACACTTTTAGTAACTTGCTATTATTGTTAATAATTTAACTATAATTTTAAATTTGTATATATTACCATCAGTATTATAACATTATTGAGTTAAATGGAATATGAAATTTAAAAGATAAATAAAAATAAATAAAAACAAAAATAAAATAAAAAAGTTTAGACTTAGAGGGAGTTTGACTTAGGGCAAGTCCCCTGTATTTAAATAGGCAAAGCGTTTTAAGTAACTTGCAAATAGAGGCGTGCGAACAATCAAATCGATATTATTCTTCTATATGAAACTCATATAACGTGTAAAATAAAAACAAGTGAATACCAAGCAAGAGATTAAAATACTGCACAAGAGATATACCGGGGGAGAATATCAAAATTTAAAAAAACCATCACACAAAATTCAATATTGTACGAAGGACTAAAATTATTCAACTCTCTACCGCCAAACATCAAAGGGGAGGCAAACTACATATAGATTGTAATTTTCGACAGAATTCCGATTCTAACTAGATTTGTTTAATGCTAGATTGTAAATTGTAACAATTATATTTTTAACTTATGAATGAATTAATCAATCAATCGAACCTACTCGTAATATTGTACAATAGATGATCAAAACGTCAGGAGAATCAAGTCTCAGATTTTGAGGAACATTTCAGAAAACAAGGAATGCATTAATTAAGTAGGATATCGAACCAAGTGCTTCCGAGAATAGAATTCTATGGAAAACTTGTGAACACAATATGCATGTACAATATGTTCCTCAATTAATTTAATCCAAGTACATTCGCCTACCTACTGAAAATTGATATATTACAATATATTGCTGAAGCAAATTCCCAAATCAATTAACATATACACAATACACATGAAGTGTAAAATATTCTTCCGTACTTAAGAGAATAATAATTATTTAAGTATTGGCTCGCATGTAAGGAAGTATGTTATTGATTGAATCATCACGTCAACACCACATGTGGAATGCTCCTATAAGTACAATATTGTACGAATATCCTTCAATTGATAGAAGAGACTCATGCACTCGTGTGTATGATTTCAATATAGTCAAGGACTTTGGGAAAGTGCATCCATCACTTATCTTGATTTTGTAGTCACTGTACATGTCATGTTCCTTTCGCAGACTATATATAGTTTGAAGTTATATTTATGTTCCGTCAAAAATGAGTCGACACCATCAAATTTTGTTTCCACCTGCGCACTTACTCGTCCATCGTATTAAATAATTGCTACTTCACAGTATTAGTTTACTAGTAGTTTTGAGTTCCTTTAAGTGGCACTCAGCTAAGAGACTCAGTGAAGGAATTACCAACTAAATGCTTAATAGAGACTCGTTTCTCGTTGGAATTTAATTAAAACAAAGAAAATGGGACACTTTAGGGCCAAGAGCTTACATGGGACTAGTATCAAAATAAAGCTGAGCCTTGGTACGTTGAAACTAGGAAGTTTTATGAATATCGCATGTGGGGATTTTGAGATTTTCTTCTATGAAGTTCGCATTGCGAGTGGATCTCCTCATGATTTTCGTCCATTCATATGCATACGAAATTGTATAACATAAGAAGCGTAAGACGACGCATATACAGTGCTGTGCAAAACGTACCGAATTTTTCCTGAAAATTTTTCATTGAAGAATTCTAGGGGACAGGTACACTTGTTTGGCAACTTAAGAAAACCTATTGAATAAGTTTATAAATAGAGTTTTGCCAGAAACCGTAGCTCAACTCAATGCCATGCCTATGCAAAACATACCGGATTTTCTTGCTCTTTAACTTGCTGATAGTGTACGTAGTGTACGTTAAATTTAACAGAGATGGAAGGAGCTTTGCCATTCAAAATTTGGAAACATTAAATGCTATCACCAAACAAAAATCGAATGAGTGTAATAATAATCAATGAGTATCCAGAATTGCCAGCCTTGCTTATTATTGAAACTTAATTTAAATACTTGTTTTTCTAACTGTTGTAATGTTTTTATAGTTCTAGTGACCATGGTAAGATTTTTAACTACTTTTAATTATCTTTTATCATTAGCTAAAATATTCTGTGCTACTAATCTTTCAACAAAATGCTCCCGAAAACACGATGAATACGGATAGCCTTTCGGATGCTGGGCATAGAGACTCTGCGATTGCTGGTGCAAATCAAAATCTGACTGAAATGGTTAGGATTCTTCAACAACAACATGAACGCTTTCACATCTGCCACATAAATGCCCAAAGCCTCTACGCAAAAATTGATGAATTTCGCCATGTTTTCGTTGACTCTAAAATAGATATTGTTTGCGTTTCTGAAATATGGTTCCACACAGATCCAAACTCTACAGTGGCTAGGGACATCTATATAGTTGAAGGTTACGAGCTCTTGCGATCTGATAGGATCGGTCCTAAGGGAGGTGGAGTTGCGATATATGTTCGTAATACGCTCAATTATAATTTCGTCTGCAAGTCTAATCCGGGTTCACCTATTGATTTCTATTTCATAGAGGTTAAATGTAGTCAAGACAACATTTTGGTGGGCGTGGTCTATAGGCCGTACAATTATATTTCACTTTCTCCACTTTACGCTGTTATAGAGAAAAAATTCTGCAGTGTCAACAACATTGTCATAATAGGCGATATAAATTGTAACCTGCTGAACATTCCCCGTTCAATAGACTTCTTGGAGCACATGAAATCGTATTATCTATGAACTGTCAACACGACCACTCCTACTCATTTCACGTCCGCATCACAAACTCTTATCGATTCAGTCTTTGTTTCCAATAAGGATAAAGTTTTATTGTACAACCAACCCTCTGCACCAGGCTTCTCGAATCATGACCTGTTGTTTCTAACATACTATGTTGAAAATAAATATACAGAGTCCAAGGCCATTTTTAGAGATTTCCGGAACATAAACTACGAAGCACTGCGCTATGACATTTCTAGTAGAAATTGGGATAGTATATATCGGATGCCCTTGGTTGATGATCAAGTAAACTTTCTCCAACATCAAATCGTCTCACTATTTAACAAACACCTGCCTTTAAAAGCAAAAACTGTCAAATCAGCTTCAATCCAGTGGCTAACTCCAAACATTCTTCAACTCATGAATCAACGAGACAATGCTTTTAAAAGTTGGAAGCAGTACAAGATTGAAGAGTTCTTCAATCGATATCGATCACTCCGTAATAAAACTACCCACAAAATTAGAAATGCTAAGCGTGCTTTCTACAGCAGAAAATTTGGTGCTTGTTTGTCCGAAAAAGAAGTCTGGAAACAAATCCGTGAAATTGGTATAAGTAAAGAAAAGCCAAAAACTCCTGAGAATGTCGATTGTGACAAACTTAACTCGGTATTCTCAACGCCAGCAAATCCAAACCCTATTAACCCACGTCCACTTTATTTGTCGCCGGATGATGACAGTACTCTTCTTTTCAATTTTTAAAGGGTATGTCAAGAAGATGTTGCTGAAGCTCTACTAGGAATTAAATCTAATGCCATGGGACTTGTCGAAATCCACCCGAAATTTGTTAAGCTTCTGCTCCCTTATATACTGCCCCTTATTACTCACATTTTTAATATCATCCTTACAACGTCTTCTTTCCCTTCGCAATGGAAGGAAGCTAAAGTTATTCCAATCCAAAAGAAAACTAACGAAAACTCAGTAGATTATCGAGCGATTTCAATACTCCCGTTTATTTCAAAGGTATTTGAGAAAACCATCTTTGCACAATTGCAGAGTCATCTCCTAAGTAAAAAACTGTTAAGTGACAATCAGTCGGGTTTCCGCGCAAAGAGGAGCTGTAAGACGGTCTTATTGTTGGTAATCGACGATATCAGAAAACAATGCCACCATTCTCACCTTACTCGACTTTTCAAAGGCCTTTGATACTGTCAACCACACAATTCTTTGCTCAATACTTAGAAAAGAGTTTATGTTTTCACTCCATTCAATGAAACTTATTTTCGCTTACCTATACAGGAGGCAGCAACGGGTTGCAGTGGGTGAACGATTTTCAAGGTCTTTGCCAGCAATGCAAGGTGTGCCTCAAGGCTCAATTTTGGGACCACTACTTTTCTCTCTTTATGTAAACAAATTACCTAAGACTGTCAAGCATGTCTCTATACACATGTTTGCTGATGATGTTCAGATCTATCTAAGTTTTCCTCCAAAACACTACATCGAAGCTACCAGGCTAATAAATGAAGATCTTAAGCGTATACCAAACTGGTCAACTGAAAATGACTTACTTCTCAACCCTCTTAAGTCGAAAGCACTCGTGGTCCACAAAAAATTCCTAGATATATCGCATTTTCCACCTATTCAACTAGCCGGAAGCCAGATAGACTACGTTGATTCTGCTGAAAATCTAACCTGGACTCCTCATATCAATGCTGCTATTGGGAAAGTATATGGTGGGCTACGCGCTCTTTGGACTACAAAACTTTTCATTCCTATAAAAACAAAACTCCTACTAGCGAAAACTCTGCTTCTACCCATGCATCTTTATAGCTGTGAGATCTTCTGCTGCCCAGATTACAATACTAGGAGAAAGCTTAATGCCGTGTATAATAATATTGCCCGCTTCGTTTTTAATTTAAAAAGATATGACCATGTTTCCCTGTACGCAAAGCAAATAAGCGGTTGTACCTTCGACAATCTGCTTATATATAGAGCCCTATGTCTGTTGCATGATATTATTAACGACACTTTCTTGCTTTCACGTGTTAGTGAGCTCAATCTATCAATTGAAGCAAGCACCGTACGCTGGCGTTTAAGAAAAGCTGTTTTTGTTCTTTTCGACAAGCAAAAAAGCCTCTACTTACTGCTAAGCATATTTATTAGGGTGGGTCAATTTTTTTTCGCAAAAAGCGTCTACCAGGATCGGAATCTCCGATGAATTCTAAGAAAATTTCACCATGAAACTATGTGTCTAAAATCAATTCCTAGCTCCCGATAAGAAGCATAAAGATTTCAGGTTGAGGTATTTTAAGGTATTTCAAGGTACCTAAGGTATTTAAAAAAAAAAACACATTTTCCATTCAT
Organism: Volucella zonaria; assembly: GCA_963966105.1. Taxonomy (NCBI): domain Eukaryota; kingdom Metazoa; phylum Arthropoda; class Insecta; order Diptera; family Syrphidae; genus Volucella; species Volucella zonaria. The sequence goes on along the minus strand of OZ014532.1, from coordinate 107,090,863 downwards.
GTTGGGCTCAATTCTGATTCATCTTCTTACAAAAAATTTTATAAAAATGTTTTTTTTTTAATTATCCAAACAATTTTTTTTTAAATTTGACAAAATGTGACGAACATACCATGTACTGAGGCTCATTTAAGAAAGTGGAAGCCAGAAGTCTGTAACTTATTAACGAAGTGAGGAATCCGTCTAAAATTTTAAATATACATCCTTACAATTCCAAAGGAAATTTTGCACAACAAAATAAAAGTAAGCATGGCATTAGAAAGGCCGTAACTTAACTGTCATAAATTTAATTTGATTCAAAAAAAAATATATTCAAATTACGAAACTTTTAAAAGATAAGCTTTAGAAAGGCAAGAATGACAAAGCTTTTGTAACAGTTTCTTTTATTGATAATAAATTTGCAGTAAGTATTGTCAACCAACAATAGTGGCTTAAAAAAAAAAACGTTTGAAAATAAATAATATAAAGTTATGGCATCATCAGCTATGTCAATTGACTCTTCCAATTCGGAAATTGATAGCCTTATAATGATATCTGCGTCAAGTTTTGATACAAAGCAGATCGCAAATATCATTGGCAAAGCAAGTGAATTTTCAGAATTAAATTTGCCAACTTATTGGCATATACTTAAATATAACTTTTACGCGAGTGATCGTCAAAAACAACAAACAAAAAAACAACACTCTTATGCAAGCCCTACGCCGATAATAGCAAACAAAATAATTGAAATTTAGGAAAAAATTAATATAACTCTACTATATAAAAAGAGCATCTTAAAAAAGCTTAATACATTCCTAAAAAAATACCATAGAGAGGTTAAAAACATATCTAGAACATATTCATTTACTGAATTTGAGATAACCTTAAATGAACTATTTTATGTTGCTAAGTGCGGTTGCAAAAAAACAATGCAATGCTCCTGTGGATTTATTCCTGCAAAATAGCTTTGATCCTTCGTATAGAGCCGAATCTTTGCAAATGAATGTCGAATGTGAAATCGAGTTTGCAATGCCACCTGCAAGAGATCTGATTTTGAACAAAAGGGGATCCATACTCTAAAAGATACGATGCAATTAATTTCGCTATGATGTGTGATAGATTCGGGATTTCAGACAGAGTTGCCTCCTGTTTGGTTACAGCCCTATTTAAAGACATTGGGTTTACTGATGAAAATGGGGAGGCAATTATTATGGATAAATCCAAAGTGCGTCGTGAAAAAATGAAATGCAGGGAGTCCGTTCGACGTATGCAGCAAAATGATTCAGCTGTACTAGCTTTTTCTTTTGATGGCAGAAAAAATTACGCTCTGACACGGAAAGAAATTAATGGAAAATATGTTACCATTCAAAAGTACAAAAGGACTCTCATATTGTGATTCTTAAAGAACCGCAAGACAAGTTGTTGGGTCACATAAAAGTTGATGCTGAGGACTCCAATATTAAACAAATCCATTTATGGCAGTTCTTTAAGGAAACAAATTTAACGCTTACTAGCTTGATAGGAGTTTGCTGCGATGGAGAACCCACCAATACAGGAATTGAAAATTTAATAATTCGAAAGTTTGTAGTTTTGTTGAATAAACCATTAGAAAATTCAACTACAAGTGGACCACGTTCAGCTAGTTGCACCTTAACGAACTTACTGGCGATCTGTGAACAACTTCCGGTAAGCACCACGTTCTAATACAACATCTTCAAATTTTAACAAACATTTTGTCGTAGGCTATACCTCACTTTGAACCCATTTCATTGGGGAATATGCCTCCACCCATGGATAATAAGGATGAAAAAAGCCTTTCGACTGACGTTGTACTCGTATATCTCTATCGAATAGCCAAAGCTGTATCGGAAGGTTTGTGTCCAGAAGATCTTGCCAACATGAAACCGGAACAAATTGTTCATTCTCGTTGGTTATGATACTTATATATACTTAAGCACAGAAAATAAGTATATATAAGTATCAAATGTAAACAAAGTCGAAAGACATAGATGTAAGAGTTTAGAGTAGCTTAGAGTGCCTTTGTGGGGCCAGTAAGTTAGTGTAAGATTGTTAAGTAATTTTAAGCTAGCATTTAAGCATTTTTTGTTAGTATGTAAGAATTAATGATTTAGAAAATAAAATGCATTTAAAAACTAACAAAAAAAAAACAAAAACCAGCGGACTTTTGCGCCTTTATGTCGCAAGTAGTTTACCTTCGGCAAATTTAAAAATATTGGCTAATTTCATTATGAAAGTTTATATGCCGATGTATTTTAATATCAAATTTTATAATTCAGTGGTATATGGCAGTAAACTTTTATTTAATTTTATTCAGTCAACGCAATTCTTCCCACTAAATCTTCGAGAAATTGTAAACAAAGTAATCCAAAACAATGCATTTTTCACCCATACAGAAAATATTTTGTTAGCAATGCTTTTCGATGGAAGGAGGGATGCACTATCCGCGAAAGAGCTATTAATAAAATTATGTACAATACTGTCGCGAGAAATTATATGACCCAACTAAACTCAGAACTTATAAGAAGAATAGCATTAATTTCGATTGCACAGATTATTTGCATTTAGTTGACTTGGATAATGACGACATCTTAATTGAACCTCCATTTACTACAAGCATCCCACACGAACACTTGTTGGAGTACATAAATTCTGCTGAAATACCACTGCCAGATTCAGCAATTAAATCGCACATTCGGGGAACCAAACGATATGTGCAGTTGTTAACGCATGTCTCTTTTTTCTTTAAGAATTTTTGTTATTTTATTTCTAAAGCTTATTTTTGAAAAGTTTCGTAATTAGTATATGAAAATAAGAATATATATTTTTTTTTGAATCAAATTAAATTTATGACCGTTAAGTTACGGCCTTTATAATGCCACGCCTACTTTTATTTTGTTGTGCAAAATTTCCTTTGGAGTTGTAAGGATATATATTTAAAATTTTAGACCGATACCTCACTTCGTTAAAAAGTTACAGACTTTTGGCTTCCACTTTCTTAAATGAGCCTCAGTGCATGGCATGTTCGGCACATTTCGTCAAATTAAAAAAAAAATTGTTTGGATAATTAAAAAAAAAATAAATTTATAAAATTTGTTGTAAGAATATGAATCAGAATTGAGCCCAACATGAATGGAAAATGTGTCACTTTTTTTAAATACCTTAGGTACCTTAAAATACCTTGAAATACCTCAACCTGAAATCTTTATGCTTCTTATCGGGAGCTAGGAATTGATCTTAGACACATAGTTTCATGGTGAAATTTTCTTAGAATTCATCGTAGATTCCGATCCTGGTGGACGCTTACCAGGTTTTGTTTTTTGGCTTGAACAAATTGACCGGCCCTAATATTCATGTTAGACAAAAAAAGTGGACTCGTCTTCACCCACGACATTGTCGTCCATCCGTGAAGCATGGAAGAGGCTTAATTATGTTGTGGGGATGTTTTTCTGGTGCGGAATGTGGACCAATACATGAGATTAGTTGTATTATGGATCGTTTTCTGTATATGGATATACTGGAATCCATAATGCTACCATACGCTGAGGAGGAGATGCCACTTTGTTGGGTTTATCAACATGATAATGACCCAAAACATTCATCAAAGTTCGTTAAGGAGTGGTTTGCGCATAAATATGTTGATGTGTTGGAATAGCCCGCCCAATCGCCCGATCTAAACGCTATCGAGAATTTGTGGGCCATTTTAAAAAGACGGATAGGGTCAAAGACGAACACATCCAAAAACGCACTTATGACGTCACTAAAGAATGAATGGGAGAACATTCCAAAAGAAATTTTTGAGAATCCAGTATCGTTCATGCTGAAAATATGCAAGGAGGTCTTAAAAAACAACGATTACTGAACGAAATATTAAGTATATCGAAAATCCGATATGTTTTGCACAGGCCGTTACCGGGTTAAGTTAAATTTGTTTTTTTTTATAATAAGTCATGTTATCGTAAAACCTTTGTTTTCCTTTTATTTGTAAAATTATATAAGAAGTTTCCTTAAATTGGCAACAGATTTTACTTACGTTCTTTCTGTTCCCTAAAATTCATCAAAGAAAAATTTTCGATAAAAATCCGGTAGGTTTTGCACAACACTGTATACACGTGTCTTTTTGGTATCAAATGAAACTTGACTTCACTATATTTTGAATGACGCAAAAATTGTGATTCTTAGATTTTTAGTTTTTCAAATAATCGACCTAACTCTGAAAACTTTGAAAGTAAAGTTGTTTTTTTTTACGTCAGTATTTTCTGAAAAGTTTTCAATGAGTACGTATCTCTTTTTTACGGTTACGTAAAAGAGCATCATTCAAGCTTTAATTTTGAGTACAACAAGGTAAGTTCCAGCCCACATTAATCAAGAAAAGCACTTTTAAAGTCCTAAGTGGTGCAAATCAATCACTATGTGCTCAATATTTTGGTGCATGGTAGCCTATTGTACATAGTTTTCTGTCTATAGTAATTTACTGCTTTTTTTTTTATTCGATATAGACGTTAAGATTATTAGTCACCTGCCCGAAGTTAGGCAAGAACATACATGTGTATGTAGGATTTAGGAAAAAAAGGAAGAATTCAGAGGCCTCGTTTTTTTTATAATTAGCGTGCGCTCAAGGGGTTTTTATATTTAAAATGTTCGTACACAGCGCGGGCGAAAGAAATTTAGGGAGGAAGAAAAGACAAGTACAGATGTACATTGTTTTTAAATGTTTGCAAGTTATAACGACCAGGAAAAACATAAGAGAGTTATACGGCTTAGAAAAGAATCACGATATTTTAGAGTACGTCCGAAAATGGGCTGAGGGAATACTGATGAGCATTCATAGCGAGACGGGTGTTACAGTTGAAAGTTTAAATGGACGGAATGCAACTGGCGATTTCAATGGAGCACTGGTGGTGGAAATAGGAGACATAACGTCGGTGCTCGAGAGTGTCACTTGATAGCCTGATATTAGTATCGTCTATGAGTTTTATCGCACGGTTTTGAATCCTATCTAGTAGGTGCAGAGATGTTTTAGGAGCACCTGACCAGATGTGGACATTGTACTCCAATTTTGGGCGGATGAAAGCCTTATATATAGTGGCCAGATCAAAGAGGGTAAACAATTTCCTACATCGCTTGAGGAAACCTAGACATTTCGCAGCATTTTTGGCGACAACGAATATGTGGTGATTCCAACGTAAGTTGTCACTGACACACATAGAATGGAAAGTTTATCGGTTTCGACGATGCAAGTGCCATTCATGGATAATGGCTGGGTATTTAAATTTCGCTTTAACGACAACGGAAAGCATTGTGTTTTGGAAGCATTAAATTCTGCTCTACTGATAGTTCCTTAATTGGTTATGCTGTTAATATCTGAATTTATTGAGCTTAACATACGCTGCCGTTCCCATTTTACAACCGACGAGCAGGGACGTGAATCCGGGAATGAATATGAAAAGCAGAGAGTACAGCCGCCAGCAAAGGAATATATTAGATTAGAAGTAGCAGACAAGAGATCATTAATGAAAATTAAAAAGAGTGTCGGAGACAGAACGAAGCCCTGGGGCACACCAGCATTTATTTTGTGAATAACAAACTTGAAACCGTCCAAGACAATTTGAATTGAACGTTCCGAAATTAATTTCTAATCCTTTAAAGAAGAGAATCCCCAATCCCAAAAGCACGACAAAAGGGCCTGATGCCAAACTCTGTCAAATGCCTTAGAAATATCAAGTGCAACTATCTTGCTTTCGCCAGAGTGATATACGATTTGGTTCCACTTTTCGGTGAGACATATCATCAGATCACCAGTGGACCTGTTGCTACGAAAACCGTACTGACGGTCATTGAGAAGTTTTCGTGTTTCGAGATATTTCATGAGCTGATGGTTTATCAGCGTTGCCATGACCATGAAAAGAAGGGACGTAAGTGCAATAGGTCTGTAGGAAGAGAGAGAGGAAGATTCGCCTTTCTTAGGGACGGGATGGACAAATGCTGTTTTCTACCTACTCGGAAAGAGTCCTAAAGGGTAGGATTGATGAACAAGCTTACGCAGTGATTTTGCCAGCGTGGAAGAACACCTCTTCAGAAGAAGGGGAGATATACCATCTAGACCAGCGGATTTATGCATGTTGAGATCTTTGAGTACTCTTGCTACTACACGAGTGCGAAAGTGGATTCGTCCCATTGTAGATTCAACGCACTCAAGTGTCGGTGGGAGCAAAGCACAATCTGGGAGTGTTGAACTACCCACAAAGTGTGCAGAAAGCAGATTGGCTTTGTCCAAAGAGCTGACAGCTGGAATGTCATTGTAAATGAGCGTTGGGATGGAGGATGGGGCAGAATTTCTAATGTTTTTGACGAATGACCAAAAATTTTTACTGTCTTTGGGACATTGCAGTATTTTTCGCCTCAGTTTTTGGTTGTATTGGAATTTCACACGCTTGAGAAAGACGTTGCAGTCATTTCTGGCTCATTTAAACCTTTTTTGGGTTTTCCTCTGTCGGGTTGGTCTTGTAGGACCGAAAAAATAATTCTCTAACCCTGACAGCCTCTTTACAGCTCGAGTCGTACCAAACCTTTTCTTTTGGTTTGATACTCTTCATCCGATGAGGGATAAAGCATCTCATTCCAAAGAAAATAGTTCTGTGATCATGTCAGCAGGGGCATCCACGTCGTTATCCAAGGAACATAACGACCAGTTAAAATTCCTAAAGAAGCTGTTAAGACCGCTCCAGTTGGCTTTCTCGAATTGCCATACGGTTCTTCTAGGAATCTTTTCTCTAACTGTGTGGTGGGTATACGAGAATTTAGCTGATATGACACAATGTTCCGATGAGCCTAGAGGAAAGAGCACATCAACGCAGTACTTGTCAGGGTGAGAAGTTTAAAATAAGTCCAGGGTGTTGGCGGTATGACTATCAACGTCTGGTATTGGTGTGGGCTCATTTACAAGCTGGGTTAAATTATTTTCCGCAGCAAAGTTCTCAACACACCGTCCGTCAGGTGTGTCTGTCCAGAATGTCGAAGCCAACCAGAATTGTGTAAATTGAATTCGCCCGTAATAACGATTTCAGTATGAGGATACAGGGAGACAGTTCTTTGAATGGTGTCAGACAGCGCATCAAACTCGTTAAAGGACAAGTTGCTATCCAGTGGTAATTTGCTTACGGAGATGAAATTTTAACCACATGAAATTGAATTCCGGATTGGAACAGGGACTACATTGTGGTGGAATTTGGTAAGCTCTCTCACTACGCACATAAATGGCGAGGCCGCGATGAGGAAAGAATAGTGGCACTAGTTCGTAGCCAGTCAGCTTCAAATCAGAGTGATCTGAGAGGTGTAGGCGGGGATCTACCTGTGTTCCACTAAGTGCCAAAACTGCTGGTCGGTATTTACAGACGTGGATGTACGCAGAAAAGTGATTACTTTTTAGCCCGCGTATATTGGCTACGTCCACCCTGAATTCCCTAGTCATAATTACAAGCAAACGCAGTAAACACAAACACCGACGATACAAAGCAAGGCTGTGAAGTGAAAATTCTGACGATGGTTTACCAAATCAAATTGCTGTAGGTGTTATGCCCTTACAACAATATGAAACAGTGCACCAACAAAATTTTCACACACAACCCGCTAACCATCAGTTGTTACATACACTCAGTCGCTGCCCGTACCGTATGGTAAATACAGTAACGGCAGAGACCGGGTGCAAGCAGCAGTACTTCGACCAGGAGCGGGTGAGGTGGGATACCCGGGTGTGATATTTTTATTTTTTTTAATTGCACTGCTCTGTTTTTTTTTTTATTGGTGTTTTTGCGTACGCCCCCGGTGTTTTGTTTTGTGTGCAGCACAGGAGAAATTACGAGGGCAGTAGGTGACGTGTGCACTTGTCGGTGGTCGACACGGTACAATAAGTTTTGAAATAAGTTTATTTAGAGTCATAACAGTCAGTGGTTGTTGTGTTCAACCACAACAATTTATGACATACGAGGCCAGACGATGTCAATCACGAAAAACATACAACAGCACAATTGCGCCACGCCTGTTTGCACCCCTATTCCTTTCTTGCTTATCATAATGCCTTTATGTGTTGCGCAAATAAAGGGCAGTATTCCTCACCAGTTTGGTCATCTATTAAAATGTTAAGCAAAAGAAGTGCGAACATAGCCAAAATGCCACAAAACACTAATAACGTGAACACAACATCCGACAGTTCTCATACCAACCAGACAACTGCAATAGTAAGCCTTGATAGAATTGCTTCTACAATATTACCAATATTTTCCTCATTGCTAACAAGAATGTTAGTATAATATATATTATATAAATATAACATATATAATATATTTATACTGTGGTGTCCTGTGGTAATTCTGGCTGTATTTGGACAAACGCGTGTACTAGGTGGCGCAAAATTAATCACCCTATCGGAAGATGGTATAATTTTTGCAATTGGCGTCGTATGTCAATCATATTTGACACTTGTGAACTAGACAGCTGCAGTATACAAACAGATAGGCAATGGAGCGGTATACTCCGCAAGAGCGTGGAATAATTGTGTCGATGTTTTTTTACCAATAATCGGTCGGTGGTGTTAGTGCAGCGTGTATTTCGACGTCGATTTCTTAATCGTGTAGCGCCAACTTATCAGGACTGACCTGAAGATAGAGAAATTTTTGTAAGCATACATACGAATACATGAATCCTAAAGGCGTCTACAAAGGTGACTATCTCTACAACGAAGTTTTGAAACGTAGTTATCGTTGATGAGCTACACCTTATTATGAAATATGAACTTCTGCCTGCGCATTTGTAAAATATTGTCTGGAATGTCAAATAGTTGGTGCTTCTAGGGACAATCGACCCTAAGCTGAGTCAAGAAGGGTGAAGACCATATGCAACATTGTCCCAATCAGTTCAATCATCGATTGTGGTTGTCCCGTATGGTCGAGATTGCATGATCGCAATATCTAGCGAAAATTCTCTGCTCTTAGCGACGTATTATCTCATTGAAAATGGTAATTAGAAAACGCTTCGATCTGGATTTATCTCAATGGAAATATTCGTTTATATCACCAATAGACTTAGCATGGATAGCAAGGATATCGATATAATATCGTCGCGTCAATGCGAGGCATAAATGGCCCATTAAAGACGAATACTACGTCGACGGCACGGATCGGATTTTGCGAAAACTTTTTTTTTTTTAAAGAAGGGACGAGAGTCGACACAAACACCCAGGTCGATGGGATATTTAGACAACATTTTTCCTACATGCTCGTAGTTACTGGAAGAAGGGTTCCAAAAATAGTAGAAGACCGAAAACCTCTGAGCACTTTGACTTCTTAAACCAATTATCTGGGATTGGCCTAAGGCTCTAAAAATATTTTGGAAATATTAATATAAACAATGCTGAGGTATTATTCTCGTTCTCGTTCGTTCACCATTAAACTGTTTATTAAGCACGATTATTAGTCCCTGGTAATAACTCATTTTGTGCCAACCACAATGATCTTTACATTTCTTCTAATTACGTCCATCGCTCCATCCGACAAAGTTCATGTCCAACAAGTCTTGCATCTAATGTTTAAAATTCAATTGCCTCTCCAAATATTTTCACTTGTTCATGTCCACTATACTTAACTACCTTTTGGAAGTTCTCTGTAATTACCACAATGGATTGTTCAAATGACTGTAGTTAAGCGTCCCGTACAACGTTTAAATAATTTAACCCAACAATTTTTCCGAAATTGCTCTCCACTCGTGTAGAAGTGCTTTAAGGGTGTTTTCCTTCGTTTCTGGTATTTGCCCTTCAATCAATGTGGCCTTCCTAGAAGCTATGTCTATGGATGTGTAAAATTGCAAACATAAGATAAATGTCCAATGGCCTCGTCCCTTGAAATGAAGACGAATACATGTTCCAGAATAAACACGAGTATACGTTCGTACAAATATTTGAAACTTCTTCATTCCAAGGATGATGTTCATCAAAGTTAGCTGCAAAGAATTTCACGGTTTCATGTCTCTGCATTAACCAAAGCCGACTCACAACAAAAGAGCATAGCTTCTTTGTTAAATCACTAACTGCCATGATAAGTTATGTCATGTCAACCCTCCTTGCCCGATCATCCCTTACATCTTGAAAGATACAAATACGGCTTTACTGGAGAAAAATCTCTTATGCCCAAGAAAAGGAAACTTATTTACTTTGTTTGTGCTCCTCGGAATTATGTTACAAAGTTCTAAATTAGCTTGCATTCGTGTATCCTGCCACCCTGATTTTTGCAATGTCCATGACGGGATCAAAAGGACTGCGTATTTACGGAACCCATCGATTAATAATCGATTACGGTTAACTGCCAGGAGCAGTAAGTCAGTTGGAATAGAAATCTGTTTACGCATTCATTTTCATTACAAAGGTAACGCAATACAGGTCAAGAAATATGTTCTTCAGTTCTGGATGCGATACTTTTTCAAATGCTCAGCAAATATTTATCTAAATAAAGTAAAGTTCCTTTAAGAGACCACAGGATAACAAGGCTTAGCATGAAGATGCTTTTGTGTTTCTTTAATAGTCATTTAAGGATGAGATTCCTTTTCCTTTGCTTGGCGTTTAAGAGCTTTGCTTTGGGTCTGGCTTTTCGAGGGTAAAAGTGATACGGGCAGGAAGATAAATTAATGCCCTGTCAGGTAGTATTTGTTAAAAGGAATTTGCGCCATGAAAATGAAAGTAAATAGAGTGTCGATTTATTGCCAAAATCGCCCCTTGAACGGTGGCGAGGTTTTTAAGTTTATGAGTTTTCGCTAAGTGTATAGGTGGTGGAACGTAGAAAATAGAAGACCAAGACCAAGGTAGCGATGTAGAGTGGTAGGGCAGTATTCAGATAGTATAACAGGAAGCGTGCTATCACCAAAGAAAAATAGTTTCTTTGGGATCCTGCTTAACTTGATGTTTTATGAACGGTAAATCGATACGTTGAACTACTTCTGTTTGGAATAATTTAAGTTTCATAGATTTAACTGTTGAGTTCCTTTTCGACAAGAGGTAATGCTATAATCAGAATCATTTGTGACTTCAAAGAACGTCTGCGGACGCGCTATCTTAACGTTCTGACAACAATGAAATCCGAAAGAGGGGTCCTGTCCGACATCTGTGTTCAAGGAAATACCGATGTTGAATAAGGCGTTATCATAAAATTGCTTTCAGCTGTGCGGTTTACGCTCAAGAAGCGTAGTACATTGACCGGAAAATATTTCAGACTTAAGAGTAGATCAACTTAGATCAAACCTAGATAAATGAGTCTCTTTATACCGACGCACACCATCAGAGTATGCAAATGTCTTGTGACAAGTCTTTCCTTCACTTTTTTTTTTTTTTTTATAATCGGCGCGCGCTCAAGGGATTTTGTGTACCCTTAAAATGTTTACACACAGCGCGGGCGAAGTAAGGTTAGGGAGGAAAGAAAGAGAAATACCGATGTACGTTGGTTTTAAATGTTTGCAAGCTATAATGCCTAGGAAATAGGGAGCGAGTTGTATCTTAGGAACGAATCACGATATTTTAGAGTACATCCGAAAATGGGCTTGAGGGTATACTGATGAGCATTCATAGCAAGACGGGTTTTACGGTTGGAGCACTGGTGGTGGAAATAGCTATAAAACAAAGTGAGACAGGAGACATTACGTCGGTGTTCGAGGGTGTCAATTGATTGACTGATATTAGTATCACCAATGAGTTTTATCGCACGGTTTTGAATCCTATCTAGCAGGTGCACCTGACCAAATGCGGGCATTGTACTCTAATTTTGGGCAGATGAATGCCTTATATATTGAGGCCAGATCAGAGGAGGTAAAGTTTTTCTTACATCGCTTGAGGAAACCTAGACATTTCGCAGCATTTTTGGCGACATAGAGTATGTGGTGATTCCAACGTAAGTTGTCACTGACACACATACTGAGAATGGAAAGTTTATCGGTTTCGACGATGCAAGTGCCATTCATGGATAATGGCTGCGTATTTGAATTTCGCTTTAATGACAGCAGACAACATTGAGTTTTGTAAGCATTAAATTCCACTCGATAGATAGTTCCCCAATTGGTTATGCTGTTAATATCGGAATTTAATGAGCTTAACATACGCTGCCGTTCCCGTTCTACAGCCGAAGATCAGGGGCGTGAGTCCGGAAACGAATATAAAAAGCTGAGCGTTCTGTCGTCAGCAAGGGAATATATTGGATTAGAAGTAGCAGACAAGGGATTGTTGATGAAAATTGGAAAGATTGTAGGAGACAGAACGGAGCCCTGGGGCACACCAGCATTTATTTTGTGAACATTAGACTTGAAACCATCCATGACAACTTGAATTGAACGTTCGAAAGGTAGTTTTTAATCCATTGAAGAAGAGAGTCATCGATCCCAAGAGCACGCATTTTCGACAAGAGAACCTGATGCCAAACTCTGTCAAATGCCTTAGAAATATCAAGTGCAACTATCTTGCTTTCGCCAGATTGATGTGCGCTTTGGTTCCAGTTTTTGGTGAGATATGCCATCAAATCACCAGTGGACCTGTTGCTACTAAAACTATATTGCCGGTCATTGAGAAGTTTTCGTGTTTCGACGGTTTATCAGCGTTTCCATGACCTTGGAAATAAGTAACGTAAGTGCAATGGGTCTGTAGGAAGAGAGAGAGGAAGCTTCGCCTTTCTTAGGGACAAATGCTGTTTTCGATCTATTCGGAAAGAAAGCTTACGCAGTGATTTTGCTGGCAAGGAAGAACACCTCTTCAGAAGAAGGGGAGATATACCATCTGGACCAGGGCATTTGTGAATGTTAAGATCTTTATGAACTCTTGCTACTACACGAGTGCGAAAGTGGATTCGTCCCATTGTAGATTCAACGCACTCAAGTGTCGGCGGGAGCAAAGCACAATCTGGGAGTGTTGAACTAGCCACAAAGTGTGCAGAAAGCAGATTGGCTTTGTCCAAAGAGCTGACAGCTGGAATGTCATTGTAAATGAGCGTTCGGATGGAGGATGAGGCAGAATTTCTAATGCTTTTGACGAATGACCAAAAATTTTTACTGCCTTTGGGACATTGCAGTATTTTTTGCCTCAGTTTTTGGTCGTATAGAAATTTCACGCGCTTTAGAAGACGTTGCAGTCATTCCTGGTTCGTTTGAACATTTTCGGTTTTCTCCTGTCGGATTGGCCTTGTAGGATCGAAAAAATTATTTTCTAACCCTGACAGCCTCTTTACAGCTCGAGTCGTACCATGCCTTTTCTTTTGGTTTGATACCCCTCATCCGATGAGGGATAAAGCATCTCATTCCAAAGAGAATAGTTTCTGTGATCATGTCACCAGCGGTATCCACGTCGTTATCGAGGAAAAATAAGGACCAGTTAAAATTCCTAAAGAAGCTGTTAATACCGCTCCAGTTGGCTTTCTCGTATTGCCATACGGTTCTTTTGGGAATCTTTTGTCTAACTGTGTAGTCGGTATACGAGAATTTAGCTGATATGACACAAAGGTCCGACGAGCTAGAGGCGAGAGCACCTCAACGGTGTACTTATCAGGGTGAGAAATTAGAAATTAGAAATTAGTCCAGGGTGTTGGCGGTATGACTATCAACGTCTGGTATTCGTGTGGGCTCATTTACAAGCTGGGTTAAATTATTTTCCGCAGCAAAGGTCTCAACACACCGTCCTTCAGGTGTGTCTGTCCAGAATGTCGAAGCCACCCAGAATTGTGTAAACTGAATTCGCCCGTAATAACGATTTCAGTATGAGGATACAGGGATACAATTCTTTGAATGGAGTCAGACAGCGCATCGAATTCGTTAAAAGTCGAATTGCTGTCCAGTTTAGGGCTTCTGTAAATAAAACAGTAGTGGATAATTTGCTTACGGAGATGGAATTTTAACCACGTGAAATTGAATTCCGGATTTGAACAGGGACTACATTGTGGTGGAATTTGGTAAGCTCTCTCACTATGCACATAAATGGCGTGGCTGCGATGAGGAAAGAATAGTTTCACTAGTTCGTAGCCAGGTAGCTTCAAATCAGAGTGATCTGATAGGTGTTGGCGGGGATCTACCTGTGTTTCACTAAGTGCCAAAACAGCTGGTTGGTACTTACAGACGTGGACGTACGCAGAAAAGTGATTACTTTTTCGCCCGCGTATATTGGCTAAGTCCACCCTGAATTCCCTAGTCATAATTACAAGCAAACGCAGTAAACACAAACACCAACGATACTAAGCAAGGCTGCGAAGTGAAAATCCTGACGTTGGTTCGCCGAATCAAATTGCTGTAGGTGTTATGCCCTTACAACAATATGAAACAGTGCACCAACAAAATTTTCACACACAACCCGCTAACCATTAGTTGTTACATACACTCAGTCACTGCCCGTACCGTATGGTAAATACAGTAACGGCAGAGACCGGGTGCAAGCAGCAGTACACTGAAATTGAACAAATGCTTTACTGCCCTGGGAGACAGAATTTTCGAAACATCGACAGCACCATAAAGTAAAAACCTCACCGCTTAGAACACCAGATGTTTCATCTGAAATGCTGGGTATCTTGCTTTCTATCCAGAGGCAGATGACTCAGGTGTTTTTTTTTAGACTGGCAACACTGTTTCTACAGACTGTCAAGTTGAAAGCTAATTTGTATTTAGCACATTTTGCCATTTTGCGATGAATAGATTAACGCCAGAACAATGCGTGCAAATTCTGCAAACTTACTTTGAAAACCGTCGTTCGGTTCATCAAACTTATCGTGCGCTACGTCCATTTAGCGGTCAAAATAATCGCCCATCTGAACAAGTTAATCGGAACACGATGGATCGTTTTCGCACCACGTACACTCTAGTGGATAATACGCATCCCCAAAGACGACAAACATTGTGAACAGAAGAAGTTATTGCCATTGTGGAGAGCAGTGTTGAGGAGAATCCTCAAGCTATGCCCATCCACTTTGTGGAGGATTTTACGGAAATACCTTGGCTTAAAAGCTTATAAGGTCCAGCTTATGCTAGAGTTGAAACCGCGTGACCATGATACGCATCGTAGGTTCGGTGAATGGGCCGTAAACATTCTTTTCAGCGCAAAATTTTGTTCTCCGATGAGGCCCATTTTTTGTTAAATGGACATGTAAACAAGCAAAATTGCCGAATTTGGACTGGAGAAAACATAGAAACCTTTATCGAGACGCCCTTACAACCATTGAAACTCACTGTTTGGTGAACTTTATGGGCTGGTGGAATCATCGGCCCATATTTCTTTAAGGACGATGCCGGCCAGAATGTTACCGTCAATGGAGAGCGCTACAGAAACATGATTTCTGAGTTTTCCGTACCTCAGTTGGATGGCATTGACGTGGCAGAGCTTTGATTTTAGCAATATGGTGCAACATGCCACATGGCGCGCGACACCACCAATTCACTGCAGGATACATTTGCTGAGCGCATAATTTCGCTTAATGGACCTGCGAACTGGCCTCCACGATCCTGTGATGTCACACCTTTAGAATACTTTCTTTTGAGGTATGTGGAGTCACTTTTCTATGCCGATAAACCAGAGATGTTGGACGATTATTTGGTAGTCAACATTCGCCGTGTTATTGCTGATATACGGCTCGATAAAGTTGTCGAAAATTGGACTTCATGATTGCGCTTCATTCGAGCTAGGTGCGGCACGTTTCTACCCATTATCATACCTAATGGCATAAAATTATACATAAAATAAAGCTAATATCATAGACATTAACATTAGCTTCAAGTATTTTGTATTATATTGAATTTGCACACCTCTAAAAAGAACACCCTTTACTGGGTTTATGTATAATGCTGAGTCCAGCCACCCCAATTTTGTTCTTCAGTCCAGCGGCTTAACAAAGCCTTCATTGGAGATACAGATGTTTATTAAGGCATATTTACGCAAGCAGAATTTTCAAGTTATTAGAGCGATTGTAAGAAGTCCAGAAGAATTCAAGAATCTCGACAAATATCCACGATAGCGCTCACCAAATTTGGCATAAGATTTACAGGAGTAAATTGCATCTCGGTATATTTTATCAGTACCAAGGACTTGAATTAATTGTAACGCTGATAAGAGATTTGTACTCAATGTTGCAGCAAGGCATCCAGCATAGATCAGTGGGCCCCAAATTGACACGAGTAGCGTCACGGAATACAAATTCGCCAAACCATATTCGCAAGAATTATAAAATTTTATTTTCGACCTGCAGAGAATCAATAGGTTGATCCAAAATTCCCACTCAATGTACAGATATTTGAAGAATTCCTACGAATCCTTTAAAAAAATTTTTCCTCATCACCTTGTGGACATCGAACTTATTCAGCCCATCGTCCAGCAGGAATATATCGAATGAGGAGATTGATGAGATGAGATCGTAAAACAAAAAAATGGTCTTTTACACCTCGTTATCGGCAGACTGACAACGAAGCTATTGTATGTTCCGCAATGCAATAAAAGTAGACTGCTGTCAACACTAAAAATTTACTGAGGATACTGAATTCGTCGATGAAAAATCTTCAAATATCTACAAAAGAAAATAACAGACCGTCTGTAAGTTTGCGTTGAAACAATAAGCACCAGCAGCCCAGATATTTTTCCGCAAATTAAAAAAATATTGTGAAGGATAGATGAAAACGACCTTCCGTGTCTGAAAATTGCTCAAACGACAGACAGTGAACAGACACTGACTGTAGTTGTCATCAGTGATAGAAGCAGAGAAGGTTGATGCAATGAGAGCAATTACGAGGCTCTGTCATTTTGCACAATTCCTACCTTCGAAATTAATTGGGCAACTGACGATTCGAGAAAAGACGAAAGTAATGCAAATAATGTCATCATCGACGAAAGGGAAATACCCCTGTTCATTTCGAAGGAAGAGCTTCAAACGAACACTAGGTACATCAGGAGGAACCGATGGCCTACAGTACCCTGTCTAATAATGATTTCTTTTAATTTGCCCGTTATCCATTGCATCGGGAGACAACGGTGATGGATCCTATTCTCAAAGGGAATAGAGATACTTCGCAATGTACTCGAAAAAGTCATAAGTAAAGTCCTGATTAAGTGGGTCGAGGACAAGAATATAGTTTCGGGTAATCAATTCGCTTTCACAGCTAGGCATAATGTCACACATCTGATATCTAATGAAACGAAAGAAAGAAACAATGAAGTTAAAAGGTGCCTTCGACACTGTATGCTAAGAGGGACTATTTTTCAAGCTCAACAGGCTGGGAATAATTAAATCACTATTCCACACTTCATTGTGAAAAATAGCGATGTGACTCCTTCTGGAATATTTAACACCAAAAACCGCCTGCAATAAGGTGTAGTCAATTCGCCGATAATATACAGCATCGCTCCGCTATGTCATAGCGTACGCAGACGCCTCGATCGCGTACAGATCAGGTCCAAAAATCGATGTCATCAATATGTTTTTGCAAAGTGACTTCGATAAGATTAATCGATATTCCGATGACTGGAAGTTAAAGATCAGCTTTCAGAAGTCGGAAACAATTCTTTTTAGGACGCTTTTTTCTCTGGGCCTCTTCGGATACCAGAAGGGATTGGCGAAAGTTTTCAAACGTGGGACAATACGGGCAACCACTTGCTTGTCGAAAACTAGTCAGTACTTTCGGATCCGTCTAGATCAATATTTGTACTTTAATAAACATATAGATGGTGCTCTGGTCAGAGTCAAGAGTACTTTTGCGCTCACAGAGAGACAGAAAAGCTAATCGGCTACATGGTCCTTATCCGGCCTATTCTTTGAGAGCGCGTTTATTGAAAAAAAACCAGGCCTTTGAGAGTGCTTGCTTTGTGACTTGTCTTCGCTTGTATAGAATTGAGTGAGTGATCTGGAATTTCAATTTCTAAGTCAAAGTAGACTCACTTACTTTAAGTGGCGCTACAGTCCGGGGTGGACCTGGGCTTCCACCAACAAGCGCCTCCAGCCAGCTCGGTTTTTAGCTAGCTGCCTCCAGTTTCGCATGCTTAGTTGGCTGAGGTCGCCTTCCACTTTCGGATACCACATGAGTCGCGGCCTTCCTCTACTACACTGTCCCTTGACGGCAAAATCGAGGACATTCCGGGCCGGAGCATTGGTGCTCATCCGTTCTGCATTACCAGTCATTGAACCTTAACCCTTCTGGCTAAGTCGATGTCTTTGTGTAGCCCGTATAGTTCGCCGTTGTATCATCTGCTCCAGTCACCGTCTACGCCGAAGAATTTTCCTCTCAAAGCAGCCAAGAGAACCTTCATCTGTTTTTGATAGAGTCCATGCCTCTGCGCCATAGAGCGGGACTGGCATTATTAGGGTCTTATACAGGGCCACTGTGGTTGTTCGAGAGAGGGCTTTGCTAGTGAATTGCCTTCTAAGCCCAAAAAAGCCGCGATTGGCATGAGTGCCGTTGTCTGAATCGATACCGGAGCCTAGATAGACAAAACCCTTAACTACCTCTAAGTTATATCTGCCGAGGGTGACGTACTGGGCAGGAAATGTATGTTGGGTGCTCTTTCTGGTTGACAGCACATACTTGGTCTTGCCCTTACTGGCCGCTAAACCGACCGTCGCCGCTTCCGTCTCAATACTCGCGAAGAACAGCTGACATAACGCCGCTTTCTTCCGATTATGTCAATATCGCCGGCGTATCCGTGTAACCAGAGGGACTTTTGTGTTGGCGCGTGAGTTTTGCACTAATCTTTCAAGATGCGCATGACAGCGCATCGCCTTGTCTAAATCCTTTTTTAACATCAAAGGTCTCGGTGAGTTCTTCACCGAAATTGACGGAGTAGAGTGCATTCTCCATCGTCATCCTGCGCAACTATTCATTGCTCTGTATACCTCGTCTCTATAGATGCTGTCATACGCGGCCTTAAAATCGATGAACGATAATTAGGTGTTATGTATGGATTTGGAGCTCAAGGGTTTATTCTTAGATCTCCCCTAGTGTGAATGTTTGGTTAATGGTGGACTTTCATGGCCTAAAACCACACTGAATAATCAGGTTGTTGTTTTTGAACGGCTTCAGGCGTTAACACAATACCGCAGATAGGATCTTGTAGGCAATAGGATCTTTTAGCAATGTTAATAAGACTAATGCGTCTGAAGGTGTCGCAGTTCAGAGGGTCTCCTTTCTTGAGGATCGTACAAACAATGCTGAGGTTCCATTCATCGGGCATACTTTCGTCCGACCGCATTTTGTAGATCCGTTCGTGTAGGTTCCTTACAAAGTCATTGCCTGCCGCTTTGAAGAGCTCGGCTGTCGGGCCGTCCGCTCCAGCAGCTTTGTTGGAATCAAGTTTCGTTATGGCTATCTTCACATCATCTAGATCGGGTGGATGGAATTGTTGGTCTACATCGTCCAGGTAGAGAGGTGTATTCTACTTGACAGCTGTATTTGGTTCGTCATCGCTCTTATACAGTTTACTGAAAAGCTCATTCCATATCCCCAGCATCGACTGCTACTCTACTACTATGTTACCTTGTTCGTCCCTACAGGCTTCGGTTAAAGGTTTTCGTCCGCGGCATATTTTTTTTACATTTTGGTAAAACTTCCGAATCTCATTCCTCAATTTCTTGCCCGCGTGCTTCTCACGTCTCTTCTTTTTCCTCATGAGAAGCCGATGTTTGTCTCTCTCCTTCTGCTCGTAGAGCTCGAGCAGCACCAGCTCGCATGCATCTTTCTTAGCTACCGACACTCGTCGTCAGACCGAGTGAAACCCAGCACTTCAGAGGCGGCATCTCTGATTGCTTTTTGGCAATATTGCCAATTGGTGCTGGCTGCATAGGACCTCTTAAGAGAATAAGGAAAACTCGATCGGAAAGAGCTTTGCCGATCTCTTGAGATTGTAGCCACCAGACGTCAAACTTCCTCACTATTAGCTTCCCTTTTAGATGTTCGGAATATCCGCAACCGTTCCTCGGATACAACAAAGTAATGGCCCCTCAAACGTTCGGAAATCCATAATACTGGGGAAGTGGCTTACATCGATTGCAATGTGGTCAATCTGGCTGACGGTTGATTGATCAAGAAATCTCCAAGATCCCTTATGAATATCGAGATGTGGGAACCGCGTACAGGCTACGCGACCACGTTTCGCATGGCCGCAAAGATGATTAGCCTGAATGCGTTATCGGAAATGTTATCGTGAAGGCTGTTCTTTCCGACAGTACTGCCAAATATGCCCTCTCCCCCTTGCTTTGCATTATAGTCACCGAGGACAAATTTAGTGTCATAGCTAAGGCACTGCTCTTAAGTCTTGTCCAAGAGCTCGTAGAGGCTATATTTGGTATCGTCGCTTTTCTTCTAGTCTGTGGAGACATGGGCGCATATAACGTTTATGTTTGCAAATTTAGTCTTAATACAGATTGTTACGAGGCGCTCGTTGACATATTTTAAACTCGAGACCTCTTGCCCAAGTCTTCCTCTATCAACGAATCCGTATCCAAATAGGCGCTGCTTTTGCCGTCGATAACTATCGCGAAAATAAATGCCACAGTTTTCATCCTCTTTTTGTCCAGCACGTCGCAAGGCTTTTCTTGGATGGCAGTAACATCTGCTTCGCAGCAGTCCCGGATCTCCGCTATTTCTTGGCTGCACGTGGCCTTTTAAGTGTTTTAACATTCTGCGTGCAGATCTAAAGTTTGTTGTCCCTGTTATGTTCGCAGGGGTTTTAAATAGTAGATTCATCCGTATCCGAGGCTTATTGTTGCTTTGTAGCTGTGGAATTTTTTCCATGATCGGACAGTTACCCGTGCTGCACAACCCCAAACCTGGAGCGCCAGTTGCG
The DNA here is from genome assembly GCA_963966105.1 of Volucella zonaria. Taxonomy (NCBI): domain Eukaryota; kingdom Metazoa; phylum Arthropoda; class Insecta; order Diptera; family Syrphidae; genus Volucella; species Volucella zonaria. The sequence goes on along the minus strand of OZ014532.1, from coordinate 107,070,045 downwards.
AGGGGTCGGTTCGACCGAAACCAGTAACCCGTTCGGGGATGTGAGTGCTGCTATTGCTGCATTGAGGGCTCGTCCGGCACCATTTCTTTTCCAAGACTTTGACATAGTCTCGGAAATGCTTACCTGCCTAAGCCCTAAATATATCGGCGTAGCCCGGATAAGTTCTTGTTTGTTTTGTTCCGGGATTTTACTTAACCGTTGATTCCATCTGGTGAATTTATTTGCTACCTCGTTTAAAGTGCTGCTGTTTTTGTTTGCTGGTTAGCACTCGCGCTTATAAGTTTGGCAAGTTGAGTCCGGATGCACATCGCCAAGTTCTTTTATACTGTTTTGGACCAAGTGAGTTGTAGAAAAAAAAAATTAATGACACGAGTACATTAACACAGCGGTCATTGACATGAAGAACTCATCCCAATCATTTTATCGACTGATATCTCGTCATTGGATCTGACAGTGGCATAAAGGATGCAAGGATTGCTTTTACTACCGGTTTTCACTTCTATCGGGTATTGATATTGTAACCAAGTATGAGAGTGACTGCATACCCATTGCCAGCCTCTGTTCGAGGTAGCGGACAAATGGTATCCACCAATACAGTGTCAATGTTTCTGTTATCGTCATTGGAGTTTTGCCATGCTTCATAATTTTTTTCTTATTTCGCAGTGGCCCCCTTGTACTGGGTTGTCATGATTATTGATCAAAATTTCTCTAGTTTCATCCTCTTCCTCATCCTCTTCCTTCAGCTTTGTCACCTTTGGTAGAGCGCTACTTTTAATTCCGTTAAAATTGTATTACTCAGGCCTTAAGTTAATTGTTTGGGATAAATCAAAAAATCTGTTCACTGGATGCCATTAGTAGAGTGATGATGGCGTGTTTGCCTACTAATGCTTCTAGTCTTACATGGCATTTGCAGCAGTATGACAACCAGATTCAGCATCATCTTGGTCTTCGGCATGACACCGCCGATGAGCTTTTCAATGTGGTGGACGTCAAAGAAAAAGAGCGTTGCGATATATGTATTACACTTGGAAGATGATGCTACTCTGGCAATTGAACAGCAAAAGGACCCAACACTAAGAGAGGTCAGCAAGGCATTATGCAAGAGGATCAGGATACAAAAAGCTTTTGGGCAGCAGTTGAAAATGGATGGAGGCGTAATGTATCGAATATGGGAAAAGGACAAGGAGCAGAATTTATTACCAGTTCCAGAAATTCTTCAGTAACTCCATAATAGTGCGAATGGAGGCCATTTGAAGCAGCGTAAAACCCTAAGCAAAATATAGGCGAGGTATTTTTTTGGATCGGTAGAGCTGTAGACTCCGAACTATTGTGAAGATGCTGCATTGCTTGTCAGGCTCGGTAGTACAGAACACGCACTCGAGAGGATTACTGTTGACATACTTCGCCCACTTGCACGCACCAAAGCCGATAGACATACAGGGTGAATGACTCGAACTCCAACTTTTTAAAATGCTATAATTTTTTTATTTTTTGATAAATTTTATTGTGCCAAAGCAAAAATTGTTGAAAAATACATCAATTTTCAAATTGTATCAGTAGTTTTCAATATTTCCACCTTTGGCGCGCATAATGGCCTTGAGACGGCCGAAGAAAGCATCGCACCCTGCACGCAAGTGGCTCTGCGGTATTTTGGCCCATTCCCGGCGAAGTGCTTGTTTGAGGTGGTCCAAACTTTGGTATTTTTTAGTGCCAACCTTCGCCTTCAAAATACCTTAGACAGAGAAATCCAACGGATTTGCATCCGGAGAATGTACAATCCATTGTGTCGAAGAAATGAAGTGTGGAACATTGTTTTTTAACCAATCTTGGTTGATGCACGCTTTGTGAGACGGTGCCGAGTCTTGCTGAAACGTCCACGGTGTCCGACCGAAATGATTGTTTGCCCAAGGCTTCAATACTGCCTCTAAGACAATTTCACGGTATACGATCGCATTAATTTTGACGCCAGGGTCCAAAAATACTAGCGAAGAGCGACCATCGGCGGTTATGGTGGCCCAAACCATCACCATCGGTGCTGCCTGCTTTCTGGTGGCCGTCCGAAGTTTTAAATTTTCGAAGAACCTCTTTGGCAAGTAAACTCGGTCATTTTGTTTGTTGACATATTGCTCGATAACAAATGGCGACTCATCGGAAAAAAACAAATTCGGCAACTCACCACTTTCGTGCAAGCATAGCAACTCCTTCGCTCTTTCGACTCTAACTTCTTTCTGTTGCGTTGTAAGATCGTGTGCTTTTTGGAACTGCAATGGCTTGAGCCCAAGCTCATTTTTCAGTATGTATTGCATCCGTTCCAACGATATGTTGAGCTCACGAGACATTTTTCTTCCACTTCGACGCGGATTTCGCTCAATGCGAGCCTTCACTTTCCGAACCATTTCTGCCGATGCTGCTGTTTTTTTATGACCACCTCTATGGCATTTTGCAACCTGCCAGTATAACGTAACGAGGTATGGTTCGAGACGCAAATGATTAATTCACGATGAAGCAATCACACTATCACGTTTGAATTTTATCGCGGATAAAAATTTTTCAACACAACTGAGAAGCAAATCTTTTAATAATAAAATTATCTGTCATGCAAGAATCGACAGGATTCTCGCCAGCATGCTGAACTTTTGAAAAGAACTGACGGTGCCAGCCGACATAGTGTTCGAATCGCCATCAGAAATAGTACACGACAGCCAAGGGTACGCTGCAGCTTTAAAAAGCCAGCTCTTCAAAGCACATAAAGTGGCGCGAGAAATTCTTAAACTGACAGCCGAATTAATGAAGGATAGGTATGATCTAAAAACTAACAGTTGGGAAGAACCTGCCAAGGTTGTGCAACAACCATCGGATCTCGTCTACAAAATCCAGCCGCATGATCAAATGAGGCAAAGATTGATACACGTAACCAACACTGTATATTACTCGTACCTCGCCAACAACTCAGATGGAACTTTGAGTTTTGAAGAGTGGATAGTGTCACGAAAGATACAAAGAAAACACCAAAAAGACCTTAGAGAACCAAGAACAACTTACTTGCCTCACGTTTATTTTTTATGGTTTTTTGACAGCTTGGAGAGGTTTGCTCCATTTGCCAAACATGACAGAGTATTCAATAAAATTATCATTTAAACATAAACAATTTTTTTTGTTTTATTGACTTGTGTAATCTTTTCTACAATTCCTCTAGTTTCAAGCTGATCTAGTTACTTTTCAACGTTTTCCTAACAGCTATAGGGATTCTCCTAGGGCTTTTCTGAACTGGCTTATGCCTTTATCTATTTCAAAGATAACTTTTGTAAGGCGCTCTACCATCTCCCTCAAATATACAGTCGAATTCAGATACGAGTTCTTCGAGGGAAATTTTTTCCTTCGAATTAAGTGCAATCGATTTTACGTCCGCAGTTACTCAAACTAATCCAAGAGTTTGGCAAACATTTTCAGAAATAATGGGATCCAAGTGCCCCCCATCAACTTGAAAGGACACCTTGAATTGTTTTTCTTTTTTTTTTGCACTTTAAAATAGCCTCAGCAATTGGTTGGATTGAATTTCTAGAAAAAGGTTTAAGCTTCACATTTTATCTCAAATATTTAGGATTCTTCACAATTCGTTTGTGGTATCCCAATATGCCAGCAATTTAATAAATGTTCGGTTAGAATTTAGAACACATACATACGAGTATATTACCTTTCAGAACATTCTCAGATTTACTCAGGCTGCCTATCACTCCTATAGATCTTACGACATCACATTCGCTATCGCTTGTCTCACAATTCTCAAGTTCGCAACATCTCACATTTTTTTCTTTTCCTCTAAATCTACCCTTAACATTTATTTTACCTTCAGACTTTGTGGGATAGCAAAAGTAAAATGATTTTCCTCTCTACAAATCGAGCATTCTTTGCTACATGCGGGGCAAGTTTTTCGACCAAAAACGTGTTTTCTACCACAGGATTTACGTGTTAGCAATTTATATAAATCATAAAGAAAATGTGATGCACTTATTGAGGTTTACAGTTTTTAAGAAATGCCTTTAGCCCTTAACCGGGAGGGTTTAAATATCATACTTAAGCACACAAGAAACAAGCAGTTATTCACACGCTGATAAATATTTAAATCTATTTCACTACCAATCTTTAAAGGCGAGTTTTAGCTGGATCTATAGCTGGAGTACCGGTATCCAAATGAGTATATTTCAGTGGTTTCTCTGATTGAAGACCGTACTTATCCAAACCAGTTGCGATAATTATAAATGCGGCAGGGACCTGATGTCAACATCGAGTTCTAGAAGAAGCACGTCCTTTCCAATAACTTTTGCGCAATTAAAATTAAAATCATCTTTTTGCAGTTTGAAAATTTCAAATGGCACACCGAAGAAAGTGCCAATTTCTTGTAATTTCAATGCATGGCCAGCTTTTTGGGCTGTTATCAATTACTATTGAATAGCCCTCTCCGACAGCTAGAGAAGCATGTCCTGTCAACGTCACAATAGTGAACAAATGAGGATCTGGCAAAATTTTCTTGAACAGCGATTTCTTTCATGCGGCACAGAGTATCGGCCACACACATGCGATCTTCTGCATTGGTGTTAGCAAGGCGGGCGCGAACTCTTGCACTAGTTGCACGATCACCTCGTCGGCAACTTAGGATTCTTCACAGACTGATTTGCGAACTAGACAAAGAGCTGTTCTGAAATTTTGAAATTACCGCTGCGCCACACTTACCTCTTGATATACCAGCCATAATACCGCCAGATTAAATATCAACACCATCGGTGTCATAGACTACATCCTTTCCTACGAGCATAAATGTTTTCTTAGCTAACTGAGGTGCTTTGTAAATAAATCGACCTTGATGACGTTTCACAGTACTTGCCGCTTTATTTGCAGCCGCAAGCAGTGGGTACTCCTTTATCAACAATTCTGGATCGCTAATGACATTCATATTTGGAGTTGGGAAAATTTTCTTGATGTACTCTTCAACTCTTAGTGGGTACATGCGTTCTGGATCACCCACACCGATGTCCTGGGCTACAAATCTACCAAACTCCAGAAGTAAAGCTTCCGTATTGATTTCCTCAGCCTTGGCACTGAAGATCGACAATGAAAGATCACTAATGCGATGCCTACTATCTGGAACCCCTTCACCCAATTAAATTGGCACATAAAGCTTTTCGTGAGCTGGTAATACGGTGCACATTTCGACATTAGAAAAATTCTTGCTTTGAGGAACTGAAAAGATCGGTGATTTGAATCCAGCTTTTATAATCCGACGACAAGGACAGCTCTGGGTAGGCGCGCACATCATGATGATCAACTCTGTAAACTGTGCATTAACTACGGGTAGATCTAAGTTCTGGGATCTGAAGCATAACACCACACTATTGAATGCCTTGTCGAAAGCTCTAAATTCATTGAACTGATACACATCGCAGCCTGAGTTCTTCATATGTTTCTTCAACTTAACAGTGGATAGGATAAGTTTATCGATTCCCATTTTGCTTCCAATTGAACTTGTAAAACCACTCTGTAGACACTGTGAAATCACCAATGGATGACTAGGCAAGAACTAATCTTAGATTTTAAAACTAAGAATACTAACTGAGAATGCAAAAATGATTGGACGGCTAAGTAAGCACCAAGAAAGAAATGACTACAAGCGAGATAGTTGAGCCACTGCACTGCCACTGCAATGTATGTTTTCGATTGATTTGCCTCGCAGTCGGCACGAATCCACTAAGAGCTTTTGTTGTGCGATTATTTCCACTTGACTGGTGCGAGTTTTTTGCAAATGAGTAATCAATGTCCCTATGCATCTTGTTATCACTCTCCTCGTCACCCAGCTCAGCACCAGTAGCAGCGCCAGTAGCGACATCATTGTTGTTGATATTGTTTCATTTGAAAAGCATGTGCTTGATACCTCTTGGCGATATCAGTTGCCTTTGTGAGCGACAATTCCTCTTTTTCATTTTTCATCAGTTCTTTTCGAATCATTTCGTACCGCAGCCCAAAATTTAACTGATTACATACAAGCTTGCTGTCCAAGTTTGAGAATTTGCATGACTTTGCTGCTCTTAACAAACGACTACGAGTTGTAGGAATCAAAACACTCACCTTCTTCCTGGCACATGTTGTTGAATATCAGGCAGTTGTATCGTGAATTTGGTCTCCACTGCATCCGTCCCTTTTTCTTCACGTGTACATCTTTCCAGTATCTGATTGTATAGACGACGTTCTTCATCATCTAGTGCTAATTCCAGGTGAACTTTTTGTACATCATGCGGCTTGGAGGATAGGGATTCGGTGATGAAGTAGTTTTTCCATTAAAGCTTAAGTAGTTTGGTATTTTCCTTCTTTGTAACGTCACAAAACTTTTCGTTAATCTTCCACACAATTATTTTATGCCATTAAATAATTTAGATTGAACTTTAAGTTCAAACATTTCTGACATACCATGAACTGAGGCACACATTTGGAGAGATTGATAGTGAATGACATCTATTTCGATTAGAGTTACTTTACATAGGCTGTTCAAATAGTTAACACAAGTTTCACGTCATAATGATTTCAGTGTTATAACAGATATAATCTAACTGTACAGCTACCCAAGAGTTACTTTATCGAAAGCGCCCTCAATGTCGATCAATTTTGACCACCAGATTTAAGCCGCATGCCGGCCATGAAGTTTGACCATTCTCTCAATGCCCTGCAACATGAATGAAGTCAGACCGATTGTTTTGAAGGTTTTGGCGATTTTCGGCTTCCCTTACTAATCACCTGAAGTTCAGAATGTGTGCCAGTGCCAGACAAGCACTGAAAATTCTCTTCAGGCTTTGCAGCAGTTGGTCTTATTTTTTGTATCATGGTGCCAGGAGACTTGAAGATATCTATGAAATTAACAGCGTTCTTGACAACCTCATCAGTTACTACAATCGAGGACAGATACCAGATGTGGCGATGTGCAACATTTTCACATTTTTGCTTTCAAAAATGATAACCCCTAAACGAATAAAGGTATCGTGACAGTTTTGCTTAAAGAAAATTCCCAATGCTATGGAATTAGTGAATTTCGAAAAAATTGAATCGAAAATTTTCAGAATACCATGCTGCTACTTTAAAATATTCAAAAGTCCATGATTGAAGTCATCGTAGGGTGTCTTCTAGCTAATCCGAGCAAAACAGTGGCGAATTAAAGTAAACGAACCAGTTTTAAATATTTTTTTTAAGGTGTATCAAAAGAGCATATTTTTTATTTTGTGGAATACAGAGTACATAATAAAATGTGATTCATTTCAAGTCAAACAGTGGAGGAAAAAACTAAATGGAACAAAAATTTAAGTAAAAAAATCAGATTTATTGGAAATCGTCAACATCCGTGGTAAAGTGTAATAAAGTCATCATTTCTGGAGAGTATTGTGCTTTAAGTTCTTTTTCGGTTCTGACATTCCGTATCGAAGAAATTAGTGGGTCCGAAGAGGCTGCAATCATGTTGAAAAATGCTTCATTGAAACCTTGCACATATTTTAATATCTAAAATTCTTGTAATTTTTATTTTTGGATTCCTGAGCTCTGGTGGTTCTCCAAGTGGTAACGATTGATACTCGTTTATATTTTGACTATGAGGCAACATTTTATGAAGAGCAGGAGTGATTTGTTTTTCGGAATATTTCTGCTTTAATAACTCCGCTGTTTTCTTGGAATACTTTCCAAACTTGACTGTGTTAATCTTTTCCTTACAACTCAAGATAGGGTAATTTTGTTTCTGTTTGGTTTTTCACTGTTCTATTGTTGACAGCTCACGCGAGACTCGTGACATATTTCAAGGTCAAACATGCTCAGTTATCATTGCCATAACGCTTACAAATTATTGAATTATACAGTCGTCATAATAGACCTACTGAGCCAGCAATTCAAGCCATAGTGACAAAATTTCGTGCCAATTTTGTGCCAATTTCACGCTATTGGATATTAGGCCACCTACCCGTATGCGTAGGAAAGAAAATATTGCTGCTATCTCTGCCAGTGTTAATGAAGATTGTGATTTGTCCTCGTCGCCGTTCGGAGCAATTGAGATTGTGTTACTCGATTACATGGAACATTTTACGCAAGGATCTTGGTCTAAGATCTTACAAAACAGAGTTCGTGTAATAACTGAAACCGAACAATCTGCCACAACGTCGAATTTTCTGTGAGTGGAAAAGCTGGAGGAAAATCTATCGAAAAATTGTCTTCAGCGACAATACAAGTGTTGCCAATGCACACAGAAAAATGCACTGTTTGGAGTGGTTTATAGTCCGGCGGAATTATTGGCTCATATTTTTCCATACCACACCGCACGCGAATCGATGGAGTTCGGTGAGCAATTTATCTCTCGTTTTGCACCGGTGACTTTGACGCCTTTAGACTATTTTTTTATAAGGATACGTCAAATCACTCATTTATGCCGATTAACCAACGTCAATTGCAGCCTTGGAAGACAACATTACAAGTGTAATTAGCGAGATACCAGCCAATATGGTCGAAAAAGTGATTCAAAATACCACTCTCATTATGGATCACTTAAAGAGTAGTCGTGGTCAACATTTACATGAAATAATATTTAAAAAGTAAATGATAGTCACGGTTTACTGCAACAAATGACACGCAAGAAGACCAATCACGAAGCTGAGTCCACTGCCGATTAAAAGCAATGCGGAAGGAACAGGAAAACCATCAAGCACAATCAAGACAGGCGCAGTTAAGAACTCGACTGTAACATCTTTCATGGGAAGCATATGTTTCAAACCTATTCTTTCGTGACAAAGCCAGGCATATATTCTGAGGATATCGGTCGAGTGAATTTAGTAGTGAGTTCTTGGAAGACTGTGGTATTTTTTAACTTAACTAATTATTGGATGGAATACAAAGTGGACAAGAAATGTCTAAGGCACATGAATGAAATTTGTTCCACCACCAATCTGACTCAATCGAACTCTTTGCTATGTAACAATGCATTGCAAATCTCTCGCAAAGCGCATTCTAGAGGTCAAATTTTCAAGCAGTTGAAGAGTACTCGTATATCGCGTATTACTCGGACAATGTCTTGCTCCAAAGTATCAATAGTGGCCAATTGACAAGAAGTCAATCCAATCCACTTCTTGAAATGGTTTTTTTCTGTTTGGTTTTTCAGTGTTTTACTTTTGACAACTTACCCGTGATTCGTGACATGTGTCAAAGTCAAACATGCTCAGTTAGCATTGCTGTTATATCATGGAAACACTTACAGCCGAACAACGCTCACAAATTATTGAATTTTATTATCAAAACTCGTGCTCTGCGAAAAATTTTGTTTGCACACTTCGACGTCATAATCGACCTACTGAGCAAGCATTTCCCACCATAGTGACCAAATTTCACCAATTTCACGCTATTGGACATCGGGCCACCTATCCGTATGCGTAGAATGCGTACAGAGGAAAATATTGCTGCTGTATCCGCCAATATTAATGCATTTGTCGCCGTTCGTAGCAATTGACGATGTGTTGCCCGACTACGTGGGTAATTTTATGCAAGAACCTTAGAAAATACACCCTGAATGACTCAAACTGCAACCAACTTCAGACTGCTATAATTTCCAAACTGTTCATGACAGTAAACTCAAATTTTGACACATGACAGATAATTTTATTATTTACAAGTCTTTTAAACGATTTGTGTCTCAGTTGTGTTGAAAAATTTTTATCCGCGATGGAATTCAAACATGATAGTGTGATTGCTTTATATTTGGCTGGAAAACTACAAGTAGATACCGTTAGAGCCCTCCAGCGCCTCATCGTGAATAAATCATTTGTATCTCGAACCATAGCTCGTTACATTATACTGGCAGGTTGCAAAACGCCATAGAGATGGTCATAAAAAAAACAGCAAAATCGGCAGAAATGGTTCGGAAAGTGAAGACTCGAATTGAGCGAAATCCGCGTCGAAGTGGAAGAAAAATGGCTCGTGAGCTCAACATATGGTTGGAACGGATGCAACACATACTGGAAAATGAGCTTGGGCTCAAGCTATTGAAGTTCCAAAAAGCACACGATCTTACACCGCAACAGAAAAAAGTTAGAGTCGAAAGAGCGAAGGAGTTGCTACGCTTGCACGAAAGTGGTGAGTTGCCGAATTTGGTTTTTTCCGATGAGCCGCCATTTGGTATCGAGCAATATGTCAACAAACAAAATGACCGAGTTTACTTGCCAGAGAGGTCCTTTGAAAATTTACACCTTCATACGGCCACCAGAAAGCAGGCAGCACCGATGGTGATGGTTTGGGCCGCCATAACCGCCGATGGTCGCTCTCCGTTCGTGTTTTTGGACCGTGGCGTCAAAATTAATGCGATGGCATACCGTGAAACTGTCTTAGAGGCAGTATTGAAGCCTTGGGCAAACAATCATTTCGGTCGGAGACCGTGGAAATTTCAGCAAGACTCGGTTTGGTTGGTTAAAAAACAATGTTCCACACTTCATTTCTTCGACACAATGGATTGCAAAATTCTCCGGACAGAAATCCGTTGAATTTCTCTGTCTGGGGTATTTTGAAGACGAAGGTTGGCACTAAAAAATCCCAAAGTTTGGACCACCTCAAACAAGCATTTCACCGGGAATGGGCCTAAATACCGCAGAGCCACTTGCGTGCAGCGTGCGATGCTTTCTTCGCCCTTCTCATGGGCATTATTAGCGCCAAAGGTGGACATATTCAAAACTACTGATACAATTTGAAAATTGATATATTTTCCAAAATTTTTTGCTTTGGCACAATAAAATTTATCAAAAAATAAAAAAATTATAGCATTTTAAAAAGTTGGAATTTAAGTCATTCACCCTGTATAGCTCGAGCAAACTTTTTTTTGCCTAAAATGCACAAGCTGAACCTGGTCGACATCTGGTTCCAGCAAGACGGCGCTATATGCCACACAGCATGCGAGTCGAAGGAATAATTGAGATCTAGGCCGGCTAGATCGTGAAGACAACAATACACGTGTTATTAGCGAGATACCAGCCAATATGCTCGAAAAAGTGACTCTCCGTATGGACCACTTTAAACGTAGTTGTGGTCAACATCTACATAAACCAATCTTTAAAAAGTATATAGCAAGCATTGATTTATCAACTCAAGTAAAAACTGTATACACTTTTGCAATATTGCAATCACCCATTATTACTTTAAGCCTTGTTATTACCTCTCAATTGACCCCAGTTAAGTATACGAGCTGTTGTTCATTGGTATGTTGTAACCTATCGACATCAAACCCAATCTCATCGCGAAAATCCTTTTGGAGCTCTGGTTTTCTTCTTTTTTCTACCTCCTTGATTGCAGTAAATCCGTCAGTATCCTCTCGAAGTGTACGAGTATGTGCAAGTTTCAAAATAAATTCTTGCATGTGACGGAGATTCCATATTCGTAGTTATCTTCATCATCATTTGTTTCATCTTGATTTTTGAGGTTTTTTGTTTTCTTTGAATATGGGGTATGACTGCGTTGACTTTGAATCTGTTATTTCATTCAGAACTTTTCTGTCAATCATAGTTAAGAAGAATTTTTGATTGACAACTATCCTTAATTCGTCATTAACTTTGTTACAGTAGGGTAACTTTTGATACCATTGATTGTATTTTTTAAGAGTGCTCCAGTTCCTTTGCATATTGGAACATTCTGAACTGATGATGGACGAGGGTTCTTCCAATGTTCAAGATGTGAACTGCTAACCCTCAGTGGAGTAACTGAGGCTATAAATATGTTTGCATTTGTTTCACCATCTTCTGTATTTATATTTGGCTTGTAGGCAAGTTGCCCAAGTTATCCATCAGAGTCCCACTTGCTTTGTAATGTAAGAATTCTTGGAAGTGCAATTAATTCCCGCTCACTTTTGCTGTCTAAAATCCTCATGGCCGTATGATCCATCATGTCTTGAAGTTTCACTCTAGCTGATATTTTCATGATATCGTAAATTCCTGGAACTGACTTTTTTTCTGGCAATTGTATTAATTCTCTAGGATGGAAGAACACCTACGTTGTGTTTTCTTAGGGAACTTTTCAAAATCTCCCAAATCCATAAACAAAGCCAAGGAATTATACCTGATAGGATCCTTTTGCGGAGTGGCAATGCTTTCTTTTATTAGGCATGCCTTGTTTCATCCTTTCATGATCCTTATTGTGCTTTATTCCTAAGGCATTAGAAAAATCTTCAGTGGTTATGTTTCTGGTAGGACTTATCTGTTGTTGGTTTTTGGTGAACGTCAAGCGCTCAGTTATCGATTTCCTTGGCCTTCCTCTTGATGATTTTGATGGTAAATCACAGGTTTACTGCTGTTCTTTCAGTATCGATATGGGAACAATTTTCCAATAATTCCATTTTTGAAACTCGTTCTCGATCTATAGGCTGCGACCCATTTTTGATTGATGATTTTCGCTTGCAAAGATTTCTAATAAATTGTTGTTTGGAATGTCTATTTTTACCTTTTAGCTTATATTCTCTACTACAACCGTTTGCTTTAATGGTGTAATTGTTTTTTACCGCGAATCGTAATCGTAGTCCCTGAATTTGCATCGCATGACAATATTTTGGAACAGAATCAATAATAAATTTTTATCACTCATTACAGGAAAAATTAAATTTGGGTTTGAGTTTATAATTTTGCACAGCGCTGTACTTCTCCAATGATAGAGAGAAAAAAAAAATTAAATTTGGCTGACCACTTCAAATCAAATCTCTCTAGCACAGAGGGATGCAAGTTGACGCACCTGAGTTTTTAAGTATACAGGGTGTCCCCTAATTCGTCAAAAACGAAAACATTCCGAAAACATGCGAAATTGAACTAAAAATGCTGAAATGCAGATATTTCGATGGCGCATCTACGAGTAATGAGCCTTAAAAGAAAAATATTGAAACAAAACTTGAGCTAAAAAACGAGAAAAGAAATTTTCGAGAAAATACTAGATGTTGTGAAAAGTGACATCCTTGACCGCTACTGCAAAAAAAGGTTATGGTGCATTGAAGTCCGTTCATATTTAGGTAGACATGCCAATTTCATACTGTCTTTAGTTTTGGTTTGACAGCTGATTGTTGTTGACGTGTTTGGCATCATGTTGAGTATAGACAAAAAAGATTTTCGTTCTCTCATAAAACATTATTTTTTGAGAGGCAAAACGGCGAAGGAAACAAAAGAAAAGTTGGATAAATATTATGGGGCTAATGCTCCGTCAGATTACATCGTCAAATATTGGTTTCGAGAGTTTCGTGGTGGCCGCAACTCCACTACCGATCAAGTCCGCAGCGGCAGGCCCTCCGATGCGGTTACAGAGGACTATGTCAAAAAAATACATGAAATGGTGTTGGCTGACCGGAAAGTGAAGGTGCGCGAGCTAGCAGATACCACAAAGATTAGTAATGAGCGCACACGTCATATTTTGGGAAATATTCTGCATATAAAAAAGTTATTCTGCCGCTGGGTGCCGCGCATGCTCATTCCAAAGCACGAACGCGAGAACACTTGGACTTGCTGTTGCGGAATCGGGCGGACTTTTGGCGTCGATTTGTAACTGGATTTGGGTCCCTCGGACTATTATCTCTTCCAAAACCTCAAAAGATGGTTTATCTTCCTCGCTCACGCGAGGAAATCATCGACGCCACGGAGGAGTATTTTGCAGACCTTCCAGAAAATTACTTTTCGGACGGGATCAAGAAGTTAGAAAATCGCTGGAATAAGTGTATCAAACTAAAAGGGGACTATATTGAACAGTATAGAAAAACATTTAAAAAAAATTTTTTTTTAATTCCGAAGGAGATCACTTTTCACTCCATCTACTACTTGCGAACTTTCAACGAGAATGATCGAAAGCAGCAGCATATTTTTGCAACAGGACAGCAAACAGGAACCACCTATACATACAAATCAGGCAGTGGAAAAGAGGTTCATTAAAACAGAATGTAAATTTCTACCTAAGCGTACTAGATCAAACTTTTTTTCCCGAGTACTGCCACTTGCCAGTAGCCGGTAATTATAAAAATTACAGTTGGAATAAAAATTGCTTGAATGTGTTAAATTTCAGAACTATGCATGAAATTCGGGTTACCAAAAAATCGCAGTAGATTTCAAGGCAAGCGCAGTGACGCAACAGATTTTAAATACTTTTTAAAATCGCAGTAGATCTACTGCAATTGCAGTAAAGTCTGAACACTGATCGTTAGTTTTTGTCGAAGCGTAGCTTGAGTTGTATTGAGTCTTAAGTTTTGAGTTTTTAATAAAAATTCAAGCTCATAGTGAAAATGTCTAGTGATGAGGAGTTTCAAGAACAGAAAAGGAAGCGGGGTCGCGTGAACAAGGAAGATCATCGCAGGGAAAAGGAAAAGTTATCCCGATAGAGAGGCGGAGAATTTCTAACCCATAAAATGCATGAGTACGTTTGCAACTGAAGATAAGCAATTAATTATTGAAACGGTGTACATATTTAATGGGATTAATTCAAAAGCATGAAGTCGCAAGACATCGGAATCTTCACAGGAAATTTCAGCCTCATTTTGCCATTAAAGGCTCCGAAAGAGTAATTGTTTGTCGGGAAGTTTTTTTAAGTTTGCATGCCATTTCTTCAAAAGCAGTGTACCGCTTATGCCATCTTATCGAGAGTTCCAAATTGCCTATAGACATGAGAGGCAAACATTTTAATTGTGTGCATTCTCTCAATGAAAACATAATTTCAAAAATAATGGATCATTTTGATTCATTTCCGAAAACAGAGACGCACTACAAAACTTTTCCGGTATCCTTCTTAGCGTCTGACTTAATGTTAAAAAAAATGCATGAACTGTTCATTGACCTCCACCCACATTCGAGAGGGACTGTAAAATATGAATTTTGTTTGAAATTTTTTTAGGAAAATTATAGTTAAAAGTTCGGAAGGCCACAAGTCGATGTTTGCTCTACTTGGGAAGATTTGAACCCAAAAATAAAGTCAACAACACTCAATGATGTCGCTAACAGAGTAGCAGTGACTGAACTTCTCGTTCTTAAAAGACGCGCCAACAAATGTTACTCTAAGTTACAGGAAATAACTGAAATATCCAAATCCAGAACAGATGTAATGGCTATTGTTTTCGACTATATGCAATATCTTCCCCTGCCACTAATGCCTGTTCATTAAATGTTTTATTTACGGAAACTTTGGCTATACGTTTTCAGTGTACACAATATGTCGAGTGACACATCAGTTTTTTACACGTACGTTGAAGGAGAAGCCAGGAGAGGATCGAATAAGGTTTGCAGCTCCAAAAATTCCAGAAGAAGTGAAAGAACTTGATACATGTAGTGACGCGTGTGCAGGTCAAAACCGCAAGCACACTTTAACAAGAATGCTGATGACACTGACTATGAATGGGAGATTCAAAGTCATTCAGCAGTATTACCCAGTTTGAGGACAGAGTTTCCTGCCCTGTGACAGAAACTTTTCAGTGATAAAATGAGTTGTGCGGAAAAATGATCGGATCTACCACCTCCCGGAATTTATTCAGAAAATTAAAAATACAAGTTTATTTATCTAAATCTATATTTTCCCCTTCAAACTAATCCCCATCCACCGCAACACACTTATGCCAGCCCTTGATCCAATCCTCGAAACATTTTTTATATTCGGTTTTCGGTATGTCCATCAGTGGTTCCTGCGATTTATCCATTACTTCCTCTCGGCTGCTGAAACGCGTTCCCCGTTGTGGTTTTTTAACTCGATTGAACAGAGCCAAATCAGGTGGATTCGGTGGCTGTTGGATGGTATTTGTTGCATTTTTCGTCAAAAAATTACGAATAATGATGGCACTGCGCGACGCACGGTGCGGTATCATGGTGCAAAATCCACGAGTTTTCTGCCCACAATTCTGGCCTGTTTCGGCGAATTGCTTCACGCAAACGTCTCATAACGCCCAAATATGAGTAATACTCTTTGTTTACTGTACGGCCTTCTGGCAAAAATTCATGATGCACTACATCGTTGTAATCCATGAAAACCGTGAGCTTTGCCTTCTTTTTTGACTGAAAACGACGTGGTTTTTTTGGTCTCGGCTCATTTGGTGAACGCCATTCACTTGCCTGATGGCTGGATGGCGTGTCGTACGCATAAACCTACGTCTCGTCCCCAGTAATGATCCTTTTGATGAATGTGGGATCGGATTCAGTCTCGCAAATCATCTCTTTTGCGACGTCAACACGGTCTCTTTTTTGCATGAAATTGAGGTCTTTTGGCACCAACTTTGCTGCTACACGACGGAAAACCAAATCATTAACCAAAATGTCTTGGACGGATTCATAGGCAATGTTCAAGTCCTCCGCTATATCTCTGATAGTTAATTTGCTCTCATTGACCAACAGTTCATCAATGTTTTCGTCGGTTTTCGATGTCGATCATCTGCCACTGCGTTCATCATCTTCGATGGACTCACGACCACTTTTGAACCGCTCGTGCCACTGATAAATTACCGTTTTCTTTAGAGAATCGTTGACGAAACACTTTTCCTATATTTCCAACGTTCGCGCACCATTAAATCCGTTTTTTACGCAAAATTCATTTTTTAAAATTGTAAAAAATCGCCAACACACAAAGATAGGTGTACTCTTGGCTACATAACTTTTGCAAATGTCAAACTATGACGCTAAGGTTTAGAGGAAATCTCAACAACAGATTTACCTACTTAACAAAAAAAAAAGAACTCAAATCGGAACAAGCATTCGACAAAGCCGACCTTTATACATAAAGACTTCCAAACATCATTTTATGCCCTTGTGCGAAACGACTCTGTTAAGGCACCACTTCAATTCCGTACGATGGCCAACCGCATTCTTCAACACAACGAAATGTATTTCACTATTCTGAGAAATGGGAAAAATATCAATATCGCAGTCAACCGCTTATAAGCAGCATACATCGAAGACACCGAGGACGACTCTACAGTGCCGCAAGAACTGACAACCGACGCTGGTAAACCAAAACCACCATACGTGACCCGATATGGACGAACCGTCAAATTTAAAAACATCTCAATAACACTATCGCTGGAGGGGGAGTACTATGTGGGCTGCACGGACCCACTACTAACGTTTCAGTCCATGCCATTCGGCACCGATGTTACATGGCCACAAGAAGATATTCTCTCCTTCTTCTTTCCTGACTACTTGAGCTGTGCGCATCGATTTTTCATGGCTTTTTTAATTTTTATATGATGCAATACTTGAAGAGTAATTTAATAAATTCTAGTGGTTAGTAGTCCGTGATTTTCATCTTCTTCGACGAACTATCCACTACAAGTTGGTTAAGAATCCTTTTTTTGTTTTTTTCTCAGGATTTAATTCATGCAACAGAGGGTTAAGCGAAGATATAACTTCACCTAACCTATTACGGAGTATACAGTATGGATACAATGAAGTGCTTTATAAAAAATGTCCATAGGGATTAGGGCATCTTCCATTGAAAAGTTAAATTTCCCCTACAACCAGCAAAGGACATACCTTTTCATACCATGAACTGGAAACACAAAAGAACCGGATAACTAAAATTGCGAATCTTTACGAATTCATCGCACAGCAATTCATTCGCAAACTATTCAAAAACAAAGTGAAGATAACACCTAAGGGTATAGTTACACTAAATTTGAAATGTCAGCCTTCAGATACATTCGAAGACTATTGTTTCACTTGTAGTGCCATCAAAATGTCATCAGTTATTCGAATCAACCTGTGCTACACGTATCTTCTTTGTCAAGGAAAAGATATTTATGATCCAATTACGACAAATTTGTTCCCAACTCTTGTTCACAGCATTCGTTTTCCTCAAGGAGCATTCACTCTGCAGTATTTACGATTCGCAGTAAATCTTTCACTAAAAGTCCAACCGAACCGAACTCCATCAGTTGTACTGTCACTTTCGATTTCGGTCTCTTGGGACACATGTTTTTTTTTTTTTTTTCGTTTGAGTCCATCTGAATGAGCATCTTTTCCAATCTGCTTGATATTGGTTGCCAATAACTTTGACTACATAGTTTTATGTGAAACGTTATTCAGAAGTAAGTCAGTGAGTATTAAAAATTCATCCATTTGGGAAACGTCGCAACATTTTCTGTTGAAGGCCCATAAAAGCATCCGTGCGTCTGAAATGTTAACGTGTACTCGTATGTATAGATGTAGCAAGAGTGTGCGAGTAGTTTCAAGTTGCCAACATTCAGTATGAGTCCTTGTACCTTCTCTCAGGAAATGCCGGGTATCCTTTCGTAATGTCACTGAATCTTTGACATTGAAGTACATAATTACGAAGCGTAATTTCTCCGATGGCTCTTTAAACGTAATACTAATTGGGCAACTGTAGTACCAGGAAGTGAGCACAATTAGCGTTTCCTATTGTAGTGCTGAGCGCTAATTAGTAAGTACAATGTACATACAATACATATGTGCTAAATACTAGTCAGCAAGTTAGTCATAAGATTGTGTTTAAATCTTAACCTTTTTTAAGATTTCTGGCTGACAAATGACGAAGAATGGGGAAGCGTGTTTGGTATCCTTTTTTGGTCCCAGACGACAGTACTCTTAATTTCTTGATGAGGAGTGGTGATGATCTGATTACCAGAGGTGTTCCACTTAATTAAATTGGATGTCAGATGCCTTAAGTATTTTATACCATTTTTGGCAATGTAGTACAAGTAATTTCAAAACTTTTGTGCAAAAGACCTTTTAGATCGCAGTGCCCACGCAATTAGCTGGTCAGATATTTAAAAAAAAAAAACAATTTCAACATTTCCACTGGGTGACGAGTCGAGTTGTTCCTCTATTTGCAATTAGTCTTTTAGGTTTGAATCCGCAATAATAGATAGACAAATGGACAAGTACAACTATGATTTTAGGTATGGTTGTAGTCGTACATTTTTTTTTTTTGTATAAAGTAGCCCGCTCACTTTGAAGATTTCCGAATAGAGGTTGTCGAAAATACTGAGTTAAAAGTACCGCGCAGAACGGGGTATCAACTTGAAAAAGAAGTTGAACGGCTTGTTGAAATCATACAGCAAACGGCCTGGAATAACACTCCATGCGAATCGAACAAAGTTCCGGCATAAGATATCCGCGGGAAATCAGGGAAATGATAAGGAAGGAACGAAGAGTGCGGGGAAAGTGGCTTGAAACTCGGGCTCAACAAGATAAAACGTCCTTTAATAGGCTCTGCAACTTCTTGAAAAAATCGATCAAGGACTTCAATAACCAAGGTATTAGTAACTACCTAGAAAGCCTCACAGCGACAAAAGATTCCAATTATTCCATATGGAGAGCCGTTAAAAGTCTTCAAAAGCTCCAAATACACGTGGCGCCAATAAGAAGAAACCAGGATGACTGGGCGAAAGAAGAACATTCAAACCATTCGACGGGGAAGTGCTTCCAGAGAATGCCAATACGCTAAACATGACGACGAACCTTCCAATATAAAAATCTCCACTTAGGGAACTTAGACAAGCTATAGACAACCCCCGGCTATGACTTAATTATGGTAGAGATACTTAAAGTGTTACCGAAAAAAGATTTGCTAAAGCTGCTCTATCCTATAAATGCCATCATAGAAAGTTGCCGAAGTTATTATGGTTCCGAAATCCGGTAAACCGCTGACTAAAGTCAAGTCATACAGACAAATATCGCTCTTCCCGACTATGTCTAGCGAATCTTACTCAATCGTGTTAAACCGATTATTGACACAAATCGCCTCTTGCTCGATCATCAATCTGACTTTAGACGCCAACACTCTACTGTTGACCAAGTGCACCAAATAACCGATTTAATTGAACGAGCAATCCAAATATTTGTTTTCGTTTTGTGTTAGTATGTAGTTAAAGTTCTGTTTTCTTATTCATTACAAAACATGCCAAAACAAAAGTAAGTAAAAATATAAAAATATCTATATTACTATCAACAGGGAACAAACCTTGGATTTAGACGGTTCAATAGTCAACAATTTTTGAGCAATTGAATATTATTTACAAAACCCAAATTTTGTTGTAATTTAGTGGATATCTTTTTTCGTGTACCATATACGGTACAGTGGGATAATACACTACTATAGACCAGATCAGAAAATGCTGACGAAGAAGATGATATGCCGCTTTCCTCCTTTACAAAAAGACCTCGAATTTTTGAATATACGTGGGAAAAAAGAGATTTGCGGGAAAGCTTAGCTGATTTTAGGTACGAAAGTTGCAGCTGGGATCCATCTTTGGCACCGTTGGATCTTTTCATCCCTTTTTGTGAGCACGTTTGTTCGAAATCAGCAACACAATCTCTGATATACAAGTCTCTGAGCCTTCGAAATGAAATTGCGAATTGGCGATTCGAGAGTTCGGGTTTCACCCAGTTCAGTGACGCAAATAATGTCATCACCAGTGAAAGGGTATTACCACCGTTCATTTCGAAGGAAGAGCTCCAAATGATCTTCGAATCACTTAGAAGTAAAAAGTCAGTGGGAACCGATGAAATGCCGAACATTGTGCTTCGACATATCCCACTAGAAGCGGTGGACATTTATACTACCCTGTTTAATAATGCAATGAATAATGCACATTATCCAGCGCATTGGAAAACTGCGGTGGTACATCCGATTTCCAAAAGGAATAAAGATACTTCCAATCCGTCGAATCTCCGCTCGATAAGTCTTCTTCCAAACATCAATAAGGTTTTCGAGAAGGTAACCAATAGAGTCCTGACCAAGTGGGTTGAGGACAAACATATAGTTCCGGATAATCAATTCGGTTTCAAGGCGGGGCATGACATCATGCATGCTGTGTCGAAACTGGTTTCTGATATCCAATGGAACAAAGGCAAGAAACAGTGCACTGGTGCCTGCCTGATTGACTTGGAAAAGGCCTTCGACACCGTATGGTTAGAGGGACTCTTCTTCAAGCTGGACAGGTTGGGCATTAGTAAACCACTGCTGTATATTCTTTTTGATATGCTCTCCAGTAGACAGTTCATCGTGAAAAATGGCGATGTGACTTCTGCTGGAAGATTTAACATTAAAAATGGTCTGCAGTAAGGTGGGGTAAATTCGCCTATTCAACATTTACACAAGCGATCTGATAGGTTTACTTCACCATGCCATAGCGTACGCAGACGACTTAATCGCGTACAGAACAGGTCCAAAGATTGAGGTCATTAATATACTCCTGCAACGTGACTTCGATAAAATTAAACGATATTGCGATGACTGGAAGTTGAAAATCAACTTTCAGAAGTCGGAAACCATTCTGTTCAGAACGCCTTTGTCTGGGGCTTCTAGGGATACTAGAAAGAATTGGCGAAAGTTCTCAATCGTCAGACAACATGGACAGCCACTCGCTTGTCGAAATGTAGTTAGATACCTTGGGATCTGGCTAGATCAATATCTGTATTTTAACAAACATATAGATGTTGCTCTGGCCAGAGCCAGAGGTGCTTTTGCCCTTACAAGGAGACTATTTTACAACAGCCAACTCGATGCGAGGGTGAAGGTGATCTTATCCGGCCTATGCTTGTATTTGGATGTCCCGTGTGGTTCAACGTGAGAGCAAGTTTATTGGAAAAGATTCGGGTGTTTGAGAGGGCTTGCCTTAAGGCTTGTCTTCGGTTATACAGAACACAAGAGTCTGAGTACATAAAATTCTATCGCAATGAGGTCTTGTACAATAGGGCGAACCTAATAAGAGTGGACAATTTTGTTATTAAGTTGACTCGAAGGCACATTGCAAGAGCAATGGCATCGTCGAACAACCTGATCTCTGGGGCTTACTACCCTAATTATATATATCATGAGAGAATTCGCTTTGACGGCTGTGTTCCTCCAGAAGCGTTCCTCTACCTATATAGCAAAGGTCTGATTCAGGACAGATTAGCTGTGCCGCTAATCTTCCACGTTGTTCGAAAGGCTGCGGACAGGCGACTCAACTACGACAGAGACGTCGCACACGGCAGTGCGGAGCGTCTCCGGTTTAGTAGGGCGGTAGGGAGTCGCGACAGGAGAGATGTTTCTCAGCAGCACCAACAATTTTGGTGGCTTTTTGAAGGAGAGGATGCTTCGTCGTCGAATTCCTCCAATACTTGGTAGCTTCATGTGAAGCAAAGTCGGTCAGCCTAATTTTTTGTTTTTTAGCCATGGCCGGCTTACATAGCTTTAAGTAGGAGTAAGTTAGATTTAAGAAAAAAAAAATATATATAAAAAAAAAAAAAAAAAACATGTATATATATACATATATTTATATATTAGGTATATATATATTATGTATATATATATATATGTATGTATGTATTAGATGTAACCAGATTAAGATTTATTTTTAGGTAGTTTGTAGGATTTTATTGTACTCGTAGTTTTAAGTTTTATAATAAAATAGAAAAAAAGGTCATGTTACTAAGTATTTTTGTAAAAAATGTTTTCTTAGTTTTAATTTTGATGAATAGAAATAGTATAGTATAGTAGTAAGGTACGTCGAAAGACATAATTTAAGTATTAGGTTTAACTTAGAGTGCCCGCATGGGGTCAGTAAGCTAGAATAAGATAATTTTAAGTTAATTAAGCTAACTTTTAAGCATTTTTTTTGTCTAGCAAGTAAGAGTAAATTAAGTAATACAATAAAAATGCATATAAACTGAAACTGAACTGATACAAGTCCCTGAAATGAAAGTCTTCATTGGAGTACTGATGGTGAGCGGTTACACTAATGTCTCGAGGCGTAGGATGTACTGGGAAAATGAAGAGTATGCGCAGAATTTATTTGTGTCCAAATCGGTTATAAGAAATAGATTTGATCACATCTTTCGAGTACTTCATTGCTGCGACAATATGCAATTGAATCCCAATGATCGCTGTGCCAAAGTACGGTCATTGTTTGATATGCTATTGGAAAAGTTCTTGTTGTTTGCCCCAGTGGTAGATAATTGCAGTGTCGATGAAGGTATGGTGCCCTACTTCGGACGTTATCCTACAAAACACTTCATAAGAGGAAAGCCAATTAGATGGGGCTATAAGTTTTGGATTGGCAAAAATCCGAGCGAATGTATTGTTCGGTTTGACCATACGCAGGATCGAAAGACTACTCTCGCGCAATAAAAACTGAGCTTCAACTTGAAAGTTGTTTTGGACTTCAGCCATGCGCTAATTTCGAGCGGATTTATTTTTTGACAGTTTCTTTTCATCGCTTCAATTGTTTGAAGAATTGAATATTTTGAATTTGATAGGAACTGGAACTGTCAGGGAAAATCGTCTGAAAAACTGTTTTGTGCGTGAATCAGATAAGATTCTCAAGAAAACAAGTCGAGGTGCATACAGCTTTGAATTATGTATGTTCAGAACTAAATTTAATTGTTTGTAAATGGCACGATAACAGCATTGTAAATATGACTGCTGTGAAGCGATTCTCTCGTACAGAAAGAAAAGAAGTGACTGTTCCACAGCCCAAACTTGTGAAAATATATAACAAAAACTTGGGAGGTGTTGATAGGTCGGACCAAAATATTGGTCTTTATCGCATCGCGATAAGAGGAAAAAAGTGGTATTTTTCGCTACTTGCTCATTGCATCGATATGGACATTTGGATAATCTAGAATTCCGTCGAAGAATAGCAAGGGACTTGCTGGGAATCTACGGAAACAATAACCGGCCAAGAAATTTGAAGCCCTCAAGTGCAGAAAACCAAGAGATCCGATTCAATCAAATTCAACAAATGATTGTTGAACAAGATAAAAGAACAAGATGCAGAATTTGCCACACTTAAGCAACTACTCGCTGTGAGAAATGTAATATTGCACTACATGTTCGGTGTTTAAAGCCATACCATTCTCCTTCATTTTGAAAACATATTGTATATGTATATACTGTACATACTTAAAATGAAAATAAAATGTTGAATTGGAAAGAATTTTGATGGTAGTGCATTATCTCACTGTACCATACAGAGTACAACCCATCCCCATGGTTTGTTAAAAGATAGATTTTTTTTAAGTTTTTATTTGGTGAATGTTAAGTCTAAACATTCTATTTTATAAAATTCAACATGGAATTCAAAAAAAAAAATCTCTGGGATAATCCGGGTTAAGACAATAAAGGCGGGGGTGCCGCAAGGAAGTGTATTTGGCCCTCTGCTATATTAGCTTTTTACCGGCGACACACCGCAAATGGACAATACAGTGCCAGCCACATTTGCTGATGACACTGTCATTTTGGCAACAGCTAAAACCGTCGAAGAAGCAACTGCTAAGTTACAACGTGCCCTTACACGGATCAACAATTGGACAAAGACTTGGCGAATCGCGCTTAATGAAAACAAGTCTGTCCATGTGAACTTCGCTCCCAAGAAAACTGATAATCTACCTGTGTTTATCAATGCAGTACAAATTCCTTTCGCGAACGAGCCCAAATATCTTGGTATGACACTCTCGACGCTAAACTTGATTGGAGAGCACGCGTTAAGAAAAAACGTGAAGAGCTTGAGATTAAGTATAGAGGCATACCATATACTGGCTTCTTGGAAATTATTCCAAGCTCAGTTTAGAAAACAAATTGCTGCTATACAAGCAAGTGCTAAAATCGTCCTGGGCATATAGTATACAGCTTTGGGGTTGTACCAAAATTAGTAACGTTAACTTCTTACAGACATTCCAAAACAAAGTTCTTCGAGAGTTTTTTAATGCACCGTGGTACATTAGAAACGATGATATCCACAGAGACCTAGGAGTCGAAAACGTTCAGAACAAAATTAAAATGTTTGCGCGAAAACACAAAAACCGAAATACGAATATTTCTGTTCAACAGATCCTTGACGAGACAAATTTATTGCGCCGTCTGAAAAGGACTAAGTCTCTCGATCTGGCGCGGTGATCAGCAGTGCTTAATTTTTAAAGTACGAAGAAAAAGCGAAGGAAGAACTGCTTGTTAAGTGTGAGTAAGAATCTCACGATGCAAGTGCCATTCATGCATAATGGCTAGGTATTTAAATTTCGATTTAACTACAGCAGACAGCATTCCGTTTTGGAAGCATTAAATTCCACTCTGTTGATATTTCCCCAATTGGTTTTGCTGTTGATATCGGAAATTAATGAGCTTAACATACGCTGCCGTTCCCGTTCTACAGCCGAAGAGCAGGGACGTGAATTCGGAAAAGAATATGAAAAGGGAGTACTGTCATCAGCATAGGAATATATTGGATTAGAAGTAGCAGACAACAGACAACATTAATGAAAATTAAAAAGAGTGTCGGAAATAGAACGGAGCCCTGGGGCACACTAGCATTTATTTTGTGAATATCATACTTGAAACCATCCAAGACAACTTGAATTGAATGTTCTGAAAAGTAATTTATAATCCATTGAAGAAGAGAGTCGTCGATCCCAAAAGCACGCACTTTCGACAAAAGAGCGTGATGCCAAACTCTGTCAAATGCCTTAGAAATATCAAGTGCAATTATCTTGCTTTCGCCAGATTGGTTTTGACTTTGGTTCCACTTTTCGGTCAGACATGCCATCAAATCATCAGTTTCTATACAAATTTGTTATTGCTTACCGGCCTAAGATACGGTAGCCTTTCGTCTGTAATAGTTTGTTCCTTAAAACAAAAATTCGGTCTTCCTTGTCGTTTCAAACCTGGGAACTGTGACTCGAGGACGTTATTTTCTGGAAGATTGTTGTTCATTCACTCCATGTGGCGAGGCTATATGTGGACTACATCCACATCCTGATACAGCTCACAGAGTTCGCGGTTGTATCTGGTCATCCATTCGTCCTCTTTGCACAGAAAATGTGCTCAATATATGGTCTCGTTTGCTACTTATTGTCCAGCACTCGGATCCATATAAGAACGGATTCGTTTAATATTTTGTTGACCATGAACTTCGTCTTCGCGGTTAGGAGTATTAAGCCCATTTATTTCGCCAAACCGAAGTAACAGCGGTTTCTTAGACTTCTTAACCGCTTCGAATTTACTGTGTCAACAGTGACAATTTGTCCAAGACGGTGTATGTTTCGTTCTTGGTTGAAGGCGTCTGCGTATCCCAGCAGCTGGACATACAGCCCTGCCTGGAAGAAAAATGTGCCAGAGATAGACTATGACATCTTAAAGGGTGGCCAGATAAGAACGAAAGGAAAATAAATTTAAATAAAACAACAACGGTGTGAGATATAAAATGAATACTGGCTTCATTTTGAAACTACGTGCATGCCATTATATTTAGAGTAGCTAATCATTCAAATGGCCGCCTCGACTTCGATGGCAGTGCTTCAGGCGGTCGGTCCAATTTTTGATGACTCGGTCCAATATGTGCGGCGTTATTCAGGCAATAGCGTGTCGAATGTTGCCCTCAAGCTCTTCCTAAGTGATTGGCTTGTTAACGTAGACTAAGGACTAGTCTAGCCCCAGAAAAGATAATGAAGAGGTGTCCAATCGCATGAACGCTCGCCGTGAGATGACCCAGTCGCCAACGTTTTCCTTCACAATTTCGAGCGTTGCGTTGCTTGTATGACATGTAACGCCATCTTGTCGCACACCACAGCTCAAATATATCGATGTTGTTGAGCTCTGACCACAGAGAGTCGGTTTAAATTGCTCTATACCTGAGACCATTGACGGTAACATGCCTTCTTCCTTATTTCGAAAGAAATTAGGTCTGACGATGCCGCCATGCCATAAACCGCACCAAACAGTCAATTTTCGTGGATGCATTGATGCTTGACCGAACACTTGTAGATTGTGTTCGCTCCAGTAATGACAATTTTGCTTGTTGACATAACCGCTGAGCCTCGTCCGAGAAGATGATTTTTTAGCCAAAATCCAGATTTCCGGCCAACATTTCCAGCTCCCACTTAGCGAACTCATGGCATTGTCTATAGTCCCCCGGCATTAATTCTTGCATCAGCAAAATTTTACACAGATGTATTCCAAAATCCAACCGCAAAATAAGCAGGGTTGACTCTCTGGTGATGCCCAGTTCGGCTGATTGGTGCCTAATCGACGTTTCTGGGCCTTCTTCGATACTGGCCGATACGGGGGCTATGTTTTCTTCATTCCGCACCAGTCTGTTTCTGGTTGGTGGCTTACGATCTCAAACTTCTCCACTGTGAGATGAATTGCCTGCAGACTGAAGCCATAATAAAGACCGATTTTACGACGAAATTCGCTTTACGTATTTACAACTGAGCAGGAATTTCGAAAAAAATTTTTTTATAATTTCCACACGTTTGGCAAGCGCAAAACGATACATGACGAAATGGCAAACCTTACTGAATGTTTTGACAGCTGAATGTCATTGGTAAAAGTTACCACAGCTGCTGAAACATAATAATTTGAAAAACGCTGATGATGTTTGCCTTCTTCCATAAGAATTGTATATTGGCCCAAAACTTGTCAGAAGCGAACAAAGAAGGGCTTAAAATTAATGCGGCTTAAAGAAAGGCATTCAGCAGCAGCAATACAGCAGCGTCATTCAACTTTACACTACCGGACAGTGATACGTAAAAGTAGCAAATTTTCATAATCTAGGAAATATAACCTCAAGAGATGAAGGTGCCGAGCTGGATGTGGATAGCAGAATTCACAAAGCAATACCTATTTTCGGTATGCTTCCTCAAATCGGAGCACAAAAACCGAGCTAAAACTGTTCTGATACTCTTGGAAAGAGTGCAACTTTATAGTTTTAGTAAAACATAATAAGGACCTTCACGCCAAACCCTATATGGAACGACTAATGTCAGTGATAAACATCGAAGACACCAAGAGACGTCGAAATACGGAATAGAAAGTTGCTGCCGATTGACCACACTTTACGGCGCTCCACTCCTCCCAAAACTTTCTCATCCTACGATTTTCACAAAAAAAAATTGACTATCTCAGCAAATCCCCCTTTAACTTTCACAACCTATGTGATGCCTTATCCATTTTTTATAGAGAAATATGCTTTTTCCCTTTACGTCATCTACTAATCGCAAGCTTCGTTCCTTACGAAACAAGAGAAACAAGTTATAGGCTGCTTCCCTTCGCACCAGATTCTTTTCCCACTATTCCAACTATCTTGGCGCTTATCTTCATTTCACCGAACTTAACGATTCCCTTTAATAGCGCTACCTTAACAATGGGCAAGTCTACCTTATAAATTACCCTAAGTCCTTTTTCTATTTTGCTAACTACAAAAGAAAATCCGATTGCTACCCTCTCATTCAACAACGAGTCACCAACTGATCCACTCACCATTGCCAATCCTTCACTAACGACTCCTTCGTATCAGATTCATTCTATTTTAATAACCTACTGAATTTCTCCAATGGCCCACTACTCTCTCGCATCTTTGACCCGTCTTATATGGAATATAAGTTACACCAACTTAATGACGAATTCACACCCGGCCCAGATTACCTGCCTGCCATATTTCTTTCTTCCCTTGCAATTTCTAATCTCTATCGTCTATCCCTAGGCTTCCAATGCAAATCGCTTATTTTCCCTAGACAACATGGCTTCCTGAAGGGTAGGTCCACCACGTCAATCTCGTTAAATTCGTATCCTTTGCCCTCTCTGCCGTAGTGAATGGCAACGAAGTCAAAGTAGTTGCAACCGATTTTAGCAAAGCCTTCGATAAAATCTCTCATCGATTAATACTCTTCAGATTGACTGCCCTCGGCTTTGAACCCATACTGTTAAAATGGATATCCTCTTACCCTGAAAACCATTTTTACAGAGTTCGTTTTAGGTCAGCCCAATCGACTCAATTTTTGACCAACTCTGGAGTACCGTTTCGGTCCCCTTCTTTTTATATTAATCATAAATGATCTCGATTGGGTCATCAAACACTCCTCTGTCTCCCTTTACGCCGACGATACCAAATTTTTCAAAACCTTTTCCTCTCCCCATGACTCCTTCCTCCTTCAACAAGACCTTGATAGTTTTTCGATCTGGTGCCTTAATAATTGCTTGGAACTTAATATCCCCAAATGCCAATCCATCACCATTTCACATAAGGGGCACTAACCTCTTCTCTGACTCTACATTCTGCAAAACCAATCTATCTCCCCCATTCAATCTCTTCGCGACCACGGTATTTTGTGTGCTAGGGAGCTCGACTTGCGTTCCCATAGGGATGGGATAATCCCCAAGGATAAATCTGCACTAGATTTTGTAAAACGGCGGTCCAAAGACTTCACCAACCCATACGTGACCAGGTCCCTCTATATTACCTTTGTTCTCCCCCTCCTAGAGCACGCCAGTCAAGTGTGGTCCAATCGCGTTCATATCTCGAGAATCTAAAGCATCCAGCGCCATTTTCTTCAATTTGCTTTGCGAGGTATGCCCTGGAACGATTCTTTTATTCTGTCCCCCCATTAAAACCGGCTCAACCTTATTAACCTAAACACCCTTGAGGAACGCAGAGATGCAGACGACTTTCTCGTCATTCATCAACCTCTTTTAGGTCACCTTGAATGCGCGTCCCTTCACAACTTTATTTTCCTCAAAACTAACCCTCGTAATCTACGTAACCCCCTCGTCTCTTCTATCTACCAACCAACACAACACGTCCTATGGCGCAAATCACTGCCTTGACGTGCATTTGACTAGGATTCTCCATGAATCGGCATACCTCTCCCACTGCATACGAAATGTCGGATCTTGAAACAGGCTTGACAATACGGGAACGTTATCTCTGAATCACTATCACTCTTTTTCGTCAGAAAAGTTATAATATCAGACGGTGTTGGGACTGGTTTGGAGTTCTCCATGTTGAATCTGCGAACTATTCGATCGACGTACGATGCCTGGCCGATGCTTATGGTTTTTGAGTTCCGATTCTGCTTAATCTTCATTCCAACGTAATAATCGCTTCTACCCAATGTGATTTGGAAAGCATTTCGAAGCTTCTTGATGAGTGAGTCAATTGCTAGCTTACTGCACGACAAAAGTAAACCATCAGCAACACATAGCAAAAGAATTACCTTTTCACCACAAGAACTTCCAAAGAATACGCAAGGATCCGATTCCGATTGCCTTAAGTTGCAGTCTCTGATAAACGCTACAAACCTCGAGTTTCATGCGCGCGAGGACTGCTTCAACGCATAGAAATTTCTTTTCCACCAACAGACTTTACCCGTTTAGTGAAAAACTCCATCCGGAACCTTCATAAAAATCGTCTCGTTAAGGCTTCCATATAAAAAAGCCGTCTTGACATCAAATTGGGCGATAGCCATGTCATACGCAGCCGCCAGCGCCAAAACACATCTAACTGAATCGTAGCGTACGACCGGGTGGAAAGTTTCGGTGTGATCGACTCCTGAGCTTTGCGAATAGCTTTTGGCTACTAGTCGTACCTTTTATTTGGGATCTTCATTTGGCGGTGCCTTCAATTTCAAAACCCATTTAAAATGTTTTTACAATATTCTAGTCTATCAACGATGTCATAGGTCTCGTCTTCATGCAATGACTGTAGCTCCTCCTCAATGGGCCGTTTCCATTCCACACGCTGCTCCGATTGCATAGCTTCTTCGTACGAAGATGGTTCAACAAACATAGCCACTCTCAGCGTCATATGGAATAACCTTTCTTGGATTGCTACGTAAACGTCTTCCAGCTTCTCTTTCTTTCTTCTGTCTCTGCGGTATTTGGGCCCATTTACGGCGAAGTGCTTGTTTGAGGTGGTCCAAACTTTGGTATTTTTTAGTGCCAACCTTCGTCTTCAAAATACCGGACAGAGAAATCCAACGGATTTGCATCCGGAGAATGTACAATCCATTGTGTCGAAGAAATGAAGTGTGGAACATTGTTTTTTAACCAATCTTGGTTGACGTGCGCTTTGTGAGACGGTGCCGAGTCTTGTTGAAATGTCCACGGTCTCCGACCGAAATGATTGTTTGGCCAAGGCTTCAATACTGCCTCTAAGACAATTTCATGGTATACGATCGCATTAATTTTGACGCCACGGTCCAAAAATACGAGCGGAGAGCGACTATCGCCGGTTATGGCGGCCCAAACCATCACCATCGGTGCTGCCTGCTTTCGGGTGGCCGTCCGAAGGTGTAAATTTTCGAAGGACCGCTCTGGCAAGTAAACTCGGTCATTTAGTTTGTTGACATATTGCTCGATAATAAATGGCGACTCATCGGAAAAAACCAAATTCGGCAACTCGGCAGTTTCTTACAAGTGTAGCAACTCCTTCGCTCTTTCGACTCTTACTTTTTTCTGTTGCGGTGTAAGATCGTGTGCTTTTTGGAACTGCAATGGCTTGAGCCCAAGCTCATTTTTCAGTATGTGCTGCATCCGATCCAACCATATGTTGAGCTCACGAGCCAAATTTCTTCCACTTCGACGCGGATATCGCTCAATTCGAGCCTTCACTTTCCGAACAATTTCTGCCGATGTTGCTGTTTTTTTATGACCACCTCCATGGCGTTTTGCAACGCTGCCAGTATCACGGTGACAAGCTATGGTTCGAGACACAAATGATTTATTCACGTTGAGGTGCTGGAGGGCTCTAACGATAGCTACTTGTGGTTTTCCAGCCAAATATGAAGCAATCACACTATCACGTTTGAATTCCATCGCGTATAAAAATTTTTCAACACAACTGAGACGCAAATCGTTTAAAAGACTTGTAAATAATAAAATTATCTGTCATGTGTCGAAATTTGAGCTCACTGTCATGAACGGTTTGGAAATCATAGCAGTCTGAAGTTGTTTGCAGTTCGAGTCATTCAGGGTGTAGTTTTTATGTACTACAGCTGCAATATGGAATCATCATGAGAAAATGTGACATATTCGCTTCGAATGAAGTTCTCATTAAATTTGACATCACAACTAACGATAATCTTCTTCGACGCTAGATCATAGGGCCGAAAATTCTTCTGCGTAAGTTCGTAGCCAACCAAGTGAATCCTTTTTGCTTTAGCATCACATTTTTTCGACTAACGTTTTTCGGAATATGCACAAATCCAGTCGTGTCTGACTTGTAATTTTTATTGATGAAGTCCTATTAAGTATGTACACGGCTATCCGTACTGCCTCTGGCCAAAGTGATTTAGCTAAACCACTGGAAATCAGCATAGTCCGAGCTGATTCCTGCACAGTTCGGTTGTCCCTTTCGATGTAACCATTTTGTTCAGGGGTATAGGCAGGAATTCGGCTCAAATACTTCAAATTTCTGCCGCAGTAAGTAAACAAACTTTAATCCGTGTGAATTTCTACTGTCTCCATCGGCGCGCACAAATCAACATGAATGCATTCGCCCATCTCGGAAACATGTTTCCCAAGCAAAGGGTGCATTTTTTCTAACTGACATTCTTCACAAAAGAAGTCATCGTGATTAGTTAATTTAATGCCACTTACCACACCTTTGATAGCAGCAGGCACCAGGGCATGATAATTGTTTCTCATAAATTGTGCCGAAATTTGAATAAATGGATGAATCGATACCTGAAACACGCAGTATTAGCAAGATGACACCGTGATACATCACTGAGCTATTCAAAAACAAAAGAAGTGATACGATTATTTCGTGCTCTGGGCCTGTTAATTCAATTTGATTGGATTGTGTGATATCTCTCGGATAAACACGAATGAGGCCAATATAACTGCCTCATGACCTACCTTTGAAGGAAAACGCTGAAGAATAGTTACAACGCTATTTCTTTCTTTCCTTATATCAATTGCCACCTTAATGGCTCAGTTACCAACTAAAACGTCGTCCATTGGAATGATGTGTCAGGTGTCAGCACAATCACCCCCAACATAAATTTCACTTTCTTTCTCTCACCTGCAGTAAACTTGGCAATTTGCAAACCAAAACAATTTAAAGTAACAATACCAAAATTCAATGAATCAATTAGGATAATCCCCTTGCCCCAAAAAGAGAAAATATTG
The DNA here is from genome assembly GCA_963966105.1 of Volucella zonaria. Lineage (NCBI taxonomy): Eukaryota > Metazoa > Arthropoda > Insecta > Diptera > Syrphidae > Volucella > Volucella zonaria. The sequence continues at coordinate 107,037,147 of OZ014532.1, read as the reverse complement.
GCCATTAAAAAGGCTCCAAAACAGCCCAAGCTTCGCGCAAACTAACCACAACCAAATGTAACCATATAAATTCGCTCCAAGTTAGCCTAATCTCAACGAACATAAAAAAGCTCATCAAGTTGGTCGCTGAAACAATCGCAAGGAGCACAAACTCGCTACTTACGAGTATTCCGGTTGCACAAGAGAAGTCAAACTAAGCTAAAGTCGGAACACTCATATGTTTTCTCCTTTAATGTGACAGATAGAATGTGGCATTTGACTCAGCCGCTACCTAAATCTGTTGTCATTTTTCACCACCCAACTGCACGATATCCCCGGTGCGCCTACCACAAAAAAAAATCTCACAGCTCATTAATTATTTTCAAGGATAAGCGAAAAATGGAAGGAAACCGTCCGACAAAGTACTCGTACCTGTGCATGTGTTATCCTGGTCACACGCACAAACTGGATTCTTACCAATTGGTTTAATGCATATTTCAGGAATTCATGTCATTGCATACACACGAGTATATAAAACTCACCGTACTTATGGAATTCCTCCTGATCTATGCCATTTTTGTTGAAGGACACCGTGATGCTAACATTCAGCGCGGTGTTTGAGTTCTTAATGATTTTCTCGTTCTTCATCCCCATGTATAGGGTGCGTGTGATGAGGATGTATGCCCAGCAGAGTACCATTAGCGGCAACACCAGCAATATCAAATCCAACAGAATGTTGTACGTCCTCTCATAGACGATGGCATCCTCTGGCCAATATTCACGGCATTTACGAAGACCTTTGCAAATAAAAAAATAAAAAAATTCAAACATCCACGTTTGCTTAATTAGATAAATTCCTAAAGCATAATTGCGATAGCAGAAATATTATTCACAAACATTCATATCTGCACGGGACTTAAGTTTAAAGAATTTTACCTTGACTTGTTGGTATAAGTTGACTAAATCCCGCTATCGGTGACATGCATAGAAAGCTTCCAATCCAAATGTATCCGATGATTTTGTAGGCATGATTTATCGTCTGCCATGTCCTTGATCTCAGGGGATGACAAATAGCATAGTACCGCTCACACGATATTGCCACCAATGTCCATGAAGACACAGCAACAGATGTAGCTACAAGGAAATAACATCAAAAAAAAAAAAACGCCATTCAGTATAATTTGCATGACAATGTGCCAAGGATCAAAGGACTACGACTACGACATGAAAGGGAAACGGAAACAATAATGTCCTTAGATGGGAATTTGATTTCCACAAAATGGAGAAAAGATTTTCTTGGAGAAATAAAAAAACAACAAAAAAAAAACGCCTCCGCCTCCGCCGCCACCACCACAAGCGGGAATTCGTTTAAATAAAAAATGGGATCGTAAATTTAATTTTACGCTAAGACAAACCATTTTGAGGGTAACAGTACTTAAACTTGAACTTCTTCACTTCTGGACTTTGAGATAACTTTTGTGATAACTTTGTTTATAGTTTAAGGCGAGTAGCAGCCCCAGGATGTGGACAGAAATGTGTGAAGTAAAATTTTGTAATAATTGACCACGGTTCCAGCAAGATGTAATGCCCTGATTAGCAGAAACCTTTGGGTATTCCTTGGTGACATTTTTAGAATTTAATATTTGAATTGGAAATTCCTTAGACTCCTTAATGAATTGACGTAGTAAAGCAAATCAATGAGTGTGGGACATAGGAGACGAAACTTTGCCCCAGATAATTGGAATTTTGACCAAGTTTATTTTCGTAATTTTTGTTTAAGTTTTCCAAAGCAGTACACAACACCATTAGATCCTTGGACTTTGTAGAACATTGGTACAGAATAAGGGTCGAAAGTAAAAATAGATGAAAACATGTTTTCGAGGAATTTCTTAATTTGGGAATTCAAAGTCCTGAATTGCTCATCTTGCATGCCGTCGGTCGCAAATACTTGTCACTGGCTTTTGCTTTTTTTGACTTAGTTCGGTGGTTGTTTATACTTCATATCGCATTAGGTCAGTGTGTCGCAAGCGCTATTCTCAAACTCCAACAAAAATTCGATAGTAAAAGTACTCCCCGGGGTGTAGAGTTTCATGGGGTATACGCATGCCACTAAGTTACTTGCATTTTGAAGAGGCCGAAATACATATTTTCACTTGGTTTAAGTCCCTGGTATCCCTGTATGTCACGTCTCCAGAAATGATCCCTTTGATGAATGTGGGGTCGGATTCAGCCTCGCAAATGATCTCTTTTGCGACTTCAACACGGTCTCTTTTTTGCATGAAATTGAGTCTTTTGGCACCAACTTTGCTGCTACACGACGGAAACCCAAATCTTTAACCAAAATGTCTTGGATCCATATTTCTTTTACTTCATCAACGTTTTCGTCGGTTTTCGATTTCGATGGTTCATCATCTTCGATTGACTCACGACCACTTTTGAACCGCTCGTGCCACTGGTAAACAACCGTTTTCTTTAGAGAATGTTTGCCGAAACACTTTTCCAACATTTCCAACGTTCGCGCACCATTAAATCCGTTTTTCCGCTAAATTTAATACGAGTACAAGCTCGTTGTTGCAAATTTAAATCCATTTCTAAAATTGTAAAAAATCGCCAACACACACAGAGATAGATGTACTTGGCTACGTAATTTTTGCAAACGTCAAGCAAGGACGCTAAGATTTAGAGTTAATATCAACAATAGATTTACCAACTTAACAAAAAAAACAGAACCCAAATCAGAACAATGGGAGCGCCACACGGTGGTGTCCCCCGGGAACTTTTTGATCAAAGTGGTATTGAAGAAACCGTGTGCCTGCTATAGTAACATTACGTCCTGCAGCAAAATCGATTGGCCTATGTCCGTTTCCAGACGTGGTGTCGTGTAGGCTATGTCTTCCGATTATGCTACCAAAGATGTCCTCCGGTACAATTTTGGCATTAAAATCGCCTAGGACGATTTTAACGTCATACATCGAACTTTGTTCATGCAATGAGCTCGTATAAACCTTCTTTGGTAGCATCGTCCTTTTCCTCTGTTGGGGCGTGAGCGCATATAAGGCCGATGTTAGCGAATTAACCTTTGATACAGATTGTTATAAGGCGAAAGCTCAAGACTTCTTGCCTCAGTCCGCTTACAACAAATCCGCATCCAAATAGACGCTGCTTACTTTCCCTATAGCAATCACCGTAGTAAACATCACAGTTTTTCATCATTCTTCTGCCCGGCCCATCTCGTCAACCTTCCTGGATGGCGGTGATATCTGCTTTATAGTAGTATAGGGCCTTCGCTAATTGTTCGGCTGTACGTGTCCTGTTCAAGGTCCGAACATTCCACGTGCAGATCCGAAAGTCATTGTCCTTTCTTCGTTTTCCAGGCTCGTCAACAGTGAATCCGTCGTTATCCGAGGCTATTGGTCGGTTCGTAGCAATTACTTTTTTAGTGGTTGGGCAGTTAACCCCTCGTACAACCCCCAACCTGGAGGGCCAGACCCTTTTTTGGATCCCTGGGACAAAGGGAGTTGGACCGAATTTCGGACCCAGTAACCCGCTTCGGGGATGTGCGTGTTTTCTTTTCCTACACACTGACTTAGTGTTGGGGATCCCTACAGACCTGGTATTCAAATAGGTTGAAGCGGCTCATATAGAGATAACACTCGTTCAACCTAACTGGAACTGTGGACGCCACTGTTTATTCTATCTTTAGAATTCGAACGCTTCCACCCGGAAACAGGAGAAAGTGCCTTAGTAATATGGCATGTCGTTTTGCCAGACAAAAAGAACACTCCGTAAGAAAGAGGAAGAGGAGATGGATATATACCATCCGAATCAACGGTTTGTGCATATTGAAATCTTTGAGTAGTTTTGCTAATAGACGAGTGCGGAAGTGGATTCGTCCCTTCGAAATTTCGACGCCCTTTGGAGTACGAAGAGGTTAAGACGGGACATAATCCAGAAGCATTGAGCTGGCTTAAAAGTATGCAACAAGCAGGCTTGCCTTGTTACTATTTTTCGGACATTGTAGTATTTGTTGGCGAAGTTATTAGTCGTATTGGAGTTTTACATTCGTAGCAGTGGTGTTGCAGTCCTTTCCGGCAGTTTTTGAAATTTTTCTTTCGACTTTCCTCTTTTGAGTTGGTTTTGTAAAAAAAAAAAAACAGTTCTCTAACCCTGCTAGCCTCTTTAGAGTTCGACTCGTACCACGCTTTTTCTTTTGGTTTCTAGCAGCCGGTTTCTTTCTGGCCTCGGCGCTGAGAGGCTTGACGATAACATACGAAATTGCTTCCGAGCGTTCGAGTATGATAGTGACTACTACGGACTCACCGCCACGACACGGATAACGCAAGATCAAACGCAGCTGGGGTAATACGATCGTGTATATTCATACGAGTGGGGTGGAATTGATCCTCCAACTATCGTAAACCTGATAAAGGAGAGAATCAACACACATTTACTGTAAATAAACGATTCAGCAAACTTTTTCTTGGTTAGAACGCTCAGACTGCTCACTAGGCTTAAACAACTGCATAGATAGTTCACTGATAGAAACGCGTATTACAGTAAGTCTGTAAATCTGTGCAGAACTTCATTTCTTCAACTGCCTTGTCGGGGCAGGAATGTAAGTCAAAATTAAAAAAGACCGCACAAAGATTGGAGTTCCAATGAACGCAAATCAGACAAAGTGATCAAACCTGATGCCAAAAACTAAGCCAACAGTGAGTTCATCCGAAGATGACATACAAATGAAGCCGCCTCTACAACCAGCGAAGATCACGAAAGTCGGTTCGGCACAAGATCCACCTGAACCTAGGCGTGATCGGCGATTGGTGTTGTAGAAATGTGCTTTCGGCCAATCCTCTTAAAACTAAGTTTATTCGCTTTATGAGATGGAGAGAGCTGAGTGGTCTGACTCATCTAGTGCTTAAAGGCATCACTAACTGTTTCTCAAACGACGCTAAGTATTTGGTTGTCATCATGGCCAACAAACTTTTTTGGATAAAACCAAATAAGAACGGTGTGAGATATGAACTTGATTCTAGCTTTGTGTGGGGGAATAGCACATCATTCAAATGACCAAGGCTTTGATGGCAGTGCTTCAAGCGGTCGGTCCAATTTTTGATGACTCGGTCACAATACTTGACGTAGCCCCAGAGAAAATAATTGAGTGGTGTCAAATCGTGAGATTTACCTTGACAAATCCGCTGAGCCAGAAATGGGCTTAGTTCGGGAAGATGATTTTTCGGCCAAAATCCGGATCTTCGGCCAACATTTCCAGCGCCCAATTAGCGAACTCACGGCATTTTTTTATGGTTGTCCAGCTTCAATTCTTGTGTCAACACAATCTTATATGGATGTAGGCCGAAACCTAACAGCATAATAAGCCGGGTTGACTCTCTGACGATGCCTAATTCGGCGGATCGGCGTCGAATCGGCATTTCTATGAGTCTTCTTCGAAACTGGCCTCTGCGGCGGCTGTGTTTTCTCCATTTTGCACCAATCCCTCTCTGGTTGGTGGCTTAAGATCCGAAAGAGTGTACTCACGCTCAAACTTTTCCACGGTTTCCACTGAAGCCATGATGACGACCAACCTCTCGACGAAATTCACGTTGCGTATTTACAACTGAGCCGGGATTTCGATAATAAGTATCGAAATATTAAATAAGTAAGGCAAGCGTAAAACGATGCTGAATGTCATTGGTAACTTTGACAGCTGCTGACACATAACAATTGGGAACACTATCATTGCTATTTAGTCACCCGTTATATCTAAGGCGCTGGCGGCTGTCTGGCAGTGTATACAGGTCTCGGCAAGACGAGTGCCGAGCTGACCATCGACCAGTGCACACGCGCATGTGCACTCGTAAATTCGAGAAGAACAAAAAAAAACAAAGCCACGCGCGAGTCCACAAAAACAACAAAAAAAAAAACACAACAACAACAACACGCGAGTGTAGTGAAATCGTCATCCACAGTACGGGCATTCTACCTTCCTGCCAATGGTCAAACTGTTGCTTGCACTTGGTCACTGCCGTTGCTGTATTACATTGTCATACAGCGCGTACAGTGACTGAGTGTATTTAACAACCGATGGATAGCGGCCTGTGGGTTTGAATTTTGTGGGTGTGCTGGTTCATATTGTTGTAAGGGCATAACACCTACAACAGATTGATTCGGTAAACCAACTCTGAATTTTTACTTCACAACTGTGCTTAGTATCGTGACTCGGAAATTCAGAGTAGATATTACGCGGGCTAAAAAGTAATCACTTTTTTGTGTACATCCTCGTCTGTAAATATAGAACAGCTGTTTTGGCACTTAGTGAAACACAGGTAGATCCCCGCCCACACCTATCAGATCACTCTGATCTGAAGTTACTTGGCTACGAACTAGTGCCGTAATTCTTCTCTCACCGCGGTCTCGCCATGTGATGTAGCTTACCAAATTCCACAATGCAGTCCCTGTTCCAATCCAGAATTCAATTTCACGTGGTTGGTTCGATTTCCATAAGCAAATTATCCACTACTGCTTTATTTACAGAAGCTCTAAACTAGACAGCAATTCGACTTTAACGAGTTTGGTGCGCTGTTTGACTCCCTACAAACAATTGTATCCTGTATTTTCATACTGAAATCGTCATTACGGGCGATTTCCGTATACACAATTGTGGACGGATTCGACATTCTGGACAGATAACACCAGAAGGATGGTGTGTTGAGATCTTCGCTGAGGAAAATAACTTAATCCCGCTTGTAAATGAGCCTACACGAATACCACACGCTGATAGTCATACCGCCAACACCCTAGAAGAAACGTATGGCAATACGAGAAAGCCAATTGGAGCGGACTTAACAGCTTCTTTAGGAATTTTAACTGGTCGTTACGATGTGGATGCCGCTGCTGATTTGATCACAAACACCATTCTCTTTGGAATCCGGTAATTATATCCCTCATCGGATGAAGAGTATCAAACCAAAAGAAAAAGCATGGTACGACTCGAGCTGTCAGGGTTAGAGAATTGATTTTTGGTCCTTCAAGACCAACCCGACAGAGGAAAACCGAAAAAAGTTTAAACGGCCCAGGAATGACTGCAACGTCTTTCTTCAACGTGTAAAATTCCAATACGACCAAAAACTGAGGCAAAAAATACAACAATGTCCCAAAGGCAGTAAAAATTTTTGGTCGTTCGTCAGAAACATTAGAAATTCTGCCTCATCCTCCATCCCAACGCTCATTTACAGTGATATCCCAGCTGTCAGCTCTTTAGACAAGGCCAATCTGCTTGCTGCACACTTTGCGGCCAGCTTAACACTCCCAGATTGTGCTTAGTCTCCGCCTACACTTGAGTGCGTCGAATCTTCAATGGGACAAATCCACTTTCGCACTCGTGTAGTAGCAAGAGTACTTAAAGATCTCAATATGCATAAATCCGCTGGTCAAGATGGTATATCTCCCCTTCTTCTGAAGAGGTGTTCTTCCACGCTGGCAAAACCACTGCGCAAGCTTTTTCATCAATCAGGCTCTTTAGGACTCTTTCCGAGAAGATGGAAAACAGTATTTGTCCAGCCCGTCCCTAAAAAAGGCGAATCTTCCTCTTTCTCCTCCTACAGACCCATTGCACTTACGTCCCTTCTTTCCAAGGTCATGGAAACGCTGATAAACCGTCAGTAGAAACAATGCTGTCTGCTGTCGTTAAAGCGAAATCTAAACACCCAGCCATTATCCAAAAATGGCACTTGCATCGTCGAAACCGATAAACTTTCCATTCTCGGTATGTGTGTCAATGACAACTTACGTTGGAATGATCACATATTCGGTGTCGTCAAAAACGCTGCGAAATGTCTAGGTTTCCTCAATATATAAGGCGTTTATCCGCCTGAAATTGGAGAACAATTCCCACATCTGTTCGGGTGCGCCCAAAACATTTCTGCACCTGCTAGAAAGGATTCATAACGGTGCGATAGAACTCATAGGTTATAGTATGTAATATCAGTCAAACAATGGACACCCTCGAACACCGACGTAATTTCTCGTGTCTCACTCTGTTTTATTGCTATTCCCACCAACAGTGCTCTTTGGAAATCGCCAGTAGCATTCCGCCCATTCAAACTTTTAACCATAACACCCGTCTCACTATAAATGCTCATCAGTATACCCTTAAGGCTACTTTCGGACGTACTCTAAAATATCGTGATTCGTTCCTAAGCCGTACAACTCGCTTATGGAATGCCCTGCCTAGCTCTTTATTTCCTAGTCTTTATAACCTTCAAACATTTAAAACCAACGTTCACCGGTACGTCTCTTTCTATACTGAGCAAGCATTTAAAGGGTACCTAAATCCGTTGAGCGCGCGCAAATTATAAAAAAAGAAAGAAAAAAAAACATCCGGTTATTATCGATGAAAGCCCTTTGGATCTACATGGATATGATGAAATCCATTATATCCTGTGTCTCGGCTGCCGGCCCAATAAGCTTTCACTAAAAATACTACACTGCTGCTTTCGTTTTCACTAGCATGCCAGCTGAAGACTCGCTGACTCCGCTTGGCATTCCTATCATGGGCTGCGCTCTCAAGGCCATTTTCGTTTAAAAGAATGCGGTTTTTGGTACAAAACATGTTTTATGGACATACTGTCTGATGCAAGGACACGAGAACTGCTGTTGTTACGAAAATACGAAATCAAATTTCTTTGATCAGATTATCTGCGAAATGAATCGCAAGCATGAAACACGGTAGCAGCTTTGGATTCAGTATAGGCGCCATCAAATTTTCTGATTTCTGATTTTGTACTTTTGAGGACTGATTTTATCAGCGTTTTGATCTTTTAGCAAAAGTCTCTTTAAGAGGCACTACTTGAAATCCAGATTAGAGCCTTCTATTCTTCTTCTTGATCTGTTAAGAATCCACTCTTCCTCCAAATTTCTCCTAAGTGACGTGCTTTAAAGTTTTCAGATTTTTCTACATAGTCGATGCAAAATTTACGTTCGGCCATGAAAAGGCCGACCTGCAGGTATTTTCCCATGCAGCGCACCTCAGTGCAAAATATTTGCTGAGGGCATCATTTAAGTTTTGAACAGCTTCTTTTACTTTTTTTTTTTTGAGTGCAGGCATTGATAGACTTCCCGGGCTCCTCTTTAAAGATTGTCCAGTGGGTTTTTCGCGGATTTCTCGTCTTTAACAATTCTGAGTTCTTTGTAGCTATTTTGGACACAGAATATTCGGACAGTACTTTCCAGCTGGTAATCTCTACTTGTTAAGTCGATTACTTTGTGTCTTACTTTCGTAGCCCAGAATTTTTGAGATGATACCCGTTTTCTTAACACTCAAGAAGATGGCTTCAGTGGTCTGAAAACCTCGAAAATCTTCATTCCGGGGGTAAGATATTCTCACAGACTTATTTAGCTAACCAAGAGTTTTTGAAACGCAAACACTCTCAGCTTTCGCTAGCTCTCACAGTTAACCTTAATTTATTCGGTTTTTTCTTGGAGATACATTCTTCCACGGCATCCAATTTCCGTCTATGCGATATGCAGACTTTACTGGTTTTAGCATCAATATCTAGATCTAGATCCCAAGGAAATATACCATCAGTTTAAGGTAGTTTAACCGTAACAGGCTGAGCCTCCAGCGTTCTCTCCATTATTCAGACCAATCCACCACATACTCGTATATCGTAGAAGTAGTCGCAGGAGTTGTCGAGCCGAAGATCTGGCAACTCCCGGGTTAATCCTAAAATTGGCGTGGGGTTTATTAAATATGTAGGTTAAGCCTAGAAAATCCACCATGAGTGGAGTACTACTACTTAGAGTGTCGTCGGGAGTGTAGCGTTGCGGGATCACCACCATATTGTTAAACCATTAAGCATCTAGTATTGTGACTCGCGGTTCATGTATGGATTCATATTTTAGCAAATTTTATTGATTTAATAGGTATTTACATGGATTATGATTTTTAAAATACTTAATTTTGAGACCTCTTGCTCTAGTCACGATATGCCCCATGTGTTCTCACCAATCGACCAAATTCGGCAAGTAGTAGGGCCTTCAGGGTATCCCCCAATTGTTGACTCGTTCGATGCGAAGTAACAAAGTAGCACTTTAGCAGTGGCCTGTAGAAATTGCCGAACGCATAGCTCATCACACCTTAACGAATGCAACACATCCTCGGAATCACATATCTACTTACTGATTCTGTAGGTCTCGTCTCCTGTGAAATTTGGAACAGCATTTTCCATTGAAGTCGACCTTCTTTACGAATTGAGCCAGCTCCTTCTTGAGGTCAGTAATTTTTTTTCGTCGCTAAAGTCTTATCAGTTCTTGCTCCTCGTCGACATCTGCCAGAACGACATGGTGCCAGAAGAGTGTTCGTCAGTGCTGGCTGATGATCAACTCGGTTAGGGGACACCAGAAGTCGTAGCACAAATTGGGCTGAAGTTATCACAGTCGCCTTTACCGGAATTGTTCGCATTCGGTGCGGCAACAAAAGACGTATAAGCAGAAGTTTCTCCAACCGAATTTGCAACAGTTGAAGTTGGTTCAACTGTTTGGTTTGCGTGAGTCTTACACACCGATGTCTCACCAGAAATCTCATCAACACAAGGTGCTCCACATGGAAATATTGAATTAGTAAACAATCACTAAAGACCCTTCTTATTCTTCTCTGTGGAGTAAAGTAGGAAGAGGTCTAATAGTGTAAAGATCTAGAAGGTGACTTAGATTGTCCCAGCGCGGCACTATAATATCAATCTTCAAGAAAGGGTTAGAAGGGATTCATTCATTTCATTTCATTTCATTTCATTTCTTTATTGAGGCTTTTGAAAAACTTAATTTTTTTTTTTTATACAATATCAATGTTAATAGTTATGTAGCCGACTTATATAGTATGTCCGGCAAATCAATTAAAAAGGTGCCTTTATGTTATTACTTTACTCACTTTTGATATGATACCTATGTACATAGAATTTTGTATAACAAAAAGTTAGTTTGTATGCTTGCTCCCGGCATACTATCCTTTTATAATTAAAACTATAACCTAAATTGATTTCAATAAAGAGATAATCCGAGCATACTAACACAGAAGAAAACTTAACGCTTTTTAATTTAACCTCTCAGGTTTAAGCGTGAGGCTCTCTCATAGAAGGGGACGATTAAGCCTCTGTTCACATCAGGTGCAATTATTGGAAGAGATGTGTCGCTTAGGATACTGAACGGTGATAAATAATAGTTGTTTTCCAAGGAATCTGATAAGTTAGAATCAAACAAGGATCTAATCAGTGCATTCGGATGATTTTCAGTACTTTGAAGTTTATTTTTTATGAGATTAACAAAATATGAAAGAAGTGGCTTTACTTTACAGGACTCGTAAATTATTTTATTCGAGAAATATTTTTTATTGGCCCTTCTAAACTTGCCACAGCAAAATCTCAAAACTTTTCTTTCAAATTTCTCTAGTTCATTTGCCATCGTCGGAGAAATAGTAAACCACGAGCAGAAGCCGTATGCCAAAATTGGACGAATTAATGTTTTATACACCAGTATTTTTGTGTTCTTGGACATTGCTTTAGAATGCAGTACTGGTTTCAGTGCAGATGTTACAGCTTTTGCTTTTGATAGTGTCTTTTTGACATGCTTGTTGAATAAAAATCGATTATGGAAGTGAATTCCTAGGTACTTCATTTCGGTGCAAAGTGGAATTGCTTGGTTATTGATTTTTAATGAGAGATTTTTGCTCTCTTTGACCGCCAGTGGATGGCCTTTACCGCTTGCATCCCTGAAACATATGAAATTGCATTTTTCTGAGTTGATATTCAATCCCCATTTTTGAAAGTAAGTGACAAGCATTGGAAGTTTTTCTTCTACGAGGGCGGGTCAACGTAGTCTTCCTTGAGCTCTATACACTTTGTCCAACGCTTCTCCAATTTTTTTATCCCTTCCAACAAAAATGATTTGTCGAGGTCCTCAAAATAGGCCTTTGTTTGCGAGATGACTTCATCATTGGAGTCAAATGTTTTTCCACCAAGTCATTTCTTCAGGTTTGGGAACAAGAAGTAGTCGCTCGGAGCCAAATCTGGAGAATAGGGTGGATTAGGGAGCAATTCATAGCCCAATTCGTGGATTTTTGCCATGGCAACTGCACTTGTGTGTACCCTTGCATTGTCTTGGTGGAAAAGAAATTTTTTCTTGGCCAAATGAGGTCGTTTTTTTTTCAAATCGTCATTGAATCGGTCCAATAAGTTGGCATAATATTCCCCATTGATTGTTCTTCCCTTTTGAAGGTAGTCAATGTGGATTATCCCGCGTGCATCCCAAAAAACAGTCGCCATAACTTTATTGGCTGACAAACCCACCTTGGCCTTCTTTGGCGCCGATTCACCCTTAGAAACCCACTGTTTTGACTGTTGTTTGTTCTCTGGTGTGTTGTGATGGATCCATGTTTCGTCCACGGTTACAAAACGGCGCAAAAACTCCTCCATATTACGATTAAACAACGCCAAACCTTCCTGTGAAGTTGTTACACGATTGCGTTTGTGGTCGACTGTGAGCAAACGCGGCACCCATCTTGCGGAAAGCTTTCTCATGCCCAAGTGATCATTCAAAATTGAAACCACTGAGCCATGCGAGATCCCTACGGCTTCCACAATCTCTCGCACTTTCAATCTTCGGTCGGCCAACACCATATCGTGAATTTTTTCGATTGTTTCGGGTGTAGAGACCTCAACTGGGCGTCCAGGACGTTCGGCATCTTCAGTGCTTGTACGGCCACAACGAAATTCAGTAAACCACTTTTTTACCATTGAAATCGATGGTGCAGAGTCCCCATAGTATTTATCAAGCTTAGCCTTGGTCTCGGTAATGGTTTTTTTTCGCAAGAAATAATGCTTAATAAGCACACGAAATTCACTTTTTTCCATTTTCTCCTCAAATTAGTGAGTAGTCTGATAAAAATAGCTGTCAAACACAAACTGACGCAGCAAGTTTAAATTTTGACAGGAGTCAACTGACAGATGCCTGTTGACAGGAGCAGTGTTGCTGTTTCAGTAAAGAGGTCAGAAATTTTGAGAAGTGCTTTTTGAGGTCTTACATCGCTAGCTGTTACCAGAGTGTCATCTGTATATATTTTTTTCAAAGTTTGAACGTTTATTTAAGAAAAAACATGTGCAAAATATTGCCCATCTGAAGCTATGACTTTTTCCCATCTTTCTGGCAATTTGTGGATCCCATCCCAAAAGAACTGCGCCGGCTTGGCAGCCAAGAATGAATCAAGCCAATTTTTGATATTCTGCTCTGATGTGAACCGTATTTCAGTGAGGGCGTTCTGCATCGACCGGAACAAATGGTAGTCAGAAGGGGCAAAGTCTGGGCTATAAGGCGGGTGGGGTAAGACTTCCCATCCACTGTTTTCCAAATAGTTCTTAACCGGAATAGCAACGTGGGGCCGAGCGTTGTCATGATGGAAAATTATTGCCTCGTGTCTGGTCGCATATTCCGGCCACTGCTCTCTTCAAACGGATTAATTGTGTTCGGTAGCGTTGTCCATTGATGGTTTCACCCGGTTTTAGCAGCTCATAATACAGCACACCCATCTGATCCCACCAAATACAGAGCATTACCTTCGCGCCATGGATATTCGGCTTTGCCGTTGATTTGGCTGATTGGCTGATTGGCTGATTGGCCGGGTTTCACATATGATTTTTTGCGCTTGGGGTTGTCGTAATGGATCTATTTTACATCACCAGTAACAATCCGATGCAAAAATGACTTCCTTTTGTGGCGTTGCAGCAGCATTTCGGACATGCAAAACCGCCTTTCGACGTCTCTCGGCTTGAGTTCATGTGGAACCCAATTTTCTTGCTTTTGAATATATCCAGCTGCTTTCAAACGTTTTGAATTGGCTGCTTGAGTGACACCCAAAGATTCTGCGAGCTCTTCTTGTATTTGGCAACAATCTTCATAGAGTAATGCTTCCAGTTCTTCATCTTCAAACTTTTTTGGCTGCCCAGGACGTTCATCGTCTTCCAAGCCAAAATCACCACTTTTAAATCGTGCAAACCACTTTCGGCACGTTCGCTCAGCTAGCGCATGTTCACCACAAACTTCCACCAAAATACGATGACTTTCGGCAGCAGTTTTCTTCATATTAAAGTAATGAAGAAGAACTCCCCGCAAAAACACTTTTTCGGGCACAAAGTTCGACATATTTGAGTGAAAAAAAAATTATTGTTGTTTACGCTTCAAGTGAATGACATATACTGAAATGACGTACAATGACAGTAGCTTTCTAACGCATGTTCCAATGGAATAATACAAGTTACGCCATCTCTTAGCAAACCGCCCGAATTAAGTTATAGATCCAATAGAATTCCTTCTGGTTCATCATTCACAGAATTTTGAAATGGAAAATCATACAAGTATACAAGTTAGAAGGGATGAAATTTTAAAACCAGCATTTTTCTTCCAGGGCAGTGAAACGAGGTACATACTGGATTCCGCATCCCAGTTTCCCAAGATGACTAGACAAATGTCTCATTCTTTATTCAACTTATAGAACGGATAACGAAGGAGATAAATCAAAATGTTACTCGTAAATGCTAAAATTCTAAAACAAGGGATAACCCATAAGATTTATGTGATGGTACTTGCTGATATGTTTTTATTTAATTTGCCAAAAGGTAAACAAGCACTGACTTTCTTGAAATTGGAATCCTTTTCGGAAGGGTTCATTTTATTTTGATTTATTATTAATATTTTCCTTCATCTATCAATAGTAAATTGGTTTATTGAAATGTTTATTTATTTACTCTACTTCTGACCAACAAATTACAAATACAAATTGAAACCTTAAGGACGATTAGGACCTTAAGGAGTATTTGCCTTTTACTAATTCAACGCTATGAGTATATTGAAAACTAAGTGTCCCTTTTATAATGTATTTACATATGTAATATTTTCCTTAATAAAACAAGAAACACTGGAAAGATATTTGGAAAGAGCAAGGACATAGAGGTATAGGCGGTTATTTTCCTTGTGGGTTTTCCCACAATTCAAGGTTCCTTCTGCTATTTCAATAATTCCAATGTTGTCTTTAAATCCTTCTCCAATGGGTCTTTCTGAGACAGAGTTCCCTTTTAACTTATGTACTTACCATATGCACTTTACAGATATCTAAATGCAGAAAATATAGACGCTTTTCAGATATCCGTGGAATTTGAAAATTTATTATGCTAACTTTGGAAGGACGTTAGAGGATAATAGCCACATAATCTAGAACAATTGCTTGTCTCCTTATCACGATTTACGTGCTGCTAACTAACTGACTGCTCTAATATTCAAATTCAGATTAATCCATAAATGATTTCCGGGGAAATATACGCTCCCACATTCCATTAACGGATACCATTTTATGTAGAGAGCACACGTCTATAACAAGTTCGCTTGAATATGGACTTTGGATTTTCAGGATATTAGGATGATTATGTTTGACGCAAATGAGTTTCTGTGACTGTGTCGGTTTGTGAAGTAGCATAAATTATTAGAGTGCTTACTGAGTTGGCACAGAGTTTGAATGATAATGAATTTGTGGTCATGAATGCTTTAAACGCGTTTGAAAATTCCATTGAAGCAGAAACATATTTATTTGAGAGCGTTGTTCCACTTAAACTGGATTATAATGGGCGCCTCATTAAGGCCGCCTATTTTCAAATAATGAAAAAATGAAATGCAGTGTTTATTTGAAAAGTTCTAATGTTTTTATTTAACTAAAGAGTGCAGACAATATCCTAAAAAGAGCCACGTTGGTCCTTTTGACGAAATTTCCGATAGCATTTTGGCATAGTGTTGACTCAATTTCATCAATGTGCATTTTCAGAATTTCATAAGTTCTACGTCCGTGTAATTCTCGAAGATTTTCACACATGACAGCTGTCAATCAAGAGCGCTGTACGACCAACGCAAAAAAAATAAGTGGTTTTAATGGGGCAGATGTCACTTGTATTTTACGTAGGACCTGTCGTGATGGCTCAAGCCCACGGTGCGTCTTCGCGCGAGATATCAAAACAATGCGTTGATAAGCGCCCTTCGGGTAGTACAAGTACTACCACCAGTACCAGATTAGAAGGCACGAACTTCCCCTTTGATGAAGAGTCGAGGCCCATCTAATACCTCCGGCATTCTGTGGGTTACGGCACCCAGTTGCAATTCAACTCCACATCGAGCAGACCAATTGCTTCCATAGCAATCAAATGGTTGAACACAAGTAGTAGTACACTACAACATATGCTAAGCCATGAGACGTCCAAGTTCCATTCGGTCTACTCTCCCCGCGATTTTGAGTATAAACAGACAGCCACCACGATACTCCCATAAGGGGGCCAACTCCTAGGTCAGGCAGGAACAATAGTTCCGGGGGCTTCTGACATCCAGTGGTACTAGAATATAGCTTCCGGTTGAGCTTCGCAGCCTTGCGGTTACTTTCAGTTAATCGCCTTACAGCCCAGAACTGGCAACCTTTAAACAAAATTCGGCTGTTCTAAAATTCTACCCGCTAACTGTCTACTGCTTTTTCTATTATATACATCTTTTGCAAAACTACGAGTTCTTTCGAACCATATGGTGTCAGTGATAACTCCACTGGCTTTGTAGGTCTTACCATCAAAGATGATGCCCTTAGCCTGCAAGTCCACATGAGCTAAGCTCTCTCTTATGCAAAAATGCATTAAGAGAGCCATGACCGGTCAACAAAAAGCCCAGGCCGAGGGTAAACTCCGTTCAGGAAAAACTCTCATGGTCAGCACATCCCTTAGGAACCCATAAGTAACCCTGCCTTTTTCACTAGTATCCCATCTAGATTGCCATCTAAATAGAACACATGCGTGTAGAAAAGTCATACGTTGCATAGGGATAGGCCATCCACTTTGGTCGGGAAAACCCAATTTCGCTCAATTAGAAGGAGACCTTTTCTGAACTTGAAAGCAACAGCAAAACGTATCACTTCCAGACCCAGAGGTGGCGCTCCCAACAACACCTGCATTGCCTCTGTGGAGAGAGTGTGGCACACAGGTAGACATCCAAGCAAGGCTGTCATAGCCCTGTCGTACTATATTGATGCTCCATATGTTCCACAAGCAACAAAAAGGCCATCATATATAATACGGACAGAACGCCTGTTAAGTCCCCAGTCAGATCGCAGAATGCGTTGCATACGTTGTCTCATCCGAGTCATGAATTTCATATGCTCACCCAACGTTATGCCCAGATATTTGACCACAGTCACACATCTAACGCTACCACCGTTCATGTGTATCACAGCAGGCCTACTTCTTGTATTCAATGTACCCTGGAGCAGCATTGAGACCGTCTTCTCCTGTGACACACTTACCCCAACGCTTTCTCCCCATTCAGCAGTAATTGCAAGAGCTCTTTCTTCTAGTTCCTCCGCTAGGGCCGTAGACTGGCCTTCGAGGATAAGGAGCAGGTCATCTGCATAAGCGCAATACCCACAGAACTCGTTTAATCGCCGCACGAGCGAATCCATCATCAGGTTCCAAATAAAAACACCGCAGATGGGCCCCTGGGGGCAACCTCTCTCCACGCTCACTGAAACTCTGTCATGTGTATTAACCACACTCGCTTTTCTGACAGAATTCTTGCAACCTGGTTAGTATTTTCTGCCAGTTCAGGTTATCGAACGCACCTTTCAAATCAATAAAAATGCTTATAACCTTGGCGCTGCTACTCTGGGCTCTGTCTTTTAAGAAAGACCAGGCGTCCCTAACACACTTGCCTTTTGTAAAGCCGATTTGGAAGGGGGACATTGGTTCCGTCATGTTCTGCGAAATCCTTTCCACCAAACACCGAAAGCAGGCTGATGCCCCGATATGATTTAGGATCAGACTTATTCTTATCAGGGGATTTCAAGACCATGACCACCCTTGCCTGCTTCTTCCTTGGGGAAGTAGTTATAAGCAAGACATTTGCTACAGAGACAGAGCAGATATTCTGGAACGGCTTTCCCGATAGCGTTCACCATTTCTCCATTCCAAAACCATACTCGACTTCTACAGTCCTTAATTCCGTGCTCTTCATACATAGAGTCGTCGAAGCATTCCTCTCTCGGGAAAAGCTGACCAAGCAATGCGGTCAGGCAATCTTTCCATGTAGACAAAACCGTATTATCCACACGAATGCGTTCAATGTCAGCAGTCTTCTTAATACTCTGGCAAATCTTATAAAGTTTGCCGCAGGGATCATTCCTATTATTAGTGACAAAGTTTCTCCAGTGAGACTCTTTTGTGCTGACTATGAGACGCTTATACTCAACGAACCCTCGCCGGAAGGCAATGCCCAATTGAGGTTTTAATGGGACACCCAAATATCTGTTTCGCCAAAAGGACCAACACGTGTCTAGTCCCACCACACGCACAGCATCACCCTTTTCATCACCGGTTATGACTCGTTTTAGAAATGGTTCAAATTCACTGCCTTTCAACAACGTATCGCAAGTGTTAACTCTGTCCACCATGTTCTTTGTGCTCAATTCATGGGGAACCCCTACTCGTCGTGTATCGAACTCCTTTTGGTATCCAGCTTTCTGCAAATGATTCAGGACAGTTTTGTAGACGATAGTATCAAGAGTGCTGATATGCCTGTCTTGCTCGGGTTTTTCAAGATTTTCATCAGCTTCTTGAGTGATTGGACCACCAGAGGGTGGCTTATCTTTGACACCAAAATTTCTAGAACAAAAGCGACCAAACCATTTACCCACTGTGGATTCTGATAAAGTTCCTTTCGTATAAGCATGGCAATCTTTTTACAAACCTGGCCAGCGGTCTCCCCTTTTTATTTTTTTTTTAAGTAGCGCGCGCTAAAGGCGTTAAGGTACCCTTAAAATGTTTGCACACAGTGCGGGCGAAGGAAAATTAGGGAGGAGAGAAAGATAGGTACCGACTTACGTTGGTTTTAAATGTCTGAATGTTATAATGACCAGCGAAGTAGAGAGCTCGGCAGGGCATTCCATAAACGAGTTGTACTGCTTAGGAATGAATCACGATATTTCAGAGTACGTGGGCTTGAGGGTATATTGGTGAGCAGTCATATTGTGACGGGTGTTACGGTATAAGGTTTGAAGAGGCAGAACGCTACTGGCGATTTCTATGGAGCACTAATGGTGGAAATAACGATAAAACAAAGTGTGATGCGAGACATTTCGTCTGTGTTCAAGGGTGACTGAGTGATATTGATATCAGCTATAAGTTTGGGCGGATGAATGCCTTATATATTGAGGGCAGATCAGAAGGGGAAAAGTATTTCTTACATCGCTTGACATACATACCGAGGATGGAAAGTTTTTCGGTTTTATGGATAATGGCTGTATGTTTAAATTTTGCTTTAACGACAGCAGACGTCATGTGTTATGGGAGAATTAAATTCCACTCTGTTAATAGTTAACCAATTGGTTATGCTGTTAATATCGGGATTTAATGAGCTTGACATGCGCTGGCGTTCCTCCTACTGCCGATGACCAGGGAGGGGGGGGGGGGGGGGAGTCCGGGAACGAATATGAAAAGCAGGGAGTACTGTCGTCAGCAAAGGAATATATTGGATTAGAAGTAGCAGACAAGAGATCATTGATGAAAATTAAAAAGAGTGTCGGAGGCAGAACGGAGCCATGGGGCACACCAACATTTATTTTGTGAAGATCAGACTTAAAGCCATCCAAGACAACTTTAATTGAACGTTCCGAAAGGTAATTTCTAACCCATTGAAGAGAGAGTGTCATACTTAGTAACGGGTGACCAAATAACAATGGTCAAAGTTACCAATGTCAAAATATTCAGTAAGATTTGCCATTTCATCGTGCATCGTTTTACGCTTGCCCAACTTGCGAAAAGTATTAAAAAAGTTCCAACTCAGTTGGAAATATGCAACGTGAATTTCGTTGAGAGGTTGGTCGTCATCATAGCTTCAGTGTGTAGGCAATTCGTCCCACCGTGGAATAGTTTGAGCATGGGTACACTCTTTTGGATCTTAGGCCACTAACCAGACAGAGATTGGTGCGAAATAGAGAAAGTAAAGCCGCCGTAGCGGTCAGTATCGAAGAAGAAAAACGCAGAAATGTCGCTTCGGCGCAGACCAGCTGGATTGGGCATCGCCGTAGAGTCGACCCGGCTTATTTTGAGGTTGGATTTGGGCCTGAACCCGTATGAGCTTGTGCTGACTCAAGATTAGAAAACGTCGTGAGTTCGTTAATTGGGCGCTGGAAATGTTGGTCGGAGATCCGGATTTTGGCAAAAAAATCATCTTCTCGGACGAGGCCCATTTTTGGCTCAGCGGCTATCTCAACAGCCAAAATTGCGTTATTGAAGCCAACGTTCGGCGAAGCATCAACTCATCCACAAAGATTGACTGTTTGGTGCGGTTTATGGTATGGCGGCATCATCGGACCTTATTTCTTTCGAAATGAGGAAGGAGACATCGATACATCCAATGGTCTCAGGTATAGAGCGACGTTAACTGACTTTCTGTGGTCAGAGCTCAACAACACCGATATCTCCGAGCTGTGGTTCCGACAAGACGCCTCTACATGCTATACAAGCTACGCAACGCTCGAACTTGTGAAGGACAAATTTGGCGACTGTGTCATCGCACGGCGAGCGTTCACCAATTGGCCGCCGCGATCATGCGATTTGACACCACTCGATTATTTTCTCTGAGGCTGCGTTAAGGTCCATAGTCTAAGCTAACAAGTCAACCACTTTAGACGAGCTTGAGGCCAACATTCGAAACGCTTTTGCTGGAATAACGCCGCCATATTGGACTGAGTCATCAAAAATTAGATCGATGGCTTGCAGGCGAAGCCTATGCGGCCATGTAAATTATGTGCTATTCCAGACATAATGGCATAAACGTAGCTGCGAACAAAGCCAGAATCAGTTTTATATCTCACACCGTTGTTGTTTTATTTAATTTTTTTTTTCCATCGTTCTTATCTGGTTGCCCTTTACAAAGAACGTTTTTGTTTTTGTCATCTTGCAGGCAGTTTTATTACATTATTTTTTTTATCAAAGAAACTGCTGCTGAAAGTCGTTGATGGTTAATGCTCCAACTCAAAGGACTTCTGAAAATTGGTTTGTTCGTTTCAAAAGTGATTTTGGCACCGACAATAAGGATCGTGGAAGACTAGCGAAAAATTCAAAGACGCAGAATTACAAGCATTATTAGATAAAGGCCCGACCCAAACACAAGAACAGATCGCTGAAGCATTGACAGTTCCAAAGTTTAGAAGCCCTGGGCAAGATCCAAAATGAAGGGAAATGCGTTCCATATCAATTGAAATAATGAGACATCGAAAAGCCAAAAACCATTTCAGAAGTTTTGCTTGATCGGCACAAGAGAAAAGGTTTTCTGTATTGAATTGTTACTGGCGATGCAACGTGAACCTTTTTCGACAATCCCAAGTGCAAAAAAACATGGAGAATCCAAGACTAACCATCAACTTTAAAACCAATACGCAATTCTACGGTTATGCTGTGTACTTAGTGGAATGGTGTACTATTATTGCAAACCCCGGGGGAGGAAAAATTAAATTATTTAACTTATTTAAAGGGAACGCCGGACTGCCGGCAAAACAACAAACTAAAAAAAGGGGAGATGACGAACCCCAACCACACAGGTGGTGGTTGATAAGCGAATGAAGTGGACTGGACAAAAGTGAATGTGAGTCCAAGAGGCAATCGCGAAAACGGGAATTGCAACAAGTAGCTGTTGGGTAGCTGCACACACCGGCTGCTCAGCACGGGGGGGTTCGGGAAGATCGCTCGACAGAAAACTGCTGACAAACACAACAGGTAGGCGCCACCCAATTTTTAATGCAAAATTGGGAAAACAACTGAGAAAAAAACGCACAAATTATCTTTTGCCTCATTTCTTTCCTTTTCTTTTTGGGGGATCACAGGGCATGCCGAAAGTGTTATCAGAAAAAAAGTTGCTTAAAAATTTTAAGTTAATTTTACTTTAACGGGTCGGCTAACGGAAGGCCCACAGTTCCGCGTTGTCGTACCGGTACTGCTAGCGGGTCGCGCAATTAAGTAATCTAATCGTCTTACGAACGGTTTCACAATCACGGGGAGAAGGCTTACGGACGCAAAGATGGTCTATTTTAATTGCACATATATGTGTTATTCAATAAAGGGGGTACTTATCTGGTTTTATGGGGTTTTCCTGCCTATGCGAGGTCGCTCTCTAGCTGGGGTTTCGCCACAATCACCGACTTAAGTCCGGTCGTGTCCATTTTGTGGTGCTGCCGTTTCCTTTTCATGTTGTCTGTCGGTGTGTTTCTCGCCCTGGCCTCGGTTTGTTTAATTTTCTTGTTAGTGTTCTCGTTCGTGGTCTCGTTCTTGTTCTCGTTCTTGTTCTGGTTATTTTTCTTCAGTTGGTTTTTTTTTTGTTCGTTTCCTTTTTTTTTGGTTTTCGTTCCTTTCTTGGTTCTTTTGTTTTGGTTGGCTCTTGCCAATAAGACGATAAGCTATCGAATGAGCTTATCCGCCTTTTTGGCTATCGCCGAGATTCATACGCACACACACACACATGGGGTACCGTCAATTTAGCTGTTAGAGCAAAGGGAATCACATCCAGAGCTCCAACAGCTTCTCACTGAATCCCCAGCCAATCACACCAGTCGATGTTCTCTGTTTGTGGGTCATGTTTGTTCGTTCTGTTTGTTTTGTCATCCAAGTGGTTGCTTTGGTTCGAAGCCAGCCCTATGACCCCCCGAAACCAAAGCTAAGGTTGAGAGCTTTAATTGAGACCGCCGGATAGGGAGGAAAACTTGTTTTACCAGGGGTACAATGGGGGTCAGTAAACCTTCTTGCAGACATAGGGAACCGAGTATCGACCTTGGGGAATTGTGGGCTTTCCTTTACAATTTCGTTTTTAGTTACCTTTGTTGGGGTAGGGGGTTATACAAATTTATAGAGCTGCGGCAAACAATATCAGGTATGGTGGGCTCGCGGTCATTGCCAATTGGCTCTATCAGGGGTACCTATGTGGTCATCTCTGGAGCGGTAGGCCGTGAGAGGGAACTAAATTCAGAGGATCCAGTGAATCCCATCTGTACCGTGGCATCCAGAGCATGACGGGAAGAAAGAAAAGAAGGGACAACACACAACAGATGGAAAAGGGAGTGGAGGATTTTTGGGGCGTGATTTGCACGCAACACTATGAACTGCTAAAATCTGGTGAAGCGCTCTCTACCGACGACAACTGATAAAATTGAATCGAGCATTGAAGCAAATACGACCAAGATATGCCCAAAGACACGCATCAATCATTTTCGATCATGACAATGCTCGTCCACAAGTTGCAGAGCAAGTAAAAAACTATTTGGCAAATATTAATTGGGAAGTTCTGCCCCACCCGCCATATTCACCAGACTTGGTCTTTCTGACTTCCACTTGTTTCGATCAATGCAGCCAGGACTTTTGGAGCAGCACTTTCATTCTTACGAAGAAGTGAAAAATTGGCTTGATGAATAGTTGCCCTCAAACGACGAGCAATGGTATTGGCGCGGAATCCATCAATCGCATAGATAACGAGGGCCAATATTTTGATTAATGAATCCGTTCAGTCAACAGCATCGCCACACTGAAAGCATCGGATCCCACTAGTTCACTGAAATCAAGTAGTGTTGGGCGCGGTAAGTACCTAGATGGAAGACCACATGTGAACTCAGTACACCGCGTGCAGTTGACAAAAAACGCCACATGGGCACAAGACCCCGGCGTAAAATCCTGGACTGTATCGATCCTTTGAAGAATAAAAATAAAAATAATGAATCCGTTCAGTAAGATATTTAAATAAATGAGCCAACGAAATCGACATTTCATATTATTACATGGCGGCAATGGTTTAAAAATAAAATTTAGGAAAAATGCCAGGCGAGGATGCAACAGAGGCAATGATGAGCCAATTTACAGGGCAAGCACATCCTCATTTTCCTTTATGTCTGAAGAATGGACTCCAAACCTGAAGAACGGGTAAATACGTTAATTTACATAATGGACGAACAAGCCGTGGATATTTTCCTTTCTCCCGCCATTAGCGATACCAATAAAAAGAAATATGCCGAAGTTCTGAAAACCTATAAAAACGACGTTTACGAACGAGCAAAGTTCAATTCATGATGCCCGGAAGAGGGAGAGAAAGACTTAAAGACTTGATAACTTCTTCGTGTGTATATATGTAAGTATTGTTGGAGAACTATAAGTATGAAAATCTAAGAGACGAACTGCCAAGGAGTCGTATCATTGTAGGCATTCGAGATAAATGACTCTCAAGAGACTCCAGCTGGAAGGAGGTACGGCGTACTGACGGTACGCCAAACCGCTCATCAGCTGTGTGTGCTTTGAGGTGTCATTCCAAACATACGACGAGAGAAATTACAGCTTTCACAACCAGCAAAACTCTATCAGACTTCACAAACACACAAATAGTCAAAACGGTGGTACGGAGAGCAAATTCATTACGAAGATAAATGTTCAGCACAAGGAAAACATTGCAATAGTGCATCAAATTGAAGTCAGTCATGACGCACAAGTAACCGAATACGTGAGATAAACAGCAGTAAGGATAGTAAGGACAGTGACACCACTCTCAGTAATAAACTTACACAGCATGTTAAAGAACAGATTCCAAATCTTTTAGGACTAGGATACTTGCAAGAAAGTTATCAAATTAAGTTGTGACAAGGATGTAAGCCCTGTGCTATTCATGCGGCATGAAGGGTTCCAACTCCATTGATGGAGGGATTGAATCATAAGAGTAAATTAGACGAAATGGTTCAATTGAAAGTAATTAGTGTCGTGGAAGAACCAACCAAGTGGTGCGCGCCAGTAGTGTTAGTGAACACACCGAATGGTAGCATTAGGATTTGTCTGGATCTAATAAAGCTCGATGAATGTGTCTACCGTGAAATATAATACATCCTATGCCAGTCCTTGAACATATTTTCACACAAATAAGGTGAGCAAAATATTTTCTAGAGCTCGACAAGATATCTGGATTTTGGGCAAATAAAACGTTCGCCGGATTTGCAACCACTAACAACATTTTGCCACCATTTGGCAGATATTGCTTTGGAATTTCATCAGCACCAGAACATTTTCGAAGGAAGGTACAATAACTGTTATGCGGCCTAGAAGGAGTAGTTCATATATTGTAGATGATTTATTAGTGTTCGCGTGTACATTGGAGGAACAAAAGACACGTTTGGCCGATGTTCTGGAGAGACTACAAGTAGGGGCGCCGCGCTTAATACGGAAAAATGCAGGTTTGGGGTGACATCAGTAGAATTTTTAGGCTAGGAAATCCGTCCAGAATTTAATAAAATTGAACCAATAAAGAAGCTGTCCATGCCATCGGATATAGTAGCAGTAACGAGATTTATGGGATTAGTACACTACCTGGCGAGGTTTCTACGACATATATCAACACTTTTACATCCTTTTAATGGGTTATTCAAGAAGGATCACGTGTTTATATGGGTACCCTCCCAACAAGATGCCTTTGATAGAAGAAAATCGTTGCCCAGAGAAGCCCGAGTACTTGCGATCTTTGATCCAGCTGGAAAGAAAAAGCTGTCAGCGGATGCATGCTCGTTTGGACTGGGCGCAATCCTGCAACAAGTAGATAACTCAGGTAAACGCAGATTTATGTTTCACGTTCTCTTTACCGTAGCGAGTGTCGATACACTTAAATTCAAAAGGAAGTCTTCGCAATTGTGTGGGGCTAAGAATGGTTTAAGGATTTCATAGTAGGACTGAAAGTGGAGATTCAGACTGATCACAAGCCACTGACCCCGATATTGTCAACCAAAGAGTTAAATGAGCTCACCCAACGATGCAATAAGGATAAGGCGATGCCTTATCACGCCAACCACTACTGGGCTTAGAAGACACCAACTTGAAAGAAGATTTGGAAGCTTATGTAGCTACGATTTTAGATTCCGTGATTGCAAAAAATCCGGGAACTATATGATAGCTAACAGAAGGCCTCCACCTTGCAGCAAGTGGTGAAGTTGAGACACACTATCATAGAAAACTCCACGAAGGTTATTTGTACATTTGTATCCAAAGTAAAACGCACAGATACCAGGGTTGGCTGAAAAGTTTCCGGCCGAATGTATCATTGTTCGGCATTTTTTTTCAAAATTTTTTTTTATTTTTCTACATGGTCTCCTTGTAATTCTACACACTTCTACCAGTGATGCTCCCACCTCTCTAACCCGTCCAAATAGTACTTGGCGTTTTTCTCTGGAAAATATTTGTTCACGAAGGTGATTGCCCCTCATTTGACGGAAATCTCTGTCCTCCGACCGCAGTTTTTAGATGAGGGAACAAAAAGAAGTCGCTTGGGGCTAGATCTGGTGAATAAGGTGGATGGTCAAGCAGTTCAAACCGTAGTTCATGGATTTTCGCCATGGCAACTGCTGAGGTGTGAGACGGCGCGTTGTCTTGGTGAAACAGGATTTTCTTTTTCTGTAAATGTGGCCGTTTTTCCGCAATTTCTGCCTTCAGCTTGGCAAGTAATGATGCGTAGTATGCTCTTGTAATGGTCTTTCCTTTTTGAAGATAATCGATTATGATAACTTCGCAGCCGAAAAAACAGTTTTTGCTTTTTTGGAGCCGGCTCGCCCTTTGCAGTCCACTGTTTTGACTGAATTTTTGTTTCGGGCGTACCGAGTATAATGGTGTATCCAAGTTTCATCTACAGTAATTAATCGGCGCCAAAACTCGGATTTATTGCGCCTAAACTGCGCCAACAGAGCGTTGGAAATGTTCATTCGAACACGTTTTTGGTCTAACGTAAGCAAACGCGGCACCCAACGAGCGGACAGCTTTCTCATGCCTGAATCTTAACTTAATATATAACAAACACGTTCTTTGGACGTTTTCATAACCTCTACTGTCTCTCTCACTTTAATTCGGCGGTCGTCTAACACCATTTGGTGAACTTTAGCAATGTTATCGCCAGTGGTTGCAGTTTTTGGACGTCCCGAAAGTTCATCATCTCCCAAGCTCGTACGGCCACGTTTAAATTCAGCTGCCCAAAATTTCACTGTGGTAAATGATGCTGCAGAGTCCCCATACACAGGGTCCAACTCATTTTTGATTTGCACAGGCGTATTGCCTCTCAAAAACAAGAATTGTATAACAGCTCGATATTGGCGGTCGAACCGCCAACCAAATTGACCATGTGCTAATTGATGCGAGGCACGCATCCAAAATCCTCGACGTGCGCACATTCCGAGGAGCAAATGATGACTCTGACCACTTTCTTGTTGCTCCTAAATTCAGAGCTCGACTCCAGGAACACTTGGAGTAGCCAGAAACTACAGAGAACGCCTGAGTGAAAAACTCTCCACTGTGCACTCCCCTACCACAGACGCTAACCATCAGTGGTGCCAGTATCGCGATATCATCAAGGAGGTGGCCGAAACCATCTTAGGTTACCAGCCACCCCAGAGAAAGAGCCCGTGGTATGATGATGAATGCGTTTACAGAAAAAAGGTGACAGAAGACGCACACAAGAAAATGCTGCAGCGCAAAACAAGGGCAGCAAGGTAAGAGTATCGAGCCAGGAGGAGGGAAGTGAAGAAGATTCTGCATAGAAAAAAGAGGGCCTACGCAGCATCCCAGCTCAGGGAGATCGTAGCATCCCAGCTCGTGATCGAAACAACATCCGGAGGTTTTATAAGAAAGTTAAGCAACTGGCTGCTGGCTTCAAAACCGGAACACAAGCTCTTCGAAACACTGAAGGAAACCTAGGAATAGTAGATGTCTTTAAGCAGCATTTCCAGCAGCTGCTAAATGGGCATCATGTAGAGAGAGTGATAGGGCAAGAAGAGAACCCACGTCCAGTCAATGAAGAAACAGTTCCACCACCCAGTATAGAAGAATTTGGCTTAGCTCTAAAAAAGCTTAAAAACAACAAGGCTGCAGGCTCTGATGGCTTACCAGCCGAGCTCTTCAAATACGGTGGCGATGTTTTGGTAGGGCGCATACACCAAATCATCATCCAAGTATGGGTGGAAGAAAGCATGCCCGACGACTGGACTATCAGCTCCATATGCCGCATCTACAAAAAAGGCGATCCTACGTCTTGCAAGAACTATCTTGTCATATCCCTGCTTAATGTCGCACATAAGATTCTATCCAACATACTGTGTGAACGTCTCAAACCGTTCTGCAACACACTAATCGGTACGTACCAGTGGGGCTTCCGGCCCAGCAGATCGACTATAGACCAAATTTTCACACTGAGACAAATCCTGGAAAAGACCAACGAATTTCAAGTCGAGACTCGCCACCTTTTCATCGACTTCAAGGCCGCATATGATAGCATTAATTGTCAGGAGCTTTATGTGGCGGTGGCCGAATCCGGGATCCCGGCAAAACTGATCCAGTTGTGTCGCGTAACACTGGAAAACACGCACTGCAACGTGCAGTTTGGAAGTAGCTCCTCTCAAACTGCATTGGATTTCGGCAAGGTGAAATCATGTGATTTCTTCAATCTTGTCCTAGAGCAGATAGTGCGCAGGGCAGGTGTCAACATGGGAGGCACTATCTTCAACAAGTCCGTCCAGCTCCTGGGATATGCGGACGATATTGATATCATCGGGCGCTCGCAGCGTTCCGTGATAGAGGCTTTCACGGCGATTGAAGAGCAGGCGAAATTCGTTGGCCTGGAAGTAAACGAGGACAAGACCAAGTACATACTATCAACAAACAAAGAATCTTCTGTCCACCGCCTAGGACAAAACGTCACTATTAATACCAGCAATTTCGAGGTAGTTAAGGAGTTCATCTACCTCGGAGTAAACATGGACTCCACGAATGACACCCTAGTGGAGATCCGACGAAGAATTACCATAGGAAACCGCTGCTACTTTGGTTTGGCAAATCAATTGGGTTCAAAACTCCTTACTTGAAGGACGAAATGTACGCTTTACAAAATCCTTAGTCTGCCAGTTCTACTGTATGGCGCCGAGTGCTGGACGATAAGCAGGGAGAGAGAGCTAATTCTGGGCTCCTTCGAAAGAAAAATTCTTCGACGGATTTTTGGTCCTGTGTGCGAGGAGGGCGAATGGAGGAGAAGATACGACCGCGAACTCTATGAGCTATACCAAGATGTGGATGTAGTCCAAAAAGCCAAAATACGACGACTACATTGTCTCGGCCACATCGAGCGAATGGACAACAATGCTCCAGCTAAGAGAATCTTCGAATCTCAGCCCACAGGTTCGAAACGACAAGGAAGACCGAACCTACGTTTCAAAGACCAAGCTATCGCAGATGCCAGAGCGCTTGGTCGGGATAACGTGCCCGGGATCGTAGAGGATGGAAGGCTTAAATGTCTCAGGCAGAGTCTCTGCCACGGGTCTGGAGCCCGTTAAGTAAGTAAGTAAGTAGTCAATTTTTTCCATTTTCACAAAAAACACTCACATCGGCTCACTCAAACGACTGCCAACTAAAAACTGCGCGTCCAAAATGACTGAAACTTTGGTAAGTAACTGTCAAAAGATGCACAACTAGCATTCACTAGCTATTATTGACGAGTGCCGCTATCTTTACGTTGCGGAATCTTTTCAGACAATCCTCGTATGAACTATTACATGCTTCCACAGCCCCAGAGAGACCTTGGCAGATAGTGGCTATGGAATTATTTCCGCTAAAGGAGAAAGGGTACCATCTACTAGTTGTTGTATTTTCAAGGTACCTAGAGATTGCACTATTGGAGAGCTTATCATCGGTCAGCTTATCAATCACATTAAGTCGATCTTTGCCCGACACGGGGTCTCTGTAACGGTAGGTAGAGACAATGGTCCCCAATTTGAATTTATTAAGTTTGCTAAGTGCTGAAGCTTTTTGTATATCACATCGAGTCCTCGATATCCTCAAAGCAACGGATTTATCGAAGGTAAAGACGATGAAAACGCAGTTGAAAAAAAAGTAATATCCCGTATTTAGTACTTATGGAATATCGTGCCACACGAATCTCGAATGGCTACAGTCCAGTGGAATTGTTAATGGGACGCAGAATGAAAACAATGGTTCCTACTACAGGAGCTAAACTGCAGCCAAAAACTATAGATCTGCAGGCCTACCATAAAGCAGAAGAAAAAAGCTGAGAGAAGCTGGCTATCAGTTATAATCGACATCACGGGTCTCGAAAGAGAGATGAATTTAAACCTGGAGATGCTGTTTGGATTCTCGATACAAACCAGTAGAGTTGAGTGTTCCAAAGAAGTCCATACCCAAAATCCTTCACCAGCAAGACACCTACGGGATGCCTTCGTCGAATCTCATTTCACCTTACAAAATCAACTCGAGAGTCTCCACCAAATCAGCCTGGAGGACAGAACTAGTAATTTCGTCAACGAATTGTTCCACCCACAAAACAATCAACCCACACAGTAGAAATGAGGATCTAGAAAAAGAGATTACAGATGATTCGTATCCAGTCAGAGCAAGTACAACTGTGAAGGATGCCGTTGTACAATAGAAGCAGATGCTGCTTCTGAAACAAGGTCAAATGCAGCAGAATGTTCAGAAGGCGGTAAATCCCAATCAACAGGATACGTGACAATGAAAGGACGTGTGGTAAGCCCACTTGGCAGATTATGTTATTAAAGAAAAAAAAAAGGATTTACATTCATAATTCATAATAACGAGTATGTACTCGTATTAAGCTTTTCGCCTATTATTGTTTATCCTTCACCCATTATACATATGCGAGTAAGAGAAAGCTCTGCTACTCTTGTCACTCACCTAGATTCTTTTATATGCATCCTGGATTTGGTATTTGGGTCTTTTCTTCCCGGGTTTAATTTCTATGAAATGAAAATTACTCTGCAGGTGGTGTTGGGTGTTTTCGAAAAGAGGATGTCAAAATGCACGATGTTGTGTGTGTTGATTTTTTGAGCGCAGATATTTTGAAAGTTTCTGTTGAAATTAGCCATGAAGTACGAGTATATGTCCTTTTGGGTGTCCACAGACTACATATGTTTAGTAAACGAATGTTCTAGTCTCTTGGAAAATGAGAAATCTAAAAATTTCAATTATCATTGGAGACTTTAATATGGATGTACTTATTAGAATGTAGCAAGATAATTTCCAGTTACTTAGCTTTATTAGCAACACATGGTTTAGTAAGCATTATCAATGGGTCCACCAGGACTGTATTATGTAGGTAGATGTGCAGATCATGTACGAGTATACGGACATTTAAGCAATATCGTTTAGTAACTGCGAAAAGTGTGTTCTCGATCTAATGAACTCTACCTCTGAAAAGCAAAAGCTCGATTAAATTAAAATTATTAATTTCAATATTCAAGTGCTGGGAGGAAGTTTATTCTTGTAGAAATGCTGCTATCTGCTATACAATATTCTGGGTTCCCTAAAGAAAGACATTTCTAGTTCCACTTCTTCATTGCCTTCGAAAGAAATTTTAAAGAGTCTTAAACGGTGGATCTCTAAACGTTTAGTACACAAAGTCAGTATGAAAAACAAGCTAAGATTTAAATGCCGTAGATTTCAAAATAATCAAAGTTTACGAAAAAAATATAAAAAATATAAAATATACTTCTTACGGCGCCCATTTTGATACTTCTATGGGAAACTTAAGAAAGAAATGGCAAATTCTAAAGACCATTTTCAATAAATCAGCTGCTTCTAAAAAACCCACGGCAATCCATTTTTTTTGTATAATTAGCGCGCGCAGGGAGGGAAAAAAGAGAGATACCGACGTGCGTTGGTTTTAAATGTTTGCAAGTTATAGTGACTAGGGAATAAAAAGCGCGGCAGGGCATTCCATACTCGAGTTGTACGGCATAGGAACGAATCACGATATTTGATGAGCACTCATAGCGACACGAGCTTTGCACTTAAAAGTTAAAAAGGGTGGAATGCTTCTGGCAATTTCGGTGTAGCACTGATGTTGAAAATAGCGATACAACAAAGTGAAACAGGAGACATTACGTCTGTGTTCGAGAATGTTGAATGACTGTGTGGTATTGTCATCACCTATGAGTTTTACAACAGGGTTTTGGATGCTATCTAGCAACTGCAAAGAGGCTTTAGGGGCAGCTGACCAGATGTGTGCATTTTACTCCAATTTCGGGCGTATAAACGCCAGATCAGAGGGTGTGAAAGCGACATCGAATATGCGATCATTCCAACGTAAGTTATCATTGAAACACATACCGAGAATGGAGATTTTTGCGGTTTCAACTATGCAATGGGTTACGCTGCTAATATCGAAATTTAATGAGCTTAACTGACGTTACCATTCCCGTTCTACAGCCGAAGAGTAGGGACGTGGGTTCGGAAACGAATATGAAAAGCAGGGAGTACTGTCATCAGCAAAGGAATATATTGGATTATAAGTAGCAGACAAGAGAGCATTGATAAAAATTAGAAAGAATGTCGGAGACAGAACGGAGCCCTGGGGCACACCAGCATTTATTTTGTGAATATCAGACTTGAAACCGTCCAAGACAAGTTGAATTGAACGTTCGAAAGGTAGTTTTTAATCCATTGAAGAAGAGAGTCATCGATCCCAAAAGCACGCATTTTCGACAAGAGAACCTGATGCCAAACTCTGTCAAATGCCTTAGAAATATCAAGTGCAACTATCTTGCTTTCACCAGATTGATGTACGCTTTGGTTCCACTTTTCGGTGAGGTATGCCATCACCAGTGGACCTGGCTACCAAAACTACTCGTATATTGCCGGTCATTGAGAAGTTTTCGTGTTTCGAGATATTTCACGAGCTGACGGTTTATCAGCGTTTCCATGACCTTGGAAGAAAGGGACGTAAGTGCAATGGGTCTGTAGGAGGAGAGGTTTACCTTTTTAGGGACGGGCTGGACAAATGCTGTTCGGAAAGAGTCCTAAAGAGCAGGATTAATGAAAAAGCTTACGCAGTGGTTTTGCCAGCGTGGAAGAACACCTCTTCAGAACAAGGGGAGATATACCATCTGGACCAGCGGATTTGTGAATGTTGAGATCTTTAAGTACTCTTGCTACTACGCGAGTGCGAATGTGGATTCGTCCCATTGTAGATTCGACGCACTCAAGTGTCGGCGGGGACAAAGCACAATCTGGGAGAGTTGAGCTGGCCACAAAGGGTGAAGTAAGCAGATTGGCCTTATCCAAAGAGCTGACAGTTAGTATGTCATTGTAAATGAGCGTTGGGATGGAGGATGAGGCAGAATTTCTAATATTTTTCACGAACTATCATCAATTTTTACTACCTTTGGGACATTGTAGTATTTTTTGCCTCAGTTTTTGGTCGTATTGGAATTTTACACGTTAAAAAGGACTTGCACATTGTTTCGCTCAAGAACGGACTTTGGTATGCTGCATGAATGTTGACAACTTATTTGATGCGTTACGACAGAAACATGAACCAAGCAATTGCCGCTTGATTCCAGTAAAATTAGCTTAAAAGCAGTTTTACTTCACAACAGCAATAAATACCCATCTGTACCTAGAGCCCACGCTGTTCATATGAAGGAATCTTACGAGAATATGCGATATTTCCTACAAGACATCCAGTATAAAATCTATAAGTGGTCAATCTGTGGATATTTAAAAGTTATAGCGCTTTTTGTTTTCTGTTCTAAAGGGACAGCCGTGCACGAAGTCGTCATTATATACAGAAAGAATGGCGCCTACGTCGAGCACTAACTCCGGGTGTAGGTTGATCCTAAACACGTATTTCTACCACCGCTCCATACCAAATTTGGCTCAATAAAAAACTTCGTTAAGGCTCTAGATCTTGTATTTGAAAGAGAAATTTCCGAAAGTTAGTGAGGCAAAAATTAAAGAGGGTATACTTGTTGAACCACAAATACGGAAACTTTTCAAAAATAGTGAATTTGACAACATGGTAACAAATGTTGAACTAAGAGCATGGAGAGCTTTTAAAACTGCTGTAACTGAGTTTCTTGGAAATCTGAAAACCCAAAATTACAGAGATCTTGTAACTGAATTGGTTAGGGCTTACAAGGAAATGGGATGTAAGATGTCACTAAAACTTTACTTTCTGGATGCTCATCTAGATTTCTATCCGGAGAATTTGGGGGCAGTAAGCGACGAACATACAGAAAGGTCCCACCAGGAAACTTTTATGGATGTCACACAAAAAAAGTTGATTTTTGTCGAACAGTGATAATTAACATAATGTGGTACCAATAAAACAGAGTGTGATTTCATACGAATGCTACAACCTTAACGACATCTCGGGTAAAGCGATATGATATCTAACCCGTTTTCTTAACTTCACAGACTGGATCTAGGCACCGACTGTTTCACATCCTCAAGAACACACATCATCAACCAGGTCATACGAGTCGTGGTAACAAAATGGTACATTCTAGTGCTACTTGGGTTAATGTTGAACCATCACTTCTATTTGCCTTAAAGTTAAAATAGCTTAAGCTATTGATGATAATTGTGCGGCAAGTAATACATTGAATATGCAGCATTTTTTATTTAGACAATTTTAATCGAGTGGCCGATTTGGTGCTAAAGAAAAATATCGCAGTGGATTGCGTTCACTGGGATGTCCGCCCCTTCATGGATATTGAGGTTTCAAGGAGTAGCATAGAATAAATCTCTCGGTTTCATAAGCAATGTCATCAGAGTTCTGCTTTCCTAACTTAATTATTCACTGAGTAGGCGCTGCAGTCCGGGTTGGATCAGGGTCTCAGCTTACTCAGCTTATATGCATCTCCACTTGGCGCGGTGTTTTGTTCACATAATACGGCAGACAGGATTTTATATGCGATGATGAGGAGACTTATTCCCCTGTAGTTGTTGCAGTTCGATGGGCGAGGGATTTCCCTTTGGAGCAGACTAATAATGACGAGGCTCCATTCGTCGGGCGTACTTTTGCCGATGCAAATTTTAGAGATGAATTGGTGTATGCTCGACAGTTTATTAGACTCAAGCATGGAAATTGCTGTCATAACTTCAGGTGGATAGAAATGTTAGTCGTCTTCGCCCAGATGGGATGGATCATTCTGCCTAAAAGTGGAATATTGGTCATCAGAACAGCTTAACACAGTATGTATTGTCTTTTCAGATTCTCAGATTCTGGTTCTACTATGAGATTTCCTTCTCCATGTTCGCATGTTTCTTTTCGGGTTTTAAAGCCTTGGCATGTTAATTTTATTTTTGGCAAAACTTCTTTTCTACTCGTACAACTCGAGAGCCTCCTTCATTTTCTTCCACAGAACCGCTTTGTACGTCCACTGTTTCTCTAGATTTGTATGTCTGCATTCATCATCGAAGCAGGGGTTATGCAGGCGACATCATACTCCTCGAGAGGTTATGGCAAACTCGATCGGGAAAACTCCTGGCATTCCTGACATTCCTCACAACAGTTCGCTGGCTTTGGAAAGGTTAAGGCTATCGGCATCCATAGCTTGGCTACAGCAAGACAATGGTCCGAGTCGATGTTAGCTGCTCGGCATGTTTAGACATCCAAAGCGCTGGATCGCCATAAGATCACTTTGGTTGACAGGATCAACGTCAGCCAAGCCTTTTTATGGATATAAAGAAGTGGAAACCGTTTGCTGGCTACAGTTACATTATGCCCCGCCGCAGTAAGCCTGTGTCCGTTTTCTAAGGTGTTGTCGTGGAAGCTATGGTTTTCGGCCATATTAACAAAGATCCCCAAGGAGGACTAGGAGTCTGGTGATCAAATCGTCAAGAACGATTTTCACATTATGTTTAGGGCATTGCTCGTAGATTTTTTTTTTGAGAAGCTTGTAGAAGCAATTTTTGTTAAGATGGTTCTTCTCCTTTGTCGGCGTATAGGCATTTGTGAAGCCTCGGTTGACGAATTTACCCTTTCTGAGAATTGTCGTCAGGCGTTGACTTTCTTGCCGCAAACTCAAAACTTCTTGTCTAAGTCTGCCTCTAACAATGAATCCGCATTTAAATAGGCACTGCTTTTGCCGTCGATAACAATCGCCGTAGTAGATGTCGCAGTTTTTCATCTTTTTTTTGTCCGATCTACCCCATCGCACTTCTTAGATGGCAGTCGGGGATCTCCGCTAGTTGTTCGGCTGAATGTCGGAACAATAGATCGGAACAATCGACATGTCAGGGTCATCATTTTCCGAGGGGCTTTAACGCATTTTTTTCTCTCTTAATGCTGTTACCGGATACCATCACTTAATTACTGCGGCCAGTAGTTTCCCAAAAAATCGACGTGCAGTTCCCCATCTTTTCTTATTTGCTACAATTATTTTTGAATACAAGTCAAGACCTTAATCTTCCACCAACCAACCAACTTTACAACCAAAATAGAAGTACAAGGCCACTCCTTCATCTTTCTGTAGCCTCTCCTATGTCCTTGCTCTTTAAATGAATGAAAAGACGCCCACAAAGAAAATGAATTGTCTCAAAATTCAATTCAATTACGAAATCTAATAATGATTTGGAAAAGCTTATTGAATAACCGAAAACGTTCTTCGAGTTCACTCTTTTACCAGTTCCTTTTTGCTTGGCATTATGCACTCAACAACTCATTCAAAGAAAGCTATGCTGAAAGACATAACTAGATACACTTTGTCATCATCCTATTCTGATGGATTTTAAAGATCAGACAACCCTTTGATATATCTACCACAGAATTCCCAGCAGAACACCCGCTATTAATTAAAACAGCAAGAGATTTATAGGCAGGATATGCGTAGTACATTAATATAGTTTTAGGGATCACGTTGTTGCAAGATGAAATATTTTATCCGAATATGAATGGCACAGTATGCCCTGCACATCATACATATACGAGTACGTAATGAGTCTGCCCTCCGCACTTGAAGCCATTTGTCCTTAATGTTCTTTCTTGTTTGTTTGTGGAGTGGGAGGTCTAGGAGGAGGATATCTCGAAACCGTTTGGGTGGATGACATCAACATCACATCACAAACGCATTAAGATTCAAGAAACAAATTTTCTTCGTGTTGGGTTGTTTCTGTTTTGTTTTCTTATTTTTTGGCCTTTGATAATGATAATGAGAACAGGGTGCCATAATGAATTTGATACTTTTCCGCTCGGCTTGTCAGTTACGAGAGGAATACTGTGAGGGAACATATCTAATCCGATAGAATGGCGGCTTAGCGATAAGGAAGATACGGATAATATTCAATTTACCTAATAGCCTTTTTGTGCGAAAAATTATGAAGATAACTTAGTTAGTTATTAGGACTTCAATTGAGCAGAAGATGGAGTAGGAAATGATTTTGACAACGAACCGTCCTTGGAAATTTGTTGTATGCTGTCACAGCGGGTCATAGTGTTTTTCTTTTCCTACTAAGCGTAGGTGTGCTGTGTTCATAAAAAGTTCTGACAGATTTTTATTACTTCGAAGATATGATGAGCAGAAAATTAACTTACACATTTCAGAGTGTAGAAATTACCGAATTTTGGTATTCTCTGCACGTACATATCTGAATGTGTACATACTCGTATCTATGCGTGAATGTCCATATGAACGACTGGTATTGTGTATTCCATATTACGCCATGCAACTAATAGACCAGTGAAGGTTAGACCCTTTGTTTTGAGTTGCTTGAATGCTTTAAAAAGGGATTTAAAACAGTGAACGGATTTGCGAGAAGGTTGTCGAAATCGTTAGCAGTAAAGAGGGCAAAGAAGTAGTGTTCTGGATGTGAGTATCCTTTTGAAGTTAATTAGACCCATTGGTTAGGATTTTGCCTCAGATTGCCAAGCCGCAGAGAATAGCAAACGTTTAAAGGCCACCTGCCGTGAGTCTCCGTCGTCACAGGTTCATGGCACGGATTGTCGAAAGATTATGGCCTTTTAGTACTTACTTTTACTTTTAAATTCATTTTTATTGATTCCTTCATTATTAACTTACGTTCTAGACAAAAATGATTAAATCTAATTTGACAACAACAGTTACTTATTCTAGCTTACCGGCTCTTACCGAACGCTCTAAACTTAACAGTTTCATTCAACTTTTGCCGTTTGGCCTTAAAAACTATCTTATAATTAATCTTATCTATCTATTACAAATATAAAGTTTCTAAGAAAAATGGTTTCAGAAAAAACTTGGCGTCTAAGTTATTTTTAATTTTTTTATAAAACTTAAAACTAAGTCCCTATTCTACTTAATCTACCTAAACTACGGTGGTGAGCTCCGTAGTCTTTCGCAACGGGTGGTCACCATCCCAATTGCGATCTCGGGCGCCTGTCATTCGTCAACAACGTGCACACGCACCACCGAGCTTTAACCTGTGTCATACACCAACGGTCACTTCTCAGGGGTGCGGTTTCATGCTAACCAACGCGGCCTTTCCACGAGATCCCCCTAACTATTCTTAATCTAACTTACAACTAAGGAGGAGTGTGTTACCTTAGTAACGTACCGACCTAGGAGAGCGAGCTAACCCTCTTCCTTCTTGAAGCCACCAGAATTCGGTGGACTGTTTCTCGGCATCGATCCGATCCCTATCCGCAATCGCGATACTAAAGCGGAGGAGCTCCTGAGCATTGGCAACATACCCGTCGTAGATGAGCCGTTTGTCCCTCGCACCGCGGTGACGGTGGTATATTACCGGGATACCATCCTTGTTTTGTACTAACCCTTTAGCACCAATATGGAGAAAAGCCTTTGGTGGTACAAAGCCCGACAGAAGTGAGCTGTAGTGGTACATTTCATTGGGGTAATAAGCCCCAAATATCAGGCTATTATCGTTGGTCATTGCCCTTGCAATGTGTCTTCGAATCACCTTAATCAGGAAATTATCAATCCTATTCAGATTAGCCCCATCGTAAAGGACTTTGTTGGGATAATATTTTTTGTACTCTAATTCTGGTGTTCTGTACAGGCCGAGACAGGTCCTAAGACACTGCCTTTCAAACACCCGAATCCTTTCCATCTGATACGGCGCAACATTGAACCATACGGGGCAACCATACGCGATAACTGGCCTGATTAGGGCCACATAGCATATGACCTTTACTTGGAGACAAGTTGACTGCTGTGAAACAGCCTTCTTGTCAAGGCTAAATCCTTCTTGACCCCAGCAAGACAAGCATCTATATGTTTGTCAAAATACAAATACTTATCAAGCCAGATACCAAGGTATCTCACTACGCTTCTCACCGCTAATGGCAGTCCGTGCTGTCCAATGATGGCTAAATTTCGCCAGTTATATCAGGTATCCCTAGAAGCCCATCTCAATGGCGTTCTAAACAAGATTGTTTCCGACTTTTGAAAATTGATTTTCAATTTCCAATCGTCGCAATACGCCTTAATATGATCGAAGTCACGTTGCAAAAGTGTGTTAATGACTTCGATTTTTGGACCTGATCTGTACGCCACTAGATCGTCTGCGTACGCTATGGAATGATTGAGGGAACCTACTAGATCACTTGTGTAAATGTTAAACAGTATCGGAGAAATCACAGCCCCCTGTTGTAAGCCGTTTTTAATGTCAAAGATCTTGCTCGAAATGACGTTGTTACATTTAACAACGAACTTCTTTCCCATAAGCATGTCGTAAATCATATATAGCAGGGGTTTCGGCATGCCCATGCTGGTTAGTTTATAGAAAAGCCCCTCTAACCATACGGTGTCGAAGGCCTTCTCAAAGTCAACCAGACAAGCACCCGTACACTGGTTCTTGCATTTATTCCATTGTATGTCGGAGACCAGCTTTGACGCAGCATGAATTGTGTCATGCCTCGCCCACCTTAACAGCGCTCTATTAACCACCTTCTCAAATACCTTGCTAATATTCGGAAGCAAACTAATTGACCGAAGATTATTAGGGTTAGTTCTAACTTTATCCCTTTTTGGAATTGAGTGTACCACAGCTGTTTTCCAATGCGTCGGATAATATGCATTATTCAGCACATTGTTGAATAGCGTAGTACTCGTAAATATATCCAATGCTTCCAAGGGCAGGTGTCTTAATACGACGTTTGGATTACCGGGAGTAGACCCGACGACTTTTTGTTTTTCAGAGACTCAAAGGTTCATCTTTTCGCACGAACAAATGCGAGGAACCTCGCTCATCGGCGACGATAACGTTTGCCGCGTTTTTTTCACTGAATATGGTGAAACCGTGATTCCCGGATCGCCAATTTTGAAGTTCGTTACGCAAATAATAGTGATTTACGTAGGTTCTGTTGTAAATGTCGTGATTACGCTGAACCGGATTGTTCACCGTATACACGGCCTCGAAAAAAGCTCCCAGCAAATCCACTTTCTCCTGTGAGTCTTCGACCACGAAAAGACCGTCGCCTGAGTCGGCACTCTCTGGACTTATGCCAACGGTCAGTAGTGTCCGTCTGTTTTCTGTCGTTTGTGGAATTCGGATACACTGATTGTCATTGTGATCTTTCCGCCT
The DNA here is from genome assembly GCA_963966105.1 of Volucella zonaria. NCBI lineage: Eukaryota > Metazoa > Arthropoda > Insecta > Diptera > Syrphidae > Volucella > Volucella zonaria. The sequence continues at coordinate 106,996,726 of OZ014532.1, read as the reverse complement.
GAATAGTTTATTTATCTGTGGGAACATATTCGGACTACTGGATTTTATAGCCCGACTCTTATTGCCCCAGTACAGACTTACAGACTTACTGTAATTTGCTTTGATTAATTTCTTTAGGTTTTTGATCATTGACTTCTGTGTTCTTATTTCCGTGTCATTTCTGTCAGTAAACTGTCTGTACAGCTGCTTAAGCCTCGAGAGCAGTCTACTTTTATATGGCCTTTTAATTTTCCGGCAAGCGTTGACAGTTTTAGTGTTTCTCCTTCGAGAAAATCTTGCAAGATTTGGATTAGATGAGCCTCGTTTATATTGGCTTGTGCGTTTCACATCGTTAACTTTATTTTGGATCCTTTAATTCACTCAATACCTGAGGCAGCAGGATGGAGGCTTGATACTTAGTTCATGTTCTTAGACAATGGGGAGACTATTGCCAACTATTTTAGGTTAGGTTAGAATACTCTTTATCCACTTAGACCTTATGGCAACTTGTGGATCCATAGAGATTTTGGAGATCTTTAAAAGATAATCGGGTAAGTGGGTACTGCATAGTAACCAAAGCCAAAGCAGAACAGTGATACAGGAAGCGCGCTTAATTCCTCTTCCTTTTCGTACCCAGAGGTCATACAAAAATTATTCTGAGCAATACTCAAGTGGAAATTTGTCTTCTGCTGAAGTTAATCAGCTCTCTTAGTCGTTTGTGATTATCTAGGCATATCACACTTTTCCCAATGGGCGCTATTGCTAGCCTTAGAGTGCGCTTGGGAGTGTATTATTTAATTAGCGTAGAACGTTGGAAGAACGTTGCAAACTGACAAAAAGAGATTCCGCACGTTGTGGATATGTACTCAAGAGTTAAACGGCAGTCTTTAACAACCATCCTCGATTCTATTGTATTCAAAGTTAGGGATCTGATAATTCCCCAGCAGTCTACGTATACTGCAATACCCCTCGGAGGTTTTTTTTTATAACCGGCGCTAAAGGGGTTTTGTACGATTAAAATGTTCGTACACAGTGCGAGCGAAGGAAATTTAGGGAGGAAGAAAAGACAGGTAGCGATGTACATCGTTTTTAAATGTTTGCAAGTTATAACGACCAGGAAACACAGAGGTCGGCAGGGCATTCCATAAGCGAGTTGTACGGCTTAGCAAAGAATCACGATATTTTAGAGTGCGTCCGAAAATGGGCTTGAGGGTATACTGATGAGAATTCATAGCGACACGGGTGTTACGGTTGAAAGTTTGAATGGGCGGAATGCTAAATCCGCGATTTCAATGGCGTACTGGTGGTGGAAATAGCGATAAAACAAAGTGAGACAGGAGATATTTCGTCAGTGCTCGAGGGTGTCCATTGTTTGAGTGATATTAGTATCACCAGTGAGTTTTATCGCACAGTTTTGAATCCTATCTAGCAGGTGCAGAGATGTCTTAGAGCACCTGACCAGATGTGGGAACTGTACTCCAATTTTGGGTGGATGAAAGCCTTATATATTGGGGCCAGATCAGAGGGGGTAAAATATTTCTTACATCGCTTGAGGAAACCTACACATTTCGCAGCATTTTTGGCGACATCGAATATGATTCCATCGTAAGTTGTCACCGACACATTCCGAGAATAGAAAGTTTTTCGGTTTCGACGATGTAAGTGCCATCCATGGACAATGGCTGCGTATTTGAATTTCGCTTTAATGACAGCAGACAGCATTGAGTTTTGGAAGCATTAAATTCCACTCGATTGATAGTTCCCCAATTGGTTATGCTGTTAATATCGGAATTTAATGAGCTTAACATACGCTGCCGTTCCCGTTCTACAGCCGAAGAGCAGGGGCGTGAGTCCGGAAACGAATATAAAAAGCTGAGCGTTCTGTCGTCAGCAACGGAATATATTGGATTAGAAGTAGCAGACAAGGGATCGTTGATGAAAATTGGAAAGATTGTAGGAGACAGAACGGAGCCCTGGGGCACACCAGCATTTATTTTGTGAACATTAGACTTGAAACCATCCAAGACAACTTGAATTGAACGTTCCGAAAGGTAATTTCTAATCCATTGAAGAAGAGAGTCCTCGATCCCAAAAGCACGCACTTTCGACTGATGCCAAACTCTGTCAAATGCCTTAGAAATATCAAGTGCAACTATCTTGCTTTCGCCAGATTGATGTACGCTTTGGTTCCACTTTTCGGTGAGACATGCTATCACCAGTGGACCTGTTGCTACGAAAACAGTACTGCCGGTCATTGAGAAGTTTTCGTGTTTCTAGATATTTCACGAGCTGACGGTTTATCAGCGTTTCCATGACCTTGGTGAGAAAGTACGTAAGTGCAATGGGTTTGTAGGAGGAGAGAGAAGAAGATTCGCCTTTTTTAGGGACGGGCTGGACAAATGCAGTTTTCCATATGCTTGGAAAGAGTTCTAAAGAGTAGGATTGATGGTTATGCCAGCGAGGAAGAACACCTCTTCAGAAGAAGGGGAAATTTACCATTTGGACCAGCGGATTTATGTATATTAAGATCTTTAAGAACTCTTGCTACTACACAAGTGCGAAAGTGGATTCGTCCCATGGTAGATTCGACGCACTCAAGTGTAGGCGGGGACAAAGAACAATCTGGGAGTGTTGAACTGGCCGCAAAGGTTGAAGCAAGCAGATTGGCCTTGTCCAAAAAGCTGACAGCTGGAATGTCATTGTAAATGGGCGTTGGGATGGAGGATGAGGCAGAATTTCTAATGTTTTTGACGAATGACTAACAATTTCTACTGCCTTTGGGACATTGTAGTATATTTGCCTCAGTTTTTGGTCGCATTGGAATTGTACACGCTTTAGAAAGACGTTGCAGTCATTCCTGGTACGTTTGAACATTTTCGGTTTTCTTCTGTCGGATTGGCCTTGTAGGATCGAAAAAATAATTCTCTAACCCTGACAGCCTCTTTACAGCTCGAGTCGTATCATGCCTTTTCTTTTGGTTTGATACCCTTCATCCGATGAGGGATAAAGTTCCTCATTCCAAAGAGAATGGTGTCTGTGATCATGTCAGCAGCGGCATCTACGTCGTTATCGAGGAAACATAACGACCAGTTAAAATTCCTAAAGAAGCTGTTAATACCGCTCCAGTTGGCTTTTTCGTATTGCCATACGGTTCTTTTGGGAATCTTTTGTCTAACTGTGTGGTCGGTATACGAGAAATTAGCTGATATGTCACAAAGGTCCGACGAGCTAGAGGCGAGAGCATACCAACGGTGTACTTATCAGGGTGAGAAATTAGAAATTAGTCCAGGGTGTTGGCGGTATGACTGTCAACGTCTGGTATTCGCGTGGACTCATTTACAAGATAGGTCAAATTATTTTCCGCAGCAAAGATCTCAACACACCGTCCTTCGGGTGTTATTTGTCCAGAATGTCGAAGCCAGAATTGTGTATATTGAATTCGCCCGTAATCACGATTTCAGTGTGAGGATTGAGGGATACAATTCTCTGAATGGAGTCAGAAAGCGCATCAAACTCGTTAAAGGACGAGTTGCTATCCAGTGGTAATTTGCTTACGGATATGGAATTTTAACCACATGAAATTGAATTCCTGGTTGGAAAAGGGACTACATTGTAGTGGAATTTGGTAAGCTCTCTCACTACGCACATAAATGGCGAGGCCGAGATGAGGAAAGAATAGTGGCACTAATTCGTAGACAGATAGCTTCAGATCAGAGTGATCTGAGAGATGTGGACTGGGATCTACCTGTGTTTCACTAAGTGCCAAAACAGCTGATCTGTATTTGCAGGCGTGGACGTACGCAGAAAAGTGGTTATTTTTTAGCTCGCGTATATTGGCAATATCTACTCTGAATTCCCGAGTCATTATAAAGAAAGACGAGCACAAAAAACACAAACACCGACGATACTAAGCAAGGCTGCGAAGTGAAAATTCTGACGATGGTTTACCAAATCAAAGTGCTGTAGGTGGTATGCCCTTACGACAATATGAAACAGTGCACCAACAAAATTTTCACACACAATCCGCTATCCATCAGTTGTTACATACAGTCAGTCACTGCCCGAACCGTATGATAAATACAGTAACGGCTGTGGCCGAGTGCAAGCAACAGTACAAACACGCGCGCGGTGGTTTGGACGAGATCGAGGTCAACATTCGACATGTTATTGCCGGAATAACGCCGCACATATTGGACCGACCGCTTAAAGTACTGCCAGCGAAGCCAAGGCGGCCATTTGAATGACGAGCTACCCCACACATAATGGCATGAATATTAACAGGAGAAAAAGAGATAGCGAAAAGATGGAAAGATTACTTCGAAGATCTGCTGAAAAGGTATGCTCTTCCGCTGTATATACTATTGTAGTATTGAAGCTGAAACCGAATTACTAAAGAAGAACTTATAGCGGCTTTGAAGGAAGTTAAGAATGCGAAGCCCCAGGAATAGATGAGATGGCCTCAGGGCTCCTTAAAAGTATGGGTGGAAAAGAATTTTTAGAAATTCTAAATCTACCGTAGAAGAAAAAGGAAATACCAATAGAATACGGAATCATCTTAACTATCTACAAGAATGGAGACACAACAAATGGTAGTAGCTATTGGGAAATTACCCTGCTGTCCATTACTCTTAAGATTTATGAGACGATACTAGAACAAAAAGCAAAAGGAATCGTGGAACGAAAACTCCTTGATTTGTAAAGTGGACTCAGACAAGCCCATAATATCCAGGATCACACTTTTACAGTGTACAGCAAATTGCTGAGAAAAATATATACCTGCTCCATAGATATGAAAAAAGCATTTGACATGATAAGCAGGCGGAAGATATATAAGAGTCTAGGTAACAAAGGAGCTAAAGAAGATCTCATCTGTGCGATCAAAAGCATATACAGAAGGACATACCTACTCGTACAACAAAGTAAGAACACGTAACACCATATCAGAGGAGTTTGAAACTAGAGAAGGAGGGAGACAGGGTAGCGTATTAAGCCCTTTGCTGTTCATATGTGCAATGAATGAAACAATAAGGCAGTACAAATAATATGAAAAGCTTTCGGGTGGCTTCTAAACCACTTCAACCAATACAATTATATGCTTGCGCCTTCGCCGGAACAAAATATAAAAATATGGAAAGACGTCTTAGCAGCACAAAATTTACAACTTAACACAGAGAAAATAAAAGTAATGATAATCGGCAGAGAAGAAAAGAACACCGTGGTGACGGTTGATGGAGTAAGACTGAAACAAGTTTCAAGCTACAATTATTTGGGCAGCATATTCAACAGCAATGGCAACATACATAGAAATAGAACTAAGGACATGAATCAAAATGGTAAACAGAATTTTTGCTGTACTGAAGAAGAAATTTATCGATTATAGGGAGATAAGTTGAAACACTAAAATCTCGACCTACAAAACAAACATCTTCCTGTCTTATTACATGGAATGAAAAACTGGGATACAGATAGAGACACCACAAACATCCAAGCAATAGAAATGAAATACCTAAGGAGAATACTAGGCGTAAGAAGAATCAACCAAAGAAGGAACGAAGATATCCGAAATGAACCAAAAGTAGAATCAGCCAAAGTAATAATAGAAAACAAAAAGTTAAAATGGTTTGGACACCTTATAAGGATGGAAGAAGACTGACAAGTAAAACGAATTTGGGGTGGCGAGAGAAGCAGGGAAAAACAGGCGAGGAAGACTCAAAATATCATGGAACAGGACACTGAAAAATATCTTGGAAATAGGCAAGACAACAGCAAGAGAAAACTACGTGCAGAAAGTTCGTGAAAGAAAAAAAAGACAGTTAATAGGGGAAACATCGACACTTTAAAGTAAAGAGTAAAGAGGATCGGATTATGTATTGTATATGTATATATGTACTCATTAAGCTTATTGAAAATGCTGACTGAATCAATGAGACTTTTACCATCTATCACCAAGCTATTTATACCTATTGGTTGTCTACTTTTTCCCAAAAACCTATTAACTACCATTCGCTCATGTCTCACGTTACCTCTGGCTCGTTTGAAAGAATCTGAATAAAACTTGTTACGCGTATCTTTAACATGTTTGTGCACGGATTTCCACAGATACGAGGGTTGTCTGAAAAGTTTCCGACCGTTTTTTTATTTTTCTACATTGTCTCCTTGTAACTCTACACACTTCTCATGCTCCCATCTCTCTAATCCGTCCAAATAGTACTTGGCGTTTTTCTCTGCAAAAGAATTGTTCACATAGGTGATTGCCTCCTCATTTGACGAAAATCTCTGCCCTCCGAGCGCAGTTTTTAGATGAGGGAACAAAAAGAGTCGCTTGGGGCTAGATCTGGTGAATAAGGCGGATGGTCAAGCACTTCAAACCGTAATTCATCGATTTTCGCCATGGCAACCGGTGAGGTGTGAGACGGCGAGTTGTCTTGGTGAAACAGGATTTTCTTTTTCTGTAAATGTGGCCGTTTTTCCGCAATTTCTGCCTTCAGCTTGGCAAGTAATGATGCGTAGTATGCTCCTGTAATGTTTTTTTTTTTTTGAAGATAATCGATTAAGATAACTCCTTTACTATTCCAAAAAACAGTCGCCATCACTTTCCCGGCCGAAAAAACCGTTTTTGCTTTTTTTGGAGTCGGTTCGCCCTTTGCGGTCCACTGTTTTGACTGAATTTTTGTTTCGAGCGTATAATGGTGTATCATCTACAGTAATTAATCGGCGCCAAAACTCGGATTTATTGCACCTAAACTACGCCAACAGAGCTTTGGAAATGTTCATTCGAACACGTTTTTGGTCTAACGTAAGCAAACGCGGCACCAAACGCGCGGACAGCTTTTTCATGCCTAAATCTTGATTCAATATGTAACAAACACGTTCTTTGGACATTTTCATAACCTGTACTATCTCTCTCACTTTAATTCGGCGATCGTCTAACACCATTTGGTGAACTTTAGCAATGTTATCGTCAGTTGTTGCAGTTTTTGGACGTCCCGAACGTTCCTCATCTTCCAAGCTCTTACGGCCACGTTCAAATTCAGCTGTCCAAAATCTCACTATGGTAAATAATGGCACAGTGTCCTCATAAACAGAGTCCAGCTCATTTCTGATTTGCGTAAGCGTATTGCCTTTCAAAAATAAGAATTTAATAACAGCTCGATACTAAACTTTTCCATTTTCACAAAAAAACACTCACATCGACTCAGTCAAACGACTGTCAACTAAAAACTGCGATTCCAAAATGACTGAAACTTTCGTTAAGTAACTGTGAAAAGATGCACAACTAGCAGTCACTAGCTTTTATTGACGAGTTCCGCTGTCTTTGCCTTGCGGTCGGAAACTTTTCAGACTTCTCGTATTCATAACACATGGGCTGAACAGTCCGTTTCTAAGAGAGGGCACCACTTTAATTAAATCCATAGCATTTTCAGTTAGTACCAACCTTTAAAAGATTCGTGTGTAAATTTGACAGCTGTCGGACTATTAGTTCTCGAGCCGTTGTGAGTGAAGCAACTTTTGTTATTGTGAAAAAAAAGGATTCAAAGCAATTTCGTGTGTTGATTTATCATTGCTTTTTGATGGGAAAAAATGCAGTCGATGCAAAGAAATGGCTTGATAAGTGTTACCCGGACTCTGCACCTTGCGAACGAACCATTCGCAAGTGGATTGAAAAATTTAAAAGTGGTCATACAAGCACCGAAGATGATGTACGCAGTGGACGTCCACAAGAGGCTGTTTCAGATGAAAACATCAAAAAAGTCCACAAAATGATTACGAATGACCATAAAATGAGTAGCTGAGGCTCTGAAGATATCAAAAGAGCGTGTTGGATATATCATACACGAATATTTGGACATGCGAGAGCTCTGTTCAAAGTGGGTGCCGCGTTTGCTCACAGTCGACCAAAAACAACAACGTGTTGATGATTCAGAGGAGTGTTTAAAGCTGTTCAACCGCAATAAAGCCGAATTTTTGCATCGGTATGTGACAATGGATGAAGCTTGGCTCCATCACTTCACAGCAGAGTCAAGTCGGCAGTCAGCTGAGTGGCGAGCAGGCGACGAAACTCGTCCTCGGCTGGCAAGGTTATGGCATCCGCATTTTGGGATGCACATGGAATAATTTTAATCGACTATCTCCAAAAGGGGTAGACTATCAACAGCGACTATTACATTACGTTGTTGGAGCTTTTGAAGGACGAAATCGGAGAAAAACGGCCGCATTTGAAGAAAAAGAAAGTGCTGTTTCATCAAGATAATGCACCGTGTCACAAGTCGATGAAAACGATGGCAAAATTGAAAGAATTCGGCTACGAATTGCTTCCCCACCCACCGTATTCTCCAGATTTGGCCCCGAGTGACTATTTCCTGTTCTCAGACCTCAAAAGAATGCTCGCCGGAAAGAGATTTAAGACCGATGAAGAAGTAATCGCCGAAACAGAGGCCTATTTATGGTGACTTTATATTTTTATAAAAAACTTCAAAGTAATCCCACTCAGATATAATACACTTGTGTCAATGCTTTTCCCAATCCTCGAAGCACTTCTTATAAGCACTTCTTGGTATAGCATTGAGCTCTACCAGCGATGCCGTTTTTATTTCCTCAATCGTTGCAAATCTCCGCTCTTACATAGGTCTCTTCAGTTTTAGGTACAGGAAAATGACGCATGGGATCAAGTCTGGTGAATATGGTGGCTGAGACACGATTGTCGTGTTGTTTTTGGCCAAAAAATCTCTCCTGAGCGATACTCATGCAACGGTTTTTCTGATCAAAATTTGCTGAGGCACGACTCATGCGCAAAACTTCCGATAAAATTGAATGACACAAGTCGACTGATATGCCAACATCCTCAGCAACTTCTCTTATGGTAATTCCACGATTTTCCAAAAAAAATTTCTTCACAGCTTCTACGTTATCGTCTTTTGTTGATATGCTGGGGCGTCCAAAGCGAGAATCGTCATTGGCATCTTCTCGGCCATCTTGAAAGGACTTGTACCCCTTGGAAACATTTTTGTTATTTAAAGCAGACTCAACGTATGCCACTGTCAACATTTTAAGTGTTATAGAGCACTTGATTCCATTTCCTACACAAAATTTGATGAAAATTCTTTGGTCCATTTTTTTTAATAATTGAAAATCGCTGAGCACACCAAAACATATCAAAAACAAACTGATTATGCTATATACTTGAAATTGTGAACATATTTTCGGGACATTTGGTACCCAGCAAAAACAAAAATCGATAATCGGATGTGCGTTGCCCACGAAATTTTAAAATTCACCTAACTTTTCGAAGACACATGTTATGTGGATGACTTGTGAATTTTTTTGCAGAATTGTTCTTTCTTTTTATCTGCTACAAGAGATTGTATGTCCTTCACGGCTTAAAAAATGTATTTTTGCTCGAGATCCGAGTGGGAAGAAGAAGTACCTACAATTTCCCAAGATTCATATTGTAAAAATTTTTTTTAAAATAACATAGCTTGTGCAATATCTCTTTTTTATAAGTGAGTTGCCTCAATTCAATGCATTGGTACTGTAACCAACATTAAGTGCAGTCATATACGAGTAATAATCTGTTAATTACAGATCATACACAACTCCATTAAACATGTTTTTACTTTTATTTTTGGAGTACGCATAAGTAAAGGTTGAGTCAACAGCCAGTGTGGAAGTTTCCATTAAATCCAACAGCCATTAATTTTTTTTTTTTAATTATTCTTTATTCTCAATTATGTACAATTAAATATAATACTAAATTTAATTAGCAAATAAAAGGAGAATAGTTAGTGGCATTTGTATTTCAAGAGAAAAAAAAAATAGAGCTAATGCTACTTTAGTTAACAATTAAATGTGGGGTGAGTAAATTATAAAATTATGATTAAGAGACCAATGGAAGTAAATAAAGCAAAAGATAATTATTCAGAGCAAATTCATGACAATAAAAAATAGTTACAAAATAAATAAATAATTAAACCGCATAGCGCATCAAAACTTCAATTTCATTATGGTTGAAGTCAAGAAGCCAAAGTTTAACTTTTTCAGAAATGAGGAAAGAGTTACTTTGGTTCGTATGTCAACAGGGAGTTTGTTAAGCAATTTGCATGAGACAATAGAATAAGAGTTTCTAAAGCTTGTGGTGCGAAAAGGAGGAACTGGGACATAATATTGGGAATTGCTACGTAAAGCATAACCGTCAGATATTGGACTTTGCAAGTACCCACCTCTCATAAAAGAAATTCTAAGTACTTTAAAATAAAATAGATGTCTCAATGGGAGAACTCTCGTGAGCCTAAATAGCTCCATAGAATGAACTAGCCGGGGAGAATTACAAACTTTCCTTATTGAACATTTTTGCAGGAGAGGTAGTTGCTGAAGTTTGTTCTGGTATGCGCCTCCCCAACAGCTTATTCCATACTGAAATTCAGCACGAAAAATCCCATGATACACTGTTTTTAAAATATTGTTAGAGCAAAATGTTCTACAGCGATAAAAGCAGTGAATAGTTGAAAGAAGATAAGGAGTGCCATCGAAAAAACTTACTCACCGAAAATTAACAAAAAAATACAGGAAAAATAGAACTAAAAAAATTTAAAAAAATTAAAAGTATTTATTTCATATCTCCAAATCCGCGAAAAATAACAAAAGAAAATTAATCTTTATTTTTAACAATTTTTTTAATTTTTTCAGGAACACCTTCCATCAGTGTTTTTATGGTCTCATCTGTCACCTTTTTAGAGCTATTTTTCCCACATTTTTTGAATTCTTCCAGGGTGTTAACAGATTTTTTGGTGGCCCTTAACTCTTTTTTAACCAGAGCCCAATATCTGTCAATTGGCCTAAGTTCTGGCGAATTCGGGGGATTGGCCTCTCTGGCCACCGCCGTAACGTTGTTTAGCTCATACCAATCCATCGCTCTCTTTCCATAGTGACATGACGCAAGATCAGGCCAAAATAAGGGGAGTTCTCGATGATTGTTGTAAAAAGGCCTTAAGCGCTTCTGCAGGCACTCATTTACATAAATTTCGCCATTTATTGAGCCAGTCGTGATGAAAGTTTGGCTTCTGAGCCTGCAAGAACAAATTGCTTGCCAAACAAGGAACTTTTTTGGAAATTTCGCTTTAGGTTGGGTTCGAAACTTTGCTTCAACATTTCCTCTACCTTTTGCGGTATAGAATGCCTGCCCCGGAAGATGGTTGAAATCAGCAAAAACATAGCATTCATCGTCAATTATAATGCATGAAAATCTGGTCAAAAAATTCGATTGCAAAAGTTTTGCCCGTTTTTTCGCATCCACATTTTTTTTCGCGTTCCGATCTGGAACCTTTTGGACTTTATATGTTTTCAAGCCCGCAGTTCTCTTCACTTTATGAACTAAAAAAATTTGAACATTCAGCTTTTTTTGCCAAATTGCGTTCAGAGATGTTTGGATTTTTTTCAAGAAGGCTCAAAATCTTAGTGACCTTTTTTGGTTCATAAAACCGGTTTTTCGACCAGACCCCTTTTTCTATCAACTAACAGGTTATCTTTATAATTCTTAATAGCAGTAGCAACTGTTTTCCTATTAACTTTTAGTGCCTTTGCGATTTTTATATACATCCACTCTGGGTGTGCTAGGTGACACTTAATAATATTTTTGCTTACATCCAATTCAAACTCCATGTTGATTATTTTAACTACCAAACAGAAATGACGTACAATTTAAAAATAATTCCTAGTATTACAAAAAAGAAGCAGTTGATTGATTTTTCTGTAATTTTTGGAAGTCTCGTAAATTCGAAATGAGAGTGGGTAAATTTTTTCGATGGCACTCCTTATTGCTTCAAACTTAGGATATGCTCAGACCAGCTGAAATTTCGGTCGATTATTACGCCTAAGTATTTAAAGCAATCCACATTTTCAATTTTAAAGCAATTGACGCTACAATCGGCCGTCACATCAAAGGAGTCCTTACCAATAAGAACAGAACACGTATTACTATACAGGGTATACCTTGGACAGTTTGTTGCATGACACGTAATATCAATACCCGGTTCCACTTCCGTATTAAGGGAAAAAAAACATGACTTTAGTTTTTTTACTAACTAGGAGTTTATGTGCAGCAAACCAAATTCTCAGCAGGTGAACGTCATGATTTATATCAGATACTAGGTCCAGGGGGCTAGCTGATCTATAGTTGATACCCAAATCATCGGCAAAAGCCTGAGCTTTTCCAGCAAACGGTAATTCAAAAATTGAAGTAATGTAAATTAAAAATAGAATAGGCCCAAGAACAGATCCTTGGTGAACGCCAATATCAATCGTTTTAGATTTACTAAGACTGACTCCTATTTTGACCTTTTGTTTTTTGTCTTTCAGATAGGAAGCGAACTAATCATAGATACAGCCACGGAAGCCTGCATTACAAATTTTGCTTAAAAGAATTCTGTGATCAACCATGTCAAAGGCTTTGGTTATATCTACAAAAAGCCCACTGCAGAATCTTTTGTCATCTAATTCTTTGTGTATAAAGGTGCAAAATTCCAAAAGAACATCCTCAGTGGAAAGGCCTGATCTAAATTAGCTCGAACTAAAAAACTTTTTATATTCAAGATATTTCAACATCCTACATTTGACTATTTTTTCAAATACTCGTACTTTTGAAATACTTGTGAAATTAACGTTTTATTGACTAATAAAGATCAGTGCATGGCAATTATGCTTCTGTTGCAAGCGACCATCCGAAGGTCAAAATTATCGATGACTTTTTGAAGAATAAGTGGGTCAATGGCCGCTATTTCAGTTTGGATGTTATGTTTGAGATCCCGAAATGTCACTGGGTTGTTGGTATAGATCTTACTCTTCAAATAAACCCACAGGAAGAAGTCTAAAGGTGTTTGTTAAATCCTGGATGCCAATTAACATCTCCTCTTACCGAAATAATCCGATCTTCAAGTTTCGTACGCAATACATTGATTGATTGATTGATTGATTGATTGATTGCTTTTGTTAGCTTAAGCATAATCCTGTTGAAACTAGAGAATATTTTAATTTGATTTGCGGCCCGGGTCAACCCCGGACAGATTTATTAATGCTTATTGCAAGCTTATTCTCAGAACTAACAATTTGCACTTAAAACTAAAGATAAAAACTAAAGGGTGGGAGCGGTTAAAAAAAGTTAGGATGTGAGGCATAGGTGGAAATAAGAGTGTTTTTAAGAGAGAGTTTGGTGAGATGGTAGTTAACTTCACGAAGCATTCTAGACATTGGCTCCAAGTGTCCGTAATTCGTTCGGTGAAGATTGAGTCGGAAAAGTGAGTGGCACAGACCTAAGATTGCGTGGGTTGGTATTAAAATAAATAAGTCGAAGTAAAGAAAGACAATCGATATTACCAAATAAAATTTGATGAATAAAGAGAATGTCGGCAACATTTCGACGTATAGAAAGGGGTTGTAAATTTATAAGTTTCAGCCGGTCAGTATAAGCTGGTAAGTTTTGGCTATCATCCCAGCGTTGGACAGCTTCTATCCGGAGGATGTGTGTTCTGTAGTAGGGTGACTAAACTAGAGGCCTAACAAAGGTTATGTAAAGAGTGGTAAAACTCCTTAGACCAGGCAGAGTTGGCTTTTTTTATTATCAATGTGAGAACGGAAATTGAGTTCCTTATCACAGATAACACCTAAATCACGCAACTCATTCACTAAGGGAACAGGCAGATTAAAGATTAGATAGCAGCGAGGTGAAGTAGGAGGCCGCGTACGGGAATACGTTATAGCCTGACACTTATTGACGTTAAGCTCAAGGAAATTCTTCTGACACCAAGTACAAAATCTGTCAAGATCTTCCTGCAGTGGTAGGCTGTCTGAGGAAGAAGATATATATCTAAAGATTTTCATGTCGTCTGCGTAAACAGATATGTATGAATTTTTAATGATACAATCAACATCATTAATGGCCAGAATAAATAGTAAGGGGCCAAGGTGGCTGCCTTGAGGGACACCAGAGGAGGCTTTAATTGCGTCAGAAATCATGGACCTAAATAAAACAAAGTACTGTCTTTCATTTAAATATGATTGAACCCATGTTATAAAGTTTATTTGGAAACCAAGAGCTTTTAATATCAGAAGGATTATATCATGTGAAATCCTATCAAAGGCTTTGCTGAAATCGGTGGCAATCACATTAACTTCATTTCCAGATTCCAGTTCACATAAAGTGCTTGATATGAATTCCGTTAAGTTGGTGGTCGTAGATCTACCTTTGAGAAATCCGTGCTGCTTTTGGGAAACAATAGGTTTAGAATGGAAAAGCATTGTGTCATAAATAATGCTCTCGAAAAGCTTAGGTATGCAGGACAGCTAAGCAATTGGTTGATAGTTGGAAATATCATCTTTTCGGCCTTTTTTATTTAGGGAAATAATAAAAGACTTTTCCCAGGTCGAGAGAAATAATCCCTGGGTGATAGAAAGCTGAAAGAGAGCTGTAAGAGGTTGGGCTAGGTGCATTTTACATTTTTTTCAAAATATAGGAGGAAGATCATCAGGGCCGGCAGAATAATCATCTTTGAGGTTTATTATTTTATCTTTGACTTGCCCAAAGTTGTTTGTGGACAGCTATTTAAGTAGGAAAAGTAAGAGTGGTCTAGCTCTTGGGAATGGATGGCGATCGCTTGGCCAAAAGAAAATGCCTAGAGATTTGCAATAGTTTGGAGGTCGCCAAAGGAGTTATCAAGAAAATTCAGAGATGATGGATAGTTATCCCATTTACTTTTACTTTGATGAACTGATAGAATAGTTTGGGATTGGAAATGAGTGTGCGGTCCATTTGGTTTAAATAGTTGTCATACAGAGTTTGACAAAGTACAGAGAAATTTATTTGGGCAGACTGGTAGTAAAAGAAATCGATGTTGGAACGCGATATTAAGTAAGTACGCCAGAGCTTATTTCTCTTATTACGAAGAGATCGCAGCTCTTTATTATACCAGGGTGGTGATGAGGGATTCTTTTTGGGTAAAAAAGGTACGGATTGGGAGAGACATTTGAAAATTTCGGTATAAAAGGATGCGAGAGCATCGGTAACCGTGAGGTTGGGATTATCGTAAAGAAAGTCAAAATTGGCCATACCGAGGAGGTTATTCAGTTTGGCGTAGTTAGCCCTATGAAAATTAAAACTGTAAGAAACGCGATTAAAGGGAGAAAGGGGAGGGTAGTAACTATCCAACTTAGAAAGAAGATGTCTGCTTTCTAAATCGATGCAGTTATCTGTATCAGTGGCGAAGACTAGGTCGAGTTGTCTGCCAATGTTATTGGTGACACCACTTAATTGGTACAAACCAGAGTCAGTAAGGCAGTCGATGAAAAGGTTTTCTTTATCAGAGGTGGGATTTGTTGCAGTAAAGTAGAACTGGTCAGTCTGAGCCCATACAAGCTTAGGTAGATTGAAATCACCTAAAAAAATAACTACGTCGTTGGGATCAGCAGCATTAAAAATGCTGTCGGTTGCATCAAAAGCTAGCTGGAAACCTTGAATTGGTTGAGAGGGGCGAATATAGCAGCAGCAAATATTGTATATAGGTTGCGCTTGCAAATAGGACGATTTTTTAAAGGGTTTAGACTCGAGACGAGAGTGTATAGCTAGAAGTACCCCACGGCCATATAAATTTTCCTCCTTATCTAGACCGTCGTCACGGTGTAAATCAAAGTCTTGGGAAAATAATTCATTATTATTAATATTAGGGGTGAGATTGAGGCGAGACGCAAAAGAAGAGAGATTATTAACCACATCATCAGGAGTCATATCTAATTGCTCATGAAAACGTATAAAAAGTTGACGCAGATCATTGTGATTAGTGGGAAGGCCTTCTTGCAGAATGGTTTTCGTTATACCGTCTATACAGACAGAGTCTGGCTAATCATGTAGATATGCGAGATATAAACGAACATTATCATATAGTCTGCGGTCTAGAGAGAACATACCGGCCAGCTTCCCCTGAATCGATAAGGTGCTTGGTTAACTTTTGGAGGAAGTATGGGGTCTAAAAAAGAAGGTGGTGTGGTATTAGGGTGAGACTTAGTAGAGATCATCCAGATCCAATTCCTTAAATTTTGGAACAAAAATAGCCGGTCAACATGTTGCGGTAACGTTCTCCATTCACTGCAACTGTCTCTCGAGCCTTATCTTCGAAAAACTACAGGCCAATGATGCCGCCAACCCATAATCCGCACCATACAGTGACTTTTTTGGGATGCATTGGTTTTGCGGTCCCCAGAAATGACAATTTTGTTTAACCCATCCACCCAGAAATGGGCTTCATCGGAAAGATCAAATTCGATGATAAATTGCCCTGGCGACCCAACATCCAGTTGACAAATCGGCAACGTCGTAGATGGTCCAAAGGGTTCAATTGTTGGGTAATTTGGATTCTATAGGCATGCAAATGAAGATCAACTTCTAAAATTCGCCGAAAAATGACATAAGTGAGTCCCAATTGCTGACTTCGGCGACGAATTGAGGTGCCTGGCTGGTTTTGAACACTTTCGCTCATAGTGGTGATATTTTGGCGGGTAGGTGCAGGCTGAGCACGCTGATGTAGAGTTCGACCCGATACCGAACCAGTTTCCTCAAAACTCTTCACAATTCCGGACTCACTAGGGCGATAATGTTGACCGAAAAATTCACGAATTTTACGAAATGTTACTTTTACAGATCGCCCATTTGATTGAATAACAAAAATGCGTTGTTGCGTGGTAAACGACTCCATAACTAAACTTACCAAAAATTGTATGACATCTGTCAAAAGCGCAACCACATTGAATTCATTCAGTAAATTACAGTACTTGACAGCCAGAATATACACCTCACCCTACGATCAATGCAAGATTTAGTCGACCGACTTTGTAGACCATTTGACGTCATAAGAAACAAATAATTCTCAGTATCTCTATCAAATTTATTTAAAATATCAATATTTATATCACCAATTACTATTAAGCTCTTCTCTCTACAAGCACTCAGAACATCGCTTAATTCACCAAAGAAAATACCTTTCGAAGCTGCATGCAATTTGCAAACACTCAACATTGCATAACTCTCATTTATTTTATCAAAAGACAATTTCATTACATCAGCAGTAAGAAAATTAATCGTAAAAACTCGATTGAATGCACAACGATTCTTCCCATAAACTGCTACACCTCCAGCTGAATATGATTCATTACAATTTCCGAAAGATGTGTACCGGGGTATGTTATACAAATCTAATTCTACCTCATAGAACCAAATCTCAATTAAAACAGTGAGAGCGGGTAATTTCACCAACGACTCAAGATGTGCTACCAAAACTGAAAAGTGTTTTCTAGTACCTACTACGAACGTTTTGATGTAAACATCCGCAGCACAAGTAATTCTTATTAAATTACCCCCCTCCTCCTTCCGCATATAAAATGTTCCATTTTTAGTCCATACCACCCTTTTTCTTCTTTCAGCGACAATGCAGCATTTAACAGTTGATGTGTCTGGTCGTTTTCTCCGGTTTCCCATGTGTGTTACTCTTTTCGTAGTGTTGTTGTCAGTTAAGCTCTTTTTTTTCACTTTGCTTTCATCATTTTCTCCTTTTTTTGATTTGATTTTATGTGTCGAGGGAGGGAAAAAAGAGAGATACCGATGTGCATTGGTTTTGAATGTTTGCAGGTTATAATGACGAGGAAATAAAGAGCCCGGCAGGGCATTCCATAAGCGAGTATACAACTCGTCTAGGAAAGAATCACGATATTTCAGAATACGTACGAACGTCGGATTAACTATTAAGGGTGCGAGACGAGTGTTAAGGTTAAAAGTTTGAAGGGACGGAATGCTACTGGCAATTTCGGTGGAGCACTGGTGGTGAAAATAGCGATACAACAGGCGACATTAATACGGTGTTTGAAGGTGTCGAATGACTGTGTGAAATTGGCATAACCTGTCAGTTTGATCGCATGATTTTGGCTTCTTTATAGTAAATGCAAAGAGGTCTTAGGGGCACCTGACCAGAAGTGGGCAATGTCCTCCAGTTTTAAGCGGACAAACGCCTTATACCAGGTGGCAACTATCCGAAGATACTATAATTTTTGTAAAGGGCGGAAAATGTCAATTCTGCTTTGACAATTGTGAAGCAAACAAATAAAAAATACACGTCAACAAGACATGAATCACTATACCCCTAAAGAACACGGGATAATTGTTACGATTTTTTTAGGGAATAATTCGTCGGTGGTGTTGGCTCACCGTGAATTTCAACTGGACAAACATTACAACGTTTAACCGGTCGCCTAGAAGAGTACGGGGCAACACGAGATGCTGCCACGTCTCACCGGGCCGGAGCAGCCGTTCTGCTCCGGATCCCGGAGTGTCGACCAGACGAGGTGTCACGGTCTTTGCAGAGAATTTTGATGAAAGACTGTAAGATATTCCCTTCCGAAGTGCAGAGAGTGTATTGGCCGCCCAGCGCATGTAACTTATGCGCAACCCATCCTGAATCTCGACCACGAGGGAGACAACTTTTCATCGAAAATCACCATGAGCGACGAAGTCCATTTCTATCTCTGCGGATATGTGAATAAGTAAAATTATCGCTTCTGGAGCACCAAAAATAAGCGTATAACTCACGAAGATCCATTGCACCCGCTCAAAGTTACTGCATGGTGTGCTATTTCCGTTTGAGGCGTAAATGAAATGAAAACGCCGCGGACCAAACAACTATTGTGGATGGCGAGTACTACAGAGCCATACTCAACGACTTTCTCCTTCATCAGTTGGATGCATATAGACTGGAGAACATGTGGTTCCAACAGGATGGAGCAACGGCGCATAGATACTGCACGAGCCACAACCGAAATTCTGAGGGCTGCATTTCCATGTCGCCTAATCTCTCGTTTTGGCTATCCCGACTCCTTTTTGTGGGGTTTTGTAAAGTCACTAGTCTATGCCAATAAGCCTCAGACTTTTGAAGCCCTCAAAGAGAATATCCCTCAAGAATGCGAAGACCTATCGCCGGAAGTTCTGGCAAGAGTAATGGAAAGTGCTGCAAATTGGACCCGAAAGATCATCAATTCGGGCGGCTGCCACTTAGCCAACATCATTTTCTCGACTTAATAAAAAAAAATTTTAAATATCAAAGAGCATCGGATGATAACCTTTGCACCACCTTGTATATTGCACTGGCGAGACACAAATTTGACAACGAGAATGTTTGTCGTTTGGTTATGTTTCTTGTGTATTTTGATCTTTCGTCCGGCCCTGATGGCCTTCCCGCTATTGTGATAAAAGAGTGTGTAACCCATCTCGGTCCTCATCTCGCTGCCCTATTTAACTTGTCTGTTCCAACAGGTGCTTTCCCTTTCCTATGGAAGGAATCTTATATCATCCCTATTCATAAAAAAGGAAATAAGGCCGATGTCGATAATTATAGGCCCATAGCAAAACTTGTCGAAAGCATAGTCTACCAACAACTGCTTCCGTACTGTAGGCCAACTATCTGCACAAATCAGCACGGTTTTATGAAAGATAAATCAACCGCCACTAACCTAACTGAGCTTGTCTCTAGGACGCTTTGTGCATTAGAAAACGGTGATGAAATCGATTCAATTTCCACAGATTTCAGCAAATCATTCTACAATATAAAATTTCTCACCGACTAATCATTTTTAAACTAAAAAACCTTAGTTTTTCCCCTCATTTTGTGGCATGGACCAAATCATATTTAGAGGACCGAGAATACAGAGTCATTTTTAGATCTTCAATATCCGACACCATTAAAGCAGCATCTGGTGTCCCTCAGGGTAGCTACTTTGGACCAATCCTCCTTATCCTAACGATTAACGATATAAATCTCATCTTAACGAATTCTAGTCGTTAAATTTTCGCGGATGACATGAGAATTTCCAAAATCATTTCATTGCCTTCTGACTTCCATTGCCTGCAAGATGACTTAAATACGCAAAACTTTGTGAAGCTTAATGTCAGCAAATGCCCAGCGATAACCTACTCCCGCAAACAATTACCCCCTCCCCCGACCAACATTTCTGCTCGACCCAATAGGTTAGGTCAGGTTAAACAGGGGTATAATGGATATGCCATCCACAGACACCAGGCACCAAAAAGGGCCTATGGCGATCCCTGCCGGACCATTTGTCTTCAAATGGCAAAATCCTTAATAATCGCCCTGGTGAAACACCCAATTTCCCTGCAAAAACCAAGAGGTCATTTGAAGTTCGTGGCGTCTATTTCCTCTAGGTTTTCGAAAAAGTATTTCCCTAACAATTTTCTCGACTATGCGATGTTGCCTCTCATTCACACAGTATGTGTGTTATGTCCTCAACAGCTTGCAGATCACCGCAGAATCTACAAATATCCGTATCTGACAATTTAAGTCTCTTTGCGTGTTGCCGCAGGAGGCAGTATCCTGTCAGGATTAAAATTACTGTCCTATGTTTACCCCATTTTAATTTTATTAACTTCCTAGATCTTTTGCAGTCAAAAAGCGGCCAAAGAGCCTGTGTCCTTCAAAACTTGACGTTGGCAGTCCTTGTGATTTTTTTCTTGATAGTGCCCCTCAGTATGCAAAAGGGTTGTTTGATGTTGGCAACCTCACTATTGTCGGGTAGCCCTCCTTTTCTTGCAAACTCGTCTGCTTGTTCATCTCCTTTAATACCGCAGTGTCCTGGCACCCAGCACAGTCTCACCCGGTTCTGACTGCATAATGCCTTGAGCTCTGTGTGACAGTCCTTAGCTGTATCAGAATTGATGTTGTTCGATTCCATTGCCTTGCGTGTGTCCTGGCTATCAATGTACGAGTAGATAGCGATATCTCTTTCTGATGGTAATCTCATCTGCATTAGCTCAGCTGCCCTAAGGACAGCCAGTACCTCTAATTGGATGACACGGCTTGCGTCCGGGAGTCTTATAGACACTCTTAGTTTTGGGTGTTGTTCCTTCCTCTGATTTTGGGCCATCTGTGAAAATTGCAATTTCATGTGGCCTGATTATTACATTTTTCCCCAGTCCTCCCTCTCCGTATAAATTATATCATACGGAATGTCGAAGTCGACCAAAGAAGGAATTTCATCCGATAGAATTGGATTATCTCGCACTACCTCTGTTAGGATCGTGCCATGTCCGAAACTGCTGCTCTTGAAGTAACCCAGATTAGTGAGCCGTATAACACTGTTGCCAGCTAGTCTTTTGATCTGTAAATCAAGCGCTGATAGTGTAAAAAAGTGTCCAATGCTGGACACAATGCAGGTGTGGTACGGAGCGCACCAGTAATGGCTATGGAAGACGTTCTTTAAACCACCGCTAATTTTCAGTAAACCGCCCTGTTGCTTTGTTTGTTGCTTTCCACCATACTAGTGCGCCGTACACCGTATACAGCCAGTATACGCCATAGCGGGTTTTAAGCCCAAAATTTTTCCTATTATTCTTTTGCAGATAAAAAGAGCATTATATGCCTTTTTGATTCATTCCGCTACTTTAAGATTCCAATTCAGTTTTTTGTCCAGGATCAGATCCAGATATTTCGCGCTGTCTGAAAGGGACAGCTCCACTCTGTTGAGTTCTGGGAATTTGAATTGCGGTATTTTGTAACTTTTTCCTTGCACTATTATGACCATGTCATCTGCGCATGCCGTGACACTTATACCCATTGTACCCACAGGATTGGAGATGTGACTCCCCGCTGAAGGGTTTCCCTGATTACAGGCATTATATCCGACCTTTGTCAATAGAACAGTTTATTTTCCTGCTTGCAAGCATGTTGCAAACCCAGTTTGTAATGCCCTGTTCAATGTTAGCATCTACTAAAGCATTTTTAATGGCGGTGCACTTCAGGTTATTAAAGACTCCTTCAATACCGATGAACTCCGCCATCGCCGAAGTATAGGCTCTTCTCCATGCCATTACCGCATTTAATCCTAATGTGAATCTCCACTAGTCGCTCTAGGATTTTAAGCATAAGTGATGACATTAGGTCCAGAATGTCCTTGTTAGTTTCTAAGCCTAGCTTTAAGTTTTTGCTTGTTAATAAGCTTAAAAAAGTTTTCCGGGGCAAACCCGGACCAATAATAATAAAAATAATAATCCATTTGTCGCAAGGAGAGGAATGCTGTAGAAATAATTTTAATATCCTGAATCCGTTGTATGTGAATACAAAATGGCTAAGCCGATGTAGATATGATTGATTTCCTGATTAGTACATTTCATGCTGAAGAGATTGAGGTATAAATCATTACTCTGAATGTAATTTATTTTAATCACAGATATGCGTGAATCATTTCAATCAGGATCCTACCAGTGGAGTGCGTGCATATTCATCATATTCCTCCAACCGACTTTTTTTTCCATCTCACTTCCTTGCATGCTGTAGGTTTAGCTTCAGGCTTATAGTTTTAACATTTGAAATGTACGAGCATGAATATTCCGACACTTATCCGACTGATCCTTATTGGGAAAGTGCTGTAGGAGTGTTTCTTATGTACGAGTACAATAATTGTTTCAAAACAACGCAAGCAAGAATTTTTTTTACAACAAAAACCACTTCTTCGGATTTAGTTCTGTTGTATGTCCTTGCAAGCAAAATAAAATCGTTATTCTGGATTCTTAGAACGGGAGTAACAAGTAGAAATGTAAGCTATTGCAACAACACAAAAACAAAAAAAAAACATTCAGGAGTTCTCGCAATCCATAGTATACCAGTGGACGAGTGGCCCATATTTACCTGCACTTAACAGAGATTTTTTCTGTGTTTCCCTATTCCATTTGTCTATTATCTTTTACCTTTACCCTCCCGAGACTCCTAAAGTGAGCTTTGGCGTAATAGGACATTTTCCAATTTTAAGGAGTATTATCTTTTGCCAAAGGCAAAAGGTTTTTATTTCTGCGCGTTTTGATTGTACTGAGCAAAGCGGTAACTGAGATAATAAATTGTATCTACAAAATTACAAAAGCCTGGAGGCATAGAACGCGGCCTGTTGGACGGACTGAAATCTGTGATACGGCGGACCGACCTAAATAGGCGAAGGTATTTTCTGGGTGTTCAACCTGTAAACTTTTAGTTAAGGCTTTAATATTCGTAAATTATGTCCTTTTGTGACATGGAGTGCCTTGGAGTGCTTATTCTGTCAGCGAGCATACAATTATTATTGATGCTGGCAGATGAACAATTTTGACATTCTAATGCTCCTGGATGCAGTGGTGAACAACATGGTAAAAGAGATTTTCCAAAATGTAGAAGTGATAACAATGTGGGTATCAATCGCATCAGTGAAACACACAGTTCTTATGATGCACTTTTATTTGCAAATGGAGAAGACGGTTACCATTTTTATATTCCTCAGGCGGGTTCAAACTCTAAAAAGATTGTTTCTTGCACGTGTTTTTATAGTTACTGTCAGATACCAAGTGTAAGCTCCACCTGTCAAACCAGTAAAGTAGTTTTAATGGTAGTAGTTTATAGTTATAGTAGTTCTAGTACGTAAATTGTAATAGTTTCAAGAAAGTGACAAATAAAAGTCAGCTCGCTACAAGATTTCATTTGGAATACATCTGAATACATTATACATACGAGTATAATTCGCATCCTGTTCAAGCATAAGGATGTGTTGATGAAATAAAATAATTAGAGTAGTAGGCTTGATTCCTGGAGTATTTACGAGCAATTAAAAAAGAGTTAATTGGTAAAAAATTCTAGTGTTGAGTTCGTAATTGACCAAAGTGTTGAACCCGCAGTAGTAATCCTGAATAATAAAAAAAAGTACGTAATCTTCGGAACTGAAAATGGGAATGGAATCCCAATCAGTGAATGTGAATCAGTTACAATTCGTCCACAAAAACAGTAAAATTACGCTGCCCTCGCTTAACCATGCATATCCGGGACAGTGGTTTGCTCAGGTCTAACTGCTGGAACACAATGGCGTCGCTGTCGTAATCGTAGTCAAAGTCGCTGTAGTATGAGTTGGGCAATTTTTAATACTCTGTCGCACGACGTGGCTATAGATGTAAACAATGGAGGAACAGCAGATTGAAAAATGTATAACCTATAACAGGTAATACAAGGTGACAAAAAGGAACGTTTCCTTCGTTAAGAAAATATCTGGTGAGTTCTTGACGGACCCGAAATGCTTCTTCTGCTCTATTATTGGTTCCACATCCGTCGTTAATTTCCTGACGCCAGATACCGTCAATTCGTTCGTCGTTGGCATCATACGTGTCACAATAAACTTCAGAGCGGTAAGAGTGGTAGTTGTACTGTTTATCCGTAATTTTCAGGAAGTTATTGAAAATACATAGTATATGCGAGATCAACTTTGTCTGCGTTCATTGGTTGAAATTCTATAATTGAACACATCCTCCGGCTGGTTTAACAGAGCTCCAGGATATGGTCTCATTAGGTTCTTCTGTAAGAAAAAGGTGCGTTGTAATCCTTCAGAGCTTTTCTGGTGGTGGTAGATTTACGAGTATATCGCTTGCGAACATTTTTTGGCCAACGGAGTGCCGGCAAACACATGCAGGAAAACAATATGCCTACAAAGCGGCGCTGCACAAGAGGACAAGAGCGGCTCGTGAGCTCTACAAGCAAAAGAGGAGGAGAAGAAAGAAAAAGCTTGAAAAGCGCACGATAGAAGAAATAGAGAGGTAATACTCCAGGAATAATGTTTGAAAGTTTTACCAAAAGTTAAAAAGACCCGAACGGTAACCTGTAGAGATGGGCAAGGAAATCTTGTAGGAGAGTCACACTTGGTGCTTAGGATATAGAAAAACCATTTCTGCAGACTGCTAAACGGCGAAGACGATACAAATTCTGCTGTCAGGCAGAGCGTACCATTCAATATTGACGATGCAAGTCAAGAATTCCGCCCCCCTACCAATATGAAATGAGCGTACCAATATCTAAACTAAAGCCGAACAATTTAAGGCAATCTGGTACAGAGCATACACCAATTTATTTCCAAGATTTGGTCTAATGAATGTATGCCTGATGAATGAAACCTCAGCATTATTTGCCCGGTTCCCAGAAAGGGATACTCTCTAAACTGCACTAATTATAGAGGTATCAGTCTCCGAAACATCGCAAGATCTTGTCTGCTGTGTTGTGCGAACGCCTGAAACTATTTGTCAACTATCTGATATGATCCTATCAGTGCAGTTTTAGGCCGGGTAAGTCCACAATTGACCAAATATTCACACTACGGCAGATCCTGGAAAAAACTCAACAAGTCTTGATCGATACTCAGCACCTTTTTATCGATTATAAAGCCGCATATGACAGCATCTACAGGGACGAGCTATACAGAGCCATGTCTAGTTTTGATATCCCTTCCAAACCCGTCCGCTTGTGCAGGATGACGGTGGAGAAAGCTCGCTGTTGTATCAAGGTCGGTAACGACCTAACCGAGACCTTTAATGTCAAAAAAGGATTTAGGCAAGGCGACGCGTTGTCATGTAACCTCTTAACCATCCTACAATATTTGAAAGCATTGTGCTAAACTCTTAAGCCAACACACGAGGTTGCATGCGCCGATAATATTGATATCATTGGCGGAACACAGCGAGCTGTTATTGGTGCATTTGCGAGTATAGAAACAGAAGCGGCAAAAATGTTTCTAGCGGTAATCGACGTTAAAACAAAGTACATATATGCTGTCAACACAAAGTGACACCCAACATTGACGAATCAGCCAGAATGCCACAATCGACAGCTATAACTTTGAGGTAATAAGGGGCTTTGTCTACCTCGGCTCTGCTAACACATCTGCAAACGACATGTCTTTAGAAATCAAACGAAGAATAACGCTTGCCAATCGCTGTTTCTTTGGGCTGAGAACGCAATTGTGTAGTAAGGCCCTCTCGCGAACAACCACGGAAACTCCATATAAGATCCTAGTAATCCCAGTCCTGCTCTATGGTTCCGAATCATGAACCCTTTCTAAAGCGGATGAAGCGTATCCTTGGTCGTTTTGGGAGAAAAATTGTTCCCAAGATATTTGGTGCCGTTTGCGTCGACGGTTTCTGGAGGAGACGATTCAACAATGAACTCACGAGCTGTACAGCGACATCGATCTGGTCAAAAAACTGCGCAAATGAAGACAAACGTTCCAGTCCGCAGAATGTTCGACTCTAATCCGGAGGGATAACGCAGTAGAGGAAGGCCTGGCTTTAGGTAATGTGCGCAAGTGGAAGTGGTCCTCAGCCAACTTGGAGTGCGCAACTGGAAGCAGTTAGCCAAAGACCGCACTAATTGAAGAGGCTTATTGGTTGAGACCCAGGTCCACCCCGGACTGTAGCGCTGCCTTAGTAAGTAACCAGGTTGATGATCTGGTTGCAGATCAAACTCCCTGCCAAACAAGTAAGGCCTAAAATACTTAGCCCCCAGAGGATAGCAAGCAATTCCATCTCAATCGTTAAATAATTTTTCCCATGATCGTTGTGAATTCTAGTTGCGTACGCAAAAAACAGGATACCCATCTTGCGTTAACGCGGCTCCTATAGGAAAATAGCTTGGGTCTGTTACAACCTTAAATCTTCTATTAAAATCTTGGTACTTCAGAATGGGCTAATCTGTTATGATGACTTTTAGTCTTTTGAATGTTGCTGTACTCATATATGTATTTAGGGTCAAAGGCACTTACTTTAGTATTTTTCTTCAAAATTGGGAACGATTTTATCTGTTCTTATGTTGTGAGTAGTTTTGGCTTTCGTATCGTTCTAATTTTTCCCGGACTCGGCTTAACTGCCTGAGGTGTGAGGGCCTGACCTAATTATTCTGTTTCCCAACTCAAGAAAATACATTTATTCATTTGAATTTTAAAACCTGACTTTTTTAGTGTTTCAAATATCTTTCTTAGGTTATTCGTATGGTCTTTCAAAGATGTGCTGAAGACAAGTATTTCGTCCACATTAAAAATGACCGAATGATATGAAAAGGGCTGTTTTTTTTCTGTCCTCGGACTTAACTAAAATTCGATGAAATCCTTTAGCTAAGTCATGTGTTGTCAGATTATTATTATCATACACAATTTGTCTGATATTCGTTCAATTTTAGGAATTGGAAACTTATGGCTCACGGTCACCTCATCCAATATCCTGTAGTCGATAAAAATTCTCCACTTTTGCTGTCCTAGGTAATTTCTTTTCTTCGAAACAATTCAAAGCGGATCATTATACGGAGAATTGCTTTCAACTACTATGCCTTGTTCCAGCATATCTTTAATTTGATTTTCTACTTCTACATCATGAAATTTCGAATACCTATGTGCATATGTATATATTTTTGAATATATTGGAATGCCGGTATTTGTAATATTTTGTGTTGTATTTCACGAGTAAAATTCAATAGAATACATTTTCATAACTTTTCCAGAAGTGTAAATTACTCTTGTCCTCTTCATTTCAATGTTGTAAATTTAAACTGTTGAAGGTGTAACTACCATCCAGGGAATAAATACGATAAATATCAAATGGAAATATATTGTGGAGGAGTATCATTCTCTTTCCGTTGATATCTAGGTACTCGTATTTTTGTTTAAAATTTATTTTTGCGCCTAAAGGTTGTAAAACATTTTGTCCCATGATTGAGTTATAATATCTCGTTTAAATTGACAAACTTCCAAGTTATATTTTCTCTCTATTAAATTCTTGTGGAATAGAAGTATAATTTATTGGTTACTTTACCGTTCTCAGTTATTGTTGAAAAGGATTCTGGTCTGTCAATAGGAGTTTTTTGGAGTTGGCTAAAGACGTTTGTTGTCGTTCCGGTGTCGATAAGGGATTTTATTTACATAGTTTTTATGGTTAGAAAAATTAGTGAGAATTTGTGCTTCGAGGCTCATTTTACTGCCACCTCCGGGATGTTGGCAATCGACATTCTCTCCTCTGCAAGGTCGTTCGTACACCGAGAAACTCTCGAGTGATATATTGAATATTCCTTGCACAGAGTTTTGTGGTATCCTATTCTGTCCACATTGATTACTATTACCTAAACTATCTCTCTGATTGTATCTAATATAACACTATTATCGTACCTGAATTATTGGTTCATCTATGCGAATTTTGATTTGTGTTAGACCCCCTAGAGCAAGAGCTATTTTCTGTATTAGAATTATCGTACTGTCGTACTACTTCTTTATGTTTTCCCTGTGATGAATATGTATACACCTACAATCATTTAAAGTTTTAAGCCTTGCATACTTATTATACAGGGTGTCCCAGTTTAGCAGTGTAATCCTTTAAGGACATATTCCCGAAGTTCCGCCGAACAAGAAATTGTATGACTGGGGGGATCTATTCTCACTCCATTTCAAGTTACAGCCCACCTAAGTGGGTGACCTCTAATTTGAAAGTGTAACCACTCTAAACGCTATAATTTCTAAACCAATACAGGTACAAAAATAGTTTT
Organism: Volucella zonaria; assembly: GCA_963966105.1. Lineage (NCBI taxonomy): Eukaryota > Metazoa > Arthropoda > Insecta > Diptera > Syrphidae > Volucella > Volucella zonaria. Next base: position 106,968,350 of record OZ014532.1, on the reverse strand, counting down.
GGACATTTTCGAAAGATAATTTAGTAGTGTATGCATGTTTTAAATTCTTTGGAATTCTTAGAAATTATAGCGGAGGTAAGTTCATCTCTTTACATCACTTTAGAGTGTACGCTGACGGTGATTAAAGGCTTAATAACAGTGCAATTCGATTTTTTTTATAATAAGGAGTGAAATTTCTTTGGACACGCGGAAAATTATAGTAGATTTGAGTAAAAACGGGAAATCATATCGGAGTATTGGCAAGATAGTTAATAGAAACCATGTTTCGGTGAAAAAAATTATCGATAAATACAAAAAATTTAAAACATTGGAAAGTTTCAAACGGACAAGTAGACCAAAAAAGCTAAATTAAAGGGAAGAAAGACAAATTGTGAATAAAGTGAAAAAAAAATCAATCAGTGCGAGTACTGTTCGACGAACATTGCACAAATCGGGCTTACATGGTAGGTGCTAGAAAGAAACCACTGATATCTAAAGTCAATAAAAAAAAGCGTTTAACCTTTGCGAAAAAAATATATAAATAATGATACCTCGTTTTGGAAAAACATTTTATTTACAGACGAAAGTAAATTTGAAATTTTTAAAAGCAATACAAATAAAAAAATTTGGAGAGAAAAAAACAAAGAATTCAGTGAACAAAATGTAAGGAGCACAGTAAAACATGGGGGAGGTTCGGTGATGGTTTGGGGGTGTATGGCGGCGTCAGGGGTTGGGAATCTTGTCTTCATTGAAAATGCAATGAATAAACAAGACTATCTCAACATTCTAAAGAATAATCTGCAACCGAGAGTAGATAAATTAGGTATGCTTAGCAATTGGATCTTTCACTTGGTGATCCTAAGCATACCGCGCGGCTCGTTAAGGAATGGTTGTTTTACTGGACTCCAGTTCGATCACCCTCCACAATCGCCGGACCTAAACCCCATAGAACATGTATGGGATCATTTGGATCGGCAAATTCGCAAAAGGATTATCAAATGGTCCCAAATATCTTCCGATATTACAAATAACCTCGTTGTATCCATGCCACGCAGACTTAAAGAAGTTATAAAGCCTAAAGACGGTCTAACTATTGTAAATACTAACTCCTTAATTTAAGATGTTATATTTATAAATTCCTCTAACGAGTTACAGATGTTTACTTACTTTTGACGCTCACAGTATACTTTTTATCGTACGATAAACAGATTTTGTAGTAAAAGTCATTTTTCGACAAACAAAAATGACCAAAAAGAAATGTACCTGTTGAATTAATCATAAACTCTCTTCGATATTTTTATGTGGTCCTGAGAAGGACCTTTCTGAAACAGTTTATGGAATATTTAAAGCAATTGTTTGAAATGCCCACCTTCCATTTGAATACACTTTCGGGCGCGTTTAACCATTTCGGATAATATTATAATAATATTTTCTTGGAGCTCTACCAGACTCGACATAACTTTTTTGGTGCTGCATAGATGTACCCAAAGCATTTAAGACATGCATACGCTACTAAATTATCTTTCGAAAATGTCCAAAACTATTTTTGTACCTGTATTGGTTTAGAAATTATAGCGTTTAAAGTGGTTACACTTCCAAATTAGAGGTCACTCACTTTGGTGGGCTGTAACTTGAAATGGAGTGAGAACAGATGTCCCCTGTCATACAATTTCTTGTTCGGCGGAACTTCGTACTGCTAAGCTGGGACACCCTGTATATTTGAACTATGAGTGCTTTTATATTCTCCCACATGTGCTCTTATGTTACCAGCTATGTTGTATCCCCAATGTTAACTAAATGCAACACGCTTGTTCTTTATTAGTTTGTTAGACTTCATTATTGAGAAGCTAACAGTTTGCTGTATAGAACTGTACAAACCATTTTGATACATTAGCGATTTAGTTTTGACGTCATATACTTTTGGTTGTGTGAAAATATCTGATTTTATGCCAAATAATCGTTATTTGTGGAAAGTGTTGATTTTCTTCATTCAATCGAAGAAAACGGCGGCTGAAACGCATCGAGACAACGCTCGGCCTCACGTTGCCAAACCCGTTAAAAATGCTTGCCTGGAAATGCTCAAATGGGAAGTTCTACCTCACCCGCCATATTCCCCAGATATGGCGCCATCCGATTATAGCTCGTTCCGTTCGAAGGCACATGGTCTGCCAGATCAGCAGTTCCGCTCATATGATGACATCAAAAAATGGCTTGATTCGTTTATAGCTTCAAAAGATGAACGCTTTTACCGTAACGGTATTCGATCTCTACCAGAAAGATGGGAAAAAGTCTTAGCCAGCGATCGGCAATATTTTGAATGATTCATTTTTAAGCATTTTTTTCACAAAAAAGTTGCACTTTCATCAAAAAAACTTAGTTGCGCACCTAATACCTTAGGGAAGGCCTTGTCTATTTGCCAAAGAAAAAGATGCGACCATTGAAGAAGTTATCTACGAGGTGGATGATCACAAAACATTAGCTCAAATTAATTTTATTCACGTACAAACGGTTAGTTTCGAACCCATTATAATCCAACTCGTGAATGAGCAAAATTTCAACATAATCGAGAACCATGAAAAACCGCTACAACTCCGAATTGGTCATCTGAATAGTGAAGAAAACTTAGGATTAAAGAAAATCCTGAAGAACCACAATGATGTGTTCCATCAAGAAGAAACGAATCTAAGCTTTACTGACAAGAACGACCAATGATATTCCAGTTCAAACAAAAATCTATCGATACCCATACATTCACAAAAGCAAAGTGGAAAAACAAATAAAAGATATTCCTAAAAACGGAACAATACGACATAGTACTTCTCCGTATTCGGCACCTATCCGAACTGTGCCTAACAAGGTCGATGACAGCGGCAGACTTAAGTGGAGACTCGTTGTGGATTACCGCAAATTAAATTCAATATATTGATGAAATCCTTGACAGGCTAGGACGACGTCAGTACTTCACGTCACTCGATTTGCCCAAAGAATTTTATCAAAATAGAAATAGATGAAAGCGATATCTATAAGACGGCATACAGCATCGAAAATAGCCATGCGAATTTCTTCGTATTCCCTTCAGACTGAAGACAGCGCCATCGATGTTCGAACGTCTTATGAATAATATCCTAGAGGATTATATCAACGTCATCTGCTTGGTATACATGGATGATATAATTGTCTTTTCGACATCTTTACAAGAGCATTTAGTATCACTAACGAAGATCTTCAAAAGGCTTAAAACCGTTTTGCTGTGTGATAAGTGTGAGGCTCGTGACACAAACTCCAGGCCTTTTGTCAAGCATTGTTATGAGATAGACAGACGATTTATATTGTACTTATGATGAGAATTTTTGGAATAGGACTGATAGATGCAGCTAAATTATGTTGTTTGATGGACATTCAAGCTTGCTTGACACAAAATACTTATGACGTGATTATTGGAAATATTTACTCTTGTGTGACAGTAGCCACCAAGAAACTCTTCGAAAAAAAGCGACTGGTGAAAACCAAGGTGATGAAAGTTGTGAAGTATCTGGCAGTGGAACCTGGAAAAAGCAGGGATACACTTCTTTATACGGAGTAGCATTGCATATTGCTTATACAGGGAAAATTATACAAAAAGTTCATACTGCAAACCATGCGAACTTTGGGAAAAGAAAATGAATACTGAAGAGTACAACGATTGGCTAGAAGATCACAAGGACAGATGGTCTGCAAATCATAATTGCTCTTCAGGAAGTCGTTACGGCGTTCAATGTGTACATTTGTCGTTCGTTATAAAAATTCCATCGGTGATGGTGACTCCAAAATGTACTCTGGGATTGTAAAAGCTAAGCCTTACGGTAATATTGAAGTGGCCAAAAATGAATGTATTGGGCATGTTCAAAAGAGAATGGGTTCTCGACTCCGCGAGTGTGTAAATAAAACTACTGAAACTGTGTGTAAACGTAATAAAAAATACAAAAAAAGTACTTGGTGGAAATGACAGTTTATTATGGCTTGGCAATCAGGAGACACTGTGATTCTGTTGAAAATATTTTCAACTGACGAAAATACTCATACCGAAAGATGTCTGGTCGGAGAAGATTCCTGATGTTTTTGGCAGCGAGGGCGAGCTTCAGACACGTTATCTTTTTATAAACATGATAATCTGTCTTTACCACCTAATGTTGCTGAAGCTATCTTTCCAGTTTATACAGATCATAAAAAATTATTGGAATGTGTTATGGTTTTACGCAAAACAACATTGAGAACAACTGTCAGTTGATATGAAGGTACAACTTCATTTTAATCCTACACTAATGCAATGGAAATATCAATTGGGTCCAATATCCATTCCTATAACGAGAAAGAGGATGCAGAGTGCGTCATGATCTCTGACTTGAGAGCGAATGGGAGTACGCGAGAAGGTGGGTCCATCTTATGGCCCTGGAATAGATGACTCCATGTAAATAACAAAAAAAATGTATCTACCACCTTGATCAAAAAGTTTATTCCGAAAATTAAAAATACAAGTTTATTCATCTAAACCTATATTGTTCCCTTCAAAGTAATCCCAATCGACCGCAACACACTTATGCCAACGATTGATCCAATAATCGAAACATTTTTGATATTCGGTTTTCGGTATGTCCATCAGTGCTTCCTGCGATTTTTCCATTACTTCCTCACTGCTGCTGAAACGTGTTCCCCGTAGTGGTTTTCTAACTCGATTGAACAGAAAGAAGTTACAGTGAGCCAAATCAGGTTAATTCGGAGGCTGTTGGATGGTATTTGTTGCATTTTTCGTCAAAAAATTGCGAATAGAGATGGCACTGTGCGACGGTGCGTTATCATGGTGCAAAATCCACTAGTTTTCTGCCCAGAATTCTGGTCTCTTTCGGCGAATTGCTTCACCCAAACGTCTCAACTCGTAATACTCTTTGTTTACTGTCTGGCCTTCTGGCAAAAATTCACGATGCACTACAACGTTGTAATCCATGAAAACCGTGAGCATTGCCTTCTTTTTTGACTGAAAACAACGTGGTTTTTTTGGTCTCGGCTCTTTTGGTGAACGCCATTCACTTGTCTGATGTCTGGATTGCGTGTCGTACTCATAAACCCACGTTTCGTCTCCAGAAATGATCCCTTTGATGAATGTGGGGTCGGATTCAGCCTCGCAAATCATCTCTTTTGCGACGTCAATGCGGTCTCGTTTTTGCATGAAATTGAGGTCTTTTGGCACCAACTTTGCTGGTACACGACGGAAACCCAAATCATTAACCAAAATGTCTTGGACGGATCCATAGGCAATGTTCAAGTCCTCCGCTTTCTCTCTGATGGTTAATTTGCGGTCATTGACCAGCATTTCCTTTACTTCATCAATATTTTCGTCGGTTTTCGATGTCGATGGTCTGCCACTGTGTTCATCATCTTCGATTGACTCACGACCACTTTTGAACAGATCGTGCCACTGGTAAATGACCCTTTTCTTTAGAGAGTCGTTGCCGAAGCACTTTTCCAACATTTCCAACTTTGTTGCAAATTTAAATCCATTTCTAAAATTGTAAAAAATCGCCAACACTCACAGAGATAGATGTACCCTTGGCTATGTAACTTTTGCAAATGTTAAGCTATGACGCTAAGATTTAGAGGAAATTTCAATAACAGATTTACCAACTTAACAGAAAGAACAGAACGCAAATCGGAACATTGGGAGCGCCACACAGTGGTGTCCGCCGGGTACTTTTTGATCAAGATGGTATGTGTAAACTTCTTCCGAAATTTTAAACGCGTTTTCTCAAAACTATGTTTTCGAAGTCGGTGATTAAGATTTCTGAGAAATGAGTCAACCGATCGGTCTGAAATCTTAACACAACCTTTACAGATATATTCCTCAGGCATTGATCGAAGGAATAAGATTTCGGACAATTATTTCTATTTTTTTATACAATTTTTCCTGGCAATTTTGGCCGAAAATTCAATTTAGTGGAAGGTTGTGTACCTTGGACTTAGTGTACCTCGGTCCGAGCGTATTTTCTCTGGTATATTTATATTCTTCCGGGAAAGTCCCGCTACAATTTATGTGCCATGTCGCAACAAGCTTACTCAGTCTACAACTGAAAGTGCGACGCGTCGATCTCGTAAGTAATTTGCTCTGAATATTTTTTGAAGCCATAAGTAAAATTTTATTTCTTTGAAGCGTGCTGTGAAAAAATTCCAAGTGGAAGGATAATTTCTATAGATAAATAATTTATTTAACTTTTCAATTTATGTCAGGTAAATTGGAGCTTTATTAACCCTTAAATACTAACCATCATTTGAAATTACGTTAATACTAATCATTCGTAAATTTTACGAGTTTTTTTTATTGAGAACAAAAATTATATTTTTCATTAAATTTTCTTACATAAAGGGGTTTAAAACCAAAAAGGAATATAAAGGAATAAAGCAGTTCATAAATTGAGGCGATATTATTTTTGGTTATTGCACGGTATGCAGCACAGTGCACGGTGCTCTCCACAAAAAGCTCGATTGCAGTGTGTGCAATAAAGTGACGTCATCCTACGCTTTTGAGATGGGCACAAATAACAGGTTGTAGCTTTTGTACAGCAGTATTCACTTGTTGATCCTCATATTTAATTCCAAAATATCGGCGATCATTTGTTGGAGTAGTTTTACCATCAAATCGTCAGAAAACAGAAACTCAAAACGCTCTCGGCTGATTGCATTATAAATCGATCCAGATAATTTGGAGTCAAACATATCTCAGGTGGATAAATGACTATCTTTTTGTGCTGCTGCAAAAATCAACAATCCAATAAGTACCTGTAATTCTTCTCTGGTTGTTTTGGAAACTGTGGCTTTTTCAGAAGAATAGTTTTGGGATTTAATAGCTATTTCAGAATTTGTGTGAATCAAAATTTTGGTCATGATCTCCGCACTTAAGAAACAATTGAAAGCAGTTAGTGGCGTACATGCATCACGAGCGAGTCCTATGGGACCTTGTATTATGTGCACGAAATTTCGACTTACATTTTCTCTTTCCTTTTGACGTCGCCAAGATTCTTCCTCCAATACCTCTGGTTTTAATGGTTGCAGTACGCATATATTCGGGCTATTACTCTTTGCAATATTGGTACTGGGTCTTGCTCTTTTCGAAGAAGAAGGTCTTTCAGAGTCAGAACTTTCACCATCGTCAGGAACGTACCCCGAACCGGAAGCACTGAAATCATGTCCAACTTTGTCTTCAGTTTCTTAGCCACTTTCTTGTATTTCATCGAGTTCTTCTGCTAGTGTAGCTTCAACCTCCTTCAAATTTAGTGGTCGACTATATTCTCTACGTGTTACCATGATTCTAATAAAGTAAAACGTAAAATAAACCACAATCTATAGTCCATGATCGTACTCTTGCCGATCTTATCTCAAATACAAATCGAATAAAACTTACAGTAATACTAACTATTCGTAAAATTTACGAAGTAACCGTAAATTCGCATATACGCGTACCGCTAAGTAACCGAACTCGCACTGGAAACAACCTCTCACCACGAAAAATTATGCTACACTGACTTTCAATAAGAGTAACGGCGTAAGATGTTGCCAGATTCAAATTCTAATTTTCCATTCGTAGAATTTACGAATGGTTAGTATTTAAGGGTTAAAATAAAAAATAGTTACGATTATTAAAGTAAAGAAAGTGCGCATGGTTGATTCTTACTTCAGCTTTATAACCATTTTGATTTTTCTGCCTTTGATTCTAGTCTTACTATGCCTCGCAGTAAATTAGGCGCAAAAAGACCTCCGGTCGATAAAACTTCACTAGAGGAGGCTGTATAGGATGTAGTGCTTTTAAAACACATAACATTTCAAAGACAACATCGCTCCGTTATCGCAAATACCATAGATCCGCTGGCAATGATAACTTTGAATATCGCTCAAAAATTGCAGTGACACAAACTTTTACTAGCGAAGAGGGACTTGGTTTTGTTGATTATTTAACCACAGCAGCTAAATTACACTATGGCCTCTCAAAATCTGCAACAAGAAAACTGACATTTCGTTTTGCAGCGGCTAATGAGAAAAGAGTTCCACATTCATGGACAAGAGAAGAAACTGCTGGCGTCGACTGGATGCACGGCTTTTTAAAACGCCACCCAGTTTTGTCGCTAAGTAAGCCTGAAGCAACTAGCCTCTCAAGATCAACCAGCTTTAATCACCGCTTTTTTTGATTACTTAAAGGATTGCCTAATCCGCTTTAAATTTGAACCTCGTAGTATATATGATCTTGACGAAACTGGGAACTCGACTGTCCATATTCCACTAAAAGTTTTGGCACCCAAGAGTTACATGTAACCATCTCTCATATGCTGGTGTAGTAAACTACTTGTCATCTATGTACAATACAAGCCAGATCGCACATTGCGTGTTGCCAAAACCAAGATCTGCGTCGTGTTTAGAAGCCACGGACTCATAAGTCTCGTGCGATGCTATTGTATTTTACGTTTCTTTTCCGTTTCTCTTCTTCTTGTTATGTTAAGTTAGAATTAAGAACAATAGTAGTGTTGATGTAAAGATCTGTTATGTAATACATAAAATTATTAAATAAAGAAAATAAAAATTAAAAAATCGTTTAATTTTTCCTTTTTTGAAAAAAAGCAAACACGTGGTTTGGCCCACGACCATTACTCAAGGGGGAGAAGCAAATTGGACTTCATGGACAACCTCAAGTGATGAATCACTCAACCTGCTACTGGATACCCACTTTCCAGGTAGCTCTCAATTCACGGCCAGTAGTAACCCAAACAGACCTACTGCAACCGGGACCAAAATTCATTGTCTGGTCAGAAGAGATAAACTGCTCTGGGCGCTGCATAGCTTCAAACCATACAAGTCTGCTGGTCCGGACGGTATAATACCTGCCGAGCTACAGAGGTAATCAGATATTATTCTGCCTGCGCTAGAAAATATTTTGAGGAGCTGTGTAGAACTTATCCACATTCCACTGACATGGAGAGAGGACAAGGCAGTTTTCAATCCCAAAGCCGGAAAATGTTCTCATGTTATCCCAAAGGACCTCAGACCTATAAGTCTATTATCTTTCCTTCTGAAAACTCTAGAACGACTGATTGATATCCATATTCGAGCTAAAATTGATCCAAGACTTCTGTCAATGGCTTACCATGCCTACTGTAAAGGAAAATCGGTGAAAATGGCTCCGCATTCACTGACTGGCCACATCTAACGATCCCTACAATATAAAGAGTACACAATGGTTCCTTTCCTGGACATAGAGGATGCCTTTAACAACGTAAATGCATCCGCAATCACGACTGCTCTGTCAACTCTGCAGGTAGACGACTCACTTGGGGAGTTCATCTGGGATATGCTAAAAAGCAGGATAATCAACTCCAAACTGGGTGAGACTTCTGTCAAAAGATGTGTCAGCAGAGGTACACCACAAAGCGGTGTCCTCTCTCCCCTTCTCTAGAACTTAGTAGTAAATGAACTGCTGATATACCTGGAGGCGGGTGGTAGCAGGATGATTGCCTATGCGGATGACGTGGCTATAGCCGTCTCAGGTAAGCATATTAATAGCATTAAAGAACACCTTCAAGTAAATCTCAATAGATTAGCCCGTTGGGCAGATCGCTGTGGATTGGGAATAAACCCCTATAAAGATGATCTTGTCCTCTTTTCCGGGAAATACAAAAGTCCAACTATAGACTCTCCTTCCAAAGTGTCCAAAGAACAGCACGTTTATGCATAAGCGGAGCATAGCTGCGCGATGAAAACACCTTTACTGACGAAGAATTTTTGAGCAACTTTGTTACAGATAGACCATTTTCTGATGAATCAAACAATGTAGTCACTCAAGTTGCTGAGCCGGACAACATGGAAGCAAGCAGTTTACCAGGACCTTTCAACAGCGGGGTTCTTCCCTCAAGTTCCACGTTTATAACACCAGAAGCGATAAAGCTCTTTCCAAAAGCAGCGCCACATCAGCAGAATATTCGTTGTTGAAAGAAGAAAGGAAAGACAAGGATACTCACAGACACTTCTGAAAAAGATGCCATCATATCTGCAGCCGCAAAAAAAAGGAATTTTAGATAGATCTTCCGATGATGCTGAGAACATCATGCTCCAAATACAAAACACCCATTCCAGAAGGAGATAACGATGAAAACTTCAGCGCAGATGAAAGTGTAAATATTGACAAACTTTTGAACCTTGTAAAGGCAAACAAAACTTCTTAAGAGTATAATATTGTAACATCTCGAAAAACTGTTTTCCAACTTTTTTGTAAGAATTTAATGTCAAATTTTTCTCTTTTTTGTAATGAATTGTCAGTTTTCGAATACTTTTATTTTTTCAACCGATAAAATTTAACCTAAACTTATTGCTATCGATGAAACTTGCTGTTTAATGTGCATGGTCCAAGGTACACCTTGGTATTATCCAAGGTACACTTACAAAGTGTACTTTGGACTTTGAAAACCATGTTCACTCATTTAGGTCCTGAGAAAAATTAACGATTCTTTTAAAAGATTTAATAAAGATTTAAAAAAAATAGTAAATGGGCTGTAGTTTTCAGGGTTCATCTTTATGCTGAGATAATATGGTGAGCAGTAAACATTGTTTCGGGTTTTTTGAATTCAGATTAAGTACATCGGATATATCGTGATCACCGCAGAACACCTTTTTTGGTGGACCTTCAGGAGATCGTCTGTAGGACCACACCAGATCGATATTTTTACAAATCATTAATGCGATGATAAACTTAAATGTTGTACATATAGGTACACTTTTTGTTTTTGTAAAATAAAATACTTTTTCAAAAAAAAATCATAAAAAGACGTATTTTTTCGTCTTTGCAACTGCGTATAACCCCTTAAGGAAGTGTAGTCAATAAAAAAAAAGGTGCATTATTCTTTACGAAACCTGGCTTCATTATAATTTGAATAGCAATTTGTTTTCTCTAAAAGGTTTTAAAAAACCTTACCGGGCTGATCAAACTCACATAATTGGAGGTGGAGTTGCTATTTACTTTAGCAAATCAGGTCCAGTCACATTAAGTGTTCGGATGGCGCTGAATCTTCGGACCACTATTTTATTGATATACTTGATGGCGAAATTAAATGTATTCTCGGAACTTTTTATATGCCTCCCCATATCGCGAGTTCTCGTGTTATTTCCCCAATTGTGGAAGAAATATCACACCTTGCACCAAACTTCATTCTTTGTGGAGATTTAAACATAAAGCTTCTTACTTAATCTTCTAAATCTTTTAAAACATCAATGGACTCTCTTGGGCTCTCTTTTCTAAACGTCACTAATCCTACCCACTTTAAGCCTAACTGTGTTCCGCCTTTATTAGACGTGTTTCAGTCCCAGTCTATCCAATATCGTGACTTCCGCAATGTAAATGTTGAAAGACTTTTTAGTGATTGTTTGTCTATTGGTTGGAACTCAATCTATTTGACATCAGATGTTAATAAACAAACTGACTTCTTGACTGCCAATGTTGACTACTTATTTAATAAACATGTTCCTATTAAGACTCGAGTTTTAGTCGAGTCACAGAGTTGTCCTTGGCTTTCCTATGACATTCTTAAAGCCATGAAAAGGAGAGATGTCTCGTTCCGTCGTTGGAAACGTTTTGGATGTGCGGAAATGTTTAGTGACTTTAAAGCATCCCCTAACCTTGTTACTAAACTTATTCGATCCGCTAAACTTAGTTATTATAATGACAGATTTAATTGTGATCGTTCCTCAAAGTTTTTGTGGAAAGAAGTTCGCAATATCGGTCTGAATAAGACAAGTATCTCAGTTTCGGACGACAATATAAATCTAGACGAGTTGAACCTTAAGTTCTCTACACAGATCTGACCTCATACCACTAGCCCTACGACAGCACAAAAAGACCGAGAAAATGCTTTTTCCCTGGCCGCAGTTGACATGTACTGCGTAGGAGACGCAGTCTTTTCAATTAAATGCAAGTCTGTTGGACTAGATAATATTCACCCAGACTTTATAAAAATGCTGCTTCCTCTTTTTCTTCCCTACATTACCCATATATTGTAATTGCAACTTAATTCGTGAGGTTTTTTTTTCAAAATTTGAACGTTTATTTATTAAGAGAAACATGTACAAATATCGCGCATCTGAAGCCATGACTTTTTCCCATCTTTCTGGCAATTTGTAGATCCCATCCCAAAAGAACTGCGCCGGCTTGGCAGCCAAGAATGAATCAAGCCAATTTTTGATATTCTGCTCTGATGTGAACCGTATTTCAGTGAGGGCGTTCTGCATCGACCGGAACAAACGGTAGTCAGAAGGGGCAAGGTCGGGGCTATAAGGCGGGTGGGGTAAGATTTCCCATCCACTGTTTTCCAAATAGTTGTTAACCGGAATAGCAACGTGGGGCCGAGCGTAGTCATGATGGAAAATTATTGCCTCGTGTCTGGTCGCATATTCCGGGCGTTTTTCGGCCACTGCTCTCTTCAAACGGATTAATTGTGTTCGGTAGCGTTGTCCATTGATGGTTTCACCCGGTTTTAGCAGCTCATAATACAGCACTCCCATCTGATCCCACTAAATACAGAGCATTACCTTCGCGCCATGGATATTCGGCTTTGCCGTTGATTTGGCTGGTTGGCCGGGTTTCACATATGATTTTTTGCGCTTGGGGTTGTCGTAATGGATCCATTTTTCATCACCAGTAACAATCCCATACAAAAATGACTTCCTTTTGTGGCGTTCCAACAGCATTTCGGACATGCAAAACCGCCTTTCGACGTCTCTCGGCTTGAGTTCATTCAGCTGCTTTTCAACGTTTTGAAATGGCTGCTTGAGCGACACCCAAAGATTCTGTGTGCTCTTCTTGTGTTTGGCAACAATCTTCATAGAGTAATGCTTCCAGTTCTTCATCTTCAAACTTTTTTGGCTACCCAGGACGTTCATCGTCTTCCAAGCCAAAATCAGCACTTTTAAATAGTGCAAACCACTTTTGGCACGTTCGCTCAGCTAGCGCATGTTCACCATAAACTTCCACCAAAATACGATGACTTTCGGTAGCAGTTTTCTTCATATTAAAGTAATGAAGAAGAACACTTGTTCAGGCATAAAATTCGACATATTTGAGTGAAAAGAATTTGTTGTTGTTTACGCTTCAAATGAATGACATATACTGAAATGACGTACAATGACAGTAGCTTTCCAACGCATGTTCCAGTGGAATAATACAAGTTACGCCATCTCTTAGCAAACCGAGATGGCACGAATTAAGTTATAGATCCAATATTTAACACTATCATTATGACATCTACTTACCCCTGTGCATAGAAAAAATCCAAAATCATCCCAATTCCAAAAAAAGGTACAAATTCTGAATATAGACCAATAGCTATCCTTCCCTTTTTATCCAAAGTTTTTGAATGCATTGTAAGCAACCAGATTAAATAATTTATAAAAGACAGACAGCTCTTAATCCTCTCCAGTAGAGTTTCCGGTCGGGACACAGTTGCACGTCAGCATTATTAAAAGTTTGCGAAGACATAAGACAGGCAATTGATGTCAATTATACTACTGTGATAACACTACTTGACTTTTCCAAAGCATTTGATTGTGTTAACCCTGAAATAATCTGTGATAAACTAGCGACATTTTTTAACTTCTCTGACATTTCTATTAAACTTATTTATTCATACTTGACTAATCGGCTGCAAGCCGTTTCATGTAATAGTAAACTGTCTTCGTTTCTTCCCGTTAAAAATGGTGTTCCTCAAGGATCTATTCTTGGTCCATTACTGTTTTCCTTGTTCATTAATGACCTACCGTTTCATTTATCTCATTGTCGATTCCATATATATGCTGACGATGTCAAATTCTACCATATGTACACCCTACGTGCAAATTTAGACACTCTTTTACATAAAAAAATGTAAATAAGACACCGTGGTTCCAGTTTATTGAAACGGCATGACGTGCATGTGAGTAATAACAACATGGACGAAGAATTAGAAAGATTGCGCGCAATTTACAAGAAAATGGTAGAAATAGCACAGCTTAGAAAAGAGTTATGAGAGCTGCAGTTGGAGGAATGGAGTGAGGAAGCCACTCACCCGAAGCCACTTTAGAGATGTTGAAAACATGTGTCCGTTTAGCGGATATGATAATTATCCAGCAGGCAGATGGATAGCACAGTCTGTAGAGCATGTGGAACTCTTCTGTTTAAGTGACCAGACTAAACTTATTTTCAGAAAAAGCTTACTCAATGCAAAGTTACATTTGCGATCTACAAATATTCATAGCTGGACGAAATTTAAAAATGCACAACTGAGCGAACCCAAAAAAGTTGTCACGGAAGCGGATATTTACAGCGAACTGACGGAACGAAAGAAAAGGCGAGATGATAGCACACAATAGTACGTCGCTTCGCACAACCCCATCGAAGAGGAAGACCGGATGTAGCTGATTATTAAAGGTATTTATGACACTGAACAGAATTAAAGTATATTGTATATGGGCGAGCTAAAACTAGAATTAAGAAAGTACGAGAAATTGTAAAGCACTTACCGTGATAGCAATTTTACATCAAAAAATGCCAGGACCCTTTCAACTCAAGCAAACTCATGTAAAAAATTTCCTACTCAAACAAGTAGATACTCGTAACTTACCCTGAAGGAAAATCTCGTCATCAAAATAGTGCACATCCAAGTAACAAAATGGCTGCGAAGTGTTTCAAATATGGTACTCTAGGACACATCGCAAGACATTGCAGTGTCAAACGTAGTCGAGTGTGTTTTTTTTTTTTTTTTTACCTCCAACAGAAGCTAATTTGAAAGTACAATTAGATAAGTGGGAGTTTCTTAAGAAAGAAACCGAGTTCCTCGGACACATAGTCACACTTTATGCTGTAAGTCACACTTGATGGTATAAGACAGAATCCGAAGAAGATTAAATGCATTAAAAATTACCATATACCAAAAACAAATAAACAAATGAAGCAGTTTTTAGGTCATACCGGATATCATCGAAAATTTATCCAAGATTATTCAAAGGTAGCGAAACCTATGACGATAAATCTCAAAAACATGTCAAAATGAATATCAGAGGTCTCGAATATCTACAGTTCTTTAAGAAACCTTTTTAATTATTGACCCCATTTTAGCCTATCCTTAGAAGACGTAGCAGACGAGGAAGGGCTAGCAAAAATAATTGAAAAGAAACACTTGAGAAGTCTATAAAAAGGTAATATTTAGTAATTATACCCCAAAACTAAAACAAACAATTAACAAATTTATCAATGACTATAATGTCTGTAACAGTGAAATATATGTCAGAAAGCCACCCAGACTTAACAGAATTAACCGAAACCCCAACCAAACCTCTTGAAATAATACATACATGTCGATGTATTTTATAGCCTTGAAAAATCTCTCCTCTTTACAATAATCGATAAGTTTTCGAAGCATGCATGCGCTATTAAAGTTAAGGAAGAACTTGAACAGAGTTCAAGCGAGTCCTTTGCTTCTATTTTAGTCAATTTGGACTAGTGAAAAGATAATAGTAGACAAAGAGCTACATTTTTTAATTTTTATTTTATTTATTTATTTAAACTTGCTAACACAGTAAGAATTCACTTATAAGTCTCTGAAAGATAAACATTATTGCGCTTTAATTTAGAATTAACATTTTAACTCTAGTGAAACTATTTATTAAAAGTAGAAGTAAGTTAAATTTAATATTAATGAAACTTTGTCAATTTAATATTTTATCCTTTAATTCAAAAAGTAAAATTTTGATTGAAATTGCTGAGAAGGGGAAAGGGTTTGGTGAACCTAGTTGCTCTGATTTTCAAGGAAATGTTGAAGTTCGTGTTTAACTCGTCGCGCGTCGTCTAGCTCTCGTATAAGGACTGAAACGAATAAAATTTGGAAACTTCAAAGTAAAAAAAAAAATATTTTCATAATTCATGTAAATTTTTTTTATTTGCTTTAAAACTCTATTTTTATTGGGTATATAACTTAATTCGGTACGGTTTTTTTTTTCAAAATTTGAACGTTTATTTAAGAAAAACATGTACAATAGTATTATTCAAAATATTGTCCATCTGAAGCTATGACTTTTTCCCATCTTTCTGGCAATTTATGGATCCCATCCCAAAAGAACTACGCCGGCTTGGCAACAAAGAATGAATCAAGTCAATTTTTAATATTCTGCACTTCCCATCCATTGTTTTCCAAATAGTTCTTAACCGGAATAGCAACGTGGGGCCGAGCGTTGTCATGATGGAAATTTATTGCCTCGTGTCAAGTCGCATATTCCGGGCGTTTTTCGGCCACTGCTCTCTTCAAATGGATTAATTGTGTTCGTTAGCGTTGTCCATTGATGGTTTCACCCGGTTTTAGCAGCTCATAATACAGCACTCCCATCTGATCCCACTAAATACAGAGCATTACCTTCGCGCCATGGATATTCGGCTTTGCTGTTGATTTGGCTGGTTGGCCGGGTTTCACATACGATTTTTTGCGCTTGCAGTTGTCGTAATGGATCCATTTTTCATCACCAGTAACAATCCGATGCAAAAATGACTTCCTTTTGCGGCGTTCCAGTAGCATTTCGGACATGCAAAACCGCCTTTCGACGTCTCTCGGCTTGAGTTCATGTGGAACCCAATTTCCTTGCTTTTGAATTTATCCATCTGCTTTTAGACGTTTTGAAATGGCTGCTTGAGTGACACCCAAAGATTATGCGAGCTCTTCTTCTGTTTGGCAACAATCTTCATAGAGTAATGCTTCCAGTTCTTCATCTTCAAACCTTTTTAGCCGCCCAGAACGTTCATCGTCTTCCAAGCCAAAATCACCACTTTTAAATCGTGCAAACCACTTTTGGCACGTTCGCTCAGCTAGCGCATGTTCACCATAAACTTTCGCCAAAATACGATGACTTCCAGCAGCAGTTTTCTTCATATTAAAGTAATGAAGAAGATCTCCCCGCAAAAACACTTTTTCAGGCACAAAGTTCGACAAATTTGAGTGAAAAAAAATTATTGTTGGTTACGCTTCAAATGAATGACATATCCTGAAATGACGTACAATGACAGTAGCTTTCCAACGCATGTTCCAATGGAATAATAACAATGAAACAATACAAGTTACGCCATCTCTTAGCAAACCGCAAGTTATAGACCCAATATTATATTCATTCACAATTACAAAAAATAAAAAAAATTATTGGGTTCCCATTCTTTCCTCAACTTCTTTCGAATGTCCTTCATAAGGTTGGGGACAGTTACATCCGTGGTCTTTTTGGACGCTCTTTTCCATTTAGCACCAAAATCTTTTACGCCCTTTGCACACTGCTCACTTTTCCTCAATTTAACTTTGACCAAAGCCCAATACCTTTCAATGGGACGGCACTGTGGAACATTGGGTGGATTCATGTCTTTTGGGACAAAGTCGACATTTTTAGCAACAAGAAAGCTCAACGTCATATGAGCATGGTGAGCTGAAGCTAAATCTGGCCAAAATAATGTTGAACTCTCGTGTTTGTTTAAGAAAGGAATCAACCGTTTTTTTAGGCACTCGTTAATGTACTCCTCTCCGTTAATTTTTCCCTTTGTAATAAACGATGAGCTTCTGTGTCCACATTGGCAAATGGCCTGCCAAACGAGATATTTTTACTCGAATTTTTCTATCCCAATCGATGTTGTTGA
Source organism: Volucella zonaria (assembly GCA_963966105.1). Classification (NCBI taxonomy): domain Eukaryota; kingdom Metazoa; phylum Arthropoda; class Insecta; order Diptera; family Syrphidae; genus Volucella; species Volucella zonaria. Next base: position 106,950,673 of record OZ014532.1, on the reverse strand, counting down.
TTGCAGAAGAATCTCAGCTTTAAACGAGTTGTAAAAGTGCGCACCTGGAAGAGTAGTAAAGTCGGCTTTAACATAAGTTTCGTCATCAATTGCTTTTCAGTAACTTTTTGTATTTTTTGTTTTTTTCGTGTTTTTAGACCGTTACGTTTTTTTAGATCTTTGTATCATTGTTTGTTTGGTATTACATTTCCGAGCAACATCTCTGGATGACATAGTCTGGTTTTCTACGATGGTACCCACTATTTTCCTGTCCAAATTTGTTTCATGTGCTCCACTTTTAGCTCAACATTTCTGTTTTCGCTTAACTGTCAACGTCTCCAAATATCCTTTAATAACAAAATCCACTGTACTGCTTGTTATGTTTAAATTTTTTCCGATGAAATGGTTTGGACGCGAAGTATTTTCGAGCCATTTGTCGATGATCTTTTTACGGCGTTTCTCTTGACTCATATTTTATAAATATTTTAAACCGCACCGAACTAAAATCAATAACAAACTGAAACTAGAGAATATACAGGCTAATTTGGGTACAAAATGGGATTGCAATTTTTACGCATTGGAAGTATAGCCCGTATTAAAATTTACAGATTTTATTCCTTTCAGTCCTTAGTACGTGGGAGTGTGTTGTAAAGACAGCAATATAAAACTGTCTCTCAGATGTTAAACATGAAAATCACGGAAGTAGTAAACAGGCAGATCTGCTAGATACCGGAAACTTGATTTTTTCGTATAAATACGTCGGCTGCCTACTTTTAATAAAAGCGCACGAAATTTTATATAATTTTGAAATGACATCTTTACCAAGTTTTTGGCTAGGTGTGAAACGTGGTCATATCTTTTGAGACAATATACATATCGAATGGTGGTGTTAAATGCTACTTGTAGTTTTCTTTTGCTCTCGGCGTCACATTCATGAAAAATTTCGCATCCATAAACCAGCAGAGGAATAACTAAGGCTTTGGCAAGTATAATTCTGGTTTTAGTTGGTGTACACTTTTGGGCAGTCCATAGTGTTTGAAGAACGCCATATGTTTTTCCTACTGTAGAATTTATATGGTTGTTCCACGTTAGTGGTCTGTTAAAGACAACGCCTAGATTTTTCGAAGAGTCAACGAATTCAATTTTTGAGCCGTTTAGCATTAAATGTGGGAAATAGGAAAGTTCACGAATAGTTTTAGATATAACTAAACTTTAACATTTTCTTGGATCTTAACTACTTTTTGACGACCAATTTAAATTCGTTGAAGCTCTGCATTTAAATCACTAGCGCAATTCTCAATGAGACCTAAGGGACAGCTTTGATAAATTTGAACGTCATCAGCGTAAATGTGTTTCGATGAATTCAATATCACAGAAGCTATATCATTAATATAGACTGAAAATAAGAGAGGCCTAAGATCGATCCTTGGGGAACATCTTCAGTTAAGGGAAGAGAATCAGATAGGACACCATCTATTGACACAGCCTATTTTCTCTCACTAAGATATGATGAGATTAATTTAATTGAAGAAGGAGAAATGGAAAAGTAGTGCCTTAATTTATTGATCAGAATAGAGTGATCTACCATGTCAAAAGAATTGGAAAAATCCAGTAGTAATAAGAACGTAACATTGCCATTATCCAGTCTATCTCTTATGTCTTCAACTACATTGACCAAAGCTGTAGTACAACTATGTTTTGCACGGAAACCTGACTGAACCGGAAGCAGCAAATTATTGTTCATAATAAACTTATTAAGTTGTTTATGCATAATCCGTTCACATATTTTTGAGAGAAAAGGCAGGATTGATATTGGCCTGAATTCATCACCTATAGAGTTTTTAGGAATAGGAATTATTTTTGCTAATTTCCATTGGTAAGGAAAAATGCCAGTCATAAAAACTGTATTAATGACGTGCGTAATAAACGGTAGCAATGATGGTAAAATTGTTTTAACAAAAAACGGATGAATCTCATCAATTCCTATAGCATTTGATTTAACAGACAGGAAACTTTCTATTACTTATGTCCGTATCATCCACCCTTTTGAAAGCAAAAGACGTTGCAGTTGGTAGAACAGTACCATCAAACACACAATTATCAACAGAGGCACTTGAATTTGGACTTTATAAGAACTTGCGATTTAGGTCATTACGATCGATATTAGTAGGACAACTTAACTTTTGTTTACCGACTCATAGTTCACGAATATTGTTCCATATTTTACGACCGTCGGATGTAGAACTGAAGCGGTTGGAATAAAATTGCATCTTAGCAGTTCTTATTTCACAGAAAACACTATTACGCAAGTTTTTATAGATTTGATGAAGCTCTTCCACCCGAAAACGTTTCCACCGTCGATACGCCTGATCACGTTGCAACATCAACTCTCGAATTTCATTCGTGAACCACGCTTTTGTTCTGTGTCTTACAATCTCTCTTCTGATTTGAATGTATGTATCAAAAAGAAGGTTGATGTTTTTATTGATGAAATCGATTTGTTCATCTGGTGAGGGCATACAATAAATGAGGTTCCATGGGATAGAATTAACATGCTGTTCAAGAGAAGGCCTATCAAAATTTTTAAAATCCCTATACATATAATTTGATGTGTCTACGCAATCACCAATATCAAAATCGTATGTAAGAAACAATAAGTCGTGTTTAGAAAAGGCTGGTGCAGCAACTTGATCGTAAAGTAATACCTTGTCGGTATTATTTACAAAAAACACATCTAATAGGGTGCTGGAGAAGCTGGTGATCTACCGGTTGTAGATTAAATGATTGCATGTTTTCGATTAAGAGACTTTCACACAACAAGTTGCTATTAAAATCACCGCAAATAATTATATTAGTTGAGCATGTCGACACCTCTTCAACTACTTCATAAATGGGTGTCAAGTCAATATTTCGATTTGGCCTATACACAACACCTAAGCAAATAGTTCTTTCGCCGCGTATAATTTGTGCAAAAAAATACTGAACAAATGACCCATTTGGCGAGCGACATTTCTGTTTACAAAACACATCATTCTCTCTCATTCAAATCCATTTGAATAGTAGTGAAATAGTATGAGAACCTAACGACGCATTCTGAAAAGAAGAAACCTCTTCCCTAGAGCAACAACATTTCATTGAAAGGGGTATATGAAATAACATCAGGCAGATTTCAAGAGGAAAAAAAAAGGAAAAAGTGAAAAAAAGTGACAAAAAGTAGCAAAAATAAAAATTTAACAAAAAAAAAAGAAAGAAAACTAGCAAAGCAAACATTTCAAAGCATTACCACTAAATTTCTTTTGCGGCAAAACATACGAGTAGAACTCTAATAGTAATCACACATCAAACGTCAAACGATTACATAACACAGTAAATGAACATATCAGACTTCTTAAGCATGCTGAAATTAACAACGAAGGAACGGTCGAAGACAAAATAATAAGCATAATCACATTTTATGACAATACGATACGATAGACGTTGTGAATGTCAAAATTCACGAAGACGAATACAAAGATATCCGTAATCGTATCCTAGGAAAGAAGCAAACGTTGATAAATTAGTTAAATGCCAATAGGCACGACATTCCTTTAAAAGATGGAAAGAATTTTCGAAAAGAAATTAGAGGTGGAAAAAACCACTCTAAATATTGAAAAGACCAAACGAAAAAAGTCGACGAAGACCATTTACAAAACCAAAGAAATTTACTATAAAACATACAGATTAAAACAAAAAAGAAACATCAAACCAATAGAGGCCTATATTAAAATATTCGTATATCCTTTTACATTATATGCAAATTCATAAACATCAGCCTGGCACAATCAAATATCCCGTCCATTCTGAAAACAGCTGTAGTAAGGCCGATTTACAAAGGAGCAGTTAAAAGTCAGCTCAGCAACTATAGACCGATATCGATTCTTCCGGTACCTAATAGAAAAATGTCTCGAAAGTGTAATCACTGAAAGAATAAAGAGTTTTATGGGAAAACATTCCCTGATCCATAAAAGTCAATATAGCTTTCAGAAAAACAAAAGTAAAAGCAAATTGTTAGCTGAATTCGCAAATTGTGTCAACCAGAGCTTGAAAAATTGTCACCACGTTCACCTTAAACCACAAAACCCTAATAGAAGCGCTTTAACGTGTTGGTATACGAGGACTTATTTATTTTATTTATTTATTTGTTTATTTCATTGCACACTTATACTATAAATAACAATATTATAATTACAAAACAATTTAGGAATGAAATAATGCAGAACATTCTGTTGCCTGATGGACAAGTGACGAATGTAAACTTATAAAATAGTAAAAAAATAAATTCAAAATGTTGATGGGGAAAAAACACTGTGAATATTTGCCAAAGAAGAAAAGAAATAAAGCAGAAAATCCAAACAGATGTTACAAATAGGTTAAGTTAACGGTTCAAAAGTTTATTCCATATTCGTGTAATTAAAAGAAAAAAAAACATTTTTTAACATTAACTAAAAATACTGTTTTTACTCTTTCGCATCTAATGTTATCAGGAAGCAAGTTAAAAAGACGAGGTGCAACAACAGAATAAAACGTAGAAAAGTGCGATTTTTTAACTACTGGTACTGTTACAAAATTCCTGGTGTTATTACGCAAGTTATAATCTTCATATGTTCTAACCTGATAATGACAAGATTTCTCAAAGAATATTTTTAAAACTTTATAGCAGTAACATATAATATAAGTGTCTTAAAGGAAGAAATTCGAGGTTCCTAAAAAGTTCTAAGCTATGCGTTGTACGACTCACTTTGCAGATAATTCTGACTGCATGTTTCAACTTAGTTAACAAGGGTTGGATGTGCGTGTAATAAGCCCAACCCCAGCAGGATAACCCATACTGGAATTTCGATTTTAGTAAACCATAGTAAACTAGCTTTAAGATAGATGTATTACAATACAACTGTTTTACTACTCTATTCATATACTGTTTCAAATAATTAGTATGATCCTTCCAACTAAGTTTACGGTCTAAAATAATACCCAAATATTTAAATTGTTGAACTCACTCAATATCGTAGCAGGAATCACAACATTTAGTGATGTAATCAAAACTAATCGAATTCTGCAAACAAAAGATTAAAGGCAAACGTGTACAATTCGGGCTTTGGTAAGATAACGAAAAATCTTGATAGTCCATGCTTCTGATATTAAAAAACATAAGCTTAGTTTTCATGCTAATTACAATTTTGTGATGACTGAACCATAATCTCAGTAATTCAAGATCGTAATTTACATCCATAAAAATATTAAAATTATTGCTATGAGAATAGAATATGGCAGTATCATCAGCAAACGCAGAAATTTTTCCTTTAAAAGTTTGACTAAACAGAAAGTTAACATAAATCAAAAACAAAATAGGACTCAAAACCGATCCTTGTGGAACACCTATATTTATAAATTTCAACGAGCTAAAAGACTGGTTTTACCAACTGCTTTCGATTTGCTAGGTAAGAAGCAAACCAGTTAAAAACAAAGCCTCGAAAGCCCGCATTATACAGTTTATTTAAGTGTGGTGGTGTAGTCTACTGTATCAAATGCCTTAGTTATATCTACAAATAGAGCTGCTCATCTTTTGGACAAATTTATATTATTGTATTATAAATTTCTCCGTTTCTGTCGACATACCACTTCTAAAGCCAAATTGACAGTTGTTGAAAAAATTCGTCTTACTTAAACACGAAATAATTCTTGATTTCATACCTTTTTCCAGAATTTTTGAAAATACAGATAATAGAGATATAGGCCGATAATTATCTATGATCTGAGTATTACCTTTTTTGTGGAGGGGTATTACTACAGCTGTTTTCAGTGTTTGAGGAAAAATACCATTTTTAACACTAAGGCTGATGTCAGAGTGGCCGCGATAAGCGATGCGATGCGAGAAGTGATAATATTCGCTGCGAGCTGCAAAAAGATCACATGTCACAGTGAAAGCTTTCAGCAAAGACAGAAATATTGCGAGTGTTCTGATTTTAGTCTTAGTCGCAGTCATAGTCGTAATGGATTCGGATGAAGAATTTTTTGCTTCAGCAGCAGTGTTAAATGTTGTGATGAAAAAAACACAAACGGGATCCATCCACTCAATCAAAACCGTTTGGAAGACGAATTTCAGACATTGCATACGAATTTAAGGCAGTTCCCAGAAAAATTTTTTAATTACACCCGAATATCAATAACTACTTTTGACTATATTTTGGAGAAAATTAATAGTAAGTTGTGAAAAATGTTGGACAAATTTTGTTCCTCACCCCATAACGCCTTGTGGAAAACTGATAATAACTTTGAGGTAACTTTGTGTTGTACACATTTATTTATATTTATTACTTTACGTTGTGTATTATAGTGTGTATTTATATTTAATTATTTGGGGGCTGCATCATCTGTATTACCCTCATCAAAATGAGGAAAAACAATCTTTTGAATTTCCATTCTGCAAAGAAGTTTTTTTCGCATATCCATATTTTTCATATATGGCAAAAGGGTCTCAAAAAACAATAAGTCATCGTCAGCCTTTGATACACTGACTTTCTTTTCCAATAATTTAAGTTTCTCCTTTTCAATTTCAATTTTTCTTTTTTGGAGTAAAAGACTCTCTTCATCAGCCAACACAATGTCTTGCGAATCTTCAAACTCTGGAATACTTAAACTACTATTGGAGCAGCCGGCCACCAAATTGCCAAACGATTGCCTAGGCTTTATTTGGTCTTTAAAAAACATTAGTGCCTCAAAATGTGGCCATGAGGAATAATGATCAGCATAAGGTCCACAATCTCCTGACTTTTCTATCGGCCTCTTTTTATATTCATTTCGAAACTGGTAACGAAGATTTTTCCACTTTTTTTTTAAACAGTCCTCTGAAAGTTAATAAAAAAAATGTAATGAAAAAAAAATTAACTAATTGCAGGTATTTAGCAACGGGGGCTACGTTTGCATCATTGGCATATTCATTTAAAATAGGAAGGACTAAAGTCTCTGTTATTGTCAAGGAAACCGTCGCAGCACTTTGGGAGGAGTTGCAGCCAAAGCATATGCCACAGCCTACAAAAGAAATGATTAGTCAGATAGCTGACAAATTTTGGAAATTGTGGAACTTTCCGAATTGTGCTGGGGCTATTGATGGGAAACACATTCGCATTCCGTGTTCACCGTGGAAGGACTAAAGTCTCTGTTATTGTCAAGGAAACCGTCGCAGCACTTTGGGAGGAGTTGCAGCCAAAGCATATGCCACAGCCTACAAAAGAAATGATTAGTCAGATAGCTGACAAATTTTGGAAATTGTGGAACTTTCCGAATTGTGCTGGGGCTATTGATGGGAAACACATTCGCATTCCGTGTTCACCTCATTCAGAATCTATGTTTTACAATTACAAACAATTTTTCTCAGTGGTTCTTCAAGAAGTAGCTGATGCTAATAGTAAATTTATTGCTACTGAAGTTGGAGGAAACAAAGTGATGGTGGAACATTTAATGCATCGCAGCTTTATCGACAACTTAAATCTCGACAATTTATGCCGCCGGATACTAATTTGCCTGGAACAAATATTAAAAAGCCCCATGTTTTTGTAGGCGATGAAGCTTATCCACTATTGAACACGCTTTTGAGGCCATACTCAAGCCGCATTATTAATGCTGAAAAAGAGTATTTCAACAGTCGACACTCTCGAGCGCGCAGGTGCATTGAATGTGCTTTTGGAATAATGACTTCCAAATGGCGTTTGCTCTGGAAGCCAATTGAAACGGATCCTGATTTCGTTGATTTTATAGTAAAAGCTATTTGTATTCTTCATAACACAATTATTAATCTTGAAGGAAGTCCCAATGTCCATCGACACACACACACACGCATTGAAAATAATGGAAGTGAAGAGGCATTTCATCCTATTAATTTAAGAACAGGACAACTAGTTCGAGATGCTTTTTGCAGTTTTATATGTACACATGGGCTATAATATTAAATATCCACAAATATAAATAAATACAAAACTTACTTGATATTTGCAAAGTTTCTTCAATTTCCTTCCAATTTTTTTCTATGAAATACTTCAACACCTCCAGCTGAATACGAATTATTACAATTTGTAACAAAAGTGAAATTTGGAATTGCATAATCCGAGATTTTTTTTTCAAAAATCCAAATTTCAGAAAGAAATATTAGATCAGGTAAATGTTCAAGAGATGCAAAATCAGTAAAAAATGTGTCAAAGTTAGTTCTTAGGCTACGAATATTCTGATGAATTATTGAAAAGCCTGTACTATGTTATTATTGTTTGGATGTTCTATACAGAGACAATTAGGTTCATGTAAGTTCTTATTCACAAAATATTGAGGATTCTGAGCAAAATTTGAATTATTTGACATGATGAGCAATTATACGAACGCAAAACAAAAAAACTTTTAAGTTTCAAACTGGAAGAAGTCCACAAGATTACGAATAATAATAGCTTTCTCGCCTTCGGTTTTCCTAATAAGAGCAGTACGATTTCTGACCCAAACAAACTTAAATTTATTATTATGTTTGAGTTCATTTGCCTTTCTTAATAATGATCTTGAATACGCCGAGAGGGAGTCATTTATGTCCGTAGATCCTGTTGATGTTGCGGTTGCTGCTGCCACTGGCGTTATCAACATGTTGCGCAACACCATAAATGTTAGAGGAAGAAATGTTTTTCACCTGCTATATCATTGTTGTTGCACTCAGCTCCAATGAGACCCGTAAGTAGAATTGACACTTTCTCCTTAGCATTTTTGTTAGAGACGTCTGGTATGCCAACCATGTCAACAGAGCATTGTAACTCTCTTTGCTCGATGATGTTAAGCTTTGATTCCAAAAACAAAACCTTTTGGTTCAGTGAACAATTTGACTTTTCGAGAGAACTAATTTTTGACATTGCTTCCGCAACAATCTGTTGGAGTTTAATGATCTCTGCAAGAAGCATTTGATTTGTAGCCGTATCGCCCGCATTGTGGGAGTCATGGGCACCGGCCGAAGGGATTGATACGAAGTCTTTCATGCTTACCGAAGACGTGCTAGCAGAGCCACTGTTGAGAATAGAGCCAGTTGCAGATGGAGTATTGGAGGTAGTGTCACGCTGCAGAGTAATGTCAGACTCGGTTAGATGAATACGCTTATCGGATAAAACAGATTTTCTCCTCAGAGCGACACAGCTGTTACATTTATGTATTTGGCCGTTTTTTTTCATTGAAATCAATCTCTTTTTTTCCAAGTTTCGCGCACTTTGCATGAAAAAATACAGAGCAAGTGCTACACTGGATTTTTAACTAAAGTCTATCGACTTTTAGTTTACAAATATCGCACGACATTATTTAAGACTTTGTATTAATGTTATTAAGCACTTGTCAAAATGTTGTTAGTAATCTGATATTTTAAAGATCTAATTTAAGCTTAGAATTGAGAAAACTTAAGAGAACTCGCGGATGTGTGTGTCACCATCAACACTCAAGCCCGCACCATGGTGGACTAATGGTGGACTGGTTAATCGATTATCTGTGTAACAGACTATTTTCCGTGAAAATCAGCAAAGTACAGAGCGTAAGAACAAAGGTGGAATATGGTGTGCCACAGGGATCGAAATTAGGTCCAATCCTTTTTATCTTGTACATTAATGAGTTTCTTCGCTCTTTTAAGCAGAGCACACCGTTTGCTTTCGCCGATAACACAGCAATCGTGGTACACCACAGGTCGCTGGAAACGGCGACAGCAATAATGCAGGAAGAGTTGGTCAAATGGTGCCACGATAACGGCTTAGTGATTAATGCGCTGAAAACCAAGATGATACACATCCGCAATCCCAGTTTCATATCAACACAAGTTCCAGTATACCTGGGAAATGATGCATGTCCTAGTGTCAATACAGAAGTCATCGAAGTTGTTGACAGCTATAAATATTTAGGAGTCGTCGTAGACTGTCACTTCTTATGGAACAAACAGATTGATAAGTGACGCATGGATTTAAAGAAAACCACCTATGCACTAGCCCATTTGAAATATCACGCTACGGTGCCCGTTTTGAGGCAGGTGTACTATTCACTAATTGAGTCTAAACAGCGGTATGGTGTTCTTACTTGGGGCAACGCGGCGCCATATCCAAAAACTCCAAAAACTGCAAAAATGCGCATTGAAACACAGCAAATCTATGAATACTAGAAACAACGACATTAGCTTCAAAGTCCTTAAAGTAGAAGACATTTTTAAGATGACGCTCACTTTGGAACACTACGACGGCATACGTTTTATTCGGCCAGTGGATCATGAAGTGAATACTAGACGATGGGCCCAAGCTATGCTGCTAGTATCAAAGATTTGCGAAAAATATGCTAGAAGACAACTCCTACATAGCGTTGCGGCAACAGTCAACAACAACAACCAGCATTCCGGAATTATTTGAAGACTGATTGACCAAAATACAGAGGAATACTGTCAGAAACACTATCCTCTGAGCTCTCAAGTCCCCTGTGTGACACCAACGAGTTGGACATGAAATAAATTCACCCTAGCTCTCAACCAGGCTATGGCTGATACTTCCCTTCTTATTCAATTTAGAGGCAAGAAAAAGCGGCACTGGTGGACATAAGCACTGTGACCGCTTAGAAACATTTGCAGAAAACTTTTTAATCTAGCCCTGAGCACACGAAAAGTGACTGACGAAATCACAGAAACCCCCCAGGCATCGTGGCTAACAAAAATGCCTTCTTCAAATCCTACGATGCCTAGCTGTTTCAAAAAAACAGTGCACAAATAATTTATTTGGCCACGCTAATATTCTTAATACATATATTAGGAATCCTCACAGAGAACATCGATTACACCATAACTGAACTTTAGTTTGACAAAGACTTCCATGCTAGCTTCACTTTAGGTCCTTCTGGAAGGAAGATGCTTTCATGGAGGACTAGTCAATCCATCTCTACACAGATGGATCTAAAACCGATAGCGGAACTCGTGGCGGTGCTTTCTATAAGTCTCTCCAGGCGGAAATTTTGGCGATTAAAGGAGCTCTGTCCTGGCTGAAGAAAAACGTAATATCTGCAAACGATATCCGCATCTTTTCGGACAGTCAGGCCGCTATCAAGTCCATGGACTCAGTTACCTTAAATTCTAAAACCGCCCTTGAATGCCGATCATCTCTTACGGAGCTGATTCAGGATAACTTCTAGGGATTTCACTTGAGAAATTTATGGTTTCACCAAAAAGTGTTGAATTTTCAAGTTTGCCCAATTTTCTTCTCTTGGTGAAGGCAACTATCTTGCTCTTTTTGAGGTCCTCATTTAAGCCGACTTTCCTGCACCAGTCAGTAACTAGGTCGAATGCACTCTGCAAGGGTTCTCAGATAGTTCTTATGCATTTGCCTCTGACAAGGACATCAATGTCATCAGCGTATCCTTGGACATAGAAACCATCGTTGCCGAGTATACCGAGCAGCTCATTTACTACGATGGACCATAGAAGGGAGGAGAGAACACCACCTTTTGCAGCCGTGACGCTGATTCTGTCAGCCCCAAATGGAACATATGTTGTCAATTTTCCTAGTTGAAACACATATTGATTTTTGTGAAGCGGATTCCTATATAGTGGACCGTCCCAGATATATCCTTCACGTATTTTTTCCATTTTTTTTTTTTTAGGAAAATCGAGGTGAGGCTTATACAAAGGTCTGTATAAATGGGGTAGCTCAGTTGGTCTACTACATGCTTTGAGTATGTACTTAACCGTATGTAATCGTAGGCAAAACTGGTTCTGAATATGTTTATGAGAAGCGGGGTTATATGTATAATATCTTTTCGGAGGAGTGCTGGGGCGATGCCATCTTCACCAGGCGCTTTGGATGGGTTTTAGTTTTTAGTTTTAAATGCATTTTTTTATTTTCTAAATCATTAACTCTTACATACTAACAAAAAAATGCTTAAATGCTAGCTTAAAATTACTTAACAAACTTATACTAACTTACTGGCCCCACACAGGCACTCTAAGCTACTCTAAATTCTTATATCTATGTCTTTCGACTTTGTTTACATTTTACTGAAATATATATTTTGTATACTTAAGGCTAAGAAAAAAATTGTTAACAAAAACTTAGCATATGGACTTAATTTTCTATAAAACTTAATATCTAACTTAAAATAAACCTTAGTCTACGTAACCTACATACACAATATACACACATATATATAATACACAACTATATACATATATTAGTATATACCTTTGTATATATTTCTTAAATGCTAACCTAAACCTATGTAAGCTGGCCATCGCTATTCACAGAGCAAATAGATTGGTCAGCTCTGCCCCATTAATGAGGCTGGTCAGTAACTGACGGAAACGACGACGAAACATCTTCTCCATCATTCAACCACCAGAAATGCTGGTGCTGCCGAACGACATCCCTCTTATCGCGATTCCCCACCGCCCTACTGAACCTGAGAAGATCCACACTGCCATGTGCGACGTCTCTGCTGTAGTTGAGTCGCCTGTCCCCAGCTTTCCGAGCGACATGGAAGATTAACGGGACCGCTGATCTATCCTGGATCAACCCTATCTGATCTAGGTAGAGGAATGCTTCCGGTGGAACGAAGCCATCATAGCGCACACTCTCGTGGTAAAGGTAATTGGGGTAGTAAGCCCCAGATATCAGGTTATTCGTCGAGGCCATTGCTCTTGCGATGTGCCTTCGAGTGAGCTTAATTACGAAGTTGTCCATTCGTATTAGGTTCGCCCTGTTGTAAAGGACCTCATTATGATAAAATTTTTTGTACTCCGACTCTGGTGTTCTGTACAAGCGAAGGCAAGCCCTCTCAAACACCCGAATCTTTTCCATTAAGCTCGCTCGTACATTGAACCACACGGGGCACCCGAATACCAGCATGGGCCTGATAAGGGCCATGTAGCAGATTACCTTTACCCTCGCATCGAGTTGGCTGCTATAAAACAGTCTCTTTGTAAGGGCAAAAGCGCCTTTGGCTCTGGCCAGAGCAGCATCTGCATTTTTGTCAAAATACAGAAACTGATCTAGCCAGATCCCAAGGTATCTGAGTACATTTCGACAGGCAAGAGGCTGTCCGTGTTGTCCAATGATCGAGAACATTCGCCAATTTTTTCTGGTATCGCTAGAGGCTCCAGACAACGGCGTCCTAAAGAGAATGGTTTCCGACTTCTGAAAGTTGATTTTCAACTTCCAGTCAACGCAAAATCGTCTTATCTTATCGAAGTCACGCTGCAAGAGAGTATTAATGACCTCGATTCTTGGACCTGTTCTGTACGCTATCAAATCGTCTGCGTACGCAATAGTATGGGGAAGTGAACCTATCAAGTCGCTTGTATAAATATTGAATAGGATCGGCGAATTGACCGCGCCTTGCTGAAGACCATTTTTAATTTGAAATATTCCAACAGAAGTCACATCGCCATTTTTCACGATGAACTGTCTGTTGGTTAGCATATTATAAAGAATATAGAAGAGTGGTTTACTGATCCCCAGCCTAGTCAGCTTATAGAAAAGACCCTCTAACCATACGGTGTCGAAGGCCCTCTCCAAGTCAACGAGGCAGGCACCAGTGCATTGGTTTTTGCCTTTATTGCATTTAGACGCGGCATGTGAGATATCATGTCCCGCCTTAAAACCGAATTGATTATCCGGAACTATATGTTTGTCCTCAACCCATCTAGACAGAGCTCTATTGATTACTTTTTTAAACACCTTACTGATATTCGGAAGGAGACTTATCGACCGGAGATTCGCCGCATTGGATATATCCTTTCCCTTTTTGGGGATAGGTTGCACCACCGCCGTTTTCCAATGCGCTGGATAATGTGCATTATTCATTGCATTATTAAACAGGGTGGTGTAAATGTCCACCGCTTCTAGAGGAAGATGTCGAAGCACGATGTTCGGAATACCATCGGTCCCCACTGATTTCTTAGCCCTCATTGTGTCGAAGATCTCATGGAGCTCTTCCTTCGAAATGAACGGGGGTAGGTGACCCTCTCTGGTGATGACATTATTTGCCATATTTTCTTCGCTGAACCGGGTGAAACCAGAGCCCTCGGATCGCCAGTTCTCTACTCCATTTCGAATGAAGAAGTCGTGCACCAAGACGCGATTGTCCAGGTCATAATTAGGTCCAATGGTATCAGTGGCCTTGTATATTTCCTGGAAAGTCGCCCCTATGGCTTCAACCTTCTCCTGTAGATCCTCGATCACAAAGAAGTCGTCATCATCAGCGGCCTCATTTGGATCAATACCTGCTATTGTCAGTAACCGTTCGTTGTCTGTTGTCCGCGCTATTTTAAGACACTGAAGGTCGATTTGATTTTTCCTCCGAAATAGTTTGTTTATTTGCGGGAACATATTCGGGTTGCTGGTGGCGCTTTGGATGGGTCCAATGCATTGATGGCCCATTTTATTTTGCCTTCATGAAAGATTTCATGTGACCTCTTCCAGTCCTCTATGGCTGATACCTTGATCCTTCTCTGTAGAAGAATTTCACGAGCAATGGTTGTGGTGGTGGGATTTGGAAAGAGAATTTAGGCTAAGAACTGTAGCGTCCGTAGACAGCGCCATCTAAATAAATAATCCACCAACGCCGAATTTAAATTTCTGCCACCTTAGAGCATTTCATCCCAATACAGAGGCCAGAAACTATATATTTTGATGTTTTTTCATCACCATTGGACCTTTACAACAGCAAATATGAAGGTCGTAATTCAGTTGACGTAGGTGCTATCCATATTTACCTGCAATTCATTTTCAACCAACTTCCATTTACCAAATTCTTCTCAATCACTCTGGGCTTTCATTTTGCGCTAAAAAAAATTTATCTACCGCTGGCAGCAAGGTACAGGTCGAACTCTGTTCAATCTCCTTTTGCTCGCTATTGAACGCACCTTCGTTAACGTGTTCTATTTGCTTCAATTTCCTTGGAAACATTCTGATTTGAGAAGAGCCTGGTAGATTCAACAAGGATTCTAGCACACCGTACTAATATATTCATACTGTGTTTTGCAATATGCATTTGCACATACCGCGTTTGCCTTTCAAAATCAAGCAAAAAAAAAAAGGAAACCATAACGACAATCACGTAGTATTCGTTTGCGTTATATTCCTGCTAATATTTCCAAATACGCAAGACAATTCCATTCCAAGTTTCACTTTGAAAACCTGACCACTTGCAGTTAAGAATATTTCAAACAATTCCTAACAAAGAGCTACTAATAAAAATCAAGCTGTAATTAAATCCACTGCCATGCCCTTAGGCTAAACATGGACTCGCTTTGTCACAAAGGGATCAAGAGTCCTTGACCTAAATGAGCACAACATACAAATCCAATTAGGAAATAGAAAAGTGACTATAATAACCTATTTTATATTAGATGTGGTCAATTATCCTTACCCAGATTAGTATCTGTCTATTAGTGCGGATGTAGGGATAAATGGTACTAGTACGGACACTGGTAGTATTATGGTGTTGCTGTGAATAATTTTATTAAGACTGAAGGGAACCCTTCTCTGATGCAAATTACTTCCTCGGGGCTGATTAGTTATTAATGGGAAATCTTTATGTAAAATTCAGCTTCAGCCACACAATTTGGGTAAAAAATTTCGATGCAATTATACGAGTATTAATCCAATTAATTGATTTGTGCTTTTAGTATCCGAGCGTTGGGAAATCAGAAGACACAAGCAAGTCCTTGGGGAATTGCTTCATTAGTAATCGCTGCCTTGCTTTTAGAATATTGACTAAAAATTTAAAACTTAAAAGGGAAAAGCCTGTTAATCTTGTTGAGTATACGAGTACTTGCGCATTATTAGAATTATATCTTTTACTCGCACTGAATGCGGTCTTCAAGAACACAGAAACTGTGTATCCCTGGGGAAGAAAGAACAACTCTTCCTTTTGTGAATTCAACATAAGCACTTACTTACTAATTTAAGTGGCGCTACAATTCGGGGTGAACCTGGGCCTCAATTAACAAGACTTTCCGGTTAGCTCGGTCCTTGGCTAACTGCCTACAGTTTCGAACTCCAAATCGGTTGGAATCTGCTTCCATTTGTGTGCGTCACCTAAGGCGAGGTCTTGAAGACTCTGCGGGCCGGACCGTTGGTGTCCATATGCCCTACGTGTCCTCGGCATATCAGGAGGCTGATTCACAATTTGTTGACTAGATCAATGACGCTGTACAGCTCGCATAGTTCGTCCTTGAATACGAAGGTTGTCTGAAAAGTTTCCGCAACGTAAACAATAATAGCTAGTGAATGCTAGTTATGTATCTTTTGACAGTTACTTACCGAAGTTTCAGTCATTTTGGACGAGCAGTTTTTAGTTGGCAGTCGTTTGAGTGAGCCGATATGAGTGTTTTTTGTGAAAATGGAAAAAATTGACTACTTACTTACTTACTTAACGGGCTCCAGACCCGTGGCAGAGACTCTGCCTGAGACACTTCAGCCTTCTATCCTCTACGATCCCGGGCACGTTATCTAGACCAAGCGCTCTGGCATCCGCGATAGCTTGGTCTTTGAAACGTAGGTTCGGTCTTCCTTGTCGTTTCGAACCAGTGGGCTGAGATTCGAAGATTCTCTTAGCTGGAGCATTGTTGTCCATTCGCTCGATGTGGCCGAGCCAATGTAGTCGTCGTATTTTGGCTTTTTGGACTACATCCACATCTTGGTATAGCTCATAGAGTTCGCCGTTGTATCTTCTCCTCCATTCGCCCTCCTCGCACACAGGACCAAAAATCCGTCGAAGAATTTATTTTTCGAAGGAGCCCAGAAATAGCTCTTCCTTCCTGCTTATCGTCCAGCACTCGGCGCCATACAGTAGAGCTGGCAGAATAAGGATTTTGTAAAGCGTACATTTCATCCTTCAAGTAAGGAGTTTTGAACCCAATTGCTTTGCCAAACCGAAGTAGCAGCGGTTTCCTATGGTAATTCTTCGTCGGATCTCCACTAGGGTGTCGTTCGTGGAGTTCAAGTTTACTAAGAGGTAGATGAACTCCTTAACTACCTCGAAATTGTTGCTATCAATAGAGACGTTTTGTTTGTTGATAGCATGTACTTGGTCTTGTCCTCGTTTAATTCCAGGCCAACGAATTTCGCCTGTTCTTCAATCGCCGTGAAAGCCTCTATTACGATACTGATATGATATCAATATCATCCGCATACCCCAGGAGCTGGACAGACTTGTTGAAGATAGTGCCTTCCGTGTTGATACCTGCCCTGCGCACTATCTGCTCTAGGACCTTGCCGAAATCCGATGTAGTTTGAAATATTTCGGAGGAGCTACTTCCAAACTGCACGTTGCAGTGCGTGTTTTCCAGTGTTACGCGACACAACTGGATCAGTTTTGCCGGAATCCCGAATTCGGCCATCGCCATATAAAGTTCCTGACGATTAATGCTATCATATGCGGCCTCGAAGTTGATGAAAAGGTGGTGAGTCTCGACTTGAAATTCGTTGGTCTTTTCCAGGATTTGCTCAGCGTGAAAATTTGGTCTATAGTCGATCTGCCGAGCAGGAAGCCACACTGGTACGTACCGATTAGTGTGTTGCAGATCGGTTTGAGACGTTCACACAGTATGTTGGATAGGATCTTATATGCGACATTAAGCAGGGATATGACAGGATAGTTCTTGCAAGACATAGGATCGCCTTTTTTGTAGATGGGGCATATGGAGCTGATAGTCCAGTCGTCGGGCATACTTTCTTCCACCCATACTTGGATGATGATTTGGTGTATGCGCCCTACCAAAACATTGCGAGCTCGGCTGGTAAGCCATCAGAGCCTGCAGCCTTGTTGTTCTTAAGCTTTTTTATAGCTAAGCCAACTTCTTCTATACTAGGTGGTGAAACTGGTTCTTCATTGACTGGATGTGGGTTCTCTTCTTGCCCTATCACTCTCTCTACATGATGCCCATTTAGCAGCTGCTGGAAATGCTGCTTAAACACGTCTACTATTGCCTGTGCCTCGGTGCCTAGGTTTCCTTCGGTGTTTGGAAGAGCTTGTATTCCGGTTTTGTAGCCAGCAGCCAGTTGCTTGGCTGTCTTATAAATCCTCCGGATGTTGTTTAGATCACGAGACTCTTCGATCTCCCTGAGCTGGGATGCTGCGTAAGCCCTCTTTTTTCTACGCAGGATCTTGTTCTCTTCCCTCCTCCTGGCTCGATACTCCACCCTTGCTGGCCTTGTTTTGCGCTGCAGCATTTTCTTGTGTGCATCTTCTGTCACCTTTTCCTGTAAACGCATTCATCATCATACCACGGGCTCTTTGTCTGGGGTGGCTGGTACCCTAAGATGGTTTCGGCTTGATGATATCGCGATACTGGCACCACTGATGGGTAGCGTCTGTGGTAGGGGAGTGCACAGTGGAGAGTTTCTCACTCAGGCGCTCTCTGTAGTTTCTGGCTACTCCAGGTGTTCCTGGAGTAGAGCTCTGAATTTAGGAGCAACAAGAAAGTGGTCAGAGTCATCATTTGCTCCTCGGAATGTGCGCACGTCGAGGATTTTGGATGCGTGCCTGGTCGATTTGGATGGCGGTTCGACCGCCAATATCGAGCTGTTATACAATTCTTGTTTTTGAGAGGCAATACGCCTACGCAAATCAAAAATGAGTTGGACCCTGAGTATGGGGACTCTGCACCATCATTTACCACAGTGAAATTTTGGGCAGCTGAATTTAAACGTGGCCGTACGAGCTTGGGAGATGATGAACTTTCGGGACGTCCAAAAACTGCAACCACTGGCGATAACATTGCTAAAGTTCACCAAATGGTGTTAGACGACCGCCGAGACAGTAGAGGTTATGAAAACGTCCAAAGAACGTGTTTGTTACATATTAAGTCAAGATTCAGGCATGAGAAAGCTGTCCGCTCGTTGGGTGCCGCGTTTGCTTACGTTAGACCAAAAACGTGTTCGAATGAACATTTCCAACGCTCTGTTGGCGCAGTTTAGACGCAATAAATCTGAGTTTTGGCGCTGATTAATTACTTTAGATGAAACTTGGATACACCATTATACGCCCGAAACAAAAATTCAGTCAAAACAGTGGACTGCAAAGGGCGAGCCGGCTCCAAAAAAAGCAAAAACTGTTTTTGCGACTGGGAAAGTGATGGCGACTGTTTTTTGGGATAGTAAAGGAGTTATCTAAATCGATTATCTTCAAAAAGAAAAAACCATTACAGGAGCATACTACGTATCATTACTTGCCAAGCTGTTTGCAGAAATTGCAGAAAAACGGCCACATTTCCAGAAAAAGAAAATCCTGTTTCACCAAGACAACTCGCCGTCTCACACCTCACCGCTTGCCATGGCGAAAATCCATGAATTACGGTTGGAACTGCTTGACCATCCGCCTTATTCACCAGATCTAGCGCCAAGCGACTTCTTTTTGTTCCCTCATCTAAAAACTGCGGTCGGAGGACAGAGATTTTCCTCAAATGAGGAGGCAATCACCTTCGTGAACAATTATTTTGCAGAGAAAAACGCCAAGTACTATTTCTACGAGTTAGGTGGATGGGATCATCGCTGAGAGAAGTGTGTAGAGTTACATGGAGACTATGTTGAAAAATAAAAAAAAAATTTGAGAAGAAATGTCTTGTATCATTGTTTGGTCGGAAACTTTTCAGACAATCCTCGTAGTCCCCGTCAACGCAAACGGGAGCGAGTATTTTTTGATGGATCTTCATGCGCTTTCAATAGAATTCTGTGCCATAAAGTGGGACTTGGATGATCAGGGTCTTATATTGAGACTCCTAAGTTTCCCGGGATAGTCCTGAACTACTCAATTGCCTTCTTAGTCTAAAGGAACAGCAACCGACATGAGTGATTCATCGTCTTATTTCTGTTGGCAGAATTTATAGCAAAATCAAGGTAGACAAAGTGACTTACTACCTTGAAATTACAGTTGTCGACGGTGACGTTCTGTCCAATTTGTCGATATTGTGTGTACCTTCTTGTTGACAGCATACACTTGGTTTTGCCCGTATTTAACGCTAAGCCCATTTGGTGACAGCCCGCTGTGTTCCCTCAATTACGTTGATATCATCATCGTACGATAGTATTGTATTTGTACAGACCACTGAAAGATTGTGCCTTCAGTGTTCGCTTGTGAATTCCGCACAATTCCTTAAAATATAATACTAACGAACACACATGACAGAGCGAAATCTTGTCTAAAGCTTTTTTTAAGTCAAAGGGCCCCGTTAAGTCGTTACCGGCTTTTACGGATCAGCGAGCATTCTCAATCCGTCATTCAGCAAAGACAGATGAATTCGGCAGGGATGCCAAAACTAGATATCGCTCTATATACAATGGCTCGTCTCTCTAAATTCATCTACGATACTGTGCAACACGTAAAAGTAGCTATAGAGTCCCAGCTGGCAAATGGACATGTGGACTTAAGTCTTAGATAAAGCAGAATACACACTTAACAACAAAATTCAAAGTTTACTTAAAGAGCATCCGAGAATGGTAATTGAGTTAAGATAGAGCTTAATAGAAGGACAACAGAAGAAAATAGAGAAAGATCACAAATTTATAAGAAAAGCGGTGATGCGACAAAAAGAAGTTCAGGCGTATAATAAACGCTCTGTTGACATGAAACCGTGAGATCCAACTAGGGACGAAGACAGTGAATACGTTATGGTAAAGAAATTTGAGTCAGACGCTTGTGCATCCAGGAAGATAACTCCAAAGTTCAAAGAATTATATCTAGTGATGAAAGTATTATGAAACGATCAATATCAACTCAAGATCGTTGAACAATCTCGTGTACGGAACCAAGATGTGGTGTGTGGAAGGTAGAAAACATGCGTCCCTGGTTCAATGGAAGTCGCGAGTCAAAACTCTTATCTGTTACCAACTCGAATTTAGTTCCAGCTAAGTGGTAGGAAAATTTTCCAACGGCCCACACTAAAGCGAAGCTACGGCACGGATAAGCTTTTGTTAGCAAATGATATAATGCTTGGAATCCCGGACTGCACCTAAGGCTACTGGGTTGTTATCTGCTATAAGTCGAAGTCGAACTTTTTTTAAATCGAGTGGACCAATCTGCTAACCGTTCTTTAAAACGATAAAGACTTTTGTTGAGATTTACCCATTCGAACTTGACATCTTTTTTATGAGACCTCTGAACTGAACCACGTTAGCTTAATCAAGGCCGAATTTTCCCAGAAAACTCCTGGTTTCTTCCTTACTTTCTGGAGATCGAAGTTCTGGTATTGTGTTTATTTTTTTCTGGATCCGAACTTAGTTATTCTGTGGATAGGTTGTGTCCCTAAAAGTTAAGTTTCTGAACTTTCCTTAAAGATTTCTAATCCATCATCGACTTCTTATTTCGTGCAACCAGACACTATAATACGAGTACCATCCAAATATAATAATTAAAAGCGTTTTCCAAAGGAGTTAAAAGATTTTCAATCACTTTTTTAAATTTTATATCTAAGCATACCCTTGTGGGAAATGATCGTAGGAGAGGTGGCTACTCTCTTCTTCTAGTTCTAGCGAGAAGTATGGGTTTTTCAAGTCCACCCTTGAGACATATTTAGCACCTTTTACCTTTTTCATTACAGCTTCAAATTTGGGCAGCGGAAAATGTTCCCTCTGTATAGCTGCATTTGTCCTTCGCATATCAATGCAAAGCCGAATATCGCCTTGAATATTATATGAACTACAATCTCTGAAATCCAAGAACTCGGTCCTAAAATATGTTCTACGAGTATGATGCCTTGTTCCATCGGTTCTTTTAGCTTCGTCTCGACTTTCTCGAAGTAGGAACCCGATGCAGCTGCTGCTGAATGGATTTAATTGCCTCATCGATGGACTGTTTAATTCTGATCCCTTTCTGAAGCAGCTTTGAACTTTCGAAGTAGTTAACATCTAGTCCTAGCTTCAAAACGGCTAGTTTAATTGCCATTTCCAGTCCTAGTAATGATTGTTTTCCACTCTCAATTACGTATAATGAACAAATCAGCTCGAAGCGCATTCCAATGCATATAGGAGCTTCAAATACGGCCCTAGATGCAAGTAACTTATCACCAGCATAAGCCCTAAATTTTATTAAACCGACACCCAGATTCTATGACATCTGATGGCCACCGATTCGACAGGCGCAAATATAGTTCCTTTTTGTTTAAATACAATTAGTTAATTTTGAAGTTAATATTATTACGGTGATTTTAAGAATTACTAATACGACTTTACTTTACATGATGAAATTCAATAAAATGTTTTTTAATCTCTTTTTTTCTTTTTTTAAAATTAGGAATAATTTTCAGTAACGGTGGCAGCGAATTTAACAATTTAGGAATAGTGCATCGTAGTTCTTTGTCTCCGTACGAGTTGTAAGCTGTCGGAACTCGTTTAGCGTGTGGTTGATGGGTTGAAGAAACCATCAGTCGTCCATGTAAGTTAGGAGTGTTGTCATCTGGAAGATTGCCTTTACATCTAAAACTTTAAAACTTGAATTAGTGTGTCGAATAATTTTAACAAGACGATGTTGCAAGTTTAATATCCCGTATCTCATGCGTGACTCTGCCAATGAGTAGTACACTTGCTTTAGTACCTCCATATGTGAGTAACGCTTAAGATACACCATTGCAAATATAGTGCTCTTAAGTTGAAGACGCTGTACGTGGATGTGCTCACGCCACAGGAAACTCTCGTCAATGGTAACTCCGAGGTATTTAATGGTTTTAACTACCTCGATTGTGCTGCTGCTCCTCAGTAATGGACAACGATCATTTCGATGAAAGATTTGAATAACTTCCGTTGGCTTCAATGGAGTCCGAATATGCATCAACTTAGTTTTATTTACGTTGATCAACAGGCCATTGTCATGACACCATTCCGGTACAAGGTTGAACTCGTGTTGCAGTATCTTTATGGCTAAGTGCAAGTCCTTGTGTTTCACGACGATTGCAATGTCATCAGCGTAGGCATATGCAGTAGCTTTTTTAAATGTTCTTAATAGTTCATTTGTGAACAGTATAAATAATATGGGGCCCAGTTTGGAACCTTGTGGCACGCCATATTTGATCGTTTTTTTTTTGCTAAATGTGTCAGATATCTTGAATTGTATTTCTCTTTCACTCAGATAGCTTTTAAGCCAGTTTGCCAGCACTCCTCTCAGTCCTAATCTGTTGACGCTTTCCACAAGTTTTTCAGGAGTCAGGGTATCAAACGCTTTGCTGAAATCTATAAAGAGCACAAGTACATGGTGGTTTTTATTTAGTCCAGCATTCACGACGTTGGTAAATTCCCCCAGTAACGATTGAATGCTCTTGCACTTTTGAAAACCAAATTGGTTTAGATGAATCACTTTGTGCTTCGACATAAAAAAATTAACACGATTAACAACTACCTCTTCCAAACATTTTTCAAGCGCTGGTAGAATTGAAATCGGTCTATAATTCTCCGTATCTTTTTTTATTCCTCCCTTGTATATTGGGCGAATTGTTGAAGTTTTCATTAGTTTTGGCACACAGGATTGACACAAACTACGGTTTACGATCTTCGTGATTATAGGAGTGAGACACATAGCATTTATTTTTAGGATCAACTGGTCTAAAGTTGTCTGCTTCAGGACCTTTTTTGTCACTCAGTTGACACGGTATTTTGTAAACTTCAGGCTCTGTTGCTTCCTCTACGTAAATACTTTTTTGAAGTTGCCAGTTCTCATGGTTTGAGGTTTTTGTATCACAGATGTGAATGATGTTTGCCCCTTGATTTGAAAACTGCTCCGCAAATTCCTCAACAATGTCTTTTAAGCCATCGGCAGCATTTGGAAAATTACTTTTAATTGCTTGGTCTACTGAGCATTTCTTTCTTCCTAGCAGTTCACTCACAATACTCCACGTTTTCCTCGGGTCGTTGTTGGCATTTAAAAACTTTTGTTTGTAGTATTTGGCTTTTATAAATTGAATGTTCTTAGTAACTATGTTTCAATATCTTTTGTACTCATCTTCAAACGTCTTACATCTGGGGCTGTTTTTCCATCTCCTATATAACTCATCTCGTTTTTTGCACATTGGGACTATTTCTGGAGTTATCCATGACTTATGCTTCCGTGTTCTTTTCCTTGTGGTTATTTTACTTGATTCAGCATAAATCTTATTCATTTCTCACTTTTTGCTGATTAATATTTTTAACCTCGGTTTCACATGGTGTTTCAGAGCTATTTAGGCTTTTCGTTCCATATAAAACAACGTAATGGTCAGAGAGATCGGTTTCAATTACTGCTGAGAATATTTCACGCTTAGTTATACTAACATATACGTGGTCAATTATCGTCGCTGTGTTATTTAAAACATCAATACGCGTGGGACATTTAATCACGCTTGTTAGCCCTTTGGAAGCCATCATCTCCATGTATTTTAAAACAAGTGAGTTATTCTCATCTCTGATGTTAATATTGATATCTCCCAACACGATATTCTCATTATTCCCCTTTATAATTCCATCTAATTCTTCAATAAACCTTCCAACACTCGAGCTAGGTCGCCTGTATATTGTGTAAGTTATATTGTCTTTTACAAATATTGCAACTCCTTCTCCTGTCGTCGCATCACGGTTTAAAAATTCAGGATTAAAACCGTCAATGTTATAAAAAATTATTTTTTTTTGTTCTGATTGTATTCTGGAAAAGGTCTCCACAATTACAAATTTAAGTTTTGTGTAGTTTGGAAGCTTTACTTGTTTGCTCATTTAGAAAAAATGGACAACGAAACAATTAGTATCGAAAATCTTTGGATCTGCCTTTGGATTATGTTACCTGATATTTTAAATGTTTTTTTATTAAGTCAAGAAAATGATATCGGCTTAGTAGCCGCCGCCAGAATTGATGACCATTCGGGTCCAATTTGCGGCACTTTCCATCACTCTTGCCAGAACTTCCGGCTATAGGTCGTTGCATTCTTGACGGATATTCTCTGTGAGGGCTTCAACAGTCTGAGGCTTGTTGACTTGTGACGGAACGGTTAAATCAGGCGATCTTACCAGCCACTAGCCAGTGCAGAATTTCTGTTGTGGCTCGTGCAGTATGCGCCTTTGCTCCATCCTCTTGGAACCACGTGTTCTCCAGTCGCAACTCATTCAATTGAGGAAGGCGAAATTCGTTGAGTATGGCCGCCCACAGTAGTCGTTTAGCCAGCGGCGTTTTCGAAAAAATAATGCCCGATGACGCCTCCAACGTAAACAGCAAACCCTGCAGTAACTGTAAGCGGGTGTAATGGCTTTTTGTGGATTATACGCGGATTTTCGGTGCCCCAGAAGCGATAATTTTGCTTATTCACATATCCACAGATATGGAAATGGGCCTCATCGGTCATGATGATTTTGGATGAAAGGTTGTCACCCTCGTGGTCGAGATTCAGGATGGCTTGAGCGTAGGTTACACGCGCTTGGCGGTCAGCAGCTAACAGCTGATGCACTCTCTTCACTTTGTAAGGGAACATCTTACAGTTTTTCACCAAAATTCTCTGTAAATACCGTCTGGTCGATACTCCGGGGTCCTTTCCGACATCTTCAACAACGGCTGCGATATTCTCAGCAGAACGGCTTCTCCGGAGCCGGTCAGTCCTAGCAGCATCTCGTGTTGTCCCATACTCTTCTAGGCAACCGGCAAAACGTCGTAGTGTTTGCCAAGTTGGTGTCGGACGACCGGGAAATCTGCGCCGAAAATCACGCTGCGCCAACACCGCAGGCGAAAGTTCATTGTGCGGGCAAAAAAAAAAAAAAAACAAACAAAAAACCTTCAACAACAACGCGCGAGTTATATGGGAGCGAAAACGCGGGAATTAAAAAAATATAATTTTATTTAATCTTCTTCTCCAAATGACAAAACAAGATTGAAATTATGCAAATATTCACCTAACTTGCAACGGTGAACTCTCGTATCTGCCGGATGTCGCCAGACGCTTAGCTTGCAAAAATGCATGAGAAAGTTTCACCTGTGCAATTCACATTTTCAATTCTAAGAATTTCAATTTTGTATTTAATTTAAAATATTGTTGCTGAGTTGTATCCGGTGGTGTCCTATTGCTGGGTTGGTACTTTGTTGTTGTTATTATTATTGGTTTCGTAACTCGCGAGTGCAGTGAAACCGAAATCCACATCCACAGTGCGGGCATCCGAACCTTTCTGCCGCTGGTCAAGCTGTTGCTTGCACTCGGTCACTGCCGTTGCTGTATTACATTGTCGTACAGCGCGTACAGTGACTGAGTGTATGCAATGGGCTGTGGGTATGAATTTTGTTGGTGTGCTGTTTCGTATTGTTGTAAGAGCATAACACCTACAACAACTTTGAATTTGTACCTCACATCTGCGCTTAGTAACGTCGGTGTTTGTGGTTTTTGTGTTTGGCTGTCTTTATGATGACTCGAGAATTCAGAGTGGATATTGCCAATATACGCGGGCTAAAAACTAATCACTTTTCTGCGTACGTCCACGTCTACAAATACAGACCAGCTGTTTTGGCACTTAGTGAAACACAGGTAGATCCCCGCCCACACCTCTCAGATCACTTTGATCTGAAGCTACCTGGCTACGAACTAGTGTCATTATCCTTCTCTCACCGCGGTCTTGCCATTTACGTGCGTAGTGATGTGGCTTACTAAACTCACTCACAATGTAGTCCCTGTTCCAATCCGGAATTCAATTTCATGTGATTAAAATTCCACATCGGTAAGCAAAATATCACTGGATAGCAACTCGTCCATTAACGATTTTAATGCGCTGTCTGACTCCATTTAAAGAATTGTATCCCAGTATCCTCATGCTGAAATCGTTATTACGGGCGATTTCAATATACACAATTCTGGTTGGCTGCGACATTTTGGACAGACAGTACCAGAAGGATGGTGTGTTGAGATCTTCGCTGCGGAAAATTACTTAACCCAGCTTGTAAATGAGCCTACGTGAATACCAGACGTTGATAGACATTCCGCCAACACTCTGGACTTGTTTTTAACTTCTCGTACACCGACTACACAGAAAGAGAAAAGATTTCCAATAGAACCGTATGGCAATATGAGAAAGCCAACTGGAGCGGTCTTAACAGCTTCCTTATGAATTTTAACTGGTCCTTTCTACGTGGATGCCGCTGCTGATACGATCACAAACACCATACTCTTTGGAATGAGAAACTTTATCCCTTATCGGATGAAGAGTATCAAACCAAAAGAAAAGGCGTAGTACGACTCGAGCTTTAAAGAGGCTGTCAGGGTTAGAGAAATGTTTTTTCGGTCCTTCATACCAGCCCAATAAAGGAAAACCGAAAAAAGTTCAAACAAGCCATAAATGACTGCAACGTCCTTCTTAAGCGTGTACAATTCCAATGCGTCCAAAAACTGAGGCACAACAGTAGTTTTCAATATGTTCACCTTTGGCGCGAATAATGGCCTTGAGACGGCCGAAGAAAGCATCGCACGCTGCATGCAAGTGGCTCTGCGGTATTTTGGCCCATTCCCGGCGAAGTGCTTGTTTAAGGTGGTCCAAACTTTGGTATTTTTTAGTGCCAACCTTCGCCTTCAAAATACCCCAGACAGAGAAATCCAACGGATTTGCCATCCATTGTGTCGAAGAAATGAAATGTGGAACATTGTTTTTTAACTAATCTTGGTTGACGCGCGCTTTGAGAGACGGTTCCGAGTCTTGTTGAAATGTCAAGGCTTCAATACTGCCTCTAAGACAGTTTCACGGTATACGATCGCATTAATTTTGACGCCACGGTCCAAAAATACGAGCGGAGAGCGACCATCGGCGGTTATGGCGGCCCAAACCATCACCATCGGTGCTGCCTGCTTTCTGGTGGCAGTCAGGTGTACAATGCCCCAAAGGCAGTAAAAATTGTTGGTGGTTCGTCAAAATCATTGGAAATTCTGGCGCATTCTCCATCCCAACGCTCATTTACAATGACATTCCAGCTGTCAGCCCTTTGGACAAGGCCAATCTGCCTGCTGCATACACTCCCTGGTTGCGCTTTGTCTCGAATCTTCAATGGGACAAATCCACTTTCGCATTCGTGTAGTAGAAAGAGTTCTTAAAGATCTTAACATTCACAAATTCGCTGTTCCAGATTCTCAACCTCTCCTCATTCTGAAGAAGTGTTCTTCCTCGCTGACAAAACCACAGCGGAAGCCTTTTCATCAATCCTACTCCTTAGGACTCTTTCCGAGAAGAAGGAAAACAGCATTTGTCCAGCCAGTCCCTACAAAAGGCAAATCTTCCTCTCCCTCCTCCTACAGACCCATTGCGCTTACGTTACTTTTTTCCAAGGTCATGTCAACGCTGAGAAACCGTCACCTAATGGAATATCTCGAAACACGAAAACTTCGATAGTACGCCTTTCGTAACAACAGGTCCACTGGTGATCTGATGGCATGTCTCACCTAAAAGTGGAACCAAAGGTACATCAGTCCGGCGAAAGCAAGATAGTTGCACTTGATATTTCTAAGGCATTTGATAGAGTTTGGCATCAGGCTTTTTTGTCGAAAATGTGTGCTTTTGGGATCGATGATTCTCTTCGTCAATGGATTAGAAATTGCCTTCGGAAAGTTCAATTCAAGCTATCTTGGACGGTTTCAAATCTGATATTCACAAAATAAATGTTGGTGTGCCCCAGGGCTCCGTTCTGTCTCCGACACTATTTTTAATTTTCATTAATGATCTCTTGTGTGCTACTTCTAATCCAATACATTCCTTTGCAGACCACAGTACTCTCTGCTTTTCATATTCTTTCCCAGACTCACGTCCCTGCTGTTCGTCTGTAGAACGGGAGCGGCAGCGAATGTTAAGCTCATTAAATTCTGATATTGACAGCATTACTAATTTAATGCTTCCAAAACACAATGCCGTCTGCTGCGTTAAAGCGAAATTTAAACACCCAGCCATTATGCATGGATGGGACTTGCATCGTTGGCACCGAAACACTTTCCATACTCGGTATGTGTGTCAATGAGAACTTACGTTGGAATGACCACATATTCGGTGTCGTCAAAAATGCTGCGAAATGTCTAGGTTTCCTCAATATATAAGGCGTTTATCCGCCTGAAATTGGAGAACAATTCCCACATCTGTTCGGGTGCGCCCAAAACATCTCTGCACCTGCTAGATAGGATCCAAAACCGTGGGATAAAACTCATTGGTGATACTAATATTACTCAAACAATGGACACCCTCGAACACCGACGTAATGTCTCGTGTCTCACTCTGTTTTATCGCTATTTTCACCACCAGTGCTCCATTGAAATCGCCAGTAGCCTTCCACCCATTCAAACGTTCAACCGTAACACCCGTCTCGCTATGAATGCTCATCGGTATACCCTCAAGCCCATATTCGGACATACTCTAAAATATCGTGATTCGTTCTTAAGCCGTACAACTCGCTTATGGAATGCCCTGCCTAACAATTTATTTCCTAGTCATTATAACTTTCAAACATTTAAAACCAACGTTCACCGCACCTCTCTTTGCAATCTCCTTGATTTTCCTTCGCTGCGCTGTGTACAAACATTTTGAGGGTATTTAATCCCCTGAGCGCGCTCGAATTATAAAAAAACAAGAATTATTCCGCAAAAAAATCGTAACAATTACTCCGCCTACTTTAGGAGTATAGCGATTCATGACTTGTTGACGTGTATTTTGTATCTGTTACTTCACAAATGTCACAGTAGAATAGAAACTTGCTGCCATTTGTAAAAAATATAGTGATGACTGACTTATGCGCCCTCTAGTATTATTAAGTTTATTTTTTACGACATACTCTGACTGATATAATACTAAATTATGTTTTTTCCTTCTGCTTAACACTTCCTAGCTCACAATGCATGTAAATTATTCATAATTTATAAATTCCTAGGAATTGTTCAAAATATCTTCTATTTTTTTATACCTAGGCAGAATAATAAAAGATTGGAGAGAGATTTGTGCTGCCCGACCGCCTACTATCCTTTAACCTGGCAAGCTCTTTCTTCAAATTACCAATTAGTAGTCCCTTTCTTGTTTGACAAAGTGCAAATTCCTTTACCCATAAATTTGTGATAACAATGAAAAAAAGGGACAAGAAGGCAACACCTGGGTAGATGTTAAACATGCGACAGGTGTTGAATAAAATTCAGCTACAATTGTTCTTGGTGTAAGATTCAAAGTCTCAACAATAAGTCGTCAGACATCGGAAAGATAAACAAACTGGAAATATACGTTCGCTATGCTACTATCCTTAGAGGTAGCGGGAATGGTTAAAGCCGCCCCCTAAAAAGATAATGGTGACAGAACTCGTATGTTAAAATTATGGGGGAATTAGGCATTATTCGTTTCTCAAACGCGAAGAAGCACTCACGTAATGTATAGCAAACTGTTTACAAAACCGCCGAAAGTGAGCTGGAAGATAAACTGATGAACATTCATCGCGACATAATTGTTAGGGTTGAAAGTTTAAATGAGCGAAATGCTACTGGCAATTTCATTGGATAAAGCATTTCATACATCGCTTCAGGACATTAAAGCATTTCGCAGCATTTTTCGTAACGTCGAATATGTGGTTGTTAAAATGTAGGTTACCATTGGCCCACATGCCGAGAGTGAAAAGCTATTCGGTCTGGATAAAGCGAATGCCATTAATGGGTCTTTCAGTTTAGATACAGCAGTCAGCATTGTATTCTAGAAGCATTAAATTCCATTCAATTGATATTTTGGCGTTGTCGTTCTACAGCCACAATAAGAACGTGAATGTGGTAACAAATATGAGATCTAGAGTCTACTGTCGTTAGCAAAGGAATGTAATAGTTCAAAAGTGCAACGCAAAAGATTGTCAATTAAAATTAAAAAGAGTGTCGGAGGCAGAGTGGAGCCTTGGGGCTCACGAGCATTTATTTTGTATATATCAGACTTAAAACCGTGCAAAACATCCCCAATGTACGCATTTTCGGTAGAAGAACACGATATTAAACTCTATGCAATGCCTCTGAAAAATCAAGTGCATCAAGCTCGTTAAAAGTCAAATTGGTTATCGATTGGTTATAATAATACCATACACTCATATATGGCTTTTGCTGTACGACAGTAAACGAATGAAAGCACCAGCACGATGAAAGTGGTAAAACAGGTGGGATGCAGGACACTTTTTTCACTTCTTTCAATTTCAATTCAACTCAATTAAATTGACAATGAAGATATTTTACTTAAGCCCTTTTTAGTGAAAGTAACTTTAACATAATTACCTTAAAGTTAAACACTAATTTAATATTTTTATAGTGATAGGTTTCGCAGGCAACCATAGATTTTGCCAATTGCCAGTTGGACGTGATAGTCCCAGTTTAGTAAAGACTCAAACCATATTGCTTAGTTTTTAGCTTTGCGGGGTGTTCTAGAACTGTTGTGCCTTTAAACAAGGTGGGGCAAAGGCCTACAAATAGGTGATTCAAAATCTACATTCGGGCTGTATGAGCGGTTGCTCAATCCTGCTGGAGCCAACCGTTCCCGAGACCCAATTCAGCAACTTGCGGTAATAAAAACACTTGTTTAGCATCTGTCTATGGCGCTCACCAGTTACGGTCACGGTGGTGCCGCGTCGGCGTCCTCAAAAAAGTAAGGCCAAATCACTTTTTAACTGCAAATGCCGCCTCAAACAATCCCTTTGAGGCGATGCAATGGCTCTTCCAAATAGTCTGCTAGTATCTTTACAATCTGTGAGCATAGCATAGCTATCATATTATATAATATAAGAAGCTTGGGCAATTGAGCAAATATTTCGAAGATTGCGGCCGCACGAAGAAAAAACTCGGATTCGGTTGTCTCAATATCATACACAATATTTAAGGCGAGCACGGACACCTGCTTACAGGAAACAACGAGATTTGCAGTGGATGGAAAGAGCAGTTAATGTGTAACCAAAAAACCAATTTCTGGGCAGTATCATTCCCTATCGCGCACGAAGAGGAATCGGCATATTTTAACCGATGTTGTGTAATGGGAATGTGGAGGAGCAGTAGAGACAGTAAGCTTTTTTGATTCATTTTATAGAGTCACAGGCGACACGAAAAATTGCAACAGCTACTGGTCGGAACGAGAGTAGAGGAAAACCCAGTCTATGGCAGTCAATGCGCAGGTCAGCTACTATTTTCTATTGAAATAGCTCATAGAACGAGCTCTCTTCTTTTGCCCGATCATAGCTATCATATGCAATGACACAACGTGACAGTCAGATCTTTATAATTGGATAAAGGCGCTAGAAAACTGAATATCTGCATTGCCGTTCTTCGGAACCCCAAAACTAATTCTAGACATCTTTTTAGAAGAAAACATTGTCCAGAAGGTCGAATTTTTCAAGTACTTACGCTCCGTCGTTAACTATCAAGAAAATTGTGACTGCAATGTTGCATATATGTATAGTCAGTGTTGGGTGGTTTAAATGGGTTCAAAATTCCGCAGTAATGGCGACTACAATAAAGTTTTGTTATACACGACGTGTTCAAACAGCTTAAACATACGTATCGGAACGTTGGACGATGTACGAGAAGTATGAACGAAAAATGAGCGATGGAAATGAAAATGTTGCGTACATCAGCGGCTGCATTTGCGGGAGTCTCCACATAAAGAAAGCAATACGAATGGAGGGAAACTTTAGTGAAGGTCTTTGGAAATACGCAATAGATGTCCAGGTTTCAAATAGAGCGGCTTGCAGAATTATTATAAGGTCTTTAAATTTAGTCAACGTTGCAAGCGGGACAGTAGCAATGCAGATACGTGAGCTCTTCCAGCGACAGCCTGACAGCTGGAAAGTGATTGGCTTTGTCATTCCGCAATGAATAGATTTCCACCAGAACAAGGTTTGCAAATTGTAGATATTTATTTTGGAATTTGTCGCTTAGTTCGCGAAGCTTACAGTGCGCTATGTCCATTTCACGGTAGACATAATCGCACATTTAAGCATATTCTAATAAATAATCAGCGTGCGAATCGAAGAAGCTGGCACTGCTGTGCACCTTAGTATTGAGGAGACCCGAATGAGTTGTGTCCATTTGCTTAATGGAAGATGTTGCGAAAAGATTTTGGTTCACAAGCTTGCAAGATCCCACTCGTACAAGAATTGAAACCGCTTGACCATTCTACGAGATTATTCCCAGAAGTACCCGACCTAACAAAGACAAAGAAAGACAAAAAAAATGGGGAAACATATGTTTATTTCTCTACGTAGTCTCCTTCTAGTTCAATAGACATTTCTCAGCAATGTTCAATAGCTTCAATACCCTGTTTATAGTGAGAATCGTCAAGCTCCTTAAAATAGCCATCAACTGCAGACTCCACTTCTTTACTGTTGGCAAATCTCTTACCACCGAGCCATTTTTTCCAAATTCGGAAATAGAAAAAAATCCGAAGGCGCTAAATCTGGCGAATAGGGTGAGTGAAAAAGCAACTCTAACTTTAAAGTATTCATTCTCGCCATCGCGATGCACCAATGCACCAAAACACTGAAGCCTTGACCTTGCCTGCAGATGGAACTGTCTTCGCCTTCTTTGGAGCAGATTCTCCCGTTTGAGTCCATTGGTTTGACTGTTCCCTCGTCTAGGGTGTAAAGTGATGGACCCATGTTTCACCCATGGTTATGAATCGACGCAAAAACTCGATTTTATTGCAATGAAACTTCGCCAAACCTTCGATTGAAACATTCTGAGTAAACGTGGCACCCATCTTGCGCACTGCTTTCTCATGTCCAATTTTTCAGTCAACATGCGATGAATAGCGCTGTTTGAAATGCCTACCATATCCGCTAGTTCACGTACTTTCAATCGACGGTTTTACCATTTTGTGGATTTTTTTCAACATTTCTGGTGAACTCACTTCATTTGGTAGACCACCGCGATGTTCGTCTCGGCTACTCGTATGGCCTCGCTTAAGCTCTGCCACCCAATATTTTATTGTTGTAAACGAAGGAGCAGACTCCCACAGAGTAGAATCCAGTTCCGTTTTAATGTTGGTTGGATTTAAGCAATTTCAAATAAAAGTATTGTATAACAGAACGATGAAAAATTTTTTCCATATTTAAAAATTCATTTAGAGCGTTCACTATTGATGGCTGCTGAACAACAACCGCCATCTATACGTCAGGTCGGGTACTTCTGGGACAACCCCCGTACGTTCGCTGAACAGGCCGAAAACGAGAATGTAAAAATGTTTCTTCAGCTTTGAGGTATATTTTTGGTTGAATGGCTACGTCAATAAGCAAAATTAGCGCATTTGGAATGAAGAAATTCTACAAACGTTATTGAGACCATAAAAAGTCACTGTTTGATATGTTTTATGGACTGGTGGAGATCGTTGGCCATATGTCTTTATATAGGATGCCAGTGGTTACTGTCAATTATTGCTGACTTTCTTGTTCCCCAATTGAGCTACATTGAACAAGACGCCAGAACGCGCCACAAAGTGCCTGATACAATCAATTTGTTGAAGGAAATATTCGATGAGTGCGTTGTTTTGCGTGGTGGTCCTGTGAATTGATCTCCAAGATCGTGTTTAAATCGCACGTTTGGATATATATGTGAAGTCGCATAACTTATGTGTTTTCTGTTTATAGAGTTTAAAAAAAATTGACAAAAATTGTCTTTATCCCACGGACTTGAACTTACTAACTAACTGAGTGACGGTTTGTCACTGAGGTGCAAAACTGTAACATCATGTTACAATTCCTATTTCAACTCCTCATATATTTTTTAATTTTTGTCAAAACTGTGAAATGGCTATATCTTATTCTTTATACATTAATATGCTCTTTCTATAACTGTTTTGAAGGGGATATAACAACAACAACAAAATTGGTAAGTTAAAATATAAACAAAGTCAAATTCTACAATTTTGCACTCACTCTCAAAATTAGTGTTTGTATGAATGGATTAGTTTACATTCTCCAATATTAGTTATATTTCGTTTCTTTTTTTGTAACCTTGAAACTGATATTTTATTGTGATGAGTTTGTTAAGTGATTAAAGGTTCATTTGTGATTATGAAAGTGGAAAAGAAAAATCAAATTTTAAAATTACTTCAGCAGGGTGAGTCTTTAAGAAATGTTTCTAAGAAATATAATATAAGCTACATGACAGTTCAGAGGATGCGAAAAGCATATCAGAAAAAATTCCAGAAAATAAGGGAGGCAGGCCGCGTAAATTAAATGATCGTAACCCTCGTCATATACAATAGCTAACTTGGTGATGAGTAGTACTGCTGTCACTCCGGCAGCAGCACTTAAAATATTAAATATTAACTCTAGCCAGTGGACAGCGCGTCGAGCGACAATCAGATTGGGTGTGAAAGCAGCAGAAATGAAGAAAAAGCCAATGCTGACCAAAAGACATGTGCGGTTGAGGCAGGATCTCGTTGCAACGTACAAGCACTGGACAGTTACGGATTGGAATTCGTTGAATATATTTTACACATATGTAACACACGAGTAGGTATTTTATGATAGTTAATATGATAATTTTTAGGTTGTTTGGTCTGACGAGACCATATTTCAGTCCGATGGCCGTGCTTGGTATTAGACAAGGGACCCCAATACCATAAAACCACATCAAGTGCAACAGACATTTAAACATGGTGGTGGTCGAATAATGGTTTGGGGCTGCATTTCAAAAAAAGGTGTGGGTCCTTTGGTACGAATTGACGGTATAATGCGCAAAGAACAATATCTGTCAATTTTGCAACAAAATCTGCCGGGTGTTGTAAATAAAAAGCGTATTGCCCCTGAAAAAGTTTTTCTTCAGGCAGATAATGACCCCAAACACACCGCACAGATCGTACAAACGTGGATCCAGAAGCAAAAATTCAACACTTTAACGTGGTCCCCACAATCTCCAGACATGAATCCTATTGAGAATTTGTGGAGCTACATTAAAATGCAACTAGCAAAATACTCATATCCACCAAAAGGCGTTAATGAACTGTGGGATCGCACTAAACATGTATGGGACGCAATTCCAGCAGAGTTTGTTCAAAACTATACTAGAAGTTTACCAAATAGAGTCGAGGAATTAAAAAAATCCAAAGGCTATTGGACATACTAAAAATTATTATTAAACTTTATAAAATGAAGAAAAATATATAAAGTGCAAAACTGTAACATTTGACTTTGTTTATATTTTGACTTACCAATTTTGTTGTTGTTGTTGTATCCCCTTCAAAACAGTTATAGAAAGAGCATATTAATGTACAAAGAATAAGATATAGCCATTTCACAGTTTTGACAAAAATTAAAAAATATATGAAGAGTTGAAATAGGAATTGTCACATGATGTTACAGTTTTGCTCCTCAGTGTATCAATTGCGATATTGAATCCGTTGCAACATTGTTGTCACTATGCGTTTATTGATTTACCTTGAAAAGTGTTGGAAAATAAAATTGTTCTCTTGTGGCTCAGGAGAGGAAATTGACATAGTCCTTCGCTCTATGATGTGGTACACACACCATATTCCAGAGACAACGGACGATTAAGAAGCCAAATATTGCCGATATACAGCTGCAGCTATTTAAAAAGTGGTTGAAATTTTAACTTCCAGATCACGCTTTATTCGAGCTTTCTACGGCACCTATATGCCCAAAATTACATTCAAACATTAAAGCATAAAATTATCCCTTTGAAGAAGCCACTATCTTGACCGTTACCACGATATTGATGCGTTTTGCTTTATTTTAAAGTTTCAACGGTTAATTGTTTAAATATTGCACCCCAGCTAATTGTTCATTTGCTATTTGACTTTTAATAACCCAAACATTCCACGTGCATTACCAAAAGTAAGTCTGTAAGTTTATTGCTTCGCAACGTACTGGTACCTATACCACCTTGATCAAAAAGTTCCCGGGGGACACCACCGTGTTGCGCTCCCATTGTTCCGATTTGATTTCTGTTTTTTTCTTTGTTAAGTTGTTAAATCTGTTGTTGACATTCTCTCTAAATCTTAGCATCATAGCTTGACATTTGCAAAAGTTACGTAGCCAAGAGTACATCTATCTCTGTGTGTGTTGGCGGTTTTTTTACAATTTTAGAAATGGATTTCACGAACTTGTACGAGTAATAAATTTTGCTTAAAAAACGGATTTAATGATTCGCGAACGTTGGAAATGTTGGAAAAGTGTTTCGGCACCGATTCTCTAAAGAAAACGGTCATTTACCAGTCGCACGAGCGCGCAGTGTGACAATTCACTCATTTAGCGGGATTAAATTAATAGCGCTTAGATTTTAATGTTTTTGTGAAATGTTTTTTATTTACTTTTATGAGAATTGTTTATAGAATGGAATGTATTAAATTTTGTAAACATATCTATAACAGTTGTGATGAAAAAAAAACATACAACAGCCAATAATTTGCATTTTATTACTCAGTTGGTATACGAGTATTTAACAATTGTAGAACTTCGTGTTCAATTAATGTTTTATTTTTGTTTTTGGAATGCGTCGAAGACTTACCAAAAATGGATCTGAGAATACTAGCAACCTATTAAGAAGGTCAGTATTCGTATCCACTCGCGAGGTTTTCCTGGTAAACAGCTCCTTAAATTTTCGATTTTCCTTGTTTCTAGCTTCTTGAGCTTCCTCGGAAAGTTGTCGAATTGGAAGTATACAAGTAGAAATTATAGGTTTCCCATGAAATAATACCTTATGTACACTTACTGGCATACAAAACCAGCCATACTTTCTTATATATAGCTCTCTCGTTTCTCTTGGAAACCCAGACTTAATCGCTTCTAAAATTATGTGAAATTTTTTGATAATTTCCTTATCTATCCCTGTTATTTCAGCAATTTTTTCCTCATCTCTGAAAAATCTTCTGGCCGTGTTTTCATCATTCGTATTGCCTGACTGTTGAGTTGGCATATCAACCAATAACCCAGTTTCCGCTCTAAATCTATCCTGAATCAACGTTTGTCTTGCTTTAACCTTTTCTTTACTCTCTTAGTCTCTAACCTGCCAAACTTTAACATCCAGTCTATAAGCGATATGTAGGATACATTCCATAAATCGGATCCAAGAGTGAAGGGGACTTAGCCCATAGGACATTGCTTGTTGGTCCACTTGCTTTTCTGAAAGTTTGGTTGAATTGTTCATTTCCCATGGTTTTGCTGCGCAAATATAACAGGTTTGTGACGAAGAAGTTATAGGTGATAAAGCAGTACATATTTTGCCGACGATCATGGTAAGTAAGAAAATTGGTTTTATTTGGATATGAAATCTGTCATTATTTATCTCAACTGGCTGTAACATTTTAATTTGTTCTTGTATTGAATCTACTTCCAACTTGATCAATTCTGTCGTTTCTTTTGCAAAGTTCAATTTAATAGGCCGGCAGTATCTTGTGGATGATGGAGCTGGATTTTGCCAAACCACTTTTTTATTTTCTTCCTGTAAGAAATATAGCTGAATTGGCACCATGGAAATACTAAAGAGGTTTTCATCGAAATGATGACCTGATGAAAATTTTTGTTTGTATTGTTTTTGTTGAGCACCATCGCAACCCCATTTTATGAGCAGGAACAATTTTTTAAGCCCAGTTTTAAAATCCGGAACAGAATCTAAAACATCTTTTTGAGCTAAACATAAACGTTCAATGCTATGATTTATCAAGCTTTGTAAGCCGCATTCAGCAGAAGACTCACTCACAGTTCTGCTATCGGGATAGCATTTTGCCTTAGCCTTTTTAATTTTGTGGTACGAAGGTAGTAGATTTGGACCATTTATATTAATTCTTTGACGTATTATATCGTACTGATGAGTGGATAGCTGTGCGTCTGTTATCATTGCTAACGCATCATCTGCAGATATTGGCAAAAAGTCAGATGTATGTGTTTCCAGTTTTTTCTTTACAATTGAACCTTTATACTACATAAATGATAAAATTTATAAGAAAAAAAATTTATAAGTAAAAAGCTAACCTCTTTTTGGAGAACATATTGATAATTGCTTAACTGCAATAACAGTATTTCTCTTTCCAGCTTTCCTAAGGTTTATTTCATTCGCAGTTCTGATTTCTTCAGCGCTAAATGAATCTAGAATTGTTTGCACTTTTCTCTTTTTGGTCTTCTCACAGTACTCTTCGAAGCTTTTTCTTGGTCTTCCTAATACCATGGTGCCATGAGATGAAGAGGGAATTTCATCTAAAACGATTTGTGATACTGTTAAAGTTTCATTTAACCAAGCACAATTATTGCTTTCGAAGCGTTCTCTATGGCGACCATTTTTGGCCATTTTTTCGTCAAACCTCAAACATAAATTTTTCAAGGTTGCCTTTAATGACTTAATTGCCTCTTCAGAAAATGAAAAATTATTAAAATAATCCATTACGAAAGCGAATACAGCATCGAAGAGCTTAATTTTGATTTTGGAAATCCAAACATCAAAAATTTGTTTTTTTCGTAACTTCGGTTGCCATCCTAAAATACGAAAAATTTAGTATGGGTGTCGCACCTGTGCGCAAAAAGTCAAAACACTTTTTGGTTCCACATATACGAGTATAAGGCTTTAAAACAAAAATGGTCTCAACCTTGAAAAACACTGAACAATTACACTTTTGGTCTAATGAACACATAAAACACATAATTTATCACTAATTTTTTACTCTCAAACACCCCTAATTTTTACGAAAACACTTTTTATCCCAAAACAACTTACCCCAATATTCAACGATATTATATTTATTAAAAAAAAATTAAACTTTTACTTAAAGCCACGCGAACCACTTAAAAAAAAAACTTTACCGCTTGC
Organism: Volucella zonaria; assembly: GCA_963966105.1. Classification (NCBI taxonomy): domain Eukaryota; kingdom Metazoa; phylum Arthropoda; class Insecta; order Diptera; family Syrphidae; genus Volucella; species Volucella zonaria. Next base: position 106,910,907 of record OZ014532.1, on the reverse strand, counting down.
TCTTAAAGCTGACCTTCTTATGAATAATTGTACACAACTTGATCTTTGATGTCATTTCTTGTTGTTGCACATGCTTTTAACATGTTTTTTTTTTTTGCAATCATTCAGTGGGAGGTTTAAGCTTTAAGAGAAACCGTTTTTTGTTTACATTTGTGCCTGTCGATTTTTGAATTAAGTCCCGCTAAATGTGCGAATTGTCACACTGTGGAGCGGTTCAAAAGCGGTCGTGAATCAATCGAAGATGATGAACGCAGTGGCAGACCATCGACATCGAGAACAGACGAAAACATTGGTGAAGTACGAGTAAAAGAAATGTTGGTCAATAACCGCAAATTAACCATCAGAGAGATAGCGAACATTGAACATTGCCTATTGATCCGTCCAAGACATTTGAGTTAATGATGTGGGTTTCCGTCGTGTAGCAGCAAAGTTGGTGCCAAAAGACCTCAATTTCATGCAAAAACGAGACCGTGTTGACGTCGCAAAAGAGATGATTTGCGAGGCTGAATCCGATCCCACATTAATCATAAGGATCAATAGCGGAGACGAGACGTGGGTTTATGAGTACACGCAATCCAGACATCAGGCAAGTGAATGGAGTGCACCAAATGAGCCGAGAACAAAAAGAACACGTCGTTTTCAGTCAAAAAAGAAGGCAATGCTCACGGTTTTCATGGATTACAACAGTGTAGTGCATCATGAATTCTTACCAGAAGGCCAGGCAGCAAACAAAGAGTATTATTTGGGCGTTATGAGATGTTTGCGTGAAACAATTCGCCGAAAGAGACCTGAATTGTGGGCAGAAAACTCGTGGATTTTGCACCATGATAATGCACTGTCGCACAGTGCCATCGTTATTGGTAATTTTTTGACGAAAAATGCAACAAATACGAGTACGATCCAACAGCCACCGAATTCACCTGACTTGTCTCCCTGCGATTTCTTTCTGTTCAATTGCATTAAAAAAGCACCACGGGGAACGCGTTTCAGCAGCCGAGAGGAAGTAATGGAAATATTGCAGGAAGCACTGATGGACATACCGAAATGTTTCGAGGAATGGATCAAACGCTGGCATAAGTGTGCTGCAGTCGATGGGTATTACTCCGAAAGGGACAATATAGATTTAGATGAATAAACTTGTATTTCCTTTTTGAACAAGGTACTCGTAGTATTACGTAGGTTTCCTAACCTTCTGCTGCATTTTTATTATCACTTTTCTATTTTCACCAACTCACAATGGGACATCGACCCAGAAGCGAGGAAAAAAATGCAGATATGATCAAAATACCAGTCAAATTCAGTTTTTCCAAAAAGGGGGACAATGTCACGTCAAAATTCGTTTGAAAAATCTTCCGAAAGTAGTTATTCCAGTGAGTTTCTGTAAAAGGGTAAGTCAAAAGTAACACATGCGTATATATCAGCAGTGCAAGGATTTATTACATTCTTAAAAATGAACCTCTAGCATGTGATAGAATTGGCAAATTCCTACATGCTTCCCTTTACACCCCGACACTACATATTCAAATGCGAGCTCGCAAGTGGTTTAATCTCCTGCTCACTCGTCTGTGTTTTCCAAACAGACAGATAACTAATTGCTTTTGAAATGTCAAGTTTTGAAAAATGAAAGAATGCCATTGTATGATACTAAGAACACTATATTTGAGTATGGTACTCCAACTCGCTTCGCAGGATATGGATAATTGGTACGTTTCCATAGTTATGTCTTTCATTTTTGTTGCGAATTCACAGAAAAGATACACGTCTAATTTTTAACCCCAGCAGCACCTACTCGTACATAAGAGCATATATTATAGACCACCTACCACCTGTAGACTACGTAGAATATTCAATATGTCGGCTTCCCTTTTACATGATTTTGCTTTAGGCATACAGGCCAGTTATGTAGTCGTTAGTTAGTTAGTAGCCAGCTGCCATTTGCGGCCCGGGTCAACCGCGGACAGATTTATTAACGCTTATTGCAAGCTTATTCTTAAAAGTAGCAGTATAAGGTGGTAAGTTTTGGCTATCATCCCAGGGCAGACCACGTAAAGCAAATCGTAAAAACCTATCTGGACGATGTGTGTTCTGTAGTAGGGTGACCAAACTTGGCTTGCATATTCAAGAAGAGGCCTAACAAAGGTTATGTAAAGAGTGGTAACATAAGGATTGAAAAACTCCTTAGACCAGGCAGAGTTGGCTTTTTTTATTATCAGTGTGAGAACGGGAATTGAGTTCGTTATCACAGGTAACACCTAAATCACGCAACTCATTCACTAAGGGAACAGGTAGCTTAAAGATTAGATAGCAGCAAAGTGAAGTAGGGGGCCGCTTACGGGTATATTGCGCTGTTGCTGCTACTGTTGTTGTTGTTGTTGCTGCTGATGATGATGCTGTACATGTATGTGATGAGGATGATGAGGATGATGCGGATGATGAGGATGATGAGAATTATGCTGCTGATTTGAGAAATGATGCTCCTGCTGTTGTTGTTGCTGATGATGAAGTTGTTGTTGCAGATGAATGTGGGCCTGCTTATAGCTCGGAGGTGGTGTTGACTCATGGTACTTTGCAGATGGAACCGTATCGTATCGAAGCAGTTAGCACCGCTGCCGCCGCCACCACCACCACGCAAATTATTTGGCCCCGGAGTATTTGTGATTTGTTGGAGTAGGTTCTCATGGAATGCATCTATACAGCTCGTCGCATCGACTGGAGTAATGGAATTTCGTGTTAGTGAAGGTGTTGATGCCAATTTCAAATCCCATCCCGGACTCGGTGAATGGTCAATGGGTAGTCGCTGTAGAATTGAACTTAAGTCTACAGCACCAGATAAAGTGCCTACGAGGGTTGTCTGAAAATTTTCCGCAACGTAAAGATAGCGGCACTCGTCAATAAAAGCTGGTGAATGCTAGTTGTGCATCTTTTGACAGTTACTTACCGAAGTTTCAGTCATTTTGGACGCGCAGTTTTTAGTTGACAGTCGTTTGAGTGAGTCGATGTGAGTGTTTTTTTGTGAAAATGGAAAAAATTGAGTATCGAGCTGTCACTAAATTCTTGTTTTTGAAAGGCAATACGCCTACGCAAATCAAAAATGAGTTGGATTCTGTGTATGGGGACTCTGCACCATCATTTGCCACAGTGAAGTTTTGGACAGTTGAATTTAAACGTGGCCGTAAGAGCTTGGGAGGTGATGAACTTTCGGGACGTTCAAAAACTGTAACCACTGACGATAACATTGCTAAAGTTCACCAAATGGTGTTAAACGACCGCCGAGATAGTGGAGGTTATGAAAATGTCCAAAGAACGTGTTTGTTACATATTAAATCAAGATTTAGGCATGAGAAAGCTGTCCGCACATTGGGTGCCGCGTTTGCTTACGTTAGACCAAAAACGTGTTCGAATGAACATTTCCAATGCTCTGTTGGCGCAGTTTAGACGCAATAAATCCAAGTTTTGGTGCCGATTAATTACTGTAGATGAAACTTGGATACACCATACGCCCGAAACAAAATTCTGTCAAAACAGTGGACTGCAAAGGGTGTTTTTTTGGCTAAGAAAGTGATGGCGACTGTTTTTTGGGGTAGTAAAGGAGTTATCTTAATCGATTATCTTCAAAAAGGGAAAACCATTACAGGAGCATACTACGCATCATTACTTGCCAAGCTGAAGGCAGAAATTGCGGAAAAACGGCCATATTTCCAGAAAAAGAAAATCCTGTTTCACCAAGACAACGCGCCGCCTCACACCTCAGCAGTTGCCATGGCGAAAATCCATATTACGGTTTGAACTGCTTGACCATCCGCCTTATTCACCAGATCTAGCCCCAAGCGGCTTCTTTTTGTTCCCTCATCTAAAAACTGCGCTCGGAGGGCAGAGATTTTCTTCAAATGAGGTGAACAATTATTTTGCAGAGAAACACGCCAAGTACTATTTGGACGGGTTAGAGAGATGGAAGCATCACTGGGAGAAGTGTGTAGAGTTACAAGGAGACCATGTAGAAAAATAAAAAAAAAATTTGAGAAAAAATATCTTGTATCATTGTCCGGTCGGAAACTTTTCAGTCAACCCTCGTAAAATATCGTCAGACGTGGTGAACGTTAATGTTGCGGTGAATTGAAGTGGATCCACCACTTATTCCATCATTAAGTCGTTCACATCGTAACCATTGTTGTTGCTACCATTGACGTTGCTGTTTCCATAGCATCCTTGCCCGGCTCCATTGTGTGATAAAATTCCCTGCTGGGAAAAGCTGCTGATATCGATTTTCGTGTCATACTCGATGTCAGAGGATAATTCCGTAGGCTTGGCCGTTGGCGAACGTCGTCATTGAACCAATGTGTGCCATCCCTGGAGAGCTCCCCTGGACGCTTTCCCTGACGACACCCACACCTGAACCATCACCACTGCCGCCCATCAAGTACGCGGCTGCATTTTGAATCAAAAAATTACCATTTGCCGCATAAAGGAATTCATGTTGTTACCAATGCCCTGTGCTTTAAGACTTTCGTAGAATGGAGGTAACGAACCTGTTGGCGGAATATTTGAACCGCAATTCAAACGTCCAGCACGTCCGTCACGTCCGCCACTCATATCACCACCGCCGCCAGATGAACTACCACCTAGGCTGCCACTATTCGCTGACGAATTACCACCACCTCCTCCAAATTGCCCATTAACACTGAAGTTCAAACCAGCAGCTCCTCCATTTTGGTGACCTCCACCGAATCCTTGACCAGAACCGCTGGCACCTCCGTTATTCGAAGACCTACCGTGACCTGCCGCCGCTGCCAAGATACCACTCAACTTGGCCAATCGTGGGTGAGCTAGTACCGCTCTCGCTGCTAATGTTGCGCTGCGTCTTCTTGCCTCTCGCCCTCAAACTCACTTCGTCGCTTCGAAACGTGATAGTCGATCGGTTGCACTTGTTCTGGACCGAAATGTGCACAAAGATAACGCAAGCGGAAGGCGGGTATCATGTATCTCACTGGGTTTTGGTGTTCTCTGTATAACCGGACACCTCACTGCCGTCTCAGGTGGTGGCGGTGAACTTGGTCTACTATCTGCTGCTGGTGGAGTTTTTGTCGTTCTCAAACTAAGAGACTTCTCCTTCGGTATCTCATCAACGATTAACTCTCGATCTTCTGAATCGGAATCACTTTTCGATGGAACCCCGCCGTCACAAGGTGTTGGTGCAGCAGAAGCTACCGCCACCTCAGTGGGATATTCCTTGCGTTGTGCTTGTGTTAGAACGTGACCATGGCTACAATAAGGATGTTCACCACCTAAAATTGAGGAGAGAAATCGCCTTGGTCGTGTTAGTGATGGTGACGGTGATGCCGATGACAGATTATACTGAACTGTGGGTGGTTGTTGGGGTGTGGTAGGACTATCTTCGGCTGTTATTCGGCTATTCACACTCGAGGGAGGGGATGATGGTAATTTTACTGATAATGATGAAGATGATGATTTTGTTGCTTCTAACGACATCGGACTACTACTTTTGGTATATGCGGTATGGTGAAGATGATGGTGTAGGTTTGATGGTAATTTATTAGGCTCAGGGGATGCTGACGGAGCCAAGCGATTAGCGATTAGCGATTATCCTCGTGGTAGATGTCACGATCGTTCCGAAATGATATTTATGGGGCTTCCTAACGGTACTAGTGCCTGTAACAAACCCAAATTTTGCACTTCAAAAATTCTAACTGTTTCTAAAATGAGAAAAAAAAAGAATAAACTGCTCACAACACTTCGGCGCAGAAACACATCAATTAACAATTCAAGAAATGACAAACCAATGCCATAGTGAGGTTAAAGAGACAGGAAAACCATAGCTAACAACATTGGTAAAGGAGCCACTTGCATAAAACAGACGGCATGTACTTCCAAACAAATATATCATGATTGAGCTGGGTTCATTTTAAATCAGTAAATAGGGGGGCAGATAGATTCAAGAAAAAATTAAAAGAGCAAGAAGTAGGATGATAAAAGAGTTCTGAAAACTATTTGGAGATCATAGAACACAAATGCAAAGGTTGAAATACTACCATCTGTCTGCAAACGTACTACAAAAATATGGATAGGCCGAAAATTGTTCATCTACAAACTACCTATACTGGTGCCAACTATGCGGTAAACCTGGAAAGCAAATTCCATATAACTATCCTCGTCAAGCATAGATACATTCCGAATTGGATACAAAGTCTCGATCTTGTTGACGAAGAGGAATTCGAGAAAAGCCAAATAGACAGACCTTAAGGAAGAGCTTTTGTAATTCCGCCGAAACTCGACCTTGACTTAAAGCAAGTAAAATGTCAAGGAGAACTGCTCAGAACCTGAACTTCCCACCAACTAAATCTTTTGAACTGACGTGTCCTGCCAGCACATCTTTTACAAATCACCTACTCGAGGTGGAGCAGAAAACGGTAGCGACTTCGTAAGGAAAGTAAAGAACGTATTGCTAATTTATTTAACAGTTGGTACCTTTGTACTAACTTACATACTTAGCTGGCGCTACAGTTTGGGGTGAACCCAAGTCCGCCGAGGTGCCCTTCTACTTGTGTGCGCCACCTAAGGCGGAGTTTTCCTCTGCTTTGTCCTTCCCGGTTGGATTCGAAGACTCTGCGGGCCGGAACACTGGCGTCCATTCGCTCTACATGTTCTAACCATCTCAATCAACCGATGCGGAGTTTTCTGATTAGGTCGATCTCTACGTAGAACTCGTATACCATATGTCGTTAAATGTTCTCTTGCACGGGACCGGATATCTTATGAAGAATTTTTCTCTCGAAACGACCAAGGATATCTTCATCCGATTTCGATAGAGTATACTAGTATGCTTCAGCGCCATAAAGAAGGACTGGGATGATGGTCTTATATAGAGACTTCTTAGTTGTTTGGAATAGAATCTTGCTACTTAATTGCCTTTTGGCCCAAATCTCCTGTGACTATCGCTGAGTTCTGCCAATTATTGTGTCTACAAGTAAGTTTCCAGCGTTTGTCAGAGATGGCGCCACCAGTGGATCCCGGGCAGAAATGTCAGACCCCATGTGTTTTATTTGTAGGTTTTATATCTGTCAACAACTTTGCAGCGTTATATTTGAGCAGTTCTAATGATGTCGTACATTTTATCGAGCAAAATCATGGCAAGTTTCCAGCCAAATAAACGTCATTTGCGGGAAGCGCTGCTTTTATTCTTTAATACGAGTATGAAGAAAAGTGCGGCTGAGGCCTACCGTTTGCTTTCGGAAACTTATGGGGCGGAATGTATTGGTGAATCGACGTGCCGCGAGTGGTTCAAATGGTTCAAAAGTGGTGATTTTGGAGTTGAAGGCAAAGATCGCCCCGGAAAGCCGAAAAGTTTTGAAGACGAGGAATTGGACGCTTTACTGGATGAGGATCCGCGTCAGGTTCAAGAAGAACTTGCTGCATCATTGGGCGTCACGCAACAAGTCGTTTCCCTGCGCCTAAAAGCACTGGGATTCATTCAAAAGGTTGGAAACTGGGTGCCGTACGAATTGAAGCCAAGGGACGTCGAACAGCGATTTTGCATGTCCGAAATGTTACTGCAGCGGTATAAAAATAAATCATTTTTGCATCGTATTGTCACTGGTGATGAGAAATGGATTTATTATGATAATCCTAAACGCAGAAAATCGTATACAAAGCCCGGCGAGCCCGCCCAATTGACGCCGAAACGAAATATTTACGTGAATAAGGTCATGCTCTGCATATGGTGGGATCAAAAGGGTGTCGTATACTACGAACTGCTTCCGAGTGGTGAAACCATCAAAGGACCATTATATCGAACCCAACTAATTCGTTTGAAGCGGGCATTAAAAGAAAAACGGCCAGAATATGAGACCAGGCATGAGTCCGTCATTTTTCATCACGACAACGCTCGGCCACATGTTGCGGTTTCGCTGAAAAACTATTTGGAAAATAGTGGATGGGAAATTCTGCCTCACCCGCCTTACAGTCCAGACTTGGTACCATCCGACTACCACTTGTTTCGTTCGATGCAGAATGCTCTTACGGGAATACGCTTCAGCTTAGTAGAGGAAATCAAAAATTGGCTCGATACGTTCTTGGGCTCGAAAGACGAGAAATTTTTTTGGTCCGGAATTCATAAATTGCCAGAAAGATGGGCGAAAGTTGTAGCTTCCAATGGACGATACTTTGAATAAATCATTGTAACTATGTTTTCATAATAAAACTTCAAATTTTGGAAAAAAAACGCTGGAAACTTACTTGTAGACCCAATATATAAATATTATCGGCGTACCTTGGTACGAATAGTTGCTTTTGAAAGATTGTGAATTCGGTTTTGACTTGTGGATTTCGCACAAGGCGCGCAATCCCGCCCAAAATCTTCTTTTCCCGTGGAAGGTATCTTCCCGTGAAGACGTTACCGACTTTGACAAAGCAGAGAGCGTTCTTCATAGTCATCCTGCACCGATGTATGAGTTTAGTAGAAGTGCGAAAATCAGACATGGCTTTACATATGTAGCTGGTCTCTATAAATGCTGTTATTAGCGGCCTTAATATTGATGAGAAGATGGTGGGTATCCATTCGGGCTTTTCAAGTTTTTTTCCAAGATTTGGCTGACTATAAAAATTAGGTCGATTGTAGAAATTCCTGGCCTGAAATCACACAGATAAGGCAAGTCAGGTTGCTATCAAAAGTTATTAGACGTTCACACAATACGGGCAATGTTGAGGAGACTTAAAGCTCTATAGTTGGCGCAGTTAAAAGGGACTACTTTCTTATAAATCAGGCAAACGATGCTGAAATTCCATTGATTAGGTATGCACTTTTCTGACAACATCTGAGAAATAAGTTGGTGTGTGCTCTCGACAAAGTAGGTTAGATGTTGGAGAGATCAACTCACTTAGGCCTATTGGCCTATTAGGATGCCACGTGGATCTGTGATCCTCCTACTCTTGGAACTAATTTGCACTTATGATTAAGCGTGGAAGACTGTTAACGTCTATATCCTTTATATCGCTAAGGTCATTATAGAATAAAGCTCCTAGCGATTGGTATACAGATGCTAATGTTTTCCGGTTCCAATTTTAGCGAGATCGTTGGCTAATTCTTTGGAATGTCTATGTGGCGCGGCATTGGTGAAGGTTGAACTTAGAGGTGATCGGCAGTCAACGACGGTTCTAGAATTTAGTCAAACTGAGTCCAGGGACTTGATAGCGGCTTGACCATCTGAAAAGATGCGGGTATCCTTTGCAGATGCCTATCACGTTTTTCCTTAGCCAGGACAGAGCTTCTTTAATCGTCAAAATTTACGCCTAGAACACGCTACAGTGATTTGGAAGACGGAAGGAGTGGCTTAGATTAAGCTTACCTGTCTATCAGACTTCGATCTATCTATATAGAAGTGGATTGACTTGTCATCCATGAAAGTATCTTCCTCCCAGAAGGATGTAGAGGAGATGCTAACATGAAAGTCTTTGCCAAACCAATGTTGGTGTATAATGTAATCGATGTTCAGCGTAGCCAAATAAAGGAAATTTCTACGTCCGTCCCTTCAAATTCCGGAGAAAACTTTATGGGGCAGGGTGGTCGATAATGGTTTGCTTTTAAGCCATGGCCAGGTTACATAGTTTAGATAATTTAGGTAGATTAAATTAGCAATTAAATTTAAAATATAAAAGCAGAAACTTAAAAAAAAAAAAAAATAGTAAGATTAGATTGTTGTGGGCAACAGATCCCACAATTTGTGAGAAAGGCGGCTAAGTCGTAGGTGAGCTGGCAGTAATGTCCGCCGCTTCAAGGTAGAATTTACCTAGGTAACGTTGACGTGTTTTAATTAGACCATTGCAGTCATATATTATGTATTCTGCTGTTTCTACGTCCTCGTTGCACAGTGTGCATGTATTGTCTTGTGCTATCCCCATGGTCATCAAGTGTTTTTTCACACTTCAGTCGAATCTGACTTCTACTTAATTGTAGTAGTTGTTTTGTTTTTTTTTTTGTGGCTACAGCTTGGCATAAAGATTTTGGCTTGTCTGTTTCCTCCGGTTTCCCTCCAGGAATTAAGCTCCTTTTCCTCTAGCCAGGTTTTAATATTTCCTTTTATTGTGTTAATTGATAGCCCACAGAATGGTCTCGGCATCATGAATTGCGATGCGGTCCTTTGCTGGCGAGTTTGTCTGTTTTTTCATTGCCACCAATCCTACAGATACTTGTAGGAGTTGAAGGCAATCCCTGACCAGTTTTGATGTTATTTCGAAGGCATTAATTGCAAGTAGGGATGCTCTGCTGTCGGAGAGAATGGAAATATTTTTGTTTGTTACACATCCCTTTAGATTCTCTTGAATGGATTTCAGCTTGAAGTACGGAGCTGATTGTATCCATACTGGCATGTATGGGTGTCTTAGTGTACTCCGCCTCCAACTCCATCACTTGTTTTGGATCCGTATGTGTACCATACATGTGAGTCCTTGGCAAATGTTGGTTTTTTCTGTTCCCAGTTAAGACAGTCGGGAAATGTAACCTTAAAGTTGTGCCAAAAGTTATATCGTGGTAGACATTTGTCTATTAAGTACATTCCAAGTGGTTCATTTTCCTGAATTCATGAAGGATTGCAGTATGAACCAGTTTGGAATTGGATTCATCTTCTGTGATGAGCATGTAGGCATTTACCATTGCTTCTAGATGAAGTGATGGGATGTTTAGGATAACTTCAAGCGCAGCTGTGGGTGCGGTTTTCAGTGCAATAGTTGCACAGACATTGGCTAGTCTCTGTAAGTTGTTGAATTTGGCCTGTGTTGACTACTGCATTGCTTTATGCCACTAATCGGCGGCTGCATACGGTATAATAGGTTTCGTTATTGCCGTGTACAATGAGAGTGTTATTTTGGGATTAAGTCCCCAATTTTTTCCGACTAGACTTTTGTTGGTCCATAGTGAGGTCCTGGCCTTGTCAATAGCCTTGGAAAAATGAGTGCTCCACGTAAGTTTTTCATCCAGTGTGATTCGTAGATATTTGGCTTCCGCTGAGAACTCTGGAGAGAGTGGCATTGCTGGGTCTTCCTCACCTTCTTCTCTTAGTGATTCTAACAACGTTGTTTTTCTTGGTATTGACTTTGAGGTCAACTTATGGTTCACCATTCAGCTCTCGAGCGATTAGGATAGCAATTTCGTCTGCATATCCGTGGACTAAGATACTTTAAGTTAGTTATGATCTATTTAAGGTAGTTTGTAAATTTTATTTATATTTGTCCATTTACTAAGTTTTTTTCAAAATTTAAAACTATTTTATTAGTATTAATATTATTAAATTAAATCGTATTGCAGATTATAAGGTGACATACTAGTTACCATGCACGCATAAATTTGAAAAATGTTATTTTTAATAGGAGTTAAAACAGGGCAGTATAATACCCCCTCACACATACGAATTTCTCTCAAAATGTGTCAAGGAACCTCCCCTTAATGTCGGAGATACATTATACTGAAGCGGTTTGAAAATTAATTGCTCTTTCATTGCATTGCGCGACCGTAGAGTCTTCACCTTGAGGAAGAACTAAAACCTTGTATTTTTTTTTTTATTAATTTCTGTCAGTCCAATTTCTTATAATTGGCAGTTGAAAATTACCAAATTTTCTGTGCAAGTAAGTATCTAATTACATTTCGTTTTTGTGGAATCACTTTTTTTCCAATCCTCTTAAATGGGTTTGTCAATACACTAATTAAACAAAAAAAAACCGACTTTTACTGTTTTAGGCAAAAGACTTGGAAGTACAACTTGTAATTTTCAAAACGAAAACAAATTCGAAGACAAAAGGGTATTTTAACTGCTTACAGATACATTCTCCTTGATCCAACGAAAACAAAAACACACTCATTTGGGGTTTTATTGCCCTTGATGTCATTTTCTTTTTGTAGGTTAATTAAATGCTATCAAACAAAGTTCACCACCAAACTCAACCCCTAGGTATCTTCAAAATATACGAGTTGATGTATTGTTTCAAAAATAAAAGAAATTTAGAGTTTGATCGCTAGAGGCGACTTATTATTCCTCAGTCTGGTGATTAGATAATGCGTTTAAAATAAAACGCAGACCTAGAAAACTTCATCCATGGTGATGTTGTATCGACGGTTTCAGATATTCTTAAAGACACTATGAATATCGTTGGTTTGAATCCATTCGGCTTTGTATTTTGACTTACTCGTAAATCGTACCGTTGTAACCCTCAGGAAACTATGAGTCTCATTCGAAATATGCGCACATCCATTCAATTTATTAATCTGCGTACAATACGACATATGCACATATGATTGTACAACATGTAGGTGTCAAATTAAGAGATAATTCAATATTTCAGCAACACTGCTTCCACTTCAAAATTAAAAAATAAATTAAGACTGGCTTCCGACATGCACTTATGCAGTAAATGTTAATTTGAATATCATTATTCAGTTTTACAAATTAAAAACCAAAAAAACTATAAGTAAAAAAAACTTACAGATAGACAGATAGATATTTTTATTTTGTATATGTACATAAATTTAGATAGGTAGTTTGTAACCTCACATTTTACAATAAAATAATTCGATAATGGCAATTATCTTTCTATTGAAATGTGGTTTTTTTATATTTTAGTGCTGTCGGACATTAGGATATGAAATCGACTTTGAAGGAAAACACAAAAAAACCTTCAATTCAAAACAAAAACAAATAAATAAATAAATAAATCCTTAAGTGAATAAATAAATAATCAAAAATAAATGTGAAAATAAATAAATAAATGAACAATTTACATGCAAATAAGTTATTACAAGGCAGGATAAATTACAAATATGATTCTTATAGGGTAAGAAGATATCAAAACAGAATAACAATAGATAGATATTTGGATATTTGCATTAGTTATGCAATTGGTTAATGAGAGGATTGTCAGCAGGACTACATCTTGTTAGGAATGTGTATTTTAGTTTTTGAATTCTATGAGAAATCAATTCAACTTTCGCCCTTTTATGCAAGTCTAAAGATGAATGCCTCCGTGGAAAGTTAACCATCATAGTTAATATTTCATTTTGTGAAACATGCAACTTTTTGATATGGCAGGCAGCAGAGTCTCCCCATACTTGGCAACCTTTTCATATAATTATAATTTTCTCTCTAGCATGCGCTCAAGCGATTTTGGGTACCCTTAAAATGTTTGCTAACAATCCGGTCGACGGAATGTTAGGGCGGTAAAAAAGAAAGATACCAATATACATATGTGACGGTTCATAGGAACAGGGACCTACATGGGTTCAAAATCAAAATTTTTATATTTTCTAAAAGTAGAAATCCAGCTGGAAACGCTGGTGTTTTCAGCATTCAGAAATTTTTTTTTGTTGAAAAGTTAAGAGTTTTCAAAGTTTTAGTTTCGTTCTGAGAAAAACGCGTTTGAAGTTTTGGAATATTTCAAATGTGAATTTTAACCGTTCTACTCTAGATATTGAGGTTTTATTTTTCCACTTTTTAAGTAGCGTGGGATTCTTTAGATAATAATAATAAAATACACAACACTCCCATCTGATCCGATGTCGATTGTGTTTCGATGGTTGGATGGAGGGGGGGGGGGGGGGGGGGATCAGTTACGGTCCCTTCTTCAGGATTCAGACATTGTTGAGTTTTAACGATATATTAATACGTTATTCAAATAAAACAATTAATCCGATTATTGTACAAGATACTGCATCAAAATCTACAGTAACCCAAAAATCTATTTTTTTTACCCTTTTTACTAAAACCACTCTGCTGAAAATTTTACTCATATAAGTTAAGGTCCATCTTCCTATAAGCGGTCACACATGTACGTATGCTTGCAGATTTTAATGACATGTGAGTCCAGAAACGAATAGGAAAAGCGCAGTGCGCTGTCGTCCGCAAAAGTATACCATACAATCTTGATCAAAAAGTTCCCGCACCACACCACCGTGTGGCGCTCCCATTGTTCCGATTTGAGTTCTTTTTTTTTTTGTTAAGTTGATAAATCCGTTGCTGATATTCCCTCTAAATCTTAGCGTCATAGCTTGACATTTGCAAAAGCTACGTAGCCGAGAGTACTCGTGCATCTATCTCTGTGTGTGTTGGCGATTTTTTACAATTTTAGAAATGGATTTAAATTTGCAACAACGAACTTGTACTCGTATTAAATTTTGCGTAAAAAACGGGTTTAATGGTGCGCGAACATTGGAAATGTTGGAAAAGTGTTTCGGCAACGATTCTCTAAAGGAAACGGTCGTTTACCAGTGGCACGAGCTGTTCAAAAGTGGTCGTGAGTCAATCGAAGATGATGAACGCAGTGGCAGATCATTGACATCGAAAACCGACGAAAACATTGATGAAGTACGAGTAAAGGAAATGTTGGCCAATAACAGCAAATTAACCACCAGATAGATAGCGGAGGACTTGAACATTGCCTATGGATCCGCCCAAGATATTTTGGTTAATGATTTGGGTTTCCGTCGTGTAGCAGAAAAGTTGGTGCCAAAAGACCTCAATTTCATGCAAAAAAGAGACCGTGTTGACGTCGCAAAAGAGATGATTTGCGAGGCTGAATCCGATCCCACATTCATCAAAAGGATCATTACTGGAGACGAGACGTGGGTTTATGAGTACGACACGAAATCCAGACATCATACAAGTGAATGGCGTTCACCAAATGAGCCAGGACCAAAAAAAACACGTCGTTTTCAGTCAAAAAAGAAGGCAATGCTCACAGTTTTCCTGGATTACAACGGTGTAGTGCGTCACGGATTTTTGCCAGAAGACCAGATAGTAAACAAAGAGCATTATTTGGGCGTTATAGGACATTTGCTTAAAGCAATTCTCCGAAAGAGACCATAATTGTGGGCAGAAAACTATTAGATTTTGCACAATGATAAGGCACCGTCGCGCAGTGCCATCATTATTCGTAATTCTTTGACGAAAAATGCAACAATTACGAGTACCATCCAACAGCCATCGAATTCACCTGATTTGGCCCCCTGTGACTTCTTTCTGTTCAATCGAGTTAAAAAACCACTACGGGGAAGGCATTTCAGCAGCCGAGAGGAAGTAATGGAAAAATGGCAGGAAGCACTCACGGACATACCGAAAACCGAATATAAAAAATGTTTCGAAGATTGGATCATTCGCTGGCATAAGTGTGTTGCAGTCGATGGGGATTACTTTAAAGAGGACAATATAGATTTAGATGAATAAACCTGTATTTCAAATTTTTGAATACATTCCGGGATCAAGGTAGTATGCCTTTTTGATTACAATTAAGTTTTTTGGTCCAGAACCAGACCCAGATAAGTCACGATATCCGAAAGGGACAATTCCACTCCTTTTAATTTTTGGAGTCTGAGTTGCGGTATCTTGTACTTTCTGATAAAAAGAACCAGTTCCATTTTGAAAGGGTTGGCAATGAGACGACAGCTTTTTGCCAAGTGCTGATCGTCTTCAGGACCACCTCCACAATTTCGCTTAAAATATTTAAGTATTTTCCCTGCACTGTTCAGTTTATTTTCCTTCTTGCAAGCATGTTGCAAGCCCAGTTTTTGATGACCTGTTCAATATTAGCGTCTACTAGAGGATTTTTAATGGCGGTGCACTCCGAGTTATTAAAGGCTCTTTCTATATCGGGCAAGGCCGCCATCGCAAACTCACCGAAGTCTAGACTCTTCTCTATTTTCCCCCCAGGTCGTGTAGGGCGTTTTCCACAGATTTGCTTTTCATATGTGCATGCTGCGACTCAAGCAAAAAGCCGTTACTACATCTATTCCAAATATGAATCTCAATAATCGCTCTATGCCCTTGTTAGGTATAAAGACCACCTTAACTTCCCTCCAATTTATTGGTATGTAACCTATCTTTAGACTGTATCTTAGAATTTCCTTCCTGTTCTGGATTGCTACCTCCGGCGCTTTCTTTTGCATAATCGGTAGAATACCAGAAAACCAATCCGGACCAGGAGATATGTATGGCTTAAACGACTGAATTTCCCACCGTTAGTTTTCCCTATTAATAAGAACACCTATTTCCTCTTCGAAGAGAGACAGAACAAATCTCCTTATATTTTTGAGCCCAGAGTAGTTGTGCTTGGGGTCTTCGCGGCACAAGTAAGTGTGTAAAGAACTTTTTTTTCTTGAATTTTGTATTAAGCAGGAAGGTATAACTTAAGTTCTAGCTAAGTTCCTTGAGAGTTTACTTTTAATATCCTCATCCTCTCATGAATAAAGCACTTTTGATATCTTTGATATGCATACGTCATATTATTGTATTTAAGGATTTTTACCGACGAAAGGTCTTTTAGGCTGATCATTTCCATTTATTTTTTTACAAAAAAGGTCAATGTAAGAGTGATATGCTTGAAATTTAGATATAACTCGCAAGCATAGACTAAAGAGGTGGGTGTATGAAAATATATCCCGGACCAAGACCTTTATATCAGATGTCAATGCAACATCTCTCAGTGAGAAACCAAATGGAAATAAAGGTTAAGAGTTATTTTCGATCTCTAAGTGTGACGGTTGGCGTCATCGGTGAATGATGTGTGAGGACGGCAAAATCAACTCCTCCGCTACTGGTAATGATGAGCTTCTATTCGTACTGTTATTAGAGCCAGAGTTAACCAAAGCGCATATGTTAATAATTAATGAGAAGCAAAAAGAGTTTCTTCTACTTTGTTTGCGTGGTACTCTAAAATAATAAATGGAGTTATTTTTCATAAATCCGTATTTACAATCACTTTGACACTTTAAAACTTAAGATATTTTATAAGTACTAGTCGGAGTGAAAAGTAACCTCCTTGACCGCCAGAATGCGCTGCTACTGCAAAAAAGGTTAAGGTGCCTTGAAGTCCGTTCATATTTAGGCAGACATGCCAAAATTCAGTGCGATATTGTCTTTAATTTTGTTTTGCAAAGCAGTTAGGGCACTTCAACAACTCGGGCGTCCAACTAAGCAATGGGACGACTGGTTGGTGGTCCTTTCAAAAAGGACCGCAAAAATTGGGAAATGTCATTAGAGTCCCCAAACTCCCTTCCGACTTACGAAGAGCTGAACAAATTCCTTGAAAATCGCTTTCAAGGCCTGCTAGCTATGGCATCAACTGGTAAAAAGACAAAACCCAAGGAACCTGGTCAGATAACATCAAATAGCCACACCGTGCGGAGTCATCAATCAACCGTTCCTCGAACCTGTCCCAGTTGCACTGGCAAACACCTTTTAATGTTCTGTGTGGATTTCAAGCAGAAAACTCCGGCTCAGCGTATGGAGATGGTGAAGAAGGCGAAGTTATGTTGGAATTGTTTGCGAGCTGATCATCGATCTAATCAGTGTACATCAGCATATACATGCTCCAAATGCCAACAAGAGCATCACACGATGCTGCATGATGACGTGCAATCTACATTGGGCAATGTAAGCTCTTATCACACTCATACTAATACATCTATTCCACCAGATCTATCAAATGAGGATATACCACGGGGGCAGCTGGCACCTGTATTACTCGCCACTGCTCTGGTGGGTGTTCGATCTGCAATTGGACACTTTCTACAGCTACGAGCGCTTTTAGATAGCGGGTCACAAGCATCGTTCATTAGCGAGTATGCCGTGCAGCAACTGCATCTTCGACGAACCAAGATCTCGGTCCCTGTGACTGGCATTGGAGGTGTTATGGTAGGCCGGGCGACGAGTCCGGTCCAAATTGTTATAAGTTCTCTTAAGCAGCCAGAGTTCCACATCGATAGCACCGCACTGGTGCTTCCGCGACTGGCTCATTTACTGCCGTCTAGGCAGCTGGATTTTGCACAATGTCGCCCGTTCTTGGGTCTGGAACTGGCGGACCCCAACTTCACTAAGCCTGGGGCTATCGATCTCGTTCTAGGTGCTGATGTCTACGATTCAATACTGCAAGAAGGGATCAAACAAGTAAACGCATGTGGTCCTGTAGCACAAAAAACACAACTAGGGTGGGCGGTTTATGGGCGCTTGCCACCAACAACGTCTCTAGAGTTGACCACCACCACATGTGCGTTTAGTGCACCTGATCTTGATGAATTGTTGCAGGACCTGTGGCAGATCCATGAACAAGAAGATATTCAGATCTCACCCCAGATGTCCCAAGATGAAGTACACTGCGAGAAATTTTATGAACAAACAGTTCGTCGAACTACATTTGGACGATACGTCATACGCTATCCATTCAAGGCTACATTCAAGCCAGAACATTTAGGCGAAACGAGATTGGATACATTCAAGCTCTTTCGCTCTCCAGAAAGGCGACTGGGGAAGGACATAAACCTAAAAGGATTGTATGAGGACTTCATGGCTAAATATCAGAATCTTGGCCATATGGAACTCGTGGAAGAAGACATCGAGCTGAACCGTGTCTGTTATATTCCTCATCATGGGGTCTATAAGGACCAGCACCACGACCAAGCTAAGAAAGGTTTTCAATGCATCGAAGAAAACCAAATCAGGTATGTCACTCAATGATTGCCTACATGTGGGACCTGAGCTGCAGAACAATCTGTCCAGTATATTGCTAAGGTGGCGAACTCATCGAATTGCTATCGTCAGATTCTTGTCGATCAGAGTGATACGGACATACAGCGAATATTTTGGAAGGATAGAGATGGGGTCCCTGCTGTCTACCGCTTGCTAACTTGACGTACGGATTGAACTGTTCTCCGTATTTCGCAATAAAAACACTTCATACATTGGCCAAGGACGAAGAAGCAGAGTTTCCAAAAGCAGCGCAGATACTGAAGCAGTCATTCTACATGGATGATTGTCTGCATGGGACGGATGCCGTGGACGAGGCTCTAATTCTTCAAGAGCAGCTTCAGCAAATGCTTCAGCGAGGTGGTTTCCCACTGCGAAAGTGGAACTCTAATTCGTCAACTTTTCTCCAAAGCCTCCCAGATAACTTGGTTGCGCCGAACGTTCTCTGCGACCTGGATGCAGATCAGACCACTAAGGCTCTAGGAATCTATTAGTGCTGTCAGACCGATCATATTGGGTACCATGTCAATATCACCCCAGCCACTGGACCAATTACAAAACGTCAACAGCTGTCCGATATAGCCAAAATCTATGACCTCTCATGCCTGTTGACGCCAATTATAGTTACTGGGAAAATCGTCTGTCAACAGCTCTGTTTCGAAGGTTGCGGATGGGATGAAGCCATACCTGAACCACTGCAACAGGACTGGTGTAAGTTTCGAGCAGAGCTTCCGCTGATTGAAAACATCAAAATTCAGTGAGCAACCCAGCTGATGTTGCCACTAGCGGCTTGTACCCCTCACAACTTGAACCGTGTGACTTGTGGTGGCTTGGACCAAGTTGGCTGGTGGAAAGTGACGATAAGTGGCCTATTCAGAAAACATTTAGCGAAGAAATGCCCGCAGTCACTGCCCTCCTTGCTACTTCGAAACCTGAAGGACTGGTACAACAAAAAGAGCACGAAATGTTGAGGAGATATTCCCGTTTGGACCAGCTCATTGCTGTTACCGCTTAGTGTCGGCGGTTTGCAGATGCCACTAGGGGAAATCCCCATGAAACCTTAAGCTGGTGCATTGCCAAAGAACGAAGAGACGCCTTACAATTCTGGATAAGGTACGTTCAACATATATATTTTATTAAAGAAATTTCTTGTCTTTCTCGAGGCGAACCCGTTCCTGTGAGCAGTAAGATTCGTAAATTGAATCCATCTTTAAACGCTGAAGGCATCCTAAGGCTGGACGGGAGACTGAAGGATGCATCGGTATAGGAATCTGGAAAATTTCCAGTCATCTTGCCAAAAGACAGCACGCTCAGTATGCTACTGATTGCTCATGCCCACAAATTCACCTTCCATGGCGGTACTCAAACTACCCTGCACTTTATTCGACGACGGTATTGCAAAGTTGATGCCCGGTGATCTATTGGTAAATATATTCGTCGATGCGTCCGGTGCTTTCGGCAGAAGCAAACTGTTCCTAGTCAACTAATGGGCAGCCTGCCATCTCCCCGTTGTTCGCCATCACCAGCATTTTTATGGCGGTCCCTATCAAATTCGTGCTTCCAAGGGTCGCGGCCATCGCACATATAAAGGTTACATAGCTTTGTTTGTGTGCTTCAGGCTTCAGTACAAGATCTATACACCTGGAGTTGGTCGGGGACATGAGCACGAAGTGCTATCTTGCAGCTCTTCTACGGTTTTTTGCGCAACGCGGATATAGCTCGGATATTTATAGCGATTGCGCTACAACATTTGTTGGTGCTAACAGAATCTTGAGACAAGAATTATCCAAGTATCGCAAGCAGTTTGAGATTGCAGCTCAAGAATTTGCCAGCCGAGGAGTTACATGGCACTTTATTCCTCCAGGTGCCCCGCACTTCGGAGGCATATGGGAGGCCGGCATAAAGAGTGTCAAACATCATCTAAAACGGACAATCGGCAACGCGATAATGACCTTTGAAGAATACTACATGCTGCTCAAGCAGATTGAAGGCGTTCTCAACTCAAGACCTCTAACTGCGATGTCTGATAGCCCAACGGATCTACTGGCGCTAACACCAGGGCACTTTTTGGTTGGACGTGCGATCAACTCAGTTCCCGAGCCCAATTTACTAGATGGAAGCAGTTACAGCAGATGCATCAAGACTTCTGGAAGCGCTGGAGCTGTGAGTATCTTCATGAGCTTCAAGTCAGATCCAAGTGGCAACAAGCGCAGCGGAATCTTCGAGTGAATGATTTGGTACTTCTTCGAGACGAACGAGCTCCCGCCTCACAATGGGCTCTCGGAAGAATTCTTGAAGTGCATCCAGGACAGGACCATATTGTACGAGTGGCAACTATTCAGACTGGATCCTCAGTCTTCAAGCGATCAGTGTCTAAATTAGTGGTACTTCCTATCAACGATGCTAATGAGGAGCCAAATGGTGGGCGGTGCTAATGCACTCTCCACTGCTCATTTATTTTTCGCCGCAATACCTGGACGAGGTGGGCGAAATGTTCGAAAGTTGCTTCAGACCCTTAAGGTCTGAAGATAGTCGCATTTGGTATGACACTTATTACGCCATTTTGATAGGCGCCTTTTTTCTCATTATTCACACACTATCATTTTGACTTTTGTAGTTTGCGCACGCATGTGCTTTTAACATAATAAAATTACGAATTCGTTTGTCAATTGGCTGACTTTTTACTTGTTGTAGTTCCTTTTAACAACAGCTGATTGTTGTTGATGTGTTTGGCATCGTGTTGAGTATGGACAAACACGATTTTCGTTCTCTCATAAAACATTATTTTTTGAGAGGCAAAACGGCGAAGGAAACAAAAGAAAAGTTGGATAAATATTATGGGGCTAATGCTCTGTCAGATTACACCGTCAAATATTGGTTTCGAGAGTTTTGTGGTGGCCGCAACTCCACTACCGATCAAGTCCGCAGCGGCAGGCCCTCCGATGCCATTACAGAGGACAATGTCAAAAAAATACATGAAATGGTGTTGGCTGACCGGAAAGCGAAGGTGCGCGAGCTAGCAGATACCACAACGAGTAGTACTGAGCGCACAAGCCATATTTTGGGCAATATTCTGCATACGAACGCGAGAGCACTTCGAAAGAGTGTTTGGACTTGCTGATGCGGAATCGGGCGGACTTTTGGCGTCGATTGAACTTGATTTGGATCCCTCGGACTATTATCTCTCATAAACCTCAACGGATGGCTCATCAATAAAAAATTCAGCTCACGCGAGGAAATCTTCGACGCCACGGAGGAGTATTTTGCAGACCTTCCGGAAAATTACTTTTCGGACAGGATCAAGTAGTTGGAAAATCACTGGGATAAGTGCATCAAACTAAAAGAGGACTATATTGAATAGTATAAAAAAATATTTCAAAAACAAAATTTCTAATTCCCAAGGAGGTCACTTTTCACTCCATCTATTAATTTAAAAAAAAAATTATTCTTTTGTACCACATACAAATACGAATATTTCTGTTGCTGAGTCTGTTGTGAAATCCCAACAAAGTGGGGTATTAGAATACGTGTACTTGCTGACTTAAACACAGGGTACATTTCTACAGTTCTCCTGTATTATGGCAGTATAACATCAGAGAATCTTCCTAGATCAGATTTCCCCGTAACTCTCGAATTTCTTTGCATTCATTTGAGAAACATCTTGATAAAGTTGGCTGTACAAAAGGATGCCATAAAATGTATTCAGACCATTATTATACCAGTATACCTTTGGCAAATGAGTTTTTAAAAATGGAATTCTACCAAACTGGGACATTATCAACAAATAAGTAGAAAAGGCGTACCGCCTATAATGAAGAAGCCAAACTTTTCAAAAACAAACAAAGTAGCCTGCAGAAAAAAAACACTTTACTTCTTTCATGAAAGGGCAAGAGGATTGTAGCACCTCTTAGTCCTTGTATGCAGAACAAATTAAGTGTATCAATAGAATATTACGACATGGCATGATAGTGACAGTCAAGAAACCTCAAGTGGTATTGAACTATTGGTGATCACTATATAGCAAACTACTGTTAAATGGTGGCGAAAACTCTTCTTCTGGGACCTTGAAGTCAGTGGTACTAGTTCCCACATTTTATATAAATCCGTCCAAAATGGGTAAATGAAAAAGCAGTTTTTTTTACGTATTTATAAAATTGGTTTATCAGTTAGTCACTGACTTTCAGAGGTTGAGAAAACCTCGAGAACGCGCTAATGCTGAACAAGGTTTGCAGTGACTAGATTGGAAGCTCCACATCATTCGCAGTGCGGCTAAAAAAGATTCCATAGTCTGCGCGTATCGAAAGGTTCCAGGAAGAAGGCGAGAAATAAGATTTTATTGTGATACTTGCACTCGTAAACCACGGATGCATATTGAAAATTGCTTATACCCTAAAAGAATATAAAATTTAAATCATCTCGTTATTATATTACCCCGAATATACAATATTATATTTTCACTAAATAAATATTTTCTTTTCTATTGCATAGAAATGTTGAGTACACAGTTTCGCTTCGTATGAAAAATAGCTTGGACCTGGTCGAAAGCTAACTTGAAATACCTTCCGGACCGTTAAGGGTTAATAATAAAAAGTTTTATTGCTGAGTATATACACCCCACAACAGAGACCATCTCGGACTGAGGACAAGAACTCTGGAGATGTCTTGTGCTTGTAGCCATCTGACGTTAATCTTCCTCACATAGCATTTCCTTGTCTTGTAGTGGTCCGAGTTTACCGCTCGGAATGTTTGCACATTCATAAAAATGGGGAAGTGACTGGTGTCGACCGTTGTGTAGTCAATCTATTTGACGATTTATAGATCATAAGTTTCCAGTCTTCCTAATCATCTTGTGAATAGCAATTCTAACAACATAATCAGGGCAATATCTGTAGGCACTGATTTGATCTTTTAAAAGCTGCCTTTTAGTGTCATCGTCTTGCTCATTGGTTCACATGCCAAAAATGCAGGACTCCTCTCCTAAGTTTCGTTTAATGGAAGCAATATAAGGGCAGCTGGTTCGCTATAGTGTGGAGTTATTTCATCATTAGTTCAATTTGAAGCACTAAGAGGACGTCGGTAAGTGATGAAGTTTTATTTTGGAAGAAATACGTTGACCTACATCTGATCTTGGAAGTCAATATCCAACGCGTTATTGATGAGGTAGAGCCCCAAATCCCCGAAAATGTGACCCAAAATTGAACCTGTAAGATGCCTTTCATCAAAGCCGTATACCTGACGTTATGCTCAACATATGTCATGCAACAGGATTTTCAAAATTATTTCATATTTTTGATTCCAAATCAATTCCTGTGATTGCTGTTTAAAAAAGCAGTTCTATAGCTCTTAGAAAAACACCCTATAGCTGTGACTTTTAAAGAAGAGTACGTGCATCTGGTGTAAAAATCTAAGATTTGTCCAATTCTTTCATGCATGGCATTGGAAAAATTACGTGACATCCGATCGCTTTGTCTGAGGTTCTTTTGAGAATGAAGGTGTCAGCGAAACCTTTAACGATTTTGTCTGAACAGCATGCATACTCCATCGTCATCCTGCGCGAATAGTAACTCATGCAATCAATTGAAAAGTATTCACTTTCAAAGAGCATCGATATCGATATACGAGTATGACCTTTTATTCCCACTATAATAGGGTCACTTATACAGGAATTCGTCATGAATTCAATCAACTGAGAAACATTAAACGATTGAACTTCCGAAATCATTTCCACTCGATTACGCATTAAAATACTCGTATTTGATATTTGCCTCCTCAGAAAAATGATTCCTTTATACTTAATCTTCATTAAAGGTAGATTGAAAGGTTTTCGGAGACTGGAGTGCAACATTTAATCGATTTAAGCTCGTCAATAATAAAGTTGCCACAAAATATTTGCAGTGGATATTATTCACTAAGTACTCGTATCTAGTTCTGAATTTCGAAAACAACAATTACATAACGATGCAGAGGCAAAGGAGCTTTGATTTGAATTCCCCGAGAGGAATATGCCGGCCCACATCATAACAGAAATATGAACATTTCAGAGAACATTGTTATTGACTTTTGGTCTGTTTAGGTTTCGATTTTAATAGAGCAGGGCTTCTAGCGGCCTATATTTCAGTTGGACGTAAGCATTTTCATCGTACGTCTCTTGCAATCAAATTTTTAATTTTGAATTTCAAGGGAAACTCCCCGATGAAGGAGGGAGCGGAGGTCAGCAGCTTTGAGTTTTCGAACAATTTTAAGAGTACTTACTGTACATTTGAAAAAAAGATCTAAAAGGCATGGAAATGTGCAGAAGTGACGGGCTCTGCCTCTGTAGGGGTTGAAATTTAAATAGAATAGAGGTATGGAACTTTAAAGTGAATGAAATGACATAGAAATCATGATAATGGCTATGGTATCAGTCTTGTAAAAAAGCTAGTTTTATGTTATTAGTTTGTATATGCGACTTGCGGGTGCAGCAGCTGGCTCGAATAAAGCGCAATCTGGGAGTCTAATTTTCGACCACCTTTACGAGCAGCTGGGCCGTATGTGGCAATTACGTCTGTGTATTTTCCCCACAGAAAATTATCCAAATGTGGTAAATCACACAATCTTGGAAGCAAATTCACAAGTCCATTAATCGAAATTATGCGCTCATTTATTTTATTTATTTATATAATGTTTACAATAAGACATGTAAATATCTTATACATAAATTGCAAGCCTTAGACATTATATAGGGTGACCAGATGAGAACGATAGGAAAAAACATTTAAATTAAACAACAACGGTGTAAGATATAAAATTGATTCTGATTTTATTTTGAAGTTAAGTTCACGCTATTATGTGTGGAATAGCACATCATTCAAATGTCCGCCTCGGCTTTGCTGGCAGTGCTTTAAGCGGTCGGTCGAATTTTTGTTGACTCGGTCCAATTTGTGCGGCGTTATTCCGGCAATAGCGTTTTGAATGTTGGCCTCGAGCCCATCCAAAGTAGTTGGCTTATCAGCGTAGTCTAAGGAGTTGATGTAGCCCCAGAGAAAATAATTGAGTGGTGTCAAATGGCATAATACCGGAGGCCAATTGATGAATGCTCGCGAGATGACACCGTCGCCAAATGTCAACTTCACAATTTCGAGCCTTGCGTCGCTTGTATGGCATGTAGCGCCGTCTTGTTGGAACCACAACTCAGACACATCGATGTTGTCAAGCTCTGACTACAGAAAGTCGGTTAACATAGCTCTATACCTGAAACCATTGACGGTATCGGGGTCTCCCACCTCATTTCGAAGGAAATAAGTTGCCGCCATGCCATACACCGCACCAAACAGTCAATCTTTGTGGATACATTGATACTTGGTCGAACACTTGTGGCTTGTGTTTGGTGCAATTATGGCAATTTTGCTTGTTGACATAGCCGCTGAGCTAAAAATGGGCTTCGTCCGAGAAGATGATTTTTAGGCCAAAATTCGGATCTCCGGCCAACATTTCAGCGCTCAATTAGCGAGCTCACGGCGTTGTCTATGATCGGCCGACTTCAATTCTTGCACAATCTTATACGGATGTAGGCTCAAATCCAACCGCAAAATAAGCCGGGTTGACTGTCTGGCGATGGCCAATCCAGCTTATCGGCGCCGAATCGATCTTTCTGGGTCTTCTTCGATACGGCCCGCTATGGCGGCTATGTCTTCTTCATTTCGCACCAATCTCTGTCTGATTAGTGGCTTAAGATCCGAAAGAGTGTACTCACGCTCAAACTTTTCAACAGTGCGACGAATTGCCTTCACACTGAAGCCACGATGAAGACCGACCTCACGATGAAATTCATGGTCCGTATTTGAGCGGGAATTTTTTAATAACTTGTGCACGTTAGGGAAGTGTAAGACGATGAATGACGAAATGGCGAACCGTACTGAATATCCTGACAGCTGAATGTCACTGGTAACTTGGACAGATGCTGAAACATAACAATTGGAAGAACTATCATTGCTATATCTATATTACATGTACAATTAATAGCTTTCCGAAAGGTATGGTGATCATAATGAATGCAATCTCCCCGAACTCATAGAAGAAAACATTTCAAATTTAGAAAACAAATGCTACTTGATATTCCTAAAATAGAATCCTACTATTTTCGTCGTAATTACTCATATAATGATACGGATCCTTCTATCTACTGCATATGAGAATATGATATTTGTGACCAGACCAGTTCTGCAATTATTCTAGTTTTTAACAGCCGTCGAATATGTAAAGAGGATGCCAGCTCTGCTAAATCATCTGAATTGAATGGTGTGTCTATTATAGGTTGCAATTTAGTTACTCGAGGAAATAATACAAACAATATAACGGAAGCATCTATAAGCATTCTGAAAGACGTTGTACTACGGCGTTGTAAAGCTTTTAATGCTTGCGCATTGGTAGGATTTATCACGCACATTTTTGAAAATTATTTGTTGCGGTACATTATTTTCTATTCAAATACGTGAAAAACCAAGGATTGTATATACGATATACCAAAATGTTAGCACAGTGTAGAATAAGAGACAGCCCCAAATACGTTTTACACTGTCAGAGCCGATATTGCCGTTTGTGACTGTGAGGCTGGAAAATATGGAAGATTGTGCAAGCAGCTATGGGTTTGGGTTTATATTTCCCAATTCTCCTTGATAGAATGTCACTTGCTAGGATTGCGACAGGAGATGACATAAATGAAAACTTCAACATGGATATGAATTTAGATGAAACACCAAACAATGATTTAACCATGATAATTCCTCCGCCTTCTTCGTCGAATACACAAGAGCCAATACAGTACTCGTATGATGCCAATTCTTCGTCTGGGACACAACAGGTTGCTGTAGAATTTTCACACCAATATCTTTAAGGCTGAAATACAGCGTTTTTCACGCAGTTGTTTGAAACGAATCCTACTGTCCATAATTTAAAATCACTAACAGAATTCACAAATGTGTTAAAAAGAATAAATACATCAGAGCAAGGACAACACTTCGTTTTACATCAAATTAAAGGTCAAAGCACAGCACTGAGTCGACGTAAAGACAGGGGATTAGGAAAGATTAAGTTTAGAATTCAAACTGGGCGTCTGTCAAACAAACAGCGGAAAACTAACAATAAGAAACGGAAGCATGATTTAGGACAGAATATTAAAATTAATGTCCCTAACGCGCACTAAATTCACATTTTTCATTTTGTTTATTCTTGCTAATTGTATTTTTTGCTACGATTTTTTTCTTGGTAAAAGTGAATATGTTTCACCCTCGTCTCTTGTATAATTTGTCAAAATCCTGCCACTTTAACGGGTATACATTATAGTAGCATAGGTAGTAAAGTTGGTTAGCCTAATTTTTTAGCCGTGGCCGGCTTACATAGCTTTAGATATGATTAATGTAGATCTAAGAAAAAGAAAATTAGAAATTAATAAAACAAAAAAAGAGATGGGGAACAACTTCTAAGTAAGGCATAATCCATAAACAAAAAAAAATTGTATTAATGCTTATACAATAAGAAAATGTAAGTAGGTGTAATACTCTACTTTTTATATACATATTTAGCGTTCAAAAAAACAAAGATTACTTTTCAAAATTTGGATTTACTTTTCCTTTCTTCTTATTGAGACGTGAGGTCTCCTCTGTCGCCAGAATCGTAAAGAAGGACGGTCGATCCTTCAGGGATCTGGTTTTTTCCATTGTTTTTTTTCGACATGGCAGTTATGCCAAACTACTATTATATAAAGCTATTATGAGGAAACTCTAGATGGCGTTTGGGGAATAACAAGGAGTTTGTATTACATAGGTTAAGATTGTTTTATTTTCTTTTCTTACACAGCTTGTAAATTTAGTTTTAAGTTTTTAGTATAATACTAAATAAAAAAGTCCAATTACTAAGTTTTTGCGAATTAAAATATTTTTTTAGTTTTTTTTTAATCGTAATGAATATAATAATAAAAATATTCTGTAAGAAACGTTGAAAGACATACCATAGTTAAAGTATTAGGCTTAACTTATGGCGATTTTTACGATTTTTATTTAAATGAAACGCTAAAAACTGCTTCGAACTTTTATACAATATTTTAAATATACCTTGATTGCGAATCAATTTGAACATTCAGAATAATAAATTGGCTAAACACAGCCGATCGCATGAAAACAGAAATCTGGTCCAATACTATTGAACGTTTATGCATTTTGACATAAAATTTAGGGGAGAAATTTTGGTTCTCAGATGAAAACGAGAAGCAAAATTTTAAAAATGACGGGAAATGGTTTTATGGCACTTTTCTGCTTCGGAGCACGAAAAGAAGCCCAAACGAAAACACCATTAAAGGCCAGTAAGTTAGAATAAGATAATTTTTAAGTTTATTGGAGCGCTGGTGGTGAAAATAGTGATAAAACAAAGTGAGGCAGGAGACATTACGTCGGTGTTCGAGGGTGTCAGTTGTTTGACTGATATTACATAGTATCACCTATGAGTTTTATCGCACGGTTTTGAATCCTATCTAGCAGGTGAAGATATGTTTTAGGAGCACCTGACTAGATGTGGGCATTATAGTCCAATTTTGGGCGGATGAATGCCTTATATATAGGGGCCAGATCAGAGGGGGTAAAATATTTCTGACATCGCTTGAGGAAACCTAGACATATCGCAGCAATTTTGACGACATCGAATATGTGGTCATTCCCACGTAAGTTGTCACTGACACACACACCGAGAATGGAAAGTTTTTTGGTTTCGGCGATGCAAGTGCCATTCATGGATGATGGCTGCGTATTTGAGTTTTGGAAGAATTGGTTATGCTGTTAAAATCCGAATTTAATGGGCTTAACATAAGCTGCCGTTCCCGTTCTACAGCCGAAGAGCAGGGGCGTGAGTCTGTACTGTACTGCCGTCAGCAAAGGAATATATCACCTTGATCAAAAGGTTCCCGGGGGACACCACTGTGTGGCGCTCCCATTGTTCGGATTTGAGTTCTGTTTTTTTTTTTAAGTTGGTAATCTGTTGTTGACATTCCCTCTAAATCTTAGCGTTATGGCTTGACATTTGCAAAAGTTACGTAACCAAAAGTACATCTAAATCTGTGTGTGTTGGCGTTTTTTAAAATTTTAGAAATGGATTTCAATTTGCAACAACGAACTTGCACTCATATTAAATTATGAGCAAAAAAACGGATTTAATGGTTCGCGAACGTTGGAAATGTGTTTCGGAAACGATTTTCTAAAGAAAACGATCATTCACCAGTGGCACGAGTGGTCGTGAGTCAATCGAAGACGATGAACGCAGTGGCAGACCATCGACATCGAAAGCCGACGACAACATTGATGAAATAAGAGAAATGTTGCTGTTGGTGAATAACCGCAAATTAACCATCAGAGAGATAACGGAAGACTTGAACATTGCCTATGGATCCGTCTAAGGCAATTTGGTTAATGATTTGGATTTCCGTCGTGTAGCAGCAAAGTTGGTGCCAAAAGACCTCAATTTCATGCAAAAAAGAGACCGTGTTGACGTCGCAAAAGACATGATTTGCGAGGCTGAATCCGATCCCGCATTCATCAAAAGGATCAATACTAGAGACGAGACATGGGTGGATGAGTACGACACGCAATCCAGACATCAGGCAAATGAATGGCGTTCACCAAATGAGCCGAGACCAAAAAAACCACGTCGTTTTCAATCGAAAAGAAAGGCAATACTCACGGTTTTCATGGATTACAACGGTGTAGTGCATCACGAATTTTTGCCAGAAGGCCAGACAGTAAACAAGGAGTATTACGAGTATTTGGGCGTTATGTGACGTTTGCATGAAGCAATTCGCCGAAAGAGACCAGAATTGTGGGCAGAAAACTTGTGGGATTTGCACCATGATAACGCACCGTCACAGTCGCACAGTGCCACCATTATTCGTAATTTTTTGACGAAAAATGCAACAAATACCATCCAACAGCCACCGAATTCACCTGATTTGGCTCCCTGTGACTTCTCTCTGTTCAATCGAGTTAAAAAACCACTACGGGGAACGCGTTTCAGCAGCCGAGAGGAAGTAATGGAAAAATCGCAGGAAGCACTCATGGACATACCGAAAACCGAGTATAAAAAATGTTTCGAAGATTGGATCAATCGCTAGCATAAGTGTGTTGCGGTCAACACACAATATAGGTTTAGATGAATAAACTTACGAGGGCGGGTCAATAAGTCAGTGTCATAATGTCGCTGTTATCCCATTTGTTGAATTCAACAGGTGGAAGCATCTTGTATTGCCGTCTTTCAACAGACAAATTTTCCGCGTTTTCTTCATCTTCGCTGCTCGAAGAAGATGATGGCCAATTCTCCCAGGAATAATTAGCGCGAAATACTTTTATTTATTGCTCGTATTTTAATTTTAATATTTAATAATACTATTATTTTCGACATCATATGTCAAGAGCGAACTGTCAACAACTATAGTGAATAAACAGAAACTAAAGAAAATCCCAAGTTAATAACTTCTACTATTTCGGGGAGTTGAGGAATCAAAAGTTGATCAACTTTGGATTTTCTCAACTTAGGTTGAGAGAGTCAACTTTGAGTGAATAAAAGCAATTTCTTAAGTTATTCCTATCAACTTTGTCCGAGATTAAATTTGGTAGACCGGTTGCAATTAGGTCAATTAGTGTGGCTGTATCTGTTGATTTATTGACCTCTAACAGCAGTCTTTCTTTTTCCAATGCATATTCTAATAGTGAACCTTGCCTATATTTGAATAATATTGGATACCTGATAGGTGACCACCTTTTGTCTGTAAAACGTAACAAAAGCTATCCTTCCAGAATT
This sequence comes from Volucella zonaria, assembly GCA_963966105.1. Taxonomy (NCBI): domain Eukaryota; kingdom Metazoa; phylum Arthropoda; class Insecta; order Diptera; family Syrphidae; genus Volucella; species Volucella zonaria. The sequence goes on along the minus strand of OZ014532.1, from coordinate 106,879,579 downwards.
AAAAGCATAGAACGGTACCAGTCAATGTATGAATCTTCCAGAAATAACCTGAAGGCTTCTATCTTCTTGGTGTCTTCTTCTATACCTATACGAGCACATTCCGCTTCAAAAGAATTCCACCATTGGGATGCATTTGAATTTTTAGGACTGAATTTTTGTATCACAAATTTTTCTAACACATTTTTCAAGTTGTAAGTATTGGGTGTTTCTTTCTTTTTATTAGTAAAACTTTCCAGAATTCTTGTCAAAACATCTTCTGAAATACCAGCATTGGGGCTCTTGATGTGATTCTTTGAACTGCATATTTCCCTCTTCATCCATATAAACTTTCTTTATCTCCGGTGTCGCAGAAATCCATCCTTTTCTTTTGTCGTGTCTCTTTTGTAGTGTATTTTTTTACTTTTTGATAAACTTGTGTTTGTTTCACAGGTTGGAGATGATCCGGTATTAAAAATATCTTTTCGTTGGAATCCTTAATTAAAGTTATACAACCTACGTTTGATTTTGGCTCATCACTTTGTCTCACCATAAATTCAAATCTAAACTTTTCCATTGTTGTTAATTAGCCGTAAAAATGTTGTTTTATAATATGTTCTCATAAATCCTCCTTGGAGAATTGGAATATCGAAACAAAACAAAAATGAGTTGCTCTGAAAAGAGTAGACAATTTCATTAACATCAAACCTCTTGCCATTTAACATTATAGGTTACAAACTGTATTACAAATCTCACCTGAAAAGAGAAACAACATTTAAAGCTATTGTTTCACACTTTCTTCCTTTATTATTTATTTTAATATTATTTTATGTGCACGCGATCAGTCTTAGCATAATCGACCACCGACTCGTATCACTATGATCTGTCAAAATTGAAACGCGGCCAGTAAATGGCGGCAAATTCAAATTGAATGAAGTGTCATGAACATCATTTACATACTGCTAAGACCTCTGCTTTTATTTGTATTCGAGAGCGATTACTGACTTCTTTGTTATTCAAGCGTGTGAAATTTCTATACGACCAAAAATTGAGGCAAAAAATACTGCAATGTCCCAAAGGCAGTAAAAATTTTTGGTCATTCGTCAAAAACATTAGAAATTCTGCCTCATCCTCCATCCCAACGCTCATTTACAATGACATTCCAGCTGTCAGCTCTTTGGACAAGGCCAATCTGCTTGCTGCATACCTTGCGGCCAGCGCAGATTGCGCTTTGTCTCCGCCTACACTTGAGTGCGTCGAATCTTCAATGGGACAAATTCACTTTCGCACTCGTGTAGTTGTAAGAGTACTTAAAGATCTCAACATACATGAATCCGCTGGTCCAGATGGTATATCTCACCTTCTTCTGAAGAGGTGTTCTTCCTCGCTGGCAAAACCACTGCGTAAGCTTTTTCATCAATCCTACTCTTTAGGACTCTTTCCGAGCAGATGGAAAACAGCATTTCTCCAGCCCGTCCCTAAAAAAGGCGAATCTTCTTCTCTCTCCTCCTACAGACCCATTGCACTAACTTCCCTTCTCACCAAGGTCATGGAAACGCTGATAAATCATCAGCTCATAAAATAGCTCGAAACATGGGAATTTCTTAATGACCGGCAGTAGGGTTTTCGTAGCAACACGTCCACTGGTGATTTGATAGCATGTCTAACCGAAAAGTGGAACCAAAGCGTACATCAATCTGGCGAAAGCAAGATAGTTGCACTTGATATTTCTAAGGCATTTGACAGAGTTTGGCATCAGGCTCTTTTGTCGAAAATGCGTTCTTTTGGGATCGACGACTCTCTTCTTCAATGGATTAGAAATTACCTTTCGGAACGTTCAATTCAAGTTGTCTTGGATGATTTCAAGCCTGATGTTCACAAATTAAATACTGGTGTGCCCCAGGGCTCCGTTCTGTCTACGACACTCTTTCTAATTTTCATTAATGATCTCTTGTCTGCCACTTCTAATCCAATGTATTCCTTTGCTGATGACAGCACTCTCTGCTTTTCATATTCGTTCCCGGACCCACGTCCCTGCTCTTCCGCTGTAGAACGGGAACGGCAGCGTATGTTAAGCTCATTAAATTCCGATATTAACAGCATAACCAATTGGGGAACTATCAACCGAGTGGAATTTAATGCTTCTAAAACTCAATGCTGTCTGCTGTCATTAAAGCGAAATTCAAATACCCAGCTTTTATCCATGAATGGCACTTGCATCGTCGAAACCGATAAAATTTCCATTCTCGGTATGTGTGTCAATGACAAATTACGTTGGAATGACCACATATTCGATGTCGCCAAAAATGCTGCGAAATGTCTAGGTTTCCTCAAGCGATGTAAGAAATATTTTACCCCCTCTGATCTGGCCACAATATATAATGCTTTCATCTCCAAAATTGGAGTACAATGACCACATCTGGTCAGGTGCTCCTAAAACATCTCTGCACCTGCTAGATAGGATTCAAAACCGTGCGATAAAACTCGTTGGTGATACTAATATCAGTCAATCAATTGACATCTTCGAACACCGATGTAATGTCTCCTGTCTCACTTTGTTTTATCGCTATTTCCACCACCAGTGCTCCATTGAAATCGCCAGTAGCATTCCGCCCATTCAAACTTTCAGCCGTAACACCCGTCTCGCTATGAATGCTCATCAGTATACCCTCAAGCCCATTTTCGGACGTACTTTAAAATATCGTGATTCTTTCCTAAGCCGTACAACTCGCTTATGGAATGCCCTGCCGACCTCTGTGTTTCCTGGTCGTTATTTTAAGGGTAAAAAAATCCCTTGAGCGCGCGCTGATTATAAAAAAGGAAATAAAAAATCTTCTAGCTAGTTTCCAAAAGTCACGACTGTCTCCAACTTCATTTAACTCCTGTGTAAGATTTTGCCAATACATACTGTCTTTGTTTTTCTTTGCAGATACTTTTATACTCGCTAATTACTTTATGGTAAGCTAGTTATTTTTTACAACACTATAGCTTTGACTGAAGGCACAAATTCCAAATGCGCCCCAGTTCATGCTTTCTACAGCTTCGCTAACTTCCGTTTCCGTAAATTTTGACGCTTGCTCTTCATGCGCCACAATCGACGGAATGACACAGCGCAGATAGTTTTCGTTTAGTCACGCATTAAGGTGTATTAATATTTCTATCTATTGCAAATCTCACTGTTTCCAGTTAGTAAATGTCTCTGGTCATGCTCAACAGATTTTGGCTATTGAATCGTTGTGCCGCATCCTTTGAAATGTTGCATTTCTTCTTCTGGTTGTCACCTATTCTTAGATTGTGAGGGCACCTCTTCCAATGTCCAAGTAATGTGTTTTATGCTTCCGCACGTCTCTAGCTACCACTTTTTTGCAACGTCCATAGTCTACCTCTGTTGTTCCGCGAGTTCTTTGCTCGCCGTTTCGCGTTATTCCAGCATAAACCATATTCTATTTGGGTCCACTCTGCAAATATATATATAGGGAAAACCCTATGATTTGCGTGACTTTTATGAGCTTCTCATTCCGAAACCGCCTCCCGCATGACAGTTTTCGTGTTCACAGTTCAATTTAGCGACATGTCCTTTTAAGTCTCCACCGATGTATTCTCTGTCCATCGGTGAAAAAGGTTTCTTATTCACTGCAACCTACTTACGGTGCAGAGCCGCTCCAACTTGGTCTGAGTAAATGCCATCAGTCGTATCGGTGGTTGAAGTACCAGATTCCTACTAGCTTCTGCTCCGAGATGTGTTTATCAAAGCAGCTATGTAAGATTTGACGTAAAACTTAATCACCTCGAAATACGAGTATATGCTGTCTTCAAAAAACGAAGATATCCCAGTTTCCCTTGAACAGATTGATTAAACCATCTTTTGATACTCGTATGGCCATAAGCGCATTAAGCACAACAATGACAGTCCATAGGTCAATCAAATGCCAGTCCCGTTTAGCTGTTGATTCTTTCAATGCAGCAAGAAACCGATCTTGGTGTATGGGAACTTCTATGGCTGAGTATAGGCTTTCCAACTGTCAAGTAAACATTAATCTTTATAGAATGCTACAGAATGAATCAAGATTCGCCGAAGTGATTCCGAGATAAAAGTAATTGACAAACTTCTAACATTTATCTTTATATTTTCAGAACTTGTACCAACAATCAAAATGATGATTCTTTTAAACTGTTAAAACGTTATTCGTTCCTACTAATCAATCCATCAAACTGAGGCCATTTGTATTATCTTGTTTCTCAAATTCGGTTCCCATCCCATTTCAAATCGTTTGTATTAACGCACAATTCCTTTTTATAAAACTTTTCGAAAATACTCTTCATTTTCATCCTCCATTAACGAAAACTTGGCAATCCTACAGGACTGTGTACCTGTGTTAACTTTCGCGGATAAAAACTTGACATTCAACAACAACAACAACAATCACATTTGGACTGAAAGTGTCAGAACTGTTTATTTAACTTTCTTTTTCCATCCCACCGACTTCACTTGACTTCACACCGTTAAAAGCAACATTAAACTTTTTCATTACAACCCTCTTGACCTTAGAAATTGCTAATCGATCGATTGCTTTCTTTTTCTTTTGTATTTCATTCCTATTTTTGCTAAAACACACAAAATTTACCCTACCAACATCCCCGGCAACTTTTTGTTAACAACATTTTTGCGGCTTCACAGGGATGAAGGAAATTTAATTCCCAGTCCTGGGTTTCCTATTCCTACGAGTAGTCTCTTGTTTTTATTTTTTTACGCTTGTCAATAGTGCCGCGGAATTTTGATTGGACCCTCCGACAATCCGACCTGAAATTCGGAATTTTTAAATGAATTTTCTAAAATAGGGCGACAAAGTTTATAAGGTCCTTGAACAGCGAAGCAAGAAAAGTTTCTTTCAATGCCAATGATGAAGAAAAAAAAAGTGTCTTTTTCTGTGTCTTCTGCGATGAATAATGAGATATTTGGTAGGTGTTTTTGAAATTAGGGAAACGGTCCATTTTATGGAAATATGATAATTTGAGATAATTTTTAATCAGGGTAACTACGAGGTGTTTGAAAAAGGACCCGACGTTAAGAGTAAAGTGCCGAAGGCTTAAGTTTGGAAACATTTTGGTTGGGTTGCTTGATAGATGCGGGGCTTTTAAAGGCAATCTCAAAAGATGAAGAAATACCTTTCAGATGGTAGTGTAAGGTAGGTACAATTCAATAGAAGAGATTATCGGGGATTGTGGCAGTAAAACAGATCTCATTGTATTGTAGGATTTCTTGGACAAGATATTGAAATGCAATATCCATGTTCGATAGCATATGCAAAAGAGTTTATGTAAATTTGATTGGAATCTCCGCAATTAATAGATACTCTATCTGTGGGCGATTTTTTAACATACCCAGAAATCAAGTTCATAAAGGTCAAATAGTAATTTTAAAATCGTTTTTGACGCTTGGATGTGTTAAATAAATTGGAAAATGACGTACCTGCTAATGGACCTAGCAATTTGCATCGTTCGTTGATACATATAGTACTCGTATCTGTGGGCTGTTTTATAATCGAAACCTTTGACAAACCGATGAGAATCTGAAATGCAATATCCCTTTCAACCAGTAATCGGGTTTTTTTCATAAAATAGGTCGTGGGATGGAATATTTGTATAATTTCGATGCATTTGGAATGCATTAAAGGCTTTGCAAATACACTTACTCGTAGGTCGAACTGGACTCTGCATTGGATTTTATTTAAACAAGTTGTACATGTACGAGTATACTATACGTACGAGTATGTGCCTGTGAAAGCATTTGAAAAAGGCTTATTGATTTGAATTTCGCTCTAATAAAACCAACAAATTGGGAGAATGGTATATTGAAAACAATACTCGTATATTTGACGCACATGCATGGAAAACCAATTCAGTTGAAAGAAGTCTTCTAGTATTATCGTTTAGCATCTGTTTGCTAGAATATAATATACAGGGTTCATTTTCATTCCGGGCATCCCAAATTAATATGTAGAATGCAGCAGTCCAGGTTGAAAGGTACTATATACCACTTAATCCTTTCTACATGCTCAAAGGTCAGGGGCAACTTAACTACAAACCATAACTTCATCAGATGGCGCTGTACAGAGACAGTACAGTGGGTAGGTAAACAGATCACGACAGCATTTTGAGCTTACAAACTCCTTGCTGTCATCATATCCATTCGACTATTGCACATACATTTTCCCTTCTAATGCTCCCGTTTAAAAATGCCGGTTTTCTCATCGAATTGCACGATGTTCATATTTTCAGCTGCCCGAAAAAATTTTAAAAATCCTACTAAGACAATTTAGTAGTGTTTTCAAACGTCAGTTGTTGGTAATTGTGATTTAAAAGCACGTGTCTCCATAATTGGTGCGTAAATTCATTGTTTTTTGTCTATAACTTGATGTAAGTTTTATAATTTACACTTTTTTGTAGATTTTAATAACAAGTAATTTATTATAAATAAATATTGGCTTATATTGATATAAAAAAATTAATATTAATTGTTATTTTTGTGCATTTTAATTTTTTGGGACAATATATCCCAGTAGTTTCTTCTGTTGGGATTATATGTCCCTGCAGCATGCAATGTACTTTTTTTTTGCTACACGATAATTTTTTTTATGGTAGGTAAGTATGTCTTCCAGTCGAGGTTTGAGTGGAAGTGAAATAGAGGACGTCCTATATGCAACCTCATATAGGACGTCAGAGGATTTCGAGGATATTGGTTCGGAATACGAAGAGGAAGAATCTCTGTCGAATTACTCGAGCTCTGAAGACCAAGTAGATGCGGATATGGAAGAAAGTGTCAATTTGACAGAACAAATAGAACAATCACAAATGATAGGGAAACCACAGAAGATATTGGGCCGCTCACAGCGGAAACAGAAAATATTTTGTCTGTCGATACCACAGTTCCAAGAATGATTGTTCTACCTGAAACTATTCCCTCTGTGCTGTATAATGTGGATAGGGGTTCGAGTGAATTGGACACGTTTTTGAAATTATTTCCACGCAGCCTTCTTGTATGGATAAGCCAATGTACAAACGAAAGAATTCAAATCCTCAAAAGCTCCCAAGAGGATAAGTTCCGAAAAACAGTGAGTGATGTAGTGCAAACAGATCAACACGAAGTTCGTGTGGTGTTGGGCATAATGCTCATAACCTCATATAATCGGTTGCCGAAAATGTCAATGTATTGGTCCAAAAAGAAAACGGTTGGTAACTTACTAATCAGAAATAGCATATCTCGTGATAGATTTCTTATGTCGCACTCGAAATTGTATTTCAACAACCCCAATAAGCCAACTGAGTGTTCTAAGACATATTATATTGAAGAAGTTGCCAGTTGCCTAAAAAAGACATTCAATCAAAGCAGAGAAGATCGTTCTTTCCAGGCCTTAGATGAATCCATGGTCAAGTTCAAGGATAGATCTACCCTGAAATAATATCTTCCATTTAAACCTATAAAACGGGAGATAAAGATTTTCGAACGATCGGATTCAAATACAGGATACATTTACGATTTTAATATTTACTGTGGAAAAGAGTCACAAATGCTGGAAGGTTCGTACGTTCATCTTTTTAACACTTTATCATTTCCTGCTGTTGGCACCATTATATCGAACCGAAAACAAGTTCCATCCTGCCTGACTGAGTTGACGAGAGGAGACATTTATATTTATATGAACCAGATTGGAACATCATGCGCTTTTTGGTAAGATACAAAATTGGTAACTGTAATGAGTAACTGCCACGGATCTAAGTTAGGAACTATTCGACGCAAACAAAAGACTGGTGAGAAGGTAGAAACTAACTGTCCAGAATCTATTATTTCTTACAACAAATTTATGGGTGGGGTCGACTTATCCGACCAAATGGCACAACTCTATGACATAAATCGAAAGTCCGACAAATGGTGGAAGAAAGTTTTTTTATAAATTAGTTTAATCAACTTGCGTAAACGCATGGACTATTTATAAAGAAACTCATCACTTACCGAAGTTACCTTACATCGATTATGTGTCAACGCTGGCAGAGCAAATGATTTAATTTTGGTGGGGGCGAAAGCCCCCATTTATTCGGCTTAATACAAGCTATAACACTAAAAATTAAACTTAAACTAAAACTTAAAACTAAGGTTGGTTATTCTAGTGAAGGAGAACCGATTTGAGGTAGGAAGTGGTGCGGTGGAAGTCAAAGACGCTAGGGTTTGAATTAATTTTTCGTAGCATACGGGAGATTGGTTCGTTCGCGCCGTAGGTGGTGTGGTGGGTTGGGAGATAGAAGAGACGAGGGGTACGTAGATTACGAGGGTTAGTGTTGAGGAAAATAGAATTGTGAAGGGACATGCATTCAACCTGACCTGAAAGAAGTCGATGAATGAAGAGAAAGTCGGCTGCATCTCTGCGTTCCTCAAGGGTGTTTAGGTTAATAAGGTTGAGACCGTTTTGATAGGGGGGCAGAGTAAAAGAATCATCCCAGGGCAAACCTCGAAGAGCGAATCGAAGAAAACGGCGCTGGATACTTTCGATTCTCGAGATATGAACGCGATGATATGGGGACCATACTTGACTGGCGTACTCTAGGAGGGGACGAACAAAGGTAATATAGAGGGACCTGGTCACGTATGGGTTGGTGAATTCTTTGGACCATCGTTTTACAAAACCTAGTGCAGAATTGGCTTTAAGGATTATCCCATCCATATGCAAACGGAAGTTGAGCTCCCTATCACACAAAATGCCGAGGTCGCGAAGAGATTCAACGGAGGAGATACTCGTAGGTTGGTTGTGGAGAAGGTAGAGTCGGGGAGGAGATTTTAGCCGCTTATGTGAAAAGGTGATGGATTGGCATTTGGTGATATTAAGTTCCAAACAATTTTTGAGGCACCAGATCGAAAAACTATCAAGGACTTGTTGAAGAAGGAAGGAGTCATGGGGAGAGGAAATGGTTTTGAAAAATTTGGTATCGTCGGCGTAAAGGGAGACGGACGAGTATTTGATGATCCTATCGAGATCATTTATGGTTAATATAAAGAGAAGGGGACCGAGATGGCTACCTTGAGGAACTCCAGAGGTGGCCAAAAATGGAGCGGAGTGGGCTGACCTAAAACGAACACTGTAAAAACGGTTTTCGAGGTAAGAGGATATCCATTTTAACAGTATGGGTTCAAAGCCGAGGGCAAACAATTTGAAGAGCATTAATCGATGGGAGATTTAATCGAAGGCTTTGCTAAAATCGGTTGCAACTACATCGACTTCGTTGCTGTTCTCTAGGGCAGAGATGGCAAAGAATACGAATTCAACGAGATTTGTGGTGGTTGACATACCCTTTAGGAAGCCATGTTGTCTAGGGGAAATAAGTGATTTGCATTGGAAACTTAGAGCTTCATACAAAATACTTTCGAGGAGTTTGGGTATATGGGAGAGTTTAGCGATTGGACGATAGTTTGTTATTTCGTTCTTTAATCCCTTTTTGTGGATTGGGGTTATAAAGGAGGTTTTCCAAACCTGAGGAAATTCTCCTTGTGAAGGGGATAGACGAAAGAGATCAGAAAGGGCAAGGGAAAGAGACGAAGAACATTTTTTAAGAAATATGGCAGGGATGCCATCTGGACCGGGTGTAAATTCGTCATTGAGTTGGTGTAATTTATATTCGATATAGGAGGTGTCCAAAATGTGAGAGAGAAGTGGGCCGTTGGAGAAGTTCAGTAGGTAACGAAAATAGGATGGTATCTGGTACAAAGGAGTCGTTGGTGAAGGATTGTTTAAAGAAGCTGGCAAATAGGTTGGCAATGGTGAGTGGATCGGTTGATGACTTGTTGTTGAAAGAGAGGGAAGGAGGGTAACCATCGGACTTTATTTTGTAGTTAACAAATTGGTAAAAGGACTTAGGGTCATTTATAAGGTTGACTTGCGCATTGTTAAGGTAACGCTGGTAAAGGGAATCGTAAAGTTCGGTGAAATGAAGATAAGCACCAAGATAGTTGGAATAGTCGGACAAGGATCTGGTACGCAGGAAAACAGCCCATAACTTGTTTCTCTTGTTTCGTAAGGAACGAAGCTTGCGATTATACCAGGGAGGACTAGTAGATGATGTTTTAAGGTGGGAAAACGGAACATAAAGGCTGAAAGAATTAAATATTTCTTTATAAAAAATGGATAAGGCATCATTTACGCTTAGGTTGTGAAAGTTAAAGGGGGAACTGCTAAGATAGTCACTGATTTTGTGAAAGTTTGCTTTATGAAAGCCGTAGGATGAGAGAGTTGTGGGAGGAGTGGACTCGAAAGAAGAGTTATGAAAAAATGAAAGTAGAAGGGGGGTGGTAGTTGTCGATTGTAGAGAGAGATAGGGGACAAAGTGAGACTGAGGAGTTAATTGAATCTGTTGTGAAAATAAGGTCCAATTGCCTGCCCATATAATTGGATACACCACTGACTTGGCATAGACTTGAGTCTGTTAAGCGATCTAAGAAGAGACATTCCTTAGCTGAGTTGGCATTTGAAGCGATGAAGAACGTTTGATCGTCTGATGGAATCCACTGTAGCTGAGGAAGATTAAAGTCGCCGAAAACAAAGATATCGTCAGTAGAGTCAGACAGGTCAATTAAATAGTCGATCGCATCGATAACAAGTTGGTAAGATTCGGTAGGTTGAGCTGGCAGGATGTAGCAACATAAAACGTAAAGGGACTTGGAGGGGAGTGATATTTTTATAGCTATAAAGTCGTCTTTAGAGGATGAAGAGCTGTTAATGGGAGAAGAGTTAAGTCTGTTGTGGATCGCCAGTAGGACGCCTCTAGATGGGGAATCATCATGTGGGCGGGTAAGATCGTCGTCGCGAAAAATATTAAAAGTAGGGGGAACAATTCCTGGTTCTTTATGTCGGGAATCAAATTGGTTTCAGTCAAGTCGTAAATATCAAAGGGAAGAGAATGCGATTGACGTAGGACAGAATTGGTTTTAGAGCGAAGACCTCTTACATTCTGGTAGTAAAATGTAAGAGGGATGTTGTGGGGTGGAGATGTATGGCGGGATGGTTTAAGTGCTGACGAGGAAGGCACGTTATGGACGAAAAAATTTATCGTGGTCAGCTCGGCTTCGCTGTAGGTGTGAGACTCGTTTAGAGTGAACGTAGTGGCCGAAAGCAGCAAGGTCGTCTGCTACTTTCTGAGGGGACATGCTAAAAATCTTGTGGTACCTGACATAAAGGTTCCTGAGACTGATAGGATCGGTAGGGAGGCCTTCCTGCTGGATGGATACCATGACGCTGGTTTTGGTCTTCCCTTCGTAGCAGACCGAGTCCGATTTGTCGTGTAGATAGGCGAGAAAGAGACGAATGTTTTCATATATCTTTCTCTCTCTAAGCCTAGAGAGTGCATAGCGACTTTCTGTAGTTCCATTGGTTTGCTGGGTTAGTTTAACTGTGGGGGGAAAAAGAGGATCAAGAATAGGGGCAGTGGAGGAAGGAGATGGAGATTCGTGGTTGGATATGGAGTTGGGCGCCGGATGAGATGTTGGGTTTAGGGTATGGCAGTTAATAAAATTAGGGTACTTAGCTCCAGTTTGTAGGTCGAAGTTAGGAAATGAGTTGTTTGCTGGGATCGGTGGCGTAGAAGATTGAGAAGGGATAATATGGGTGGTTGGGGTTAAGTTGGAAGAGACGCCTTGGGGCCGGGGCTTGGGTGGAACATTGGAAATTAGCGGATTAGAGGATTGGTGTGTAAGGGCTTTGTGTAGGATAAGTGAAGAGGGGGGACTAAAATCGGGGAACAAATTCGTTTTGAAGCTCCAGTTGGGATCGGGATTAGAGCTTCGTTTTTTATTAGCGTGCTTTTTAGTTGGAAGGGTGTTTGGGAGCGGTCTTTTTTTAAGCTTATCGTTACGTTTATTTTTAAAATTTTGGTTGTCGTCGACACGTGGGTTTTCTCGTTCCTCAGAGCATTTGGTGATACTTATCTCCCCAGGGGAAGTGGGGAATAACCATGAATATTTGGTTGGGATGGTCTACAGAAAACTAAAACACCGAAAAAGAAGAAAACTGGGCGATATCAGAAGCGTAACACTGTACAGTATGGAGTTTTAGGCGACCATATACCCATAGAAGGAAAAACACGCAGGAGATTTGTAAAGTGCTACAAGGACAACAAAGGCGGAAAAAATGATAAAAGAACACTATTTACTCGTACTTGCACGGGTTGTGATATTCCATTGTGCTTTAGTTGTTTCACTCCTTACCACGTAAAAAACAGTAAACAATAAAATTTTCTAAACTTTTCATTATTTACAAATTGCTTTCTTTATTTCCCTTAGAAACGGTTGGGACAATACATCCCAATTTACAAAAAAAAAAAAAACGGATGGGATCATATATCCCAAGCCATTACAGCGCCCCTAGTGGGAAAAAAAATAAAAACGAACGATGAAAAATTGTATTGTTCCCTTACATTTACTCGTAATATTTCCTCGACAGCAAATTCAGATTTCTTTCGGGGCATTTTCGGTTCGAAAGGGTTAAGATAATTTTGCAACTGGACAAAATGTATCCGAATAATCGATGCCGTACTGCTGACTAAATCCACGAGCAGCAAGGCTCGGTAGCATTCTTTTTCTGGTAAACCCATTTCGGTAGTGGCACCTGGTTTAATTCCGTGGTAATGACGAAATTTTTTCATCTATTGCTTTGTATTTACAGTATTTCGAATCTTGACAGCTTATCGCATCTTGATAACTTTTTGGCGCATATGCTTCCGGAATTTGGTTCGGCCACTTTTGTCCAAGGGGACCCAAAAATGGCCTGGCCCTCCAGGCTCGAGGTTCTGCGACCACGTAAAAGATTATTTGTTAGGAAGCGACCAATAGCCTCGGATTAAGACGGATTCACTTGACAACCCTGCAAAACGAACAAAGGATAACGACTTTCGGATCTGCAAGTGGAACGTTCGGATTTTGAACAGGCCGCGTGTAGCCGAACAATTAGAGGAGGAGCTGGACTGCTATAAAGCTGATATCACCGCCATCCAGGAGGTGCGGTGAGACGCGCCGGTGATTGCTATATTAAGCAGCATCTATTTGGTTGTGGATTTGTTGTAAGGGCAGACTTAGGCCAGAAGTATTGAGCTTTCTGCACATGAGTGAACGGCCCTCTACACAAAAGAGCTCTATGAGCAAAAGAGGAGGGAAGAACAACGGCTTCTCCGGAGAAAACAGAAAGAGCATGAGAAGCGCGAGATCCAGGAACAATGTTCGGAAGTTTTACCAAAACGTTAAAAAAACATGTCAGGGTAATAAGACCCTAACGGAAACCTGTTGAGATGAACAAGCAAACCTTGTAATAGAGTCATAGTTGGGCGCTGAGAATATGGAAAAACCATTCCTGCAGACTGCTAAACGTCGAAGACGACACAAATTCCGCTGTCAGACGCTGTCAGAGCGAACCGTTCAATATTGACGATGCAAGTCAAAAATTCCGTCCACCCGACAAAAATGAAGTGAGGATAATAATATCTGCCGGACTGGACGGCCTATTTAAGGCAGCAGGAAATAACTTGGTAGAGAGCATACACCAACTTATTTCCAAGACTTTGTCGGATGAATGTATGCCTGATGAATGGCCGTTTGCCCCGTTCACAATAGAGGAGACACACTAAGCCGCGCCAAACATAGTGGTATCAGTCTCCTAAGCATTGCATCGATCTCATCTGCAGTATTGTGCGAGCGCATGAAACCATATGTCAACGATCTGATTGGACCGTATCAGTGCGGATCGATACTCACCACCTGTTTATCGAGTTTAAAGCTGCATATAACAGCACCTACAGAAGCGAGCTATACAGAGCCATGCCTAGTTTTGGCATCGCTCCAGGACCACGATGGAGAGAGCTCGCTGCTGCATCAATGCCGGTAATGATCTAAACAAGACCATTGATATCGAAAAAAGGTATAAGTAAGGCAACGCGCTGTCATGTGACTTCTTCAACATCATACTTGAAAGAATTGTGCAAAACTCACAAGCCAACACACGAGGTACGATCTTTCAAAAGTCTGTTCAACTGCTTGCATACGACGACGATATTGATATTATTGGTAGAACACAGCGAGCTGTCACTGGTGCGTTTGCGAGTATAGAAACAGAAGCGGCAAAAATATGTTTAGCAGTAAACGAGGGCAAAAGAAAGTATATGCTGTCAACAAGAAGGGACACTCAACATCGACAAATCTGTCAGAATGTCTCTATCGACAGCTACAACTTTGAGGTAGTAAGGAACACTCTCTGCTGTCACATCCAAAACGACATCTCTTCAGAAATCCAGCGAAGACTAACGCTTACCAATCGCTGTTTCTTTGCGCTGAGAAGGCAACTGTGTAGTAAGGCCCTCTCCAGAACAACCAAGAAAACTCTATATAAGACCCTTGTAATCCCAGTCCTGCTCTATGGTTCCGATGCATGAACCCTTTCTAAAGTGGATGGAGATATACTTGGTTATTTTGGGAGAAAAGGCTTCGTAAGATATTTGGTCCCGTATGAGTTCAACGATGAACTCTACTAGCTGCACAGCGACATCGACCGGGTCAAGAAACTGGGACATTTAGAGCGAATGAACAGCAAAGCTCCAGCCCGCAAAATCTTCGACTCTAATCCGGAGAGACAACGCTTTAGAGAAAGGCCTCGCTTTCGGTGGCACGTGCAAGTGGAAGGGGACCTCAACCAACTTGGAATGCGCAACTGGAGGCAGTTAGCCAAAGACCGCGCTAATTGGAGGGGCTTATTGGTTGAGGCTCAGGTCCACTCCGGACTGTAACGCCGCCTAAGTAAGTAAGCAAGTTTTCCCAATCAAGTCCCAACAATTAGCCCCATCGACGGTATTATTTACTTCATCATTTCTATCAACAACATCCTCCCCTACTGCATCCTTAAAACATCTTTCTTCACTCACTGATTAAAAATTACTTGTTAAAGATTACATTTCGCTATATCTCAACTTTGTCCTGCATTGGTATATCCACTCTTTGACGCCATCTTCCCTTCTTGAACTCGTGATCAAAATATCGTCTCTTATGATCTAACACACGCACAAGCACTCCTCTAGCGGAATCACGCAAATATCCAATATCTGGTGTCGAACCAAACCAAAGCTCGTGTGAAATTTCACCTCGTACTATGCTCAGACCCGTTTTATTTAAAACTTGAACAGCAGTACTTACCGCATCTGCCCAGAAGATTGTGCTGCTTCCATTACGTTTCGCATTTTACGTTCCGCAGAAACGTTCTGCTCAGACGTGTAGGGCAAAGTTTTTGGTGTATAACACACTCCAATTTTAATAATTTCTCGACATTCTTGTTGACATAGCCCAGCGCATTATCACTTTGCATAACTTTTAGACATTGTCCTGTCTCAGATTTTACCTCATTTAAAAACTGCTTAAGAAATATATACACTTCAGATCTTTCCTTCAATTATTTCCCTCATTATCGAAATGTTTATTGATAACGAGGGAAATAATTTTTCAAATAAAAAAGGATATTTTTATCCTCTGATTGATTGCTATTGTTTGCGTCCACAAACAGCCGTGGGATCCACCTGTAAAATGGATATATGTACAATAGAATAATTCTTCCTATGACTGAACACGACGCATACATACATATAATCCACATTTAAATAGAAATGGTGTTTCTGGTGTCCGGTCTTTCTACACATAAAGCATTTATGATAATTGTTTGCGGTCTCTTTAAGATATGTCCTAATTTCCTGGCTACCAATGCATTCCTACAATCCATCACAGTTGCATTCTAAAGCGATCCAAAGCGTCCTTTTTTTAGCACGCGCTCTTGGGGGTTTTCATTGCAAACTTGTTTCAAAAGTGTTGCCCAAACAGTTTATTAAAAATAAGTTTTGGCCGCAATGAAGCACCCACCTCGTCTGCTCTACGCAAGTTTGTGCAAAAAGTTCGTGAGACCTACAGTCGGTACGTACCGACGGGAATCTGGTTGCTGTGGCCATCGCTCGCCATCGCTCTCAACAACTCCACATTTCACACACTAGCCTGATGTGCATCCTCCACAAAGGTCTCAGATTATTCCCTTACAAAATCCAACTGCCTCAGAAATTGAAGACAAATGACCATCCGCTTCACTATCGCTTCTTAATTGGAGCCTTACAGGACCCCGAATTGGACATCGAATTTAGCCGAAAAAAATTTTTCTGACAAGACGCATTTTCATTTCAGCGGCGGATCGGAAAACCCCATCATGTGATTGTCGAGAAGCCAATGCAATGCATCCACAGAGAGTGACAGTCTGGCGCTGATCTTGGAGTGATGGCATCATTGGCCCATTTTATTTCGAAAGCTACTACACTTGGACGATCCCTGGTTTCAACATGATGGCGCGCCATGCCACACACCCCATCAAACAGTCGATCTTTTACGCGCTAAGTTCGGTAATCGTGTTATCAGCCGCCTTGATGCTGCGTCAATTGGCCGCCTCGGTGCTGCGATTTGGCACCTTTCGATTTCCTTTTGTGGGGTGCTCTTAAAGATCCATACTATGCGGACAATCCAGAAATGATTAAAGCCCTTAAATCGAATATCGCCCGAACAGTCAATACATCGTGGAAAATTAGGTTGACAAGATGGGCTACTGCAAAGCCCGCAGTGGTCACCACATGAATGAAGTCGTATTCCGTAACTAATGGGAATGTTCGGCCTTTCTAACAAGGTCATACCATACTGACAACAATATTTTTGTTCATTTTATTTTATTTTTAAAAAGAAACTTCTATTTGGGTCACGCTGTGTGTTTATATTATGTATTGAGGTCAGATCAGACGGAGAAAAGTATTTCCTACATCGCTTGTGGAATCCAGTGGTAATTCCAAGATGCACTCGTATTGTATATGAAATGTCATTGACATACTCGTGCATACCAAGAATGGAAAGTTTTTCGGTTTCAACGATGGCTGAGTATTTAAATTTCGCTTTAACGACAGCAGACACAATTGTGTTTTGGAAGCATTAAATTCTACACTGTTAGTGGTTCCCCAATTAGCTATCCTGTTAATAGCAGAATTTGATGAGTTTAGCATTCGCTGCCATTCCCGTTCAACAGGATCGTGTATGAAAGGCAAGAGTACTGTCGTCACCAAAGGAATACGTAGGATTAGAAGTAGAAGACAAGAGATCATTGATAAAAATTAAGAAGACTGTCGGATATTGAACGGAGCCATGTGGCACACCAGCATTTATTTTGTGGATATCAGACTTGAAACCGTCTCAGGCACCTTGAATTGAACGTTCCGAAAGGTATATCACCTTGATCAAAAATTTTCCGGAATTTATTCAGAAAATTTAAAATACAAGTTTATTCATCTAAATCTACACCCTGAATGACTCGAGCTGCAACCAACTTCAGACTGCTATAATTTCCAATCCGTTCATGACAGTGAGCTCAAATTTTGACACATGATAGATAATTTTATTATTTACAAGCCTTTTAAACCATTTGCGTCTCAGTTGTGTTGAAAAATTTTTATCCGCGATGGAATTCAAACATGATAGTGTGATTGGTTTATATTTGGCTGGAAAACCACAAGTAGCTATCGTTAGAGCTCTCCAGCACCTCAATGTGAATAAATCATTTGTGTCTCGAAACATAGCTCGTCACCGTGATACTGGCAGCGTTGCTAAACGCCATAGAGGTGGTCATAAAAAAAACAGCAACATCGGCAGAAATGGTTTGGAAAGTGAAGGCTCGAATTGAGCGAAATCCGCGTCGAAGTGGAAGAAAAATGGCTCGTGAGCTCAACATAGCGTTGGAACGGATGCAACACAAACTGAAAAATGAGCTTGGGCTCAAGCCATTGCAGTTCCAAAAAGCACACGATCTTACACCGCAACAGAAAAAAGTTAGAGTCGAAAGAGCGAAGGAGTTGCTACGCTTGCATGAAAGTGGTGTGTTGCAGAAATTGGTTTTTTTCCGATGAGTCGCCATTTGTTATCGAGCAATATGTCAACAAGCAAAATGACCGAGTTTACTTGCCAGAGAGGTCCTTCGAAAATTTACAACTTCGGACGGCCATCAGAAAGCAGGCAGCACCGATGGTGATGGTTTGGGCCGCTATAACCGCCGATGGTCGCTCTCCGCTCGTATTTTTGGACCCTGGCGTCAAAATTAATGCGATCGTATACCGTGAAACTGCCTTAGAGGCAGTATTGAAGCCTCTTTCAAACAATCATTTCGGTCGGAGACCGTGGACAATTCAACAAGACTCGGCACAGTCTCACAAAGCGCGCGTCAACCAAGATTGGTTAAAAAACAATGTTCCACACTTGATTTCTTCGACACAATGCACAAAATTGCAAATTCTCCGGATGCAAATCCGTTGGATTTCTCTGCCTGGGGTATTTTGAAGGCAAAGGTTGGCACTAAAAAATACCAAAGTTTGGACCACCTCAAACAAGCACTTCGCCGGGAATGGGCCAAAATACCGCAGAGCCACTTGCGTGCAACGTGCGATGCTTTCTTCGGCCGTCTCAAGGGAGCCAAATCAGGTGAATTCGGTAGCTGTTGGATGATATTTGTTGCAGTTTTCGTCAAAAAATACGAATAATGATGGCACTGTGAGACCGCGACGGTGCGTTATCATGGGGCAAAATCCACGGGTTTTCTGCCCTCAATTCTGGTCTCTTTCGGCGAATTGCTTCACGCAAACGTCTGAACTCGTAATACCCTTTGTTTACTGTCTGGCCTACTGGCAAAAATTCACGATGCACTACACCGTTGTAATCCATAAAAACCGTGAGCATTGCCTTCTTTTTTGATTGAAAACGACGTGGTTTTTTTGGTCTCGGCTCATTTGGTGAACGCCATTCACTTGCCTGATGTCTGGATTGAGTGTCGTACTCATAAACTCGGGTCTCGTCTCCGCTAATGATCCTCTTGATTAATGTGGGATCGGATGCAGCCTCTCAAATCATCTCTTTTGCGACGTCGACACGGTCTATTTTTTGCATGAAAATGAGGTCTTTTGGCACCAACTTTGCTGCTACACGACGGAAACCCGAATCATTAACCAAAATGTCTTGGACGGATCCATAGGCAATGTTCAAGTCCTCCGCTATATCTCTGATGGTTAATTTGCGGTTATTGAACAACCGCAATATTTTTTTTACTTCAGACAATGTCGATGGTCTGCCACTGCGTTCATCATCTTCGATTGACTCACGGCCAATTTTGAACCGCTCGTGCCACTGGTAAACGACCATTTTCTTTAGAGAATCGTTGCCGAAACACTTTTCCAACATTTCCAACGTTCGCGCACCATTCAATCCGTTTTTTACGCACATTTTAATACGAGTACAAATTCTCTGCTGCAAATTTAAATCCATTTCTAAAATTGTAAAAAATCGCCAACATAACTTTTGCAAATGTCAAGTTATGACGCTAATATTTAGAGGGAAAGTCAGCAACAGATTTACCAACTTAACAAAAAAAAAACAGAACTCAAATCGGAACAACGAGAGCGCCATACGGTGGTGTCCCCCGGGAACTTTTTGATCAAGGTGGTCTTCCAATCCACTGAAGAAAACAGTCGTTGATCCCGAATGCTTGCGTTTTCGACAAAAGAGCCTGATGCCAAACTCTGTCAAATGCCTTAGAAATATCTAGTGCAACTGTCTTGCTTTCGCCAGATTGATGTACGCTTTGGTTCTACTTTTCGGTGAGACATGCCATCAGATCACCAGTGGACCTGTTGCTAAGAAAACCATATTGCCGGTCATTAAGAAGTTTTCGTGTTTTGAGATATTTCATTAGCTGACGGTTTATCAGCGTTTCCATGACCTTGGAAAGAAGGGACGTAAGTGCAATGGGTCTGTAGGAAGAGAGGGAGGAAGATTCGCCTTTCATAGGGACGGGCTGGACAAATGCTGTTTTCCATCTGCTCGGAAAGAGTCCTAAAGAATAAGATTGATGAGAAAGCTTACGCAGTGATTTTGCCAGCGAAGAAGAACACCTCTTCAGAAGGAGGGGAGATATACCATCTGGACCAGCGGATTTGTGAATATTGAGATCTTTAAGTACTCTTGCTACTACTCGAGTGCGAAAGTGGATCCGTCAAATTGAAGATTCGACGCACTCAAGTGTAGGCGGAGACAAAGCACAATCTAGAAGTGTTTAACTGGGTGCGAAGTGGGCAGCGAGAAGATTGGCCTTATCCAAAGAGTTGACAGGTAGAATGTTATTATAAAAAAGCGTTGGGATGGAGGACAACGCAGGACTTCTGATGTTTTTGACAAATGACCAAAAGTTTTTACTACCTTTGGAACATTGTAATATTTTTTGGATCAGTTTTGGGTTGTATTGATAACGCATAAGAAAGACGTCGCAGTCATTTCTAGCTCGTTTAAACTTTTTTCGGTTTTCCTCTGAATTCCCGAGTTATTACTACAAACACAAACTCCGACGATGCTAAGCAAAGCTGTGAAGTGAAAATTCTGACGTTGGTTTAGCGAATCAAATGTTGTAGGTTTTATGCCCTTACAACAATAAGAAACGGTGCACCAACCAAATTTTCATTCACTACCCGCTTTCAAATCGGTTGATGCAATGCTTTTGCCATACGGCAGTATTATAGAGCAACTGCAGGGACCGAGCGCAAGCAATAGCACTATGACCGGGGGTAGAAGATATAGGATCCCCGCACTATGATTTCTAATTTTTTCCACTTCACGGCACACTGCCTTAAGAATTTTTATATTTTTGTTTATGAGTGCACTCTTGCGCTTAGGTATTCGGGAGACAATGTGCTTGCGCCTTTTTAATTAAAAATTGATTCATAACGTATACAGTTTAAGGGTTATATATGGAATATGCTGGAACATACGCCTTCTTTTTTCGAAATTTTCCAGGACAGTTCAGCATTGTGACTGAATTTCGTTGTAACAGAGCTCAATTTACTCCTTCAGGGCGTGGGTGGTCATGAAAAGACGTGAGACTTCACAAAACCCAAAAGAAAGAAGTCCGACGGCGTTAAATCGCAACTAACTCTGATAACCAAAACGGGGAATTGCACGAACAGGAAATGACTTATGCGATCATTGAATTGTTTCTTAGGCTGTATGGCATGTGGCACCGTCTTTTTGAAACCAAATGCCGCCCATATCCATATCTTGCAATTTAGCCAAAAAAAAGTGGACTGTCATGTCGCGGTAGTGGGCACATTAACTGTTATTGCCTGACCAGCCACATTTTCAACGAAAAATGGTACGATGAGGCTTCTAGCTCCAAAATCCGTACCAAACAGTTTCGAAAATTTTGTGAATTAACAAAGCCGTAGGTTAAGTAAAACTACAGTTGCTTCCAAAAGGAACTTACCAACTTTGGCAGTTGATAGCGGCCATATTTTTGAAGCTAAATCTGTCTAATTCAGTTTGTTTTGCTAAATCATCATCATGGACGGACATAGCATTCAACAACATGTGCAAATGATAAAATGGTTTTATCAAAATGGGAGTTCTGTTCTGGCAACGTTCAGCGCGCTTCGCCCATTTTACAGTCGCCATAATCGTTCTACCGAGAGGACTGTTCGTAGTGCGCTGATAAATTTGAATTCACTAGTTCAGTAAACGACGAAACGTAAGATCTGCCGAAAACATCGCCGCTGTCCATGATAGTGCGCAGGAGAATCCGAGGCAGTCTTGGCGTTTCGTAGACCACAACTTGGCGAATTTTGCGTTGTGACTTGCGCCTGCACCCGGCGCTGAAGGTAAATGACCATGGACAGCGACATGTGTTCGCTGAATGGGCTTTAGAGCAGTTGGAAACTGACCCTAATTTTCTGGATGAATGAATTGTCAGATTTGGGACGATACCAATCCACATGAGATCCAAGAGCGTCCAATGCATCCCGAAAAAGTCACTGTTTGGTGTGGATTTTGGGCTGGCGGCGTCATAGGTCCATATTTCTTTGAGAACGAAGTTGGCCAGGCCATCACCGTCAACGGCGAGCGCTATAGATCGATGATTACCAACTTCTTTTGGCCTGAATTAGATAATATGGACACCAACGATATGAGGTTTTAACAGGACGGCGCTACGTGCCACACAGCTCACGCTACATTGGAAATTCTTCACAAGCGATTCGAAAGCATGGTCATCTCTCGTGGAGCTAATGTGTACTGGCCACCGAGGTCGTACGATGTGACCCCGTTAGACTTTTTCTTGTGAGGTCTTCGGAAGTCGCAGGTCTATGCGAATAACCCACAAACCACATTGGCCTTCGAAGCCAGCATAACCCATGCCATCGGTCAAATTCAGCCTGATTTATACGCCAGAGTCATGGAAAATTGGACATTTCGGATGCGCACCACCCGGAGAAGCCGCCATAATGCCATTATAGGCCTTTCAAATGAATAAAAAATTTCGATGATATCTCACACACACTTAATGCAAGACCCTTTAGTAGTTATAAGTCATAGTTTTAAGTTTAGTTTGTTAAGTTATATGTTTGTATTAAACATCTTAATAAACTGTCCAGAGCTGACCCGGTCCCCAAATCAAATAAAGCTTTCCAGTGCAATATAAAAGGTTTTTTGATCACAAGCTTATACTAGCGATTTCGTTCGCCTTTGTAAAGTCAATAATTGATGAAAGATCTCTGAGTGTTGACCAACGAGAAGGCATGTGCAGCAAGTGCAAATGCAGTTAGTGTATGCAGCAACACACGTGAAACAGACGTGCAGCGAAATTTTGTCATTTCATCGCATTCCGAGCTATAATTGCCATATTGCAAAGCAAATTGCTTCACGATGGTTATTGAAGGACGTGAAAAATTAAAGAAAATAACCATTTTGTTATCCGTTCTTCAATGTTACGAGTATTTTAATTTTCTGAGGGTTGTGTGCCGTGTTTCCTGTGACATGTTTATTTACAGACACGGAAAATGCACGAGTACTCTACGGATTTTTTAATACATATATTGTTCCTTTATACCAAAAGCAATGATACGTATGAATTTCGGAAAGATAAACGAATGGGGCTAATTGAATTCATGCTATTGAAGACTTTACTTGAGAACTATTTCATTCGAGAATCCACTGGCCCAGAATGTCGACTAGCATTGCATTAGTGGAAGTTTCAGAGCATGTTATGAAAGTTACTGTTTTTGCCCAAAAAACTACTAACCTCTCAGATACTTGGCACGCGGTGTTTTTCGTCTGGTCATTCCGAATAGCCACATCGACTGTTTGTAAAATACTTCTGGAAACTTGTGACGCCATTCGGACGGCATTTATCTGGCCCAGCTAACCGAAATGGAATGAAAAAACTTCGCCGAAGATATTTATGCGAAAACTGGACCATCCGCGGAAAGCATATTGAAATAAAGTATCCTCCCAAGCCAGGTTCACTTTATTCAACCAATACAAACAATATTTTGGTATTGCACGAGTACTTCTTGCTACGTGTGATAGCAATTATTCATTTACAGCTGTTGACATTGGAGCTTATGGAGGCCAAAGTGATGGATGTCTTTTGAAAACGGTTGGTTTCGGTAAACAAATTACCAAACCCAAACACCTTTCGAACACCATCATCGAATTTCCATTCTATTTCATCGCAGATGCTGCCTTTCCACTCAAACACAAAATTATGCGGCCATACCTCGCAAATCTGTTATCGCCTGATAAGGGCGGTTTCAATAAAAAAATTATCATAAACCCGGGTACGGATTGCGAATACGGTCGGTATTTTAGCTGCCAGATGGAGAGGTCTTTCAAAACAATGAAATGAATGTATACCCTCAAAATGCGTTAATTCTTGTGTAATTTTGCATAATTTCATTATTTTTCACGGCTTAATTATTATTGCATTCAAAATTATGTCGAACAATTTTCGGAAACACATGAAGTTATCATAGGTAATTGGCGTCAAGAAGTTAGTCCATTGAGATGGAACAGAGTGTTTACCAGATACAAGGCAACTAGAAACGTATGTATTTTCTACTCGCGATTGCCTGAAAGATTAGCTGTACAACCTAAATTAAGAAAAAAAAATGAATTGAGATAAAATGTGATAAGAAAGGTTCGCATTTTAGTCCTGCTTTTGTTGTCTATCGAACAACACTTTATTAAATGCGGAACGTATCATAATTCAATTTGCAGATGGGAGAACTCTGTTGCTGGCAGCCTCGCGTCATCAATTTGTTTCAGTCTTAAAAAGGAGTGTTGCGCTGCCGTCTTGGATGCTGTGGCTATCGCAAATGCTTCCTTTATCCAATTTGTCCTTTTTTTTCTTGGCCGGGGTGGACAAATCATTCATATTAAAGAAACCAGCTTCCACAGATGTTGGAGTGCATGGCGATGGCTGCTCGAAGCTGTCAGAAGAAATATACTCTAAGCTAAAGGAAACGTTATCGCATGCATTTACAGTGTGTTCCAGAAAAACGTGCGTTAAATTACTTCTTTTCTTTTACTCGCATACCCATGTTTACAGCCAATTTTTTTTTCTGCATTTAATTGTCGATTGCGCATTTTATTCATTTACTCAATATGTTTCCATACTTTGGTGGAATAACATCATTAACAATCAGTTCGGCTACTAAAAAGCGTTTCGAATGTGTGAGTATTAAGTCGGCAGGACAACATTTAAAAACATCGGAGGCATTTATGAGAAAGTGGATAAAGAAGTATAAGGAATACGGTAACGTTGAGGGACCAAGGTAAGCACATCCAGGAAGGAGAATTAATTTGTAAATTGTTTCGCAAAAGCCCCACAATTTGTCCGAGGAACGCAGAAAAAAATTGTACAGACAAGGAATTAAAGTATCCAACACAATACTATGCCGTTTGCCAGAATCTGGCATCAAAAACAGGAGTTCCAAAACTAAACCGCTACTGGCCCAAGAACATATTAAAAAGTAGGGCAACACAGAATTTAGACCGAGGTTGA
Source organism: Volucella zonaria (assembly GCA_963966105.1). Lineage (NCBI taxonomy): Eukaryota > Metazoa > Arthropoda > Insecta > Diptera > Syrphidae > Volucella > Volucella zonaria. The sequence goes on along the minus strand of OZ014532.1, from coordinate 106,854,644 downwards.
AGTAACATTATACCTATAAATGGGCCAGCTCTTTTTGTTTATAATTATTGGAAGAACGCCTGGACAAAAGAGATGAAAAGTTTCTGCAACGCACCTTAAAGCATCCAGCAAAAGTTCATGTTTATGAATGCTCCTCGGCAAAAAGATTTTTAAAGTTAATAGCATTCACAGTCCTTTAGGCCATACAAATCCCACGGTCCGGATAGTACAATATTCTATCCCATTATGGTACAGAAAGCACCGGAGGTAGCAATATAAAAAATTATGGAAATTCTTAGACACAGTCTAAAAACAAGGTGCATACCAATAGTGTGGAGGGAAGTTAAGGTGGTCTTTATACCTAAAGCTTGCAAACAGAGGCATATAACAGCAAAAGATTTCAGATTATTATTAGAGCGCTCTAGGGTTTTAAGCATAAATGATGACAAACTTGTTGGTCTGAAATCACATTAGGAATAAATGTAGTAATGGCTTTTTGATTGAGTCGCAGCATGCATATATGAATGGAAAATCCGTAGAAACCGCCCTGCACAAGGTGGTGGGAGAAAATAGAGAAGAGTCTACACAGCGCCGCCATTAAAAATGCTTTAGTAGACTCTAACATTGAAGAGGGCATTACAAACTGGGTTTGCAGCATGCTTGCCACCAGGAAAATAAACTGTTCCATTGGGCAAAGCTCGGTCAGAATGTCCGTAACCAGAGGTACCCCTCAGGGTGGAGTCATATCTCTACTCCTGTGGGCACTGGTTATCAATCACATTCTTCAAAAAGCTTAGTACAAGTATACCACGGCATACGAGGTTGCCCTGAAGATCATAAGCACTTGGGCAAAAAGCTATGTTCTCAATGCCATCTCATCCAAAACGGAACTGGTTCTTTTTACCAGAAAGTACAAAACACCTCAATTCAAACTCGCAAAACTCAACGGAGTCAAACTGACACTTAGGGACAACGCTAAGTATCTGTGTGCGATTCTGGACAAAAAACTGAACTGGAAATCTTAACGTAGCGGAATAAATCAAAAAGCCATAAAATGCTCTTTTTATTTGGAAATGAACGGTAGGAAAAATGTGGGGCTTAAAACCCGGTTTGGGTACATGGCGGTGGTAAGACCCATACTTGCATATGACGGACTAGTATGGTGGAAAGCAACAAAAAAGAAAACGGTTTACGGAAAATTAGCGGCGGTTCAAAGAGCGGCTTCCATAGCCATTACAGCTGCGCTCCGTACGATCCCTACGGCAGCATTAGATACATTTCTGCACTTAACACCGCTTGGTTTACAAATCAAAAAACTTGCTGGCAACAGTGCGATACGACTCACTAATTTGGGTTACTTCAAGGGCAGTAGCTTCGGACACGGCACAGTCCTAGAGGAGCTACTGCCAGCCAAACCAACTCTAACGGATGAAATCCCTTCCTTGGTAGACTTCGACATTCCGTATGATATAATAGGAGATCGCAGACGGAGAACTGCAATAATCAGATCAAATGAAATTGCAATTTTCACAGATGATTCGAAAACTGAGGAAGAAACAGGTGTCTATAAGACTACCGGACGCAAGCAGTGTCTTTCAATCAAAAGTTCCAGCTGAGCTAATGCAGATAAGATAGGTATTCGAAAGAGATATCCCTATATACATCGATAGTCAGGCCGCTCTTGAGGCAATGGAATCGACCAAAGCCAACCCTGATACAGTCAGGGGCTGTCAGGTGAGACTGTGCTGGGTGCCAGGACACAGCAGTATAAAAGGAAATGAACAAGCGGATGAGATTGCAAGTAGAAGAGGACTACCAGATAATAGTGAAGTTGCTACAACAAACCACTCCTTTGCATAGTAAGGGACACTATCGAGGAAAAAAAGATAAAGACAGACAAACTAACGGACTACAAGGGAATTCTTTGCTTTTGTAAAGCAATAGGATATTTCATCAGGAAGATTGTTTAGATTTTTGCCATTGAATATAAATTTAAGTGGTTTCATAGGGATCGCGATGGTCCCGTTTTGGTGCCTGGAATCTGTGTGCTGGCGTATCCATCATATCCGTGTTTAACCTAACCTAACCTAATAGTATTCACCCAATATCACGATTCACAATTCATGGTAAAACTATACCAGAAGGTTTTGTTAAAATGTTTCTAATCTCTGTATAGACCAAATAATTACGACTAGATTTTACAAGAGCATAGCGATCCAAAACATCGGAGTCGTCTCAACATACGTTGGAAAGAGGAAAACGGTATAGAGTTGTTATATTGACTGTCTCGAAGTCCTGAAGGGAATTCAATAGAAAACCTATGGTCTTTAATGAAGCAGATGCTTAAAGGGGAAACAATAGAAACGATAAAAAAACTTGCGAGGGTTTTAAAGCATATTTTAAGAGGCCTAAGTTTAGAATATGCGCACAAATTAAGTGAAAGTTGCACTAGACGATGCTAAGTAATTATAAATAATAAAGGGGCTGGACTCCTTACTAATATAATTGCTCAATTCGTTTTAATATAAACTTTAATAAAAAAAAAATTTGATTTAATAAAATTCTGGAATTTTTCGTTGGTTCTTTAGGTGCACGTTTTTGTTGAACACACTGTACATAATTTCTTCACACTTGCTTTGGTTTGGCGATAGCCACATCTTTAAAGAACATCATATTGTACTTTGGAACAATTTCCACTTTTTCTTCGGGATACCAGCTGTCCCTCAACGTCCTCCGCCTATCCTTCAATCTTTTTACTGGAAAATGATTAATAACAACGCTCGTTAAAAATACTTCATTACATGGAACATTTATCTGCGTCGATAGCTCTTCAAAGGTTTTATCCATCAGATAAACATTTTTATAATTCCTGTGTTTTTTATCACACAGAAAATTATTTTTGCTGACAAAGTCAATTAATTTCCCATTCATCTTTTTGGTAAAAGTAAATTTGAGATGGTAAACTGTCATGTAAGTGAAAATTTGAAACCGCAAATCATGGAAGCTATACTAAAATGTATTATTTTGCAGTTCTACGAGTACTACTGGCGGCTTGCAACAAAATTAGAAATAGCGATGTCTGTCATTGCTACATGACCGAGCAGCTGTATTTCCTAGTTTTGCTGCACTTGTGGTTTAAGCATAGGACTTTTAGCGGGTGGTCCTGTCACAAGTGGTGGGGTATACGACTTTTTAATTAACAAATTATTTTCTTAGTTTTAATTTTAAATTAATAAATTGTGAAAATAATATACCGTAGATACGAGTATATCGAAAGATTTGATATAACTATTAGGCTCAACCGAGACTGCCCGCATAGAGCCAGTAAGATAGAATTAGATAATTTTAAGTTAATGAAGCTAATTTTTAAGCATTTTCTTGTATAGAATGTAAGAGTTAATGTATGAAATAAATAAAAATGCATTTAAATTGAAAATGAGTGGGAAGCCAATACCCAAACGGACGGTTCGGCATTCAATTCCAAGCGGAGCCCGAAAGGCTAACATTTTTGCAGGCAACTAAAATCGTGTGAGTTTTAGTTACAAGAGTTTAAATATTTTTTGAATGAAGTTCTTATAAAAAAATAAATAAATAAATAAATAAAATATATAACATATAAAACTAAAAATAAAAAAATAATACCATGCTTTACGAAGATAAATGATTAACTAATTTTTATTGAATTTAGAGTGGCGAGCAAAACTGAATACAGATGAAGAAACATTCATATAATGTCCTTTAAGACTAAAAATTAGTACTGTGCTTACACATTTCCTTAAAAAATAATGTATACAAAATTTTATTCAGTTAACTGACTTTTTTCATTGTGATATACTCGTATGTACATCGAATGAATTGAGAAGTACTCAATTTTGCGCGTTCTTGTTTTGTTTTGTGTGTCTAATGAATGAGTCAACAGATAGTGCCATATGGGAGCTTGCATTAAATTAGACACATATTTATTGTGAAATCAATGTAGCATTTTTATGATTAATAAAGCTCGTCCATCGCAATTTTGAATGTGATACAACATGGTTCATGCGACCACCACGGCTTCCGTTGCAAGCGACAATCCGAAGGTCAAATTTATGGAAGACTTTTTGAAGAATAAGTGGGTCAATGGCCGCAATTTCAGTTTGGATGTGATGCATGAGATCCTGAATTGTCGCTGGGTTATTAGCATAGACCTTACTCTTCAAAGAACTCCAGAGGAAGAAGTCAAAAGGTGTCAAATAGCATAACCTTGGAGGCCAATCAACTTCTCCTCTAACCGAAATAATGCGATTTTCAAATTTCGTACGCAATAAATTGATTGATTGATGGCTTGTGTGGGCCGTAGTACCATCCTGTTGAAACCAGAGATCGTTCAGACTCAATTCATTTAATTTTGGAAAAAATTAGCCAGTCAACATGTTGCAGTAACGTTTCCCATTCACTGTGACTGTCTCTCCAGGCTCATCTTCGAAAAAATACGGGCCAATAATGCCGCCAGCCAATAATCAGCACCATACAAAGACTTTTTTGGGATGCATTGGTTTTTTGTGAATCTCGTATGGGTTCCGGTCCCCAGAAACGACAATTTTGTTTATTTACGTACCCATCCATCCAAAAATGGGCTTCATCGGAAAAGATCAAATTCTATGGCAAATTGTCCGATCCAACATCCAGTTAACAAATCGGCGAAGTCGTAGATGGCCCAAAAGTTTAAATTGTTGTGTAATTTGGATTTTATAGGAGTGCAAATGAAGGTCAACTTTTCAAATTTGCCGTAAAGTGCCGTAAGTGAGGCCCAATTGTTGACTTCAGCGACGAATTGAGGTCCCTGGCTGGTTTTAAATAATTTCGCTCAAGGCGGTGAGCCGACCATGCTGATATGGAGTTGGACCCGACACCAAACAAGTTTCTTCAAAACGCGAATTCCGGACTCACTAGGGCGATTATTATGACTGAAATATTCACGAATTTTACGAAATGTTACTTTTACAGATCGCCCATTTTCGTAATAAGATTGAATAACAAAAATGCGTTGTTGCGTGGTAAACGAGTCCATGACTAAAATTACCAAAGATTGTATGATATCTGTCCAAATGATCAACCACATTAAATTCATTCAGTAAATGACAGTAATAGGCAGCCAACACCCACTCCATCTGTTGGCTCACCCATAATCTTTATTCTGAAAATTTGTTCACCTTTATAGGTACACAATACTAGTTATTTTCTGCCAAAAAATCTTGGCAGAAAACCAAAGTTGCTAACGGACAGCGATGCTCATGTCCTGGAAAGGATGCTTAGAGCGAATAAAGTAAAGATACCAAAGGCTGCCCTTGGGGCCATAAATAAGGACGTTGATGAATGGATTGCCAGGAGAGAACTTAGTCAAATCGGTCTTGTATCGACAATCAAGCAAAAGAATAGTGTTTGTGATGCTCGGACAAACGGACAAGAATTCTAAAAAAAAATTATTTGGGTACAGACACATGCATTCGACATAACTCAAGTGATTTTTTGAAAATATCTACAGATTCGGCTGAATTACAATTTTATAATATTGTAGTAAATATTATTACGATCTTGCAAGAACTAAAGCTATCCGGTCAGAAGTATTCAAATGTGTGTATTCTATACTGGGCTATCATGTTTGCCTTAAGGTATCTTGTCTGCAAATAAATTCAGACAAAGTTGATGAACAAGATACTGATAATTTAAATATACTAAAAGCAACATCTAACAATAGATACAACCGGAAACCACATTAAGAGTCAACGTTGTAAATATGACAATTCATAAAAAATTAAATGTTCATATACAGTGGCGAGCAAAAATGAGTACATGATTCAAGTAAAGAAATAGAAGACAACAATTGTATGTTGTTTCATTATGAACTTAATCAAATTATTTGTAATTGTAAAACTACAATAAAAATTCACTATTCAATAAAAAAATAAATAAAAAATATTTAAGAGATAACTGTATAAAAATTTAAAAGTAATAGAGACTCGCATTTATTCAATTTTGCACGTTTCTTTGATTTCCTTTTTCCACAATTTTCCGCCACTTTTTAATATTTGGCCCATAATTTCTTATCTTTTATAATACTCCTCATCCTCTTTGGTTTACTTTCCACCAATGTTCCAATTTGCTCATGGGAAATATTTGACCACTGCTCTTGTACTCGCTTCCATAAGTCATTCAAAGTCTTTGGCGGGTTATAGTATGGCCCATCGATTTCCTATCAGGCTGACCAGTGACCACTTAATAGTCTGAGATGCCTGCTCCCCAAGCCAGTTTTGGACAATCCGTGCGGTGTGTTTGGAGTAACCGTCTTGTTGAAAAATGATCTCTTCAATCGGATAAGCACATTCCTCCATGAATTCTTGCAAGTTGGTACGCAAAATATCAAGGTACTGTTCCTTTTCCATTATAACTTCGATCCTCATCAGTGGACCTGTATTTCACCAGGTGAAGCATCCCCACACCATTAAGCGTCCACCGTCATGCTTCATGGTTTCTTTAACCTGTTACTTTTGGAATCCCTCATTCGTTCGATGCCAATAATACTCCTTACCTTCTGATTGAAATCTAATAATTTTCGTCTCATCTAACCAAATAACTCGCTTTCAATCTTCAACATTCGAGTTTTTATGTTCCTTACAGAACCTTAGACGTGCCTTTACATTTTTTTTTGTACAAAGCTGTTTTTTTCTGTTTAACAGATGCTACTAAACGAATCTTTTGCAAAGTCTTTCTAGCTGTCCACTAGCTGGCATTCTTTTTTAACAATTTTGTTGCTACCTTTGGTGTTTTGCGTTCTTTGCGCCTTATCAGTTAAAATTCTTGTCCGGTTTGGACTATGGTTTTTTGACTGCACATTTCTTCTTTCTTTTACCATTGGCAGGCCAACTCTCTTTTTGCGATCCGTCTTGAAGGAAAGCCCTATAGTATATTCTGATTCAGTTGAAATTTTCCGCATTTTAACTTTTTCTTTCACTACAAAACACTTTTTCTTTAAATATATTAATTTAAATATCAATATAACAAAAAAAAAAAAATATAAAAAAACAAAAGCTGGAAATATTTATCGTCAATCTGGACAAAATGGAAGCAAAATAAACAAGGACACAAAGCTTGATCAAGAATAACGGAAGTTGTTGCTACTTCTTAATTTTTATACAGTTATCTCTGAAGCATTTTTAACTCCTTTTTTTATTGAATAGTAAATTATATTTGTAGATTCAAGAATAAAAATAATTAGCTAAAGTTCGTAATGAAAAAACAGGAAACTATTGTCTTTTATTTCATTTTCTTGAAACATGTATTCATTTTTGCTCGCCACTGTATGTAAATATATTACGATACCTTCCCGGAAGAATGTATTAAGCGACATTTTTAAAATTTTACAGGAGACAAATAAATTGGTATTGTAATTATTTGTGTATTTTGCACCGATAAACACAATTTTTATTTCTCTATAGTTTCTTTTGTATCAATGGTAGAAACCTCAAACCAATACCAAAACGTGGCGCTTTGCACAAATTATAAGGGCATGTCAAAAAGTCATTTCCTGAAAAATTGTCGCTTAGTACATTCTTCCAGGAAGGTATCGACTTTATAATATCACTAGGTCTTTAGTTTTAAGTAAAATTGTTTATGAGCTGTTCACTTATTACAAATACTTATCCTAAAACTACGCCGAATCTTCTACAATACAAGTATTATGACAGAAGCTTGGCTTTCTAGTCGCACTACAGGAAGTTGGAACCAAATTTCTCGCTTAACTCCTACAATTTCTTTATCGATAAGGATATTTCCTCCGCCATCAAGTCAAAAACAATTAAGTGACCTACAGCAACCATTCAAAAAATAATTAATATTCGCTACAAATTCTATCGATCTCCGCATCAAACGTATGCAACATTACCCTCCACCCTGGTGCATAAAATAATTCTGGCCCATGGTGGAAAATCCACCATCTCGGAAGAAGGAACGGCATCAAGAAATAAGGGCTACAAGCGATATCGATACCAAAATACGCACAAAATTTCACGGAAACGACCAACTTAAGATTTATTTAACATAGCTGCTATACATACGAGTTTATACCTACACTGCGCGTCATCAGGTTAGCACACCCTCTTATTATTGTTGTTGTTAACATGGAGCTATTTTTTTGTATTCTAATTTTCTCATCTTCGTATATTGGCAAGCAAAACAAGCTATGGAAAGATCCCGTTATACAGTTTTTGCTATTTTCTTTTATTTTCGTTGGAAAATAAAATGTTGCTTCATCAGGTTAGCACATTCAAATTCTGGTTAGTAGATGTTCATCCTTTGAATGCGTATAACAACCAAACTTTTTTTGCTACTAAAGTATTCTATTAGCATTAACAAGGATAAAGGAAAATCGCTATATGGTATGTGGAAGAGAAATCGAAAATTTAAGCTTACAGTGAATCAAGGCGTAAAGTTATATCCACATTCCGGCACAATAAGTCGGAATATGGTAAATATAATAAAGGCGGTAATAATAGATTGATATCCAATGCTGATAAGAGAGCAATTTTGAGAGAAGCATCGAACTCTCGTGACTCAGCAGCAGGGATCAGGGTAAATATTGGCGTTAAATCGAGCTTATCTACTATTCAAAGGGTATCACCCTTGTGGAATGCTCCACATTTAAAGAGACTAAAATTGAAAAAGAAACCTCCACTGAACATGGCTCGAAAGGAAATGCGCTTGAATTTTGCACGAACGCACATGATATGGAATTTTTATTGGCGCTACGTTGCCTTTTCGGATGGAAAGAAATTTAATTGGAAATTGGAAGGTCCAGACGGATACAATTACTGCTTACTTCCATGATCTTCGGAAAGAGGATCACCAGTTGGTTCGCCTTCATAGTCGAGTGGTGTGAGGAACCATCTCCTACTATGACATGTGCGTGTTACTGTTTTTGACAGCAAATATGAATGCAAACACTTACAAAAACTTACTTGAAACTGTTTTTCCCGATTTTCAAAATTTATTTGTAATTTGCCATGGCATTTTCAATACGACAATGCTCCGATCCATACTGCCCGGGTCGTTAAGTCATGGATTTGGGGCCAACAGGTCAGTTTAATGCGGTGGACGCCTTACTCACCCGACATCGATATATGTAATAGAAAACGTTTGGGAGGCAAGGCACCCCATTAGCGAACTGTACGGCATAGGAATGAATCACGATATTTTAGAGTACGTCTGAAAGTGGGCTTGAGGGTATACTGATGAGCATTCATAGCGAGACGCGTGTTGCGGTTAAAAGTTAGAAGCGCTATTGGTAAAAATAAGGATAAAACAGAGTCAGCCACGAGACATTACGTCGGTGTTCGAGAGTGTCCATTGTTTGAGTGATATTAGTATCACCTATGAGTTTTATCGCACGGCTGGGTGTTTAAATTTCGCTTTAAACACAGCAGACAGCAAAGTATTTTAGGAGAATTAAATTCTACTCTATTAGTGGTTCCCCAATAAATTATGCTGGGACTTGAGTCCGGGAACGAATATGAAAAGCAGAGAGTACTGTCGTCAGCAAAGGAATATATTAGATTAGAAGAGATCGTTGATGAAAGTTGAAAATAGTGTTGGAGACAAAATGGAGCCCTGGGGCACATCAGCATTTATTTTGTGAATAAGTATCAGACTTGATACATCCAAGATAACTAGAATTGAATGTTCCGAAAGGTAATTGCTAATCCATTGAAGATGAGAGTCGTCAATCCCAAAAGTACACATTTTCGACAAAAGAGCCTGATGCCAAACTCTGTCAAATGCTTTACAAATATCAAGCGCAACTATTTTGCTTTGGCCAGATTGATGTACGCTTTGGTCCCACTTTTCGGTGAAACATGCCATCAGATCACCAGTGGACCTATTGGTACGAAAACCGTACTGCCAGTCATTAAGAAGTTTTTGTGTTTCGTGATATTTTATGAACTGACTGTTTATCAGCGTTTCCATGACCTTGGAAATAAGGGACGTAAGTGCAATGGGTCTGTAGGAGGATTGCTTTTGTATTATCAAGGCTACATATGATGGATCCAAATGTCACGTTTTGCTTAAAGGAAGGTTTTCAGATGACTTTGAAATCTTAAGTGGGGTTAGGCGTGTGTATATTGTTCCTGTTGGTGATAAGTGATGTACTGCGTGTAGCTGTGTCGACTATAAATAGAGGGATTAAGTGAACTCTGCAATCACACCTCAAACATTTGGACTGCGCGGACGACGTATGCTTACTCTCTCATAGGATCATGGATCTCCATCAAATGACAAGAAGGGTTGAGAAAGAAAATGAAATCGTTGGGCTAAAGATCCATACGATAAAAACAAAAGGATTAGTCTTGGAACTTTTAATTAACCAAGTAGAGGTTTCTGGACAACCAGTAGAAATGGTTTTTCAATGTCTTGGCGAGATCGAACTACATACACTTAGAAACATTCAGTTTCGTACGAAGAATATCTTTCCGAAGTATTCGTTATTCTCGAAAAAATTAAAATATTTTCCCAGTTTATTTATTATTTAATTTTTAAATTTAATCGAATAACTTAGATAAATATAAATAAAAAACTCAAATTCCATTCAAAAGCAAAAAAATTAATGTTAAATGATATAAAGGTAAGAACTTAAGAAACATTCAGTTTCGTACGAGGTTTAGTTTACTTAAAAAAAACTTAAAAATTAATAAATTTAATGCGGTGTAGGGTTTCCTTTGTGCTTAATTACAGCTGCGAGCGTACTTGGAAGCGATTCAACCAAATTGTTGGTTATATCTGATGGAATTTTATTCCACTCTTCCAATATGAGTGTTTGAAGCTCCTCTTTGTTTTTCACTGACCCTGTTTTTCTTATCTGTCTTTCCAAATGTTCCAACAGATGTTCGATAGGATTAATGTCTGGACTCTAGGGAGGTGTTTCAATGCATTTTGGGCAGTTGTATAAAAGCCAGAGACGCACGTCTAATGCCTTATGCTTTGGATCGTTGTCTTGGTAAAAGTGAAACGTGTCCTTAATTCTCAATTTGTTGGCTAAATTTTTTAAATTTTCTTTGAGAATATTGAGGTACATATTTTTATTCATATTGCCCTGGACAAATATTAAATTTCCAACACCCTCCCAGCCCATAGCTCCCCAAACCATAACACTTTGTCCACCATGTTTTACAGTCACGGACAAGTTTTTTGTAAGGTAAGCTTCGTTACGTCTCCGGTAAACTTTTTCCTGTTTTTTGTCATTTCGGAAAAGTGAGAATTTGCTTTCATCTACGAATATGACATTTTTCCAGAAGTATACTGGCTTATCTTTGTAAGTTGAAGTCCACTTGGGATTTATTCTTATTTCACGAAGAATAAATTTTTGTGCAGACTTGGTCATTTTTCTGGGTGCCTTGTTGCTACACACATTTTTATCCTTCCCTCTTCAAAGAACCGTTTACAAATATATTGTACAGTTGACTTTTGAAGATGTAATATTTTGCCTATTTCGGCAAAAAGATTTTTCATCCTTTCAATGTAAAATTGCCAACGATCGTACATTATTAACATGGAAATTGATTCCAAAAAATAAAAATACCTTTATTGTTTACTAAAAACAACGCACTTAAAAAATTAATCAAGCTTTCAACCCTTAAAATTCTGATCTGTAGTTGCACTTACTTCCGTGGTACGAAACTGACTGTTTGTTCTCTTTGCAATGTAAAGTTAATCATGACATGTAAAATAAACAAATTGTACCGTTAATTTTTTTTTTTTTGTATTGTGAAGAAAATGAACTAATGAAGTGATTGCACGATGACTCGTTAACGGAAATGCAAATCTTTTAACCTAAATTGGGGTATTTTTCTGAAAAAGCAATCCGTACGAAACTGAATGTTTCTAAGTGTAGATATAATCAGCCGAATCGGGAAAGCAAAGACTGTATTCGGAATGCTATCCAAATTATGGGGAAACAACTCTATTAACCTAAAGACCAAGCTACGACTGTTCTGCTCCTATGTTGAATCCGTGCTTCTTTATGGATGCGGCACTTGGAAAGTCAATCCCTCTATCACAAGAAAGCTGCAAACGTTCGTGAATAGATGTCTGCGAAACATCTTGAGGATTTTTTAGCCCAACCTCTAATGATGAACTCCATGCGAGAACAGGCCAGGAACTCATTGAATCTATCATACGAAGACATACTCGTAAGTGGCAGTGGATTGGGCATACGCTTCGTAAAGGTCACGAATGCATTGCGAGTCAAGTGATGGGAATGGCTGGTTCGTAAAGTTTATAAGTCTGGCAAGCAATATTTCAACAAAACGAAAATAAATGAAACCATCAAGCACGCTTGGCAAGCCTTCGCAATTGAATGTATGAGGTCGTTCTCAAAAAGGAGGCTCAACATATTATTGAGTTTATTAAAAAAATTTTTAAATAAATCTATAAACTTAAAAATAAGTTCACGGCTTTAAAACTTAACAAAAACTAAAGAAAGTGGTATGTGCTAGCCTGATGACCAAAGTTGAATTGTTATTTTTTGTGTTATTGCTCAAAAAAAAAAACATAATAAAAAAATATGAAAGAATAGAGAAAGATTTATTTAACTGAGAATTGAATCGGCCATAAATGACAATAATTTTAAAATTATTTCTATTTCAGTTTGACTGGAACTGAGCCAACACCATTTACGTTAGGCGGTGTGCTAACCTGTTGACGCGCAGTGTATCATCGGGCCCACTCGTTTCATCTCTAAGGCACACTGGACCTCGGAAGAAGCTGCCAAAAGGTTACAGATCGGAATAAGTCTTTTGTGTGTTGAAAACCATTATGCCAAAGATTAGTTTCTGAAATTTTTTGTTTGTTTACTTTTTTCCTCCACTGTTACACGTGAAGTGTAAGACACCACTGATGTAGTAAAAGGTGTCTTTTTGAGAGACACAGATTAATTTGTTTAAATAAAATACAAAGAAGTTAACTTGATGGCGATTTATTAAATTCATTCGAAAGACTATTTCATGTCATTTAATATTTAAAAATAGAATCCGTTTCTGTGTCCACCACCGCTGTCTCTTACAGTGCATTCTAGAGGTCAAATTTTCGAGCAATTGGGGCGTATATCGCGTATTAGTCGAATAATGTTTTGCTCCAAAGCATCAATCGTTTCCGGTTTATGCGCATAGACTAGTGACTTGACGTACTCGAAGTCCCACAGAAAATGATCCAATGGCGTCAAATCGCACGATCTTGGTGGCTAACTGACGAGTCCAATTCTTGACATGACTCCATGGCCAAATCGCGTGTTCAATAAAGCGATGTATTCATTGGTAGTACAGTCCGTGCAGAACTGAAGCCAAACAACCTACCACAGCGTTGAATTTTCGGTGAGTTGGCCAATGTACTCAAAAAAATGCACTGTTTGGTGCCGTTTATGGTCCGGCGGAATCACTGGTCCGTGTTTTTTCAAAGATCACCGAGATAAGATGAGAACAACGTTACCGTCAATGGCGCCCGCTATCGTTCAACGATTTCGAACTTTTTTGTGCCCAAAATGCAAAACTAAACCTGGTCGACATGTAATTCCAGCAAGACGGCGAATCGATAGACAAATTGACAAATGAGTTGCCTGAGTTATTTATCTCTCGATTTAAACTGGTGAATTGGCCAGCTATATCGTGAGATTTTAAGCCTTTAAACTATCTTTTATTGGGACACGTCAAATCACTCGTTTATGTCGATAAACCAGCGTCAATTGCAGTCTTGGAAGACAGCATTACACGTGTTATTTGCGGTATATCGGCCAATATGCTCGAAAAAGTGGTTCAAAATTGTGGTCAATATTTATACGAAATAATCGTTAAAAAGTAAGTGGCAAGCATTGACTTGTCAACTCAAATAACAATTTTATACACCTTTGCAATTTTCCTGTGTTTTTTTGACAATTAAAAACCATACGCTTAAAAAGATGGAGCACCATTCTGTTGGAACCACCGTTCTTTCACATTGATGTGGAAATTTGGGAGCGAACAAATAATTGCTGATCATTGCCCTGTACCCTTGTCTACTGACAGTAACTTGAGCTCCAACTTCATTTTTGAAGAAATAAAGATCGATGATACTATGACGGTACATCTTTCTGCAATGGTATCCGGTGAACATCTTGAGGATTGTCCTGGCTCATATAGGGCAAATCTGCAAATCTTGGCAAAATTGTATCGTAAAAAAATGGGTCAAGTTCCAGTTGATTTGAAGGCCAATCACTGACCACCCGTAGCAATAAATGGTCACGTGGCTGTAGCTCTTGCACCAGTTGGATCTTATAAGCCTCAAGACCAAGATATTTGCGCAGGATTTTCCAGGTAGTGGATGGACAAAGGCCAAGTTGCTGGAAACCACGACGAATCGAGAAACTCTTCAACACAAGCTTCCACAGCCGCTCTAATTTCTTCCGAATGCACTCCTCTTTTCCCTGTTAGTGTGTGATTACCCAATAACGTAAAAAAGATGTGAAATTTTTCATTAATTCAGTAGCACGTTGAGATGGCCGATGATCTTTACCGTAAATTTCTTGAAGTGATCTATAAGTTTCACGGACAGAGTTCCGATTCTGGAAATAAATTTCAATGTTTTGAAATCGGTTTGTTGACTCAACTTTTCAAAATTTACTCTTTGGGTACGGTTGCCGGCATGGAAACCATGCCGGTCTTATTGGCCCATACTTCTTCCGAGATGGTGTCGGCCGTAAGAGCCAATTGAAACTGCTATTGCTTCATGTTAAACAATTTTTTTAGATAAATTGGAACTTAATGGCATGGAGGATATGTGGTTTCAAAAGGGAAGTATTAATTTACCGCCCTGCTCGTGCAATTAATATCTTTAGATACTTTCCTTTGGAAGGACATTAAGTCTCTTATAGATCCTAACATAGCAGAAACTTTAAACGACTTAAGGGCGAACATTCGTAATAGCATATCGGTCGAATTATGTCTAAAAAAAATCACGGGATATTACGTCCAGTACATTCTCTAATCCAAATGGTACTTCACACTCATAGCAATGGTATCAATTACACTTCAACCCAAAATAAAAATACCATTGATGTAATGATGTCTGTAATTGACGGGCATCTAATGAAGCACTCTGTATCATCCTCATCCTCAGCATGGCTATAGTACTGTAAAAGTCGGTTCTGTTCCCCATTAAAGCCAACTCGACATACCATAGTCTATTCTTAAGTTCTTCCACGAGTAAACTTCTAAACTCATCGAACCCAAAATACCAGTAAAAGTATAGAATGTACGAATGAAAAAAAAAGTTGACAACGCCACATGGGCATAGTAACCCGGCGTAAGATCCCAGACTTTACAAATTTATTTGTATTGTATCCTTTGAAAATAAAATAAAATAGAAATAAATAAAATAAGTAAAGTAAACAAAGGATTAAGAAAGTTTTGCTTGCCATTCGCCAGCTGTTGCTCCTTTTTACTCCTGCTACGGCTGCTCCTGCTTCTCTTTCATTTTTCTGCTACTGGTTTATTTGTTCCTTACCCTAATATGTTGGAATACTAGGGCCCCCGCCAAATTATCAAGGCTTCGCCCAACAATGACGTTGTCTAATAAAAAGCGGGGGCAGAGCATATTACTGGTCTTATCGTAAACATCTTCAGATGACGCCTCTGAAGGTTGCTAGGATTTGACCAATTACAAGTTGCCGGTCATAGGTCTTGTTGGTGGCAAGACCACCGGTACTCCCTACCAGGACTTAAATCACGGTACCATGGGAGTCAGGAGCCCCCCGGGCCAGACTTGTTGAGGTAGGCCCCCTAGTGGGAGCTTCATGGTGGCTGTGGTTTAAACCCAAATCGCGGGAAGGGTCTTCCTGTTGGTTTGACCCATTGTAGAGTAGCAAATAAGTACTGGGTGCTAAGAGCAGTAAGAGATTTTAGATCGGCCTCTACTCATACCAAGGGTGGAACTTGTGCCTCCAACACAGTTCCGAATTGGTATCAAAGTATTGGCGGAGAGCGATGGCAAGGCGTATTCTTGCTCCCATGGATGTATGGGCATCCCGTAAACATAAGTCTACATGACAGGTGGTTTACGTTAAAAACCAGAGACTAATGTTGGAATACTGACCGTACTACTACTGTCGAAGAAAAAATATCATTTGAGTATAAACTTCCTTAGTGAGAGCCAGTCCGGGTTTCGCTTGAAACGCTGCTGCAAGACTGCTCTATTATTGGCCATTAATGAAATCTAGCAAGCCCTTGACAGAAATCATACTGCAATCCGTACTTTACTTGACTTCTCGAAAGCCTTTGACACAACTCTATTCTGTGCACAAAGCTTATGGAAGTGTTTAAGTTTTAATTGCCCTCAACAAGGCTTATTTTCTCCAACTTCCAATGAGTTGTAATGGGTGATGGGTACCTATTCGTGTTTTTTGCCAGTGGGCTCGATTCTTGGCCCATTGCTGATCTCCTTCAATGTGAATGAACTGCAGAAGATTGTCAAGTACAACGTGATCCAAATTTTTGCTGATTACACTCAGATCCGCTTAAGCTGTCCCTTGAATTTGTTTAAGGAGGCCACTATGTTGATTGATGAAGATTGTAATGGAATGTCAGAAGCGAATTGCTTTATTAATTATCTCTGTCTTAAGACTAACACGATTTGGTATTTGACACCCCAATCTCAAGTTGAATAAAAAATAATAATAGTAGTTCATAACTCTACTTTTACAATTTAAAAAAAAATAAAAAATAAAAAATATATACACATACGAGTATTTAAACAATCCAAGATTTATAATAATTTCTTTCGATCGGTCTTAGACTACTTCTAGTGCGTGGTACGAGATCCGCTAGGCTAGCACCATTTGTATCTGCACCGATAACCGACATCGAATAGTCATTGAGTACCGGTACTGCCGATACTCTTGCCCCTTGTCTCGATAAATACTGAGCCGTATCGTCGGTCGAGCTTTGTGCTCGACTGAACTAAGGACTGAAACGAATAAAATTTGGAAACTTCAAAGTAAAAAAAAAAAATATTTTCATAATTCACGTAAATTTTTTTTATTTGCTTTAAAACTCTGTTTTTATTAAATTCATTCACAATTACAAAAAATAAAAAAAATTACTTGGGTTCCCATTCTTTCTTCAACTTCTTTCGAATGTCCTTCATAAGGTTGGTGACAGTTACATCCGTGATCTTTTTGCACGCTCTTTTCCGTTTAGCACTAAAATCTTACGTCCTTTGCACACTGCTCACTTTTCCTCAATTCAGCTTTGACCAAAGGCCAATAACTTTCAATGCGACGGCACTGTGGAACATTGGGTGGATTCATGTCTTTTGGGACAAAGTCGACATTTTTAGTAACAAGAAAGCTCAACGTCGCATGAGCATAGTGAGCTGAAACTAAATCTGGCCAAAATAATGTTGAACCCTCGTGTTTGTTTAAGGAAGGAGTTTTTTTAGGCACTCGCTAATGTACACTTTTCCGTTAATTGTTCCCGTTGTAATAAACGATGAGCTTCTGTGTCCATATTAGCAAATGGCCTGCCAAACGAGATATTTTGACCTGAATTTTTCCATCCCAATCGATGTTGTTGATTGCTGCAGAATCTCAGTTGTAAAACTGCGCAAATGGAAGAGTAGTAAAGCCGGCTTTGACATAAGTTTCGTCATCCAAAACCAAGCAGGCTTTCTTGTTGCCGATCAACTCGTATAGCTTTCGGGCTCTTGTTTTTATGACTTTTTTTTGCTTTTCAGTAACTTTTGGTATTTTAGATCTTTGTACGATTGTTTGGTTGGTATTACATTTCCGAGCAACATCTCTGGATGACATAGTCCGGTTTTGTACGATGGCACCGACTATTTTCCTGTCCAAATTTGTATCATCTCCACTTTTCTGTTTTTGCTTAACTGTCAACGTCTCCAATTATCGTTTAATAACAAAATCCACTGTACTGCGTGCAATGTTTAAATTTTTTGCGATTAAATGGCTTGGATGCGAAGTATTTTCGAGCCATTTGTCGATGATCTTTTTACGGTGTTCCTCTTGACTCATATTTTATAAATATTTTAAGCCGCACCGAACTAAAATCAATAACAAACTGAAACTAGAGAATATACAGGCTAATTTGGGTACAAAATGACCGTATTAAAATTTACAGATTTTATTCGTTTCAGTCCTTATATGACCGTGAACCAAAACGTTTCTTTACGGTGGCAGGCTGTCAACTATCCTTAGTTGGATTTGATTAATCGCGCACGAACACATTTTCGCCTTTTAGTTTCTAATATTCGATATTTGACCCTCACAGTTTTTCTTCTTAACCAAAGGACGTTTCAGTGAACTAAAACGATTTTCAATTGCCAAACAACAACTTAGCAGGTGATTCTCCTGTACAGTGTTTTGCACATCCACCTTGATCAAAAAATTCCCGGGGGACACCACTGTGTGACGCTCCCATTGTTCCGATTTGAGTTATGTTTTTTTTTGTTAAGTTGGTAAATCTGTTGTTGACATTCCCTCTAAATCTTAGCGTCATAGCTTGACATTTGCAAAAGTTACGTATCTCTATGTGTGTTGGCGATTTTTTTCAATTTTAGAAATGGATTTAAATTTGCAGCAACGAACTTGTACGAATATTAAATTTTGTGTAACAACGGATTTAATGGTGCGCGAACGTTGGAAATGTTGGAAAAGTGTTTCTCTAAAGAAAACGGTCGTTTACCAGTGGCACGAGCGGTTCAAAAGCGGTCGTGAGTCAATCGAAGATGATGAACACAGGGGCAGACCATCGACAACGAAAACCGACGAAAACATTGATGAAGTTATTGAAGGTTGGTCAATAACCGCAAATCAACCATCAGAGAGATAGCGGAGGACTTGAACATTGCCTATGGATCCGTCCAAGACATTTTGGTTAATGATTTGGGTTTCCGTCGTGTAGCAGCAAAGTTGGTGCCAAAAGACCTCAATTTCATGCAAAAAAGAGACCGTGTTGACGTCGCAAAAGAGATGATTTTTGAGGCTGAATTCGATCCCACATTCATCAAAAGGATCATTACAGGAGATGAGACGTGGGTTTATGAGTACCACACGCAGTCCAGACATCAGGCAAGTGAATGGCGTTCACCAAATGAGCCGAGACCAAAAAAACCACGTCGTTTTCAGTCAAAAAGAAAGCAATGCTCACGGTTTTCATGGATTACAACGGTGTAGTGCATCATGAATTTTTGTCAGAAGGCCAGACAGTAAACAAGGAGTATTACGAGTATTTGGGCGTTATGAGACGTTTACGTGAAGCAATTCACCGAAAGAGACCAGAATTCTGGGCACCATGATAACGCACTGTCTCACAGTGCCATCATTATTCGTAATTTTTTGACGAAAAATGCAGCAAATACCATCCAACAGCCACCGAATTCAATTGATTTGACTCCCCGTGACTTCTTTCTGTTCAATCGAGTTAAAAAACCAATCGCAGGAAGCACTGATGGCCATACCGTAAACCGAATATAAAAAATGTTTCGAGGATTGGATCAAGCGCTGGCATAAGTGTGTTGCAGTCGATGGGGATTACTTTGAAGGGGACAATATAGATTTAGATGAATAAACTTGTAACAAATAACAAAAATGTCGACCAAGCCAAAGCGCACGAAAAATAATTCGAAATCATTTGTTCAATGCTATGGTGGATTTTAGGCCATCAAATGTACGAACGTGCTAAAGCCTTAAAGTTTTTACAATGCCTTTTCGCGTAACTTAAAATGAACAACGGTACGATATTCCCACAGAATACGAGTACAATTGTATTTTACAGACAATTCGTGTTTCTTATTATAAAACGGGATAAATTCCTTGCTTTTCATGGCCTCCAGCGTACCATTATTTATTGCTTCGACTAGTTTCTATTGCTATATTTTTAAAATCCAATTTTAAATTGTTGTCTGTTTCCATCAAATTTAAATACGAAAAAGCCGTATTTATTTCGCACACTTTTTCTTGTGGGATACGCTATAAATGAGCGGCTTGATTCATTGCACCTTTGATATACTTAATAGTGTAATTGAAACCAGATAAAAGGAAGGCCCATCTTTGCATTCTTGCCGCTGCAATAACTGCTAAGACTTTATTTTCACCAAAAATAGTCCAAAGTTTCTTATGATCTGACTATGATCTGACTCTAACGTGAAAGTGAAAGTGCACGAGAAATATAAGCGATTGGTTTTTTAACACCATTTGCGAAAAAACACGTGACAACACACTCGCTACTGCTGAATTAGAAGCATCAGTTGGCAAAACCATTGGAATTTTTGCATCAAAATGTGTCAAAACCTGATCAGACGTTAATTCCAGCTTTAATAGTTCGTACGCTTCTTGACATGCTTTTGACCACTGAAATGTTGCGTCTTTTTTTAACAAATAAAATAGCGGTGCCATTTTATGAGCAAAATTAGGTATAGACTTTGAATAATAGTTTATCATACCTACGAATGCTCTAACTTCGGAAACATACTGTGGAATTGCTGCTCTTAAAACTGACGCAAATCGGTTTTTATTTTTGCTCAATCCAAAACAATCGATATTAAAGCCTATCTTTCCTTGAACAGCTCCCATTTATTTGCATTCAGTCGTAAACCGGCCGAATCTAATTTTTCTAATACGAGCTCAAGTGTTTTCATATGATCAGCAGTGTTTGCACCCGTTACCAAAACATCATCCACATAATTGATCGGATTTGGAATAGCTTGCAAAGGATTTTCGATTGTTCGCTGAACAATTGCCGCAGCTGGCTTGACCCCAAATGGTAAACGTGTCATTTTGAACACACCAATGTGTGTGTTCCACACACATAACATTGTTCGTTTTCTTTACAAAAACGTTCGAAAAATTTTCCCACAAAGCCGGTCACAAATTTGTTTAGCACGAATGCATCTAATTGTTGTCCGTCTTACAGTCCTTAGCCAATTCCTTCAGCCTTGGAAACCACTGTGATGCTGTCTCAGTTTCCATTTGTCTTGCTCCTAAGAAATTTGGCCGTTCGCGAAAAACAATGACAGGAATTTAATAATGTGAATCCAACAATGCTCTCAATTCCTTGGATTTCTTATTAGACGGCAAAACGGGATCACAAATATATTTCAATAGACCATATGCTTCCAAACTAATCGATTTTATTAAAACCGCAACTTTGATGTTATCGTCACTGCATGAAACCTCCAGAAAATGTGAATCTAATAACCCGCAGCAATTCTCCCAATTGTCCACGTGTGGCCGAAATTGGCGCACACTACTTGTTGAACTCGTAGTTACGAGTATAATGCTTTCGTTCATCATTTTTACTTTTTGGCAAAGGTTATTGCGTGGAACACCACCAACAGGAAAAAAAAA
Source organism: Volucella zonaria (assembly GCA_963966105.1). Lineage (NCBI taxonomy): Eukaryota > Metazoa > Arthropoda > Insecta > Diptera > Syrphidae > Volucella > Volucella zonaria. The sequence goes on along the minus strand of OZ014532.1, from coordinate 106,833,247 downwards.
TTTTGTTCTGTGTCGCCAATTTATATAATGTAGGTACGCAGCTTGAATGTCAGAAGTTAACTGCCTTATTAATTATATCTTTCTGAAGCCTAACGATTTCTTAATACTAAATGTAATAGATTTCTTAATAATAATTTTTAGTACTTGACAAAGATCTTCTCCGCATATTAAATTGTTCAACTAAGAATGAGCTGCACCTAGATTCCAAAAAGTCTAAAGACTTACGAAAAAAACTAGATTTATTCCTTTTCCGGCTAATTCAGTTAGCCCATAGCGCAATAGAACACATTGATTCGGCAAAAAATCTTAGCCTAAAATTTAATCGTATACTAACTTGGACTTCCCATCTTAACGATTCCATGGTTTATGGTGGGCTACGTCCTCTTTGGGCCGCGCAATATTTTATCCCTACACAAACAAAACACTGACGAAAACCCCCCTTCTGCCAAATCTTCTTATACTACTGTGAGATTTTCTGCTGTCCAGATTCAATCAACTGATACCGTGTCCTTCTACTCAAAACAAATCAGCGGTTGTACTTTCGATGATTTACCCAAATATAGAACATTTATGTCTTCTGCACGACATTATGCGAACAAAGGAGCCTGAATATCTATATAAGAAACTACGTTAGTTCTTCGTTTGCTCTACTCGGTTGTGGAATTACCTGCCTCTCGATATTGGATAAATTAGAAGCACTCTTAAATGCCAGCCCGCCCTTCGAAAATACCTAGCCAATGGAACAATCAAAAATTAAATTACACCTAACTGTTACATGAATTAGAGCCCAAATATTCTGATAGTTTTCCAATTTTAATTTTCAGCAGTTGTCAAAGTTATCAATGACATCCACATGTCAAAACATTCAGTGAGGTTTGCCGTTTCATCTTGCTTCGTATTACGGTTGCCGAACGTGCGGAAGTTATTAAAAAATTCCAGCTCAATTGTAAATACGCAACATGAATTTCATCGTGAGGTCGGTCTTCATCATGGCTTCAATGTGAAGGCAATTCGTCGCACTGTTGAAAAGTTTGAGCGTGAGTACACTCTTTCGGATCTTAAGCCACTAATCAGACAGAGATTAGTGCGAAATGAAGAAGACATAGCCGCCATAGCGGGCCGTATCGAAGAAGACCCAGAAATGTCGATTCGGCGCCGATAAGTTGGATTGGCCATCGTCAGACAGTCAACCGGCTTATTTTGCGGTTGGATTTGGGCCTATATCCGTATAAGATTGTGCAAGAATTGAAGTCGGCCGATCATAGACAACGCCGTGAGCTCGCTAATTGAGCGCTGAAATGTTGGCCGGAGATCCGAATTTTGGCCTAAAAATCATCTTCTCGGACGAAGCCCATTTTTAGCTCAGCGGCTATGTCAACAAGCAAAATTGCCATAATTGCACCAAAGTGTTCGACCAAGTATCAATGTATCCACAAAGATTGACTGTTTGGTGCGGTGTATGGCATGGCGGCAACTTATTTCCTTCGAAATGAGGTGGGAGACCCCGATACCGTCAATGGTTTCAGGTATAGAGCTATGTTAACCGACTTTCTGTAGTCAGAGCTTGACAACATCGATGTGTCTGAGTTGTGGTTCCAACAAGACGGCGCTACATGCCATACAAGCGACGCAAGGCTCGAAATTGTGAAGTTGACATTTGGCGACGGTGTCATCTCGCGAGCATTCATCAATTGGCCTCCGGTATTATGCCATTTGACACCACTCAATTATTTTTTCTGGGGCTACATCAACTCCTTAGACTACGCTGATAAGCCAACTACTTTGGATGGGCTCGAGGCCAACATTCAAAACGCTATTGCCGGAATAACGCCGCACAAATTGGACCGAGTCAACAAAAATTCGACCGACCGCTTAAAGCACTGCCAGCAAAGCCGAGGCGGACATTTGAATGATGTGCTATTTCGCACATAATGGCGTGAACTTAACTTCAAAATAAAATCAGAATCAATTTTATATCTCACACCGTCGTTGTTTTATTTAAATGTTTTTTCCTATCGTTTTTATCTGATCACCCTTTATAAAGTTTAAGGCTTGCAATTTGTGTATAAGATATTTACATGTCTTATTGTAAACATTATATAAATAAATAAAATAAATGAGCGCATAATTTCGTTTAATGGACTTGTGAATTTGCTTCCAAGATTGTGTGATTTACCACATTTGGATAATTTTCTGTGTGGAAAATACACAAACGTAATTGCCACATACGGCCCAGCTGCTAGTAAAAGTGGTCGAAAATTAGACTACCAGATTGCGCTTTATTCCAGCCAGCTGCTGCACCCATATACCCGAAGTCGCATATACAAACTAATAACATAAAACTAGCTTTTTTACAAGACTGATACCATGGCCATTATCATGGTTCCTATGCCATTTCACTCACTTTAAAGTTCCATACCTCTATTCTATTTAAATTTTAACCCCTACAGAGGCAGAGCCCGTCACTTCTGCACATTTCCATGCCTTTTAGATCTTTTTTTTCAAATGTACAGTAAGTACTCTTAAAATTGTTCGAAAACTCAAAGCCGCTGGCCTCCGCTCCCTCCTTCATCGGGGAGTTTCCCTTGAAATTCAAAATTAAAAATTTGATTGCAAGAGACGTACGTTGAAAATGCTTACGTCCAACTGAAATATAGGCCACTAGAAGTCCTGGTCTATTAAAACCGAAACCTAAACAGACCAAAAGTCAATAACAATGTTCTCTGAAATGTTCATATTTCTGTTATGATGTGGGCCGGCATATTCCTCTCGGGGAATTCAAATCAAAGCTCCTTTGCCTCTGCTGTTATGTAATTGTTGTTTTCGAAATTCGGAACTAGATACTTAGTGAATAATATCCACTGCAAATATTTTGTGGCAACTTTATTATTGACGAGCTTAAATCGATTAAATGTTGCACTCCAGTCTCCGAAAACCTTTCAATCTACCTTTAATGAAGATTAACTATAAAGGAATCATTTTTCTGAGGAGGCAAATATCAAATACGAGTATTTTATTGCATAATCGAGTGGAAATGATTTCGGAAGTTCAATCGTTTAATGTTTCTCAGTTGATTAAATTCATGACGAATTCCTGTATAAGTGACCCTATTATAGTGGGAATAAATGGTCATAGTCGATATACGACGATGCTCTTTGAAAGCGGATATTTTTTATTTGATCGCATGAGTTACTATTCGCGCAGGATGACGATGGAGTATGCATGCTGTTCAGACAAAATCGTTAAAGGTTTCGCTGAGACCTTCAATCTCAAAAGGGCTTTAGACAAAGCGGTAGAATGTCACATAATTCTTCCAATGCCATGCATCAAGGAATTGGACAGTACTTATATTTCAAAGCCAGAGGCACATACACTTTCACACTCTAAGTATAACACGATTAACAATTTCAGAAAAATTTTAAAAATATTTAAAACGGTGGCTTTTAGTTTTAATTTTTCCGAGTTTAGAATTCACTATATTGTTAAGTTAGGTAAGGTTAGGTTAAACAGGGGTGTGATGGATATGCCATCACACAGACATCAGGCACCAAAACGGGCCATTCGCGGTCCCTGTGGAACCAATTGAATTTGTCTTCAAATGGCAAAAACCTAAACATTGGATGGTGAAACATCCAATTTTCTTGGAAACGTCAAGAAGGCCTTTGAAGTTCGTGCCGTCTATTTCCTCTAGGTTTTCGAAAAAGTATTTCTCTAAAAATTTTCTTCGGCTACGCGATATTGCCTCGCATTGACACAGTACGTGTGTTATGTCCTTAACAGCTTGCAGATCACCGCAGAATCTAGAAATATCCGTATCTGACAATTTGAGTCTATTTGCGTGTTTCCGCAGGAGACAATGTCCTGTCCGGATTCCTATTACTGCCCTTAGCTTATCTCTGTTTAAGGGGTTAGGCCACCCTAGAGGCCGTAAAAATAGGCTTTTTTGTGATATTTATTTATTATATATAAAATAAATCAAGTTAACAAAGGTAGAAGTTTATTGTACATATGATTGACTGTAAAATATAATTTTTATAGAATAATTTATTTAAAAATACTGGGTGTGCAGGGTTTCTCAGATTACCTCTTTTTTTTGGAAGGGTTTTATTATACATAACAGCTAGAGAAGTGTAGGATTTTTTTGATATATTGATTTTTAGCCGCATGGCGCAAGACAAACTTGCAAAATTCGCAGAAAAATCTCCAGAAAATTGATAATAACAAATGAACCATGTCAAATAAAAAAAAAATCCTACGTACTTATTTAGACAATATATTTTTAAAGATCTAGTTAAAATTTTAATTGAATTTGAGATAAACTGGTTTAAAATTCCAAGTTAAGCTCGCTGCCTACCTGGTGACCTTATACTACACTTTGAAAAACAAGTACTTCGAGATATTTCCCGGCCATAATCTTTTGGGATATCATTTTTGAGGTTCTAAGGGGCCATTGAAAGCAATAAAAAAATCGATTTTTTTGGAAAATCCCTTAATTTTATTAGCTTCCTAAATCTTTAACCATTAAAATGCGGCCAGAAAGCCTTGGATACCATGCGTCCTTCAAGTCTTGATCGCCTCATGTTGGCAGTCTGATTTTTTCCTCGATAGTACCCCTTATTATGCAAAGGGGTGGTTTGATACTCGTATGTTCTGAAAGTTTACCTTGAAACGTATCCATCGGTGATCCGACATTGACGCTGCGTAGACTATTCTCCATTCCATTATTTCTAACCCTTCTGTATTTGTAGCAAAGGTGATACCTAGCACCCCGTGCCTATTTTTCACCACAAAGGTGGTCGGCATTTGATTCTATTTTAATATTTACGGTTTGTAAAATAAATTATGTCTCATATTATTTCTGAATTATGTGTGCCGAGTGCGTGGGCATACAAAAAATGCAATGGAAAAAATAAACGGAAGTAATACCCCAGGTGGCAATCCAGTTTCACTGGCAAATCCACCCTCTTAAGAGGTAGGCTCTACGGATTCTGGGGAGAGCTATTTATTGCTGTCAAATCCCTTTGCAAAAATATCAAAGGTACTCCGATCTCCACCATCTAGATCGCATATTTCCGGAAAACGGAGTCCGCCGGTTAATCAGGACTCAGTGAAAAGTAAATGCTTCGAACAGGAGAACAATGAACTCCGAGCTAAACTTAATGAAATGCAACGACTCTTTTACGAGCTTAAAAATGAAGTAGATTCTCTTCGAAAAGAAAACGAGGTTCTAAAAAACTCTCGTTTATCTCTAGAGTGCAACCGTTCAGTGGAATACCTGACGGACGAAGAAAAACTTGCTCGCGAAACCAATCCGGTACTCGTGAAAAGGCCTAGCAAAAAACGTAAGGCGGGCTCATCTCCCGAAGTTTTACAGCCAAGAGATGAAAATAAGCCCAACGTACCAACCAAGACAAAACCCCAAACGAAACCTCGCCTCCTCTACCCGCAATAAATGTGGTCGGGATTGCAGACTACGGAAAGTTACGGGGCCTCCTCCAAAGAACACTAAAAGGAAAGTTCAATATAATTTTAGTCCGTAATAACGTGTGAAAAATTAATGTAGATGACTCCGACTCTTACCGCGCATTGTCGCTGAAACTTAACACCGATAAAATTCAATGGTATACTTATGAAAATAAGTTTGAAAAACCGTTACGAGTCTTCGCTAGGGGACGTCACCCGTCGTGCAAAATTGAAGACGTAATAGAAGACGTTCAAGCACAAGGTTTTCAGATTACTGACGCCGTGAACATAATCAAGACGGTAAAGCAACAAACGGACCGCGACAAAGATACCGTAGTCAAACGCGGACTTCCTATTTTAATGCTTACTTTTGATCGAAACGAGAAAGTCGATGATATTTATAAAATGAAATCTATCTTAAATATCAGAGTCAAAATGGAGCTCATGAGTAAGGGCAAACAAACTATAATCCAATGCACTCGGGCGTATTGTCAAAAACATCCACGATGCGTAAAATGCGCAGGCAAACACTTCTCGGAAGAGTGTAAAACTAATAAGCAAATCCCAGCAGTTTGTGCCAATTGCACAGGAAATCACCCAGCTAATTACCGGGGTTGCGAAATCGCCAAAGAAATACAAAAGAGGCGAAAAAGTTCAATGAAATTCATTCATCCGGACCTAAGGGTGCAAAATCCTAAAACCGATGAGCCCAAGACAGCTAAGAGAGTCACAATGAAGAAACCGGTAACGCAAAAGCATCTATCTGCTCAAAATAACGTTGCCGAATCAAGTGCAATTAAAAAACCTCTACCGGTCCGCGCGATTAGATTCGGCCACTACAGATCCACTACCTCAAATTCTCGCAGTCATCTTAGAAAAACTAGATGAACAAATAAAAATAAATAAGCTCTTGTTTGAAAAACTAAGCAAGCTCGCGTTCGTTGCTCGGAAAAAATCTACCAAAAATGAAAATAAAACAGTTGACTAAAATTTTAACAGGGAACGCAAATGGCCTTCTGAAAAAAATCGACGAATTAGAAATTTTTCTATGGAAAGACCATATTGACATATGCCTGATTGGGAGTTAAACCCAAGATAAGAGGTTACTCTGGTTATCACTCTCATCATCCTTCAGAAAACGCGAGGGGTGGATCCTCACTTTATATTAAAGACTGCATTAAGCATGCCGAGAGCGTGACAATAGAACTTGAATCGATGCAAATAAGTTTAGTTTCCGTAAACATAAATCATATAGACTATAATATAGCATCTTGTTCTTTCCCTCCGAGATATAAGATGGCAGACGACGACCTCGATCGCCTTTTTTACCAATTTGGGTCAAACTTTATTATCGGTGGTGATTTCAACGCAAAGCATACATTTTGGGGTTCAAGATTCAATTCGACGAAGGGCAGGCTACTGTACCAAGCAAGTATAAAACGTGGCTTGGACTTTTTTCGACGGGCAAGCCAACCTACTGACCCACCGACACAAATAAAATACCTGACCTGGTCGATTTTTTTATTACAAAAGGGGTCCCCAAATATCTCACGACTTTAGAAGAATCTTATGATCTCTGCTCAGGTCACTCGCCAGTAATCTTCAAAATCGGCAGGAGCATAGCAAGACCGCCCAGATTGACGGAAAAGGAAACAAATTGGGATGGTTTCAGGAGAAATTGCAAGGAAAATATTGCCTTAAGAGTTCTAGTTACGACGCCATTGCAAATAGAAGGCGAAGGTGACAAGTTCGTGGAAATCATCCAAAGAGCTGCGTGGAACAACACTTCCTTTCGAACAAGACAAATAAAACACGGAAAGCAAATATACGCGCCCGATATATATAGAAGGCCTCCTACGAGAAAAAAGGAAAGCACGGAGGAGATGGCAACAATCACGTGCGCCCCCGTATATATCCTATTTGAACCGCCTATCAAATAAACTAAAGCAAATGCTGCAAGAATATAAGAATCGTGAGACTTCTAAATACCTCGAAAGCTTGACTGCGGACAAGAGTTCCAATTATTCGCTCTGGAAAGCCGCGGAGTCGACTAAAAAACCTGTTATGCAATTGCCACCGATAAAAACAGCCAACGGCGAATGGGCAAAAGGAGACAAAGAGAAAGCGAATTTGTTTGCCGACCACTTGGGAGAAACTTTCAAACCGTTCGAAGGACGTCAATTGGCCCAAGAACTTAACCCGACAACTATGTACAATATAAAATCCGTATCACTGTCTGAGCTAAAGCAAACAATAAAAAACCTAAAAAAATAATAAGGCTAAAGGATACGATTTGATTACAAGTGAAATTCTAAAGGAGCTACCTCGAAAAATGTTTGTCAAGCTCCTCCACATTATAAATGCTTCCATGAGACTTTTATACGTTCCAAGCCAATAGAAAGTCGCAGAAGTCGTAATGGTTCCAAAAAAATCATACAGACCCATTTCGCTCCTGCCGATAATTTCAAAAGTCTTCAAAATTCTTCTGCTTAAACGTTTAAGGGCGATAACTGAAGAAAGACGATTGATCCCCAGTTCGGCTTTAGGGTCAAACATTCTATAATCGATCAGGTCTATCGGATAACAAGTGTAATTGAAAACACGCTAGAGGGGAAAAAGATATGTTCAAGCGTTTTTCTCGATGTATAGCAAGCCTTCGACAAGTTATGGCACGAGGGCTTGAAGTATAAGCTACGACAAATTTTACCGAGAGAAATGAATTGAATACTCGAATCCTATCTCGAAAATAGACTGTTTCGGGTTAGATATGGGATTGAATACTCTGAATTCAAATTCAAGCTGGCGTTCCACAAGGAAGCGTTCTGGGGCCATACCTATTCTTACTGTGCATTATAGACATACCTCTAGATGAAAAGACTGCGGTAGCCACGTTCGCGGATGACACGGCGATCCTCTCCACAGGACAAACAGTTGAAACCTCGTCTGCAAAACTTCAACGAGCTCTGAACAAAACATTTGAGTGGACGAAGAGCTGGCGAATAGTGCTAAACGAGACTAAGTCAACACACGTCAATTTCACGTACAGAAAGATAAACAACTTACCTTTATTCGTCAACTCGGTACAAATACGCAAAACTGAAGTGGAAATCACACGTAAAAAAGAAACGTGAAGAGCTCGAAATCAGGCTTAAAGAAATGAATTGGCTTATCAGAAGATACTCTAAACTAAGCACATGTAACAAGCTGCTTATATGTAAGCAAGTGCTAATACCTTCGTGGACTTATGGTATACAACTATGAGGTTGTACCAAACCAAACAATATGTCTGTCCTACAGACATTCGAGAACAAAGCGCTTAGAGCAATCGTAAATGCTCCATGGTATATAAGGAATAGCGATATTCACCGCTATCTGCGAACTGCAACCGTGAAAGACGAAGTAACAAGCTTTGCTCGTAAACTTTGCACTCGTCTTATGCATCATTGCAACCAGGAAATAATCCGGACATTGGACGAGACAAATCTTGGCGGCGACTTCAAAGAACAAGACCGTTCGACTTAGCGCCTTAAGGAGAAACGGTAATAGTAGGTGGTTTCGCTGGAAAGCTACCTACCAAACGCGATAAATTACAGAAGCTTGAGCTACTTGTTAAGGAAACTTAGTCGTAGCCTTATAGAAAATGGGAGGTTTTTTAGTGAGTAAAAATCTCACACTACCATGAGGGCGTGCTTATGGTGGGCGCTGCTATACCACTGTGGTAGGCAGTAGGTGCTCGTGCTTATGGTGCCTGCCGTGGTGGTGTAGTGGTGCTCTTATGAGCGCGTGCTTATGTTGCCTATGAAGGTTTTTACCTACCCACGGAAAAAAAAACGTACTTATGTAATTTTAATGAAATATTATATTCAATTGTTAAGAAATAAAACACTAATTAATGAAAAAAAAAAGATATATAAAAAAACTCTGTAGTAGCTACTACGCTACATCAAAATGAATGAGGAATTTATTTGAAGAACAACCAGTGAACCAGAATAAACGATTTTATTTGTTGCAAAAGTTCAAAGTTGTAGAATAGAAAAGAAAACAAAAGTTTCTGAAAATTGTCTGGAAACGGTGGTGGTGGGTGGCATTCTTAACGCTTGAAATCCTTCTTTTTGAAAAGGATCCAACATCTCTTCATTATTTCTGCAGCCATGAAGAGAGCTTGGTAAGCTCTTTCTGTAAAAATCTTACACAAGGCATCACATTTAGCTATGGTGTCCTGTTGGATCTGAACTCCCTTAGTAAATCTAATACAATACATGTTACTTGAAATTCAACTTAGATACTCTGGATACTTTTGATGATGCTACTCGTATATGTTATCTTAATTTTACCTCCGGGCTATGTTTCAATCTAAAGAAAGCAATTTTGCCACACAAGCATGAACTCACGTTCGTCCATTCTGCCCGTAATTGCATTTATACAATATATATATGTACATAAGTAGCTCTATACAGATATCGTCACAGGATTCAGAGAACTAATTTCAAATTTAGCTGAGAGTCATCTCCATAGTTAATATTTTCATAGACTCGATTGAAAATTGATTTTTTTTCTCGATACTACAAAATAATGTTACACACGAGTTCATATACGAATAAATACGCAAACAAGAGTGTCCTTTTCGCTTTACAACCCATACAATGCTTGTGAAAGATACAACAACTTGTTGTTCCATTTTCGGGTGAATAGGCGAAGATACAGGTCAAGCCGGATTTTTGGCCCACCTTACCGCTCTCATTTGGAGTTTTTCTGCTGAAATTCAAGATTGAAAATTTGATTCATAGGGACGTGTATTGAAAGCGTTAATGGAGTCCTCAACTTCGGACTGCTGTCATCCACAGCCTATCAAAAGACAAATACATGTACTCGTACGTAACCACGAGTATTGTGGCAGTTCCTGACAATGAAATAAAAAAAAAAAAAAAAATCGCTATATCTTTCACATCTTCATATGCCGGCAGGGCCAACTCAATCCATGCGCTGTTTTGTTGTTCTTCCTTTGACTTTTCATGGATTCCAATATTCGTAAAAACATCGATATTATTTATCGTGCCGGACATCCGGACCGACATGCATTTGAGAGTATCGAAATTCCGTCCGAGTACTTTCGATTAAATTGAATTTTGCTCATTTCATTGACCCACAGTGGCCACGTTTTGTGGCAAGAAAATCCGCTTTCATTTTACTTTGTTTACTTCAATAATGGAAGAGCTGAAATCGATTGAAATGTATCGGTCTCCTGCTTCTGAGCAATTGTTTTATTTACCTCTATCAAGGATTTAAGGATGTTTGTTTGTTTTACTCATATTTGGTTTTAGGAAGAATTTCATTGGATAATCGACTAGTTTCGGAAATCGTGCCGTGCAATGTTTTCCAGTTCGTTGAATGAAACATCATATCTCCGTATGTCTCATCTTCCCCATGTTTTGGGGAAAATAAATGCCATCAACTGATGTCGTCGGTGGTCATTGAAAATAGAGTTTTTGATTGAGTTGCTATTCAATTTGTGGATTATTTGGTTTGGAAAATTGAAAAAAGCTCTTACAAAGTGCTTGCCGCGGTTGTTCTCTTCAAACCCAACAAACAATCTAGATGGATGGTTTTTTTTTATATAATTTGCGCGCGCTCAAGGGATTTAAGTTTAAAATGCTTTCACACTGCACGGGCGAAGGAAAATCAGGGAGAACAGAAAGAGAGATACCGGTGAACGTTGGGTTTAAATGTTTCAAGGTTATAATGACTAGGAAATATAGAGCTAGGCAGGGCATTCTTAGGTCGTTCCTAGCGATTTGTACGGCTAGGAACGATAATTTAGAGTACGTCCGAAAATGTTCTTGTGGATATACTGAAGAGCATTCATAACGTGACGGGTGTTACGGTTGCAAGTTTGAAGGGACGGAATGCTACTGGGGATTTCTATGGAGCGCTGGTGGTGGAAATAGTGTTATATCCCATGGTTTTGAAACCTATGTTGCAAGTGCAAATAGATCTTAGGGGTACCTAACCTGTGCTCCAATATGTAAGGCATTCAATATATTGAGACCAGCTCAAAGAGGGTGAAATATTCCTTACATCGTTTCAGGAAACCTAGACATTTCGCAGCATCTTTGACGACACCGAATATGTGGTCATTCCAACGTAAGTTGTCATTGACACACATACTGAGAGTGGAAAGTTTATCGGTCTGAACGGTGCAAGTGCCATTCATGGATAATGGCTGGGCGTTTAAAGTTCGGTTTAACGACAGCAGACACAATTGTGTTTTGGAAGTACTAAATTCTACTCTGTTAGAGCTTCCCACATTAGTTATCCTGTTAATATCAGAATTTAATGAGCTTGCGGTTCTACACCCGAAGGGCAAGGACGTGAGTCCGGGAACGAATATGTAAAGCAGAGAGTACTGCCGTCAGCAAAGGAATATATTGGATTAGAAATAGAAGACAAGAGATAGTTGATGAAAATTAAAAAGAGTGTCGGAGACAGAACGAAACCCTGGGGCACACCAGCATTTATTTTGTGAATATCAGACTTGAAACCATCCAAGACAACTTGAATTGAACGTTCCGAAAGGTGATTTCTAATCCATTGAAGAAGGGCGTCATCGAACCCAAAAGAGCCTGATGGCAAACTCTGTCAAATGCCTTAGAAATATCAAGTACATCTATCTTGCTTTCGCCATCAAATCACCAGTGGACCGGTTGCTACGAAAGCCGTTCTGTCGGTCATTAAGAACTTTTCATGTTTCGAGGTATTTCATGACCTGACGGTTTATCGGTGTTTCCATGATTTTGGTAAGAAGGAACGTAAATGCAATGGGTCTGTAGGAGGAGAGGAAGGGGGAAGATTCGCCTTTTTTAGGGACGGGCTGGTCAAATGCTGTTTTCCATCTGCTCGGAAAGAGTTCTAAAGAGTTGGATTGAGGAAAAATCTTACGTAGTGGTTTTGCCAGCGAGAAAAAACACCTCTTCAGAAGGAGGGGAGATATACCATCTGGACCAGCGGATTTGCGAATGTTCAGATCTTTAAGAACTCTTGCTACTACTTGAGTGCGAATATGGATTTTCCGCATTGAAGATTCAACGCACTTAAGTGTAGGCGGAGACAAAGCACAATCTGGGAGTGTTGGACTGGCCGCAAAGTGTGCAGCAAGTATGTTGGCCTTGTCAAAAGGGCAGGAATTTCAGTGTAAATGAGCTTTAGGATGGAGAATGAGGCAGAATTTCTAGTATTTTTGACGTACAACCAAAAATATTTACTTCCTTTGAGACATTGCAGTATTTTTTGCCTCAGTTTTTATACAGGCTTAAGAGGACGTTGCAGTCATTTCTGGCTCGTTTGAACTTTTTTCGGTTTTCCCCTGCCGGGTTGGTCTTGTAGGACCGAAAAAACATTTCTCAAACCCTGACAGCCTTTTTACAACTCGAGTCGTACAATGCCTTTTCTTTTAGTTTAATATTCTTCATCCGATGAGGGATAATGGATCTCATTCCAAAGAGAATCAGCAGCGGAATTCACGTCGTTATCGCGGAAACATAATGACCAGTTAAATTTCCTAAAGAAGCTGTTAAGCCCAGTGCAATTGGCTTTCTTGTGTTGCCATACGGTTCTTTAACGAATCTTTTTTTTAACTACGTGGTGGGTGTACGAGAAATTAGCTGATATGACACAATGTTCCGACGAGCCTAGAGCGGAGAGCATATCAACGCAGTACTTGTTAGCGTGAGAAGTTAAAAACAAGTCCAGGGTGTTGGCGGTATGACTATCAACGTCTGGTATCCGTGTGGGCTTATTTACAAGCTACGTTAAGTTGTTCTTGACAGCGAAGATCTCAATACACCGTCCTTCGCGTATTGTCTGTCAAGAATATCGAAGCCACCCAGAATTGTGGATATTGTAATCGCCCGTAATAACGATTTCATAATCAGGATACAGGGATACAATTTTTTGAATGGAGTCAGACAGCGCATCAAACTCGTTAGAGGTGGAGTTGCTGTCCAGTTTGGGGCTTCTGTAAATAAAGCAGTAGCGGATAATTTGCTTACGGAGATGGAATTTTAACCACATGGAGTTGGCTGGATGTTACGGATTGGAATATGGATCACATTGTGGTGGAGTTTGGTAAGCAGGATTACTACGCACGTATATGGCGAGACCGCAGTGAGAGATAAATAATGGCACTAGTTCGTAGCCAGGTAGCTTCAGATTAGAGTGATCTGCGAGGTGTGGACGGGGATCTGTCCGTGTTTCACTAAGTGCCAAAGCAGCAGGTCAGTATTTGCAGACGTGAATGTGCGCAGAAAAGTGGTTACTTTTAAGCCCGCGAATAATGATTATATCCACTCTAAATTCCCGAGTCATTGCAAAAAAAAGTCAAAACACAAAAAACGCAAACACCGACCATACTAATCATAGGTGTGAAGTAAATATTCAGAATTGATTGGCCGAATCAAATTGTTGTAAGTGTTATGCCCTTACAATAATAGGAAACAGCACAGCAACAAAATTCATACCTCCAACCCGCTGTCCTTCGGTTGTTAAATACACTCAGCCACTGCACACGCTGTATGACAATGTAATACAGCAGCGGCAGTGACTGCGTGCAAGCAGGGGCTATGACCAGGGGCTGTGAGGATGGGATGCCCGCACTGTGGATGTTATTTGCATTGCACTCGCGCGTTGTTTTTTTCCCGCATATGTGGAAAGTTAAGCAACATAATTCTATGATGTGCGAGTATTTGATTTTGCAATTAAGGAAATAAATACTTTGTATATACTGTGCCTTAGGTCTGATAAAATTCTAGACTACTTATGCGAAGAAGACCACAAAATGAAACGGTTGGTATGGGGTCTGACAATGGTATCAAATGATGAGCCAAGACTAAGACCGTGTCTGGCTTAAAAGTAAACGAAAATTAAATCGGGGTTGGAGTGTTCATATTTATGTGGATATAATCCTAAAGTATACGCCTCCTCCTGGTATATTACATTGACGTTGCTTTACAGGCCACTTTAAGTATAAAAAAAATAGTGAAGGAAAAAAAAAGAAAAAGGATTTTCAATAAATCTTAAATAAGTAACATAAGTTATATAATTTCTTAACAATACAAATGTATCCACTTTAGATTTTGGGCCGCTTAAAATTTATATATGATACTATATGGACAAAAGCAGAACAATAGCTATAGTGAGTATAAGAAAAAAAGGTCTGTAATCTATCAAAAAACAAAGAAAAAGTTATCCGCATAAATTTAATGGGGATGCTTTTTCGTAAAAAGGAACTGAAGAGCTTCGATTTGCATTTGGTCTCAGCATAAGAAAGGATGTCGGATTTAAAAGGTTAAATGGCGAAAGGTAATAATTTTCCTCTTCACAACCGTCGTTATTAGAGTCCAACCAAGATTTAACTAGTGGATTAGGATGATTAAGTATACGAGTATGTTCTAGTTTTTTTTTTTACAAATAGTTCGGTTTGGTAAGTCATTATGGGTGTAATCTTAGGTCTTATTGGAAAAACATTTTTTATCTGGTCCTCTAAATTTACCTAAAATGTTACTTTCAAAAACCTGAAGTCCTTCGGTTACAGTGGGCGATATTCTAAAGTCTTAATAAAGTCTTGTACATTAGCATCTTAGTATTCGGCGACACTTGTTTAGAGTTGAGCAGTGGCTAAGGTATTGCTGTGGCCAGTCTTGCTTTTCGGACAAGTTTGCTGAAACTGAGTCTTTAATGAAAGTTACGAGGGCGGATCAAAAGGTCCGTGACTTTTGGATTAAAACACAGATTTTTTGATAAAAAAATAATTTTATTTTTCAACGTAGTCTCCCTTGAGCTCTATACACTTTGTCCAACGCTTCTCCAATTTTTTTATCCCTTCCAAAAAAAATGATTTGTCGAGGTCCTCAAAATAGGCCTTTGTTTGCGAGATGACTTCATCATTGGAGTCAAATCTTTTTCCACCAAGCCATTTCTTCAGGTTTGGGAACAAGAAGTAGTCGCTCGGAGCCAAATCTGGAGAATAGGGTGGATGAGGGAGCAATTCATAGCCCAATTCATGGATTTTTGCCATGGCAACTGCACATGTGTGCACCCTTGCATTGTCTTGGTGGAAAAGAACTTTTTTCTTGGCCAAATGAGGTCGTTTTTTTTTCAAATCGTCATTGAATCGGTCCAATAAGTTGGCATAATATTCCCCATTGATTGTTCTTCCCTTTTGAAGGTAGTCAATGTGGATTATCCCGCTTGCATCCCAAAAAACAGTCGCCATAACTTTATTGGCTGACAAACCCACCTTGGCCTTCTTTGGCGCCGATTCACCCTTAGAAACCCACTGTTTTGGCTGTTGTTTGTTCTCTGGTGTGTTGTGATGGATCCATGTTTCGTCTACGGTTACAAGACGGCGCAAAAACTCCTCCATATTGCGATTAAACAACGCCAAACCTTCCTGTGAAGTTGTTACACGATTGCGTTTGTGGTCGACTGTGAGCAAACGCGGCACCCATCTTGCGGAAAGCTTTCTCATGCCCAAGTGATCATTCAAAATTGAAACCACTGAGCCATGCGAGATCCCTACGGCTTCCACAATCTCTCGCACTTTCAATCTTCGGTCGGCCAACACCATATCGTGAATTTTTTCGATTGTTTCGGGTGTAGAGACCTCAACTGGGCGTCCAGGACGTTCGGCATCTTCAGTGCTTGTACGGCCACAACGAAATTCAGTAAACCACTTTTTTACCATTGAAATCGATGGTGCAGAGTCCCCATAGTATTTATCAAGCTTAGCCTTGGTCTCGGTAATGGTTTTTTTTCGCAAGAAATAATGCTTAATAAGCACACGAAATTCACTTTTTTCCATTTTCTCCTCAAATTAGTGAGTAGTCTGATAAAAATAGCTGTCAAACACAAACTAACTGACGCAGCAAGTTTAAATTTTGACAGGGGTCAACTGACAGATGCCTGTTGACAGGAGCAGTGTTGCTGTTTCAGTAAAGAGGTCAGAAATTCAAAAAGTCACGTACTTATTGACCCGCCCTCGTAATACCGAGGTACTTGACTTCATCTGGTAGTGGAATATTACTTCCATTGATCGCTAGTTTCAAGGACTTACTCTCTTTTACTGCATGATAATGTCCTTTCCAGCTTCCATGTACGGAACAGATTAGGCCACATTTAGCAGTATTAATTTTAACATTCCACGGTTTTGAAGTATGTTATTGGGTATATAACTTTTTTTTCAAAATTTGAACGTTTATTTATGAAAAACATGTAAAATAGTATTATTCAAAGTATTGCCCATCTGAAGCTATGACTTTTTCCCATCTTTCTGGAAATTTGTGGATCCCATCCCAAAAAAACTGCGCCGGCTTGTCAGCCAAGAATGAATCAAGCCAATTTTTGGTATTCTGCTCTGATGTGAACCGTATTTCAGTGAGGGCGTTCTGCATCGACCGGAACAAATGGTAGTCAGAAGGGGCAAGGTCTGGGCTATAAGGCGGGTGGGGTAAGACTTCCCATCCACTGTTTTCCAAATAGTTCTTAACCGGAATAGCAACGTGGGGCCGAGCGTTGTCATGATGGAAAATTATTGCCTCGTGTCTGGTCGCATACTCCGGGCGTTTTTCGGCCACTGCTCTCTTCAAACGGATTAATTGTGTTCGGTAGCGTTGTCCATTGATGGTTTCACCCAATTTTAGCAGCTCATAATACAGCACACCCATCTGATCCCACCAAATACAGAGCATTACCTTCGCGCCATGGATATTCGGCTTTGTCGTTGATTTGGCTGGTTGGCCGGGTTTCACATATGATTTTTTGCGCTTGGGATTGTCATAATGGATCCATTTTTCATCACCAGTAACAATCTGATGCAAAAATAACTTCCTTTTGTGGCGTTCCAGCAGCATTTCGGACATGCAAAACCGCCTTTCGACGTCTCTCGGCTTGAGTTCATGTGGAACCCAATTTCCTTGCTTTTGAATATATCCAGCTGCTTTTGTATTTGGCAACAATCTTCATAGAGTAATGCTTCCAGTTCTTCATCTTCAAACTTTTTTGGCTGCCCAGGACGTTCATCGTCTTCCAAGCCAAAATCACCACTTTTAAATCGTGCAAACCACTTTTGGCACGTTCGCTCAGCTAGCGCATGCTCACCATAAACTTCCACCAAAATACGATGACTTTCGGCAGCAGTTTTCTTCATATTAAAGTAACGAAGAAGAACTCCTCGCAAAAACACTTTTTCCAGCACAAAGTTCGACATATTTGAGTGAAAAAAAATTATTGTTGTTTACGCTTCAAATGAATGACATATACTGAAATAACGTACAATGACAGTAGCTTTCCAACGCATGTTCCAATGGAATAATAACAAAATACAAACAAATTATAAGTTACGCCATCTCTTAGCAAGTTATAGACCAAATATTAGAGTGGGTAGTTTGTTTTTAATCCTATTAAGCACAACATGTTGCCTTTTGTCACTTGCTAGTATCAGACTATCATTTGCGTATAAGATAGCGCCAGGATCATATTGCGCTGAGTTATGGAATGGAAATTTATTTATTTATTATTCATATTCATTCGTATTAATTTAACAAATATCGTAATTACATGATCTGCCATAAAAAGTTAAGTTAAGAATAGGTAGTGACTTTAGTATTTATTCACAAAAAATAGTGATAATGCCACTCCATATAATTAGATCTTTACAGTGGGGGTGAACGGTGTTTTATTCATTTAAAAAGAAAAAATACAGGATTTTACAAAAATTAACATTAAAAGCAAAAGGAAACGTCAAGAGATGCATATAAAAGCGTAAGTAATAGAACAGAAACAAAACAATGTAAACATACCGCATTGATCAAAATGTTCCAGGAATTAATCCAGAAAATTTAAAACACAAGTTTATCCATCTAAATCTATATTGTCCCCTTCAAAGTAATCCCCATCGACTGCAACACATTTATGCCAGCGCTTGATCCAATCCTCGAAACATTTTTTATATTCGGTTTTCGGTATGTCCATCAGTTCTTCCTGCGATTTTCCCATTACTTCCTCTCGGCTGCTGAAACGCGTTCTCCGTAGTGGTTTTTTAACTCGATTGAACAGAAAGAAGTCACAGGGAGCCAAATCAGGTGAATTCGGTGGCTGTCGGGTGATGTTTGTTGCATTTTTCGTCAAAAAATTACGAATAATGATGGCACTGTGCGACAGTGCGTTATCATGGTGGCCAGAATTCTGGTCTCTTTCGGTGAATTGTTTCACGCAAACGTCTCATAACACCCAAATACTCGTAATACTCTTTGTTTACTGTCTGGCCTTCTGGCAAAAATTCATGATGCACTACACCGTTGTAATCTATGAAAACCGTGAGCATTGCCTTCTTTTTTGACTGAAAACGACGTGGGTTTTTTGGTCACTTTTGAACAGCTCGTGCCAGTGGTAAACGACCGTTTTCTTTAGAGAATCGTTGCCGAAACACTTTTCCAACATTTCCAACGTTCGCGCACCATTAAATCCATTTTTTACGCAAAATTTAATACGAGTACAAGTTCGTTGTTGCAAATAGAAATCAATTTCTAAAATTGTAAAAAATCGCCAATATACAGAGATCTAGATGTACTCTTGACTACGTAACTTTTGCAAATGTCAAGCTATGACGCTAAGATTTAGAGGGAATGTCAACAACAGATTTACCAACTTAACAAAATAAATAGAACTAAAATCGGAATAATGGGAGCGCCACACGGTGGTGTGGTGCGGGAACTTTTTGATCATGATGGTACTTAAAAAATATAGGGCAACAAAACTTTAATTTTATCGTGATCAAAATCAAGAAGCCACATTTTTAAACGTTTTAGGAATTTGGACAAGGATCTTATGCCTCCTATACTCATAGGAAGCTTATTAAATGATTTGCACGACACGATGGAGTAAAGGTTTTTGAGTAGATTGGTGTGGAAATGAGGAATAACAACAGCATTAATTGAACTCCTTCGCCAATTGCGAGTGTTAGAAAATAGGCTCTGTAAATAACCGCTTCTCATAAAAAATAAAGTTCTGAAACTTTAAAATAATATTAGGTGCGCAACTAAGTTCTCAATAGATGGCTCCAGCAGTAAGTGCTGGTCGATTTTGACATATCCAAAACGTCATGAACCAACTTTAGACATATAGTAAACAAGCCGTTTTGACACATTAGTGACTTGGTTTTGGCATCATACATATATTTTTGGTTTTGTGAAAATGTCTGATTTTGTGCCAAATAGTCGTCATTTGCGGGAAGTGTTGATTTTCTTCTTTCATTCGTAGAAAACGGCGGCTGAACCGCAGCGAGAGCTCCAAAAGTTTACGGAGATGCTGCTCTAAGTGAAACAACGTACCGTGGTTGGTTTCGTCTTTTCACAGATGGTGATTTCAATGTTGACGACCGTCTGCGTGCAGAAAGGCCAAAATTCTTCGAAGACCCTCAATTGGAGGCATTGCTCGATGAGGATCCATGCCAAACGCAAGGAGGGCTTACTTCAGCATTAAGAGTTACCCGCCAAGCCATTTCCAAGCGATTGCGTGCCAAAAACGACCTCAATACGAGCATGACAAAGCTGGGCCTCACTTTGCCAAACCCGTTTAAACCTACTCGGAAACGCTCAAATGGGAAGTCCTACCCCAACTGCAATATTTTCCAGATCCATCGATCCTCCGTTCGATGGCACATGGTGTGGCTTAGCGGTTCCGCTCATATGAAGACATCAAAAAATGGCTTGATTCGTGGATAGCTTCAAAAGATGAACACTTTTATCGTAACGTTATTCGAGTTCTGCCAGAAATATGGGAAAAAGTTGTAACTAGGATAGGCTATATTTTGAATGATTCATTTGTAACCATTTTTTCACAATAAGGCATTTTTATCAAAAAATAAATCGGTTGGTGGTAGAACAAAACCATAGAAGGAGTGAAATTATTGGCCCCACATACTTTTCTAATAGCGCTGTTTTGCAAAACAGTCAATGGTTTAAGCAACTTCCACCCCATCCTACCCAATTCCCAAACGTGTATCTTTTAATCTGGATCCTTTTTCCAGTCCTTTAAAAAACCTAGCAAATTCTCCTTATTCCACTCAAACAAAAACGGTTTACCCTAACTTTATTCGCTCCCATATTTTAAATCCCTCTTCATCTTCTACGCCAGACTCCCACCCTAATAACTCCCCACCTTCTTTTTTAGACCGCATACTTCCTCATGCAAAATTATCCAAGCACCTGGGTTTAAGGGATCTGAGATTATATGATAATGTTCATTTATATCTCGCTTATCTATATATATGATTAGCCGGACTCTATCCGTATCGACGGTATAACGAAAACCAATGCAATGGTTTTCATGAGCAAATAGGAATAACTCCTGATGACGTGGCTAATGGTTTCTCTTCTGTTGCGTCTCACGTAAGTTCCAAACGCATACTACACCTTCAGAGAAGACGGTCTAGCTCCAAAAACTATTATCGCTCCGAACCCGTCGCTCAATTCTTTGCCGAAGCCTCCCAAATGTCTGGTCCTTTATTATCAAAACGTAAGAGAATTACGATTTAAGATTTCTGCCCTACCACATTTTTGCCCTCACAGAAACCAATCTCACCCCTAATATCGACTTACACCGTGACGATAGTGTAGATAAAGAGGAGAATTTATATGACCGTGGTGTACTTCTAGCTGTACACTCTCGTCTCGAGTCTAGACCCTTCAAAAAGTTGACCACTGAATTTTTTGAATTTGTTTGCGCTAGAATTTGTATTTGTTGTTGTTATATTCGCTCCTCTCAATCAATTCAAGGTTACCAGCTAGCAGTTGATGCAATCGATTGTATTTTGAATGCAGCTGATCCCAACGACATTGTTATAGTTTTAGATGATTTTAATCTACCTAAGCTTCTATGGCCTCAGACTGACCAGTTCTTCTTTGCTGGAACAAAAGCCACTTTTGATAAAGAAAATCTTTTCATCGACTGCCTTACTGACTCTGGCCTGTATCAATTAAGTGGTTTCACCAATAACATTGGCAGACAACTCGGCCTAGTCTACCCAACTGATACAGATAACTGCGTCGCTTTAAAAATTAGAATGCTCATAGACCAAACTATGCCAAACTGAACAACCTCCTCAGTATGGCCAATTTTAGCTTTCTCTGCGATAAGTCTAACCTTATGGTAAGCAATGCTTTCACATCCTTTTATACCGAAGTTTTCAAATGTCTCTCCCAATCTTCACCACCCTGTTATAATAAAGAGCTGCACCCTCTCCGTAACAAG
Source organism: Volucella zonaria (assembly GCA_963966105.1). Classification (NCBI taxonomy): domain Eukaryota; kingdom Metazoa; phylum Arthropoda; class Insecta; order Diptera; family Syrphidae; genus Volucella; species Volucella zonaria. The sequence continues at coordinate 106,811,482 of OZ014532.1, read as the reverse complement.
AGAAATAAGCTCTGGTATACCTAGTTAAAATCGCGTTCTGACGCCGATTTCTTTTACTACCAGTCTGCCCAAATAAATATCTCTATACGTTGCCAAACTCTCTACGGCAACTATTTAAACCGAATGGACCACACACTCATTTCCAACCCCAAACTATTCTATCAGTTCATCAAAACTAAAAGTAAATGGGATAACTATCCATTATCTCTGAATTTTCTTGATAACTCCTGTGGCGACCTCCAAACTATTGCAAACCTCTACGCATTTTTTTTTTGCCAAGCAATCGCCATCCGTTTCCAAGAGCTAGGTCACCCTTACTTTTCCTACTATGGAATTAATGTCTATAACTTTAGAGCAAGATGAAATAATAAACCCCAAAGATGATTATTCTGCTGCCCTACCCCAACCCCTTACAGCTTTGTATCACTCAGGGATTACTTCCCTCAACCTGGAAAAGGTCTTTTATTATTCCCCTACTTTAAAAAGGTCCCAAAGACGATATTTCCAACTATCGATCAATTGTTAAGCTGTCCTGCATACCTAAGCTTTTTGAGAGCATAATGCTTTTCCATGGTAAATCCCTTGTTTCCCAAAAACCAGCACGGACTTCTGCCAACCTAACGGAATTCGTATTAAGCACGTGATTGCCACCGATTCCAGCAAAGCCTTTAATAGAATTTCTCATAATATAGTCGGTCTAAAATTAAACGCTCTTGGTTTCCAAATAAGCTATAATTTATACCCGTAAGCGCCCTCCTACTTCACCACGCTGCTTTCTGATCTTTAATCCGCCTCGTCCTTAGTGAATGAGTTGCGTGATTTAGGTGCTATCTGTGATAAGAAACTCAATTTCCGTTCTCACTGTGATACGAATAATATGATAAAAAAAAGCCAAATCTGCCCTTGGCTTCATTAAGTTCGGGTCTAAAGAGTATTCCAATCGTTAGTTAGGTCATTCTACTATAGAACTCACATTCTCAGGATAGAAGCTGTTTAGCGCAGGTTTTTACGATTTGCTTTACTTGGTCTTCCCTGGGATGATAGACAAAACTTACCACGGTAAACCGATCGGCTGAAACTTATAAATTTACAACCCCTTTTTATACGCCGAAAAGTTGCCGATAGTCACTTTATTCATCAGATCTTGGTTGGTAATATTGATTGTCCTTCTTTACTTTCAGTTCCAGTTTTCCTGCTCAATCTTCACAGAACGAATTACAAACATCTTGAGTCAGTGTCTAGATTGCTTCGTAAAATTAACAATCTTTTACCTCACTTCGACTACCACCTCGGCAAACTGTCCTTCAAGAACATTCTCCTTTCCACCTATGTCTCACGTCCTAAGTTTCCTTAACCGCTCCCACCCTTTAGTTTCTATCATGATTGTCATGATTTATATCCGCGCTTAAGTATCTAACGCCAAGATCATCTGCGAAGGCAGCAACTATAAAGGATTGGCTAATTAAGGTGTTGATGTAAATTGGAAAGAGTATAGGACCAAGAACTGATCCCTTAGGCACACCTAAGTTCATGGTTTTTGATCTAATAATAGAGTTACCTGCTTTGAATTTTTGAGTGCTATCCTTGTCCTACTACACAACCCAGTTGTTTATAAAACCACGAAATCCTGCATAGTGCAATTTGTTTAGAAGGATTTTATGGTTGACCATGTCAAAAGCTTTGGTAATGTCTACAAAAGGCCCGACGCAACATTTTTTATCATCCAGAGGCTTATACATATATAAAGGAACAAAACTCCAAGAGGGCATCTTCTGAAGTAAGGCCGTCCCTAAAACCAAACTGAGCAGGACTAAGGACATTTACTTTTCCCAAGTAACGCAGCACTCTGCACTTAATATCTTTTTTTAAATGCTTTTAAAATTGCTGACAGTAAGGAAATTTGCCTATAATTGTTTTTGTCACTTTTACTACATTTTGTAACACATTTTAATTTATCAGAAAAAATCCCAGTCAAGATGCTCAAGCTAAAAATATAAGGGCATATGTGTGAAACATTAAGTGCTATGTTTTTAAGGGAACAGATAATTTTGTACTTCTCTAACCATGTTATTTTTTTAGAAGAGGAAGCAATTGTTTATAACATTGTCGTTCACTAAATGAGACCTAGCACAGCCATTGCAATCGGAGTAAGAAACTCACTAGAAAAAGACATCAGACCAACCGAAGAAAAGAAATCATTAAATACGAGTAGGTATGTACCACTTTGTTGAAATCACATGTCTTCCACATCCATATCTTCGATTTGAGGTCAACAAAATTCAGTTAGCATTTGTGGTTATTGCGATGAGAATTGACGGTGACGGTTACACCTTCCCTGTTTTCGAAGAAGTATGGACCAACGATACTACCAGACCAAATTGGACACCATACAGTGACTTTTTCTGGATGCAATAGCCTTTCGACAGTTACATGTCGATTTTCGCTTCCCCATATGCGACAATTTTGTTTGCTAATGTAAGAACCAAGTGCAAAATGAGCCTCACCCCTGAAGAAAATGTTGTGTAAACGCTGATGTTCAAGCACCCAATCGGCGTATGTTGTACACATACCGTAGTCAGCTGGTTACAATTCTTGAGTGAGTTGAACTTTATAAGGGTGTACAATAGATGCAAATCTAAATGTAAAATACGCCGTAAGAAAAGCCCAAATGCTGAGCTCGCCGTGAAATCGATTGATTTGGATCTTCTTCAAGGATTTCACTAACGGCTGGCATATTTTCTGTAGAGCGAGCATTTCAATGATGGATAGTCCTTAAGACACCTGCCAGTCTCTCGCTCAGATGGATGATTATGTGGACCAAAATCTGCTGGTAATGCGCGAACCGTGCCTACTACAGCATTTTTTTTTTATAATCGGCGCGCGATCAAGGGGCTTTTGTGCCCCTAAAATGTTCGTACACTGCGCGGGCGAAGGAAATTTAGGGAGGAAGAAAAGACAGGTACCGATGTACATTGTTTTTAAATGTTTGCAAGTTATAACGACCAGGAAACACAGAGATCGGCAGGGCATTCCATAAGCGAGTTGTACGGCTTAGGAAAGAATCACGATATTTTAGAGTGCGTCCGATAATGGACTTGAGGGTATACTGATGAGAATTCATAGCGAGACGGATGTTTCGGTTGAAAGTTTGAATGGGCGGAATGCTACCGGCGATTTCAATGGAGCACCGGTGGTGGAAATAGCGATAAAACAACGTGAGACAGGAGACATTACGTCGGTGTTCGAGGGCGTCAATTGATTGACTGATATTAGTATCACCAATGAGTTTTATCGCACGGTTTTGAATCCTATCCTATCCTAGATGTGGGCATTGTACTCCAATTTTGGGCAGATGAATGCCTTATATATTGTGGCCAGATCAGAGGGGGTAAAATATTTCTTACAGAATGAAAAGTTTATCGGTTTCGACGATGCAAGTGCCATTCATGGATAATGGCTGGGTATTTGAATTTCGCTTTAATGACAGCAGACAGCATTGAGTTTTGGAAGCATTAAATTCTACTCGGTTGATAGTTCCCCAGTTGGTTATGCTGTTAATATCGGAATTTAATGAGCTTAACATACGCTGCCGTTCCCGTTCTACAGCCGAAGAGCAGGGGCGTGAGTCCGGGAACGAATATGAGAAGCAGAGAGTGCTGTCATCAGCAAAGGAATAAATTGGATTAGAAGTAGCAGACAAGAGATCGTTAATGAAGATTAAAAAGAGTGTCGGAGACAGAACGGAGCCCTGGGGCACACCAGCATTTATTTTGTGAATATCAGACTTGAAACCGTCCAAGACGACTTGAATTGAACGTTCCGAAAGGTAATTTCTAATCCATTGAAGAAGAGAGTCATCGATCCCAAGAGCACGCATTTTCGACAAAAGAGCCTGATGCCAAACTCTGTCAAATGCCTTAGAAATATCAAGTGCATCTAACTTGCTTTCGCCAGATTGATGTACGCTTTGGTTCCACTTTTCGGTGAGACATGCCATCAAATCACCAGTGGACCTGTTGCTACGAAAACCATATTGCCGGTCATTGAGAAGTTTTCGTGTTTCGAGATATTTCATGAGCTGACGATTTATCAGCGTTTCCATGACCTTGGAAAGAAGGGACGTAAGTGCAATGGGTCTGTAGGAGGATAGAGAAGAAGATTCGCCTTTTTTAGGGACTGGCTGGACAAATGCTGTTTTCCATCTGCTCGGAAAGAGTCCTAAAGAGTAGGATTGATGAAAAAGCATACGCAGTGGTTTTGCCAGCGAGGAAAAACACCTCTTCAGAAGGAGGGGGGATATACCATCTGGACTAGCGGATTTATATATGTTGAGATCTTTAAGTACTCTTGCTACTACACGAGTGCCAGAGTGGATTCGTCCCATTGAAGATTCCAAGCACTCAAGGCGGAGACAAAGCACAAGTTGGGAGTGTAGAGGTAGCCGCAAAGTGTAGAGTAAGTAGATTGGCCTTGTCCAAAGAGCTGACAGCTGGAATGTCATTGTAAATGAGCGTTGGGATGGAGGATGAGTTTTTGGTCGTATAGAAATTTCACGCGCTTGAGAAAGACGTTGCAGTCATTCCCGGCTTGTTTGAAATTTTTCCAGTTTTCCCCTGTCGGGTTGGTCTTGTAGGACCGAAAAAACATTTCTCTGACCCTGAAAGCCTCTCGAGTCGTACCATGCTTTTTCTTTTGGTTTGATACCCTTCATCCGATGGGGGATAAAGTTTCTCATTCCAAAGAGAATAGTGTCTGTGATCATATCAGCAGCGGCATCCACGTCATTATCGAGGAAACATAACGACCAGTTAATATTCATTAAGAAGCCGTTAAGCCCACTCAAATTGGCTTTCTCGTATTGCCATACGGTTCTTTTAGGAATCTTTTCTCCACAGTGGGCTTATTTACAAGCTAGTTTAATTTATTTTCCGCAGCAAAGATCTCAACACACCGTCCTTCGGGTGTTGTCTGTCCAGAATGTCGAAGCCAACCAGAATTGTGTATATTAAAATCGCCCGTAATCACGATTTCAGTATGAGGATTGAGGGATACAATTCTTTGAATGGAGTCAGACAGGTCGAGTTGCCGTCCAGTTTGGGACTTCTGTAAATAAAGCAGTAGTAGATAATCTGCTTACGGAGATGGAATTTTAACCACATGAAATTGAATTCCGGATTGGAACAGGGACTACATTGTGGTGGAATTTGGTAAGCTACGTCACTACCTACATAAATGGCGAGGCCGCGATGAGGAAAGAGTAGTGGCACTAGTTCGTAGCCAGGTAGCTTCAGATATGAGTGATCTGAGAGGTGTGGACGGGGTTCTAGCTGTGTTTCACTAAGTGCCAAAACAACTGGTCGGTACTTACAGACGTGGACGTACGCAGAAAAATGATTACTTTTTAGCCCGCGTATATTGGCCACGTCCACCCTGAATTCCCCAGTCACAACTACAAACAAACACAGTACACACAAAGACCGACGATACTAAGCAAGGCTGCGAAGTGAAAATTCTGACGTTGGTTTACCGAATCAAATTGCTGTAGGTGTTATGCCCTTACAACGATATGAAACAGTGCACCAACAGAATTTTCACTCACAAACAGCTATCCATCAGTTGTCACATTCCCGTGCCCGAGTGACCGGGTACAAGCAACAGTTCTTACGCCAGGAGCGGGTGAGGTGGGATACCCGAGTGTGATATTTGTGTTTTTGTTAATTGCACTGCACAGTTTTTTTTTTCACAAGAGCGCGGTGGTTTGGCTTTTTTTTGGAGCTGCAGTCCAGCAGAGATTACGAGGGCAGAATGACGTGTGCACTCGTCGGTGGTCGACACGGCATCATTATTTTTGCGGTAAGTTTTTAAAATTTTAACACTTCCAACGATTGTTAAGCGATCCATATTGTAAAATAGCAAACCTTAAACTAAATATACACAGTCTCGGATGACAGTTCGGTTTGACGTATGTGATTGAAACAGGGGTGTCAAATCCGGACCGCAAATTGAATAACTCTATACGTGGTCAACATATGTTTAAGAAGAATCAGATATTCTAGTTGGTCTATTTATTCCTGATCCTAAACCATTGGCGGACATTAATGTTAAATAGCTCTCAGTATTCACAGACTGTAATAGTATATCGATTTGAGATAGCAGAAATTTCTTCAATAACATTGCTTTGTGAAATCACCATAATAAAATGTATTCAGACAGGTATATAATTTAGTCTGGCTTTTCAATATCCTCCAAGGAACAGATTTGCATAGCCTTCTCTCCTTCGTGTTATCTCAATAAAATTTTTCCATTACTCACCCACAAAAAAGCATATTTTATATCTTTTAAATTGTTTGGCTTTGTTAAGATGATAAGCACATAGGTTTCTTATATGACACGCCAAATATATCCGTTGACACGTTTGTTATTTATATCTTTCTGCTTAATGCTGCTAAATTTAGTGCATGCTCGTAAAATAGGTTGTGTTTGATGAGGATTTTGATAAACGGATTTGTCGTAGCAATTTTGGGCAAACTGTTTCTCTTTTATTGATTTAACATAACAAGACTTGATGTCAGCTTTTGGAATTTCTTCCCAATTCCATCTGTAAACAACTTTCAAAGCAGAACTTAACGCATTTTGCTTATCCAGGTTCGGGATTCCAACAATATGTATCAACACATTTAATCAAATGCTTTTGCAATAAAATATTCATAGAATGCTGCAGCTTATTGATCATACTCGAGAGATTGTTTGTCAACTTGAAGAGTATAGATTGGCAACAAGGCATTTGCATTTAAATGTTTTGGTGGGATTAACTCGTTGGAAAGCATCTCAAGTTAAGCTCGAAAATAATTCTCAACCTTTGAAAAGGTTTTTTTTTTATTACTCCCAGTTGTTGATATTTTGAAACAAGATCACCTAATGACCCACTTGAACAACAGTCCGATTTCGTAATCCTTGATCAGAGAAAAACTTTTATTTTACTGTTTCTTATATTGTGGTTAACCACCGAGGGATATCCCTGAGAGAAAAAAATAATTAGGCATTTTTAAAAAAAAAATTGTCGCATTTTTAGAAGTAAATGTATAGTTACAGATTAGTGGTATGATTTGAAAATAAATTCGACAATGGACAGAAACTCAAATAATGCAGTTAGACATTTTTTTCAATCCAAAGATAGACGACTTTTCAAGCATTTGGACAGTGAAGGTTTCAGGGATATAAGAGTGTAGTCCCAGAAATACCCGACCTAACAAAGAAAACACTCGAAAATTGGGCTTTGATACCCTGTTTAAAATGTGAATCGTCGAGCTCCTTAAAATAGCCATCGAGCCATTTTCTTCAAATTTGGAAATAGAAAATAATCCAAGGCGGCTAAGTCTGGCGAATAGGGTGCATGAGGAAGCAATTCGAACTTTAACTCATTGATTTTGGCCATCGCGATGACGAATGAGTGAACTGGTGCATTGTCTTGATGAAACTGTGGCAACACTGTTAAAAAGAAGAAAGAAAGAAAGAAGCAAAATAGGAAAAAAGGGGTCTGCCGGTAGTCAAGAGTCAGTTGATTATCATTCATTGTTTGAAGTGGTTGTGCGAGTAATAAAGAGTTTTACTTAGAATATAAAAAATTGTTTTCTTTTATTTTTTGTCGGTCTAAAATTCAGAAGTGGGATCATGCAATCGGATATCGACATTTTTAAATTGTACACAGCAGTGCAACTGAGAGCCTGGTTGAAAAAACTAGGAAGAAAAATTACTGGCAACAAAAGCGAACTTATGCTGCGTTTAATGGAGATTCCTTCAGAGCAAAGGGGTGAGTTTCCAAAAGAAACCAAAATAACGGGACAGATAGACGATGCAGACAATTGCAACAACTGTGCGGATGACGATGTAAATTAAAACATTTGGAGTTAAATGTTTTTAAAAAAAACTTTATTTTGGCAGCGTTTCTGCCTATACAAAATTGACTTAACAACTGAACAATGGTTCTAAAATTAGGAGCTTAAATACTAAAATTGTGCTGACCAGCCAGCTACCTGTCGTGGGAACGGATGTGCTTTCTGCAAGTTTAGTTGAAACGGTGTCATATTGTAGTTTGCTTATTGCTTGTTGATTATGCTGACGATGTTTTTTGAACTGTTGCCGGTGAAGCATAGGTGTCATGTATCGAGCGTTGTGAACATGTGTGAACTTCTGCTGTTGACCTGTAATGCTGTTTATGTTGTAATCAAATGTTGATACTTGTGTGAACTTATGCTGTGTTAACTTGTATACGAGGATAGCATCGCACCTGGCGATGAGGCAAGCAGCGAAGAAGACGAACAACGAGACCGAAGCAAGAATGAGTGTAACAATGGGAGAGACAGTGAAAAAGAAATGAAAGACAAAATCACATCAAAAATGAGTGAAATACAAATGAGTGAGTGGAAACAAATGGAGAGAATGAGGAAAGAAATAGAAGAGTGCAAACAAGAAAATGGAAATTGTGACAATGTTATTGTTAAAAATAATTTCTCTTTTGTGAAGGACTTATTGTCAGAGTTTTTGGGTACTGATGATTCGTTTAACCTTTGTGAGACTCAGCTCAGGGGAATTTTATCGAATTACCAGTTGGATGACACTAACACACGAGCTCTAATCTCATGCAAATTAAAGGGAAAAGCTCTTAGATGGTTACATTCGCGAAGTGACCTGATGACTGTTCCATTAGAAAATTTGCTGCTGGACATGAAAGTACTGTTTGGTCGTCTCGATTTAAAACGTCAATTCGACGGGAGGAAGTGGCATACTAAGGAGACGTTCGTGGAATATTTCCATGATAAAATCATATTGGCAAATAAAATCGCTGTGGAGGAGGACGAACTTTTAGAATACCTAATTGAGGGTATTCCAAATTATACTCTGCAGTCGCAGGCAAAAATGCATTGCTTCTGTGGCAAGCATCACTTGTTGGAAGCATTCAAGAAAGTGAACCTCGTGAAGCGGCAACCGATTTCATCTCGCCAGGACTCTGTAGCTGAAAGACCAAGTTCGACTAAGAATTGGAGATGTTTTAACTGCAACTCCCTTGGACACATCGCATCCGAATGCCGAAAACCGAAACGAGAAGTAGGCTCATGTCACGTTTATGCGAAGATGGGACATTATGCGGCAACTTGTCCAAAGAGGAAAGGGCAGCAAATTCATCAGGTGGATGCTGAAGCATATCCGGATGAGTATGTAAGAACTTTAAGTTATACTTTTATGAAACATAATCTTATTTATAAAACATTGTTAGGAACACTAATCGACACCGGCAGCCCTATTAGCCTCGTACGCCAGCAGTTCGTGCCTCATACATTAATATTAAGAAAAAATGAATTTAAGAATTACTTTGGTATAAATAAAAGTCCTTTTAATATAATTGGCATTGTTAAGTCTTGCGTATTATTTGAAATATTGTAGATAAAATTGATTTAGATATTTTGTAGTACAAAATACCACAATGAAATTTCCACTAATATTATTGGGTTTATAACTTAATGCGGTTTGCTAAGAGATGGCATAACTTGTATTATTCCATTGTTATTATTCCATTGAAACATGCGTTGGAAAGCTACTGTCATTGTACTTCATTTCAGTATATGTCATTCATTTGAAGCGTAAGCAACAATAATTTTTTTTCACTCAAATATGTCGAACTTTGTGCCTGAAAAAGTGTTTTTGCGGGGAGTTCTTCTTCATGAAGAAAACTGCTGCCGAAAGTCATCGTATTTTGGTGGAAGTTTATGGTGAACATGGGCTAGCTGAGCGAATGTGCCAAAAGTGGTTTGCACGATTTAAAAGTGGTGATTTTGGCTTGGAAGACGATGAACGTCCTGGGCAGCCAAAAAAGTTTGAAGATGAAGGACTGGAAGCATTACTCTATGAAGATTGTTGCCAAACACAAGAAGAGCTTGCAGAATCTTTCCGTGTTACTCAAGCAGCCATTTCAAAACGTTTAAGAGCAGATGGATATACGATAGCATTGAAGACGGGATGTAAGCCAAAGCCAAATGATTTTACTAGGAGCAACGAGATTTTATCAAAAATAAACGCAGGTGTCGGAAATTTTGAATTGACATACCCTCGTTTGCAATTAGATACCAATATCCTCTTATTTTTTGACAAGTTAGGTTGGGTTAAACAGAAGTAAGATGGATATGCCATCACACAAACACTAGGCACCAAAACGGGGCATATCGCGATTCCTGTGGAATCAGTTGAATTTGTTTCAAATGGCAAAAATAATCTGCATGGTGAAACATTCAATTCCCCTGCAAATGCATTGAAGTTCATGCTGTCTATTTCCTCTAGGTTTTCGAAAAAATATTTCCCTAAAAATTTCCTCGACTACGCGATATTGCCTCGCGTTCCCACAGTATATGTGTTATATCCACGAGAACTTGCAGATCACCGCAAAATCTGCAAATATCTGCATCTGATAATTTGAGTCTTTTTGTGTGTTTCTGCAGGAAACACTGTCCTGTTAGGTTTCCTATTACTGTCCTAAGCTTAACCCTCTTTACTTTTAATAACTCCCTTGATCTTTTGCCATCAAAAAGTAGCCAGACTTATCCTTCAAGACTTGACCACCTTAGGTTGGCAGCCTTTGTGATTTCTTCCTCGATAGTACCCTCACTATGCAAAGGGGTGGTTTGAATATGGCGATTTCACTATTATCGAGTTGCCCTCCTCTTCTTGCAAGCTGATCCACTTTTTCATTTGCTTTTATACCGCAGTATCCTAGCAGCCTCACTCTGTTCTGACTGCATAATGCCTTGAGCACTTTGCGACAACCCCCCACTATATCAGAGTTGATGTTGGTCGATTCCATTGCCTTAAGATCCCCATGGCTATCGATGTATTGGGTCTATAACTTAACTATAACTCATGCGGTTTGCTAAGAGATGGCGTAACTTGTATTATTCCATTGTTATCATTTCATTAGAACATGCGTTGGAAAGCTACTGTCATTGTACTTCATTTCAGTATATATCATTCATTTGAAGCGTAAACAACAATAATTTTTTTTCACTCAAATATGTCGAACTTTGTGCCTGAAAAAGTGTTTTTGCGGGCAGTTCTTCTTCATGAAGAAAACTGCTGCCGAAAGTCATCGTATTTTGGTGGAAGTTTATGGTGAACATGGGCTAGCTGAGCGACCGTGCCAAATGTGGTTTGCACGATTTAAAAGTGGTGATTTTGGCTTGGAAGACGATGAACGTCCTGGGCAGCCAAAAAAGTTTAAAGATGAAAGACTGGAAGCATTACTCTATGAAGATTGTTGCCAAGCACAAGAAGAGCTCGCAGAATCTTTCCGTGTCACTCAAGCAGCCATTTCAAAACGTTTAAAAGCAGCTGGATATATTCAAAAGCAAGGAAATTGGGTTCCACAAGAACTCAAGCCGAGAGACGTCGAAAGGCGGTTTTGCATGTCCGAAATGCTGCTGGAACGCCACAAAAGGAAGTCATTTTTGCATCGGATTGTTACTGGTGGTGAAAAATGGATCCATTACGACAACCCCAAGTGCAAAAAATCATATGTGAAACCCGGCCAACCAGCCAAATCAACGGCAAAGCCGAATATCCATGGCGCGAATGTAATGCTCTGTATTTGGTGGGATCAGATGGGTGTGCTGTATTATGAGCTGCTAAAACCGGGTGAAACCATCAACGGACAATGCTACCGAACACAATTTATGCGTTTGAAGAGAGCAGTGGCAGAAAAACGCCCAGAATAGCGACCAGACACGAGGCAATAATTTTCTATCATGACAACGCTCGGCTCCACGTTGCTATTCCGGTTAAGAACTATTTGGAAAACAGTGGATGGGAAATCTTACCCCACCCGCCTTATAGCCCAGACCTTGCCCCTTCTGACTACCATTTGTTCTGGTCGATGCAGAACGCCCGCACTGAAATACGGCTCACATCAGAGCAGAATATCAAAAATTTACTTGATTCATTCTTGGCTGCCAAGCCGGCACAATTCTTTTGGGATGGGATCCACAAATTGCCAGAAAGATGGGAAAAAGTCATAGCTTCAGATGGGCAATACTTTGAATAATACTATTGCACATGTTTTTCTTAAATAAACGTTCAAATTTTGAAAAAAAAAAAAAAAGCGCGCGAATTAAGTTATATAGCATTGAGATTGAAGTCATCTGCATTAGCTTAGCCGTCTTGAGGACAGCCAGAACCTCTGATTGGAAGACACTGCTTGTGGCTTAGTTCTGGGTCTTCTGAGAAGATACCAGAACCTGTTCCTTCCTCTGTTTTCGAACCATCTAGGAAAATTGCAATTTCATTTTGTTAACATCAGAACTCTTTTGCTCCGGCCGTATATTCAGGGTGCATGTACCTTGATCGTGTAGTGGATATATTCGGTGCTTGTACCAATATACGAGTATCAGTATATATATTTATGAATGATATTTAGTTATCTTACCTCGGTTGGGGAAATAACTAAATACGACTTCTTCTTCTTAGTGTTGAAAAATCAGTGCTTTATTGCTTCCAACATAATCCTATTTATACAAATTTATTGCTTACTTAGCATAACTTAAATCATGACTAGCAGTTATCATACAACTTGCTTACTTGACAACAATTTTAACATCGTACAATTTTGTGTAGTGGGCAAAAATTAAGTGCAACAAAAAAATTATCTAATTATTCACGACCATATGGCTCGATTTTCATCCAAACAACCTTGCAGTGAATGCACTATTTGTTTTGCGTCTGTGAGTTCAAGGTGAATTGTTTCGGCGACATTATTCGTGACGTATTCTTTATGTTCTCAATACATTCGCTCTGATTACTGCATTTTTTTTTTGTCAATCCTCCCTCTCCGGATATATTTTATCATACGGGATGTCGAAGTCGACCAAGTAAGGAATTTCATCCATTAGAATTGGATTACCTGACAGTAGCTCTGCTAGGACCATGCCATATCCGAAACTACCGCTCTCAATGTCACACAGATTAGTGAGTCGTATTGCACTGTTGCCAGTAAGTTTTTTTTCCCGTAAACCGTTTTTTTGTTTGTTGCTTTCCACCATACCAGAGCCCCATATGTAAGTATGGGTCCTACCACCACCGTACTCAGCCAGTATACCATAGCAGGTTTTAAGCCCCAAATGTTTCCTTCAGTTCTTTTGCAGATAAATAATGCCTTTTTGGTAATTTCCGCTACGTTAAGATTCGAATTCAGTTTTTTGATCCAGAATCAGACCCAGATATGTACGTCACGCTATCCGAAAGGGACAATTTTACTCCTTTGAATTTTGGGAGTCTGAGTTGCGGTATCTTGTATTTTCTGATAAAAAGAACCAGTTCCGTTTTGGAAGGGTTGGCAATGAGATCACAGCTTTTTGCCCAAGTACTGATCGTCTTCAGGGCCATCTCCATAATTTCGCTTAAAATATTTAAATATTTTCCCTGCACTATTATGACCACGCCATCTGAGCATGCAGAGACATTGTGCTAAGCTTTTTGAGGATGTAATTGATAACCAGCACCCACAGGAATGGCAATGTGACTCCCCCTGAGAGGTTTCCCTGGTTAAAGACATCTTTTGCTGTTATATGCCCCTGTTCGACAGCTTTAGATATAAAGACCACCAAGCTATTGGTATGCGCCCTATTTCTAGACTACTCGTATGTCTAAGAATTTCCATAATTTTTGGATTGCTACCTCCGGCGCTTTCTGTAGCATAATCGGTAGAATACCATCCGGACAAGGAGATTTGTACGGCTTAAAGGACTGAATTTGCCACCTTTAGTTTTCCCTATTAATAAGAACACCTATTTCCTCTTCGAAGAGACACAGAACAAATCTCCTTATATTTTTGAGCCCAGAGTAGTTGTGCTTGGGGTCTTGGCGGCACAAGTAAGTGTGGAAAGAACTTATGATGTTTTACCGACGAAAGATCTTTTAGGCTGATCATTTCCATTTATTCTTTACAAAAAAGGTCAATGTAAGAATGATATGCTTGAAATTAAGACATACAGCTCAATTTGGCTACTTTGTTGGTTTTTGCGTTTTTTTTTTTTATTCTGAAGTGTTATTACTTTTATAAAAAGTTGTGAATTTCAAAATACACTCTACTACACATCATTACATATCCATTTCTTTTTATTTGGTGGAGTAGAAAGTTGAAAAGATTTAATATGATGTACTGGTTCCAGATGGTTGCTTAAGTTTTGCACAGTACTGTAACTCGCAAGCATAGACTAAAGAGGTGGGTGTACAAAAATATATCCCGGACCAAGACCTTTATATCAGATGTCAATGCAATATCTCTCAGTGAGAAACCAAATGGAAATAAAGGTTAAGAGTTATTTTCGATCTCTAAGTGTGACGGTTGTGGTAGGTATGGTGTTTGCCTCTGTATTGACTAGCGTTAGCGTTGGCGGTGAATGCTATGTGAAGACGGCAGAATCAACTCCTCCGCTACTGGTGATGATGAGCTTCTATTCGTACTGTTATTAGAGCCAGAGTTAACCAAGGCGCATATGTTAATAATTAATGAGAAGCAAAAGGAGTTTCTTCTACTTTGTTTGCGTGGTACTCTAAAATAATAAAAGGACTTATTTTTCATATACTCGTGGTTACAATCACTTTGGCAGCAAGGCATATTTAGGATTTAAGATATCTTATAAGTACTAGGCGGAGTGAAAAGTAACCTCCTTGACCGCCAGAATGCGCTGCTACTGCAAAAAAGTTTATGGTGCCTTGAAGTCCGTTCATATTTAGGTAGACATGCCAAATTTCAGTGCGATACTGTCTTTAGTTTTGTTTTGACAGCTGATTGTTGTTGACGTGTTCGGCAACATGTTGAAAACATTATTTTTTGAGAGGCAAAAGGCAAAGGAAACAAAAGAAAAGTTGGATAAATATTATGGGACTAATGCTCCGTCAGATTACACCGTCAAATATTGGTTTCGAGAGTTCCGTGGTGGCCGCAACTCCACTACCGATCAAGTCCGCAGCAGCAGGCCTTCCGATGCGGTTACAGAGGACAATGTCGAAAAAATACATGAAATGGTGTTGACTGACCGCAAAGTGAAGGTGCGCGAGGTAGCAGATACCGCAAAGATTAGCACTGAGTGCACACGCCATCTTTTGGGCAATATTCTTCATATGAAAAAGTTATCCTGCCGCTGGGTGCCGCGAATGACCAAAAACACGAACGCGAGAGCACTTCGAAAGAGTGTTTGGACTTGCTGATGCGGAATCGCGCGGTCTTTTGGCGTCGATTGGTAACTGGATTTGGATCCCTGGGACTATTATCTCTTCCCAAACCTCAAAAGATGGCTCATCAATAAAAAATTCAGCTCACGCGAGGAAATCATCGACGCCACGGAGGAGTATTTTGCAGACCTTCTGGAAAATTACCTTTCAGACGGGATCAAGAAGTTGAAAAATCGCTGGAATAAGTGTATCAAACTAAAAGAGGACTATATTGAATAATGTAAAAAAACATTTAAAAAAAAAAATTTTTTAACTCCCAAGGAGGTCACTTTTCACTCCACCTAGTATAACTTTGTTCATGTTTTTTGATGTGTAGATCATTTTGTTTTATTACAGTTATCAACAAAAAATAAGTAAAAAATAAAATAAAAGCTAGAGATTTTATATTAAAATACTTAACGGACCAATGCCGCCATATACCCGTAGTGGCACTTTTATTTACTGGGTCTAATGCTGCTGTTTATGGCGGGAAAAATCATTTTATTATTTCTACCACTTTCATTGTTGTCACATTTACAATTCACGCGTTAAGCATTATTCCAGGTTACTTCTGTAAATTTGTTTCCGCTTGTTATTTATATTCCGTTACCTTTTGCCGTTTTTGTCTACGTGCACTTTTGTCCATGAAAATGCAATCTTGTGTTGATTTTACAAGGAAACGTGAGCATATCCGGAGCTATTTAACACAGTTGAGTTTATTATAATTTGGAAAATGGTTTTTGGGTATATTTTAAGAAAAAAGCCGCTCTACAGTAAGGGCCTTCTCCAATTTTGACATCAATTATTATTTTATGTGTGTATCAAAGCAGTTATAACAGGTGTTCAAAGTGTCCTTTATTGATTCTAACTCCTGCCTCACTTTTGATGACACTTCGAGAATGTGCTCTTCCAATTCACTTAAAGTTACTATTTCGATTGAATAAAAAAATTCCTTCATTCTTGCCTATACAAAAAAAAATCCAATACTGTAAGGTCAGGAGATCTTCCAGGTCAGTGCAAGATCTCCTGATGTCTTCCTATTCAACGATTACCGTACTCTTCATCTAGCCAATTCTTAACCTCACGACCATAGTGGGCTGAAGCACCATCCTGTTGGAAATATGACGAAGCTAGTTGAATCAGTGGAATGTCCCCCAATAGGTCTGGCAGTCTAGGTGGTAGTTTGAAGTGGCCGATTAACTAGTTTCCACCTTTACACCTGCCCACATATTAACGCTGAATTTGTGTTAAAATGGTTTATGTCCGCAGCCCGTGCATAAAGATTATGAAAATTTGTGATCCCATTTCTTTTAAATTAAGATTCGTCCAAAGAATTCTGCTAATAAACTCGTTGTCATCCAAGTTCCGCTCCAGTAACCCGTTAAAAAAACTCAAGTCTCTTTTCTAAATCATCGTGAAGCAGATCTTGCACCGGTGGTATAGATAAACATTTTCTCCACGCAGTACATTAGAAATTTTATGCTTGGAAACATTGAATTGCAAAGTTGAGCATCTGATGGTGATTGGTGGGTCAGTTGTAACAGCTTCTAGTATACTTTCATCAGCCGAAATTCTTCTTACTTGATGAGCTCCCGCGTTAAATTATGTCAGCGTATTCTTGATTTATAAATGCAGACATTTCAAATAGCGTGTCTAAGCAACTGTAGCCTTGGCGTAGTAAATTAAAGATTTTTGCTTAGTAAATATTTCAAATAGGTCCGTCACACCCTAAACATAACTCTTTCTGAAAACTTTTAACAGTAAGGAAATGGGGTTTTCACAGGTAGCCAAACAAACGAGCATGCTTTAAAACTTTTTAATAGCTATGCAATTTTAAAAAAATTATTGAAAAATTATTACTTCTCGGAAAACCACTTTATTGTCAAATGTTGTTAGATATGTTGGTAAACCTGCTGCAAGTTTTCCCAAGTAACATAAAATCTATAAGTTTTTCTTCAAACTTGTTGATGATTTTTTGTTAATTATTGTTACGTTCATAAGAAAAAACTAGTAAAACGTTATGTTTATTACGCATTTTCTGTAGAAAGGTGACCTCAAAGTCAAAAATCAGCGTGGGCAAGAAAAATAGAACAGGTTTAGAAATTGGATATCTGAAGACTCAAACAAGGTATCAGCTTTATTTAAAGGCAGTTACACAGGCTAGTACTTTTCTAAAAATACTGTCCTAAACTTGGTATTAACAGAGCAATTTCCGTTAACATGGGTCAGGGTACATCAAAGTTAGCCTTTTCTTAAATTCTTGATAATTGATGTCAACATTAGTGATAGGCTCTTACTGTAGAATGATATTTTTCTTAAAATGAACCCAAAAACATTTCTCAAATTGTCTTTGACGAATTAAGGGACACCCTGTACTTTGGTTTGTTCAGAAAGTCGTAAAATATGGCCGGAGACTCTAAGGGAATAATACACGATGATAACGATGATTTCAATGAGTATATTAGCAGTATTGGCGACGAGTTTGAATTCGATATTTCTTGTTATTGTTGAAAATGAAAACCGGAGAAACATACGTTTTTGGATTATAGTGATAGCGAAGTAGTTCCTAGAAAGGGAAGCTGAATACCAAATATAAGCTACAGTGGAGATAAAGAAAATGAATACGCTACTGCTGATAAGAATACCGAATTTAAAGATGTTACAGGAGTTGAAGACATTCCAATTCAATACTTTTTCAAAGGCCCTCATTCGACAAGTTCCAACTCACATTAAAGAGGGGTTAGCATTTTTCAAGCTATTTTTCACAGACGAAATGATAAAGAGTATCTATAATAAAAGTGTAAAATAAAAGCGTTGGAACCTTTATAAAAGGAATCAATTTGGAAAATATGGAAGGATGTATTGGCCTTTCCTGGAGTAATTTTCAAAATGAAAACATTGCCTTTAGCCAATATAAAAGAATATTGGTCAACCTGGAGCAATAGTAAGATACCATTTTTTTCAAATACATTTTCGAGAACTAGATTTTTGCAAATATTTTCGATGCTCCACTTAAAAGAAAACCTTCACGGTAATTAGAAAATTAGGACTCATATTGAAAAAGTCAACATATATTGACTCAAAATTCCTACTGTATTTTGTACCACATACAAATACGAATATTTCTGTTGCTAAGTCAATTCAATTTCAATTTATTTACATATATAATTCGGGATAGTATAAATATGACTTACAAAATGTCTTTTATAGCACATACCATCTTGATCAAAAAGTTCCCGGGAGACACCACCGTGTGGCGCTCCCACTATTACGATTTGAGTTCTGTTTTTTTTTTGTTAAGTTGGTAAATCTGTTGTTGATATTCCCTCTAAATCTTAGCGTCATAGCTTGACATTTGCAACAGTTACGTAGCCAACAGTACTCGTACATCTATCTCTGTGTGGATCGGCGATTTTTTACAATTTTAGAAATTGATTTCTATTTGCAACAACGAACTTGTACGAGTATTAAATTTTGCGTAAAAAACGGATTTAATGGTGCGCGAACGTTGGAAATATTGGAAAAGTGTTTCGGCAACGATTCTCTAAAGAAAACGGTCGTTTACTAGTGGCACGAGCTGTTCAAAAGTGGTCGTGAGTCAATCGAAGATGATGAACGCAGTGGCAGACCATCGACATCGAAAACTGACGAAAACATTGATGAGGTACTCGCAAAAACAATCAGAGAGATAGCGGAGGACTTGAACATTACCTATGGATCCGTCCAAGACATTTTGGTTAATGATTTGGGTTTCCGTCGTGTAGCAGCAAAGTTGGTGCCAAAAGACCTCAATTTCATGCAAAAAAGAGATCGTGTTGACGTCGCAAAAGAGATGATTTGCGAGGCTGAATCCAATCCCACATTCATCAAAATGATCATTACTTTAGACGAGACGTGGGTTTATGAGTACAACACGCAATCCAGACATCAGGCAAGTGAATGCCGTTCACCAAATGAGCCAGGACCAAAAAAACCACGTCGTATTCAGTCAAAAAAGAAGGCAATGCTCACGGTTTTCATGGATTACAACGGTGTAGTGCATCATGAATTTTTTCCAGAAGGCCAGACAGTAAACAAAGAGCATTATTTGGGCCGGGCGTTATGAGACATTAGCGTGAAGCAATTCGCTGAAAGAGACCAGAATTGTGGGCAGAAAACTCGTTGAGGATAACTCATCGTCGCACAGTGCCATCATTATTCGTAATTTTTTGACGAAAAATGCAACAAATA
The DNA here is from genome assembly GCA_963966105.1 of Volucella zonaria. Classification (NCBI taxonomy): domain Eukaryota; kingdom Metazoa; phylum Arthropoda; class Insecta; order Diptera; family Syrphidae; genus Volucella; species Volucella zonaria. Next base: position 106,792,000 of record OZ014532.1, on the reverse strand, counting down.
CCATCCAACAGCCACCGAATTTACCTGATTTGGCTCCCTGTGACTTCTTTCTGTTCAATCGAGTTAAAAAGACCACTACGGGGAACACGTTTCAGCAGCAGTGAGGAAGTAATAGAAAAATCGCAGGAAGCACTGTAGGACATACAGAAAACCGAATATAAAAAATGTTTCGAGGATTGGATCAAGCTTTGAGGGGACAAGATAGATTTAGATGAATAAACTTGTATTTTTAATTTTCTGAATGCATTTTGATCAAGGTGGTACATTCGTAATTACTAGCCAAATCATTAAGCTGCTGGAACGAATTAAATTCTTCTCTTCTGACCTACTTCTTTAAATCTTCGTGGAGTAGGTGACAAATGATGTCCAGACAATGACCGTCACACACTTCTGGGTTCGAAAGATCAGCAGACAATACTCTCATAGCGCTTATGAACTCTAAAATTGCTTCATCTCGCCTCTGCTTTGTGTCCATTATTAGGCCAAATAGGACATGTGCGGGTCTGCTCAGAGCATACTATTGACGTCGTCAATAGTACGGCATCGTCCCCTGCTTCGGCATCGTGGCTCATTCCTTCGCAACAAATGCTAGCCGGATCAATCAAATCATGGAGAACTCCTGTAATGCGTCTTCGTTAATATCGCATGCCTCACCTTGAATACGAGGATATTCCTAATGAGCGCCTTTACCTTCCCGATGTCATAGTCACCCGAAAATCTTTCTACGCATTCCATCATACTGTTGTTGCATGAAGCTTAATTCGTTCTGGTGTGATATACACCTGGCTGGGATGATGTCAAGGTTGAATCCTCTGTCGGCTCCTCAGTTATGGCCTTATTCGCGCCTCTGATTCGCGCTGGTGCCTTACGTTGAAATGCCAAAATGTAAGCAGGTCTCCTAGTTATGTTAAGAGGATCACTCTCCCTTTTGTGTAAAGAAATCCACCCATCCTGTTTATACTCTCTAGAGTGCAACAGCCGGTGTTAGGTATACGGACAAAGTGTAAAGAGACTGGTTCCTCTCCTTTTTTTATGCGTCCGGTTTTTGGTGCGATCCAGAAATTGTTCACTATGCGTGTATATGTTTGCCAACTGTTTCACAAAGAGAAAAATGCTGGAAAAATATGTTTAATATTAATCCGATTGTTTATTTACCTTTTAAAAGTATTACTCACAAATGTGTTTTATTCAGAAAACAAGTTTATATACTCGTATGTATAAGACGAGTATATTGTTTTTACCGAAACCGATATTTTAAACGATTTCATTTAATTTTGTTTGCGGGAAATACCATATATGCAACGATACTTCGAACAAGGAAAGCCTATTTTTTTAATCACATTCGTAGGAATAATTATTGTTTGCTCTTGAACCTACTTTGCTTTTCAAAATTGTGATTAGGCATGAAAAAAAAGAAACCCAATCACAGGGTACTCATATATGCCAACGCTTCCCTCAATATTTCCATATTTCTGGAATTTAAAATAAAGGACGAAACTCAACCCTTTGTTTTCTTCACAAAACAGGTACATATATTTTATACAAAAGGAAAGGTCGGTCGGTCAGGAAATAAACGATAGAGGGGTATTTCATGATTTCAATCAAATGAATTAAGCCTCAAAAATGTGGGATTTTCGAACCAAACTGCATTCAAGAATGGAAGAAATTTCATGAAAAATTAATTTGTTTTATGATGAATCAAAAGGAGAAATAATAGGACTAGAAAACAATAGATGAATAAAATTACAAGCACCAGCTAAATATGCAACGGCAGTAATGGTTTCGGGAATCACTCATCGATTTAACCACAACCACATTACTATTTTGTGAATTCGGCATGTACTGCAAAGGCTCTAAAAGAAATAATTTTCGCTTGCATAGAGGACACCTGCCATGCAGACATTTTCCCACGGAGCGCCTACGCTCATATTAGAATTAATACGATTCGTCAGTCAACGCCCTTAGGATGGTATAATATGGATACCGCCTCCAGTACCTACTGGAAGTCGTGTTTAGGCCTATCTAAGACCCCCGCCATCTTATGGGTCATGGCACCCAGTTGCAGTGCAATCCCACATCGAGCAGACCAATTGGTTCTATAGCCATCCAATGGTTGAAGACAACCCGTAGCACGCTACAACCTTTGCTGAACCATGAGATGTCCAAGTTCCAGTAGATGTACCCTCCCCGCGACTTTGGGTATAAACCTACAGCCCTCACTATACTCCCACAAAGAGCAAACACCTAGCTCAGGCTGAAACTGAAGTCCCAAGGACTCCTCACCTCCCGTGTTACCAGATTATATCCTCAGGTCGAGTTTCCCAACCTTGCGGTTACTTCTTGTGGGGCATCTTATTGCCCAGGACGGGGCGCCTTATAACCTTGCTCACTGAGCATTGGGGTATAGCTTGAGCCACTAGCATAACGTTCCACGATTTTTAACGTAAAGCACCTGTCATAAGGCCTTATGTTTACGAGATGCCCATACATCCATAGGGAGCAAGGATACGCCTTGCCATCGCTCGCCACATATGTTTTTGATACCAATTCGGAACTGTGTTGGAGGCACAAGTTCCACCCTTGGTATGAGTCGAGGCCGACCTAAAACCTCTTACTGTTCTTAGGGTCACAGCACCCAGTACTTATTTGCTACTCTACAATGGGTTAAACAGAAGGAAAACCCGTACCCGCGATTTGGGTTTAAACCACAGTCACCATGACGTTCCCACAAGGGGGCCTACCTCTATCAAGTCAGGCCCGGACCGAAATCCGGGGGGCTCCTGACTCCAATGGTACCGTGATTTAAGTCCTGGTATAGATTACCGGTAGTCCAGCCGCCGACAAGACCTATGACCGGCAACTTGTAACTGGTCAAATCGTAGCAACCATTCAGAGGTGTTATTATCTGAAGATGTTTGCAATAAGACCAGTAATATGCTCTGCCCCCGCTTTTTATTAGACAACGTCATTAATGGGCGAAGCCTTGATAATTGGGCGGGGGCTGAGCCACGAGCAATAGTATCGGATCAAGGTGGTAACTTTTTTAGTCTAAATAAATTACTAAACCTTTCTCCTACTTAAACCTTTTTTGCATATAATGGCCCCAAAATATTTCATATTTTTGGCTCACCTCATCTTTTAAAATCTGTAAGAAATAATTTAATGAAACAGAAATTATTTTAAGGGATTTATGGCCGGGAAACGTCTTGAAGTGCTTGTTTTTCAAAGTATAGTACAAGGCCGCCAGGTAGGCCGGGAGCCCCTTATGATCGAAAGGAGGGACGGTATTTTAGGGGACTGGAGTAGGTATACGGTAGATGTTTTTGAAGCTATTTGCCACTTGTTCAGGCTATTGCTTGTTTCGTCTTTAGAAACGTCGGTTTCGATCAGTTTTGTACGAGAAGGACGCTATTTGAGGAACGTTTGTTTGGGCTACAATAATTTTTTTTTGTTTTGTGAGTGTTATTGGTTCATTTTTATGAGTGACAAAGTGTGTTGTTGGCAAAAAGGTGTCAAAAGTGACACGCACATACAGCAAGAGACCGGAAATATCTGGAAGAAGACCGCTAAATCGACACGAGTTAGAGGCATCAAGTGAAATGAATACTAAGTAATACATCAGCGAAAAAATTTAAGCAATCGGAGGATATGTACGATATTGAAGCGAATCCAAGGTTTGGTTATCGTATGATAAGCTTTATCGCAGTATTTTCACCTATTTCAAACGTTGTATTGTAGTTTCTAAAGTTTGCAAATCGCAAGTGAAATTTACGGAAAGTTGTAACCGCGGTTTGGGATTCAAAATAGTAGTGTCCTATGAAAAATGTGTGCAGAATTAGGTTGTTAAGAGCATAACACCCACAGCAATTTGATTCGGTAAACCAACGGCAGAATTTTCCCTTCGCAGCCTTGCTTACATAGTATCGTCGGTGTTTATGATTTCTGTCTTTGTTTGTAATTATGATTAGGGAGCGTAGGATAGACATAGGCAATATAGGTGGGCTAAAAGGTAAACACTCTTCTGCGTTCATCCACGTCTGTAAGTACAGACTAGCTATTTTGGAACTTAGTGAAATAAAGGTAGATCCCCGCCCACAGCTCTCAGATCACTCTGATCTGAAGCTACCAGGCTACGAACTAGTGCCATTATTCTTCTCTCACAGCGGTCTCGGCATTTACGTGCGTAGTGATGTAGCTTACCAAACTACACCACAATCTGATAAATGTTCCAATCCGGAATTCAATTTCATGTGGTTAACATTACTTCTCTGTGAGCAAATTATTCACTATTGCTTTGTTTACAGAAGATACAAAGGGATGCACTTTATCATCATTACGGACGATTTCAATATACACAATTCTAGGTGGCTTCGACATTCTGGACAGACAACATCCAAAGGACGATGTGTAGAGATCTTCGCTGCGGAAAATAAATTAAACGAGCTTGTAAATAAGCCCACTGTAGAGAAAAGATTCCTAAAGGAACCGTATGGCAATACGAGAAAGCCAATTTGAGCGGGCTTAACAGCTTCTTAATGAATTTTAACCGATCGTTATGTTTCCTCGATAATGACGTGGATGCCGCTGCTGATATGATCACTGACACCATTCTCTTCGGAATGAGAAACCTTATCCCCCATCGGATGAAGGGTATCAAACCAAAAGAAAAAGCATGGTACGACTCGAGCTGTAAAGAGGCTTTCAGGGTCAGAGAAATGTTTTTTCGGTCTTACAAGACCAACCCGGCAGAGGAAAACCGAAAATGTTCAAACGAACCAGGAATGACTGCAACGTCTTTCTTAAGCGTTAACTGAGGCAAAACATACTACAATGTCCCAAAGGCAGTAAACATTTCTGGTGATTCGTCAAAATCATTGGAAATTCTGTCTCATCCTTCATACCAACGCTCATTTACAATGACATTCCAGCTGTCAGCCCTTTGAGCAAGGCCAATCTGCTTGCTGCATACACTCCCAGGTTGCGATTTGTCTCCGCCTACACTTTAGTGCGTCGAATCGTCAATGGGTCAAATCTACTTTCGCACTCGTCTAGTAGTAAGAAGTGCTCTTAAGGATCTTAACATTCACAAATCCGTTGGACCAGATGGTATATCTCCCCTCCTTCTGAAGAGGTGTTCTTCCACGCTGGCAAAACCACTGCGTAACCTTTTTCATTAATCCTACTGTTTAGCACTCTTTCCAAGCAGATGGAAAACAGCATTTGTCCAGCCAGTCCCTGAAAAAGACGAATCTTCCTCTACCTCCTCCTATAGACCCATTGCACTTACGTCCCTTCTTTCCAAGGTCATGGAAACGCTGATAAGCCGTCAGCTCATGAAATATCTCGAAACATGAAAAGTTCTCAATGACCGGCAGTACGGTTTTCGTAGCAACAGGTCCACTGGTGATTTGATGGGATGTCTCATCGAAAAGTGGAACCAAAGCGTACATCAATCTGGCGAAAGTAAGATGGTTGCACTTGATATTTACCAAGCATTTGACAGAGTTTGGCATCAGGCTCTTTTGGGTTCGATGACGCCCTTCTTCAATGGATTAGAAATTAGCTTTTGGAAAGTTCAATTCAAGTTGTCTTAGAGTCTGATATTCACAGAATAAATGCTGGTGTGCCCCAGGGCTCCGTTCTGTCTCCGATACTCTTTTTAATTTTCATCAACGATCTCTTGTCTACTACTTCTAATCCAATATATTCCTTTGCTGACGACAGTACTCTCTGCTTTTAATAATCGTTCCCGGATTCTCGTCCCTGCTCTTCAGCTGTATACCGGGAACGGCAGCGTATGTTAAGCTCATTAAATTCCGATATTAACAGCATAACCAATTGGGGAACTATCAACCGAGTGGAATTTAATGCTTCCAAAACTCAATGCTATCTGCTGTCACTAAAGCGAAATTCAAATACCCAGCCATTATCCATGAATGGCACTTGCATCGTTGAAACCGATAAACTTTCCATTCTCGGTATGTGTGTCAGTGACAACTTACGTTCGAATGACACACATATTCGATGTCGTCAAAAATGCTGCGAAATGTCTAGGTTTCCTCAAGCGATGTAAGAAATATTTTACCCCCTCTGATCTGACCACAATATGTATACAAGGCATTCATCCGCCCAAAATTTTAGTACAATGCCCACATCTGGTGAGGTGGTCCTAAAACATCTCTGCACCTCCTAGATAGGATTCAAAACCGTGCGATAAAACTCATTGGTGATACTAATATCACTCAAAGAATGGACATCCTCGAACACCGACGTAATGTCTCCTGTCTCACTTTGTTTTATCGCTATTTCCACCACCAGTGCTTCATTGAATTCGCCAGTAACATTCCGCCCATTCAAGCTTTCAAACGTTTCAATCAGGGGGTCCAGCTACTACTTTTTTTTTGAAGAGACCTAATTTACCTCACCGAAATGACGTTAAAATATTTTTTTTATTTAACAAACAATTTTTTGTATCATTCAATAGCTAAATAGTAATAAAATTATCATAAAGAGATTATATTTCATTTTGCGCAAAAAACAAATCCTTACAAACCTTCAAAATTTAACCTCAGACATGAGGCTACTCCCATAAGAAACACTTATCTGCGACAAAACATCTGTTAAGTTACTTACAAAATGCAAGCAATTTCAAATGTATTTTCAGAAAATTTGGTGGTAAGTTTGTTGGTTCTGCCGATGCGGATTGGGGTGGCGATTGCAATCACAGGCGATCATTTACGGGCTATGTGTTCACTCTGGCTGGATGTGTAATATCATGGGAGTACAAGAAGCAGACTACAGTCGCACTAAGCAGTACGGAAGCAAAGTATATGGCACTGTCCTCTGCATCAAAGGAGCATGTTTATGGACAATGGACGATGAAGCCTATAATCAGTTTCTAAATCAAGTGCAGCCGTTCATTGGAAAAAGAGACACAGTATGAGAGATGAAATTGCTGCAAAAGAGCATTTATCAGCTACACTGCGCTTTTTGGAAAGCGGACAATATTTTAAAAATTTAAAATTCCTCACAGCGATTTCGCAACAAATTCTTGGAATCATTATAATAGACACATGCTCAGAAATTATAAATGTTCTGATAGGCTTTTACAGATAACTTTTGAAGGCAAAAACGATATCAGTTCTTCTTAAATTATTTAGACCCAGAATAATGAATCGGAATGGGAAGACGTTTAGAAGGATTTTGAAAATAAATGGAGTTTTCCAAATTGCATAGGTGCGGACAGCATGTGGAAATTATTGTAGAAATCCATCTGGAACAGGGTCTTGTTACTTCAACTACCAACAAACGTTTAGCATTTTGCAAATCGACGCAGGACTGCATTCAAACAATAAATTTTACGAAAAGTTCAATGTAAATGCAATAGGTCTCCGTGAAAACGGAAAAATTATCCTTTGTGCTTCTAGGCGACTACGCATTTCCTTTGATGGACAACTTAATGAAACCATACGGCGGCGTTAATCTTTCTGCTGAAGGAATTATATTCAACTATAGACTGTCCCGAGCAATCGCGAAGAGATTTCGTACTCTATTAAGACCTATAAATTTTGAGCCTAAGAAGGCTTCCATAATACCATTGGCAGCTGATTATTTTCACAACGAGGAAGTGTTGATATGGAAAATATCATTTCAGAAGAATTCCAGCAAGGAAAACGGAGAATAGTAAGAAGACGGCCAATGACAAGTTTCCAGGCCACACAATCCAGAAATACAAGTTCAGCATCTAAAGAGATCTATAACCAATTTACTAATTACTTTAAACAAAAACAAACATTTAAATAGAACCAATAAATATTTTTTAATATGTGGTTTATTTATGTAAGAATAAAAAAGTATGAAAAAGAATAATAAAAAAGGGTAATAAAAATGTTTAAAAATAGGCCATAAAAAAAATATAAAAAAGGAGGCCATAAAAAGTACCCATAACAGAAGTAGATAATAAAAAGGTGTAATAAAAAAAAAAGAGAATAATTACTTAAATTAAGCTTTTATTTGTAAATTTTTATTTTTAAAAATATGTTTATCACACTATGTTCGATTATTTATTTAAACTTAATTCGAAGATACTTAACAATGACCTGAACACTATAGCCCTAAGCCGTCCTATTTATCTATTTGCATACCGTTGAGCTTCTTATTGCAACGCCAATTGGAACTGGTGGTAGGACTGGTGACAGCAAATTCTTGAACTATATCGGGTGACCGATGTAGTTTGGCGCTTTCGTTGGAAAAGAATTTATCCAAACTTCTGAGCTAGCTTTCCCGGAGTTAACTCATATTATATTTGTATATAGAGTGTCCTTAAATAGGTCTGAAACATTATTGTATGCTTGGTCGGCGTTGGAAGATTGTATGTGTGTTCTATGAATATGGGCGGATATGCAGCTATTTACTGTGGTGATGAAGAAAGCGAATATTGTTAAATAGATATAATCAAATCAGGCGAAATGAGAGTAGATGTTCCTAATAGGCAACAAGACGAAGAAGGCTTTTTTTTACCGAATTGAGGCGTAATTACTTTAACTTGCCTAAAACAGGTAATTCGTCGATTGCTTTTTTGACAAAAATCGTTCGCGTTTCGGTCAGTTTTGTATATGAAGTTGCCTAACTCTCTGCGGACGACCAACATCAACATGTCATATTGACAACTTGGTTGGTAGCCAAGTTGATTATCTGTGGGTCGCTTATGGAAAAATGTGCTCAGTGAACCTACTGTCAATTTCATATACGAGATGTGTTCAGAAAATAACGGGTTTAGTTTTTTGAAAAAATATTTACATATTTATTCGTCTACATTAATGTTGTCGCCTTCAAAATAATCAACATTAGATATTATGCATTGTGCCAGCGCACATTTCTCAAACTCGATTTTTGGGATAGCCTTTAGCTCTTTCAGCGATGCAAGCCTTTTTCGGTCTTGGCGAACTAAAATGTTTCCACTGGGACGATTAAACCTTAACTTCGACATCATATCCTTAAATCCATGTTTCGTCACATCTTATAACACGTTTCACTAATATTGCATCGTCTTTGACTTCAGTTAGTGTCTCCTGAGCAAGTTCCATTCACCGCTGTTTTTGTTCAAGGTTCAACAATTTTGGAATAAATTTTCCTGCCACTCGTTTCATACCCAAAACGTTCGAAAAAATTTCATGGCATGAGCCAATTGATATCCCAACATCATTTGATTGTGATTCGGCGACCGTTCATAACCATTTCGTTCACCTTTTCTGCGTTTTCATCGGTTGTTGATGTGCTGGTGTGTCCGGGGCGTTCGTCATCTTCAACGTCTTCACGGCCATCTTGGAAAGGGTTATACCACTCGTAAACTCTTGTTTTACTCATAGCAGACTCACCATAGGCCTTTGTTAACATTTCACATACTTTGTTACATTTTATTTCATTTTTTACGCAACATTTGATACAAATTCTTTGATCCATATCTTTTAACAAACCTCAGCGGCTGCCACACACACAGTAAACAATGAATATGGCCGAAAATTGTATCATACTTCAGGGGCATGTATACCAACACAATAAAAAAAATGACAATTAGGCTCTCCTATGAACTCTGAACACCCCTTGTACTGTAATTAAAGCTAAGTGTGCAGCAGAACCAGTTGAGCAGTTTTGAAGAGTTATAAAAAAAAACAGGGTATATATGAAACAAATGCTTTTATTTTTGAAATCCGTAGAACTTACCATTTTATACGCATTCATTTTTAAAAATAATACCCTTAAGATGGCGGCCGTTAGCTGCAATACATTTCTGGAGCCGATTTCTAAAGTTTTGAACTGCCCGTTGACACATTTCGAGGGGTATCGCGTTCACTTCTTTAACAATTCGCTCCCTTAGCTCTAGCAAGTTTTGGGGGCGACGTTTAAATACTTTTTCCTTAAGATATCCCCAAAGAAAGAAGTCGCATATGCTTAAATCCGGCGACCGCGCAGAACATCCCAGGTCACGTCTCAAAGACACTAGACGTCCGGGAAGCATTTTTCTTAAAGCATTTACAGATTTTCGGGCTGTGTGGGCTATAGCCCCATCCTGTTGGAACCAAACATCACCTAATCGCTCTTCTTCAACAACCAGTTCCAGTTGGGGCTGCAGAAAATTTTTAAACATAACGCCCGGAATTCACGGTAACGCCACCCTCTTCAAAGAAGTACGGGCCAATAACGCCAAATTGTGATACGGCACACCACACCGTTAGTTTAGAAGAATGTAGCGGTCTTTCGTGACCATTTTGGGGGTTGTTTTCAGCCCAGTAGCGAATTGTTTATTCACAATCCCGCTTACGTGAAAATGTGCATCGCTGCTGCTGAAGGATACTGCCTCAGGAGGGATCCCTCACACGGATTTTGGCGGTTGGCGTAGTCTGCTGAGTTCAATTCTTGAACCATCATTATTTGGAGGGGATGGAAATTCAAATCTAAATGCAGAATCCTCCGCAGTTTGAGGTCTGCAACCCCCAATGCAATAGCGTACCTTCGAGCAGAAGGTCTTGGCTCGATTGCTCGAGTGCTGCTCTCACTAGCTCCAGATTTTCTGGTGTTCTGATGGATCTTTGTGGGCCATGTGTATCTATTCTTAGTGTGCTACCAGTTTCCTCCAACTGCCGAATCCAGAACCGAATTGTGTTCGCAGTAGGAACAGCATTATTGCGCGGAATGTTAAAGCGTGGCCAAAAAGCTTTTTGCGTCGCAATCACAGATCGGTTGTTTTCATAAAACGCACGCACGGCAAAGCCACGATGTACTCCGGTAAAAACCATGTGACAGAACAAACGGAGACTTAGTGCACCTGCCTACTCCCACCACCGCCTGAATACCTGCCCTTAAAACTGCTCAATTGGTTCTGCCGCATACTGCTACCTATATTTACAGTGTGGTCCTGGGCACGCACACTAAATAGTTTATTTTTACTTTTAGAAAAAAAAGAAACAAGTTGACTAAATGGTCCGGGCAACCGTACACATTATATGTTATTCGTATCTTTAAAATGAGGAAATTCAGCTTCTATTGCCTGGTAATCATATTATTTTTTTTTGTCCTCTTACAATACATACTTCCTTTTACAACAGGATATGAATTACAAGTATAAACATCAAAGAAAAATTATTTACATTACTGTAGCTTGGTATGTTGTTGTATGGGTAACAGGATTCTATTTTTTTGTACTCCAAAATATTGAAATTTCCAATGGAAAATACCGTAGTATGATAGAGATGATCCTTAGAAATTGGTCCGAGCATACAATTTTGAAATAGAAAAATATTCCATTCATTCTGCAATCGGTAATAAGTCCCAAGTACTTAAATTCGTCCACATTCTCAACTAGAAAACATCTGTCACTGCTACTAAAAGCTTGACGTTAGGAAAGTTAAAGCATAAGGGCAAGTTTTCAGTTTGTATCTTCTACATTCCGGAGCATGAAAGTTAACTTCTTCCTTAATGTCGATTCGTGCAGATAAATTACAAAACACAATTTTTATTTTAAAGTTGATTTTCAGTTTGTGTTCAGCGAACCACATTCTTAATAAGTTAAGATCCCAGTTCACATCGAATACTAAGCTCAAAGGCCAATCGGAACCATACGAACAGGCTATGTCATCAGCGAACACTGTGGACAAACCTTTACAAGTAATTTTAAACAGGGAATTGACATAAATGAGGAATACAATGGGTCCTAACACAGACCCTTGAGGTACACCTAAGTGGAAAAACTGAATTTCTCGCCGGGTTTCACCAATCTTAATTCTTTGTGATGTATTTGAAAGATAAGATCTAATCCAAAGGAACATAAGGCCACGGAAGCCAGTTAACTCAAGTTCTCTTAATAAGATGGGGCCTTTAAACCAGTGAACGTTTTCACATCCAAAAGCAAAAATATAAAAGGTCGTCTTCAGTAGATTTGCCTGCTGAAAACCGACTTGGACCGAGTCGAAAAAGGTAAACTTATTTAGAAAAGATATCATTCATATCATAAGATACCTCGCCTCATGGGGGCTTTCCCTAGCACGCATGCGTCTCCCCTTGATATTCATATAATGGGATGCACTCATAAAGCCATCTTCCGTTTAAAAAGAAATGGTCTTTGGTACAACGCGCACTGGAGGTTTGATGACCTTGTGCGTCGGCTGTCTTTTGACCCTGGTTTTATGGACATGCTGTTCAATGCAATGACACAAGAACTCCTGCTGCTGAAAGAATATGAAAACGGCTTTCTCTTTACTCAGGACTGGTTTCGGCCAGAATTTGAACCAGGAATAGAATATAGTCGGGTCTTCACGGATGGCTCTAAAATCGATACAGGACACGGCGCTACTGTTAGAAAAACTTACGTCTGTATTCCAAGCGGAGATATACGCAATCCTGATCGAAAGGGACTTACAAGCTAGTTCAAGAATGCAAGAGTTCACTGAACGCAGTCGGAAGACTAAGTCCACTGAGTGGTGTGTGGGTCCCAGGTCATAGTGAAATCACGGAATATGAAATCGCCAATTACTTCCTAGGCATGACTCAGAAAAGTGTTTTTCAGAATCCGAACCTTCGATAAGACTGCCTGCGTCCTCGGTTAGAGTTTCCATCGTCCCTAAGAGATTCGGGTTTTGCGGATACACGTAAATTTTGCATAATTATACGATTATCGTACATATATAGGGTAACTAGATAGCAACGATAGTTTTTCCAATTGTTATGTCTCAGCAACTGTCAAAGCTAGCAATGATATCCACATGTCAAAATATTCAGTAAGGTTTACCATTTCATCTTGCATCATTTTACACTGCCGAACGTCCGGAAATTATTGAAAAGTATTATCGAAGTTCCGGCTCAGTAAATACGCAACGTGAATTTCATTGTGAGATCGGTCGTAATCATGGCTTCAGTGTGAAGGCAATTCGTCAAACCGTGGAAAAGTTTGAGCGTGAGTACACTCTCTCGGATCTTATGCCACCCACCATACAGAGATTGGTGCGAAATGAAGAAAACATAGCCGCCGCATCGGCCGGTATCAAATGAGACCCAGAAATATCGATTCGACGCCGATCAGCTGAATTGGTCATCGCCAAAAAGTCAAATCTGCTTATTGTATTTTGCGGGATCTTCGAGCTATGGGCGTAGGGTTTGAAGACGGTGTTTGCGACGGTGGCAGCACTCTAGCTGACAATGCGCAAATAGCAAGGATTCAGGACTATGCAAACATAGTTTTTTCTAGACATCGATACAGGCAGCTAATCTCTGAAAATTAGTAAGGATGATTAAAAGCGGTCAGTCCTGGGCAATAAGGTGCCCCACTGGAAGTAACCGCAAGTTTGCGGAGCTCGACCGAAGGCTATATTCTGAGTGCATTGACCCACAGAATGACAGAAGTTTTAGATAGGCCTCAACCCTTTACCGAGGGAGGAGATCGTACCTTATACACGACTTTTAGTAGGTACTGGAGGTGGTTTTAATACCATAGGAAGGGCGTTGATTGACGCGTTGTATTAATCCCGATATTAGCGTAGACGCTCTGTGGAATTAGGCCTACACGGTAGATGTCCAAGTAGCACAAGAGACTATCTGTATTTGTATCTGTTGAATTTGGGCCTATATCCGTATAAGATTGTGCTGACGCAAGAATTGAAGCCGGATGTCCATAGACAACGCCGTGAGTCCGTTAATTGGGCGCTGGAAATGTTGGCCGGAGATTCGGATCATCTTCTTGGACGAGGCCCATTTTCGGCTCAGCGGCTATGTGAACTAGCAAAATTGCCATTACTGGAGTGAATACATATAATCCACAAGTTTTCGGCCAAAGCATCTACAAGTATTGACTGTTTGGACCTTATTTCTTTCGAAGTGAGGAAGGAGACACCGTTACCGTCCATGGTCTCAAGTATAGAGCGATGTTAATCAACTTTCTGTGGCCACAGCTCGACAACATCGATATATCCGAGCTGTGGTTCCAACAATACGGTGCAATATGCCATACAAGCGACGCATCGCTCAAAGTTTTAAGGGAAAAATTTGTTAACTGGGTCATCTCACGGCAAGCGTTCGTCAATTAGCCGTTGCAATCATGCGATTTGACACCACTCAATTATTTTCTCTGAGGTTTAATCTACGCTAACAAGCCAATCACTTTAGACGAGCTCGAGGCCAACATTCGACACGCTATTGCCGGAACAACTCCGCACATATGGGACAGAGTCATAAAAAACTGGACCGACCGCTTGAAATACTGCCGGCGAAGCCCAGACGTCCGTTTGAATAATATGTTATTCCATCCATAATGGCATAAACGTTGCTTTAAAATAAAGCCAAAATCAATTTTATATCTTATGCTGTTGTTATTTTATTTAAATTTGTTTTCCTATCGTTCTTATCTAGTCACCCTTTATAACATTGTTCATACGCGTATGTCAATAAAATAAATAAATCAATCAATCAATCAATCAATCAGTCCGTCAATCAATGTAGAACTCTACACATAATTGTCTGGTTATTTGTCTGGGGCTGGTACTTGGAAGATATCTGACGTAATATAAAATATCTACGTAATTTTGAACGCCTTCTAGCCCGACAGGATGTGCGTCTTTCGCTATTTTCCGGATTAATCCCGTCTCTTCCAACATTGAAAGTGTGCTGATGGATGTGCCAGCAGTTGGTACAGTCCTTCTAGGTGTTTACTATGGTATTTCATTTGTTCATCAATACTGTTGTAGACGCACATAGCTCATGTTAGCGTATTTTTTTGCTGTCAAATGGATTTATTTTTAATTAAATGTAAGTGTCTCGGTAAAAGAAAAACTGTTAACTGATTATAAAAGTCAATTTATAGTCTCTATAAACCTTTTTCTAAGGGATCTGTTTAGTATCTCTTTAAAAAATAAAATACTTCTAAGGCTTCATCCGGGCCAGCAAAACGATATCATCTACCTGAAACATCCCCTTTTTCCGCTTTACGAGTCATAAAGTTAACGCTTTTCCACAAAATAGTGATTTTCATTGAATTTTACAATCTTTGTGAGTATAGCATTCCTATGCAATATTTACGATTAAGGTAGGCACTGATCGGCGTCCATTTACGTCAATCAGGCTCCTTTAACTGGTCTTCCACCAACCTGACGTGACCTGCCAAACTCATAGGGGCAAATTTTGAGCGGATCTACTGGTTACCAGTGGCGTTTATCTTAGGGACATTTAATATTGTATCAGTCTACACTCTACTTGTCAACGCCATAGCATCGTGGTACGGAAGATTAATTTTGGTAGCGATTATTTTTCATTTTAGTGTGCAAACAGTGAGTGCAAGAATTTTATCGCCTACTGCGGACAAACAAAACGTAATTACTCGCAAACGAGCTCATAACGATTGTGATGAAGGCGATGATCGCCCTCTCGGTAAACTTTTAATGAATAATAAATTAAGCTATCTTTCTAAAATGAATGCCAACCAAAAGTACAATCAGCCGTTGCAAAGCTTTATGGTCGATTCGGACGAGATTGAAAAGGCATCACAAAAAAACATTTGAGTTAGTTAATTTAATTATAAACAAAAAAGTTTATGTCACTGGCTAAAAACCTGGCTAAAAACTGATAAGTCATTTTCTCATCCAAATTGTTATTGTTATCGCCTTGACAGGGAGCACGTTGCAGGTGGTGGTGTCGCTGTTATAATTCGAAAAGAAATAGAACACTCAGCACACCCTAATTTGCACCTCGTTTATACCGAGATAATAGGTGTAGATATTCACTTAGACAACAACTCGAAAGTCAGTGTTTTTCTGCCTATTTCCATGGTGGTAATAGAACCGCAGATAAGATCACTCACTTTAAGAGGGATTTGCAAAAAGTGTTTAGACATCGCAACAAAACTGTTATTGGGGATGATCTAAATTGTCGCCATCAATTATGGAACTGCCTTCTAATTGCTGGGTTAATGTCTTACGCGATATAAATGAAGCTTCCCCTAGTTTTTCATTGTTATATCCTCCCAATCATACTTACGTTCACACATCTTCATATAAAAGTCCGTCCGCCCTTGAATTTTTCGTCACTAACTCGCCTAACTACTGCCCTAGGCCATTTACTCGTACGTATGCTAAACTAGGAGTAGACCATTTACGCGTCAATATTTGTTTCAGCAACATTGCACCAGCTAGACAGTTTAGATTTAATTAAAATTACCCCACAGCTAACTGGAATCTTTTTAAATCATCCAAGCGATTACTCATCGGACGTTAGACATACGAATAATACATACTTCCCAAGTAGATGCATTGTGTAATAACTTTGGTGCGATGGTGAAAAAAGCAGCCGACTTTGCAACACCTTAGTGTCCTGCATCAGATACCCACACGTTAAAACTACAAGGGTAGACCCAAAAGTACCGGAACTGACGTATAGATGGCGGTTGTTGTTTAAAAAGAATGACTATTGTATAGGTAGAAAGTACCAACCTTATGAAGCTTAAATTTGAAGTTTGACGACGCTAAGTTTTTTAGTATTTGTTCTCCAGCCATTAATAGTGAACGCTCTCAATGAATTTTTAAATATGAAAAAAATTGGTCATCGTTATGTAAAGGGCCCCAATCCAGCTAACATCAAAACGGAATTGGATTCTGCTCGGGGGAGTCTGCTCTTTCATTTTCATCAATAAAACATTGGGTGACACAGCTTAAACGAGGCCGTACGAATTGCCAAGACGAACATCGCAGTGGTCGACCAAATGAGGTGAGTTCACCAGAAATCTTGAAAAAAATCCACAAAATGGTATTGGATGACCGTCGATTGAAAGTGCGTGAACTAACAACTAGATATAGTAGGCATTTCAAAAATCGCTGTACATCGCATGTTGACTGAAAAATTGGACATGAGAAAGATGGATGCCGCGATTACTCACAATTATACAAAAACAGCGTCGTGAGGACGTTTCAGTCGAGTGTTTGGCGTAGTTTCACAGCAATAAAGCCGAAATGAAGGAACAGTCAAAACAACGGGTTCAAAGGGGAGAATCGGCCCCAAAGAAGGCGAAAACAATTCCATCTGCCGGCAAGGTCATGGGGTCAGTTTTTGGGGATAATTTTCATTGATTATCTTCAGAAAGGAAAAACAATCAACGGCATGTACTCGTATTATGCGAACTTATTGCAGCGTTTGAAGGATGAAGTCAGGAAAAAACGGCCGCATTTGGCGAAGAAACAATCTTGTTTCATCAAGACAATGCACCAGTTCACTCATCCGTCATCGCGGTGGCCAAAATCAATGAGTTCAAATTCGAATTGCTTCCTCATGCACCCTATCTGCCTGATTTAGTCCTCCCCCCGGATTATTTTCAATTTCTGAACTTGAAAAAATGTGTCGGTGGTGGGAGATTTGCCAACAGTAAAGAGGTGGAGTCTGCAGTTGATGGGTATTTTAAGGAGCTCGACGAACAAGGTATCGAAGCTATTGAACATCGCTGGGAAGAGTGTATTTAACTAAAAGGAGACTACATAGAGAAAAAAAATCTATTTTTCCCCATTTTCTTTGTTAGGTCGGGTACTTCTGGAACTGCCCTCATACTACTTATTTAACCAATTTCCTGTCTATTTTTTTTCTTTTTTTTTATACTTTGCGCGCTCTCAAGGGATTTAAGTACCCTTAAAATGCAATGCTTGAACACAACGCCGGCAATCAGGAATGCTGGAAAGAGAGGCACCGGGGAACGTTGGTTTTAAATGTTTAAAGGTTATAATGACTAGGAAACAAAAAGGAGCTAGGCAGGGCATTCCACAAGCGAGTTGTACGGCTTAGAAGCGAATCACGATATTTTAGAATGCTTCCGAAAGTGGGCTTTAGGGTATACTGATGAGCATTCATAGCGAGACGTGTGCTACGGTTAAAGATTTGAAGGGGCGTATCAGCTATAAGTTTTATCACACGGTTTTGAATCCGGTCTAGCAGATGCAGAGATGTTTTTGGCACACCTACCCAGATGTGAGCATTATACTCCGATTTCGGGCAGATAAACGCCTTATATATTGTGGCCAGATCAGAGGGGGTAAAATATTTCTTACATCGCTTGAAAAACCTAGACATTTCGCAGCGTTTTTGACGACACCGAATATGTGGTCATTCCAACATGAGTTTTCATTGGCACACAGTTTTTTTTATAATTTACGCGTGCCTAAGGGGTTATGAATACCCTTATACTGTTGCCAGGGCGCGGGCGGAAAGATAGAAGGAGGAGAAAGGAAAGTTTGTGATGTAGTGGTTTGAAACTCAGGTGTGTTTGGTTTCGATATTGACTCTTCAGGGGTGGGAGTCCGAATAGGACGAAGAGATTTTTTTAATACTGAGAATGGAAAGTTTATCAGTTTCGACGATGCATGTGCCGTTCATGGACAATAGCTGGGTGTTTAAATTTCAATTTAACGACAGCAGACAGCATTGTATTTTGGAAGCATTAAATTCTACTCTGTCAGTGGTTCCCCAATTAGTTATGCTGTTAATATCAGAATTTAATGAGCTTAACATACGCTGCCGTTCCCGTTCTACAGCTGAAGAGCAGGGACGAGAGTCCGGGAACGAATATGAAAAGCAGAGAGTACTGTCGTCAGCAAAGGAATATATTGGATTAGAAGTAGCAGACCAAAGATCATTAATGAAGATTAAAAAGAGTGTCGGAAACAGAACGGAGCCCTGGGGCACACCAACATTTATTTTGTGAATATCAGGCTTGAAACCATCCAAGACAACTTGAATTGATCTTTACGAAAACTAATTTCTAGTCCATTGAAGAAGAGAGTCGTCGATCCCAAAAGCACGCATTTTCGACAAAAGAGCCTGATACCAAACTCTGTCGAATGCCTTAGAAATATCAAGTGCAACTATCTTGCTTTCGCCAGATTGATGTACGCTTTGGTTCCATTTTTCGGTGGGACATGCTATCAGATCACCAGTGGACCTGTCGCTGCGAAAACCGTACTGCCAGTCAATAAGAAGTTTTCGTATTTCGAGATATTTCATGAGGTGACGGTTTATCAACGGTTCCATGACCTTGGAAAGAAGGGACGTAAGTGCAATGGGCCTGGAAAATTCGCCTTTTTTAGGGACAGGCTGAACAAATGCCGTTTTCCATCTTCTCGGAAAGAGTCCTAAAGAGTAGGATTGATGAAAAAGCTTACGCAAATTTGCCAGCGAGAAAAAACACGTCTTCAGAAGGAGGGGGATATACCATCTGGACCAGCGGATTTGGGAATGTTAAGGTCTTTAGGAACTCTTGCTACTACACGAGTGCGAAAGTGGATTTGTCCCATTGAAAGTTCGACGCAAGTGTAGGCGGAGACATGTTTTAGCTCGGCGTGAATTTCATCGTCATTTTCCTTGCCATCCTGCACCATGTGCGTGAACAATTAAGCGTTTCGCAGAACGTTTCGTGCAAACCGGTTATACTAGAGATGTTGCAAGGTCTCAATCGATCGAGAATATCACTGCTGTGGCCGAGGACGTCTGAGAGAGTCCACAAGCATCGACGAGACAACGATGCACGAAATTTGGCATCAGCAGGCGTTCATTGCGTCGAATTTTGGTGAAAGACCTGAAGATTTTCTCTTATAAAGTGCAAACCGTTCACCAACTGCTCCATACTGGCCATCAAGTGAGGTTAACTTACTTCCATGCTATGTTAAACCTGCTGCGCGAAATGGATGATTTCGTAGCCAAAATCATAATGAGTGACGAAGCCCATTTCCAGTTTAGTGGTTATGACACGGAGAATCCACATGAAATGCGCGAAGACCCATTGTATCCACTCAAAGGGACTGTTTGGTATGGTATATGCAGTGAAAAAGTGGTGAGCGCTACAGACCGATATTAAACGAGTTACTTTTGCCGCAAGATTTGTATCTCGAGCATTGTTTGTTCCAGTAGAATGGAACAACGGTTCACACAGCTCTGCCAGCGATGGAGGTTTTTAATCACCAATTCTCAGGCCGTATGGCGATTTGAATAGGCCGGCTAGACCGCCAATCTTCTTCCTTTGAAGCTTTTTGGAGTCTCGAGTTTACCACAACTAACCACAAACCTTGCAAATCTTGAAAGCCACCATTGAAGAAAAAATCACCAATTTGGAGCCACATGTTTCGCGAGCAACAATTCAAAAAGCCGTAAGACGAGCACAAATGTTCAACAGCTGATGAGGTAGTCATTTGAGCGATACCACTTTTTCAACTTAATGTCATCAGTTTTACACCTTCATGTAAACACTTCCTGAAGACAGAGCCTAATTTTTTTTTTGTTTCTAACAAAATGGCAACCAATTCACATTACGACATTATTTTGCCCCACCTGAATTCAGAAGGGTTCAGTCCATTCTCGTAGACTGCTACAACTGAGTTACGGTAGTGTATGGTATTAATTGTCGGCATCGAGAAGAGTTGTGCACATTCAGTGAACACTGTAGAAATATCGTTTGAAAAATTATTCATTATTGTTTCGTCGTAATTTAGTTTGTTCTTGAAGCCATTTATCAACGTTCTGAGTCCAAAATTGACCAGATATTCACGCTTTATCGATTTAAGGCCCCAGCATCTATAGACACGAGATACCCATATAAGGAGTCATGTCTAGCTTTGATATCCCTGCAAAATGCCGACGAAGAACGCTTGGTGCTCAGAAAATGTCGAAAACAATCTCTCCGAGGCCTTTAGTGTCTCAGATTATTAGGCCAAGGGGATGTCACATAACTTTTTCAATATCATGGTTCACAAAATTGTATAAAAATCACAAGTCACCATCGGAGGCAGAATTTTCCAAAAGTCTGTACAAATAGTTGCATACGCTTGTCAAGAAACAACAAGGTGACCCTATATCATCCCAGTCTTACTTTATATTGCAAAACCATGGACGTTGGCAAAATTGGATTAAGGAGTCCTTGCCCGTTTTGAATTCAAAATTCTTGAAGTGGTTTTTGGTCCCGTTTTTGAGCTTGGGTGGATGAGCTACGAAACGAGCTCTACGAGCCGTAAAGGGACATTGAATTGTTTAGAAAAGTGAACATTAGTCGCCGAAAGGTTTCCATTCCAAACCGAAAGGACATACCTCGCCTTAAGTAGCGCCCACATCTTCCACTTTTAATGAAGGTTTTGCTGAACATTAAATTGCTATAATATTTATTGAACGACTGTTATTGTAGTTTCGGCGTCTGCAGTTTTCACTTAAAGTCCTTGTGTGCTATGATTTGGTTTCTCACTATGCAGAATATTATCCTTTATTACAACAGCACTGCCTTCTTCAGCAGTATTTTCAGGGAAAGTGTTCCGATACAATCCATTTGCGTTTGTCCCTTGCTTTAAACAGAATTCTTTCTGACATTTAGGGGTGGAAGTCAAGCAGTGACGTTACCTAGTATCAGCATAAGAATTCGGTAATATAAATTGTTTACGTTTACGTTTGTTTACTCTATTCAGGAAAATCTCAACACAAAACAAGGAAAAAAGATAAACATTCTGTTGAATTTGAAACTCCCGAATTGCCCCCTTAATCGCCCAACCTCACTTCATCGCATTTATTTAATTACATGGAATACGTTGAAAATTTTTAAATTAGCTTCACGTAGGCAAACATAACACCTCCATAATTTTCCAGAGCTAACTCCCAAGAGTACATGTACTCGTATTTTTTTTTAAATTTGAATACTATGTACGTCACAACGGAAGTACTGATAAAAAACACAAGGACGAACATGAAAGTCCTTGCCGCAAGCAATACAGCTCATTACAGTCATTCGGGATGGGTTGATATGTTATTACAAACAGTCATCAAACGGCAATTTTTTTATTTTCATTCCAAGCAACGATTGCCAAGTCGCCCACAATGTTTTTTGTTTTCTTTTTTTGTAAGGACTCCCAGGCAGGATTCTTTTAAAATATAAAATTAAATTTAATTTAATTACCTGTTCCTTGTCGTTTCAATGTCAATGGTGAAGCTATTCCTGGAAGAACGGAAGTCAGTGTCTCTATCAACATCAAGCAGACAAGACTCCCTTCACAATTTCCAACCAAGTTCAATTTCAACCGACCTTTTACCGGCAGGTGAAATGTCAGATAAACCAACAATAGTATGGGTGATTAAGGCCTACTTGCCCCCAGTACAATCCAACATCGCAACGTACAAATTAAATTCAAAATTCAAACAGAAACATCTTGAACGTGATTTGTTTTAACTATTTATTCACCATGCTGAAGTAAGGGTTCTCGTATATTGGAATAGATTTAAGTCCTTAGAGAGGGGCCTATTTGAATTAGGATGTGCGATTATTTCGTGACAAGTTTTCCAATTTTATTTAAAAAAAAAAAAAAAAAAAAAAACTTCCTGCAGTTTGAATTAGAAGTCATCCCGTTTCACTGATTCAAAGTTAATTGATTCCAGCGCAACATTTTGAACGGAGTGTCTGGTGACCTTGATTTTAATTAGTGTGAGTGGTTACTCAACGAATGACATGAATTAGCACTGAGATGGATAATGTAAACACGGTATTCGAAAGATGATTAGAAAGGACGCTACCGCTGGTTACTAATTTGTGTTATGCATTGCTGGGTTTCTTGTTCAACCCTCGCGCTTAGAAATTTAACAAGTCAATCCCGGATGAATGAGACCAGTATTCAGTGATTTCTAGGAGGAGGCAAAATAACACATTTTGATGGAGTACTGGTGCTATAGTAGAACAAAGCAAGGCGGAGGTGGCATTTCACTTACATTCGAGAGTGCCACTTGACTGTGTAATATTAGATTCACCTATGAGTAGGAGGAGAGGAGTCTTAGGAACAACCTACCAGATGTGACATTGTACTTCAATCCAAGTACTTATATACATACATATTTACTCCAGATTAGAGGGATTGAAATATATCTTAAATCGCTTGAGGAAACCTCGATGTCTCCCAGCATTTTTAAGGACTTTGAATATGTAGTCTTTCGAACGTAGGTTGTGATTGAAACATACCATATACCGAGACATAAAATTTTTTCGGCTTCGACGATGGAAGTGCCGTTCGTGAATAATGGCTGAGTGCTTAGATTTCCCTTTAATGACAGCAGGCAGTATTGTATTTTAGGGGCATTCAATTCTACTCTGTTAATGGTTCCCCAATTAGCTATGCTGTTAACATCGGAATTAAATGAGCATAACATTGTTCCCGTTCTGCAGCCAAAGAACAGGAACAAGTATCAAAAGTAGATCAATGCCTGTCGTCAGCAAGGGAATAAATTGTTCAAATCCAGACAAAAGATCACTAATGAAAATGGAAAAGAGTGCGGGTGACAGAACGGAGCCCTGGGGCACACAAGCATTTACTTTGTGAATATCGGACTTGGATTGAGTGTTCCTAAAGCTAATTTCTAATCCATTGAGGAATAGACTCATCGATCCCAAATGCTTGCATTTTCGTCAAAGAAGATTTATGCTAAACTCTGTCAAATGCCTTTAAGATGTCAAGGGCAACTATCCTGCTTTTAGCAGATCGGTATAGGCTATGATTGTACTTTTTGGTGAGACATGCCGTCGCAGTGGACCTGTCCTAAAAAAATCGATTTCGCTGAAAAATCTTTCATAACCTGAAGGCTAATCTACATATATAATAATTTGCATGACCTTGGAAAGAAGAGATGTAAGTGCAATGGGTATATATGAGGAGAAAGGAAAAAATTCGCATTTTTTAAGGAGGCGATGGACAGATATTATTTTCTATATTCTTGGAAAGTATGTATATACATGATGCGGCAGAACCAATTGAGCAGTTTGAAGGAGCAAGTTTTTGAGCGGTGGTGGGGGTAGGCAGCTGCACTAGGTCTCCGTTTGTTCTGTCGGCATCCCCACTTACTAGAAAACATGGATTTGAGCGGAGTACATAGTGGCTTTTATGAAAACAACCGATCTGTGATTGCGACCCAAACAGCTTTTTGGCGACGCTTTAGCATTCCGCGCAATAATGCTGTTACTACTGCGAACAAAATTCGGCCCTGGATTCGGTAGTTGGAGGAAACTGGTAGCACACTAAGAATAGATACACATGGCCGACAAAGATCCATCAGAACACCAGAAAGTCTGGAGCTAGTGAGAGCAGCACTCGAGCAATCGAGCCAAGACGTTCTGCTCGAAGGTACGCTATTGCATTGGGGGTTGCAGACCTCAAACTGAGGAGGATTCTGCATTTAGATTTGAATTTCCATCCCCTCAAAATAATGATGGTTCAAGAATTGAACTCAGCAGACTACGCCAACCGCCAAAATCCGTGTGAGCGATCCCTCCTGAGGCAGCGCATTCTTCAGCAGCAGCGAGGCACATTTTTACGTAAGCCGGATTGTAAATAAATAAAATTTTCACTACTGGGCTGAAAACAGCCCCCAAATTGTTCACGAAAGACCGCTACATTCTCCTAAACTAACGGTGTGGTATGCTGTATCACAATTTGGCGTTATTGGCCCGTACTTCTTTGAAGAGGGTGGCGTTACCGTGAATTCCGGGCGTTATGTTTAAAAATTTTCTGCAGCCCCAACTGGAACTGGTTGTTGAAGAAGAGCGATTAGGTGGTGTTTGGTTCCAACAGGATGGGACTACAGCCCACACATCCCGAAATTATCTAAATGATTTAAGAAAAATGTTTCCCGGACGTCTAGTGTCTTTGAGAGGTGACGTAGAATGGCCTGCGCGGTCGCCGGATTTAAGCATATGCGACTTCTTTCTTTGGGGATATCTTTAGGAAAAAGTGTTTAAACGTCGTCCCCGAAACCAGAACATCGAAGCAACCCAATTATGCTGTTGTACTCTACCCCTTATACCTCTGGGCTGGAGTCGAAAATTTTCCGGACTGAGGCGTTGATGTCCATACATTCCAAGTGAACTAGTCATCTAAGCCGCATTATCCGAGTTTTTCCAACGAGATTAGTAATACTCTACCGCCTATACAGTTCGCTGTTGGAATGTCTCCTCCATTCTCTATTGACGCAAGCAGGATTGAAAATTACTCAAAGAACTTTTCTCTTGAACCACCCGAGAGCATTGTTTTCAATCACTGTCATCAGTGTCTAAGCTTCTACGCCGTGTGATACTTAGGTTGGTTGCTCGAAAGAGCCTTACTACTCAATTGCTTTCTAGGCCAAAAGAAGCAGGGTTTTGTAAGAGTGATACTTTGCCTGGTCTCCGCGGAGGTGTCATTGTTGAATGAGGGGCCAAAATAGATATCTTATTTACTGCCTCAAGATTGTAGTCAATATGCCTATCTTGACGTTTAGTCCTAGGCGTTGATGTTATGTGTCCCTCTGTTTTTTTTTTGTTTTTATAATTTGCGCGCGCGGGATTTAAGCAAGGAAAATCAGGGAGGATGGAAAGAGAGGTACCGGTGAACGGTGGTTTAGAATGTTTGAAGGTTATAATGACTAGGAAATATAGAACTAGGCAAGGCGTTCCGTAAGCGAGTTGTACGGCTTAGGAACCAAGTAAACTTGGTTGACCGGTAAGTCCATCTTCACCGCTTCTACTTCATTAACCCCAAACGCTCCGTTGACAGTTTGGTACCTCTGGAGATGTCTTGTGCGTTTCAAGCAATTCTGGCAAGAACGATGTTATGAAAGTCTGACCTCGATAGAGCAGCGTTCATTCTCTTTCGTCATCCTGTGCAGTCGAATGAGTTTAGCGGAGATCCTAAAACATAAACTGACTCCATATGGTTTGTCTCAAAAGATGGCTTTGAAATCAATGACGAGGTGGTGTGCATTGATTTGTAAATCTTGAGTTTTTTTCTGCTGCTGTAATGTAAAAATTTGATCTATGTAAAACTTTCCTGAACACACTGACTCGAGTTGACCATGCGATCTTGTTTTTTTTTTTCTGTCGGAATAGAGCACTCAGGCAAAGAACTAGTCCATTGCACTCCTTGTGAGTTCCTTGTAATCAAATTGCCAAGTCTCTTTTAAAGAAAGGCGATTAAGAGCTTCGGTGATAAAGCGCCTACAGTACCAGCACCACGTCAACGCCGAGTACATGCAGCCTGATGCGAGCGAGCGGGCATTCAGAGAGCCCCGCGGTATCATCGTCATCATCACTTTAACAGTAAGTATCGCAGGATGTTGTATCACGTATGCCCAGCACATCAGCCTGCAGTCTTTCCTATTGTACAATACTTAGAGACAGCAGGAAAGTCGCTGACTTCTTAGATACCTCGTGAAGCAATAGTTTGGTCAAACAGCAACCTGGAGAGTCATGTCATCTGCAGTTAAGCTCATATGAGATCCAACTACCAATGTAAGCCCTAACCGATTACGCAGGCAGACCTAATTCAGGTACGGGTCCTGAAAGACTTTTCTCTGAGTCTTGCATAGCAAGAATTGTGAATTTTGATTTCCCGTAATTCCATTGTGACCTGGGACCCAGACAAGACTCAGTGAATTTGGCCTTGCAACTGCGTTCAGTGAAGTTCAAGTAAATGCTTGAACTAGCTTGGAAGTCGTAAGAGCGTTAAGAAAGGCTCTAAGCGCAGCTTGATTATCGCTACAGATGCAAATGCTTCGACCTCTCCATCGGTTCTTCACAATATAGTTCGTTGCCTCCAGAAAGACACCAGAACCGCATCATAGATTGGTTTTGGAGGCCTCCGTGAAGACTAAACTATATTCCCTAGGAAGTCGACTTCGTCGACACCAGGAGTTCTGGTGTCATTGTCTCAGACCATTGTCTAAGACCAACGCCATAAAACGGTCAGCGCGTATCAAAGACTATTTCTTTTTAAGCTAAAGATGGCCTTGAGAGTGCAGCCCATGATATGAGGAGCAGAGGAGCCCTGCGTACTAGGAAAAGCCATGTAGTCGAGACAGGCCGTCCTTTAAGGTCTGGTAAAAGCAGCAGTGACGTATTGGCCATATCATAGCCATGTAGTAAAAGAGGACCACCATGTCTTGCTGATAGCTCTTTTGCACAGCCAGAAGGCCGACAGCGCCTTAGAGGCTTCCGAAGTAATATGTTTAATCCATAGAAGTTTGTTATCTAGGATGACACCCAAGTACTTAACTAATTTGGAGAATTGGACGGTGATGCCTTTCAGCAGACTAGTCAGCTTCCTCAATGCAAACAACCTCCGTTTTGAGATTATTGACTGAAAGCCCATTTCCGGTACGCCAATCGTCGAGTACGTCTAGGCCTGCCTGCGTTTTAGAGCGGACGGATGGTGGTTAGACACGATCGAACAGATAATGCAGCTACATCTTCCGCTTATGCTTGTGCATATACGTTATAACTTTTGAGGACGTTGAGCAGTGAGTCGATCAAAAGTCGGCATCCGTGATCAGTGTCTCATTCACCAGCATTGCTTTGATCAACAAAACTAGTAGTTCGTGTACGCTATGTAACCTGGCCGAGTCACACATGCCGTGAAAAAGTGCGTTGTCGAAAACACCCTCAATGTCGATGAAAATGCCCAGAGCGTATTCCTTGTATTGCACCTTCGATTCGTCCTCAGACAGAGGTTGCATTCGTAAAACAGTTGTGGGCAAAAAGATCTTGACCATTCTCCCCATACCCTTCTTCATGAAGGAATTACGTCTGAATCTCTAGCCGAGCGTGCAGTTCTTTTTTCCGGTTTTCGATATAAAGCGCTGTTTTCCAGGATTTCAGTATGTAAGTCAGTTCCAGGGCTAGAAGCGAAGGTTCTCTTCAGAGATACCTGCAGCTGGCCTGTACTTTTCCTAGTACCTTGCAAATTGTGAGCTGGCTCTGATTAGGTTACCTGCTAAGCAAGCCTCACTCATGAGACCGAGAGTCTCTGCTTACGACTCTGTATAGGTGCCATTAGATCTTCTAAGTCATTCCAACCAACCTGGTTGATTTTCCCCTTTTGCGGACTTTGACCAGCCTAATGGTTTCACCAAAAGTTTTGATTCTTTCGCAGAAATCTTTCAAATCTGAATTAGCGTCTTGTATTCGTTTTCCGACGATCTTACGCATTCAAGCAATACGGCAGACAGGACTATTATGCGATGTTGAGGAGAGTTATTCCGCTCTAGTTGGCACAGTTTAGACCATCTCCCTTCTTTCGAATCGGTAAACAATGCTGAGGTTCGATTCGTCAGGCATATGAATACCACCGTCGGCTCAGATTTTAGGGATGAGTTGATGCTTGGTCCGTATCCGATCACCATCTTCTGCTTTAAGCAGGTATGTTGGGCTTATGCTTTGAGGCTGCTGTACAGACTTTATCTTGATCAGGTGGACAGAAACGCTGTCTGTCATCGTCCAGGTTAAACGGTCCATTCTCTGGGATGTTGGTCGTCATCAGAAATAATATTTCCAGATTCTCAGCTCCGCCTATATTCCTACTATGAGGTTTCTTTTCCATTCTTACAGATTTTTGTTCGGGTCTTATAGCTTTGGCACGTTCGTTTTATTTTTTGGTAAAACTTCCGAACTTCATTCTACTGGTAGCATCCCACTAAGGCTTCATTCGGGCGATTCTTGTGCTTTTTCTTTTAGCGAACCTATGTTCATCCCATCTTTTCTGTTCGTAGAGCTCGGGAGCCGCTCTTGTTCTTTTCTGTGTACCTACTCTGCACATTCGCTGTTATTCAAAATTTGGCTCTCTGAATTCGTCATCACATTGGAATGGATCGGCAGTGATGCCACTCATCGACAGGTTAAGGGAAACTCGATCGGATTACGTATGCACCCATTTAACGTAGAACTTCCTCACAATGATTCGGTAACTTGCGTTATTATGGATACCGCATTCGTATCTTGACTGCAACAATATAGTGATCCGAGCTAATGTTATCTGCTCGGAACGTTCGGAAATCCGATACACTAGACGAGCGCCTCGCGTTGATCGCACCATGTTCAATTTGATTGACAGTTTAATGATCAGGTGACCGCTATATTTCTATATTTCCGGAGCTGATGTACTTCTCCACTGTATTACAAAAGATGCCCTCCATGCCTACCTTGACATTCAAACCGCCAAGTACGATTTTCAAGTTCTACGATTCCTTAGAGCATTGCTAGTAAATTTTATCGAAGATCTAGTAAAAGCAATCTCTGGTGAGATCGCTTTCCTCCCATTTCGGTGCGTGTTCCTTTATGAAGCCTATGTTGGCGAATTAAGCCTCTATGCGAATCGTCGTCAAGAATTTGCGTACATGAATGTAGCTCAAGACTTCTTCCCAAAGTCGTTCTTATATGGAAAATCGGCATCGGATTAAACGCTGCGACTTGAAGCGCAGCTTCTCCGGTTCATACCATCGCACTTCTTGAATCGCTGTTATATCTCTTTGTAACAGTCGAACACCGCCGGGAGCCCGAACATGCCACGTTCGGTTCTGAAGATCATTGTCCTTTAATTGTTCCCAGGGTCTTCAACAGCAAAGCCGTTATTATCCATAACTATAACATGGTTCTTCACGGTTTTTTATTTTTTCCGCATAGGGTTTAGAGCCTTATGGCGCCGTAGGCCGTGTAGACATGCAAACAGACAATTGCAATTTTGGCTTGCATCCATGAGGATTTACTTATACTGTTATCGGGGACCACGTATGAGAGGTAAAACAAGCTTTATCTTACGAACTTGATAATTGCGCTGCTGATTAGAGGACAGTCAGCAAATTCCCGATCAATGGCCGCTCCTATTCATCACTACGCACATAGAGTGTGAGACTGCAATGAGAATAGGAGGTGTTGCGATCTTTTTAAGAAAGGGACTGCGTTTCAAAAGAGTATACAGTCGTGTGGTACGTAGGTTTCAGGTGCTGGAAGCATGCATCATGTACATCCCTCTCCGTAGTGGAAAGCACCTAAGGCTACTCAATCCACTTTATTCATCTCAGAGCTCGAGACACTTTTTCGATTTCTGAGGCTGGAATTGGAAGACAACTATTTTATTATCGGCGGAGATTTCAACGCCAAACATAGTGATTGGGGAAACAATACACCAAATACTAGAGGGAACCTACTATTCAATTGGTGGGGTCAGCACAGTGTGATGTATCGACTCGGCCTCAAAGCGACGTATAGTCCATCGTTTCCCAGACACCGGTCCTATTTGGATCTCCTGCTGTTCGACTCACGAATACAACTGACGTGCACTAACCAACAAACTACAAACTGTCTACAAACTTTCGTGTATGACAGTGACCATTGCGGTCTCAGCACCGAAATAACTGTTCCCAACGAAACTGCGGAATTGGAAGAGTTTGTTCAAAGGTATTCCTACAATTATAGTAGAGTGCGTTGGACACACTTCTCAAGATTAGTGACGAGAGCACTCTCCTCGAATTCGCTCTACCCACTGTCCAATACAAATCTGTCAAACGAGGAGATTGACAGATATCTAAGACTAATGGACGAGACAATCAAACGAACTATGGACAAAACGATACCATGGTATCAACATACTGACAACGAAGACTTATTCCGCAACGCAACTATTGACGCACTGCACCGACATAAAAGCAGACTGCTGTCAAGACTAAAAACCTTGTACAGACAGTTTACTGACAGACATAACCCGGAGATCATGACATTGAAGTCGTCGATTAAAAACCTCCAAACATTAATAAAGGAAAATTATAGGAATTCTGTAAGTTTGTATTGGAACAACAAAATTCGGGCTGTAAACACCAGCAAGCCGAATATGTTCCCGCAAATAAATAAAATATTTCGGAGAAATAATCAGAATGACCTTCCATGTCTTAGAATCACCCGAACGATGAACAGCGAACAAATACTTGTAGCAGCAGGCATTGATCCAAGTGAGGCCGTTGATGATGACAACTTCTTTGTGGTCGAGGATCCGCAGGAGAAGGTAGAGGCTATAGGAGCGACTTTCCAGGAAGTGTACAAGGCGAATGCTATCATTGGCCCGAACCACGACCTGGAGAGTCGAGTCCTTGTGCACAATTCCTGAGATCGAAATGAAATTGCGAATTGACGATTCGAGAGCTCGGGTTTCACTCAGTTCAGTGACGAGAATATGGCAAATAATGTCATCACCAACGAAAGGGTATTACCACCGTTCATTTCGAAGGAAGAGCTCCAAACGATCTTCGAATCGCTTAGAAGTAAGAAATCAGTGGGAACCGATGAAATACCGAACATTGTGCTTCGACATCTCCCACTAGAAGCGGTGGACATTTATACCATCCTGTTTAATAATGCAATGAATAATGCACATTATCCAGCGCATTGGAAAACTGCGGTGGTACATCCCATACCTAAAAAGGATAAAGATACTTCCAATCCGGCGAATCTCCGCTCGATTAGTCTTCTTCCAAACATCAGTAAGGTTTTCGAGAAGGTAATCAATAGAGTCCTGACTAAGTGGGTTGAGGACAAACATATAGTTCCGGATAATCAATTCGGTTTCAAGGCGGGGCATGACATCATGCATGCTGCGTCTAAAGTGGTTTCTGATATCCAATGGAACAAAGGCAAGAAACAGTGCACTGGTGCCTGCCTGATTGACTTGGAAAAGGCCTTCGACACCGTATGGTTAGAGGAACTCTTCTTCAAGCTGGACAGGTTGGGCATTAGTAAACCACTGCTGTATATTCTTTTTGATATGCTCTCCAGTAGACAGTTCATCGTGAAGAATGGTGATGTGACTTCCGCTGCAACATTTAACATTAAAAACGGTCTGCAATAAGGTGCGGTAAATTCTCCGATCCTGTTCAACATTTACACAAGTGATCTGATAGGTTCACTTCACCATGCCATAGCGTACGCAGACGACTTAATCGCGTACAGATCAGGTCCAAAGATTGAGGTCATTAATACACTTTTGCAATGTGACTTCGACAAAATTAAACAATATTGCGATGACTGGAAGTTGAAAATCAACTTTCAGAAGTCGGAAAACATTCTGTTTAGGACGCCTTTGTCTGGGGCCTCTAGGGATACCAGAAAGAATTGGCGAAAGTTCTCTATCGTCGGACAACATGGACAGCCACTCGCTTGTCGAAATGTAGTCAGATACCTTGGGACCTGGCTAGATCAATATCTGCATTTTAACAAACATATAGATGTTGCTCTGGCCAGAGCCGGAGGTGCTTTTGCCCTTACAAGGAGACTGTTCTACAACAGCCAACTCGATGCGAGGGTGAAGGTGATCTGCTACATGGCCCTTATCCGGCCTATGCTAGTATTTGGATGTCTCGTGTGGTTCAACGCGAGAGCAAGTTTATTGGAAAAAATTCGGGTGTTTGAGAGGGCTTACCTTAGGGCTTGTCTTCGGTTATACAGAACACCAGAGTCTGAGTACATAAAATTCTATCGCAATGAGGTCTTGTACAATAGGGCGAACCTAATAAGAGTGGACAATTTTGTTATTAAGTTGACTCGAAGGCACATTGCAAGAGCAATGACATCGTCGAACAACCTGATCTCTGGGGCTTACTACCCTAATTATATGTATCATGAGAGAGTTCGCTTTGACGGCTATGTTCCTCCAGAAGCGTTCCTCTATCTAGATAGCAAAGGTCTGATCCAGGACAGATTGGCTGTGCCGCTAATCTTCCACGTTGCTCGAACAGCTGCCGATAGGCGACTCAACTACGACAGAGACGTCGCACACGGCAGTGCGGAGCGCCTCCGGTTCAGTTGGTCGGAAGGGAGTCGCGACAGGAGGGATGTTGCTCAGCAGCGCCAGCAATTTTGGTGGCTTGTTGAAGGAGAGGATGCGTCGTCGTCGAATTCCTCCAGCAATAGGTAGCTTCATGTGAAGCAAAGTCGGTTAGCCTAATTTTTTGTTTTTTAGCCATGGCCGGCTTACATAATTTAGGTAGGATTAAGTTAGATTTAAGTATAAAAAAAAAATAAAAAAAAGAAGTATATATATGTGCATATATTTATATATTAAGTATATATATATCATGTATATATATGTATTTGTATGTGTATGTTATGTATTAGATGTAAGTAGATTAGATCTTAGGTAGTTTGTAAGTGTTAGTTTTAAGTTTTATAATAAAGTAAAAAAAAAAGTCAGGCTACTAAGTTTTTGTTAAAAAATTTTTTCTTAGTTTTAATAATGAATAGAGATAGTATAAACATATAACGTAAGATTCGTCGAAAGACATAGTTTAAGTGTTAGGTTTAACTTAGAGTGCCCGCATGGGGCCAGTAAGCTAGAATAAGATAATTTTAAGTTAATTAAGCTAATTTTTAAGCGTTTTGTGTCTAGCATGTAAGAATTAATTAATGAATGAAAATAAAAATGCATACAAACTGAAAAACTGAACTGCAATGAGAATATGGACATTAATTCGTATCCATGCAGTTTCAGATCTGATTTCCCGGAGAGGGCTGGGTGTGGGTCTATATTTACATGGATGAGCGGAGAGAAGTGATTACTTCTTATGCGTATACATAACTGCTATACCCTCTCCGGATTCTCTAGTCCTTATAATCGGCAAACGCAAAGAAATACAAACTCAAAATGATAAGCATATATTTTATATGACATTAATGACATTTCATATTACGAAGGCTCTTTCAGTTTGAAGCCATGTTTTCGTCTATAAAACAGGAACATGGTACCTTTCACTCTACTTACCTATCTAACACCAAATCTGGAAAATGATGTTCAAAACTTTCCACTTCGCGAATCGAACTTAATTTAGGGCATTCTCTTATCGACTGTTGATAAATCAAATACGGCGAAACGCAAAAAGGTGCACCGGGTGTTTGAAAGTGTTGGAAACCCGGATTTCATGTCTTTCGTGGAAAAGAAGCGATATAGGGCCCCCGCGACTGTTAAATCAATCGATATCACATAGCGCAGCAGTCTGTGCCAGATGTCCTGTGTTCTGCTTCTACTCGTATATTGAGATTATTCTTTAACTTAACGATGCCTCACTTTAGCTTTATGTAGTTTTATTTCTCACTATAGAGATACTTTGCCTCTCAAATTGATTTTACTTCAACTCCTTCCCTGACGGCAAATATTTTTTGAAAATCCAATCCAACGTAATCGTTGTCCCAAATCCAACCATTTATTTCGAAATACAATTTGAATTCTCCCTCTGTGGTGTACACCCGGCCATTTTGTGAAACTACTTTGTTTTAATTAACTCAATCAATATGAATTTATTTTGCTACTTTTTCTGTAATTTGTAGTTTGTGCTTTCGCGGTTAATGTTGCCCTCGTTGCATAATGTAGGAACACATTTTTGATTGCATCCAATCCAATCCAAACAAATGACTACTCTCGTGGAATAACAAAATCCATAAATAATAATTTATTACTAGCAAATTCTAAATCATGTACTATAATAGTGGTTTTAGAAAAAAAAAGGAACGCTTCTCCACACCAGTTAGATTCAACATTCCAAATAACGAAATCATGTTATCCGAAAACGCCTATTATAAAAATTGTTCGCGTTTGGTTTTTTGAGTTTGAAAAAGTATTAAATATATGTGGAGCTGTGGAATCACTAATCAATGCCACCTCGGATTTCTACCCTAAATTGTAAAATTTTTATTTGATACAAGGATACAAGGATGGTACGAGTATCTCAGTATTGAAACAAATTTAAAATAAAAAATATTTATACGGCTAAATCAATTTTTCCCATTCAGCATGTGGTCGCACAGTTTTAAAGGATTTGCAGAACTGATTTCGATTACAATTTATATCAAGTGCATATGGCTAAGAAAATATTAATGAAACAATTCCAAAGAAGTAGGAAGGAACGTAAGATAGCTACACCCTTAAGATCGAACGACAAAACTGAACTGGAAAAATGAGCCCTGTCATGGAAAACCGGGGCCTTTGGCACAACTTCTAGCTTTTTTGTTTATGAACTAGCGCACGCTCAAGGGGTTAAGGTACCCTTAAAATGTTTGCACACAGCGCGGACCAAGGAAATTTAGGGAGGAAAGAAGGATAGGTGCCGATGTACGTTGGTTTTATATGTCTGAATGTTATAATGACTAGGAAATAGCGAGCTCGGCAGGACATTCCACAAGCGAGCTGTTCGGTTTAGGAACGAATCACGATATTTCAGAGTACTTCCGAAAGTGGGCTTGAGGGTATACTGATGAGCATTCATAGCGAGACGTGTGTTACGGTTAAAGGTTTGAAGGGGCGGAATGCTACTGGCAATTTCTATGGAGCACTGGTGGTGGAAATAGCGATAAAACAAAGTGAGACACGAGACGTTTCGTCGGTGTTTGAGGGTGTCCATTGCCTGAGTAATATTGATATCAGCTATGAATTTTATCGCACAGTTTTGAATCCGGTCTAGCAGATGCAGAGATGTTTTAGACACACCTGTCCAGATGTGAGCATTGTACTCCAATTTTCGGCGGATGAATGCCTTATATATTGAGCACAGATCAGAGGGGGTGAAATATTTCTTACATCGCCTGAGGAAACCTAGACATTTCGCAGAGTTTTTGGCGACATCTAATATGTGGTTATTCCAACGTAAGTTGTCATTGACAGACATACCGAGAATTTAAAGTTCTTCGGTTTCGACGATGTAAGTGCCATTCATGGACAACAGCTGGGTGTTTAAATTTCACTTTAACGACAGCAGACAGCATTGCGTTTTGAAAGCATTAAATTCTACTCTGTTAGTGGTTCCCCATTTAGTTATGCTGTTAATATCGGAATTTAATGAGCTTAACATATGCGACCGTTCTCGTTGTACAGCCAAAGAGCAGGGACGTGAGTCCGGGAACGAATATGAAAAGCAGAGAGTACTGTCGTCAACAAAGGAATATATTGGATTAGAGGTAGCAGACAAGAAATCGTTGATGAAAATTAAAAAGAGTGTCGGAGACAGAATTGGAGCGCTAGGGCACACCAGCATTTTTTTTGTGAACATCAAGCTTGAAATCATTCAAGACAACTTGAATTGAAGGTTCAGAAAGGTAATTTCTAATCCATTGAAGAACGGCGTCATTGAACTCAAAAGAGCCTGATACCAAACTCCGTCAAATGCCTTAGAAATATCTAGTACAACTATCTTGCATTCGCCAGAATGATGTACGCTTTGGTTCCACTTCTGGGTGAGACATGCCATCAGATCACCAGCGGATCTGTTGCTACGAAAGCCGTACTGTCGGTCATTGAGAACTTGCCATGTTTCGAGATATTTCATGAGTTAATGGTTTATCAGCATTTCCATGACCTTGGAAAGAAGGGACGTAAGTCCAATGGGTCTTTATATGGTAAGAGAGGAGGATTCGCCTTTTTTAGGGACGGGCTGGACAAATGCTGTTTTCCATCTGCTCGGAAAGAGTCCTAAAGAGTAGGATTGATGAAAAAGCTTACGCAGTGGTTTTGCCAGCGTGGAAGGGCACCTCTTCAGAGGAAGGGGAGATGTACCATTTGCACCAGCGGATTCATGTATGTTGAGAACTTTAAGTACCCTTGCTACTGCACAAGTGTGGATTTGTCCCATTGTAGATTCAACGCACTCAAGTGTGCGGCAAGCAGAAGCAGATTGGCCTTGTCCAAAGAGCTGATAGCTGGAATGTCATTGTAAATGAGCGTTGGGATGGAGAATGAGGTAGAATTTCCAATATTTGTAGTATTTTTTGCCTCAACTTTTGGTCGTATTGAAATTTCATACGCTTGAGAAAGACGTTGGAGTCATTCCTGGCTCGTTTAAACTTTTTTCAGTTTTCCTCTGTCGGTTTGGTCTTGAAGGACCAAAAAAACACTTCTCCAACCCTGACAGCCTCTTTACAGCTCGAGTCGTACCATGCCTTTTCTTTTGGTCTGATACTCTTCATCCGATGAGGAATTAAGCATCTCATTCCGAATAGAATGGTGTCAGTGATCATATCGAGGAAACATAACGACCAGTTAAGATTCCTAAAGAAATTGTTAAGTCCGCTCCAATTGGCTTTCTCGTATTGCCATACGATTCTTTTAGGAATCATTTCTCTAACTGTGTGGTCGGGGTACGAGAAATTAGCTGATATGACACAATGTTCCGACGAGCCTAGAGCGGAGAGCATATCAACGCAGTACTTGTTAGCGTGAGAAGTTAAAAACAAGTCCAGGGTGTTGGCGGTATGACTATCAACATCTGGTATTCGCGTGGACACATTTACAAGATGGGTCAAATTATTTTCCGCAGCAAAGATCTCAAAACACCGTCCTTCGGGTGTTGTCTGTCCAGAATGTCGAAGCCAACCAGAATTGTGTATGTTGAAATATTGAGGGATACAATTCTTTGAATGGAGTCAGACAGCGCATCAAACTCGTGAAAAGTCGAGTTGCTGTCCAGTTTGGGGCTTCTGTAAATAAAGCAGTAGTAGATAATCTGCTTACGGAGATGGAATTTTAGCCACATGAAATTGAATTCCGGATTGGAACAGGAGCTACTTTGTGGTGGAATTTGGTAAGCTACGTCACTACGCACATAAATGGCGAGGCCGCGATGAGGAAAGAATAGTGGCACTAGTTCGCAGCCAGGTAGCTTCAAATCAGAGTGATCTGAGAGGTGTGGGCGGGGTTCTACCTGTGTTTCACTAAGTGCCAAAACAACTGGTCGGTACTTACAGATGTGGACGTAAGCAGAAAAGTGATTACTTTTTAGCTCGCGTATATTGGCTGCGTCCACCCTGAATTCCCTAGTCACAACTACAAACAAACACAGTACACACAAAGACCAACGATACTAAGCAAGGCTGCGAAGTGAAAATTCTGCCGTTGGTTTACCGAATCAAATTGCTGTAGGTGTTATGCCCTTACAACAATAGAAAACAGTGCACCAACAAAATTCTCACTCACACAAGCCGCTATCCATCAGTTATTGTCTACAGTCAGCCACTGCCCGTCCCGTATGACAAATACAGCAATGGCAGTGACTAAGTGCAAGCAACAGTTCTTACGACCAGAAGCGGGAGTGGTGGGATACCCGCACTGTGTAATATTTTTTGTATTGTATTGTTGGTTTTTTTTTTTTTTTTTAATATTTCGAGCTCGGAAAAATTCACGAGTGCACTGGTGGGCATGTGCACCCGGCGGTGGTCGACACGGAACTCTTCGAAATGATATGAAGAACTGGCGATTCGTGAACGTACACTGAGCGAAATTCTTATAAAAACACATGTGTTAGTGCCCTTAGAAATATTATTTTCTTGAAACAATAGGTACTTTCAATAATGAGTAGAACCTCCCTTCTTAGTTAATGTTTCAAATATTCTATTTGGCATGGTCCTAACCAAGTTTTGCAGATTCGTATTAGAGATAGAGTTCCAGGACAATTGAATGGCTTCCTTGAGTTCTCCAACGGTATTATATTGCCGTCCATTGGTGTATACCATACGAGATAATGTTCCCCATAAATTCTCTATCAGATTAAGGTCAGGACTTCTTACTGGCCAGCCCAAAACCTCAATATTTTTAAGAGAGAACCACTCTTTTACTTTCTTTGCAAAGTGAATGGCAGCATTATCTTGTTGGAATACGAAGTTGACTCCAATTAAGTCCTTAGCCTTTTCCACCATTGTGTTCTCCAATAACTCAATGTACATTTGGGAGTTCATTTTCGTCGGTACATATGCTATTTCCGTCTTACCAGCGGCACAGAGACTAGCCCAAATCATAACACTACCGCCTCCAAAATTTCGGCTAAATTTGACCACCTCGTTCATTCTTTGATCATGCCAATACATGGAAAAACCATCGGGTCCATCCAAGTTGAATTTCTTTTCATCACTGGATAAAACATTGTTCCACTCATCCGTCTACGACATGTATTTTTTCCCAAAATCTAATCTATCCGCTTTGTGCCTGGTAGAAAGCTATGGTTTTTTCAACGTTTTTTGTAGACAACATTTTTATCCGAACTTAGAATCTGCTGGACTCGACGTTTTCCAATTGGAAGATTATATTTTTGGACAATTCTTGAAGTCGAAGGCTTGTTTGTTGTTGGGTCTTTCCGAATTTCTGGAAAAATTAGCGATTTCTGGCGGGCAGTTAGTTTTGTGTTGTAATCATACTGACGAATGGTCCCATACTTGTCAATCAAACTTAAAAAGTTCCGCACAACTGTATGAGAACGGTTGATTTTTTTCGCAATTCGGCGCAATGTAAACCCAGAATCATTATACGCTCTTTCCTCGTTTGTTAAGACCTTTCCCTTAGGCATTGTTCAATATGTCTTCTGAAAAGTAGTTTAACAAGAAAAATCGTATCAAAAACTTTTTTATTTATCGTCGTACTCTTGAATTTACCGTATTACACCAAAAAAGGGTAAAAATTGTATCGAATTAACAAAAATTTTACGAATTACTTCACTGTTTTTATAAGAATTTCGCACACCATTTGCACTATTTTAGCAACTACGACAGAATGACTCATTGCAACCAGCTGTATTTAAGACAAACCGAGAATATTGCATAACGGTTGTTTCATGAAGACACTGATGACTCATTTAGAAAAAATACAATAATGAAAACAGTTTCAACCGACGGTACCGAAATTATCGTTAAACATGAGCATGAATATTGTGTTTTTATAAGAATTTTGCTCAGTGTAGGTTTTACTGAGTTCAATGATGAAAATATTGCAAACAAAGTCATCACCAACCAGAGGGACCTACCTCCGGTCATATCGAAGGAACAGCTCTATGCGATCTTCTTATGTGAAATATAAGATGTAATAAATCAGTGGGGACCGATGGAATACTGACATCTTTCAATAACACCAGTGAGCATTTACAACACCTTGTTTAACCCTATAATGCATACGTATTTTTTAAGTACGT
The DNA here is from genome assembly GCA_963966105.1 of Volucella zonaria. Taxonomy (NCBI): domain Eukaryota; kingdom Metazoa; phylum Arthropoda; class Insecta; order Diptera; family Syrphidae; genus Volucella; species Volucella zonaria. The sequence goes on along the minus strand of OZ014532.1, from coordinate 106,752,241 downwards.
TAACACATATGGGGTTCCTGAGCAAAATAAATAATTACAAACTGATGCAACGAAATAGAACAGGGCTTCAAAAAAAATCCAAAAAATACAATTCCTCGGACTCAGTAATTCCACAATTTTTCTTGTTCTAAAAGTAGAAATATAAGGCCACATTAAAATATGTATGTACTCGTATATCATTAGTTTTGATTTTCTAAATATTACTTGTATATATATTTTTAGTGCTCTTTCCTGTACATGTAAAGGCAGCTGTTACATACTTCTCTGCGGTGGCCGTTACAAATATGTTTTTGACAACTTGCGCACGTTGTTTTGGATTTCTTAGATATAATAAGCATCTTCCCTGCTTGGAACTTTTCTTGGACGTACATTAAGAGGAATATCCTCACGACTTTTTGTTTCGTCTCCCTCAAAATCTGTAAGCACCTTTTCGATATTTAATCTCAGATGACTGTGGATTGTTGTTTGCTCCATCCGTTTTTGCAAATAAGGTTTAGCGAGAGACAAACCTAAATTGTAGATAAAGTTGCTTCGTTTATGTTTTTTTTATTTTTGACGTTATTTCCGAGCGAATAAAGAACTATCGAATTGATAGCAGGCTGGTCATGCATACCATAAAAGTACCTCAGAGGCCACCTTCGATTTTTCCTTGCCACTGAATAATTGTGGACCAGTTGATCAAAAGTTTCAACGCCTCCTTTGGTGTGATTATAAAAATCAACAATTTCAGGATTTTTTGACTCTGGAACAATCTTGATATTTTTGTGAAGCGAGGACATCAACAGTACACCTTTTCCTTTTTTTGGGGTAAACGAAACCAAAGGCATTTTGTTCTTGAAAGCAAATTGTGAGGAGAGTACTTCTTTTTTTCCATTTGGTAGAAAAGATGGTGGTACTTCGACCTTAGTTTGCCGTAATGTTCCAACAACAGTTGGATTATGCTGTGAAAGCATTGATTTCACCAACTGTATCGACGTGAACCAGTTATCCATTGTTAAATTTCTTCCTGTGTTATGTATGCTTTCACTTATTTTTCTAACAAACTGAAGCGGAATAGGATCATTTGATGTCCGCATTTCTTTCCCAACGTAAGGAATTCCGGATACCATATAATAAGTACGAGAATCGGTCATTGATATTATTTGTATTCCGTACTTGTCTGGCTCCGAAAGAATACAAATTTTAAATGAAAAATTGCCCCTACTAGATGGAGTGAAAAGTGACCCCCTTGACCGTCAGAATGCGCTGCTACTGCAAAAAAGGTTATGGTGCCTTGCAGTCCGTTCATATTTAGGCAGACATGCCAAATTTCAGTGCGATACTGTCTTTAGTTTTGTTTTGACAGCTGATTGTTGTTGACGTGTTCGGCAACATGTTGAAAACATTATTTTTTGAGAGGCAAAAGGCAAAGGAAACAAAAGAAAAGTTGGATAAATATTATGGGACTAATGCTCCGTCAGATTACTCCGTCAAATATTGGTTTTGAGAGTTCCGTGATGGCCGCAACTCCACTACCGATCAAGTCCGCAGCGGCAGGCCCTCCGATGCGGTTACTGAGGACAATGTCAAAAAAATACATGAAATGGTGTTGGCTGACCGGAAAGTGAAGGTGCGCCAGCTAGCAGATACCATAAAGATTAGTACTGAACGCATACGCCATGTTTTGAGCAATATTCTGCATATGAAAAAGTTATCCTGCCGCTGGGTGCCGCGCATGCTCTCATTCCTGACCAAAAACACGAACGCGAGAGCACTTCGAACAAGTGTTTGGACTTGCTGATGCGGAATCGGGCGGACTTTTGGTGTCGATTGGTAACTGGATTTGGATCCCTCAGACTATTATCTCTTCCCAAACCTCAAAAGATGGCTCATCAATAAAAAATTCAGCCCACGCAAGGAAATCATCGACGCCACAGAGGAGTATTTTGCAGACCTTCGGGAAAATTAATTTTCGGACGGGATCAAGAAGTTGGAAAATAGGAAAAAAAAAATTTTTAATTCCCAAGGCGGCCAGTTTTCACTCCATCTAGTATAGCCCAAAAGTTGTTCATCAATCTTGCAATACTCATGAGGGGTGTAATATTTAATGCAGTTGGAAATAAACTCTTCCCAAATGAACCTTACCGGAGCCAGGTTATTAAAACGATTTCTTCTTTCCCTCTCATCGAATCGAACATGATTCATCAGAAATCCAATCCTGTTGACGTCCATTATGGTCTGGACTATTGGAGAGCACTTGGTGGACCATATGTCACGTGTATTTCTCCGGCCTTGATTTTGTACTCCAGCAATGTAAAGTAGTCCAATTTCTTCTTCATTTGTGTCGGCCATTATTCCTGCAGCTAAAGTTGAAGAAGATGCTGTGGGTGATGCAGCATCGAGTGGCATGAGACTTTTTTGATTTTGGCTTCTGATTTCGTTGTTAGTGTTTTTTACTAAAAAACCTAGCACAATGTCATCAAATAGAAGATTCCATGCTTCAATGCCATATATTATGAATTTAGCATCATCTTTGCAGCCAGACATTTTCAGAACAATGTTCCTAGCTGCTGTTCGACCACTTGATAACGGAGGCTGTGTAGTCCAGCGAAATCCCTACTTTCCTAACAAAACTTCGGAGTTAAGCCGTTCTTCTGGCTTCTCTTCTTCTTCACACTCACTGGCGGAAATTTCATCGTCCTCTTCAGAGTCCATTTCCATGTCTTGTCGTTCAAATTTATCATCTACATCGCTATCTTAATCTAAAAGCAATTGCCTTTCTCTTTCCCATCGAATTTGGACATTTTTTGAGACATAAGATGGTTTTTTATCCAACTCTGATGTGATTAAAAAACTAACGTTTTAAATGTCCCAAAAACAAACACTTTTAATTTTACTTCAATTTCAAAAAAAAAATTACATTAACACATATGGGGTTCCAGTTCACCCCAGTCACCACGATATTTTCAAAACGGCAACTGGAAATGCGCTGAAACACTTTGACAAGCTTTTGAAAAAAATAAAAGTCATGGCACGAAAGTAACGACCTTTATTTTCAAAAATGCAACTGTTTATTTTTTGAAAGGGGGGTGCACTGGCACCCCATATGCATTCTAGGGTTAAAATACAGCGTCTGATGACCATTCTGCCCAAATCAGTCACCTCGACTTAGTAAACTTGTATAAAACCTTATCTGCCGGTTTGCGCCTACGCTCTACTTTTTTTTTATAATTTGCGGCCGCTCAAGGGATTTGAGTACCTTAAAAATGCTTTGCCCCCAGCCCGGGCGAAGGGAAATCAGGGAGAAGAGAGAGAGAGGTATCGATGAACGTTGGTTCCTATTTTAATTATCTACTGAATTTCTCCAATGGCCCACTACTCTCTTACACCGACTTAATGACGAATTCACACCCGGCCCAAATAGCCTCCGTGCAATATTTCTTAAAACATGTTCTTCTTCTCTTTCCCTTGCAATTTCTAATCTCTTTCGTCTATCCCTTTCACAAGGAGAATTTCCTCAGGCTTGAAAAACCTCCTCCATAACCTCGATCCACAAAAAAGGAACAAAGAACGAAATAACCAACTATCGTCCAATCGGTAAATTCTCCCATATACACAAATTCTTTGAAAGTATTTCATATGAAGCTCTAAGATTCCAATGTAAACCACTTATTTCCCATAGATAACATAGCTTCCTGAAGGGTAGGTCAACCACCACAAATCTCGTTGAATTTGTATCCTTTGCCCTCTGTGCCCTACAGAATGGCAATGAAGTCGATATAGTTGCAACCGATTTTAGCAAGGTCTTCGATAAAATCGCTCATCGATTAATAATCTTCAAATTGTCTGCCCTCGGCTTTGAACGCATGCTGTTAGAATGGGTATCCTCTTACGGTGAAAATCGTTTTTACAGTATTCGTTTTAGGTCAGCCCAATCGGCTCAATTGTTGGCCACCTCTGGAGTTCCACAAAGCAACCATCTCGGGCCCCTTATTTTTATATTAACCATAAATAATCTCGATATGATCATCAAACACTCGTCTGCCTCCCTTTTCGCCGGCGATACCAAATTTTTCAAAACCATTTCCTCTTCCTATGACTCCTTCCTCCTTTTACAAGACCTTCATAGTTTTTCGATCTGGTACCTCAAAAATTTTTTGAAACTTAAAATCCCCAAATGTCAATCCATCACCTTTTTACTCAAGCGGCACCAACCTCTTCCCCGACTTTATCTTCTCAATAACCAACCCATCTCCTCCGTTAAATCTCTTCGCGACCTCTGCATTTTGTGTGATAGGTAATGTGTATATTCCCTTATAGTCAAGAAATTAGAACGCACGACTGAGTCTTCAAGTAGTTTATTCACGACTCACACAATGAGAACTTAGTTACAATATAAACTTAATTCCTAATTCGGAATACAATGTTATCTAGGGTTGCACGGAGGCATATGTATACATAACAACTTCCTGCACAAGGCTTTGTAAAACGGTGATCCAAAGAATTCACCAACCCATACGTGACCAGGTCCCTCAATATTACCTTTGTTCGCCCCCTCCTAGAGTATGCCAATCGAGTGTGGTCCCCATATCATGGTGTTCATATCTCGAGAATCGAAAGCATCCAGCACCGTTTTCTTCAATTTGCTCTTCGAGGTATGAACTCGAACGATTCTTTTATTCTGTCCCTCCATGAAAACCGGCTCAACCTTATTAACTTAAACACCCTTGGGGAAAGCAGAAATACAGACGACTTTCTCGTCATTCATCAACCCCTTTTAGGTCACATTGAATGCGCGTCCCTTCATAACTCTATTTTCCTCAACACTAAGCCTCGTAATCTACGTACCCCTCGTTTCTTCTATCTACAACACCTCCTATGGCACAAACGAATCAATCTATCGTATGCTATGAAAATAAATTCAAATCCTACCGTCTTTGACTTCCACCGCTCCAATCAACCTTAGTTTTAAGTTTAAGTTTAATTTTAAGTTTAATGTTAAGTTATAGCCGAATAAATAAAATAAATTAAATCAAATTAAATTGAATTAAATGTTTGCGAGTTATAACGACTAGGAAATAGAGAGCTCGGCTGGCCATTCCATAAAAACCGTACTGCGGTACTGCCAATTGGCCCTTATCAGAAAGGATTTAGGCCCGGTAAAAACCAAAGGAATCCAAATCGATATGCACCACCTCGTTGTCGATTTTAGGGCGATGAAGAATGTTGGCTGCTGCATCAGGATCGGAAACAGAATCTCCGAGAACTTTAATGTTGAACAAGGATCTACGGAAAACTATGCGCTGTCATGTATTTTTTTCAGAATCATAATTGAGACAACTGTGCGAAACTCCCATGTCGACAGCAGGGGCACAAGGTTTCCAATGTCTGTAAAACTATGTATTTGCATATGCCGATGATGTTGGAATCATTGGAATAGGAGATGCAAAACTGGGTTTAGTTGTTAATGAGGGTGAAACTACAAGAAGACATGAAATTAAACGAAGCATAAGAAGGCAAATGAGTAATAAGGTTCAGATCAAACCGTCACTGTATTCAGTCGCATTCTTAAATTGCTCCATAATTTTTAATTCTTATTTCGCTTGCTCCCCCTCAACAGAGTATCGAAAAACAGATTGCCTGTTTAATTGAATTGAAAACTGCTTGATGCAGAATTAAAGAAAGATCCAAGCGGCACTTCGATAATTGTTGAGTGAAATTATATCTATCGGCTCCGCAATGATCTATACCAACAAGAAAACTTGTTGTTCCATCAACGCTCTTCGGGAAGAAATAGCTATCAATCTCCAGTCATTCACATCCAATCTCCATCTCCAATCTGCAGTTCGAGTCCGTGCTCGAGGTTATACTCGATAAAATCAATGCGCATAGTCATGAACTTACTACGAACAAAATAGTGTTGAAGGATTTGGAAAACTCTGTGAAACAGTATGTCACAAAATCGATTAGCTGGATTGCAAGAAACCGAAGCCGAATCATTATCGCATCAGTGCCGACAACCCAACGTCAAATCCTCGCATCAGTCTTCGATCCAAGGGTGTGATGCTGACATATCTGCTCTAGTATCAACTCCTCCTGTCGCTCCATCATGGAGTCTAAAGCAGGCTAGATAGACTCCGTATATCGAATCAAATGATCACCACTCTACTCAAAAGTGCCCCAAATTGCGCAGACGCTGCTTGGATATCTGAGTTTTTCAAAAAGAGGTATGGCAGCAGCATCGGCCAATGAACAACACTTCACCACATAATCTTACCACAAAAATAAGCGCAATTTCCAGCTAAACTTACCGGCTAGATATGAATGGTTATTTGTAAGCCCATCTAATACCAACCTTAACCTCCGAAAGATACATGTCTTCAAATGGACGGGTAAACCCACCATTAAAAAAAGTACAGAAAAAAGCGAAATAACATCTCAGCTAATAAACCTAATTATAAATCACCTAGATCCATTCCCCCATTCCCATCCCCAACCTGTCCCTAACTTCTTCTTCTTCTCTCCTTTTATTCCGGAAGGTCCTACTATCTCATTCTGTTTGCAGCTTGATACCTCAGCTGTGTCCACGATTGCAAATTTTGGGACTGAGCTTCCGTCATAACAGTTGACCTTTCTTTTGTCCTTGGCCTACCAACTCGCCTTACACCTTGAGGATTCCATTGGGAGCACTGTTTCACTATGTTGTCATCTAATTTCCTCAGTGTATGGTCAATCCAGCTTCATTTTCTCTATTTGTCTTGTCCTAAGCCACAATTCATTGCTGGAAATCGTTTGTGGCCACCGGATCTTTAGGATGTAACGAAGACAATGATTAGAAAAGACTTGTAACCTGCTCGAAATGTTGGCGGAGCATTTCCACATTTCACTTGCATATATTGTAGCAGCACACATTGGATTCAAACCGTTTTGACTTAGTGCGAAGCGATATTTTTTTTGAGTTCCACACTGGAGAAAGGATTTCGAATGAACTACGAGCTTTACTTAGTCTATTTCCGACGTCCATTGTTCATTCCACCATCGAGGGACACATAACTACCCAGATAGTTGAACAGCGTCCAAAGATAACCTGCTTAAGATGGTCTCGGCTAATGAGCATTATTTTTGTCTTTTTGGCGTTTATCCTTATCCCCATTCTGTAGCAATGAATGACACATTTGGTTGAGGGCACCAATGTTGTTTGTCTGGAAACAGATATCATCAGCTTACCAAACGGGTTCCCTTGGATACCAAGTCACTCGTTTGCACCCACCGTGGCAGTCATTGCATCATCGATCGCAAGTAAGAACAAAATCGGTTGGCAGTTGCACTTCAAATGCATCGGAAAGCTGCCCACTGTACAAAACGAAACACTTTGCGCTGTTGTACAACTCTTTAATAACTGGAACCTTAAAACCAAAATATTTTCTAATTTTTCCTCTTCTATCTATATTCCTAAGGAACTCCCATCACGCCTTCCCACAAATTCACCAATTGCCTATCTCCCATCCAAGTGCTAAAGTATCAAAGTGTTTCTTTTAATGTAATCCTTGCCTCTGATGCGGTCATCCTACTAACAACTCCTTCTCCAATTTCGATATTACAACTGGAGCCAAGTACCCTCGCATGTCTTAAGTACCGCTTCTAACTTCCTCGATTGCACAGTCCTCTGCCTAATATTCTCGATCTTCTTTCGATGCGTAACTTCAAATTGAGCCAACAAAATGTAGATGCCTCTGAATGCAGTTATACGCTCTCCTGGCTAAGAGATAAAAAGATATATGAAAATATAAGTCTCCTTCTCGCATATCTTTACGATAAATCCGACTCTGTTTGCTTTGAGGGAAAAACCAAAACAAGTGTCATGGTCTCCATCCAATAGGAGTGCCTTCTAACTGATATAACTAGTCTCAGGAATATTTAAAACAGGTACCACGAAATTTTCCACACATATCCCCAAAAGGTTGCGGATGTCCTCGCTGCTTTCCGGAACTATGTACACTCTAGAAGAGTCTCCCACCTTAAGCGTAGAATATCTCAACCAAAATGTTAGAGGCTTGCGCTCTAAAAAATCTCATGACCTCTCTATCAACGTCTATGCTCTTACAGAAACCATTCTGACACCCAACATAAAGCGGCAGGAGCTATTCCCATTCTCTCCCCATGACTGATGATCCGGCACTTCCTAAAGTTGATTCTCTATGTCGAGGCGTCTTGCTGGCCATTCATATTAGCCTTTACTCTCCTATTATTGCTATATCTTCTTCTGTCAAACTTAACGTTGTTTCAATTAAAATAACACTCCCGAATAGGTCCCTGTACGTTATGTCTTGCTACATTCTCCCGGCTAAACCTATCGAATCCTACATCCTTGCTATTAAAGCGATTGATTTAATTGACTCAAGTGATTCCAGTGATGCCTCTGATGAGGAGGATTTCATTGGATGACCAATTCTTTTTTACCACGTCAGACGCTAGTTCAACTTAAGAATGTCTATTCATTGATCGTATAACAGACTCAAGGCTATGTCAAGTTAGTGGCGTCTCTAACTACATCGGTAGGCAGCTAGACCTTATTTCCACTAGTAGTGATCCCATTAACTGCACACTAACGTTTTGTCCCTTAACATCATCAACGAACGATAACGTTCACCCCCTTCTTCTGCTCCAATTTTTCCATAACTCACCACTTCAGTCCACTTCTTCCTCAACTCCCTCTTGATACAACTTCCCAAAAAGCTAATTTTCCCTAAATTAATATCTATCTCAGCAAATCTTCTTTTGATTTTACGAACCTATCTTTAACTGATGCTCTCACCATTTTTTACAATGAAATATTTAATTAATTTTCTCTTTACGTCCCCACTTCACGGCGTAAAACATCATCTACGTCCCCTCCCTGCTTTAACAGAAGACTTCGCTCTCTACGAAACAAAAGAAACAAATTATGGGCGGTTTTTCTTCGCACCAATTCTTGTTCTGACTACTCTAACTACCTTGGAACCTATCTCCAATTTTCCCAGCTCTATAACTGTCTCTGTGAAATATTCATTAATTTAACTGAAAATGTAACCACCCTGGTTCCGACTAAAAGGCAAGCAGAGCTTTGGAAAGTCAATTTGACATTTGTCGTTTGACATTTGTCAATTTGACGAAAAGTGAAGTGTGCGGAAATGAAAAAAGGCGCATTTGCCTTTGAATCGGAAGCCAGGACGGGCACGAAATAGTAAGTCTCTAGTAAAAGAAATATATTGGTACGCATGAATATTACATGGATTGTAATATCCGTTTCCAGAGAATAAACTCTACCCGTTAAAATCTTGAAAAAGGACGTGTAACGACTAGATAAGGCAACAAATTGTTTATTTTTATTTTTACGCAATCTTCCCATCAACTATTTGCCGCCGCACGTGGTACCATAAGGAAAAGGTTGGGAAAAATCGTCTGCCGCCGGGAATAGATTTGTCGCCACAGTCAAATCCGCCGAGAATATTTATAAATCGCCGCCTATAACAAAACACATGTCCGAAAAGAAAGTGAGGAAAAGCGAATGCATCGTAGTCACAACTCCAAACTTCCGCAGAGCAGTCTGAGAGAGATTCCGGGGTGACGTCGAGAAAACGATAGTGGAGGGCTCTACCTAGAAGCCTGACGGAAGACATTTTACAACAAGTAAGTGAATTCCGATCCTAACTGGAAGTAGCAACTTTCAATGCCACCGCTGAAAGACCGGAACGTATTCGGTTACAAGAGCTGTTGCTGCAACAAGATAGGTCCGCACCAACAATGTCAGTAGTCGCCACCACTAATGTCCCCATCATTTCAGCCATAGTCAATGCGCCAACTACAACATTCCATTCCTTGGGATATTCAAATGTAATGTCAAATGCCAGTACCAGCGCCATCTATGCCAGCGCCAGGTCGACACAAGGTATCCAGAACACGTGGCGTTTATTCCACTGCAGCAATTGTAGCCCTGGCAAACAGGTTATATAACGACAAATATGTCCAAGGAGTACCAACGTTTTTGCCACCACTCTTTCAAAACAAGCCTTGTGTTTCTCCGTCGTTCCTATCATCCGCCCATCCGTGAGGTCATTCAGGTACGTTTGAGAATGCACGAAAGCTACAAGATTTACCAGAGTTTGCTGGTAGGCCAGAAGAATGGCCAGAGATACCAAAGGCGGTCGCGTTTCGCGAGTTATCAGCGAGGTGCGGATATTCAAGAATCGAAAACAACCTTAGTATGCAGAAATCCATTAAAGGAGAAGCGCGAGAAGTGGTGGAGTCGCTGCTCATTCACTCCCACAATGTCGAACAGATCACGACCACGTTGGAGCCTCGCTTCGAATGCCTGGCTGTTTGTTGAGGAGCGAGCTATGAAAAATGAGAGAGTTGTCACAGATCGCAGTAGGAAAACTGGAAATGTTGATACCGTTCGCATCAAGGGTGCAAAATCTTCCATCACTAACAGATGCCGCCACTGCAAAGGGAGACAACACATACCAGCCGAGTGCAGTGTCTATACCAGGCTGGACGTTGTAAGAAGATGGAATTTCTTGAAGAGAAATGGACCTTTTTTTGCTGCCTTATGTTCGGATACAACACTCGAACGTGGAGGTCGCGGAAGGAATGCAGAGATAATGGCTGTTCGAATACATATCATCTGTCACACGGACAGCGAAGTTGTCAGACCGGTTCTCAGTTGCAATGTTAATGCTGCCCCAAGAGTTTTGTTTCGCGTATTAACAGTCAGACTTTTTGCCAATGACGATGTTGTCAGGATATATAGTATGCGCTCCTCGACGAGGGTTCCCCCGTGACGATCCTGAGCTCGGATGAGGCAAAACACCTGCGGTTGTGATAAGGACGTGAGGTTGCACTGGTTCGCTAAGCAGACGCAATGCGAAAAGATGCGAAGAAGTACGAGATGAAAGGTGTGCAAATAGCCAACGAATTGAATTTGCCGAGTGGGAAGGATGGCTTCCTCAACGATCCTCGAAACCACAGATCCTCGTTGGGGTAGATAGCAGCTTTCTGGGTGCACCTATCCGTACACTCATATCACAAGAAGTCGGGCCGATCGTGGCAGCGATAACTGGGATGGGTTGCATACGGAAGGCCGCCAACTGAAGCAGAAAGGCAACCCAAGATGACTTCGTTATGCACAGCAACCAAAGGAAGGCAGAACATAGTCTCTTGTTTTTAACGTAAACAGCTGTTGTGTAGGCTTAAGTTTACGGGATGCCCTTACATCCAAGGGAGCAAGAATATGCGTTGCCATCGCTCTGCCGCCTTCCTGAGATACCAAACAAAACTTGTGTTGGAGGCGTAAGTTCCACCCTTGATATGGATCGAGGCCGATCCACAACCTCTTACTGTTCTTAGGGTCACAGCACCCAATATTTATTGCAACTCTACATTGGGTCAAACCAACAAGAAGACCCTTCCCGCGACTTTGGGTTTAAACCATAGGCACTATGACGCTCCTACAAGGGGGCCTACCTCAACAAGTCAGGCCCGGACCCAGATCCGGGGTGCAGGAGGGCAGAACAGGATGATCTCTCAATCATGTTGTTGAGGAGTTCTTCAGCCTGGAGGAATTTGGTGTCAAGACGCCTGACAGGAAAGCAATGAATATTCTTTCAAAGTAGACCAAACGGGTTTTCTTTAGAAAGAGGAAGTCAGCAATATCCAGGACAACTTCAATATCGCGAAAAGAAGGATATGGGATCTAGAGAACAAGATGACAATGTATCCGGATCTCACCAGCCTGTACAAAAATATCATCAGCAGCTACATCGCAAAAGGATACGCTAGGAAACTTACGAAAGATGAGGCGAATGTGAAGACATCACGAACCCGGTATCTTCTCCATTTCCGAGTGCGTAACCGCAATAAACCATCCATGGTTCGCCTATTCTTTGATGCTGCAGCAGAGGCGGAAAAGGTTTCCTTAAACTCGCTCCTCCCCAAATAACCTGACAATCTCAAGCCCCTAATGACGATCTTGTTCAATTTCTGACTGAGACAGGTGGCTATGTCTGATGACACTCGTGAAGTGTTTCACCAGGTCTATATTCAACCGTGTGATCGAGACTTGCAGCGCTTCCTTTGGCAAGATGGCAGATGTCCTATCAAGCGCGAAGTTTTGAGCGTGATCATGTTTGTTTTCGACCCGTATGGTGCTATCGCCAATTCATGTCAAGCTATTGTTGCGATCGTGTGGAGACGTGGAATCTGATGAGACGAGCCGATTCCCCAAGAAATTTTCGGGCAATGAGGAATGAGAACGAAAAACTCTAAAAGCTAACACAGTTAAAGATGCCTGGGTCTTATGATCCCTGCCTGTTGATGGACCATATCAATTTGCACACGTTCATTGACGCCAGTGATAAGAACTTTAGCGCGGTGTCTTTCATGCGGATTGAGTCTGGAGATGGTGTTCGTTTGTCATTCATTTGTGGAAAAACCAAGTGTGCCCCCAAGAAATTTACTTCAATTCCACGCCTGGAGTTATCCGCTGCCGTTCTTGGGATTAGACTTTGCAATACACCGGTGGAACGCATTGATTCAAAGACAGTGCTCAGCTAGCTTCATTCGGAGCCTCATCGTCTTAAGCATTTTGTGGGATCTCGAATTGCAGAAATTCTGGAAAACAGCCATAGCAACCAAGGACGCTGGTTCCCGTAAAAACTAAAAACGAGGATGAAGCCACAAAAGCAAAGTATCCTTCTAAGTTTTAAATCAGAAGTAAGTGGGTAGATGATCCTGCGTTTCTCGGGCCGCCAGAAGAAGTTTGGTTCACTCAACCGAATGACATCAATTTCCAGCCAAGTACCGACGAACTGCGCTCTGGGCTATTATTACGTGCCGCCACAGTAAGTATGTCACTTATTAAAGTCTGAAGGTTTGGGAACTCTTCGAAGCTCCGGTGAACTGCTTCGTGGATTATCCTTTCTGTCGATTCCTATCGATGAAAACTTACATAAGGGTGCCACTTGTCAGCTAGGGACGTCGATGCAGCCGAACAAATACTATGCCACCAAGGGCAAAACTAAGCCTTTGCGAGTGAGATTGCTCAGTTATCCCGAAATGTGGGGAAATGTAGCCAGATAAAGAGTGACGCTGGTCTACTAAGTGTCCACGGACGTATAGATGCAGCTACGAAGTTTGCCGTCGAACGCTTCCATCGCCACCTTCGTCATCATACCGATACCATCGTCAACGAGATTGGATTTAGATTCTGGGTGCCCAGGCTGCGGTCTGCTGTACAGAAAGAGAAAAACGACTGCTACTTCTGTCGGATTCGGAATGTCCAGCTTTTGCCGCCTTTGATGGAATAACTGCCGAAAGATTATTTACTCCCTTCGTTATACCGAATTGGACAATTTTAGACCGGTCAACAGCACTGCTGGACGTCGGAAAGAGAAGAAGTGGCTTGCGCCCTTCACATGTTTTACAGTGACATCCATTCATTTAGAAATCGCGGCGGAGCAATCAACGGACGCTTGTATAATATGAGTCCGCAACTTTGGAAACCGGTGCGGTGTATCGGGGCATATTTGAAGCGACAATGCAACTAATTTCGTCAATGCAAAAGGGAGCTGTCCGGTACTGGTATATTTGATAACGATGCGGTTAAGGCGGAGTTGTCATCGAGGGGCATCGAATCGTTGTTCAATTGCGCGGCAAATCCACATGCCGGAGGTTGTTGGGAGAGACACGTATAGTCAATTAAGAGAGTTCTCTCATGAATACTGAACGAGATATTTCCGAGGATGGAGGCGCTTCAGGAAGTATGGTTATCAGTCGCCCACTGACGGATCTGCCAGTGTCTGCCTTTAACAAACAATCATTTCATCTGTGGTGCACCACACACTACTCAGAGTCCGAGACCAAAGGATGGAAGAGTTTTGTGTTCTCGAATGCAGAGGCGAGTTAGCCAACAAATCAAAGATCTCTTCTGGAAGATATGGGTCGTGGAGTATCTATCTGTCCTTACCAGAAGATATAAATGCTTTCAACGCGTCGAGCCCATCAATGTTGGAGACTTGTGTCTTGTATGCGATGTTGCGATCCCGAGGAGCCAATGGCTGCGTAGTCGAGTTTTTTCAGGCCGTGACGGGCAAGACAAGTTATGACCGTTGCTGATATCGCTTGCAGTCCAGTCGTAAAGATTGCTGTCTTGGACATAAGTAAGGCTTCGGAAGATCCGGAGCGCCTTACGGGGGTGCGATGTGAAATATTTATTAATTCAACTGAAAATGTATTCACTCTCGCTCAGGCAAACAGAGCTTTGGAAAGTGAGATTGGCATTTGTCAATGATCATGATCGTGACATTGATCCGGGGGACAGAATGACGCTACGTACCACAGTAACTTAAATCATCGATTTATTTAAATCGCAATTTGGCGAAGAGGCCATTTCGCGAAATAGGCCTGTCTGTAGGCCTATGATTTACCACCTATTGACTTTCTTCTCTGGAGTCAACTGAAGGATTGTATTTATGTGGATCAACTAGCAATTATTGACGACTTGGAAGCCAGTGTTGTGGCTGAAAAAGTAATCAAAAATTGGTCTGACAGGATGATAAAACGATATATACGAGTAGATGTATGTACGTATGTGCTAAACTGAATTCTTCTTCTTCTTCTTCTTATTAGGTGGCTCTATAATTCGGGGCGAAACTGGGCCGTAACTAACAAACCTTTCTAGTTAGCCTAGCTCTCCAGTTGCGCACTCCAAATCGGTTGAGATCCCCTTCTATTTGTGCGTGCCACCTAATGTGAAATTTTCCTCTACTGCGTTGTCCTTCCGGCTTGAATTCAAAGTCTCTGCGGGCCGTTCGCTCTACTTGACCTCGCCAGCTCACTTGACGGATGGACAATTTTTGGACAGAATCTATGTCAGCGTATAGCTCGTATATTTCGTCGTTGAATCTTCTTCTCCAAAGCTTTAGCCCCATAAATTCAGGCTGGGATGGTCGAGGTCTTATATAGAGTCGCCTTAAATTTCCGGGATAGGGCCTTGGCACTCAATTGGGTTCTTAACCCTTATTTATACTGGGGTGTTGGTGGTAGAATAACACAGCCAAGGTAGATAAAGTCCCTTATGTTTTGAGATTCTGTCCAATTCGTCGATGTTGTGTGTCCCTTCTAGTTAACATGATACACTCGGTCTTGCTCTCATCTACCTCCAAGCCCATTTTGGCTGATTCCGTTTCAATACTGGCCAACGCACAAGTGACATCCCGCTGTGTTCTCTCAATAACGTTGATAGAATCGAAGTACACTAGTACTCGTAGTTGCACGGACTTTTGATAGATCCAGTGTTCGCTTGTCAGTTCCGCACAATTCTTTCAAGTGTGATGTTAAAGAGGTCACCTGACAGCGTCGCCTTATCTTAAACAAGGAGGCTGAGCCTCGTTCCCATTATATGGTCGGCAGAAGAAGTTTTTCCATATTCTCAGCACCGACTACAACAAGGTTTTCTTCTTCATCTCTATAGGTCTCTATACGGGTCTTATTCCCTTATAACCGTCTTTTTACCTCTTGGTAAAACTACCTTACGTTGTTCCTGGAGTACAAACAATCAATAACTTCGGGAAGAAAATCGGCTTCTCCAGAAGATGAAAAAAGAGAACGAGAAACGTGCGAAAGTACGAAAGCCTTTAGTCTTTCATCTTTCGTTGCAGCGTCACTGTGTACACTTCTTGTTTAGCTGCATATACTGCATCAAACCAGAAATTTCTTAGTGGTGGTCGGGCGAAACTCAGCACATCAGTTGCGGCATCCTAGGTGCCACGTTGGCAGCGTTGCCACTGCTATTCAGTACATGATGCTGGCGGCATAGGAGTTGTTGAGAGATTTCGGGATACGCGTTACAAAGATTCAGGCGGTCACTTGTGATTGTAGCTGCTCTATGTTTTATATTCTCACAGTAGTCCTTTTTGTTGTTGCGCTTGATAGATACGCATTTGTACCTTTGGCTGAAATAAGGTGGTGGTCCATGTTGGCTAACCTAAATGTTCGGATGTCTCGGCATCACTTACATTGATCGCAAAATAATAATTTGATTTAGAGAGATCCCATGTCCGCTTGGGTACATTTAGATGAGGAATACGTATGCTTCCTTTAGCGATATTTCGACCTGCAGATAAGTCAATAAGCCCAGGTCCGCTGCCAAACACGGTGTCGTGTAGTCTATGCTTACCAACTGTCCTACCAAAGATGCCCTCATTTCTTTTCATGGCCTTAAAATCGCTCTAGGCGATTTTTTATACTTAGTTATTTGGTGGCGTCGTCCTTGTTCTCCGTAAGGGCACAAGGGCATATTAGGCTTATTTAAGCAAATTTGGCCTTAATGCAGATTGTCATACTACGCACACTTTCGCGACGGAAACTGAAGATTTCTTGCGTTAGTCTGCCACTTATGATGTATGATAAACCCGAATAAGTGCTGTTTCTGTGCCCTATAGCAATCACCATAGTAAATATCACAGTTTTCATCCCCCTAATGCTCGGCACATCCCATCATACTTCCTGGATGGCGTTGATATCTGCGTGGTAGCACTTGAGGGGCTTTGCTATTTGCTCGGCTACACCTAATAAGATCCCGAACATTCCACATGCAGTTCCGAAGTCCTTTGTCCTTTAAACATTTGCCAAGATCATCATCCATCAATAATGAATCCGAAACCATCCGCAAGATCGAGACACCTAGAATCGTAAAACCTTAATTGTGTCCTAATTAACTCCTACTATTCAAAAAATAACTTCGATATTAGGCCAAAGCCCTGGTAGCTGGTGCTGTAATTTAAGATTAATCCTGTAATTTATTACGGATTAATAAAGTTATAATAATAATAATAATAACTTCGATATACTCCAACATAGATTTTCAAATCAATTTCGAAGCAAATCCTACCACTGCACACAGAACTTTTTGTGATTTTCCGGGGCCTTATTCCCGGGTTCAAAAACAGAATCAACTATATCGTAAGGAGGAAACTTTTCAGGCTAATTAATTTGAATTGCATTGTATGGATACAAGTTTTTTTATGGATTACAGTCACCCTGACTCCCCCGGTTATTGTTAAAAGTTTTGCTTAAAACTGTTAAAACACACAGGCGTGGTATCCTCTCAGTTCAAAGTTTGATAGTTTCAGAGCAACTCTTAGAGAAACTTTGTTACAATTTCGAGATTTTTCTGCGAATTAATTTCTGACACTATAATGAACAAATAAGGATCCTCTTAGCTATATTAAATTTAATTTCCTTCACCAATTTTCTGAAAACTTATAATTTCCGGAATTTATTTTTAAAATCTGTTCTTGAATGTAAGGAGTCATAATTCGGTGATTTCGAATAGCAAGCTAAATTTTCAAACTTAGTAAAACTTTTTGCTCAGTCCCCGCTTAGACTACCAAGTCGGGAGCTGCCAACTGAGATGGCAAAGAAATCAGTTGTGACTATCTATGTATATGTTTGTCTGACACAGAAAAGTTTATGTTCATTTGGAGGATACATATCATTGTATTTTCTGAAAGCCATATTGAGGATCTCCAGAGGCTTTGGTTCTTTCATATGGAGAGCTAAAAGGCATCCCTCTGAGAAGCTGAACGACACACGAGTATGTAATTTAAAAAACAACAGGAATTGAGTTAAATTCAATCATGTTTTGTACGTTTCGATACCAAGAATTCTGTCTCTGCCTTCATCCCATTCATTTATAATTATATTTCAGCTGTCTTGTCTTTCTACAAAGCCAATTCAGATCGTGTCATGTCTCCACATATCAAAAAGTTCGCGGAATTTATTCAGAAAATTAAAAATACAAATTTATTCATCTAAATCTATATTGTCCCCTTCAAAGTAATCCCCGTCGACTGCAACACACTTATACCAGCGCTTGATCTAATCCTCGAAACATTTTTTTACTTTCGGTTTTCGGTATGTCCATCAGTACTTCCTGCGATTTTTCCATTACTTCCTCTCGGCTGCTGAAACGCGTTCCCCGTAGTAGTTTTCTGACTCGATTTAACAGAAAGAAGTCACAGGGAGACAAATCAGGTGAATTCGGTGGCTGTTGGATGGTATTTGTTTCATTTTCCGTCAAAAAATTACGAATAATGATGGCACTGTGCGACGGTGCGTTATCATGCTGCAAGATACACGAGATTTCTGCCCACAATTCTGGTCTCTTTCGGCGAATTGATTCACCCAAACGTCTCATAACGCCCAAATACTCGTAATACTCTTTGTTTACTGTCTGGGCTTCTGGCAAAAATTCATGATGCACTACACCGTTGTAATCCATGAAAACCGTGAGCATTGCCTTCTTTTTTGATTGAAAACGAGGTGGTGTTTTTGGTCTCGGCTCATTTGGTAAGCGGCATTCACTCGCCTGATGCCTGGATTGCGTGTTGTTCTCACAAACCCACGTCTCGTCTCCAGTAATGATCCTTTTGATGAATATAGGATCGGATTCAGCCTCGCAAATCATCTCTTTTGCGACGTCAACACGGTCTTTTTTTACATGAAAATGAGGTCTTTGGCACCAACTTTGCTGCTACACGACGGAAACCCAAATCATTAACCAAAATGTCTTGGACGGATCCATAGGCAATGTTCAAGTCCTCCGCTATCTCTCTGATAGTTAATTTGCGGTTATTGACCAACTGCAATATTTCTTTTACTTCATCAATGTTTTCGTCGGTTTTCGATCGATGGTCTGCCACTGCGTTCATCATCTTCGATTGACTCATGACCACTTTTGAACAGCTCGTGCCAGTGGTAAACTATCGCTTTCTTTAGAGGATCGTTGCCGAAACACTTTTCCAACATTTCCAACGTTCGCGCACCATTAAATCCGTTTTTTTACGCAAAATTTAATACTCGTACAAGTTCGTTGTTGCAAATTTAAATCCATTTCTAAAATTGTAAAAAATCGCCAACACACACAGAGATAGATGTACTCTTGGCTACGTAACTTTAGCAAATGTCAAGCTATGATGCTAAGATTTAGAGGAAATGTCAACAACAACCAACCAACCAACTTAACAAAAACACAGAACTCAAATCGGAACAATGGGAGCGCCCTTTTTGATCAAGGTGGTACACTTGAACGTGTTGAAAATTCTATTGTATGTATCTCAAAGATCTCAGCATGAGCAAATCTACTGGTCCAGATCCCATATCACTTCTTCTTCTGAATTTGTGTTCTTTCACTCTGGCGTAAGCTTTTTCATCATCCCTACTCTTTAGGACCCTTTCCGGGGGGATGGAAAACAACATCCCAACAATCCAGCCTATCTTTAAAAAGGATAGTCTCCTGCCCTCCCATCCTACAGACAGTCAGAAGGTTTGTAAATACCTTCCATCCAAAATGACGGAAGCGCTGAAAAATCGTCAGCTCATGAAATATCTTGAAACGCAAAAACTTCTTGATGATTTACAGAGCGGCTTTCGTAGCACAGGTCCACTGGTGATTTGACGGTATGTCTCACCAGTGGAACCAAATCGGGCGAAAACAAGATAGTTGCACTTGATATTTCAAAGGCATTTGTCAGAGTTTGGCATTAGGCTAAGATTCGGAACATTAAACTCAAGTTAAATTCATGCCCACAAAATAAATGCTGGTATGTGGCAGGGTTCCGTTCCGACTCATGTCCCTTTTAATCCTGTATATTCCTTCGGCGACGACAGTACCCTCTGCTTTTCATATTCGTTCCCTCACTCACTTCCCTACTTTTCGGCTGTAGACCGAGAACGGCAGTGTGTGTTAAGCTCATTCAATGCCGATAGTTTAACTAATTGGGGAACCATCAACAGAGTGGAATACAATACTGTCAGCTCCAAGGAAAATTTCAACACCCTGTTATTGTCCATGAACGGCCCTTGCTGTTGAACGGTATGTGTTAATGACAACATACGTTGGAATGATCACATATTCAATATTGAAAAAAACGTGGTGAAACGTCTAGGTTTTATCCGCCCAAAAGTTAAGTACTGTTGCTCCTTAGATAGACCCCTCTACACTTGCTGAATAATGCTCAAAACCGTGCGATAAAGCTCATAGCTGTTGTTAATATTACACTGTCAGTTGATACCCTCGCGTAATGTGTCCTGCCTTACATCGCGCTTTTGCCAATAACATTATGCCCCTTCGAAACTTCCACCGAAACACCGGTCTCAATATGAATGCTCATCAGTTTATCCTTAGATCCACTTTCAGACGAACTCTGAAATATCTTGATTCTTTCCTAAGCCGCACCAGTCGGTTATGGAGTGCCCCGCCGAGGTCTCCATTTCCTAGTCATTGTAACCTGCAAACATTCAAAACCAACGTGAACCTGCATCTCTTTTTGTTTGGTCCCTAATTACCCTTCACCCGACCTGTGTGCAAACATTTTAGGGATACGCTTGAGTGCACGTAAATTATTTTAAAAACACATCTTCCTTAGCTATTTTTGAGGAAGCGGTAGTAACCATGGTATGAGCTCGAGAGGGAACAGTAACGACTCTTCCGAGACGCCATTAGAAGTGCCCCCCATGTGCGTTCTGACAACAGAGTGAAGGTAGTTATCGTCGTTAGGCACTCTGCATTTTTGGTTTCCTTTCAAATTTACAGCTCTGGCTGTGAATTTGCTATTACTTTCGCATCCCTATTCCTGCGTGCTTCTGTTCGCTGTTTGTCTCCTTGAAATATTATTTTTAACCAGCTGCTACTATTTTGCTGCTCATAAATCTCGCGAGCGGCTCTCGTCCTTCTTTGCAGCGTAGTAGCTCAGATGCACGCCATTTATTGCTTTCTTCATTTGGCCAGAAGTTTCGGTTAACGCCTAATACATCAAATATAGTACATCATCTCTGGTGGTTTGCTGACAATATCTAAGCTGGCCTTCTGGGGTTGGTGCTGAATACTGTATTTCTTGAGAAGTTTTGGGAGACTTAACCAAAAAAGCGGCGTCTAAGGATTGGATATTACAATGGTTGTAATCTGAGTTGATCAGTAGCTCGGAAAGTTCGGACTGCTAGAGTGTCCGTCAATTTGATTGAAAATTTTTGTCAGGGAACTGCCAGATCGCTTTTTGGATGTTAAGGCTATTATAACATATTTCCCCGTAGCGTGGTTGATTAGCTTGAGTCAGTTTTCAGAGTTGTCATTCAGTTAGCTATTTTTTCTATGTATGCCAGCAAAGACTCTCCTGTTTTCTCACATCCTGGCTACTTACTTAACCTGACATCCGAGTATGTCAAAGCAGTTAAAATGATGCCATCGTTGCAACTGCCTCAGACGATGTCGCTCTAAGCACCATCTTTAAAAATTCTTTCTCGAAACATGCAATGAATGCATTGGTCCGGGTGTTCAGTGACCCTAGTTAGCCTGCCCAGAAAACTATTATATATGACCCCGGTCAAAAGGGTGGTGAATGCGATTATATGAGAACACGAGCGTCCTCATTCTAGCCTCACACCATCAACTCCTACTATTCACCTCTACGTGGTGACTTCTGGCTGCCTAGTACCTCGACTGGAGATGGAGCAACTAACCCCTGTGGAAGGTCATTGGCGCTTTCTCTTGTTTCCCGGTGACCGCAGACGAATTCTAAGGATGGAATCAGCGGTGACGTCCACTGTTCCAGTTGGATCGAACTACTGCTATCTCTATACTTGAATAACAGGTCTATAGGGATCTCCAATACTAAGTCAGGATGTTGGAAAAGAGTTGGTGGCGGATGAGTTCTTAATAAGGGCCAACGGCAGCACTCACATCAACAAGCCGGGTTACTGGATCCGGAATTTGGTCCGGCCCCTTTTTTGCTAGGGGTTTCAAAAGGCCTCCAGGTTGGGCGTTATGCATGGGGTTAACTGCCCAACCACATAAAAAATTAATTGTTACGAAGCGACCAATAACTTCGGATAAAGACGGATTCACTGTTGACGATGTTCGGACCTTGAACATGCCGCGTGCAGCCTAACAATTAGTGGAGGGCCTGGACTGCTGTATAGCAGATATCAGCGCCATCCAGGAAGTGCGGTGGGATGGGCCAGGTAAGAGAAAGATGAAAAACTGTGATGCTTACTTCGCTGATCAGCAGCGTCTATTTGGATGCGGATTTGTTGTAAGCGGCATACTTAGGAAAGAAATCTTGAGCTTTCGACACGTAAGTGAACGCCTTATAATAATCCAAATCAAAGGTAAATTCGTTAACAGCAGCCTTATATGCGCTCACGCCCCAACAGGAGAAAAGGACTATGCCACCAAAGAAAGTTTCTACGAGCTCCTCGACAAAACCTACGAGCAATGTCCGATGTATGACGTTAAAATCGTCGTAGGCGACTTTAATGCCAAAATTGGAAAGGAGAACGTCTTTGGGAGCACAACCGGAAGATATAGCCTACACGTCTGCAAACGCTGCGTAACGTAACGTTACTATAACAAGCACACGGCTTCCTAACATCAATATTCACAAGGGAACATGGCGGACACCAGATCAGCAAACTGTCAACCAGATTCATCAAGTTGGGATCGACCTAAGGCACTCCTCAAGTATTTTAGATGTCCGAACATTCCGAGCGACCAATATATGTAGACTCGGACCACTACCTAGTTGCAGCCAAGTTACGTCAACGGATATCTCTGGCGCCACAACAACGGGGAAAAGTCGTACTATGAGGAGATTTTGCGTTAAAGTTGCAATCGTAACAAGCCGCTAGTACCTTTCTCGATCGCGTATTCCTCAACCTCTCTAGAAGTACTTTGCAGCCAGCATCAAGTGCTGAAGACCAGCGGTTTAAATGAAGAGAAACCAACAAAGATGCTGCAACTGACATGCTGGGTTTCACCCGCCCACCACCAGGAAACTCCTGGTTTGATGACGAGTGCCGACAAGTATTGTATATGCAGCAAAACAACATGCCTACAAAGCAGCGCTGCACAAAAATGTTAGAGTGGTTTGTGAGCTTTACGAGCAAAGGAGGAGGAAGAACATCGGCTTCTCCGGAGAAAAAAGAAACAACAAGAAAGGCGCGCGATCGAGGGAATAGAGAGGTGCCACTCCAGGAATAATGTTCGGAAGTTTTACCAAAAGGTAAAAAGAACGTGTCAGAGTAATAAGACCCGAGCGAAAACCTGTAGACATGAACAAGGAAACCTTGTAGTAGAGTCACTTGCTAAACGGCGAAGACCACACAAATTCCGCTGTCAGGCAGAGCGAACCAAATTCAATATTGACGATGAAAGTCAAGAATTCCGTTCACCCGATCAAAATAAAGTTTGGATAGCAATATCTAAACTGCAGTCGAACTAGGCTACCCGCCGAACTATTTAAGTCACCAGGAGATGACCTGATAGAGAGCATACACCAACTTATTTCCAAGATTTGATTGGATGAATGCATACCTGATGAATGGAACCTCAGCATCGTTTGCCCGATTCACAAGAAAGGAGACCCTCTACCTATAGAGGTATCAGTCTCCTAAACATCGCATAAAAGACCTTGTTTTCTGTATTGTGAGAGACTCTGAAACCATTTGTCGACGATCTGGTTGGACCCTATCAGGCCCGGTAAGTCCACAATTGACCAAATATTCACACTACTGTAGATCCTGGGGAAAACTCATGAAGTTCAGATCGATACTCACCATCTTTTAATCGATTTTAAAGCCGCATATGTCAGCATCTACAGAGGCGAGCTATATAGAGCCATGTCTAGTTTTGGCATCCCTGTCAAACCCGTCCGCTTGTGCAGGATGACGATGGAGAAAGCTCTCTACTGCATCAAGGTCGGTAACGACCTAACCGAGATCTTTGATATCAAAAAGGTGTTTAGGCAAGGCAACGCGCTGTCATGTGACTTCTTCAACATCATACTTGAGAGAATTGTGCAAAACTTTCAAGCCAACACACGAGGTATGGTCTTTCAAAACTCTGTTCAACTGATTGCATACGCCGACGATATTGATATTTTTGGTAGAACACAGCGAGTTGTCACTGGTGCGTTTGCGAGTATAGAAACAGAAGCAGAAAGAAGCAAAACGAAGTATATGCTGTCAACAAGAAGGGATACCCAACACCGACGAATCGACCAGAATGTCACAATCGACAGATATAACTTTGAGGTAGTAAGAAACTTTGTCTACCTCGGCTCTGCTATCACATCTCTTCAGAAATCCAACGAAGAATAACGCTTGCCAATCGCCATTTCTTTGGGCTGAGAAGGCAACTGTGTAGCAAGGTCCTCTCCTGAATAACCAAGGAAACTCTATATAAGACCCTTGTAATCCCATTCCTGCTATATGGTTCCGAATCGTGGACCCTATCTAAAGTGGATGGAGAGGTCCTTGGACAAAAATTCTTCTCATGATATTTGGTCCCCTATGCGTTGACGAGTTCTGGAGGAGACGGTTCAATAATGAACTCTACGTGCTGCACAGGGACATTGACCTGGCCAAAAAACTAAGAATTGGGCTTTTGAGATGGCAGGGACATGTAGAGCGAATGAAGACTAGGGCTCCAGCCCGCTGAAACGGGCGCAAGTGAAAAGAGACCTCAACTAACTTGCAGTGCGCAACTGGAGCCAGTTAACAGTGACCCCGGAAAGACCCTGAAGAAAGTGGTTGCCAAATGTGATGTTGCTTAGTCATTTTCAAGTCTATCCCAATACGGAAACGATCCAGTTGCTTATTTTGCCTTTAATGCGGATTAGATGTCATACATGAACATGTCAACCATGTCAACCACTTTTTCTTCACAGAAAAAATAAAAGTCAAACAGAAAGGCACAAGCACACTAAACATTTACTCCTTTCACCTTTGTTTTACCAAATTCATAATATCAACGTCAGGTTCAGTCGGGGATACATCATCCATGTCGACAGTTAATAAGCAAGGATAACCGCAGTGAAGTAAGAAAATATGATAAAAGCAAAACTTCATCCCATAAATGCACATGCAGCTCTATGAATTCTTTATTGCAAAGAGAAACTTCAAGGACTAAGAGCAAACTCAAACACATTCCTGTTCCACTAAAATTCCTAAAATACTCATGCTTATGATAGTTTTAAAAATTCTTACTCTAGTTATGCAATTGCATTTAGTTGCACATCCACAAGAGGCAGAGCGCAATTAATGGAATATAATTCATGCAACCTTCTTTTCGCTGCATCTTGCGCTTTTCGCATGAAATAGTAAATCTGATGCTTTTCAGCAACACGACCCACGAGTGTTACATGAATCTTGCCTTCGAGAGATGACCACATAAAGGTACGAGTAGAGTGTTCCCCAAAGGAAAACACAAGCAAAGTTCAAGGATTATGTTGTAACATTTAGCGTAATTAAAGTTGCTCAAGTTGTTTGTTACCTTTTAGGGCTTTGGCACTGTGTAACTTTTGGTGGTTTAGCTGTAATTGCTGTAATTGGCGGTGTAACACTTTAAGACTTATACGAGTAAGTAATGGTTGTAGTGATTTTCTGTTTATCTTTGCATAATGGGGTGCGAGGGTGCTGGGTGTCGCATGACTGCACAACAATATTTGTTTACTTTACCTCCTCTTGGTGGCCACCATGTATTAGTGTCGTCTCACCGGACTTGACTTGTAAAACTTATACAAAAGTGCTGGTATTGAGCAGCAGAAAATGTTACATTAGAAATGACTAAACCTCATAAGGAGGAGGTTCGGCGGACCAATTCACTGCCAGCATTTTAGATATTCCTTATATGGGTTGCTTCAACGTATTTGGAGCTCAGTGTGGGTTAGCAGCACACATATATTCCCGGAGCGAGTAGCTGGAATCCTTCCCCTTTTGCCGGATTGTTCCCAGAAAAACCTGATTCTTCAGGTTTGGGATTGTGCATGTAGCTTACTACCCGGCCACGCAAAGCTCTACTACTCGTATTTCCAGACAACCAATAGCCTCGGATATGGACGGATCTACTGTTGTTGTCCCTGCAAAACAGCATGCGGTTGCAAAACAACCAGCGGAGGCCATATACTACTACAAGGTCTTCCAATGTAGACTTCCGAACTTTGACAGTGGATAGCGGCCATATTGTTGAAGCTACATCTGTCAAATTGGCTATCATTTATTCAGTCTGATTTGCTAAATCAGCATTTATCAAAATTGATGTCCTGTTCGGGCAAAGTTCGCAAATATTCGCACTGTGGTGGTTACATTTGAGTCCACTGGTTCAGTAAATGATAAACCAACACCCATACGTCGACGAAATCCAAGATCTGCCGAAAACATCGCCGCTGTCCGTGAGAGCGTGCAGGAGAATCCGAGGCAGAATTTGGCCTTTCGCAGACCACAGCTTGGCGAATTTTGCATCGTGTCTTCATCCTGCACCCGTACAAAATTCAACTGACCCACGAGCTGAAGGTAAACGACAATAGACAACGACGTGTGTTCGCTGAATGGGCTCTGGAGCTGTTGGAATCTGACCCTAATTTTCATCGAAATATCATCTTCAGCAATGAGGCCCATTTCTGGATAAATGGGTACGTCAATAAACAAAATTGTCAAATTTGGGACGATACCAATCCACATGAAATCCAAGAGCGTCCAATGCATCACGAAAAAGTCACTGTCTGGTGTGGATTTTGGCCTGGCGGCGTCATCGGTTCATATTTCTTTGAGAACGACGTTGGTCAGGCCATCACCGTTAACGGCGAGCGCTATAGGTCGATGATTACCAACTTCTTTTGGCCTAAATTGGATGATATGGACACTAACGATATGTGGTTTCAACAGGACAGCGCGGCGCTACGTGCTACGTGCTACACAGCCCGCGCCAAATTGGAAATTCTGCACTAGCGATTCGTGGGCATGGTCATCTCACATGGAGATGATGTGAACTGGCAACCGAGGTCGTGCGATTTGACCCCGTTAGACTATTCCTTGTGGGGTTTTCTAAAGTCGCAGGTTTATGCGAACCAACCACAGCGGCCCTCAAAGCCAACATAATCCATGCCATCGGTCAAATTCAGCCTGATCTATGGGCCAGAGTCATGAAAAATTGGACATTTCGTAGGCGGGCCACCCAGAGAAGCCGCGGCGGACATTTGAACGATGTTATATTCCATACAAAATGGCGTCGATAGGCCTTTAAAATGAATAAAAAAATTCGATGATATCTCACACACACGTTGTTTTATTAATTAGGAACCGCTTAATGAAAGACCCTTTACAAAGCAGATATCACAAACATTCACAAAGTGTGGTGGGATGAACGGAAGCTCCGAACTGGTTTTAATTCCAAATGTTATTCGATCGTCCTTTAGCTTTTCTTAAAAAGACATTCGCCACGTCCATGTCGGCGTCAGATTCTAATTTCCAGTACTGTAATCATTTTGAATGTTCTCGGGCTGCTGATTATTTCTATGATGATTCCTTAGTTCCGTTCTAAGAAAGGATATTTTAGATTGTCTATGTTATAGCTGAGCATTTTGGTGTTCTCTTAGATCTTCGAACTTTGAATTCAGTTAGTGGTGATCTCGTGCCGTCCGCGCGCTAAATCCTCAGTCTGTTCATAGCGCTCAGGTGACCGATTATAAATCGGCGACGGATGGTAAAATGGTCAATTTGGTAAGAGGCTACTTACTTTTCAATTGACTAGCAGCTGACTTTTTGGCAGGTGTCATAAATGGTCACATCCATCGCAAGACAATTAGCATTAAAGAATTCGGGGTAACAAGCCATTAAAGTCACCGCCATGAAGTACATACTTGAATACAGCACAAGACTGGACGTAGAAATTATCCTTCTATTTCTCTCCCTCGAGAGCTGAGTCCAGCTGTAATACTGTATAATTGTGACGCATCGTTCTCTGGACCGGAATTTGGACATCAGAATACTAGCCACTCAATTTTGTCAAGACATAACACCCTTCTATGTAATTGTGGAGTGGTGGCCGCTGACGGTCAAATAGGAAGATCAACGCAGAGGCCTTCATCGACTCTATGCCGTAATTGCTTGCCTATCCAAAATGCAACTAAAAATTCCTCGTGATGGTCACTGGCCATGTGCCTGACGGGGACTTGCGCCCGTTTCAGTCGGGCGAAGAGGCAAAACTCTCTAAAAGCAAAGCCCTTTGTGTTTTCATGTATAGCGAATGTCCTTTTGGCAATGCAAACTTTAGATTGACGGAAAATGCGCTTCTTATGCGAGGTGCAAATCCAAAGCCAAGCCTAAAAAGTGGATAAGCAACATCGTACACCTATGAATTATAAAGAAAAATGCAGACAACTGTATATGACCCGTCCCTACAGACCCATTGCACTTATGTCCCTTCTTTCCAAGATCATGGAAACGCTGATAAATCGTTAGCTCATGAAATATCTCGAAACACGACAACTTCTTAATGACCGGCAGAACGGTTTTCGTAGCAACAGGTCCACTGGTGATTTGATTTCATGTCTCACCGAAAAGTGGAACCAAAGTCTACATAAACCAATCTGGCGAAATCAAGGTAGTTGTACTTGACAGAGTTTGGCATCAGACCCTTTTTTCGAAAATGCGTGTTTTTGGGTTCGATGACTCTCTTCTGCAATGGATTAGAAATTACCTTTCGGAACGTTCAATTCAAGTTGTCTTGGATGGTTTCAAGCCTGATGTTAACAAAATAAATGCTGGTGTGCCCCAGGGCTCCATTCTGTCTCCGACACTCTTTTTAATTTTCATCAACGATCTCTTGTCTTCTACTTCTAATCCAATATATTGCTTTGCTGACGACAGTACTCAATGCTTTTCATATTCCTTCCCGGACTCACGCCCCTGCTCTTCGACCGTAGAACGGGAACGGCAGCATTCACTAAATTCTGTTATTAACAGCATAACTAAATGGGGAACCACTATCAGAGTAGCATTTAATGCTTTCAAAACACAATGCTGTCAGTATAATTAAAGCGAAATTTAAACACCCAGCCTTTGTCCATACGAAATATTTCACCCCCTCTAGTCTGGCCTCAATATATAAGGCGTTTATCCGCTCGAAATTGGAGTATAATGCTCACATCTGGTTTGGTGCTCTTAAAACCTCCCCGCACTTAGCGTGCGGTAAAACTCATAGGTGATGACAATATTACTAAAAGTCATTCGACACCCTCGGAACACAGACGTAATGTTTCCTGTCTCACATTGTTTTATCGCCATTTTCACCACCAGTGCTCCACTGAAATTGCCAGTAGCATTCCACCCCTTCTAACTTTTAACCGTAACACCCGTCTAGCTATGAATGCTCATCAATAAACCCTCAAGCCCACTTTCGGACGTACTCTAAAATATCGTGATTCGTTCCTAAGCCGAGCAACTCGCTTATGGAATGCCCTGCCTAGCTCTTTATTTCCTAGTCATTATAACCTTCAAAGATTTAAAACCAACGTTCACCGGCACCTCTCTTTCCATCCTCCCTGATTTTCCTTAGCCCGCAGTGAGTGCAAACATTTTAAGTGTATTAAATCCCGTGAGAGCGCGCAAATTATAAACAAAAAAAAAACAGACATAGAATCGTTTTTAGACCTTAGTAATTCAAGGAGCAACAGCTATACAAGTCATCACGCTACATCGTGCAAATCAGTTCAAACAAGGTAACCTCAATGGGCACTTGGAAATACTAAGGAAAATAGAAGGTACCGTCGTGATCAACTGGACCCGACCAAGAGGTACAGGATCGACTTCCCCACAAAGGAGGAATGGGAGACAAATCCTTATGGCTTAACTATGATTTCAAAGAGTGGTTTACTGATGTACTCTGAAAAATTAGGAGCAGGAGTTGTATGACCTCGAACTCACTTCTCATTTGTGCTATACGGAAGACGGAACAAACTGATTTATTGGAAGCTGTATGCATTCTACTAAGTAAGCGACATGAAAGAGTCGAAATAACTATACTCTCGCAAAGGCAATTGGTACTCAAAGCACTAAAGAGTTACTCGGATATAGTAAATACCCGCCTAGCAAACTCGTCGTACTCACCAGGGCATGAGGGTCACGATGGCAATGAAAATGCGGGCCACAAAAAAATCCTTTAATCGGACTTTGCCCAAGTTTTGGCTGTAGTCATAACGACGCACACAATTAAATACTAGAATGGTCTAGATGGTCTTGATCAGTCAAAGAAATTAGTCCTTCTCCTTGATAGGAACAAATAAGAGTCCTATGCGGACCACTAAGGTGTCGCCGGCTTTGCTACTAATATCTTCACAGATTGGGAATCATTTCCAATAGCAGACAGATTTTGCTGAGGGGTGTATGGAACTGTCCGGTACTGTCGAGGAGCCTCTGAAGGCAATCCAACAGAAAGAGCTGCTTCAATTACACAACTAAGGGAAGAAAGGGGCACAATATACCAATTTGGTCGCAGTGTCCTACCCTCGGATTAACATACAATACAATACCAACACGGAGTTGTCGTTTGCACTCCGGAGAATGTCGAATGATTTTCCGTAACAAACGAGTTCAAGTGTAATTGTTGGAGGCTGATATTCTCGTGCTTTCAACCACCTTACTTTGCTCAGTCCCAAGATTTTCAAATTATGAAATCTCTCTCGATTTGAGGGATTCTAGCATTCAGTGGGCGTTTACTTTGTGATTCAAGATATGTCTCTACATTCCAGAAACCAATCTTAGTCCGGATACCATAGCCAAAAATAGTGGCGTCAGTCCTCATTCGTTGAAGCATTCAACAAATAGAGTTCTAAATTTCACTACCGAGCATAGAAACATTAAGACGTTTCACATTTACATGCCGTATTGCAAAACAACACCAATGGATCCTCATAACCTTTTAATGAGCCCGACCTCAAAACGGACACAAGAACCAGCTTTAGCCGATAGGAACAGCAAAGCACGGCCGACAAAGTGGAACCTGAAAAAGCTGACAAAGCCCGTACCGACAAGCAAGTCGTCAAAGCTAAATCATAAAAAGGAAAAAACCAAAAAGTAAAAAAGACGCAATAAGAAGAATACTCGACCAGATGCAATAGTCGTGGCTGAGAAAGCAGAACTCTCATATACCAAAATAGTGCGCAAAGTTAAGGCCCATCCAAAGCTTGTTACTCTCAGTGGGCAGGTAACAGCGACCTGCTGTTCCAACTGTGAACGAGTCAGGGGATCAATTCGACTAATATAACAACGCTATCGGTGAAACCCTTGGTAACGAAGCAGATATTTGGGCAATAACGCATCGCATTACTCTGGAGATAAAGGACATTGACGTAGCCATAACAATAGAGGATATCTGTGAATCGCTAAAAAGCAATACCAGTTCAATGACATGTGAGATAGTGACTTAATTAGGCTTAGAACTGCTAACGCACACACTCAAATAGCGACAATAAGCCTGCCTGCGAGTAACGCTAAGGTAATGTTAAAATCAGACAGAAAATCGGATGGGTAAACTGTCGTATCCGCGAACGATTGACCCCTGTTTAGTGCTTTAAGTGGCTTGAATTTTGCCACACAGCACTTTACTGCAAAAGCGAGTTAGACCGCACAAAGTAATGCTTGAATTGCGCAGAATATGGCCTCACAACCAAAAACTGCACCAGGGATCACTTTGCTTCCTCTGGGAAAGGGGTAACCCAGATAATGCCAGGCATGTTGCTCGTCGCAATAAATGCCCATTTTTTAAGAAAACTTTGACTAGTCTCAAACCATGAAAATTGCTCAAATCAACCTTAACCACCGCGAAACTCTAAAAGACCTGTTACCCCAAATGGACATGTTGAAAGCAGAAAACCAGCGAATTGGCCCAAACCTTCGGCAGCGCCAATATCAATGACATCCACTTCTACAGCTGCTACGCTTCGCTAAGCCTGTCCTGGGAACAATACCAACAGTCTTTGGATGATATTGTAACGGATGCAGGAGGAAAAAACACGGTAGTAATAGGGGGAGGTTTCAACGCGTGTACCACAGAATGGAGCAGCAGAACGACGGATACTAAACGAAGAACTCTACTGGAGACATTCGCAATACTGGACATACTCGTAGTTCTAATTAAAGAGTTCACCGGGTTTATCATAGACATAAGCTTTGTCAGCAGCTTTCTAGCACGTAACACTGCCAGAAGCCCCAAAACGACTGACCAAAATGCAGAGACTCAGCCTTCGATAGAGAAACGTTTGAGAAGGTCATTAGTACTTACCAACTGAGACCTGAGGCCACGGAGAACCTAGTGTTCGGGGCTATTAATTTCTACAAGTCCTGATGGAACGACGAAATAAAATCCTTAAGAGCTATCTGTCTGGCCCTACAGTCAAAGGGAGGCCTGTATTTTAATCAGAATCTGGCTATCTTTAAGCCAGTGAGGAGATTCTTGAAAAGGGCCATTAAGCAAAAACAAGAGCTCCAAAAAGCTGCGGGATGAAGCCGATGTAAATAATTGGGGAATCGCCTACAGCATCGTCATGACAAAGGTTAAAGGACATAGAGCGCCTCAATTAACATGCCCTACAATGCTGGTAAATATTATTAAGAAAGTGTCCTAACACTCTTCACGAAGTCATAGAAACTGCAGATGGGATCTCTTCCATCTGTTACAAAAGATGAATTGCTTCCGTCATGTAAAAAAAAATTGCGTCTGGAAAACTCCAGGCCTCGAGATCGGCCATATTTTCAGAAATAATTTACAACTGTTTTAAAGAAGGGACATTTTTAGATCACTGGAAACTAAAGCGTTTAGTGCTTCTGAACGAAGGATATAAACGTTCATGGGTTCCTTCGCCGTATCACCCCATTTGCTTTCTGGATACCAAAGGAAAAATTGTAGAAAAGGTCATTTACAACAGTCTAATGGCAAAAGTATGTAGAAGAGGGCAGCGCACTGTCAGAATACCAATTTGGGTATTTTTTTTGCACAGCGATCGAGGAACGCCGATGGGTATTTGGCGATTCGCAACAAAGGAGTAGTGTACAAACAAGGTATTTACAATGAATGCTCTTCCTAGAATGGACGTACCAAACTACATCTTCAGGATTATATCCAGCTACTTCAGGAACAGAAAACTATGCTCTGACACCGACGAGGGTGCCAAACACTACAACGTTACAGCTGGTGTAACACGAGGATCTATTCTAGGCCCCTTTTCTGTGGAATATTATGTATGAAGGTGTCGTCAGGCCCCCAAACGTGAAGATAATGGACTTTGCGGACGATGTCGCCATCGGAACCATAGCCAAGCCAAGCATATCCACGAAGTAGAATCAGCAACAAACGAAGCGAACTCCCGAGGCAAAACTAGACACAGCTAGCCTGGATTTAGGAGAACATAAAACAGAAGCAGTTCTTATCATCAGCCGTAAGGCCATTGAAAACACGCATGTACGCCTAGGAGATGAAGTAATGAAATACATTTTGTCGTTTGTAAAGTATATGCATACTAGATTTCTTGTGCTCATTCAAATGTAACTAAAAGCTTTAAATGGCCAGATTGTCCTGCAAAAAATACCATAAGAAGTTAATAACAAAAGTATGGATCTTTACATAAAGGGAGCATTACGTGTTTCGGTGGCACATATCTGCCAAACTATTGGTTACAGCGCCATATGCTCCATACCTTTAGAGCTCCTCTTAGACAGTTTACACAGATTTCTACAGGAATTCACAAGGGACCTCCATCGGCATGTCGAACTGTTTAACCGCACTGAAGCTAATCTATATGATGTTGCAATCACATTAAATAATCTAAATGTAAACCTAAATGATCTTTTCGACTACTTTCACCAGGTGCAACCAGTGTCCTTTGTCATAGACATACCCCAGTTGCCAGCGCCAACGATATCAACTTTCCTAACAAGGCCTGCTTATATAGATAAGTTACCTAGAATCGAAGAAACCTCGACCTCTTACATTCATCAAAATGTTAAAGAGATAGTTAAGGCTACAGGAGATAAGCAGCTTTCTGATTCTAATACAGGAGTGATTGCTATTCGAAAACAGGCCAACATCAAACGGATGTCATTACTTCAGCCACCTACTGCAGCTACTGCTGTAATTTCTGTTCCTAGGTGTGAGGTAAATCGGAACAAAAGCAGTGTTACCATGACATCAGACGGTTTAATATGTTCTTCAATCGAAGGCAAAATACCAGAATCTATTATTCCTGATATGGTTGAGAAGTATTTTGGAATGGATGCGCCATCTTCTGTTTTTTCAAATGCCGCAAAAGTTCTTCAGCAATCCATCGTTCAACCCCCGACTGCTTCCACTTCAACTCAAAACTTATCACATCTGTCGTCTATATTTCGCTCTTCAACAAAAGGTAAAATATCAAGTGATTCTTTTGTGCATAGGACAGATCAAGTTCTTAACAAAAATCATCTCAAAGAGGTTCCTAAAAAACCGGTGACTTTGATCACAACAACCATATAACCATATATAATCAACAATTAAACAAAAATTTAAAATAGGTATACTATTTGGAGCTGAAACGTTGAATGGAACTAGAAATGATAGAGTGTATTACTCGTATTAAAAAGTTTTGTAGAATTTGAAATTTCGAAACATTGACATTTATTTCTCCTTAAAAAGGAATTGCTCATCATTCATTATCTCGAGACGAAAAAAAAAAACCAATTTAGTGTTCAAAACGATGAAAGTAATTATAAATGAAATTCAGGTACCTACAAGTAGTTGCATTTGCGGTGTGAACATTTTACTATCGAAAACGGTCATACCAACACCAACATTTTGCTATCGAAAACGGTCACACCGTAAAACATAAATTCAGCTTCGATTTCATCTTCTCATAGGACAATGATAATCTTGCAATTGGGTACAACTTCTACAGATTCTGCCTAGCATGTACGCATGTTTTTCTATTCATATCGGATCACTTAGACCTGACGATTCCCATGGACCATGAATCATTCTTACAGTAGAAGAAGCCGCGTAAATTTGGCAGGAGAATC
The DNA here is from genome assembly GCA_963966105.1 of Volucella zonaria. Classification (NCBI taxonomy): domain Eukaryota; kingdom Metazoa; phylum Arthropoda; class Insecta; order Diptera; family Syrphidae; genus Volucella; species Volucella zonaria. The sequence goes on along the minus strand of OZ014532.1, from coordinate 106,717,345 downwards.
TAATTATTTATAATCTGAGAAAGTTGGAAGTAAGCCGTGAAACAAAGTTATTGTGGATATTCCTCAAATAAAGCGAAAAAGCTACAATAATCGAAACCAAATCTGTTTACCTCATTGAATTGTTATATTCCAATCTAGTCAACCCCAGCCTACCTTAAACAAACACAATAAAAAAGGAAGGAAACAAGTTTGTACTCTTCAAACGCCGACTTTTCTTCGGGAACCCATCTCTAGAATTATGTTGAAGTCGATCGTTTCCTAAAACCGTATCAATACCTGTTTCATCTTGAACTACCTGCCTTGCGATAACAAGGGCGATCTCAGATTAATTCTATGGCGAGTAGAAAATAGAAGCTGAAGGAATGAAAATCATCGCAATCTCTAATTTGAATTCAAGCATCTTGAAAAAAAACTTTACCGAAGCCTGAAAGGAAGCTGAAAAGGAAATGATAACTAAAATACGCATGTGTCCATTGGAACTAGAATCTAAGACATTTCCCTTAACTCTACCGTTTGAAATTGTTTAAATAATTTGTATTATTTTTTAAATGTTTGTTTAGAAGTAAAATAAAATAAAGTCGAGGCCGGCATTAAAGTAGGTAGGCGTTATGATCTATCACCGGATCCTCGCTGGCGAGATTAATGCCAAACAGTGGAAGACCCAGATGAAGTCGCAGATTATTACTTTCGAAAGTAGTTAGCTCAGTTATACTGCACGCATCTCCAGTATGGGCGGGCGCACTGGGAATAAAAGAATCTTGGAGGAAGATATCGATACTAATTACTTTGAGAACAATCTGCGCGTTTCATTGACAGAATGACCGAAGATATGAGGCGCGTATATACGAGATTACGTTCTTGTCCACCCAATGGATCAATTGGCGAGGTCCATAAGGAGAAAGGGGATATCTCAGCACAAAAGTGGCAGAACTGATGGGATAATATCACCATAGGAAGAGGTACATACCAACCTATCCCCAACATAGAATATTGGGTGAGAAGAAGAGAACAGTTTCTAACAGGCCATGGTGTGTTCAGAAAATATCTGCATTAATTCGGACATGACTCCTCCCCAATGTGTCTATCCTGTTCGGACCAGGAGGACGATGCAATTTTTCACTGCTCATGCTTCAGAAGACTTGGTAGCAACTTTTCACATGCAAGCGTGATTGTTAGCGAAATGACGCCTATAAGACAGAAAAAAATAATGAAGCCTTAGTGTTCGGTGTAAAAGTGGTAGTCGATAACTTCAATGCCAATATCGATATGATAAAAACATCTTTGGTGAATTAGACGACAAGCACAACTTCCGCATGATACAATAAACAACTTTCCCTCACACACCAAATGTCACCATCACACAGTGATAAGAAAAAATAAGTTTCCAGGGTTCTTAAACATACGAGTACATATCTCGAGGATCTCAAAACCCCAACTAACTCGACCGCAAGCTATCGATAAAGGTCACCAATTCATTGGTATAAAGAAACCCCTTTTGCAATAGTGTCTGCTTGCATGCACGAAGTCAGCAACCAAGTATTGGTTTACAAAACCATTTCTAAGAACTGAAATATAAACTCTAAATATCCCATGCCCAGAAAAACCATTTTATGTATTTTAAGATTCATATGGCATATCCTGGAGAAATTAATAGGTAAGCTCCTGCTCTGCATAGTGACACATCACTACGAGTAGGGTTTAAGGCTTCTTGCATCACGAAAACGTGATATCTTCACATCTCAGCAAAACCAAGACAAAACCAATAACTTGCCGATGTAGCTCGGGGATCAGTGTGTGTTTCTTATTTATACACTACTGCAACTGGAAATTTCATTAGCCAAATATCCTGTGACATCATTAGTTTTCATTTGTATATTCGCACATATTGAAGCAGAAAGAGTCCTTAAATCATTAATTCAGAACGACCGTGACTTAACACCATCGACCACTCCCATCCTACTGTCGTTTCTAACAGACACAGTTGTGATCCATTCCCTGGGGCGAAGCATCTACGTCCGAAACTGCATGCTGAATTTAATTTAAAAGTTTCCTTGATAGAATCAACCACGTTCGATTCAACATTCCCCCGAGAATTGTTTTGTTCAACTTTTGTACGTATGTTATGTAGTTTAAACTCGAAATTCTCTCTCTTAATGCAGAATTAGGAAACAAAGGACCTTCTTGCAACTCTTGAGATAGCACCCGTATGGTGACATGACCCCAAACGAATTCCATTTAAACTTTCTTGCTTACACACACAACCTTAAGCAACCAGAATAAGGCAAACGAAGAGCACATGAACATGTTAACTTTTGCAAATAAACAACTAAAATACGAGTACTATAAGAAACTCCTCGACACTGTGTAGGAGTAAATATTATAAATTTGAGGGAAAAAACTAAGTCAAATAAAACGTCCTTAGAATTGTGGACTATTTGGCACTTTACGAGTGAATGTAGATGAAAATTACTTAACATTCGCCTACTGCTCGTACTCGTGCCGGCAGAGAAAACCGAGCTTTTGGCATGTACCAACATTTCGTTGAGCAACTGAGCAATTGCAATTTACTGTGTACGTGTTTTGTTTTTTAATTTCCCGGGATCGTGCAATAGTTATATGTAGGCAGACAATAGATGGGTATGAGGATTGAAGTTAAATAATATGTGGATAACATGACTGAGATATACGAGCAAATATAAATGCATTTCCACCTAAGCATTAAGCAGCAGTCTGACAATCCTCACACTTGAAATAGAATACAAGAGTTCAGTGGATTTGCTTACATCTTACTTTATCTTGCTTTTGATCACATTTTATAGACATGGGCCTCAACCAACACACCTCTCTAACCAGCTCGAACCACAGCTAACTGGATCCAGTTGGGAAAATGAATTAGTTGAAGTCCCTTTCCCACAACGTGCATCACCTTAAGTAAGGGCTTAATACACTGCGTTGCCCTGCTGGAGAACTGGTTTGCATAAGCTAGCCATCTTGATCTCTGTAAATGAAGCCTTCTGATCAGGTCCGTCACTATCAACGTCAACGCAGGCCCGTCCAGAAGCAACGAGAATCATTCACGCAAAGAAGGTAAGAGAGCTTTTATTCACTGTTGAAAGGATCTAACTACATGCCTCTGTGCTGTATAAAAGGGCAGATATTCTTTTTTTTTTATAAAATAGCGGCCGCTCAAGGCATTATGGTACCCTTAAAATGTTTGCACACAGTGCGGGCGAAGGAAAATTAGGGAGAAGAGAAAGATAGGTACCGAGTTACGTTGGTTTTGAATGTCTGAAGGTTATAATGACCAATGAAATAGAGAACGGCTTTGGAACGAATCACGATATTTCAGAGGGTATATTGGTGAGCCATCAAATCGTGACGTGTTACGGTTAAAGATTTGAAGGATCGGAATGCAACTGGCGATTTCGATGGAGCACTGGTGGTGGAAATAGCGATAAAACAAAGTGAAACACGAGACATTTCGTTGGTGTCCGAGGTTGTCAACTGACTGGGCGATATTAGCATCATCTATGAGCCTTATCGCACGATTTTGAAACCTATCTAACAGGTGCTGAGATGTTTTTGGCGCATTTGACCAGATGTGAGCATTGTACTCCAATTTTGGACATTTTGATCGGATGAATGCCTTATATAAGGTCGCGCAAAAGTTGTCACCCGATGTTCTTTGGCTCTAAGTTTTTTTATGAATGAAAAACTTAAGTTCTGCTTTTGGATTAGGTTTTTCTAATGTGTTAAATTTTTTTTCCATTAAAACGGAAAACTGATATAGGCTATGTGGCCGCCCCCACAAACCCCACAAAAAGAAGTCCGGAACGGTTAAATCAGACGATTTTGCCGACCAGTGTAAATTGCAAAAACGAGAGATTAGGCGACCCAGAAATGCAGACCTTAGAATTTCGGGTGTGGCTCGTGCAGTATGCGCCATTGCTCCACCCTGTTGGAACCATATGTTCTCCAGTCCCAACTCATCCAATTTAAGAAGGAGAAAGTCGTTAAGCATGGCTCTGTAGCGCTCGCCGTTGACAGTACTTGTTTGGCCCGCGACATTTTTAAAAAAAATAAGGCCCGATGATGCCCCCAGCGTAAACAGCATACCATGCAGCAACTTTGAGTGGATGTAATGGCTCTTCGTGGGTTATACGAGGATTTTCCATCCGCAGAGATGGAAATGGGCTTCGTCGCTCATGATGATTTTCGATGAAAAGTTGTCTCCCTCGTGGTCGAGATTCAGGATGGCTTGAGCGTAGATAACACGCGCTTGACGGTCAACAATTAACAGCTTATGCATTGTCTACACCTTGTGAGGGAAAATCTTACAGTCTTTCACGAAAATTTTCTGCAAACACCGCTGATTGATGAGCGATTGCATGGCCGATACTCCGGATTCTTCTGCGACATCTTCAACCACAGCTGCGATATTCCCAGCAAGACGGCTACTCTATGGCCGGCCAGTCCTGGCAGCATTTGGGATTGTCCCATACTCTTCTAGGTGAGCGGATAAACGTCGAAGTGTTTGCCCAGTTGGTGTGGGGTGACCGGAAAATCTGCGCCGATGTTCATGCTCCGCCAATATCGCCGACAAATTATTCCGCAAAAGAATCGTAACAATTCGGTATTCCGTGTTCTCTAGGAGTATTGCGATCCATGTCTTATCGAAGTGTATTTTGTATACGAGTATGTTTACTTCACAAATGTCAAAGTAGAATTGACATTTGCGCCATTTGCAAAAATTATAGCAACTTCCGATAGGGTAATGACTTCTGCGCCAGATTAGAAGGGGTGAAATATTTCTTACATCGCTTGAGGAAACCTAGACATTTTGCAGCATTTTCGACGACAGCGAATATGTGGTCATTCGGCCTTAAGTTGTCATTGACACGCATACCGAGAATGCAATGGTTTCTGCTTCGACGATGCAAATGCCCATTCATGGACAAAGGCTGGGTGTTTAAATTTCGCTTCAATTATACTGACAGCATTGTATTTTGGAAGAATTAAATTCTAGACTGTTAGTGGTTCCCCAATTAGTTATGCTGTTAATAACAGAATTTAGTGAATGCTGCCGTTCCCGTTCTACAGTCGAAGAGCAGGGGCGTGAGTCCGCGAACGAATATGAAAAGCAGAGAGTACTGTGGTCAGCAAAGGAATATATTGGATTAGAAGTAGTAGACAAGAGATCATTGATGAAAATTAAAAAGAGTGTCGGAGACAGAACGGAGCCCTGGGGCACACCAGAATTTATTTTGTGAATATCACACTTGAAGACAACTTGAATTAAACGTTCTGAAAGGTAATTTCTAATCCATTGAATAAGTGACTACATGCGAGTAGGTCTGGCAATTGCGGTGTGCATCCACCGTGTCATTTTTGGGTTAAGACACCAGTTCTTACCCAGTAGATTTTTGGTGGTCCTTAGTGAGATCCTGGCTTTTTTCTTTTTTTTTTCTTTTTTTGATATGTGTGTTTCAAGTGAGTTTTTGATTCTGGATAACCCTTAGGGATTTCACTTCACTTGAAAACTTTATGGTTTCACCAAAAAGTGTTGGATCTTTATGTTTGTCCTATTTTTTTCTCTCGGTGAAGGCAACTGTGGTTGACGTTTAGGCCAACCTTCTTGCACCAGTTAGCAACAAATTTGAGTCCCCTCTAGAGGAGTTCCGATATAGTTTCTTCGAATCATCAACGCATCCTCAGACATATGATGGACCATAGCAGGGGATGGAGAACATCACTCTGGGGGGCAACCTTTCGCAGCCGTAATGCGATTTCTGTCACTGCCTAATGTAGCTTTGATATTTCAAGCATGTGTTTTATCCAGCTACATGTAGTGTTATTTAATTTTGGATGCAACTGCATATATGGGTATGCTTGGTGTTGTCTTAAGCTCCTCTGATGCCATGGAAGCACAGATAACCCCAGGCATAACTGGTTTATCAAAAGTGGGGATATTAGCGTAATACCTTTTTGTAGAACAACTGGGAAGATTCTATCGTTACCAGGGGTTCTGAATGAATCAAATGAATTTTATTTTGCATTCATCAAAAATTTCCTTTGACTTTATCCAGCCATCTCTGGTTGGTCGATTGATCTTTCTCTGGAGAGGATTATCAGGAGCAATGGATATGGTGGTGGAATTTGGAAAATGGGTTTCGGCTAAGAGCTGTGGCATCTGCAGACTATTTTCCACACAGTCGCCATTCGGTTTTTTCATAAGTCCGATTCGATTTGTGTGCTCTTTGGATAGAGAGCTGCTTCGAATGGCAGAGAGATCTTGGAAGAACTTTTTCCATGATTTTCTTTTAACTCTTCTAATTTCTCGGTTATACTTTGTGAGTATTTCAAAGTACTCAGGCCATTCTTCATCGTCTTTCGCAATAATAAAATGCTTCCTGGTGTGTATTTTTAATTCCACCATGGAGTAGAGCCGTTGCCTGACTTTTCTTTCTCTGGACAAGCCTAATGATAGGCAGATTTAACTGCAGCGTTGAGACTTCCACAGCCAAGTTCTAGACAGTCAATGACTCCTATGGCCGTGGTCGTAAATTCCAAGAGTTCTATATGTGTCGCAATCTGTATATCTAGAATGGTTGTAAGATACGGAAATTTTGGAGCCTAATAGGATGTCGAAACAAATTTCTCGGTGATCAGATATCGATGTTTGACGTGAAACATGCCGGTTCCTAAGTAGATTTTTTTTTATAAATGGTGTGCCTAGGGTGAGATCAAGGACTTGTTGCCTAATTCCGTTTATAAAGGTAGGTCTACTTCCGTAGTTTAGAATTTCAAGATTATTTTTGCTGAAAAATTTTTGAAGAGGCTCACCCCTTTTGTTGATATTTGAGCTGCCCCACTTTGTATGGGCGTTCGCATCGAAACCAATTATCAGTTGGTACCTCCTTTTGCCACAGTAGCCCATGAGTCAACCGCCACGTAGGTAGAGCATATTACTGCTCTTACCGCCTTCTGTGTGTAGCTCAACTATTGTCGCTGCCATGTCTTTATTTGTGTGCTCTGGAGTTGGAATAGCTGTTATATGCTGGTTTAACATAACTCAAGCCCTAGACCTTTCTTCATTTATGGAATCATTGAGTAACTAACCCAAGAGACCTCTTATCCGGTGTACGGTGAAGGCTACATCTAGGTAATAGTTTGTAAATTTTTGGCTTAATACCGCAGAGGAGGGTTTTGCATGCTGTGGATTAACTTGGATTCACTTTAATCTCATAGTAAAACCTATTGTAGGGATATTTTGGCAGAACTGCCAGCATTTTTAGTTTCTCCAGTGAACTGACAGGTTTCTGTGGTTAGACTTTGAGGACAAGTCTTCTGAAGTCTTTGACATTTGAGGCTCTTCAGTCTCCGGTGTGCTGCTAGTTTGAGATGTAATAGATTCAGCTGGCTATCACCTTTTTATATTAGATTTCATTCTGAGTCTGTGGATTGACGCGTAAAATCGTATCCCTAATCAACCGCTTGAGTGAAGTAGCCAGCATTCAGCTATTGCTGAGGTGCATATGTAGAATCACCGAGGTAATTGAGAAAGCTCTAGAAGAAAGACGGATTTACTCAAGCATATTCCTTGATGTGCCAAGAAATTTGCAATTCAAATACAACAGGTTTGGCCATTACTTACTTAATTACTTACATGGTGCTATAATCAGGGGCGGATCTGGGCCCAAAAAGTAGACCTCCGCCCCTAGTCTGGCACTCCAAGTTGATTGGAGTCATCTTCTACTTGCGTCCCCCACCTAATTCGAGCAGATTGGAATTGAAAACTTTTCGGGCTAAAGCATTGACATTCATTCACTCTATATGTTTTAGCTATCTTAGGGAACTAATGTGCACTTTTTGGATATGTCGTAGAATTCGCCGTATGTGGTCCTCGTCCGAAACTCCTCAAAACCAAAACCATCAATCACTCGAAGATCTTTGCATTCGTTCCTTATCCACCTTCGTTAACGCTTTTGCATCATATGGAAGGACTGCCATAATAAGGGTTTTATGTAGAGTCTACATACGTAGTGTTTTTTTGACAAGGCCTTATTACTCATTTGCCTTCCTAGGCCGAAGGAAAATTGATTGGCAAGAGCAACTCTCCGTTAGATTCTGAGATGCCATTCTCGAGGTATATGTTACATACGAGGTCCCTATCTACCTCAGAGTTATTGATGTCTATTTTGACATTGTTGACAGCAAATACTTCCAATACTTGCAAACGTACCATTGACAGCTCGTTCAGTTCTGCCAATGATGTCAATGTCATCAGCGTGTGCAACTACTAAGTTGGTCTGACTTTTAAAAAATTGTGCTTCTGGTATTGGCTTGCAAGAGTCAAATAATTTTCTCAACTATGACGTTGCATGACAGCGCATTACCTTACCTAAATCATTTTTTGACAATTCTCCACAGTCTGGTGAGTTTGTCAGGGATACAAAGGCTAGAAATGGCTCTGCATAATTCATCTCTATAGATAGTGCCATATGCTTCCTTAAAATCGATAAAGACGTTTCACGTATCGATTTGGACTTGGGTTTTCTTGAGGATCTACCACAGTGTGAATATTTGATCGACTGTGGACTTACCGTGCATGAAATCGCCTACCAGATCGTTGACAAATAGTTTCAGGCGTTCACTCAAGACGACCTATTAGATTTTACGAGTATGTGTGAGTTCAGAAGACTGATGCCTCTATAATTGGTGTAGTTAAGAGGATCTCTTTTGAAGTAGGTTGGACAAATGGTACCAAGGTTCCATTCGCCAGGCATACTTTCTCCAGACCGAATCATGGAAATGATTTATCCGCTGTTTAATAAGTCGGCATTCGCCCGTCTGGTCCAACAGTCTTATTGTACTTAAGCTTGAATATGGCTATCCTCACGTTATCTTGGCCGGATCTCTTGACTCTCACCGCCATGGTTGAATGGTTCATTCTGCCTCACTGCGGAATTTCGGTTGTCCTCGTCGTTTAAAAGCCTACAGAGGTGGATTTTCCATATCCTCGGGAACGACTGTGGCTATACTTAAGTTTCCTGGTTCATCTCTAGAGGCCTTTACTCGGGTTTTGTTGGCACGTATTTTTACTTTTTGATAAAACTTCCGAACGCTGTTATTTTTCTCGATCGCACTCTTATCAGGCTCTTCCCTCATGTTCTTCCCTCTTCTTTTGCTCGTACAGCTCGCAGGCTGCTCCCGTTCTTCTATGCAGTGCCGCTTCGTGGGCGAGTTGTTCGTCTACGCGTGCTTGTCTGCAGTCTTCAATAAATCATAAGGTTTCTGAAGGCGGTCAGGTGAAACCCATCTCATCAATTGCGGACTTTCTAATGGCTTCTTTGCATTGATTCCACTACTGGTTTCCAGCATTTGATATTGGTTGCATAGCATATGTCGAGGAGATGAGGGATACCCGATCGGCAAAGACTCTAGCAGTTTATTGCGATTGAAGCAATTCAACGTCAAATCAGCTCACATTATGCCTTCGTTGTTGTGGTGTCGGAGATATCCGTAGACGTCCCTTGGCTACAATCATGTAGTAGATCAGGTCATTCGGACACATACATTCAATAGTAATGGAGGAGTGCCTAGCGTCGATCGCAACACGATCAATTTGGTTGACAATTGGACGATCAGCTAAAAGCCTGTTTCTCTGTGGATATTAAGGAGGAGAATTCATGTTCTAGCTATATAGGGCATAAGCCATTCCTTCCTATTTTGGCGTTAAAATCACTTAGGACGGTTTTAGCGTTTAGCGATTAGAGCCTCGATGCATATTGTAAATCTTCCCCTTACAAGAAATCCATACGCGCAAATGAACGCTATTTGTTTTCTCTTTAGCAATAGCCGTAGTATAGGGCACAGTTCTTTATTCTTCTTTTGACTGGGTGGGATGATATCTACTTTTTAGCAGCCGAGGACCTCTGCTAGTCGTTCGGTCTGTTCTAGGTTCGAACATTACATTTGAACGTCGAGGTAATTTTTTCGTTTTGTAGGGTTGTCAACAGTAGATCCGTCCTTTTCCGAGGCTTTTTATTACTTCGTAAAACTGAGCTTTTTACGTGGATGGATAGATAATTCCACGCAAAAACCCGACCTGGAGAGCCATTAGAATGTTTGCCAACAACTGATAATTATGCAACTCGAAATAAAATGATAAAACAATTTCAACAAACAGCCATCATTTACAATGATAGTCCAGCTGTCTGCTCTTTGGACAAGGCCAATCTGCTTGCTGCACACTTTGCGGCCAACTCAACACTCCCAGATTGTGCTTTGTCTCCGCCTACAGTTGAGTGCGTCGAATCTTCAATGAGACAAATCCACTTTCGCAGTCATGTAGTAGCAAGAGTTCTTAAGGATCTTGATATGCTTAAACCCGCTCGTCCAGATGGTATATCTCCCTTCCTTCTGAGGAGGTGTTCTTCCTCACTGGGAAAACCATTGCGTAAGCTTTTTCATCAATCCTACTCTGCGCTGCGAAAAGGCTAGGTTTCCTCGAGCGATGTAAGAAATATTTCACCCTCTCTGATCTGGTCTCAATATATGGTATAAGGCGTTTATCCGCCCGAAATTGGAGTCGGTCTGGTGCGCCCAAAACATCTCTGCACCTACTAAATGGGATCCTAAACAGTGCGATAAAACTCGTAGGTGATACTAATATCACTCAAACAATGGACACCCTCGAACATCGACGTAATGTTTTGTGTCTCACTCTGTTTTATCACTATTTCCACCAACAGTGCCCATAGAAATCGCCAGTAGCATTCCGCCCATTCAAACCTTTAACCGTAACACCAGTCTCGCTATGAATGCTCATCAGTATACCCTAAAACCCAGATTCGGATGGACTCTAAAATATCGTGATTCGATCCTAAGCCGTACAACTCGCTTATGGAATGCCCTGCCTAACTCTTTATTTCCTAGTCTTTATAACCTTCAAACATTTAAAACCAATGTTCACCGGTGCCTCTCTTTCTATCCTTCCTGATTTTCCTTCGCCCGCGCTGTGCGCAAGCATTTTAAGGTTGCCTAAGTCCCTTAAGCGCGCGCATATGATAAAAAAAAAAACTCATGACAGCATGAAAACTTCGCATTTTAAATACAATTGTCGTCGATATAGTAATACAGACAGAACGTAAGAGATTGCTGGACCTATGTTGAAAGAGCATACTCGTTAATCAAAGTCGTTAATCAAACAGCAGAGCTACTTTACATACCATATTGGGATTGTAAGAATTGGCTAATGATAAGAAAATTAAGTTAATGGATATCAGAATGGTGGATTCCCATTTCCACACTAGAAAAACCAACAACGCATTGCTCAGAAATACATAATCCCCTCCGATACCTGTGAAACCATGAGTAAAAGTTATTATTCGTAATTTTATTGATGATTTCTCGATACTTTTACTTTGTTCGTAAAGGTTGTAGAAGCTACTCAGAATCTGGACGATGATATCACTAAATGTCTTGAACTAATGTGCACTACCAGGAAAAACTCCAGCAGATTGCTAGTCCCAGTGGGAAACGTAGCTACTGCACAAGAAAACAAAACTTCTAAATAAGTCATTTAGGACTAATTTGGGAAAAAACTTGAAAAGCACAAGTAATATTAGAAGCTAGTGCCGATTTCGAAGACGCTTGCCTATAAGGAGTTTTGCCAAACCGGCAAATCATGTTGCTCAAAACTGGGACATTAGCTAGCCCGTAAATACTTTAAAACTAAATAGCGGTTAGACCGCGCCGCAAGGAGAAATTCTTTAGTCATAGACTCAAAATTTACTTCCCGGAAACCTTGGGCTCCCATCACGATAACTACAAGTGAGCTTAATATCGTAATACCACCCACCGTACCTGGTGTCTATCGTCGATTGTGGTGAAGAATTTGCTGCTACGTTCCTTAATCCATTGTTAGTGCCTGATAACTTTAAAGCACAAGCTAGGGTGTTAAAAGTTAAAGATTTTGGAGAGAATGCTTGAATTTTTTGAGCACAAAACTTCTTGCAAATGCATTCTCTGCAAAAGATCTGCTACAGGGCACTTTACACTAGAGTGCGCGTTGAGCTTTTTCATTGACATTGAAGTTACCTTGGAACTTTGGCGGCATGGGCAATTCGGCTAGACAACGAGGCGTACGAGTACATCAATGAACCCTAATCTTGTTGACTGACTCATCTCGTGTGTTGCCGAAGTGCTAAAAGCGCGAGCATCCATTCCTTCAGCAAAGATAAATTTGGTTTCATCTTGAAGAGCAAATATTGTTTGAACTATTGGGCTATACAGCATGAAATCGCCGATTTTATAGTAAAAATTTAAGAGCCAATATTATTTTTCCATAAATTTTTATTCAATCAAAATAGGATCCGTTGGCATCTATGACATTCTTTCAACGTGATACAAGGTCAAATACTACTTTTTCGTAGAAGTGCTGACTTTTTGAGGCAATGAAATCTTCAAAAGGATTTATGACCTCTGCTCGATTCCGGAAGACCTTCTGCCGGCAAAGTGAATCCAGATTGCGGAATGGATGATAATCCTTTGGGGAAATATCAGGAGAGTACGATGGATGCGGAAGAATTTCAAATTCCAACTGCAACAGTTCTTGCACCGTTCCTTGTGAGGTATGGGTTTTAGCATCGTCATGCAAAATTATCGGAGCGTGCCTGTTGACCAGGTTATTTTTCAGCCAATTTGGCATGCAATATGTCGATTTCTTCACAATATTTGATAGCGTTTATCGTTTCTCCTTATTGAAGAAATGAAAAGTGGACTGCTCCTTTCGATGTCCACCAAATAGTCACCATAACCTTTTTTGGGTGAAAATCGGGCTTGAGGGTGTGTTTTGGGTTTTCATCTACATCCAACCAATGTCTAAATCTTTTACGATTATCATACAGTATCCACTTTTCATCACAGATGACTATGCGGTGCAAAAACGGCTCAGTTTGGTTTCTTAATGTAAGCGATGCGCAGATTTCCAGAGGCCGTAGTTTTTGCGTTTCATTTAATTCATAGGGTAGCCACTTATCAAGTTTCTTAACGAGGGAAAAGTGTCGACTTATTGTCATCGGGATACTCCCCTGCTTTGTGCAATCTCCCGCACCGAATTCGTTGGTTTAGGACATCGTCGTCAGCTTTCCACGTATTTCATTTTCGGTGCTGAAATCTCCCGAACGGAACTTTCCAAGCCAACGTCGTATAATGCGTTTGTTTACCGCTACATCGACAAAATCGTCATTAAAGTTTTTCATTGCCAATGACGCAAAAAGTCGCATTTAAAACTCGTAAAGGAAGAGGGTTCGAATTTGAACTGTCGACAGCATGTTAAATAATTTCTAGAATAAAAAATAACGGTACTTGTGAGGAACCCTAAAATTCTCACACGCCAAGTACACGTACCACTTTATTTTATAAAAAAAAGAAAATTTAACATTCTGGCACAGATGTTCACTCGAGAACTTCTTATTTTTGACTGAGCAACAATTCATGTGGTACAACCCAATAAAACTATCGCGTCTAAGACTTTCAAGGGACTGCCGACCTTACGCCAGTATGAACGTGTTTTCGGCAAGCAACTATCCTTACCGCCGAGGAGTGTCTTTTACTCGTACTCACATGACTATGACAAGACTAATACTATCTGTACGTCACTGATGGTTTTGCCAGACTCCAAACAATTTCCGGCATGCCTGGCTCTGCTCTAGACACGCTCTAATATTCATGCTTTGGGCTGGGCACTCAACCCCATCATTTGTCGAAAGACAATTGACCTCTGATGATTGATTGACCTTAAGTGCCGACTGTCATTTGACCCTGATTTTATGGACATCCCATTTGAAGCAGTAATGAATCTGATCCCGGAAGGGAATGTAGTTTGATCTTCTCCAATGGCGCTATTTTGATACGGGATATAACGGTGGCATCTTTATGGAGAATGACAGTTTTAGACCTTACTATTCGATCAGTTCGATGTCCGAACGTTCGGAGCAGCTAACATCATTTCGGACCATTATATTGTTATAAGCAAGATGCTGATGCAGTATCCGTAGAAGCCTAAAGCCAGCGAACCATTGTGAGGAAGCTCAACGTCAAAAGGCTATAATCCCAATCCGGACGAGTTCCTTAAACGATGCTCTGCATCAGACAATCACAAATGCCGCCTCCGATGCACTGGATTTCAAGCCTCTCCAACATGATGTTGAATGCAGTCTAGACAAAAAACGAATGTACAGAGTGGCCTTGCAGATAAGAAGGAAAGAGACTCACAAGCTCAACAAGCACATAAGAAGGGTAGATGATAGGCTCTCTAAAAGAAAACGGAAAAAGCCTTAGAGAGGTGCTACCAGAAGAATAAAGTTCCAATGTTCAGACAAAAAATAAAACGAACATACCGAACTGTTAAGCCCGAATAAAAATCTGCAAGGATAAAAAAGAAAACCTGCCCATAGGCAGAAAATCACATTTCCTTGAAGGTAAGGGTGGAGTTTGTTGCATGGAAATCACACCCCAAAAATCCTCCACTCCCTTATCCTTTTTGTTGTCTGTTTCTTTGGGTTGGTTTTAGTTTTTCCATGTTGGCTCTTACCAGTAAGACAATAAGCTATCGATTTCCTTACCCTCATAAGCTCATGTTGATCTTCATTTTCAGCCTTTAGAAACTTTATGGGCCCGTGAGTTCTGGGTTCAAAACTAAACTTAAGAGGTAAATGTGTGTTTTCTCGTCATGAAGATGGGTTGGTAATTATTTTACCCAACCTAACTTACAACCTAACTTGTCGTTGTGCTCAAGCAGGGCTCATAAAGTCCCAGTGAGTTAAATCGTAAGTACCACCATTGAACTAGAGTCGAGTGCCAATTATCCAAAAATGTTGGTGAAGGAAATGAAATTATTCATCAAAATTTACATCCATTGGTCAACACCTTTTGTATCGACTATTCCTCGTGCAAATTTCTTCGATATAATCAAAAGCAATTCATATGTAAATGGGAAACATCTAAAAAAAAAAAAAAGTTATTCAACATGTTGAAGCTTCATTACCGCTGTCAGGTGTCACGTCATTAAGTATGAATCAAATCACTTTTTCCTTATTTTAAATATACGAGTACCACCAAGTTTGCTACTTCCCAATTTTACTCGTTTACTCCCTTCTTCCCACACTCAGTGAGTCTTTTGAAACATTTGAATCCCCATTTTGAAAATCAAATTGAAAACCCCAGCCGAAACAAGTATTTTTGATTTAATTCGCCTAATTTACACCCTCACCCACGAGTAGAATTGTAAAATTGTCAACCACATCATTATCATCACCCGCAGCCGCAAATCTAAAATTCTCGCATCCAGCATTTCGTCATGTCATCAAAACCACACATGAGACGTGTACATGCGATTCTCACCAAACAAATTTCCCGTGGGGCTTAAAAACCACCTCGCTGTCAACATCGTCAACATAATCAGAGCCATAATCCTGCTTATCATCCCCATCTCGTCCTCGGCATCAACAGGCAACAACCCGCTTTTCATTAGAATTTTAAAATTTATTTATTAATTGAGCAAACTCAAAAACTCAACAGCGATTTGCATCCGAGAGTTGATTCATTTTTTTTTTATCACTTTTGTGTACACAGATTCTAATATACGAGTATGCAGATACGAATACAGCTGTCCAATAACCCTCGGAACTACGTGACGTCAATTGCAAAAACTTTGAGTGAAATTGAAACGGCTTTGCGAATCCTTGATCACACTAAACATGGGAGTACGAGTTAGGGAGTCTAACTATTGAAACCAAAACCCATTTAGAGGGTATCCCAAATGATGAATATACCCTCACACCAACCAAAGAAATCCTTTCAGCGAGAAGAATTCAAAATCTAAATCGATAACAAGTCAAGGACTACGAGTAAGTATTCGTATTTGATAGATTCAAAACTTACCCTGTAAGAATGGTATCAGTTTGCAGAGAAATGCTCCAAATATGAAATGCCTTAGCAGTGTTCCAACCAGTGTAACCGGCATACAAAGGACACCCAGCAGTATATCCGAGATTGCCAGATTGAGCAGAAAGAGATTTGTGATGGTACGCATTCGACGGTTCTGTACAAGTGTTGAGATCACAAGTAAATTACCCACGACCGATAGTAAAAGGATAATGGTGTAGAATGGAATTTGAATTTTTCCGCCACTTAACCACGACATTTTGGCCGCACTAACACCAACACTGACGTTTTGCTCAAAGTCGGCCACCAAAGTGGTGAATTCCACTTCAAAATTGCCTGTTAGATTCATGTAAATCTCCGGGTTTCCACTGTAATCCGGTACAAGGGTAGTATCGTTTAGAAAGTCCTCCGACATGTCTCCGACCGAAATAAATTTGCGAAAATTGAATTTAGCGAACCGAAGTGAAGCCGATATGCCGCACTATGTAAGAGATAACGAGAAATTCGACTACCAACAATATTTGACGAACTTCTACAACCCTTGAGTTCAGATGAAGGACTGAATGTAGCTAACATTAAATGGTGTTTACTTGGTTTCCTGATAAGAAAATTCACCACAATTCCCCACCTATACTATGGTGTGAGATGAGCTTTCCTTTCGGAATAAAGAGGGGCAAACAGTCCTCCGAATGTCAAGCGACATTGTATTGTACAATAGCTCAACAAGTTGCAGAGAACTATAAAATGTCCTTTAGTACTCGTAATCTACGGTCTAGCAAATACACAAACCGATGACGAGGGAATATTTTTTTATAGCAACTTGGTCAGACTGAAAAGGAAATTTTAAGGGAAAAATACTGCGAAAGCTTAGTTTGTATCAACATCCCGTATCTTAGGGGAGAATCGTCAAGATGCAGAAATCTTTTCGAATTAATGCCTAACAAGACAGCAGAACCTGAAACCAGACAACGACTCAGACTCTTCCAACAACCGGAGGCGAGTAGCTAGCGCAAGTTCTAAAGATCGACAACCCGACACTTCTCTTCCTCTCAGAGAATCGACAAGATAGGTTCCGTGACTGAAAAAAAACTGAGTGACTCGGATTCGAACGTGCCAATAGTGGAGAAATTAACTCAGAAACACTTGCTTCCCAAAGGTTTCCTAGTAAGATGACGAAAAAAGATCTCAGCACTCTCAACGGACGATACTATACACTGGTACGAAGACATAACAAGACGGTAAAGGTGTAGGATCGTCTGGTATCGCCTAGAGCTCGAGAACTTAATTCGTCTGAACCAAATAACACAGAGAAAATGATGGTGAACCCGAGGGATTAAAAACAGACCATAGCCGCACTGGCTGACAAATACACATCTAAGACCACTCGAAAGGTCCAAGAACTGGACAAGTCGGTTAAGCTGCATCCCGCGTCAACTTCGCGACTATCAGCGAAATGGCAGAGGTCAGGAAATGATACCAAAGGTGGCAGTTCAAAGCGGGAAGAGCCCTCGACTAGTAGCCATCATCGTCGACGTTCAAAACCCCGATGGCAAAATTAAACAGGTGGACTGGCGCAAACTCACGGGCCACATAATAAAGCGCATAATGGACAACGTTGCAACTAGCTACCCGGAGCAACTCGTTGTCTACAGAGCGAGCTGGCAAAATGGATTTAAGGTGGTTGGATGCGACAATGAACTATCTCTCAGGCTTATCAACAAGACCATCGCCTCGTCCCCCTTCTTGCAATTCACGAAGGACCCAAGATCGTGAAACTAGTGCCGATATGAAACCAAGATCTTGCTCTAAAATAGTGTGTATTACTAAACTCTAGAAAGAACTACAACATTGAAGGAAGATCCTAAAGAAAAAGTCGGGCATGTTAAAATACAGGATAGGTTTTCTGAAGGCAAAACTACCCGCTGATGGCATAAGCGTCAAAGAGGCTGCAAGTAGTGCAATTTAGCTTGCACTATTGTAAATTAACAACTTTTGAATTGTTGCACTTCTTTTCCGACGCGAATTGTCGTGACTATAATCCAAAAACGCTGGATTCTTGGAAACAAGGTAGAAGATACAATTAAAATCAGAAGCCGTATTCTGTCCAAAAGAAATCGCTTAATATGATCTTTTCGTTTAGATACAGCGATGGAGATACGGTGTCTACAATCTTAGAGAACAAGATGAAGAATATCATCCTAGTCTCAGTTAAATATGCCACACTGCCGATGACCAACAGCTATTCGTTAACTAGTCATATACGCCGAATCAAGAAAGGCTGCTCTAGTAATCGGTTGCGATGCCTGCGCGCACCACAATCAATGGGGAAGGACAAACATCAACGCCAATGGTGAGTTAATTTTTAAATTTATTATTTCTTTCAAACTTTTTGTATGTAACAGAGAAGAAACTCTCGACTTAATAATCATAAATATGAATGCTCAAACATGTTTACATATGTCAATGACTTGACAGCATCTATTGAAGAATCATTCTTACCTCAGAATCCTCTTCGCTATAGACTATGACCCAACCATACAAAACAGATTCCGAAATCCTAGGAAACACAACTGGAGGGCGTTCTCCATTTAGATAAGCAAAAGACATGGAACCACCAGCAAAGGTGTACCTTCATGAACGTTTTTCCATTGACTCTGTCGTAAACCATGTAACTTAAAATCTAAGGAAAGCACTAAGCACTAAAAACTGTCCCAGATCTAGTTATCGCAAGCCCGCCAAACCCCCTTATTGGACAAGCGAACTAAGAAGACACAGTTCGGAGGTCAGAAAACTTCTTAGAGAAGCCAGAAGTGTGGAGGATTGGACCAAATATAAGTCCGAAGTCGATTCCTATAGAAACAATCTATGTTAAGGAGAGTCCGATCCAAAGATTCAATCGCCTCGGTATATTTGAAAGACTCCAATGAAGTCTGGACACTATTACGTAAGCCCTGAATGCATTCGCAAAATGGGCAACACAAAACGGATCAGGGATATGAGAGTAGTCCCCGAAGTACCCGACCTAAAAAAGAAAACACAAAAAAATTGGGGAACAATATGTTTATTTCTCTACGTAGTTCAAAACCCTTTTCCCTAGCTTCGGTACCCTGTTTTTAGGGAGAATCGTCGAGCTCCTTAAAACAGCCATCAACCGCAGAATACAGCTCTTTACTGTTGGCAAATCTTTTACCACCGAGCCATTTTTTCAAATTCGGAAATAGAAAATAACCCGAAGGGGCTAAACCTCATTGATTTTGGCTATCGCGATGCCGTATGAGTGAACTGGTGCATTGTCTTGATGAAACAAAACTTTTTTCTTCGCCAAATGCGGCCGTTTTTTCTTGATTTCATCTTTCAAACGCTGGAATAAATTCGCGTAATACACGCCCTTGAATGTTTTCCTTTCTGAAGATAATCAATGAAAATTATCCCACGCGCATCTCAAAAAACTGACGCCAGGATCTTGCCTGCAGATGGAACTGTTTTCACAATCTTTGGAGCCAATTCTCCCCTTTAAGTCCATTGCTTTGACTGTTCCTTCGTCTCGGGTGTGAAGTGATGGACCCATGTTTCATCCATGGTTATGAATCGACGGAAAAACTCGGCTTTATTGCTGTGAACCTTCGCCAAACACTCGATTGAAACATCCGCAGAACACTGTTTTTGTTCTATTGTGAGTAATTGCGCAACCATCTTGTGCACAGTTTTTTCATGTCCAATTTTTCAGTCAACATGCCATGAACAGCGCTTACCTACCAATCGACGGCCATCCAATACCATTTTGTGGATATTTTTCAACTATTCTGGTTAAGTCAGCTCATTTGGTCGACCACTGCGCTGTTCGCTTTGGTAACTCGTACGTCCTCGCTTAAAGTCTGTCACCCAATATTTTATTGTTATAAACGAAGGAGCAGACTCCCCGAGCAGATTGAGGCCTTTCACATAATGATGACCAATTTTTTTCATATTTAAAAATTCATTGAGAGCGTTTGATGGCTGCAGAACAAATACTAAGCAACATAGCGCCGTTAAACCTCAAATTTATATGGTTGGTACTTCCTACAATTGTCATTATTTTTAAACAACAACCGCCATCTATACGTCAGGTCGGGCACTTTTGGGACTACCTGGTAAATCCATCAAGAACCGAACCGAACCAAAGAAAACTAGAAAAGTGTTAGGGTACAACTTTCATATCTGGAAATCATCCCAAATGGAAGCGTAACCTCGAAGAAAGAACCAAAAACGCATTTGAAGCATTCTGCACCTTTGATAGCCATTGGGGACTAATACCATGTATAATACAGTGGATCTACATGCAAATATTCGGACCCATTCTTATCTATGGTGCGCTGGTTTAGTGGAAAGACGTGCGGAAAAGACTAGTTATCTCAAAGTACTTACACTTGTTCAAAGACTAGTGTGCATTGCAGTGACAGGAGCGTTAAGGTTTACTCCTCACTTGAGATAATGCTCAACATCCTTTCTATAGACGAATCAGGAATATGGACGCACCGCAATTTAGGACACGAGTCTACAATATAGGAGTACGAACGATCAAAACTGACGAAGTGTAGTGAAATACTTCGTGTGCAGCGTGAGCTTTGATAGGAGTTTCTTCACATCAGTTCTTAACAGACATGACCCCTGCACTGACGGCTTCAAAATAGAGAAAAGTACTGTAGTTGGAGCCTACTGTGAAATGCTATAGATCCAGGACTCCTTTAAAATTCTGGAAGTATGTAGTTTTTTTCAGGCAGAAATATTTGCCATTCCTAATGCTTCACATGCTGTGCTACTCATGGAACTTGATTCTCAGAGATTTCTATCTTTGTGGACCGTCAAGCTGCCATAAAAGCTTCGGCAAGCGAACCACCAAATCAATAGAGGTACAAAAATGTTATCAAACCCTAATTAGAATCTGCGAATCTCACTGAGCGAACACCTGCAGGGTGCATGTACTTGCACACAAAAGTAAAAAGGAATGGGAGAGCGGATGAGCTAGGAAGCCAGGGTGCCTCTCTGCACAGCAGTAACACACACAACGACATAAATACGAGGGTTTTCTGAAAAGTTTCCGATCGCAACGAAAAGATAGCGGCACTCGTCAATAAAAGCTAGTGAATACTATACAGGGTGAGTTTTTTTAACTAGAGACATCCAAATTACTCGAAAAATACGCGATATCGCGAAAAATGTTTCAGACAAAAGTCACAAGGTTCTGAAGGGGACATAAGATGGTGACCACGAGTTTGACCTTGCGCCCCATTTTCAAGGACAAACGAAGGTCACTTTTGATTTTTCAAATGATAATTCCTGATTTTCATTGCTCAGTCGCATTGCTCGTAGGCTTGTCATTTGTTTTTACATACTGCGTTTAGCATAACCCAGAAACAACGACGTGGACGTGGCAGGTCCCCTTGCCTCCCACTGTTGAATCATTGAATTCTTCCCATTTCGACGTTTATTTCCCGAGACTATTTCAACAAATGCTCGAAAATGTGACCATTCACTTCAATACACTTGTCTATCCGCGCACTAAATGAACTAACAGAAGTGAGAAGTATTTCTGGCGTAATCTTCCGGAAAGCTTCAGTTATTCGTCTCTTCATGATCTCACATGTTGTTGGCTTTTTTCTGTAAACCTCACTTGTTAAGTAGCCCCACAAGAAGAAATCAAGTGACGTAAGATCAGGTGATCTAACAGGCCATTGCCTCGGACTCCTTCGTCCGATCCATAGTTGATGGTAAACATTGTTTAATACGCCCCGGGCTACTTGGGAATAATGGGCTGGACAACCATCATGTTGAAACCACATTGTTTGTCGCAACGGACGCGCAGTTTTTAGTTGACAGTCGTTTGAGTGAGTCGATGTGAGTGTTTTTTTGTGAAAATGGAAAAAATTGAGTATCGAGCTGTTATTAAATTCTTGTTTTTGAAAGGCAATATGCCTACGCAAATCAAAAATGAGTTGGACTCTGCACCATCATTTACCACAGTGAAATTTTGGGCAGCTGAATTTAAACGTGGCCGTAAGAGCTTGGGAGATGATGAACGTTCGGGACCGGGACGTCCAAAAACTGCAACCACTGACGATAACATTGCTAAAGTTCACAAATGGTGTTAGACGACCGCCGAATTAAAGTGAGAGAGATAGTAGAGGTTATGAAAATGTCCAAAGAACGCGTTTGTTACATTTTAAATCCAGATTTAGGCATGAAAAAGCTGTCCGCACGTTGGGTGCCGCGTTTGCTTACGCTAGACCAAAAAACGTGTTCAAATGAACATTTCAAACGCTCTGTTGGCGCAGTTTAGGCGCAATAAATCAGAGTTTTGGCGCCGATTAATTACTGTAGATGAAACTCGGATACACCATTATACGCCCGAAACAAAAATTCAGTCAAAACAGTGGACTGCAAAGGGCGAGCCGGCTCAAAAGAAGCAAAAACTGTTTTCTCGGCTGGGAAAGTGATGACGACTGTTTTTTGGGATAGTAACCTGTAAACCATTACAGGAGCACACTACGCTCAATTACTTGCCAAGCTGAAGGCAGAAATTGCGGAAAGACGGCCACATTTGCAGAAAAAGAAAATCCTGTTTCATCAAGACAAAGCGCCGTCTCACAACTCAGCGATTGACATGGCGAAAATCCATGAATTACTGTTTTAACCGCTTGACCATCCGCCTTATTCACCAGATTTAGCCCCAAGCGACTTCTTTTTGTTCACTCATCTAAAAACTGCGCTCGGAGGACAGAGATTTTCGTCAAATGAGGAGGCAATCACTTGCGTGAACAATTATTTTGCAGAG
Source organism: Volucella zonaria (assembly GCA_963966105.1). Taxonomy (NCBI): domain Eukaryota; kingdom Metazoa; phylum Arthropoda; class Insecta; order Diptera; family Syrphidae; genus Volucella; species Volucella zonaria. The sequence goes on along the minus strand of OZ014532.1, from coordinate 106,694,583 downwards.
AAAAACGCCAAGTACTACTAGATGGAGTGAAAAGTGACCTCCTTGGGAATTAAAAAAAAAAAATTTTTTTAAATGTCTTTTTATATTATTCAATATACACCCGGAATGACTCGGACTGCAACCAACTTCAGACTGCTATAATTTCCAAACCGTTGATGACAGTGAGCTCAAATTTTGACACATGACAGATAATTTTATTATTTACAAGCCTTTTAAACGGTTTGCGTCTCAGTTGTGTTGAACAATTTTTATCCGCGATGGAATTCAAACGTCAGAGTGTGATTGCTTTATATTTGGCTGGAAAACCACAAGTAGCTATCGTTAGAGCCCTCCAGCACCTCACCGTGAATAAATTATTTGTGCCTCGAACCATAGCTCGTTACCGTGATACTGGCAGCGTTGCAAAACGCCATGGAGGTGGTCATAAAAAACCAGCAACATCGGCAGAAATAGTTCGGAAAGTAAAGGCTCGAATTGAGCAAAATCCGCGTCGAAGTGGAAGAAAAATGGCTCGAGAGCTCAACATATCATTGAAACGGATGCAATACATACCGAAAAATGAGCCTGGGCTCAAGCCATTAAAGTTCCAAAAAGCACACGATCTTACACCGCAAAAGAAAAAAGTTAGAGTCGAAACAGCGAAGGAGTTGCTACGCTTGCACGAAAGTGGTGAGTTGCCGAATTTGTTTTTTTCCGATGAGTCGCCATTTATTATCGAGCAATATGTCAACAAACAAAATGACCGAGTTTACTTGCCAGAGAGGTCCTTCGAAAATTTACACCTTCGGACGGCCACCAAAAAGCAGGCAGCACAGATGGTGATGGTTTGGGCCGCCATAACCGCCGATGGTCGCTCTCCGCTTGTATTTTTGGACCGTGGCGTCAAAATTAATGCGATCGTATACCGTCAAGCAAACAATCGTTTCGGTCGGAGACCGTGGACATTTCAACAAGACTCGGCACCGTCTCACAAAGCGCGCCTCAACCAAGATTGGTTAAAAAACAATGTTCCACGCTTCATTTATTCGACACAATGGATTGCAAATTCCCCGGATGCAAATCCGTTGGATTTCTCTGTCTGGGGTATTTTGAAGGCAAAGGTTGGCACTAAAAAATACCAAAGTTTGGACCACCTCAAACAAGCACTTCGCCGGGAATGAGAATGCAGCGTGCGATGCTTTCTTCGACCGTCTCAAGGCCATTATTCGCGCCAAAGGTGGACATATTGGAAACTACTGACTCAGTTTGAAAATTGATGTATTTTCCAACATTTTTTGCTTTGGCACAATAAAATTTATCAAAAAATAAAAAAATTATAGCATTTTAAAAAGTTGGAGTTCGAGTCATTCACCCTCTAGTCCCCTTTTAGTTTGATACACTTATTCCAGCGATTTTCCAACTTCTTGATTCCGTCCGAAAAGTAATTTTCCCGAAGGTCTGCAAAATACTCCTCCGTGGCGTCGATGATTTCCTCGCGTGAGCTGAATTTTTTATTGATGAGCCATCTTTTGAGGTTTGGGAAGAGATAATAGTCCGAAGGATCCAAATCCAGTTACCAATCGACGCCAAAAGTCCGCCCGATTCCGTATCAGCAAGTCCAAACACTCTTTCGATGTGCTCTCGCCTTCGTGTTTTTGGTCATTCGCGGCACCCAGCGGCAGGATAACTTTTTCATATACAGAATATTGCCCAAAATATGGCGTGTGCTCTCAGTGCTAATCTTTGTGGTAGGTATCTGCTAGCTGGCGCACCTTCACTTTCCGGTCGGCCAACACCATTTCATGTATTTTTTTGACATTGTCTGCGGACTTGATCGGTAGTGGAGTTGCGGCCACCACGAAACTCTCGAAACCAATATTTGACGGTGTAATCTGACGGAGCATTAGCCCCATAATATTTATCCAACTTTTCTTTTGTTTCCTTCGCCGTTTTGCCTCTCAAAAAATAATGTTTCATGAGAACGAAAATCGTTTTTGTCCATACTCAACACGATGACAAACACGTCAGCAACAATCAGCTGTCAAAACAAAACTAAAGACAGTATCGCACTGAAATTCGGCATGTCTGCCTAAATATGAACGGACTTCAAGGCACCATAACCTTTTTTGCAGTAGCAGCGCATTCTGGCGGTCAAGGATGTCACTTTTCACTCCATCAGTATTTGGACGGGTTAGAGAGATGGGAGCATCGCTGGGAGAAGTGTGTAGAGTTACAAGGAGACTATGTAGAAAAATAAAAAAAAATTTGAGAAAAAATGTCTAGTATCATTGTTCGGTCGGAAACTTTTCAGGCAACCCTCGCAATTTCTGTGCCGAAGACTTTTTGGTTTTAGAGAGGGCGTCAATATGTCACCAAGTACATTCTTTCTTGTGTAGAATGTTGTTACAATAAACGCCAAGTACAACAGTGTCTGACCATCGACCAGCGGCCACGAAGAGGATTGATGACCAAAAACGTAAGTGGAAGGAACCCTACGATCAGAAATGTAAGAAGCCAACCAAAACTAGCAGAGATGTCTTAGTTGTCGTCGAATCTGAGTGTCGAAAACTTCATCCAAAATATCGAGGGCTGTATATCGTGTCCGCCGTTCTACCCAATGATAGGTATGTTATTGAAGATGTACCTGATATGCAGAGGAATAGTTAATTCTACCGGTCTGTTTTTGCATCTGATAAAATGAAACCATGGTGACAAATTGACGCGGAAATTGACAGTATTAATGCAGCGGAAACAAGGGGTTTCTCAGAGAGAATGACGGACTGCAAACATGTATGATGTGTGACCGAAGATCCTGACTGACACCGACATAAAGAACCGCGCAGTCATTATTAGAATGTTCACCGCGAGGCATCTTTTAGAAATAAAGAATATTGCTGAAAATAAAGTAAAGTGATTTTCTATTTGTTTCTTGTTTATTACCAAAGTGGTTATCGGCGTGAAATGACATTATTTCCCAGCCCAATCCTAGCAATGGAGGCACCAGCTTCAGCAAAACCTATTATCTTTAACCTTTCTACGGACCTACGGGAGGTCCATAGATTAAAATTTTATACTAACAAAGGACAAACACAAATTTGATTACAAAACATTTATTCTACCTTTGATTTAAGTTTAGGCTTAACAATATACGAATTAATATAGAATTTACTAAACAAAATTATCATCAGGAAATTTTGAATAAAGGCAAACTTTACCAAGTTCCAGGGATACCCGCAATCCTCTCCATGTATAATAGGATACCCCAAGGCAAAGAATAAAAATACAAACTGACCTATTTGCAGCAAGGTTATGTACTTCTTCCACCATATTGTGTTCTTATCATCTACCCGAATGCTAGATAGTAAATAATAGAAATACATAATAACATGAACACCGCTATTCACTAATCCAATGAGGGCTAAATGACTATTGGATTGATATCGAAAGATTGTGAAGGGAAACATGGCCATCAGAATGTGATGATAGAAATGCAGGAAAGTCACTTGATTGTAACGTTTTCGAAGAACAAATAATACAGTGTCCAGTAAATCGATAACCCTTAATAAACAGTACTGATAGTTAAGATCAAGATGGAGATTAACAGCTTCCGGACGTGTCTCATTCAATTGTAAGCACTTTCCTTTCCATTGTCTGTCGGTTATGTATAGCTTAACTCCCTGAAAAGTGGTAAAACGGAGAACATATTGAATGTGTTTGGCACAAGATTACAAGTATTTTCAAAATGTACGCGTACCTGTAAGCATAAATAGGAATTGAAAACGATCTGGAATATATTGTAGGTGATAAGGACCCATTTCAATTCGAATCCTTTGCGGTTTTTCATCAGCGCTGGTCCGATTTTTTTCACAAATAGTACGTACACTGCTACGATTGCGTAGATCAATGAAGGTTTCTCCACGAGTAGCCATCTCGATGACGACCTCGGGTCTGTAAAAAACAAACATGTTTAAAATATGAGAATATTAAGCTTTTATTCATCAGTGCATATATGTATATGCAACAGCAGGACGTGTTTATGCTCGTATCTATACGTTCACAAGCCTTGAAGAACAATGATTGTACGAGTAGGAAACTATCTCTAATCAATGACCATTACGATCTCTGTTGCACATCCAGGCTCTTTTGGTAAAATTTATCATATTTTCTCGCATTTGTGGTTCCATTGCATCGAAAACAACACGAAAGTTGGATTGAGTGATTCAATTGATAGGAGAACATTAGCAGTATTGTGTTTAAAAAAAGCAAGTTGCACAGTGTTTAATCGAATGAACTTACCGGTCAATTATGATCACCATTTTGAGAAACTTTTCTCGCCCAATGTCTTAGCCACTTGTGTGGCACGCAGCGCCAATATCGCCCACATCCAAATCCGCTTTGTGTTCGAAGAAATCAAAACCAATGATGCCTCTTGGTCAATAACCGCACTAAACTATGTTACGGTTGTGGACAGGGAGGCTTTTCGGTAATATTTCTACAGCAATTCTGCTTATTAACAAAGCGTTTAGGATGGAAGTGGGCCACATAGCTCAAAATGATTTTTCTTATTATTTTTATCCAATTCCCACACACAACTATCAAAGTTACGGTCCTGTTAATGGTCAACAATTCAAAGTTCATGCGTTAATTAAGCCTTATAGGCCGTAGGGTCATATCGAAGGCTTTATGCAAAATTCGATGGAGTATTGTTTGGTAATATTCCCAATTCCTGAGATCAATTTTAAGTCGACAAACCTTATTTTTCAACAACACGCTTCGAACTCCAGAAGCAATATTCCCAGTTGTTCTTGGGCGACGAGCACGATTTCGGCACTTCGCATCAAAAACTTGTTCGAACAGCTCAACTTTCTGAAGCAATATTGCTGAGCGCGAAAACGTTTCACGTTGAAGGAGCGAGCTTTCAGATTTTCGAAATGCTTCAGCAAAATTTTCACTATTTTTGAAATGTACAGCCCAGAACAACTTGAATTGAACATTCTAAAGTGCAACCATCTTGTTTTCGCCAGATTGGTGTGGCGACTGTGACTGTGGCTCAACTTTTCGGTGAAGCATGTTGTTACAAAACCATATTGCCATTGAGAAGTTTTCGTGGCTTGAGATATTTTACTGGTGATGGTTACTCAGCGTTGCCATGTCCTTGGAAACAAGGGACGTAAGTATCAGTAGTCTATAAGAGGAGAGACAAATGATGTTTTCTGTCTTTCCATGGCAGTAGGGCTGATGAAAAAGTTCACGGATTTTCCCAGCGTGCACTTGCTCTAGACAAAAGTTTCTGCAACATTTAAACTTGTTTTGATAATCAGACTTCAATTTGTGAAACGAATTAAAGATTAGGTATTGTGTGTAAATTACCAAATACGCTCTACAAGGAGCCAAAGTGTGGCGGCAAATTCCGAACTATCAGACGACGATGGAAATAGTTCTGCCATTGTGACTCCACTATGCGAAATATGTTGCAAAAAAATCTCGGCCTTTACAGAGGTTAAGTCTCTTGTACCCATATATGTATAGCAATGAAACTGCCGTTAGTACACAGCTTATTCCAGCGTGGTAATGGACCTTTCTAAATTGGGATAGACACTGTTCGATCCAAGGATCCTGGTTACAAACAAGTTATGAATTCATAATTAAAAAGAGCAACATCTTCATGGAAAACAAGGCCAAACCTTTCTGTTCTCACACCAAAACTAGAGCTCGACCCGAAAAGTTAGTGCATTGTCGCAATTTATTTCGCAAGGTGAAAGTCCACGAGACATCATTGAATAAAGACAAGCGAATGTTGCTAAACAGTTCCTTCTCGGCCCATAGATAACTCATTTTTAGTCTAAACGACCTTTGGATTGTTGGATGCTGTAGAAATAGGGTAGGTACTGAGAGGTGTCAACTTGGGGATGCCCAGTATTGTAACTGTTTCCTACACATCAATTGTATTTATTTTACCTCCAAGTGGTAACCATCGGGTGCTGGTCGATGTCCATCCGGACTCGATTTGCCAAACTTATAAGCGCGACTGCTGACCAGCAGACAAAAATAGCAGCACTATAAACGGGACAGTTAATAAATTCCCCAGATGGAATCAACAGTGGAATGAAATCCCGGAATAAAACAAATGAGGCCTTATCAGGGCTACCCCGATATTTTTTCAAGCTCAAGCCGGTAAGTATTTGCGAGACTAAGTTAGGTTCTTGGAAAAGAGATGGCGGCGGATGAGCCTTTAATGGATAAAAGAGCGATTTAACCGGAAAATCGTCCCAGAGGTATTTATAATGGAATTGCCCACCCATGAAAAAGAAAGTTAAACTACTAAGCAACAACAAGCCTCGGATACAAACGGATCTACTGTTGAGAGCCCCCGCAAACGAAACAAGGACATCGAAGTTCGGATCTCTACGTGGAATGTTAGGTCTCTGAATAGGACACATGCATCCGAACAAATAGCGGAGGCCCTGGACTGCTGCAAAGCAAATATTACCGCCATCCAAGAAAGGCGAGTTGATGGGCCGGATAAAAAGGGGATGAAAAACTGTAACATCTACGACGGCGATTGTTATCGGCGGCGAAAGCAACGCTTATTTGGATACAGATTCATTGTTAGAGGTAGACTTAGGCAAGAAGTCTTGAGTTTCCGGCATATGAACGAATGCCTCTGAATAATCCGTATTACGGCAAAATTTGCCTTATATGCCCGCACGCCCCCACAGAGGAGAAAAATGGCGAGACGAGAGATAACTTTTATGAGCTCTTGGACAAAATCTACGAGCAGTACCCTAGCTATGACATTAAAATTGTCCTCGTTGGTTGCTGCTTTTTAATTCAGTGTAGCATACAAGCAGCACATTAACGAGTCCGGAACAACTTCTTCCGATATACTCAAGATATTCAAGAAGAACAGAAAAACTTAAACCACTGCGCAGCCGCACAGAGAAGGGAGAGGGAGCCATGCAGTGCAGACAATCGACCACTTGACCAACCACTTCAAAGATATATATCTCTATAGTCGTTATGCGTCCCCCCAGTCTACCGTGGACGGTCTACCTCATAGCTAATGTGTGACGGAAACAGCTAATCTCTATTACTGGAGATTTCAACTCCTTAGCTACCAATTGGGATAGCAGTATCACATTCATGAGCAATTCACTGCTGCGCAAATCTAAATAGCGGATGAGCAAAGACTATATTTATAGCTAACACCATTCGCTACTATTTAACGTCGGCGAAGAGGAACGAAGGCAACACTCCGCTTTAATAAATATTGAATACCAGCACCATTATGATCGACAGATATGTGGAAGCCCCTAGCAACAGCGACGTTGTAATCCCTCTAAGGAAATCTGAAGATGTGACTCCCCTTCTGGTAGAACGATGAGATAAAAAGGCTCCGGGTTAATTGTCTCTAATCAAGATGTAGACCCCATAAATTCAGAGGCAGACCAGAGTTCCTGGAACGGCTAACCGCCTTTAAATTGACGGTAAAGAGCTTCACATCCCTTTGTGACGGCGTGGACTCAGACCATTGTAGCAGAGCATACAGAGTAGTGATAAAGAAGCTTTAAGGCATCTAGTCTCCCCAATTAACTTGCCTGGTAGTGCTAACAAAAATAGTAGAACATCCGTTTCCACGAAGACGCACTATTATGCACTTTAACGAGGGAGGAACAGTTCGAAGCATGCTGTCTTGACTACATGTCTACATGCCTTCCCCACACTATTGGAAATCCAACATTTATTGCTACTGGGAAACCTTTGTCACATATGTCTGCTTGAAACTCTAGGAAATGTCCTTCAACACGTCATATACGTCAGAGTGATGATTAGTGACAGGCTGCGACTCAAGACACACATCGATAAGGCCATCGAGAAGATATCGATGATACAGTGGAGCTCTCTCAGATGCTTCATAACATCGATAGCCTAGGTATGCCCGCAGGATTCTGATATCCAGTGTGGCCAGTTCGGTCCTCCTATATATTGCTCTGCTATGACCGGATGCGCGAACGCTGAAAGAGTGTCGTCAATGCACAGGCCCTGCGCAATCAGGGTTAGCAGCCGATTTCGAACAATCTCAGACGAATCAGCGTGTGAATGAAATGTAGAGGATGTACCTTAGATGGTTCTCGAACCAGCAGGATGTCAAAATAGTAAGTGAGGAAGAAAAGACAACACCGGTAGCAATACGGCAAACTAGGTGGGACTGCAGATCACATATCAAATCTACCAAACTCAGAGAATTACATGACCAGATCAGAGGATGACAGGATAGAGATCTACTCATTTATAGTGCGTGTTTTAAATGAGCTACGAAAAGCGGAAACTTTGAGAAGAGCCCCAGAGGCTGCTTCGGAAAATACAGCATAATTGCTCAACAGCGAATCGTGCATGCCAGCAGTATGGACTACTGGTATCCATAAAACGATCAATGTCCATTAGTGAAAACTATAAAAAAGAGGTTAAGACACTTTTTTGCTAATGTCGCACTTCGCGACCGCGAGAAAATGAATATTTTAAGATTGCAAATTCCCGTATAGTTATACCGGCCGCCTAGCTCTACAAAAATTGCCTTCGCAAGGACTTAAAGAATCAAAAGGCAATGTTCACTGACAGTATCCGTGCGTAAAAACTGCGCCTAATACATTGAAAGAGGTTTAAGGTCGAATCAGAGGTAGCGCCTGAGAAAATGTGCGTTCCGGAAGATTGAAATGAAGTTATAACCATCAAGTTACTGAAGATGTTCAATCTGATTTACATGGTGTTCTTCTAGCTGAGGCCAAAATAGGAACAAAGAAGACAAGTATAAAAGAAGTCCCAGACTAAACTATAGATTTCGCCAAGACTATTTTTATTTGCATTCTGGTTGAAAACTATTGTCAAGGCATAATAATCGCCATCTACTCGTATCTCTGCAACTTTTTTAACACAACAAGATGCAATCCAAAGGACCTCATACTCATATCATATGATTTTACTTCAAAAACAGCCTTTTTTATCCGTTTTATGCACAAAACAAACCTTTATTTATACCTAGATACACTATCTACAAAACCACTTCTCCATACCTGGTGTCATATCGAGGAAATGGTCTAAAATATCCGCCATGGTATGTGTACTAATTCCGCGCTTAATTTAACACTTCCGACCCGAAGTCTTGCACTGCACTAGTAGCCCAAGTCACAAAACTATCGTTGCAACCAATTCGAAATGTTTCTAAGCTTGCTTATGACTTATACTTCGATTTCATTTTTCAAACGCATTCAGTATGCAACTGTTTGTTCCTTTTTTTCTTTTTTCTTTTGCTAAAATTAGAAAGTTAAAAGACAAATAAATTATTTGCCTGGTTATAGTCAAACGAATGGATCAAAGTTCGGTCCCAAGTTGTAACGTTTTCAGACTTTTTTCTTTGATAAATTGTGTTTCTAGAACGAAAAATGTATAAATTCGCAAATGCCACATACGAGTATATGTATTGTATTTCTGAACAATTCAAGTTCATTGGTTCCAATTTTCAATTTCTATGCATGCATATTCATATCAGGCTTGTAGGAATATCTTTGGAGTTGCACGTGCCTTTTGAACCCTCATGACGCGAATCAGACGCACACGATTTCTAAATGTGAATTATTAATATTCAATATTTCTGGTATTTACATGTCATATGTATGTAAATCGATTTGATTTGAATGATACTAGCTTCCTAGTTATGCAAGCAGTGCTCTATATTATATCCCCCACTCGATAAGGGGTTATTATCACTTAATTGAAGGACTGTTTCAGCAGGTTTTTGAACTATCTTCACACAGTGTTGCAACCGATACGAATTCATATATCCATACATGACTGCGAAGTATTGTTGTCTGTTCTATGAGTATTCTTCATTCATCAGGTAGTACATTTTCAAATTTGATCAACTCTTAATTTTCTGCCGATAAAATCAGCAGCAGCTGTTTGCATTCAGATTTGTCATTACAGGAAGCCTTATGCCTGAGAAACATATGCAGCAAAACTCGTGCAGCAAAATTAGAGCAATGTTTCCTAGACAAGCGAACACACGTGTTTACTGCAAACCCGATGTAATAGAATTGCTAATTAGTACAATTTAGTACATTTTAAGTAATTTGACGTATTTTTAAAACGGCCGTATGTTTATAGCCGAATTTTGTACACATTTTTTCTACAACAAAATTCAATGCGATTAAATGTCACATTTTAATGCTCGTGTGTCTTATTTGAATGCCTGAAACAGGTGCAGTCTTGATCCCAGTCAGCATGGATTTCTGAAAGGTAGATCAACTACTGCAAACTTAGTTGAATTCGTATCCTTTGCGCCTTCAACCCTAGAAAATGGAAACGAAATCGATGTTGTTGCTACAAATTTTGCTCAGGCCTTCGATAAAATATCACATCAATTGATCCTTTTCAAATTATCTTCCTTCGGTTTTAACCCCATTTTCTTAAAATATAACTTAATTCGTGCGGTTTGCTAAGAGATGGCGTAACTTGTATTATTCCATTGTTATTATTCCATTGGAACATGCGTTGAAAAGCTACTGTCATTGTACGTCATTTCAGTATATGTTATTCATTTGAAGCGTAAACAACAATAATTTTTTTTCACTCAAATATGTCGAACTTTGTGCCTGAAAAAGTGTTTTTGCGGGGAGTTCTTCTTCATTACTTTAATATGAAGACAACTGCTGCCGAAAGTCATCGTATTTTGGTGGAAGTTTATGGTGAACATGCGCTAGCTGAGCGAACGTGCCAAAAGTGGCTTGCACGATTTAAAAGTGGTGATTTTGGCTTGGAAGACGATGAACGTTTGAAGATGAAGAACTAGAAGCATTACTCTATTGAAGATTGTTGTCAAACACAAGAAGAGCTCGCAGAATCTTTCCGTGTCACTCAAGCAGCCATTTCAAAACGTTTAAAAGCAGCTGGTAAATATTCAAAAGCAAGGAAATTGGGTTCCACATGAACTCAAACCGAGAGACGTCGAAAGGCGGTTTTGCATGTCCGAAATGCTGCTGGAACGCCACAAAAGGAAGTCGTTTTTGCATCAGATTGTTACTGGTGATGAAAAATGGATTTTACTACAACCCCAAGCGCAAAAAATCGTATGTGAAACCCGGCCAACCAGCCAAATCAACGGCAAAGCCGAATATCCATGGCGCGAAGGTAATGCTCTGTATTTGGTGGGATCAGATGGGTGTGCTGTATTATGAGCTGCTAAAACCGGGTGAAACCATCAATGGACAACGCTACCGTACACAATTAATCTGTTTGAAGAGAGTAGCGGCCGAAAAACGCGCGGAATATGCGACCAGACACGAGGAAATAATTTTCCATCATGACAACGCTCGGCCCCACGTTGCTATTCCGGTTAAGAACTATTTGGAAAACAGTGGATGGGAAATCTTACCCCACCCGCCTTATAGCCCAGACCTTGCCCCTTCTGACTACAATTTGTTCCAGTCGATGCAGAACGCCCTCACTGAAATACGGTTCACATCAGAGCACAATATCAAAAATTGGCTTGATTCATTCTTGGCTGCCAAGCCGGCACATTGTGGGATGGGATCCACAAATTGCCAGAAAGATGGGAAAAATTCATAACTGCAGATGGGCAATACTTTGAATAATACACGAATTAAGTTGTATCAACCCCGTTTTTAAGCACTTCTGGTATCCCACAAGATAATTGTTCTTGAGAGAATTATTAAACACTGCTCCCTATCCATTTATGCCGACGACACTAAGTACTTCTCCTTCAAGAAGACCTCGATAGGCTTTCCAGTTGGTGTCTAAAAAATTACTTTAAGCTTAATATCTCCAAATGTCAATCTATGGCTTTGTCACGTATGACCAATCAATCTATCTCCTCCTCGACTTTATTTTCTGCATGACCAACCTGTACCCCAGGTTCAATCCCTTCGCGATCTTGCAATATTAAATAGTACGCTAGAGAGTTAAACTTCCGTTTGCATAAGGATTGCCTAATCCTTAAAGCCTACTCATGACTTGATTTTATCAACCGATGGTGTAAAGAATTTTGTAACCCTTATGTGACAAGGTAACATTACATTAACCTTATACGGCACCTTCTCGACCAAGTGTGGCGCCCCTTTCAGCGAGTTCATACATCCCGAATCGAGAACATTCAACGTCGTTTTCTTCGATTTGCTCTTCGAGGACTACCTTGGGATGACCCCTTTATCTTACCTCTCTATCGTGACCGCCTCAACCTTTTTAACCTGAATACCCTCGAAAAACTCAGAGACATAGCTGACATTTAATTCATTCATCGACTGGTCTCTGGTTCTGTGAATTGCGCTGCCCTTTACAATTCTACATATTTCCTTCAATACTAACCCTCGTAATTTACGCTGTCCTCGTTTCGTTTATGTATATTTCAACCCATCGCACCTCTTATGGTTCCAACAAACCAACCCCCCCCCCCATGCTCCGTAAGTTCAACTCAAATGTCTCCGTTTTTGATTTTAAGTTGAGCGCTTCTCCTTTTAAACTTATTCTCCCCCACCATTCGCTTACTTCCTAACTCTTAATTGTTGTTAGTTTGTATGTCCTTGTTTTTAAGTTAGTTTAAGCGTGTATTAAGACAACAACGGATTCAGGCTTATAGACTTCGCTTTGAAGTAAAATATCATCTTAGTAATCAAGGAGACTAAGCAGTCTCCGCAGTGTCTTCCAATTAGAGGTTCTGACTGTCCTCAGGGTGGCTGAGCTAATGCAGATGAGATCGGTATCCGAAAAAGATATCGCTATCTAAAAGGTCTTTCATTAAGCGCTTCCTACCTTTAAATTTGAATAAAACAAAGTGTGTGTGAGATATCATCGAAATTTTTTATTCGTTTGAAAGGCCTATCGATGCCATTATGCATGGAATATAACTTAGTTCAAATGTCCGCCGCGGCTTCTCTGGGTGGCGCGCATGAGAAATGTCCAATTTTCCACGACTCTTGCGCATAAATCAGGCTGACTTTGAGGTCCGCTGTGGTTTTTGGCTTATTCGCATAGACCTGCGACTTCAGAAAACCCCACATGAAGTAGTCTAACGGGGTCAAATCGCACGATCTAGGTGGCCAGTTCACATCATCTAAAGGTGAGATGACCATGCCCTCGAATCGCTCGTGCAGAAATTTCAATGTGGCACCTATTGCCGTCCTGTTGAAACCACATGTCGTTGGTGCACATATCATCCAATTCAGGCCAAAATAAGTTGGTAATCATCGACCTATACCGCTCGCCGTTGAAGGTGATTGCCTGGCCAACGTCGTTCTCAAAGAAATATATACCAATGACGCCTCCAGCCCGAAATCCACACCAAATATGGATTGGTATCGTCCCAAATTCGACAATTTTGTTTGTTGCCGTACCCATTCAACCAGAAATGGGCCTCATCGCTGAAGATAATTTTTCCATGAAAATTAGGGTCAGTTTTTAACTGTTCTAGAGCCCATTCAGCGAACACACGTCGTTGTACGGGTTCAGGACGAAGACACGATGCAAAATTCGCCAAGCTGTGGTCTGCGAAAAGACGACTTCTGCCTCGGATTCTCCTGCACGCTCTCACGGACGCTATGTCCGTCCATGATGATTTAGCAAAACAGACAAGATGATGTCTGTTGATGATTTAGCAAACAACAAGAATATGGCTGCTATCAACTGTCAAAGTTCGGAAGACCCTATTGAAAGACCCTGTACATCAATAGGCTGCAGCATTGAAGGCAACAATGGAACCATCAACATCAACTCTGATACAGTCAGGGGCTGTCGCGCAATATTAAAGGCACTATGCAGTCAGAACCGGGTAAGACTGTGCTGGGTGCCAGAACACTGCGGTATTAAAGGAAATGAACGAGCGGATGAGCCTACACAAAAAGGAAGACTACTTGACAATAGGGAGGTTCCCAACATCAAACCGCCCCTTTGCGTAGTGAGAGGCACTATCGAGGAAAAAATCACAAAGACTGCCAACCTAAGGTGGTCAAGTCTTGAATGACACAGAGTATCCAAGGCTCTCTAGCCGCTTTTTGACCGCAAACGATCTAGGAAGTTAATAAAATTAAATAGGGATAAGCTAAGGACTATTCCTGCGGAAACCCACAAAAAGACTAAAATTGTCAGATACGGATATTTGCAGAATCTGCGGTGATCTGCAAGCTGTTGAGGACATAACACACATACTGTGTGAATGCGAGGCAATATCGCGTAGTCGAGGAAAATTTTTAGGGAAATACCTTTTCAAAAACCTAGAGGAAGTAGATGGCAGGAACTTCAAAAGCCTTCTTGGCTTTTTCAAGGAAATTGGGTATTTCACCAGGGAGATTGTTGAGGTTTTTGCCATTTGAAGACAAATTCAACTGGTTCCACAGGGATTGCGATGGGCCCGTTTTGGTATCTGGTGTCTGGTGTCTGTGTGATGGCATATCCATCATACCCCTGTTTAACCTAACCTAACCTAAGTATGCTTAACATAAGTGACACCACATCCTGCTACGCTTGCTCTGTGAATGTCCGTCCTACGCTGACACCAGGCTTCAGGTACTCGGCGCTGATATGCTGGGTGTTGATATTGTAGGTATCACTGAATCGCTTATTAAGCTTTCGTCGAAAGGCTGAGAAATTTTAGTAAAAGGAACACATAATGGGCTAGTTCGTTGTCTCGGTGCACTGTTACGAAAGAAAAAAAGAGCAGAAAAACGCATCAGTGCCTTCACCATCAGTCTGGTTTGGGGCATGGAAATTGAACCATCTACTAGATTTTTTAGAAGGCTCTCAAATTGCAAATCGACACCCACCTACCCATTCGTAGATCTTAAGGCTACTCGTATCATATGGGTATATCACAGAAAATTGCACGTTTCCATGAGGGAGTATAATGACCAGTTAAAAGAGAAGCTTTGAGGTTCCAAGGCAATTTTTACTATATCACAAACTAAGTTGCTTTAAACCGTTTTCGGCCACTTATCCTAATTTTTCTTAATTTGGTGGTAATTAATTAAATTAAATTTACATACGTATTTAGAGCTTTCATTAACAAACTTCTTTTTTTTCTTATAGCATCACACTCTTATTGTAAATGGAATAAAAGTTTTCACTATGAATCCAAGCATTGTGTATGTGTGTGTATTTTATGAGTTTTTTCCAATAAATGGGTATTTCCTAGGTTATATGCAAAATGCCTAAGCGAAGAGGTAGTACATTTTTGCGATTTACTTCAAAAGCGAAAAAACTGTGTTTATCCTTCCAACAGGGGTCGCTCACGGGAAATTCGAGCATTAGAAACACCAGCGGAAAGATCAACTCGCTTATCTAAAGTAAGAAGCAATACATCCAAGATCTTAGCTGCTGAGTCAACTGAAGCAAGAGAAACCCGTCTGCATAAAATGAGGCATTATGCCTCTACAAGTCGGGCAGCTCAAGCACCGATTATCAGACAAGATCGACAGGATTCTGATGAAGTGCCTGCTTTATGGTCCTTAAGGGTTCGATCTGCTTTGAACTACAACCGTAAGATAAAATATGTTGATGATCCAGTTGCCATATTAGGGACAATGCCAAAAGTTTATGAACACTGCAAAGCTCTAAAATGGAGGCATGAAGCACTTGGAATGTGTTGTTTAGGTGGGAAGGTGAAATTGGACGAAATTACTAGTCCGCCTGAGCCGTTCTATTCTCTAATATCTATGCAGCATACTTCGTCTAAGCAATTCATTCAGTCCATACGGTCTTATAATAACTCTTTTCGAATAACTTCATTTGGTGCTAAGAAAATTGTTGTGCAAGGATTTATGCTAACTTTTAAAGTTCAAGGACAAGTTTACCATTTGGTCGGAAGTCTATTTCCAGTAAATAATTTTCACAAATTCCTTCAAATTTATTTCATATCAGACATGGAAAGTCAAGTAGCTACGAGATGCGATCGACAACCAGGGTTAAATATACAAATCGTATCTGACTTGCAAGAAATGTTACATCAAAATAAGGAATAAGGAATATATATAAAGTCCTTTAAAACTGCAATAGATTCCAATCAAAATTCGGCTCAGCTTCGTTTAGTTATCCACGCAAATATAGTTCCTAGTGAACAGCATCGTGGTAGATTTAATGCGCCTACAACAAATGAGGTTGCAGTAGTATTGACTGGACAAGAATTTGAGAGCAGGGATATTGTATTTCACGGTCGGAGTGAGTTTTTGCGTAGAATTTGTGAAACTCACAGATCTTATGACGCTTTACAGTATTCACTTTTATATTGTAAGGGAGAAAATGGATACTGCATTAGCATTCCTCAAATAAATGCTTTGACAAAAAGTCCTATCGCGAGAAAGACCGTATCTTGCATGAATTTTTATACTTATCGGATGATGGTAAGGGAGAATGCATTCAATGCAATCCACCGTTTCGGACAATTGACAAACCAGTATTGGGTTGACATGTATGCAAAACATTGAAACGGAGAGCGTCTTACCTATATTTAACTTAATCAGAAAAAACTTAGAGCAGAAAGCTATATATCGTATATATCCATTGACACCCCGTTGTAAATACTGATGACTCTGTTCACTTTCCAACAGAATTTTTAAATTTTAAATCAGGACTACCAGGGCATATCATTTTCTTAAAAGTTGGAGTGCCAATAATTTTGTTAAGAAACTTATGTCCCCCATAGCTGTGTAATATAATTTTAGCCACTATTACAACAGGACCAGACACAGGTGATGATGTATTTATTCCAAGAATACCGATGATACCATCGGACGTCTTTTTTCTAAATGGAGTCCTAGTCAGGGTGGTACGATCCTCGGTTGACGGAATGAGTTCAACATCTGGTATTCGTGTGGGCTAATTTATAAGCTCGATTAAGTTGTTTTCTACAGCAGTGATCTCAGCATACCGTCCTCCGGGTGTTGACTATTCAGAATGTCCATCAATCGCAAATTACGTTCACTGAAATCGCCCGTAATAACGATTTCGATATGAGGATGAAGGAATACAATTATTTCTGTGGAGTCAGATAGCGCATCAAACTCTGTAAATAAAATAGGAATTGCATTGTATAGGAATGAAAATCTCAAAGTGTATCAAAGTTTTTTTTTTAATTTATTTTAGTAAGATTTAGCAACTTGTACACATGTGTTCTTAGGCTTCGAAAGTGCTCAAGCCTTAGAAAGACCGTATGAGGGTTCATCTAATTAAAACCTCCTTGTAACAATCTATGCAGGAATATTTTTGAGGCGGCAATCGTGGCCTAGAAATACCAATTGGACAGTTACGCCATCTGGGGTGAGTAATCCAATAATACAATGAAGACACATATAACTCTTTGTTTCACTAATTTAAAATATATTTATTTATTTATTTAAACAATTGAATATTAATAACATGCAGTCATACACAATATATATTTTTTTTATTTATTTTGTTTTCTAAGTGGCATGCAATTAACTTTATACACAGGGTGTTCCGGGAAAAGTCTCGAACATTTTAATACGTAGTTGCTTGACATATTTTGAGAAAAAATTGTGTTAGTAGGAGAGGATCGGAAGGTCGAAATTAGCGACTCTAAGGAAAGTATTTCGTTGCCCTGTTTTGCCGCTTACAGAGTATGGTATCTTTAGAATTCATGTTCTTATACTCTGGCGTCTTTGTATCGTTATTCAAGATCAAAATTTGATTTCATTATTCTCTTTACCAAATACTTCTTCTACGAGCTCCTCGACAAAACCCACGAACAATGCCCAAAATATGACGTGAAAATAGTTCTGGGCGATTTAAGGGTAAAGCTAGGCAAGGAATAATACAGTCGAAAGGAAAGCCTCCACAACATCATCCCCGGAATCGCTTATTTACTTTGAGGCGGGACCTAATGTACCTATACCCAGCGCACGATTTCCCCACATTGAAATATCAATAAAGAGACTTGATGAGTGACCCGTCAACCAACTTGATTATATTGTAATCGATGCAGAACAGAAAACCAGTGTTTTAGATGTCCGAATGTCCCAAACACCAACACTGTCTCACACTATTATATTGTTATGGCCAAGATACCAGCAAAGCTATCCGTAACTAGTCAAAGCTAGCGTAAGGAAGTTTAAAGTTAAATAACTGCATTGGACATGGCCTTTTTCGATTGAATTTTAATTAACCTTTCGAGGAAACTGTGCCTGCTGCATAAACTTTAGAAGACCAGTAGCATCACTGCCAATTGAATTGGATTTCAACCCGCCCCAACAAAGGAATCCTTGGTTTGATGAAGAATGCATTCAGCCAAATCTAGAAAAATTAAGACAGTACAAATGCTTCTCAGAAGACAGAAGAAAGAGCGCGAGTAGCGCTCGTGCCAAAGCTGTAAAGCCCGAATATTAATCTGCAAGCATAAAGGAGCAACCCTCATACTAAAACCACAGTCGGTGCTGAAAATCTGGAAAGATTATTTCTTCAGACTGTTAAATGGTGATGATGAACAACATCCCACTGTCAGCCTTGATGAACCATTCAACCGAAGACACACAATGTTTCCGTCTACCCGATCAAGTTGAAGTCAAGAAGGCAATCAAATGCCGGATCATATGCCTTAACTGCTGTTAAATGCAGCAGGTGTTGATTGGATATGGAACATATATCAATCATCCCCTAAATTTGGGTGGATAGAACCACAGCATTGTATGTCCGACAGGGGAATAAGCCTCGTACCATAGACCAAATTTTCACATTACGGCAGATCGCGGAAAAACCAGGATTTCCAAATCGATACACACCACATCTTCAAAGTCGGATATGACAGCATCTATAGACACGAACAAGACATGCCTAGTTTTGGCCAAGTTTGGCCAAGCTCATTCGACTATGCAGGAAGGTCGGCAACGACAAAATCGTCAGAATGTCAGAAAAAGGCTTAAACAAGGCGATGCGTTGTCATGTGATTTTTTCAACTCATTTTTTGTTTTCATTTGAATAAAAGTGCTGCGACTGCTTATTAAGGCATATAGTGATCATGCTCTATCAGAAGCAGCATGCAAAAGATGGTTTCAACGGTTCAGAGATAACGATTTTGATGTGAGAAATGAAGAACGTGGAAGGCCACCAAAAAAGTTTGAAGACACCGAATTGCAAACAATATTGGATGAAGATAACACTTTGAGTCAGAAACAAATGGCAGAAATGTTAAATGTTGCACAACAAACAATTTCTGACCGTTTAAAAGCTATGGGAAAAATCCAAAAGTCTGGAAAATGGGTGCCACATGAATTGAATGAAAGACAGATGGAAAACCGAAAAACCACTTGTGAAATTTTGAATCAAAGACACGAAAAAAAATCAGTTCACCATCGAATTGTTACTGGCGATGAAAAATGGATTTATTTTCAGAATCCTAAACGGAAAAAATCCGGGACAACCATCAACTTCGTGCTGTGTGTCTAGTGGGACCAGAAAGGTGTGGTGTACCACGAGCTCCTAAAACC
Organism: Volucella zonaria; assembly: GCA_963966105.1. Classification (NCBI taxonomy): domain Eukaryota; kingdom Metazoa; phylum Arthropoda; class Insecta; order Diptera; family Syrphidae; genus Volucella; species Volucella zonaria. The sequence goes on along the minus strand of OZ014532.1, from coordinate 106,675,105 downwards.
TGGTGAAACCATTAACACAGATCGCTACCGACAACAAATGATCAATTTGAACCATGCATTGATCGAAAAACGACCAGAATGGGCTAAGGACTGAAACGAATAAAATCTCTAAATTTTAATACGGGCTATACTTCCAATGCGTAAAAATTGCAATCCCATTTTGTACCCAAATTAGCCTGTATATTCTCTAGTTTCAGTTTGTTATTGATTTTAGTTCGGTGCGGTTTAAAATATTTATAAAATATGAGTCAAGAGGAACGCCGTAAAAAGATCATCGACAAATGGCTCGAAAATACTTCGCATCCAAGCCATTTAATCGCAACAAATTTAAACATAACAAGCAGTACAGTGGATTCTGTTATTAAACGATATTTGGAGATGTTGACAGTTAAGTGAAAACAGAAAAGTGGAGCTAAAAGTGGAGCACATGAAACAAATTTGGACAGGACAATAATGGGTACCATGGTAAAAAAACCGGACTATGTCATCCAGAGATGTTGCTCGGAAATGTAATACCAACCAAACAATCGTACAAAGATCTAAAATACCAAAAGTTACTGAAAAGCAAAAAAAAGTCATAAAAACACGAGTCCGAAAGCTATACGAGTTGATCGGCAACAAGAAAGCCTGCTTGGTTTTGGATGACGAAACTAATGTCAAAGCCGACTTTACTACTCTTCCAGGTGCGCAATTTTACAACTGAGATTCTGCAGCAATCAACAACATCGATTGGGATGGAAAAATTCGGGTCAAAATATCTCGTTTGGCAGGCCATTTGCCAATGTGGACACAGAAGCTCATCGTTTATTACGACGGGAACAATTAACGGAGAAGAGTACATTAACGAGTGCCTAAAAAAACGGTTGATTCCTTTCTTAAACAACCACAAGGGTTCAACATTATTTTGGGCAGATTTAGCTTCAGCTCACTATGCTCATGCGACGTTGAGCTTTCTTGTTGCTAAAAATATCGACTTTGTCCCAAAAGACATGAATCCACCCAATGTTCCGCAGTGCCGTCCCATTGAAAGGTATTGGGCTTTGGTCAAAGCTAAATTGAGGAAAAGTGAGCAGTGTGCAAAGGACGTAAAAGATTTTAGTGCTAAATGGAAAAGAGAGTCCAAAAAGATCACGGATGTAACTGTCACCAACCTTATGAAGGACATTCGAAAGAAGTTGAGGAAAGATGGGAACCCAAATAATTTTTTTTATTTTTTTTAATTGTGAATGAACTTAATACAAACAGGGTTTTAAAGCAAGTAAAAAAAATTTACATGAATTATGAAAATATTTTTTTTTTTATGCTTTGAAGTTTCCAAATTTTATTCATTTCAGTCCTTAGAAGACACGGCAAGGTAATTTTGCTCCACGGCAATGCACCTGCACACAAAGCAAAATTGGTTTAGGATACAACTAAAGCACTTGGCTGGGAGCTGCTACCCCACCCGCCGCATTCACCAGACTTGGCTCCTTCCGACTATCATTTGTTTTCATCGATGGGACATACGACACACATTAGTTGAGCAGCACTTTGAATTCTACGAGGATGTCGAAAATTGGGTGACTTTTTGATTTCAAAAGACGAACAGTTTTATTGGCGTGGAATCCATAAATTGCCTCAAAGATGGGAAAAGTGTGTAGCTAGTTTTTTACTTTCCCATTAAAAATTAGTGTTTTATTTTCACAAAAAAACGCTCACTTCATACCGGTACACCTCCCCTCTAGCAACCAAAAGTACATTATACTAGACACTGATCATCTCAACGCTGTTTTACGGTGCAGAAGCTTGGACACTGGCGAAAGCGGATGAAAATGCTCCCTGTTCTTCAAGAAATTATTGGTCCCATTTGCGTCAATGGAGAATGGAGTAGACGCCAACTACACGGGTTGCACAGCGATGCGTACTTTATCGGAAAGACTTCGACTTCAACCCAGAGAATTGGCACAGTTGAGGATGACCTCATCTTAGGTGGCGCATGCAAGTGAAAAGGCAAGCGTTCTGTTCACAACTGTAGGCAGCTGGCAAAAGGCTCCGCTAGCTAGATAGGCATATTAGCTGAGGCTCTGTTCCACACCGAGCTATAGCGCCATCTTACTTAGAAAGTAAGATTGGAATCATGATGCATTTGCAAAAATGTGAGAGAAATTTGCAGGAGTAGATATTGGAAGAGCTCTTAAAGACGAGTTTCAGACTGAAGTATGACACTAAAGTTAATTTAAAAAATAAAAAAGTAGGCACAGCCTTAATTTATGACTTTTAATTTAACTTGTTCGGAAGAAAAAGCTGAGTCGTATCGTGAGTTAAAAAGGTCTGATGGTTTTTTATTTGTTGACATTAGATACCCATTTTTTGGCTATAAAAAGAAGGCGTTAGTTAGTTATGTTTTAGCTATCGTCATCTTTTAATAAAAGTTAAACGAAGTTTAAATTTTGAATTCTTAAAAAAAAAAACCGAATTTATCTTGGCGCTTAATACAATTTCACTTTTAGACACTTAAAATATACATAAATGCGAGTTCAAGGATACCCCACCTACTACATCAAGAACGTAAATTCCAAAGATGCCATGTCAAAGAAGAACAAGGCAGGGCTTTGCTTGAAGCCGTTGTGTCTCGTTGTGCCTTTTAAAACCTCTCTCGAGCAATTTATTTCTCAAAATATCTGATCCAATCATCGCTTAAAGTTTCCGACACTTTGTTCGGACTACCTGTATACTGCATATGTAACTCTTTTTTATTTATTTATTTATATATATACTTTTTTTTATAATTTTTAACATGATTACTAACAAATAGGTACAAATGTTGGCCTCTCAAGAACTCTGGCATAGAATAAAATTCTGCTATAGAAACAGTCTTCAACAAGGGGAATCTGTATGTTTACATTCCAAAAGGGAAAGAATTCAAAATTTGAATTCGTTAAAAATAAAATAATAATAATAATTAGAAATAAGAAAAATACTAATTAATTACAAAGAGTAGTAAAAATGTACATAAAAACATACATACATACATAATATATATATATATATATAAATATATATATATCTATATATCAATATAAATTAGTATCAAAAATGTGTTTGTTGTAATTGAGTTGTTCTGATTGTATCTGTGAATTTGTAAATATATGTATACTCGTATATGCATTGACTAGAATAGTAAATATATGTAATTGAGATAATTGTTTTTATATTTCAATTTATACTATCTTTCTTTTTCATTTGATTTAAATTTGTTTCCTGTTCCTCTTTCATCAGGTTTTTTTTTATTTTTCTTTTTCTTTTTGATATGAAAGCTTTGATCCTGAATAGATGTGGTAAAAAAATAAAAATGTGTGGAAAATGCAGCAGGATAGGGATGTTATAATTCGTACACTACATTGTCAAGACATTGAAATGGAATACTTTTACTTTTAATTTAATTTTGTTTTAATTTAGAATCATTTCTCCTAATAGATAACCAATTATGCTATAGATTTATTTGAATTTAGATATTATGGAGCGACAGGGTGAACAGTTGCACTGGCAGGTGTTATTCATTTATTTTCAATAATCATTTGGAGTTGTAGAGTAAGACTTCTGGCCAGCTGAAGCACCGACTGAGCATTATGCCGTTCAGCCATTTCTTTACAAAAGACAAAAAACAAAAAAAATAAATTATTTAATATTGAAATAAAAATAATGTTGTTCAAAATTTACCATTAAAAAATTTAATGACATCAGTAAAGTCCATGCTGTTTGAAAGAATTATGTCCCGGTAGGTTTCTAGCAAAGCCAAAGCTAGGAAAAGGACAAAATGTGCACTAGCAACATGTTTTGCCGCCCAAATAACTTCCCATGTTGAGAAGACATCCGCGTAGACCAGCTCGCGTTTAAAATCCAACAAAAACCAGCGATAGCAAAAATAGAAGTGAGTATAGTCTCCGTGTGAATCCATGAGGTCATACATTTCGGAGTCCAGTATTTGAATGAGAGATCTGCAAATAAAAGGGAGACGATGAAGACATTAACATGTAAGTAACGTTTAGGTATCTTTTTATTCTTAATGTTTATTAATTCTACATATTTCTCCCATGTTTCAACATTGCAACTGCGCCACAAGTGGGACTGACTATATTTCAGGACCCTAGAACTATTCCACAGACCACCATGCCTTCTGTCACCTTGTTAATTAGGTCAGAAGTATACTGATATTTTCTGCATTTGAGTGATAAACAGAGTTATTTTTCTTGCCTCTTCTTTGAACTTTAACTGGAATTTGAGCCTCTGTTGAACATGCCAAAACCAACTTATTTGCTCGTCCTGGATTTTGGACAATAGCGGTGTCTTTACGTTAAGGTTTCCGCGAATACGCGTAGCCCTTTTTAGATCACATTTACTCATACTCGTAAAATTCGTAAAATGTTCATTTCCGTCGCTGTCATTTGTGCTTATATTTCTCGTACACCGTCCGGTATTGCGAGCATATGTTGAAACAGATTGAAAGACTGCCGTATATTGTATATATAAGAAATCTATACTAGATGGAGTGAAAAGTGACATCGTTGACCGCCAGAATGCGCTGCTACTGCAAAAAAGGTTATGGTGCCTTTAAGTCCGTTCATATTTAGGCAGTCATGCCAAAATTCAGTGCGATACTGTCTTTAGTTTTGTTTTGACAGCTGATTGTTGTTGACGTGCTTGGCATCATTTTGAGTATGGACAAAAACGATTTTAGTTCTCTCATAAAACATTATTTTTTGAGAGGCAAAACGGCGAAGGAAACAAAACAAAAGTTGGATAAATATTATGGGGCTAATGCTCCGTTTCGTGGTGGCCGCAACTCCACTACCGATCAAGTCCGCAGCGGCAGGCCCTCCGATGCGGTTACAGAGGACAATGTCAAAAAAATACATGAAATTGTGTTGGCTGACCGGAAAGTGAAGGTGCGCCAGCTAGCAGATACCACAAAGATTAATACTGAGAGCACACGCCATATTTTGGGCAATACTCTGCATATGAAAAAGTTATCCTGCCGCTGGGTGCCGCGAATGACCAAAAACACGAAGGCGAGAGCACTTCGAAAGAGTGTTTGGACTTGCTGATGCGGAATCGGGACGTTTGGCGTCGATTGGTAATTAGATTTGGATCCCTCGGACAATTATCTCTTCCCAAACCTCAAAGGCTCATCAATAAAAAATTCAGCTCAGGAAATTCAGGAAATCATCGACGCCACGGAGGAGTATTTTGCAGACCTTCCGGAAAATTACTTTTCGGACGGGATGGAAAATCACTGGAATAAGTGCATCAAACTAAAAGGGGACTATATTGAATAATATAAAAAAAAGCTAGATTTTTTGTCACAAAAACAGCGAAGTTTTCGCGCCAAATAAGCAATCCCACACTGACTCTTTATGTGACATCATTTCCGACATCGCTCTTTTCTTGATGGTTAACAACAGAGCCAAGGTATTGTTCGCACTATTACCAGGAGTTGGGCTTCGCGGCTCAAAAAAACGATAATGCTGATATTCGGTCTTAGTACGACGAATTCTTAATGGAGGGCTGGCCATTGGAAAACACAAACCGCATAATACCACGTTCGGTTCACGTTTCTGAAACATAATCCTTTAGTAGCCAGCACAGGGTTCCTACTTCTCAATATACAGAGTGTCCCCTAATTCGTTGACGATAATTGGGGAAATGATTCCTGGGCATATTCTAAAAAAAAAATCGTTCTACAGTAAGGGTCTATCTCCAATGTTGACATCATTTATCGAGGATTTAAGAAAAGGCTTACTTTGGTGTACCCTGACCCGTATTAACGCAAATTGCTCTGTTAGTTCTAATGGTAAAAACTTCGTGTAGGACTTTGTTTTTAGGAGAAATACTAGCTTTTATAACGGTGTTTAAATAAAGTTGATATCTTATTTGAGACTTTAGATATCGAATTTCTAAACCTGTTCCGTTTTCATTGCCATCGCAAATTTTTGACTTTGAGGTAACTTTTCTCCAGAAAATGCCTAATTAACATAACGTTTTATTATTTTTTTCTAATAAAAGTAATAATAGTAAAACAAAATATCATCATCAAGTTTGCACAAAAACATACAGATTTTATGATACTTGGGAAAACCCGCAGCAGTTAAAATTTATAAATTTGGAGCTTTCAACTCCAAAAGCTATGAATAAAAAATGGTTTTGTGTGGTTTTAGGTAGTTTTTATTTTACGTATATACTAACACAGTTATAAACGGTGAAACACTACATTCTCTTAGTGTATACTCTCAGGATCGTTTTACACAACTGTTGTTTGTTGCTCGACTAAACGCCATCTACCGATCTTGTATCTCACAACAAATGTTCAAACTGTTCGCCTTCAGTGGAAATGCAAGCTCTGTATCTTCTTACAAATGATCTGGTAATAAGACAGGCATATCTTCTGGAGTTGATGTCTTCAACGGCTTCTGCAATTTTTTGTCACAGCTCGTTTAAACTTTCTATCGGCTTAGGATAAACGTTTTCTTTTACTGCTCCCCAGTAAAAAAAATCAAGTGGATTTAAATCAGGTGAACGGGCTGGCCACGAAATTGTACCAGACCGCCCTATCCACCTGTTCCTAATCGAAGAACTCTTGTACTGTGCGAGCCATCTTGTTGATACAACATGCATGCATAAATATTTAGTGGCACGTCTTCCAATAAATTTGGTTGGTGGTTCTCAAAAAAATCTAAATAAACCTCGTCATTCAAATTCTGTGGCAGCTCGAAGGGGCCAATAATTTTACTATTCAAAATTCCCGTCCATGTGTTTACTTTAAAACGGTTCTGTGATCTATCTTCCCGCATCAGATGTGGATTTTCCACGTGCCACTCGTGCAAATTGTGGAGGTTCATGTAACCGTCCCTTTTAAAAGTTGATTCGTCCGACCATAGAATGTTTTCGAAGAATCTCGGATCTTCTCTGAACCTCTGCAACATCGTTTGACAAAATCACACTCTGTCTGGATAATCTCGGGATAGCAGACTTTGGACTCGTTGTACATGGTACGGATTGAGCTGGTTTTTCGTTAGAATTCGGTGTGTTGTACTTTTGCGCACTCATATGCTTTCTTCAATTGCACATACTGAGGTACTAGGTTCTTGTGCGACTGCTTGTAAGACTTCGTCCTCGTAGGGCATGAAGGGTCTTCCCTCACTAACCATTAGATTTGGAAATCGACCGATCGGAGAATGACAGGGGCACATTTACAAACACTCGATGATCTTGATGACGCTGAGCATTTGGGTATCTCTCATGATAAAGTCTGGCTGTAGCACTAGCATTACTCCTGCGTTCCCCATAAATGAAATGCATGTTAGCATATTCCTGAGCAGTGTATCGAGATGGCATGATGGCGTTCACACTACACAATCACGGGATCAACGATCAACACTAGTCCAGAAGACATCCAGGTTCGACAGAAACGGTTAGATAGCAAAACAAAGTCGCAATGCAATGAAGTCCAATAAAGAAAGCCAAAGTTGTAAGCACGAAATCAACACGAATACACGAATAATGCGCTGTAAACGAAGGAGCGTAACGTACTGCAGTATTGCATGATGTGCCTATGCGTCACTGCTTGACAGGGGTGGCATCTCTATCTGTTTCACTCGCACTAGTCAAAATGGCGTGGTTATCGGTCTCAATCACAGCGTCGCTATCTGTCTCGTTCACACTGGGTACTCATTTTAACTTATTAAAAAGAATTAACTATGAATCGGGTTTCTTTAATAAAATAATTTTGTTGTCCTCAATTAAGCGTTAGTCTAGCAACTAGCAAATGTCATACCATTTTGGAATCCAGACTAAATACGCCATCTTTTAAAGTTACTTGCCAAAATGGCACAGTACATTTTTTTGCCAGTGCAGTTAGTTCAAGTTAGGTGATTAATGATTTTCAGATACATGAATGGACAAAAGAGCAATATTTTTGTTTAAACCGATATACGAGTAGTTATGTTTCAATGTTGGACCGTATTTTACAGAACAGTTACTCAGGGTTACGGGACAGCAAAAAAATCGAAGAAAAGTGAAGATTTGCGGTCACAGTACTTGAAAGATCGTCACAGGGTGTCAGATTTCTCAATTTTTTTGAGTGCCAATAATTTTAAAAGTACATGACTTAGATTTTTTTTGAAATTTTGTGATAACCGACACCACTTGACCTATCACCCATTTCTGGCTTCACGTTGATTTTTGGGACACCCAGTATAAAAGGACTTCGCTATACCCTGATCAATCAAGCATCAACCAGATTAATCATATTGCGATAGAATGCAGACGCTACTCCACCATTCTGGGCGTCCGTACTTTCTGAGAAGCCAACATCGACCCAGATCATTACCTTGTTGCAACCATAATACGAATGCGGATGCCACAAGATTGTACCCAGGTACATGCAGCCAAACAAGATGAAGCATGAAAGCTGCTCATGAGCTCTACGAGCAGACAAGAACAAAAGAACACAGGCTTCTCGAAAAGAAAAAGAACGAGCACGGGAAGCGCTCTGCCGTATTATCCGAGTTGTCCCAAATTCCAATACATCAAAAGAGTAAATCTGGCTCGGCAGCAGAAAGTGGAAGTTAAACGTCCACTCGTGCAGGCACAAACACCAGCCGTTACTCCCCAAGTTACCTACGCCCAAATGGCGGCAGGTAGGGGAACGACGGTACAACAAGCGAAGGTAGCTTCTCAGGCCCCAGCGCCTAGAGCACCTGAACCTGTACCTGACATGCTGGCTATCTTGCTCTCTATTCAGGGGCAGATGGCTCAGCTTCAGCGTCAAATACAGGAACAGGCTACGCGGGTAGATTAAATATACGCCCTGCTGCCGGGCCTAACGCACCTCCAGTCGTAATGGGTACGTACATGGCGGAGCAAACCCTGAAGGTCCTTGCAGTGAATGTTAATTCACTGATTAGGTTCGAACGAAGAGCCGCACTGTTTAAGGTGCTTAAAGACCGAGCCCCTGATGTGCTTTTGGTTAGCGAAACTAAGCTTACCAAAAGGCACAAAATGAGACACAGAAGATATAAAATATTACGAAGAAACCGACCCAATTCTATTCAAGGAGGTGGTGTTGCGATCTTTGTAAGAAAGGGACTGGGTTTCAAAAGAGTATGCAGTCGTGTAGTACGTAGGTTTCAGGTGCTGGAAGCATGCATCATGTACATCCCTTTCCGTGGTGGAAAGCGGTTGTACATGGTGTCTGTCTATGCACCTAAGTCTACTCAATCCACCTTATTCATCTCAGAGCTCGAGACACTTTTTCGATTCCTGAGGCTGGAATTGGAAGACAACTATTTTATTATCGGCGGAGATTTCAACGCCAAACATAGTGATTGGGGAAACAATACACCAAACACTAGAGGGAACCTACTATTCAATTGATGGGGTCAGCACAGTGTGATGTATCGACTCGGCCTCAAAGCGACGGATAGTCCATCGTTTCCCAGACACCGGTCCTATTTGGATCTCCTGCTGTTCGACTCACGAATACAACTGACGTGCACTAACCAACAAACTACAAACTGTCTACGAACTTTCGTGTATGACAGTGACCATTGCGGTCTCAGCACCGAAATAACTGTTCCCAACAAAACTGCGGAATTGGAAGAGTTTGTTCAAAGGTATTCCTACAATTATAGTAGAGTGCGTTGGACACACTTCTCAAGAATACTGACTAGAGCACTCTCCTCGAATTCGCTCTACCCACCGTCCAACAGAAATCTGTCAAACGAGGAGATTGACAGATATCTAAGACTAATGGACGAGACAATCAAACGAACTATGGACAAAACGATACCATGGTATCAACATACTGACAACGAAGACTTATTCCGCAACGCAACTAGTGACTCACTGCACCGACATAAAAGCAGACTGCTGTCAAGACTAAAAACCTTGTACAGACAGTTTACTGACAGACATAACCCGGAGATCGTGACATTGAAGTTGTCGATTAAAAACCTCCAGACATTAATAAAGGAAAATTACAGAAATTCGGTAAGTTTGTATTGGAACAATAAAATTCGGGCTGTAAACACCAGCAACCCGAATATGTTCCCGCAAATAAATAAAATATTTCGGAGAAATAATCAGAACGACCTTCCATGTCTTAGAATCGCCCGAACGACGAACAACGAACAAATACTTGTAGCAGCAGGCATTGATCCAAGTAAGGCCGTTGATGATGACAACTTCTTTGTGGTCGAGGATCCGCAGGAGAAGGTAGAGGCTATAGGAGCGACTTTCCAGGAAGTGTACAAGGCGAATGACATCATTGGCCCGAACCACGACCTGGAGAGTCGAGTCCTTGTGCACAATTCCTGCCTTCGAAATGAAATTGCGAATTGGCGATTCGAGAGCTCGGGTTTCACCCAGTTCAGTGACGAGAATATGGCAAATAATGTCATCACCAACGAAAGGGTATTACCACCGTTCATTTCGAAGGAAGAGCTCCAAACGATCTTCGAAATCAGTGGGAACCGATGAAATACCGAACATTGTGCTTCCACATCTCCCACTAGAAGCGGTGGACATTTACACCACCCTGTTTAATAATGCAATGAATAATGCACATTATCCAGCGCATTGGAAAACGGCGGTGGTGCAACCTATCCCCAAAAAGGGAAAGGATATATCCAATCCGGCGAATCTCCGGTCGATAAGTCTCCTTCCGAATATCAGTAAGGTGTTTGAAAAAGTAATCAATAGAGCTCTGTCTAGGTGGGTTGAGGACAAACATATAGTTCCGGATAATCAATTCGGTTTTAAGGCAGGACATGATATCTCACATGCCGCGTCTAAACTGGTGTCCGATATCCAATGGAATAAAGGCAAGAACCAATGTACTGGTGCCTGCCTTGTTGACTTGGAGAAGGCCTTCGACACCGTATGGTTAGAGGGACTCTTCTTCAAGCTGGACAGCTTGGGCATTAGTAAACCACTGCTGTATATTCTTTTTGATATGCTCTCCAGTAGACAGTTCATCGTGAAGAATGGCGATGTGACTTCTGCTGGAACATTTAACATTAAAAACGGTCTGCAACACGGTGCGGTAAATTCGCCGATCCTATTCAACATTTACACAAGTGATCTGATGGGTTCACTTCCCCACAGCATAGCGTACGCAGACGACTTAATTGCGTACAGATCAGGTCCAAAGATTGAGGTCATTAATACACTTTTGCAACGTGACTTCGATAAGATAAGACGATTTTGCGATGACTGGAAGTTGAAAATCAACTTTCAGAAGTCGGAAACCATTCTGTTTAGGACGCCTTTGTCTGGGGCCTCTAGGGATACCAGAAAGAATTGGCGAAAGTTCTCTATCGTCGGACAACATGGACAGCCACTTGCTTGTCGAAATGTAGTTAGATACTCTGGGATCTGGCTAGATCAATATCTGTATTTTAACAAACATATAGATGTTGCTCTGGCCAGAGCCAGAAGTGCTTTTGCCCTTACAAGGAGACTGTTTTATAACAGCCAACTCGATGCGAGGGTGAAGGTGATCTGCTACATGGCCCTTATCAGGCCCATGCTTGTATTTGGATGTCCGGTGTGGTTCAACGTGAGAGCAAGTTTATTGGAAAAGATTCGGGTGTGTGAGAGGGCTTGCCTTAGGACTTGTCTTCGCTTATACAGAACACCAGAGTCTGAGTACATAAAATTCTATCGCAATGAGGTCTTGTACAATAGTGCGAACCTAATAAGAGTGGACAATTTTGTTATTAAGTTGACTCGAAGGCACATTGCAAGAGCATTGACATCGTCGAACAACCTGATCTCTGGGGCTTACTACCCTAATTATATGTATCATGAGAGAGTTCGCTTTGACGGCTATGTTCCTCCAGAAGCGTTCCTCTATCTAGATAGCAAAGGTCTGATCCAGGACAGATTGGCAGGGCCGCTAATCTTCCACATCGCTCGAACAGCTGCGGACAGGCGACTCAACTACGACAGAGACGTCGCACACGGCAGTGCGGAGCGTCTCCGGTTCAGTAGTGCGGTAGGGAGTCGCGACATGAGGGATGTTGCTCAGCAGCACCAACAATTTTGGTGGCTTTTTGAAGGAGAGGATGCTTCGTCGTCGAATTCCTCTAATACTTGATAGCTTCATGTGAAGCAAAGTTGGTCGCCTAATTTTTGTTTTAGCGTTGGCCGGCTTACATAGTTTTAAGTAGGAGTAAGTTAGATTTAAGAAAAAAAAATATATACATAAAAAAAAAAAATTAATAAAAATAAAAAATCCAAAAAAAATAACAACAACATATATGTATATATATATGTATGTACATGTGTGTATATATTAAGTATATATATATTATGTATATATATATGTATATATGTATGTATTAGATGTATGTAAGTAGATTAAGTAGATTAAAATTTATTTGTAGGTAGTTTGTAGGATTTTAGTTTTAAGTTTTATAATAAAATAAAAAGAACAGTCCTGTTACTAAGTTTTTTTTGTACAAAATGTTTTCTTAGTTTTAATTATAATGAATAGAAATAGTATAATATAGTAGTAAGGTACGTCGAAAGACATAATTCAAGTGTTAGGTTTAACTTAGAGCACCCGCATGGGGTCAGTAAGTTAGAATAAGATAATCTTAAGTTAATTATGCTAATTTTTAAGCATTTTTTTGTCTAGCATGTAAGAGTAAATTAAGTACATAAATAAAAATGCATAAAAACTGAACTGAAACTGAACTGCCGTATTATCCGAGTATAAAAGACCATTTATAAACAACCTGATTGGTCCATATCGGTTTCATGCACCGAAAGTCCACCGTCGATCATATATTACGACAAATCTTGGAAATTCAGATCGACACTGACCACCTATTGGTCGACTTCAAAGTCGTATCTGACAGCGTGCATAGCGACGAGTCTTACAACGCCATGTCTAGTTTTGCCATCCTCACAAAACTCATCAGGTTGTGCACTATGGCGAATGCATTAACCGAGACCTTCATTGTTAAGAACAGTCTTAAAAAGGCGACGCGGTGTCAACATTTTAACATCGCCGTAGGATAAATCGTACAAAACTCACTGTTCAACAGAAGAGGCAGATTTATTTTTAAAGTCCGCATAATAACTGGCGTCCGCGTATGACATTAACGTGATTGGACGAACACAGCCAAACAAAGTACTCGTACGTGCTGTAATCTGAAAAAGGCATACGTGCCGGACGGCTTTGCCAGAATGTCACTATTGGCAGTTATAACAGCAATGTACGAGTAGTAAGAGACTCCGTCTACCTTAGCTTTGCAGTGTAAAACAGCAACTACACCAGCGCAGAAATCAGATATTGAATTACTTTTGCCAATCACTATTTCTTTCGTTCGGCAGGCTATTGAGTAACAGAGTCCTCTCTCATAAGGACAAAATGGCTTTATACAAGACCCTTATCGTGCTGGTCCTGCTCTTTGGTGCAGAGGCTTGTCGAAAGCATAGAAAGAAGCACTGCCAATTTCGAGGGAAAGATACTGCCTGTGATTTTCGTGTCGGTTTTATTTACATTTACGGGGAATGGAGAAGGAGATTCAGCGATATTGGTCTAATAAGGCGTCTACGGATGCAACTTCTGAGAAGAGCCATGTTAAGCGAAAGGACACCACCGCTATCGCGCAAAGAATCTTCGATTACAACCCCGGTGAGGAACGGTGCAGCAGAAAACGACCGCATATAGGGTGGCACACACAATTGGAAGGGGGCCTCTACCAACTCAGAATGCAGCACTGGAGGGAGCTGGCTGCAAAAGGATTGAAGATAACTTCATACGCCTTCATACGATACATGCACTAAAGAATAATGAGCCTAACTTACTGTCTTGGGGTACTCAAGCTTTTACTTCGAATTCTCCAGTTAATCTTCCTATCTCCCTACCGCGTATAATTCTTATAAACATCTCAGGTACATTTTGGATCTTAGCGCTGTCTATATGAGATTTCTGGGGCCTCTTTTTAAATGTTCTGTCAAATCGAAATGTTCCCTAGAATCGCTATGCTTCTCCATCATTATCCATAAAGATTCAAACTTGTCATATGTCGATATGCTTCCCACAAATCCACATTGGCTTCGATTGGGTTTTTCATATTTTTCTATAGCATGCGTCATTAGTGTTACCGATGCAGTGATATCAGCACGGAACCCGTGAGATATCGGCAAGTATAACCTGCATCCCATAGCAAATGCATTTCCGAGGAAATATTTCCAGCGCTATTAACATCTTCTCCCCGATCAAGTTTCCGGGCCCTGAGGGCATACTACTTTTCAAGCTACAGAGAGCGCAAAACATAACAATACCTTGGCTAGCGTCAGTCTTCAGAAGCCGTTTAATATTGAACTTCGTGCTCTTGGAGACGCGCTCGAGTGGGGTTTATAACGAAGGTACTCGTAGCTAAGCTCGATTACGAGTTCATGATTTCAGGTCTATTTTACCTCCTTTGTACTTGGAAACGTAGAGTGTGTCTTGGACATCCACATGGGAAGCATTCTAGAAGAATCCTCGCTATTCAAATCACAGCACGCCTACATCAAAAGAAGATCCGCGGAAACTTCTCTGCACGAGGTACTATCCTCCAACGCTAGGTATATGGGTATCATGCTTGACCCAAAACTTAACAGGAAGCAAAATGTCGAACACAGAGTAAAGAAAACATATGACGTCTTCTCTGCCTGATGTACTGGTGTATACACTCGTAGTGCGTGAAATTGCCATTTCCGGTATAGTAGTCCGAGTTCAGCAAAGGCTACAACCTTACGAAACTAAATGGGCACCAAACAACAGCCAGTATAGACACCACGGGAGCAGTGAGGTCGTCATCAACTGTACTCCAACATCTTCTGCAACTCAATCTACACACAAAAAATAACGAACTTTGTGCAATCGAAATTAAAGAATCTGGATGCTGGATGCTGGATGCTGGATGGCACAGCTTTACGGTCAGAGCAACATCCTGATTACATCACACCCAAACTAAACTTCAAGAAAACTTCCATGTTGGGTTTCCCACCAGGACTCAGTGAGAAAAAGACGAAGTAGCAAAGAACTTCGACACTGTCATCTACAGCGACGGATCAAAGATAAAGTGGGGGCGGTGTCTAGTCGGAATCTCTGAAAATATCAATATCATACCGCTTGCCGTATTTTTCCAGCGCCTTCCAGATGGAACTACTGGTAACCCAAGCAGATTGCACACAACTCGGGCGTTACACAATGCACAAACAAACATTGCTATCGTCATTGATAGTCAAGCCGACATCAAAGCTATCGACTCGGCTACCACATCCTTCAAAACTAGTACAGGAATACCGGAACAAGCTTTTCCGCCGGGGCGAACGTTTTAGGGTCACACAGCTCTGGGTTCCAGAAACGACCGTGCAGATGAACTGGTCAGGCAGGGCTCAGTTTTAAAAGCGGTTAAAGAATAAATCCGCTTGCACTTCCTGCAGAAAGCCAATCTCCAATAGAGTGGGTTAACATACTGCGCCATATCGAGGATGATATGGCGATCTACATCAAGTGTAGTACCAAAAACTTACTGAAAAGAGCCCGCACAGATATCGCCAGAATCACGGCGATAATCACGGGGCATTGGTAACTTGAAGACCATGTGGCCAAACTAAGTATCCCTGGATCTGGATCTCATATCCTCAAAAACACACATCATCAACCAGGGGACACGAGTCGTGGTACCATTCAAGTGCTACTTGGGTTCATGGTGAACCACCAGCTCTACCTACCTACCTGTCACCGGTCCATAATTGTTGCAATTCCTCGTGTATCCTTTGCCTTTATCGAGTGGAACAAGGAAGCTTTCATTCCGCTGGTTAGGTGGTCATTTTAGTAAACTAAATAGCGAGCCTTTTAAGGCAAAAATTTCCGGTTGTCGTCCACATTACGGAGGGTACGTAACCAATCTGATTCCACGTCCCGGCTAATTCTATTTGGTTGCTTTGCTGACTTCGGCTTCCATAAAATCTGCAGCTCCTTCCTCGTGCGCGATAGCGAGGAAATGAAACTGAGCGGAAATTCTTTGTCATCTATTGATGAGGTGTTTAAGCCGACTCCAGCGAAGTGATGCCTTATGGCGATACACGGTTCATGAGGTGAAGGTTCAGGTTAAGGTAAATTTAGTCCGCAGACCAGCATTCCCCATACCGCTTAGCAGCTGTCCCATGAAATCCAAATTCGACTTAAAAAATTGCAACATACACCACAAGTGAACAGTTTTGACTTTCAGGAATACTTCTGGGGAGTAAATAACACCCACCTTAAAAACTACGTAAAGAGCCTTACTAGCTCTAGGCCTAATGAAGTCTTGCAAATCAACAAACTTCACACTGGAAATTATAGTTCTTGGTGAACCTCAACAGAAGCAGCGCCCGCATGCTTTCAGCATCTATGGTCGACAGAGAAGGACTTAGTAGAAGCTGTCAAAGTACTAAAAAATGTCTAAAGGAACATCGGCTTCAAGCCTCTAGATTTGAGACAATCATAATCCACAATCACATTCCACAAAACTGGACAAGTACGAAGCACTGCCATTCAAAACTCGTCCAGGATTTATAGTTGGTTTCAAGTCAAATCATCGTGTCTAGATTAACGCATATCCCTTAATATTATTCTGTAAGCTATAAAAGTTTATAATAATCGAAAGTACTTACCTCATGTTAGCAAAATGCATATCCATTGCACCACCATTGGGAAAATTCTCAATCATTCGCTCCATCAATTTACAAAAGCAACTGTAGCTAAGCGATTCATCGTCAAAGATGACCAACAATGGTGCCACCAAGTCGCACATTCCCTGCATATAACCAATCTCTAGATGCTCCCAAACGTATCTATGAAATAGAAAAAATTTTCTTTCAACTGTCCCATTGAATTTTTCTACTTACGTTGAAATCACATTCCGAAGTTTGTCCAAGTTCTCATTGGCAAAGTACCAGTAGTTCCGGTCACACCGTTGAACATCCTTCTCAATGCGGTGCAAGTTTAAGCCAAAAGTCTCCAGCAGTTCCGGCTGCAAACGGAAGTTCACTTAAATTTTGATAACGCACATGACGTCACAACTTACACTATATACACCACCATTCGAACTGGCAGGTGAAACACATGCCGACTTTGGCTCTTGCAAGGCATCCATTGATGGGCCAGCGACATCTTCGAGCACAGGCGACATCCGAGCAAGCTTTGTTTCTGAACCCACTTCATCCAGGTTAGCCAAATCAACGGATGCATCTGTCACAATAACAGCAGCAGGAAGTGCCGATGGTCGAAAAACTTTCTGCTCTTCCAACTCTTCTAAGCCTTCGCCATCGATGGTGTCTGTTAGTTCGCCCTTAATATCATCGGCGCTGTGGAACTCTGTGATCCCTGTTATGTCACCGCATTGCGCTGAAATGTTGTGGATATCATTGTCAGTGGCGTCAGCAAATTCATTGCCAACCGTTTCGTATGAGGATGTGGATGGTGAACAGGGATCGCTTAGGACTATCATACCTCCTTTTATATCGTCGGTGTTGCCTTCGCTCAAGCAATCCTCTTCAATTGAAACGATCTTGATTGTTGTGCCATGGGTTCCCAAGTCTGGAATTTCTTGATTGTCAGTAGTGAGATCTACTATCTCGTCCTGCACTTCAACATCATCGACGTTTCCAGAATCTGTACTGTGTTTTTGGTGTCTTGCAATTGGGCAGGCTAGTCTATTTGGTTCTACTTCGCCGGGGTCTGATATGTCGGAAATATCTTGATCGGCGAACACATCATTTTCCATCTCTGTATCTAAGTCAACTCGAGATTTCTCCATACTTCCACTTCCTGAACTGAGTTTGGCGACAGCTCTTGCAGTTTTCTCCATGTCCCTCTGACGTACTATAGCTTCGACCGCCAGCCATTCGCTCATTGTTGTCTCGTAATAATGTTTGAATTCCTCATCAAGCTTTTCACGTTCATCGGGCTTAGTACCGAAGCTGAAAGGAAGAAAATTGTACTTTGACAAGCAGTTAAGCCATACTCTGGACTACTCTCACCTATGGTGACCTAGAAGGTATGGCCAAACTTCTTTCCGAATCTCATTATCGACACCACCAAAATAGACTAGGCGATATACCTCCTCTTCGTCCGTAACCATGCCATCGGTATTAAGTGCTTCCCAACGCTCTTTCGTTAAACCTTTTTCGTCAGTTCCCACTGAAAACATTGTATTTGTATATAACATCAGCCTAAACCTTATTCTTCTACTTACACTCTGGAGTTATTCGTCCATTGACCAATCCAGAGAGATGTGTCCTTACAGTTGACAAATGCCTACAATAGGCTAGCCAACCATAGAAAGCCCTCGAGATAATTTGACGGCGCATTGTAGAGCAAACTAGCTCAATACTAGCAGTTTGGCTACTTTGAATCAATGGGCAATCTATCGACACCTGGTCAATGGAAATACTCTTACTGGAGAAGTCACTGCTCTCATTAGTGGAACAACTGCTTAATTGTGCCCGACGTGGACTTGTGCGTCCGAGTTCTAGGATTGGATGTGCAGCCACTAGGATTTTTTTTTTTTTTTTTTAAAGTCACGTGTTCCTTTACTCAAAGTGTTTTTGAAAATAAACAACTTACAAAAATCTTCATGGTTACTCTTGCTAACAATCCGGAAGACATAATCAATAGGAGTCTCCTCAGTGGACTCCATAACGGAAGATAAAATGCGTCTACGTCCAAATTTTGGCCATTGCAGAAATTTTCCAATTCCTCGTTGTGACCATAGTGGAGGATCAAGCTGGCCATGTGGTAGAAGACCAGTTTCTAAGCAACTTAGAAACGCCTGCATGTGACCACCTTCCGGGAAATGGATTGGTGGACGTTGTACCCCATCTTGGCCAACAAGAATTATGGTTCCTCCAGTATCTTCGCCACGTTTCTGATGACAGTGCACGTAGACAATCTCATTGACATTGATGTTGAATGCGTAGGCCCAAAAGGAACTTTTGTCGGCTACCTCAGATTCATTGTAGCCATTCATTAGTTGGTTTGGTGTCCATTTGATGGTCAAAGATTGCACATGCTGATGAAGACTTAGATAGCCTGCCATTTGTTCGTCGACGTCTTTCTGTAAATAATAGACAAATCATTTTGTTGAATATCTGTATGTAACTTTTTTTTGGAGTTTTTAATATCAAAACTAGGGAACTCAGAACGGTCTGGAAAGACGGGAACTTAGTGACAGATGACAAGATGCTGGGGCTACGGAGAAAACACTTCACGTAACTATGGAAAGGCGATCATGATTATGATGCTGCCTCTAGAGAAAACATACTCTGCACAGAGGCTTGCCACAATCGGCACGTTGGGATTTACCAATGTATCTTTGGATATGGCGAGTTTACCATTTAGCTAATACATGAGGAAAGCACATGGATACTTGTACTTACTTTGATAGTGCGAAGTATACGATGATAATGAAAGAGCAGTTGGATTCCCACGACCATCTTGCGGGTTACCAATTAACTCTATACTATACCCTGAATGACTCGAACTGCAACCAACTTCAGACTGCTATAATTTCCAAACCGTTCGTGACAGTGAGCTCAAATTTTGACACATGACAGATAATTTTATTATTTACAAGCCTTTTAAACCATTTGCGTCTCAGTTGTGTTGAAAAATTTTTATCCGCGATGGAATTCAAATGTGATAATGTGATTGCTTTATATTTGGCTGCAAAACTACAAGTAGATACCGTTAGAGCCCTCCAGCGCCTCATCGTGAATAAGTCATTTGTGTCTCGAACCATAGCCCGTTACCGTGATACTGGCAGCGTTGCAAAACGGCATGGAGGTGGTCATAAAAAAACAGCAACATCGGCAGAAATAGTTCGGAAAGTAAAGGCTCGAATTGAGCAAAATCCGCGTCGAAGTGGAAGAAAAATGGCTCGTGAGCTCAACATATCGTTGGAACGGATGCAACACATACCAAAAAATGAGCTTGGGCTCAAGCCATTGACGTTCCAGAAAGAACACGATCTTACACCGCAACAGAAAAAAGTTAGAGTGGAAAGAGCGAGGGAGTTGCCACGCTTGCACGAAAGTGGTGAGTTGCCGAATTTGTTTTTTTCCGATGAGTCGCCATTTATTATCGAGCAATATGTCAATAAACAAAATGACCGAGTTTGCTTGCCAGAGAGGTCCTTCAAAAATTTACACCTTCGGACGGCCACCAGAAAGCAGGCAGCACCGATGGTGATGGTTTGGGCCGCCATAACCGCTGATGGTCGTTCTGCGCTCGTATTTTTGGGCAGTGGCGTCAAAATTAATGCGATGGCATACCGCGAAACTGTCTTAGAGGCAGTATTGAAGCCTTGGGCAAACAATCATTTCGGTCGGAGACCCGTGGACATTTCAACGAGACTCGGCACCGTCTCACAAAGCGCGCGTCAACCAAAATTGGTTAAAAAACAATGTTCCACACTTCATTTCTTCGGCACAACGGATTGCAAATTCTCCGGATGCAAATCCGTTGGATTTCTCTGTCTGGGGTATTTTGAAGGTGAAGGTTGGCACTAAAAAATACCAAAGTTTGGACCAGCTCAAACAAGCACTTCGGCGGGAATGGGGCAAAATACCGCAGAGCCACTTGCGTGCAGCGTGCGATGATTTCTTCGGCCGTCTCAGGGCCGTTATTCGCGCCAAAATTGGACATATTGAAAACTATTGATACAATTTGAAAATTGATGTATTTTCCAACATTTTTTGCTTTGGCACAATAAAATTTATCAAAAAATAAAAAAATTATAGCATTTTAAAATGTTGGAGTTCGAGTCAGGCACCTTGTATGTATAACTAAAGTGTGTTTTTTTTTAGGGTTTCGATTTTAAACTGACAACACTGCTTCTACAGATTGTCAATTTGACAGTTGTAAGTTGGTTTGGAGTTAGTATATTTTGCCATTTCACGATGAGTAGATTAACGCCAGAACAACACGTGTAAATTATGCAAACTCATTTTGAATACCATGGTCCGGTCTGCCAAACTTATCGTGCGCCACGTCCATTTTATGGCCGACATAATCGTCTATCTCAGTCGTTCATAGACCTCGATAGAGGACGGATGTTTTTCGGCTTCTTTTCAAGGAAATACTAGTAGTAATAAAAAAAAAAAAAACAAAAAAAAAACAATTAGAAACATTTTGGCCAAGTGCTTCGGTGGCGCAGAAGTAGTGGTGTCCGACAAAACAGGGGTCGTGGGTTCGATTCCCGAAAAAGTTGCATCGACTTTTTATTTTTAAAAGTGAATAAAACAAAAAAAAAAAAAAAAAACAATAAAGCTAAAGTGGTGGTAAAGTGTGGTCTATCACGTGATGGATTGTGAAGAGCGGTCCGCTGTGCCTATAGCGGGACCTGCTGAAGTGTCAGGTGAGGCTTCGAGTAGTTCGAGCCAAACACCAAAAACAAAGAGAAGGAGGAAGCTACCAACTTCCAATTTGATAAAACGTCCAACCCTATCAACGGTAAACAACTTCGCTTCATTGGCAGCAAGCGAATCTGATTATGAAGAGGAAGAGATGGAGGCCATTAGTTGTAGCATCAAAATGCTACAACAAAGAGTACTGGCCATAAAAGAAAAGCAAATGGTCAGAAGGAAGAGGGAAGAGCAGGAGAAATCCCAACAACAGCAGCATGCTCAAAAGCAGGCACAACAACAAAAGCCTAAGAGACACCAGCAACAACAACAAGAGCAGTCACAAAAACGGCAACAGCAAAAACAGCAGCAGCAGCAACAACAACAACAACAGCAGCAGCAGCAGCAGAAGAAGAAGAAGGAGAAGGTGCCTCCTATCAACACCTATAAATTGGAGGTAAATGCTACCAAGGACCTGTTTAGGCTGGTCATTGGTAATAATTTTAATATTAAGAGTATCAATGTCCTAGACTACCAGGTGGTTCACTGGGAAAAATTAAAAAGGAGCGAAGGCGTTATACAATGCGTTCGCTGCCAGAGGTTCGGGCACGCCGCGTCGAACTGCCAAATGCAGCCTCGATGCGTGAAGTGCGCAAAGAACCACAGTTCCGAGGAGTGTGCTCTGGGTAGGGACGGAGTATCCGATAGGACACAGCTCTCGTGCGTATTATGTGGGAACGTGGGACACACCGCAAACTATCGGGGTTGTCCTAAGTTCGCTGATATTAAAAAATCAAAACTGGCGCAGCAGCAGAAGGTGGAGGTCAAGCGTTCACCTGCTAGGTTTCAAACACCAGCCGTCACGTCCCAAATTTCCTACGCCCAAATGGCGGCAGGTGGGGGGGCTACGGTACAGCAAGCGACTGTTGCTTCTCCGGCGCCAATGCCGAGAACAACGGAAGCTGCACCCAACATGCTGGCCATCTTGCTCGCAATCCAAGGGCAGATGGCTCAGCTACAAAAGCAGGTGCAAGAACAGGCCAAGCGGGTGGACCAGATCTACGCGCTGCTGCCGGGCCTAACGCAACACATGTCGTAATGGGTACGCACATGGTGGAGCAATCTTTGAAGGTCCTTGCGGTGAATGTTAATTCACTGATTAGGATCGAACGAAGGGCCGCGATGTTTAAATTGCTACAAGACCAAACTCCTGATGTGCTTTTCGCTAGCGAAACCAAGCTAACCGATAAGCACAAACTGGAGTACAATAATTATATTGTTAGAAGAAGAAACCGGCCCGGATCCAAACGTGGAGGCGGTGTTGCGATCTTCATTAAACAAGGTATAAAATTTGACAGAGTGTACAAGGGAGTGTTGCGTAGGTTCCGGGTGTTGGAGGCAGTCGTCATTTATATCCCGCTCCGCAGTGGAAAGCGGCTGTATTTGGCCTCTGTTTATGCACCTGAGGCTCCACAATCCACTTTATTCATTACAGAGCTCGACACGCTTTTTCGACTTCTGAGGCTGGAATCGGGGGAGAATTATTTTGTAATCGGCGGGGATTTCAACGCTAAACACAGAGATTGGGGAAATAATTTGCCAAATACTAGAGGGAACCTACTACTTGATTGGTGGGGTCAGCACGATGTCATGTACAGACTCGGTCTTAAAGCGACGGATAACCCGACGTTTCCCAGAGGCGGGTCTTATTTGGACCTAATGCTGTACGACGAACGTATACGACTGACAGGTACGAATTTACAAACGCTTAACTGTCTGCGCACATTCGTTTTTGACAGTGACCATTGCGGTTTTAGCACCGAAACTACAGTTCCCAACGAAATTGCGGAATTGGAGGAGTTTGTCCAAAGATATTCCTACAACTACAGTAAGACTCGATGGACACGCTTCTCCGCAACCTTGACAAGAGCACTCTCCTCGAATACGCTCCACCCACCGTCCAATACGAATTTGTCTAACGAGGAGATCGACAATTACCTAAAACAAATGGACGAGACAATTAAACAAACTACAATACCGCGGTATATACGTACGACTAACGAAGACCTGTTCCGTAATCCTACCATTGACGCACTGCACCGACAGAAAAGTAGACTTCTGTCAAGACTCAAAAACTTGTACAAGACCCGGAGATTAGGATACTGAAGGCGTCGATTAAAATATTCAAACTTTAATAAAAGAGAATTACAGAATTTCTGTAAGTTTGAATTGGAACAACAGGGTTCGGGCTGTAAACACCAGCAACCCGAATATGTTCCCGCAAATAAACAAACTATTTCGGAGAAAAAATCAAAACGACCTTCAGTGTCTTAAAATAGCGCGGACAACAGACAACGAACTGTTACTGACAATAGCAGGTATTGATCCAAATGAGGCCGCTGACGATGACGACTTCTTTGTGATCGAGGATCCACAGGAGAAGGTTGAGGCCATAGGGGCGACTTTCCAGGAAATATACAAGGCCACTGATACCATTGGCCCTAATTATGACCTGGACAATCGCGTCTTGGTGCACGACTTCTACATTCGAAATGAAATAGAGAACTGGCGATCCGAGGGCTCTGGTTTCACCCGGTTCAGCGAAGCAAATATGGCAAATAATGTCATTACCAGAGAGGGTGACCTACCCCCGTTCATTTCGAAGGAAGAGCTCCATGAGATCTTCGACACAATCAGGGCTAAGAAATCAGTGGGGACCGATGGCATTCCGAACATCGTGCTTCGACATCTTCCTCTAGATGCGGTGGACATTTACACCACCCTGTTTAATAATGCAATGAATAATGCACATTATCCAGCGCATTGGAAAACGGCGGTGGTGCAACCTATCCCCAAAAAGGGAAAGGATATATCCAATCCGGCGAATCTCCGGTCGATAAGTCTCCTTCCGAATATCAGTAAGGTGTTTGAAAAAGTAATCAATAGAGCTCTGTCTAGGTGGGTTGAGGACAAACATATAGTTCCGGATAATCAATTCGGTTTTAAGGCAGGACATGATATCTCACATGCCGCGTCTAAACTGGTGTCCGATATCCAATGGAATAAAGGCAAAAACCAATGTACTGGTGCCTGCCTTGTTGACTTGGAGAAGGCCTTCGACACCGTATGGTTAGAGGGTCTTTTCTATAAGCTGACTAGGCTGGGGATCGGTAAACCACTCTTGTACATTCTTTATAATATGCTAACCAACAGACAGTTCATCGTAAAAAATGGCGATGTGACTTCTGTTGGAATATTTCAAATTAAAAATGGTCTTCAGCAAGGCGCGGTCAATTCGCCGATCCAGTTCAACATTTATACAAGCGACTTGATAGGTTCACTTCCCCATACTATTGCGTACGCAGACGATTTGATAGCGTACAGAACAGGTCCAAAAATCGAGGTCATTAATACTCTCTTGCAGCGTGACTTCGGTAAGATAAGACGATTTTGCGATGACTGGAAGTTGAAAATCAACTTTCAGAAGTCGGAAACCATTCTCTTTAGGACGCCGTTGTCTGGAGCCTCTAGGGATACCAGAAAAAATTGGCGAATGTTCTCGATCATTGGACAACACGGACAGCCTCTTGTCTGTCGAAATGTAGTCAGATACCTTGGGATCTGGCTAGATCAGTTTCTGTATTTTAACAAAAATGTAGATGCTGCTCTGGCCAGAGCTAAAGGCGCTTTTGCCCTTACAAAGACACTGTTTTATAACAGCCAACTCGATGAGAGGGTAAAGGTAATCTGCTATATGGCCCTTGTCAGGCCCATGCTGGTATTCGGGTGCCCCGTGTGGTTCAATGTACGAGCAAGCTTAATGGAAAAGATTCGGGTGTTTGAGAGGGCTTGCCTTAGGACTTGCCTTCGCTTGTACAGAACACCAGAGACGGAGTACAAAAAATTTTATCGTAATGAGGTTCTTTACAACGGGGCGAACCTAATACGAGTGGACAACTTCGTAATTAAGCTGACTCGAAGGCACATTGCAAGAGCAATGACCTCGACAAATAACCTGATATCTGGGGCTTACTACCCAATTACCTTTACCACGAGAGTGTGCGCTATGATGGCTTCGTTCCACCGGAAGCATTCCTCTACCTAGATCAGATAGGGTTGATCCAGGATAGATCAGGGGTCCCGTTAATCTACCATATCGCGACTCAACTACAACAGAGACGTCGCACACGGCCAACCGACAACAAAGCGATGGAAATGTGTTGTGGTAATCGACGCATCCACAAATTTTTGATATTCTTGTTGCTGAAAGAACAGCTCGCTAGCGTTTTCATTGATCTCAAAACTTCTGACAGCTTCCGATCGCCGATCTCTGCTTTCTCGACCAGTGCTTTCGCAAATCCTCATTTAGCGCTATTTTATTTCTCTAATTAATTATCATTTATTATTCCGAGTCATCGTATCCACTACAAGCCCTTTAACTTTTAATTTTTAACACTAAAACTTATGTAAGACCCCTATAGTCTCAATTCTACTATTTGGCAAAATGGACAGAAATGCCTTTAGTTTCATCGAGTGATCTTCGAGCCCGTCTGCGTAAATGGAATTTGGAGGATAACAGGAAAATGTATGAACTATAAACCGACATTGATCTTATCAGAATACCAAAATTCATTGCCTTCGATGACTAGAAAACTGCCGTTCCAGCCCTGTGTGTCTTCGAATCCGTAACAACGTGGAAGGAAGGAATGGAAATAGACCAGAGCCAACTTGCTGTATACAAATTGGAGGCCATCAGCATAATACCGCGCCAAATGGAAGACCTTTTCCTTCAGTCTCAGGTCCACGCCTGACCTTGCCACTGCCTTAAGCAAAGTAAGTACAGCTTTCCAAAAATGGAATGCGTTTTCTCATTGATGGAGTATTACAAAAGGAAGCACTTTACAGTGTTGACACTTATCTAAATAAGTAAAAATAAAATGAACGTAGGTATACTTACCGGAAGTACCATGACATTATTCTTTCCATATAAAAGCGTTGCTCTTGAATTCTGATGCAATGACTCCACATAGTCCTTTGCGACAGTAACTGAACTGGTCGACTTAAAGGAACTTGTACTTGAGTCCTCCGAATTAGCATGAAGACTTCTTTTAAAATTGATAATTGGCCTTTGTACTGTTGATGGTTGTCTAGTTCCAGAACTGATCCGATGACGTTGTACCTAAAAAAAAAAACAGAAAAAAAAGGATATCTACGAGTATGTTTTGAAATTTGATTTTTTCACCAATTACCAATTCATCAGCATGTGGATCGGTCCAATAATGATCAGCGGTTTTGGCTCTAGTAAACTCCAATGCACACGGACCAACTAGCAATGAACTCAATATCGATCCGTAATCTGGATCAGCGACAAGAGCATCCTTATCGTAGTAGTTGCTTGCATTTGCAGCCAAATGCTCTATAATTTTAGCCAATTTTTTCTCATATAAAGCCAAACGTATCCAGAGATATCTACAAATACAGGTGCTAGGAGAATAACTTGAAATTTAAAGAATCTTGCTAATGACATACTTAACAGCTGGTGGACTTGGAGGTGGATTTGATGCACACACAGAGCTGCTGCTTCCTTTTTTGAGCATTGGTGCTTTATGCACGCTGTCTATACTTGTGCTTGTAGATCTCTTATTTGGATCAGAATTTTCCGACTCCTGTATCCTTTTACTTATAACCTCAGCTTCGGAGCAATTTTTAGCTATTTTATGCAAAAGAGCTGTTGTAGATGATGTCTTGAATAAACCCAGGGCCCGGCGTCTAAGACCTTGACTGAGACAAGCCTCTACTGCCGCACATACTGCTGTCACGGAATTGCTATCTTCGTGAATGAATTTCTTTGTAACAGCTTCTTCCATTAATTGTTTGACCTCCCGTTTCACACTGGATATCAGACGTTCTTTGAACTCTGATTCTGGGAATGACAGAAATCATAGTCAACTTAAAATGTAAGATGGAACGGTAAAAATAATCTCTATCTCTATCATCCGAAGGCTTTTTGTAACAAAGAAGAGTTAAATTTTTTCAGATCAGAAAAAATGTCTGCACAGAGATTGGTCTGATATCTGATCTGTGACAATAGCAGTCTCACTACTATCCGCAACCCTTATCAAAACGGCAAATACATTGAAACAGGTTAATGTAGGTTTAAAGTATCATAACTTACAGATGAATCCAAAAACAGAAAAGATTTACCAAAAGCATCTTCTCAGCAAATTTGGACATCTACTTTAGCCTCTTAAACCATTAAAGCGTTTTACAGGGCGTAGTCCTCGCTTGTTAACGTGCAGTTGGCTCGTTGGCAGTAACAGAGTGCCCTTAAACGATATTACGTAATCATATAAAATAGATCTAACCCATTTCTCCAATAGTGATTATCTGAGCTCACGCATACCGTCTTTTGACAGATGTCACATTTGTGTTTCAAATTATCTACCATTTCATCATAGAATTCTTAGGCATTATTATCGTCCCGATAAATGAATAATTGAGCGTTTAGTGAAAAACTTACAAATGACTTATTCACTCCATAATGTTGGCGTGCCATTGAGGCGGCAAAACACCGGAAGTGGAGAGAATATTGCGACTGTACGCGAGTCCGTAAGTCAAGACCACAACCAATCGATTCCATGATATTTTCAAAAGCTGGATATCTCGTACTCGTATTTTGCTAAAAGATTTAGATATAGGTCCGTATAAGATCGTATTTACCCAAAGAGCTAAAGCCAAAGGACCATTGTGATAAAAGAAGATCCGGATTTCCGCCAATCATCTTCAGAAACTACACACGTTTTTGGCTAAATGAATTTTTTAATAAGCAAAAAAGACGAAAAAGCAGGATGTTTTGTCATTGGGCCGGAGGAGTCATTGGGCGAGTCGGTTACAGGCAATGGGGACCGTTATCACTCCAAGTTAACCAGTTTGGCATAAATTGAAACTGAAAGGCTTCAAAGGTACGAGTCTGTGGTTTCAATACGGCAGTATCACACAATGTGTGTTACAAACGACGTAATGAAGACGAAGTTCGGTGATGGCCTTATCACCAGATGGGATCATAGTGCCATAGGACGATTTAACACCTTTAGACTCTTATCTTTGAGGCTACATTAAATCTCTGGTCTATGCTAACAAGCCAACAACTTGAGGAATGAAAATTGCAAATTATGCGGTCCAACGCATTCACTCATGCACTCGGTTTCGTGAAGGAAATTTGTATGATGTCATAACTAATGGTGTCCCTAAACAAATATCATCTCCCTCCTCCACTGCCCCTATTCTTGATCCTCTTTTTCCTCCCACAGTTAAACTAACCCAGCAAATCAATGGAACTACAGAAAGTCGCTATGCACTCTCTAGGCTTAGAGAGAGAAAGATATATGAAAACATTCGTCTCTTTCTCGCCTATCTACATGACAAATCGGACTCGGTCTGCTACGAAGGGAAGACCAAAACCAGCGTCATGGTATCCATCCAGCAGGAAGGCCTCCCTACCGACCCTATCAGTCTCAGGAACCTTTATGTCAGGTACCACGAAATTTTTAGCATGTCCCCTCAGAAAGTAGCAGACGACCTTGCTGCATTCGGCCACTACGTTCACTCTAAACGAGTCTCACACCTACAGCGAAGCCGAGCTGACCACGATAAATTTTTTCGTCCATAACGTGCCTTCCTCGTCAGCACTTAAACCATCCCGCCATACATTTCCACCCCACAACATACCTCTTACATTTTACTACCAGAATGTAAGAGGTCTTCGCTCTAAAACCAATGCTTCCCAACATAAAGAACCAGAAATTGTTCCCCCTACTTTTAATGTTTTTCGCGACGACGATCCTACCCGCCCACATGATGATTCCCCCCCTCGAGGCGTCCTACTGGCGATCCACAACAGCCTTAACTCTTCTCCCATTACCATCTCTTCATCCTCTAAAGTCGACTTTGTCGCTATAAAAATATCACTCCCCTCCAAGTCCCTTTACGTTTTATGTTGCTACATCCTGCCAGCTCAACCTACCGAATCTTACCACCTTGTTGTCGATGCGATCGACTATTTAATTGATCTGTCTGACTCTACTGTGATATCTTTATTTTCGGCGACTTTAATCTTCCTCAGCTACAGTGGATTCCATTAGACGATCAATCGTTCTTCATCCCTTTAAATGCCAACTCAGCTAAGGAATGTCTCTTCTTAGATCGCTTAACAGACTCAAGTCTATGCCAAGTCAATGGTGTATCCAACTATATGGGCAGGCAATTGGACCTTATTTTCATAACAGATTCAATTAACTCCTCAGTCTCACTTTGTCCCCTATCTCTCTCTACAATCGACAACTACCACCCACCCCTTCTCCTTTCATTTTTTCATAATCTTCTTTCCAGTCCACTCCTCCCACAACTCTCTCATCCTACGACTTTCATAAAGCAAACTTTCACAAAATCAGTGACTATCTTAGCAGATCCCCCTTTAACTTTCACAACCTAAGCGTAAATGATGCCTTATCCATTTTTTATAAAGAAATATTTAATTCTTTCAGCCTTTACGTTCCGTTTTCCCGCCTTAAAACATCATCTACTAGTCCTCCCTGGTATAATCGCAAGCTTCGTTCCTTACGAAACAAGAGAAACAAGTTATGGGCTGTTTTCCTGCGTACCAGATCCTTGTCCGACTATTCCAACTATCTTGGTGCTTATCTTCATTTCACCGAACTTTACAATTCCCTTTACCAGCGTTACCTTAACAATGCGCAAGTCAACCTTATAAATGACCCTAAGTCCTTTTACCAATTTGTTAACTACAAAAGAAAGTCCGATGGTTACCCTCCTTCCCTCTCTTTCAACAACTAGTCATCAACCGATCCACTCACCATTGCCAACCTATTTGCCAGCTTCTTTAAACAATCCTTCACCAACGACTCCTTTGTACCAGATCCATCCTATTTTCGTTACCTACTGAACTTCTCCAATGGCCCTCTTCTCTCTCACATCTTGGACCCCTCTTCTATCGAATATAAATTACACCAACTCAATGACGAATTTACACCCGGTCCAGATGGCCTCCCTGCTATATTTCTTAAAAAATGTTCTTCGTCTCTTTCCCTTGCCCTTTCTGATCTCTTTCGTCTATCCCTTTCACAAGGAGAATTTCCTCAGGTTTGGAAAACCTCCTTTATAACCCCGATCCACAAAAAGGGATCAAAGAACGAAATAACAAACTATCGTCCAATCGCTAAACTCTCCCATATACCCAAACTCCTCGAAAGTATTTTGTATGAAGCTCTAAGCTTCCAATGCAAATCACTTATTTCCTCTAGACAACACGGCTTCCTAAAGGGTAGGTCAACCACCACAAATCTCGTTGAATTCGTATCCTTTACCATCTCTGCCCTAGAGAACGGCAACGAAGTCGATGTAGATGCAACCGATTTTAGCAAAGCCTTCGATAAAATCTCTCATCGATTAATACTCTTCAAATTGTCTGCCCTCGGCTTTGAACCCATACTGTTAAAATGGATATCCTCTTACCTCGAAAACCGTTTTTACAGTGTTCGTTTTAGGTCAGCCCACTCCGCTCCATTTTTGGCCACCTCTGGAGTTCCTTCGAAATTTTACAATGTATTCGCTGCCAAAGGTTCGGGCACGCCGCGTCGAACTGCGAAATGCAGCCTCGATGTGTGAAGTGTGGAAAGAACCACAAGTCAGAGGAATGCGCTCTAGGTAAGGACGGAGCGTCGGAAAAAGCCAACTCTCTTGTGCCTTATGCAGGAACACGGGACACACCGCAAATTATCGGGGTTGTCCTAAATTCCAATACATAAAAAGAGTAAATCTGGCTCGGCAGCAGAAGGTGGATGTTAAACGTCCACCCGCGCAAACACAAACACCAGCCGTTACTCCCCAAGTTACCTACGCCCAAATTGCGGCAGGTAGGGGAACTACGGTACAACAAGCAAAGGTATCTTCTCACGCCCCATCGCCTAGAGCACCGGAACCTGTACCTGACATGCTGGCTATCTTGCTCTCTATTCAGAGGCAGATGGCTCAGCTTCAGCGTCAAATACAGGAACAGGCTATACGCGCTGCTGTCGGGCCTAACGCACCTCCAGTCGTAATGGGTACGTACATGGCGGAGCAAACATTGAAGGTCCATGCAGTGAATGTTAATTCACTGATTAGGTTCGAACGACGAGCCACACTGTTTAAGTTGCTTAAAGACCAAGCCCCTGATGTGCTTTTGGTTAGCGAAACTAAGCTTACCAAAAGACACAAGATGAGGCACAGAAGGTATGAAATATTACGAAGAAACCGACCCAATTCTATTCAAGGAGGTGGTGTTACGATCTTTGTGAGAAAGGGACTGCGTTTCAAAAGAATATACAGTCGAGGGGTACGTAGGTTTCAGGTGCTGGAAGCGTGCGTCATGTACATTCCTCTCCGTAGTGGAAAACGGTTGTACATGGTGTCTGTCTATGCACCTAAGTCTACTCAATCCACCTTATTCATCTCAGAGCTCGAGACACTTTTTCGATTCCTGAGGCTGGAATTGGAAGACAACTATTTTATTATCGGCGGAGATTTCAACGCCAAACATAGTGATTGGGGAAATAATATACCAAATACTAGAGGGAACCTACTATTCAATTGGTGGGATCAGCACAGTGTGATGTATCGACTCGGTCTCAAAGCAACGGATAGTCCGTCGTTTCCCAGACACGGGTCCTATTTGGATCTCCTGCTGTTCGACTCACGAATACAACTGACGTGCACTAACCAACAAACTGTCTACGAACTTTCGTGTATGACAGTGACCATTGCGGTCTCAGCACCGAAATAACTGTTCCCAACGAAACTGCGGAATTGGATGAGTTTGTGCAAAGGCATTCCTACAATTATAGTAGGGTGCGTTGGACACACTTCTCCAGAACGCTGACGAGAGCACTCTCCTCGAATTCGCTCTACCCACCGTCCAACAGAAATTTGTCAAACGAGGAGATTGACAGATATCTAAGACTAACGGACGAGACAATCAAACGAACTATGGACAAAACGATACCACGGTATCAACACACTGACAACGAAGACTTATTCCGCAACGCAACCATTGACGCACTGCACCGACATAAAAGTGGACTGCTGACAAGGCTAAAAACCTTATACAGACAGTTTACTGACAGACATAACCCGGAGATCATGACACTGAAGTCGTCGATCAAAAACCTCCAAACATTACTAAAGGAAAATTACAGAAACTCTGTAAGTTTGTATTGGAACAATAAAATTCGGGCTGTAAACACCAGCAACCCGAATATGTTCCCGCAAATAAATAAAATATTTCGGAGAAATAATCAGAACGACCTTCCACGTCTCAAAATCGCCCGAACGACGAACAACGAACAAATACTTGTAGCAGCAGGTATAGATCCAAATGAAGCAGTTGATGATGACAATTTCTTTGTGATCGAGGATCCGCAGGAGAAGGTAGAGGCTATAGGAGCGACTTTCCAGGAAGTGTACAAGGCGAATGACATCATTGGTCCGAACCACGACCTGGAGAGTCGAGTCCTTGTGCACAATTCCTGTCTTCGAAATGAAATTGCGAATTGGCGATTCGAGAGCTCGGGTTTCACCCAGTTCAGTGACGAGAATATGGCAAATAATGTCATCACCAACGAAAGGGTATTACCACCGTTCATTTCGAAGGAAGAGCTCCAAACGATCTTCGAAATCAGTGGGAACCGATGAAATACCGAACATTGTGCTTCCACATCTCCCACTAGAAGCGGTGGACATTTACACCACCCTGTTTAATAATGCAATGAATAATGCACATTATCCAGCGCATTGGAAAACTGCGGTGGTACATCCCATTCACAAAAGGGATAAAGATACTTCCAATGGCGCATCTCCGCTCGATCAGTCTTCTTCCAAACATCAGTAAAGTTTTCGAGAAAGTGATCAATAGAGTCCTGACTAAGTGGGTTGAGGACAAACATATAGTTCCGGATAATCAATTCGGTTTTAAGGCGGGACATGATATCTCACATGCCGCGTCTAAACTGGTGTCCGATATCCAATGGAATAAAGGCAAAAACCAATGTACTGGTGCCTGCCTTGTTGACTTGGAGAAGGCCTTCGACACGGTATGGTTAGAGGGTCTTTTCTATAGGCTGACTAGGCTGGGGATCAGTAAACCACTCTTGTACATTCTTTATAATATGCTAACCAACAGACAGTTCATCGTGAAAAATGGCGATGTGAATATTTCAAATTAAAAATGGTCTTCAGCAAGGCGCGGTCAATTCGCCGATCCTATTCAACATTTATACAAGCGACTTGATAGGTTCACTTCCCCATACTATTGCGTACGCAGACGATTTGATAGCGTACAGAACAGGTCCAAAAATCGAGGTCATTAATACTCTCTTGCAGCGTGACTTCGATAAGATAAGACGGTTTTGCGATGACTGGAAGTTGAAAATCAACTTTCAGAAGTCGGAAACCATTCTCTTTAGGACGCCGCTGTCTAGAGCCTCTAGGGATACCAGGAAAAATTGTCGTAAGCTCTCGATCATTGGACAACGCGAGCAGCCTCTTGCCTGTCGAAATGTAGTCAGATACCTTGGGATCTGACTAGATCAGTTTCTGTATTTTGACAAAAATGTAGATGCTGCTCTGACCAGAGCTAAAGGCGCTTTTGCCCTTACAAAGATACTGTTTTATAACAGCCAACTCGATGAGAGGGTAAAGGTAATCTGCTATATGGCCCTTGTCAGGCCCATGCTGGTATTCGGGTGTCCCGTGTGGTTCAATGTACGAGCAAGCTTAATGGAAAAGATTCGGGTGTTTGAGAGGGCTTGCCTAAGGGCTTGTCTTCGGTTATACAGAACACCAGAGTCTGAGTACATAAAATTCTATCGCAATGAGGTCTTGTACTGGTGAACCTAATAAGAGTGGACAATTTTGTTATTAAGTTGACTCGAAGGCACATTGCAAGAGCAATGACATCGTCGAACAACCTGATGTCCGGGGCTTGCTACCCTAATTATATGTATCATGAGAGAGTTCGCTTTGACGGCTATGTTCCTCCAGAAGCGTTCCTCTATCTAGATAATAAGGGTATGATTCAGGACAGATTAGCTGTGCCGCTAATCTTCCACGTTGCTCGAACAGCTGCGGACAGGCGACTCAACTACGACAGAGACGTCGCACATGGCAGTGCGGAGCGTCTCCGGTTCAGTAGGGCGGTAGGTAGTCGCGACATGAGGGATGTTGCTCGGCAGCACCAACAATTTTGGTGGCTATTTGAAGGAGGGTAGGGTTCGTCATCGAATTCCTCAAGTAATAGGTAGCTTCATGTGAAGCAAAGTGGGCCAGTCTAATTTTTTTTTTAGCCATGGCCGGCTTACGTAGTTTTAAGTTTACGATTTTTCCTTTTTTTCTTAAATAAAATATTGGTTATAACGACTAAAATCGACGCAGCTGTTGGTGTTATATGCATTTTTTCTGAAACGGTTAATCGTTTATCTGTAGATGCGAAGTATGTATCTGTGTAAATAGAATTCTGGATATGTTACAGCTTACCGTTTGTTGACATTTTATTCTTTTTGTCTTGCGTTTATAATTGGTTTTGAGTTTGTTCAACAGTACGAGTAGGTGGGAAATTTAGTGTAAATTTTTCTGTTTGACGAATGGTCGTAGAAGTTTAGTTTTATTCGGTTCGCATAAAGTTGTATTGGAAAATGAGTCAGAAACGAAAGATCTTTACGATTGAAGAGAAAACAGGTATTATTTTTAGATTGAAAGCTGGAGAGCAAAATAAAGACCTTACCAAAGAGTATTCAGTTTCACACTCCACTATATCCACTATCTTAAAGGATAAGGAAAAAATTAAATTACAATTTGAGGAAGCAAAATTAACCGTAAAAAAAGTAAAAAGTTCATTGCACACTGAGGTTGAAAAGGCTCTGCTACTCGTAATATGGTTTAAGACACAGAGAAGTTCCGGTATACCCATCAACGGACCCATTTTGCAAGCTAGAGCAAAGGAGACGACTTCGTGTGTTCATCAGCGAGGATACAGCGTTTTCGTCAACGTCATGGAATTGTCAGTGGAAAAATTATAGGAGAGGCTAAAAGTGTTCCTAAAGGTGCAGTACACAATTGGTTGCAGGTTGTTTGGCCCCAACTTCGGGCAAACTATACAGATTAAAACATCTTTAGTATTGATGAAACCGGTCTGTTTTTTAAAATGACACCAACCAATACGCTAAAATTTAAAGGTGAAAAATGCATTTTTAGGCAAAATGGCTAAGGATCGAATTACTGTACTGATAGGAGCCAATATGACTGGTACAATAAAGGGGAAGCTTCTTGTTGTGGGTAAATCAAGAAACCCAAGATGCTTTAAGAATGTGAAAAAGCTTTCAGTAGAATATGAGAGCAATAAGAAAGCCTGGATGACATCTACAATTTTTGAAAAATACCTTCGAAACTGGGACCGTCGACTAAAAAAGGAGAATAAAAACATCTTATTACTCGTGGATAATTGTCCTGCACATCCAGCAGTGGAAGGCTTGAAAGCTATTCCTTCTACTAAATACTACCTCGGTGCTCCAACCAATGGACCAAGGAATTATGAGATCCCTTAAAGCCAATTACAGAAAGTTTCAAGTGCTAGATCTTATTAAAAATATTGAACATCGACGTGACATAAATTTACTTGAAGCGATTTTACCCATTTCAAAATCTTGGGAAAGGGTTACTAGTTCAACCATTGCAAACTGTTTTATACATTAAAATTAAAAAATGCACAAACAAAAGAAGATTTTGGGGAAGAGGATGAATGGCCCTTAAATCAGTGGATTCAAAATGCAGTATCTGTTGAAAATGCACTCCCATGTTCATTTGATTAGTTACTGCAAGTTGACGATCATCTTTTAACGGCCGCGCCTTTAACTGATGAAGAAATCGTTGATTTTGTGCAAAATGATACATGTCAAGAAAGCGATAAAGAAGAAGGTAACTAAGTTTAATATTTTCTCGATAAAAACATAAACAACTTTTTTCTTTAATTTTATTTTAGAAATAGGATTTGTTCAGCCAACAATCGAAGATACTCTGAATTCTGTTCGCACTTTAAGAACATTCTTTTTATTAAATGATTTTGGGGGCAACGATTTTACCGAAAATCTAATATTAATGGAAAAAATAATTGAAAAAAAGTCTATAGAAAATAAAACTAAGCAATTAGATATTTCTACGTTTTTTAATTATTGTAATAGTAAACGTATATTTGTACATATGTATACATATACTTGTATGTGCCTCAAAAATAAATAAGAATAATGAAAAAAGAATTAAAACAAGGATCGCTATTTGAAAACAGATTAATTTATATACATAGGTACCTTGATATCGGCTATAGCGACCTATCGCTTATAACAACCAAATTCGTCAGTCCCTTGGAGGTCGTTATAGCCGATTTTGACTGTATATATATATATATATATGTACATATGTGTATATATTAAGTATATATGCATTATGTGTATATATTGGGTCTACAAGTAAGTTTCTAGAGTTTTTTTCCAAAATTTGAAGTTTTATTATGAATACATAGCTACGAGTACAATGCTTTATTCAAAGTACCGTCCATCGGAAGCTACAACTTTCCTCCATCTTTCTGGCAATTTATGAATTCCGGACCAAAAAAATTTCTCGTCTTTCGAGCCCAAGAACGTATCGAGCCAATTTTTGATTTCCTCTACTGAGCTGAAGCGTATTCCCGTAAGAGCGTTCTGCATCGAACGAAACAAGTGGTAGTCAGATGGTGCCAAGTCTGGACTATAAAGCGGGTGAGGCAGAATTTCCCATCCACTATTTTCCAAATAGTTTTTCACCGAAACCGCAACATGTGGCCGAGCGTTGTCGTGATGAAAAATGACGGGCCCATGCCTGCTCTCATATTCTGGCCGTTTTTCTTTTAATGCCCGCTTCAAACGAATTAGTTGGGTTCGATATAATGGTCCTTTGATGGTTTCACCACTCGGAAGCAGTTCGTAGTATACGACACCCTTTTGATCCCACCATATGCAGAGCATGACCTTATTCACGTGAATATTTCGTTTCGGCGTCGATTGGGCGGGCTCGCCGGGCTTTGTATACGATTTTCTGCGTTTAGGATTATCATAATAAATCCATTTCTCATCACCAGTGACAATACGATGCAAAAATGATTTATTTTTATACCGCTGCAGTAACATTTCGGACATGGAAAATCGCCGTTTGACGTCTCTTGGCTTCAATTCGTACGGCACCCAGTTTCCAACCTTTTGAATGAATCCCAGTGCTTTTAGGCGCAGGGAAACGGCTTGTTGCGTGACGCCCAATGATGCAGCAAGTTCTTCTTGAATCTGACATGGATCCTCATCCAGTAAAGCGTCCAATTTCTCGTCTTGAAAACTTTTCAGCTTTCCGGGGCGATCTTTATCTTCAACTCCAAAATCACCACTTTTGAACCGTTTGAACCACTCGCGGCACGTCGATTCACCAATACATTCCACCCCATAAGTTTCCGAAAGCAAACGATACGCCTCAGCCGCACTTTTCTTCATATTAAAGAATAAAAGCAGCGCTTCCCGCAAATGACGTTTATTTGGCTGGAAACTTGCCATGATTTTGCTCGATAAAATGTACGACACCGATAGAACTGCTCAAATATAACGCTGCAAAGTTGTTGACAGATAAAAAACCTACAAATAAAACACATGGGGTTTGACATTTCTGCCCGGGATCCATTGGTGTCGCCATCTCTGACAAACGCTGGAAACTTACTTGTAGACCCAATATATGTATATATGTGTACGTATTAGATGTAAGTAGGTTAAGCAGATTAGGATATATTTTTAAGTAGTCTGTAAGTTTTTAGTTTTAGGTTTTTATAATACTATGTCCATATACTAAGTTTTTGCTTAAAATCTATTTTCTTAGTTTTAGTTGTAATGTAAATATAAAATTAAAGATAAACTGTAATATACGTCGAAAGGCTTAGTTTAAGTGTTAAATTTAACTTAGAGTGCCCGCATGGGGCCATTAAGTTAGTATAAGATTATTTGTAAGTTATTTAAGCTAATTTTTAAGCATTTTTTTGTCTAGCATGTAAGAGTAAATTAATTAAAAAAATAAAAATGCATTTAAACTGAAACACTCCATCAATTAGCATCTGATGAGCAACAAGATTACCCAATCGCTGCAAGCAGCTTAAAGGAAGACTTGTACGTTGGCGACCTAATGTCCGTAGGTGACACTTTACGTGATTGCAAAAACGCTCAGAATCAGCTTATAAAATTATTGAACTGTGGTGGTTTCCACCTTCGAAAATGGGCAGCAAATTATAAGGAACTCCTGGAGGTAATTTCAGATTCTAATTGCCAGTCTGTCATCAACTTCAACAAAGAAGACACCATAAAGACATTGGGCATACATTGGAATCCTTCGAATGATACCTTTCAATTCAAAGTTAACATACAAGAACAGACGGTATCAATGAAACGAACAACATTGTCGGAAATAGCACGACTTTTTGATCCACTAGGATGCCTTTCACCACTGACAATCCCTGCAAAACTATTAATGCAACGGATTTGGAAGGCTGTCCTAGAGTGGGATGAACCGCTTACTGCAGAATTACAAAAATGTTGGACCAACTTTAAAAATGAACTTCCAGATGCAGAGGCCATAACAATTCCTAGATGGATTAATACGAACAAGATCCAAAAAATTAAGTTACACGGGTTTTGAGATGCTTCGGACGGAGCTTACGCAACTGTGATTTACTCCAGAGTTTCCTATGGTAATGGATATTCAATTGCACTGCTAACATCAAAAACAAGAGTTGCGCCGTTAAAGGAAAAATTTACTATACCAAAGCTAGAATCTATTGTCGAAACTTTTGAAGGAAGTAAAGCAGAATTTTGGAGCACACGTAGATAAGGTGTTTGCATGGACTGGCTCTACTCTTATGTTAGCGTGGATAAAGAGAAATCCCGCCATAAGACCTTATTCATATCCAACAGAATATCAAAAATACGTCAAGCAGTAAATGCAGATTCATGGAGGCACATATGATCTGCAGAAAATCCTGCTGACTGTGCTTCTAAGGGATTGACACCAAAACAATTAATGAATCACGCTTTATGGTGGAGAAGGCCAGACTGGCTAAAAGACAATGAAGAATCCTGGTACCAGATTTTGGAAGATTCTGTTAATCCACCGATTATACCAACCTCGTTAACATCGAATAGCAGAAAGACGTACAAGATTTGGAGGAAGGGCATCTTATTCGATTGATCAAGACCTTTCTCAAATAGGTTTCTGCTTTCCTTTGTAATTAAATGAACAATAAGACGTCCCCACGATGATGTGTCAAAGCCCGTGGTGGTTATTGCTGATAGGCTCTGTTTTGTTTCATCCAAGATAGCCTTAATGGAATTTGATGGTGACTGGTTTCCTTGATGACCAGATTTGAGCATCTTTTCAATATGCACTCCAAATATTTTCCTTTCGTTATCGTATCTGGCCTTTAAAGTTTCCCAGGCC
Source organism: Volucella zonaria (assembly GCA_963966105.1). NCBI lineage: Eukaryota > Metazoa > Arthropoda > Insecta > Diptera > Syrphidae > Volucella > Volucella zonaria. The sequence continues at coordinate 106,635,070 of OZ014532.1, read as the reverse complement.
GATGTATAGTTTGCACTTGAAATGGTTAAATGCTGAATAAGTTGTATCGGCTCTACTTCCAAATGCGTTTTTAGATACTCCATCTTTTCTGTAGTACTGAGTGTGACTTTGTTGTGTATAATTGTTGTGAATACATCACAAAACGGTTGTCATTCCAAATAGTTTCCATTAAATATCGGAATCTTTAATTACGGCAATCGCACCTCAACTTGATGGTGTCTTTCTTCAACCTTCAATCGGTTGGTTTCCCTGAGTTTGAAAGCCATCTTATGAAGACAACGATTTAATTCCTTTTGTACCTCCTTGTACTCATCTTGTTGTTAGATCATTATCATGATGCGTTAATCATGAAGTCTTCATGCAACATATATGCAGAAATCCATCGTCGGGACATGCATGGCAGATATATGGTATAGTGGACATTCCATTTAACAAGCAATTGGAGCTTCACGAGACCGAGCAGTTGCAAGACTACTCCTGGAGAGAAAATTTAAAACGAACAAGAGCTCTACGAGCAGAACAGGGAAGAACATAAGCTACTCAGAAGAAATAAAAAACAGCACGAGAAGCCAGAGCTGTAAAACCCGACCAGAAATCTACCAGGATGGGAAACCTCATAGTAGAACCACAGACGGAGCTCAGAGTCTGGAAAGATTATTTCTGCAGACTCTCAAGCTGCATTGACGAACAACATCCTACCGTCACGGAGTATGAACCATTCAACCTGAAAGATGGCAGACAACATTCTCATCCACCCGACCTGGATGAAATCTGTACAGCAATCTACTGCTGGGCCCAATGGCTTCACTACCGAGCTGTTTAAAGTACCAGGTGATGATTGGAGACGAAGCATACATCAATTCATCTCCAAAATCTAGGTCGACGAAAAAATACCCGACGAATATAGCTTAAGCATTGTTTGTCCGATCCTAAACAAGGGAGGTTCCCTGTCGTCTTATACGAGCGCCGAAGACCTTTCATTAGTTGGCTCCTATTAGTGTGGTTCTACACGAGGAAAGTCCGCCACAGATGAACAGGTTTCCACATAGTTGCAGATCTTGGAAAAAATTCAAAAGTTCCTAATCGATACATCGTCTATAGCAACGAATAATAGAGAGACGACGAAAAATGCACCCTGCTTCGTCAAAGTCGGTAATGAACGGAGACCTTCAATGTCAGAAAAGGACTTAAACGAATCGATGCGTTGTCATGTGACATTTTTAACATCGTTCTAGACAGAATTGTTTGAAACACGCAAGTCAACTCCAGAGGCATCCACTTTCAAAAGTCTGTTCAATTACTCGCATGCGCAGACGACATTGATTCGTGAAAATAACACTTGCTAATGGCTGCTTCTCTGGGCTTAGAAGGCGATTGAGTCCTCGAGCAACCAAAAATACTCTATGCAAAACATTGATTATCACAGTCCAACAGTCCATCTAAGATTTGTTCTTCTATTTGCATCCAGCTATTGGGAAACCGATGCTACATTTTTCCGGTAGGATAGGTAGAGTAGTTCCAATCTTGACGAGTTCGTCGGCTTTACAATTCTCCATAATATTTCTGCAACCCCGACATCCAACATTAGTGAAAGTTGAACTGCTCAGCAATTTCCTTAAGAAATTATTGATAGCCAAAGGTTCTTTTAGAATTTTAGAATCGTGAGACTGAGTCCAGAGACTTGATTGCAGTCGGACTATACGAAAAGAAGCTGATATTCCTTGCAGATATCACGTTTTTCATCAGCCGGGACAGTACTTTTTTAATCGCTAAAATCTCCGCCTGGAATACGCTACAATTTCGAAGGTAGAAGAGGAGGCTTAGGTTGAGCTTATCTGAGAAAAAACTGCCGCTATTAGTCTTGGATGCATCTATATAGAAGTGGATTGACTTGTCGTCCATGAAAGCATCTAGAGGGGATGCTTGCATGCAGTGTTGAGGCATAATGTACTCGATATTCTCTGGAAGTATTCCTCGTACTCGTATATTACGAATATTAGCGTGACCAAATATTGTAGTTTATTTGCCCACTTTGTAGTCGCTCTAATACCATAGCTACGTCGGCAGCCATTTGCCTGCTTTTCTTTTCTCAAATCCTCGTTAAATGACGTCAATATTGGGGATTTTTGTTTTTTTTTTTAAAGTTGTGCGCGCTCAAGAGGGGTTAAGGTGCCGCTAAAATGTTTAGACACAGCGCGGGCGAAGGAAAATTAAGGAAGAAAGCAAGATAGGTACCGACGTACGTTGGTTTTAAATGTCTGAACGTTATAATGACCAGGAAATAGAGAGCTCGGCAGGGCATTCGGCAAGCGAGTAGTTCGGCTTAGGAACGAATCACGATATTTCACGAGAGTTGGCTTGAGGGTATACTGATGAGCATTCATAGCGAGACAGGTGCTACGGTTGAAGGTTTGAAGGGGCGAAATGCTACTGGCGATTTCTATGGAGAACTGATGGTGGAAATAGCGATAAAACAAAGTGAGACACGAGACACAAGAGTTTTATTGCAGGGGCAGAGATGCTTTAGGCGCATCCTATCAGATGTGAGCATTGTACTCCACAGGCGGATAAATGCCTTATATATTGAGGCCAGATCAGAGGGGGTAAAGTATTTCTAACATCGCTTGAGGAAACCTAGACATTTCGCATCATTTTTGATGACACCGAATATGTAGTCATTCCAACGTAAGTTGTCACTGACAAACATACCGAGAATGGAAAGTTTATCGGTTTCGACGATGCAAGTGCCATCCATGTATAATGGCTTGGTGTTTAAATTTCGCTGTGTCGCATCGTGTTTTGGAAGCATTAAATTCTGCTATGTTAGTGGTTCCCCAATTAGTTATGCTGATAATATCAGAATTTAATGAGCTTAATATACCCTGCCGTTCCAGCTCTACAGCCGCAGAGCAGGGACGTGAGTCCGGGAACGAATATGAAAAGCAGAGAGTACTGTCGGCAGCAAAGGAATATATAGGATTAGAGGTACTATAGAAGACGAGAGATCGTTGATGAAAATTAAAAAGAGTGTCTGAGACAGAACGGAGCCCTGGGACACACCAGCATTTATTTTGTGAACATCATGCTTGAAACCATCCAAGACAACTTGAATTGAATGTTTCCGAAAGGTAATTTCTAATCCATTGAAGATGAGAGTCGTCGATCGAAGAAGCACGCATTTTCAACAAAAGAGCCTGATGACACACTCTGTCAAATGCCTTAGACATATCAAGTGCAACTATCTTGGTTCCACTTTTCAGATCACCAGTGGACCTGTTGCTACAAAAACCGTACTGCCGGTCATTGAGAAGTATTCGTGTTTCGCGATATTTCATTAGCTGACGGTTTATCAGCGTTTTTCGGGACCTTGGGAAGAAGGGACGTAAGTGCAATGGGTCTGTAGGAGGAAAGGGAAGAAGATTCGCCTCTTTTAGGGACGGGCTGGACAAACGCTATTTTCCATCTGCTCTGGCATCGCCCTTAAGAGTAGGATTGATGAAAAAGCTTACGCAGTGGTTTTGCCAGCGAGGAAGAACACCTCTTCAGGAGAAGGTGAGATATACCATTTGGAGCAGCGGACTTATGCATATTTAGATCTTTAAGTACTCTTTCTACTACACGAGTGCGAAAGTGGATTCGTTCCATTGTAGATTCAACGCACTCAAGTGTGCGGCAAGCAGAAGCAGATTGGCCTTGTCCAAAAAGCTGATAGCTGGAATGTCATTGTAAATGAGCGTTGGGATGGAGGATGAGGCAGAATTTCCAATAATTTTGACGAACGACCAAAAATTTTTGCTGCCTTTGGTACATTGTAGTATTTTTTGCCTCAACTTTTGGTCGTATTGAAATTTCACACGCTTGAGAAAGACGTTGCAGTCATTACTGGCTCGTTTAAACTTTTTTCGGTCTTTCTCTGTTGGGCTGGTCTTGAAGAACCGAAAATCGATTTCTGTGACCCTGAAGGCCCCTTTACAGCTCGAGTCGTACCATGCCTTTTCTTTCGGTTTGGTGCTCTTCATCCGATGAGGGAAAAGGGATCTGATTCCACAGAGAATAGTGTTTGTGTTATCGAGGAAACATAACGATCAGTTGAAATTTCTAAAAAAGCTCTTAAGTTCGCTCCAATTCGCTTTCTTGTAGTGCCATACGGTTGTTTTAGGAATCATTTCTCTAACTGTGTGATCGGTGTACGAGAAATTAGCTGATATGACACAATGGTCCGACGAGCCTAGAGGGGATCGCACATTGATCTTGTATTTGTCAGGGTGAGAAGTTAAAAACAAGTCCAGTGTGTTGGCGGTATGACTATCAACGTCTGGTATTCGCGTGGGCTCATGAACAGCTGGGTTAAATTATTTTCCGCAGCAAAGATCTCAACACATCATCCTTCGGGTGTTGTCTGTCCAGAATGTCGAAGCAACCAGGAAATGTGTATATTTAAATCGCCCGTAATAACGATTTCAATAGGAGGCTACAGGGATACAATTCTTTGAATGGAGTCAAACAGCGCATCGAACTCGTTAAAGGTCGAGTTGCTATTCAGTTTGGGGCAGTAGTGGATAATTTGCTTACGGATATGGAATTTCAACCACATGAAATTGAATTCCGGATTGGAACAGGAACTACATTGTGGTGGAGTTTGGTAAGCTACATCACTACAAACGTAAATGGCTAGACTGCGATGAAAGAAGAAGAATGGCACTAGTTCGTAGCCAGGTAGCTTCAGATCAGAGTGATCTGAGAGATGTGGGTGGGGATCTACCTGTGTTTCACTACGTGCCAAAACAGCTGGTCTGTATTTGCGGACGTGAACGTACGCAGAAAAGTGATTACTTTTTAGCCCGCGTATATTGGCAATATCTACTCTGGATTCCCGAGTCATTATAAAGAAAGACGAACACAAAAAACACAAACACCGACGTTACTAAGCGCAGATGTGAAGTACAAATTCAGAGTTAGTTTGGCGCAACGGATTGTCTCAACTGTCAGATGTTTTGTGGTTACCCGAGCAAACTGCACAAAAACTTTTAATCTGCTAATGCATGGAACCATGGCCATATAGTTGGCAATTGTAGCATTGTGTCACCTTACCATAATTTTGATGTTTTTGTAGACCCATAGTTTTAAACAGGCTGGGGAATTTTCGCCAGACCTCGTTAAGCTTTATAGTGCCACGTTCTATATACACAATATAAAAGTTAAAGGTGACCGTTTTAGCATCTGTGCATTTAGTGCCAAGTGATATGAGCTCAGTTTTTAATACATTGTTGCTGACCAAATCTAGTCCCGACAGTATAACTTTAAAAGGTCTAGCGTCTTTCCGAGATTGTAAAAAGAATTCAAGATTTAACGGCAAAAGCTTACTTTTAATTTGCTCATAAGTGTTCAAATTGGGAGAAATAATTTTTTGGCCGAGAGATACGACGGTTGTCTGAAAAGCTTCCGACCGCAACGTAAAGATAGCGGCACTGGTCAATAAAAGCTAGTGAGTGCTAGTTGTGCATCTTTTGACACTTACTTGCGAAGTTTCAGTCATTTTGGACGAGCAGTTTTTAGTTGACAGTCGTTTGAGTGAGTCGATGTGAGTGTTTTTTGTGAAAATCGAAAAAAATGGGTATCGAGCTGTTATTAAACTCTTGTTTTTGAAAGGCAATACACCTGTGTATGGGGACTCTGCACCATCATTTACCACATTGAAATTTTGGGCAGCTGAATTTGAACGCGGCCGTAAGAGCTTGGGAGATGATGAACGTTCGGGACGTCCAAAAACTGCAACCACTGACGATAACATTATTAAAGTTCACCAAATGGTGTTAGACGACCGCCGAATTACGAATAAAGTAGGAGAGATAGTAGAGATTATGAAAATGTCCAAAGAACGTGTTTGTTACATATTAAATCAAGATTTAAGCATGAGAAAGCTGTCCGCGCGTTGGCTGCCGCGTTTGCTTACGTTAGATCAAAAACGTGTCGAATGAACATTTCCAACGCTCTGTTGGCGAAGTTTAGGCGATGAAACTTGGATACACCATTATACGCCCGAAACAAAAACGGAAAAATCCAGTCAAAACAGTGGACTGCAAAGGGCGAGCCGGCTCCAAAAAATGCAAAAACTGTTTTTTCGGCTGGTAAAGTGATGGCGACTGTTTTTTGGAATAGTAAAGGAGTTATCTTAATCGACTATCTTCAAAAAGGAAAAACCATTACAGGAGCATACTATGCATCATTACTTGCCAATCTGTAGGCAGAAATTGCGGAAAAACGGCCACATTTGCAGAAAAAGAACATTCTGTTTCACCAAGACAACGCGCCGTCTCACACCTCAGCGGTTTCCATGGCGAAAATTCATGAATTACGGTTTGAACTGCTTCACCAACCGCCTTATTCACAAGATCTAACCCCAAGCGACTTCTTTTTGTTCCCTCATCTAAAAACTGCGCTCGGAGGACAGAGATTTTCGTCAAATGAGGAGGTAATCACCTTCGTGAACAATTATTTTGCAGAGAAAAAGGCTAAGTACTATTTGGATGGGTTAGAGAGATGGGATCATAGCTGGGAGAAGTGTATAGAGTTACAAGGAGACTATGTAGAAAAATAAAAAAAATAAAAATTGAGAAAAAATGTCTTGTATCATTGTCCGGTTGGAAACTTTTCAGACAACCCTCGTATATTTTTTATTAAGTAGTTTACTACTTTTATATTGTTTGTGATACTTCGTACTTGTTCACTCGAAGATTTTAAGACCACAATAGTTGGAACACTCACTTTAATGACGTTAAGATCCTCCGATTCGCACATCAGGCTTCGTAATGGCTGGTAATTATTAGTATTACTCATTTTTGAATAAGGTTGCACTCTATTATTGGCTAAATGTTCTTTGGAAGGCAAGAGTCGCCTCCCTCAGAATCATATCGCGCCCGTTTACGAGAAACTTTTCACTTTTAGCATCGCAACAGAGCACTTGTGTACACATCCGCAGATGACTAAGGAATGACTCAGATTAGTGATTACTTCTTAGAGGCTGCTTGATGACAGTCGTCACTCTTAAGACCAAGAATTCGTTTGTAAGACGCCGTAATATCAATTAGTCCCCACTGTCCATTCCGAATAACTGGCAGGGTTGGAAAATGACCAGGCAAAGTAATGTCAAGAATGTTTTGCACTGCATACATCCTATTTCTTCCGCTATGAATGAAAGATGAAGAAGTTGGTTAACCAACATAGTATAATCTGGATAGCCACTCCTCATACACGATAAGGCTCACTGAAAAGGCTTTCATTCGCTAACATATGTGTTATAGCACCATCCGGCATCTAAAGGAGTTCACTTGAAAAGGCTGAGAGCTCAAATGTACCAGTCAATCACCGCACTTACCATGCTATGGTAATACGACTTCAATTTCACCTTGGATTTATATTTTAAATGACGACAAATGTCAACACCTTTGCCCTTTTCCAGTTCCATCATGTTTGCATTGACACGACCCATCAGCCCATATTTAGAAGGAAAACCTTTATTAGTGACATAACACATGAAAATCTTCAATCCCTTATCACCTGAATGATTTTCTAAATGTGTTCCCATAGGCAGATGTCCTTCCACGACGCCTTTTATGTCGAGAGACCATTATAGAAGCACAACCTAAAAGTGTGTTAATTATTTAAAAATCTTTCATGACTACTTTGAGCTTAAAATTAATCTAATAACCAGTGTGCCACAGAATGCTTACAGAAGGATAATCATCCACAGCTAGACTCTTTCGGCAAGTTCATAGTATAGGAAGCATATTTAAGCACCCCCAACTGTTCTCAACTAAAAGGAAAGTACATAATTGGTTTGCTAACACAACCGTATCAGCTGCAATATTGGCAAACTCTCTAGCGTACCCCAACCCACACCCACCCACCAAGTACACGAGCTAAAAGTGAAAATGAAGATGAAAATGAAAATTGAATTTACTTCTCAACCACCCCCCAACTGAGCAGCTAATGATCCCCAACAGATCGAACGAAACGACTCAATCAAAATGGCGCCATTCCTACATATGTACATACGAGTACTTACAAATACCCGCATCCAAATCAGATAAAGTACAAATGAGAATTTTAATTGGAAAGACAAATACTCGTACATTCTCATCCCCCCACAATTTATATGTAAAAATTCCGTGGAGGGGGGGTTGCAAATGGTAACCACACTGACAGATTCCTCCCGGTGATTTAGCAAGGTGTGGTTCGAATCCCCCCATCTCTCCAAAATTCGACAAAAGCGCACATACATATGTATCTACATGTGTGACATTCTAAATAAACAAAAGCTATTTCCAAAAAGAAATGATACAAATACAAAATCAACCCCCAACCCCCAACCCCAAAACGCCAGCACAGAGAAAGAATATCGCTCGTGACGCACAACAAAAGGAAAACCAAAATCGATACCATATGGGACTGGGACTGCGTGCCTACACGCACCACAACCACTTGTTAGGCAAAACTCTCGTGTTGTCTTTCCCTGTGCTGTGCCACCGCAATTTTAGCTACGCTGGGCTCCATAATATTTTCACAGTGAGGTAGGATTACCCTATCGCTGTACCACGGATACGTATCACTGTGTCCTGCTGACGTATTCGTACATACTCGTATACCGCGTACTCTCTTTCACTCCACAAATCCTAATCGATTTTTTGAATTTAACTCCCTCACTGCACACAGCCCTCTTAATGGGTCACCCCAAATTCTAAGATACAGCACACGATTTATTTTTTTCCAAATTTTTTTAAATGTTGCAAATACGTCGTGCCCCATTTTTGGGAGCCAATTCGTCTTTTGGTTTTTTTTTTTTTTATTTTTTTATTGTATAAACAAATCCTTGCAACAGTTGTCTCTAGGGCATGGGGTTTGAAAGACGCGCACTGGACATGGTATTCGTTTCGAACTCTCTATTGAACCACTAACTGGTACAGGGGCCATTCTGTCGCTGTAGGAGTGTACTAAACATGCAACTGTCACTTTCTTTTGCTACCTATTTCCCCAAAGGTTAGAGCAGCAAAAGTGATACAAAGTCCTTAGATATGCGTGCTTATACCTATGGCCATACTCACCCCCACCGCATGTTTGTACCATATTCACAACAGAAAATTTGTTCACTGCGATTTTTCTTTTCAAAATTTTCGACGCTTATTTTTTCGCTTTTTCGCTTTTTTGGCACTTTTTCGACAAATTTTGACTTAAATTTTTGAAAGCTGACACTGGTCGATCACTAGTGGGGTCACTGGTTAACTTTTATTCCTTTAGGAGTGCTCCATTTGTAGAGGGAAATTTGTATCCTGTTTTTTTTTTTTTTTTCTCTTGTGTGTGAAAGTTGGTTACTGAGCAGAAACTTTTGCCATTTTCTGTATAACACGTCCGAACCCGGAGACAGCAGTTCAAAAACTGAAGATTGTAACTTTGACTACTGGCAAGGGTGGTTGGGTTAGGATTGCGATTTGGGATATCAACGAATGGTCGTTTTTTTTTCATACCCGTATATGTGCGGTATTGTGGTACGTTCACAATGGAACTTTAGCGAGTAATGAATATTTAATGTTTGACCGTAAACGTCATCTGAATTTTGAAGTAGCAATTCCCGATGGCAGTTATTGGTTTTATTTACCAAGGGTTCGAATGTTAATACCCCAAGTTCTATAATGAACTTTTAAGACTCTGTAAACCCCAGGGCTTTCGTGTTTATCTACAATATAAAGAAGGTGAAATAAAAAACACTAAGAACTTCAAAGTGATGTATTGGTGTGTCGATTTAGAGATTAGGAAATTAGGGCTATACTCGTACTTGTACTCGTACTCGCACTCGTATACGGAGAAGATATTTGTATTTACTTGCTGCGATTTCCTTTGAGATCCTTCTACCCACACTGTTGTTGGCACTGCTAAGTGCTTATGGTATTTTGTATAAATAAATTCGATTGTACTCTGATTTATTTAAGCAATTATGGTCTCTGTAATGCGAAGAGCTTATTCGGTGATTGATGAATCGATGATAAATAGAGAGGGTACAAGCTTAACGGATGTTAGGAATAATTGCTTCTCAAATGAAATTAATGACACTCTTGTGATGAGTGGTCGAACGGGCTTCAGAAAAGGCACACCCTGAAGGACAATAGTCTGAGGAGAAGTTGAAGAGGTGAAAAAGACGTGCCCCTCAAATGCATGACGCAAAGAGACGTCATATAGTCTTTGACGACGCGAGTGCTAAAAATCTCACTATTTCAGTGGCGATTAAGAAGAAAAACAGATGGAATGCAGATCGAACAGGGCCAGGAGGAAGAACGGAGTTTCTGGCACTACCTCTGTCGATGGATTTTCCCGAACACGACAAAAACCAAACCAACAGTAGGTAGTTTTACCTGCATACCATGTCCGGATGAACCCTGCCTTACCACCAGATAAGTTCTAGTGGACCGAATTCGGTTGATGCGATGAAATCCACCCTGGTCGTGGGGTTCACCGCACTGAAATCGGTGCTGCAAATGAACGGAGTTTGGATATCGCGAAACAACACTTCCAAGAAAACCCCTAAACGCCAAGCGTATGAAATCGACTTATCATCATTCTGCCGTTATTACCTCTCTGTCGCTTCGAATTGAGAAGGCTCTCAATGACAACTATCTAAACAACACTGAGCTAGTGGCGCAGCGAGAGGGGGTGGGGGATTGGGGTGCCACCCACCTATGCTTTTCATGAGTCGGCAAATCAGGGAAGTTACATTTATTAATTTAATCGCTTATTATAAATATAACGAGCAATTTTCAAATGTTAAAAATGTTAAAAAATAAGAAGTGACTTTGGATTTTCATTAGGGTGGTATACCTTGATTAAAAAGGAATTTATTTAGAAAATTAAAAATACAAGTTTATTCATCTAAATCTATATTGTCCCCTTCAAAGTAATCGCCATCGACTGCAACACACTTATGCCAGAGCTTGATCCAATCCTCGAAACATTTTTTATATTCGGTTTTCGGTATGTCCATCAGTGCTTCCTGCGATTTTTCCATTATTTCCTCTCGGCTGCTGAAACACGTTCCCCGTAGTCGTTTTTTAACTCGATTGAACAGAAAGAAGTCACAGGGAGCCAAATCAGGTGAATTCGGTGGCTGTTGGATGGTATTTGTTGCATTTTTCGTCAAAAAATTACGGATAATGATGGCACTGTGCGACGCACGGTGCGTTATCATGGTGCAAAATCCACGAGTTTTCTGCCCACAATTCTGGTCTCTTTCGGTTAATTGCTTCACGCAAAAGTCTCATAACGCCCAAATAATACGCTTTGTTTACTGTCTGGCCTTCTGGCAAAATTCATTATGAACTACACCGTTGTACTCCATGAAAACCGTGAGCCTTGCCTTCTTTTTTGACTGAAAACGACGTGGTTTTTTTGGTCTCTGCTCATTTGGTGAACGCCATTCACTTGCCTGATGTCTGGATTGCGTGTCGTACTCATAAACCCACGTCTCGTCTCCAGTAATGATCCTTTTGATGAATGTGGGATCGGATTCAGCCTCGCAAATCATCTCTTTTGCGACGTCAACACGGTCTCTTTTTTGCATGAAATTGAGGTCTTTTGGCACCAACTTTGCTGCTACACGACGGAAACCCAAATCATTAACCAAAATGTCTTGGACGGATCCATAGGCAATGTTCAAATCCTCCGCTATCTCTTGGCTACGTAACTTTTGCGAATGTCAAGCTGATGCTAAGATTTAGAGGGATTGTCAAAAACAGATTTACCAACTTAAAAAAAATAATAAAAATGGCTTACTTTGTTAAATTTAAGGAGTTCGGTCGGCAAATTGACCGACGCAGAGCGTCCTTTTTAAAATCAAAACTCAGAGAATGTATCTATAAAGATAAACAAATATAAATTGGCTGCTTTATGCAGTTATTCGTGTCTTGCTAAACAAAATAAACGTGTTAACAATTTAAAATATGAAATTTAATTAATACACCTACCACACTCTGATATCTAATAGTGAGTTCGGACATGGACACTCTTCACGTACATTTCTTATCAGTTCTTATCATAAAGCAGGTACTGCTACTGCTATGCCTCACAGGACACGAGAAATTCAACTTATAAGGGCAAGTCAAACAAATCGCGGTCGGGCGGTGCGGTCAACAATTTTTTTACAAATAACGCTAGACCGCACTCTGTTTGACCAGGTCTTTAAGGTACACGAGTAACCTATTCTCTTTCTCACGCAATGACTTTCGCACTTTAAACCTTAGTTGTCCGAGCTATCCTATTTTAAGAATTGTTTGATCCTTATTCACTTTTTTAGTTTATTATTTTTCAATTTAAAAATTTATTTCTTAATTTCACCGCAAGTCCTTTGGAAGTCCTTTTTTTCGCCCTGGTACTCAAAAGTACTGTTAGTCATTGAAAGGCGCAAATGAATCAAATTTAAGAAAAAAATGTCTGCTGTAAATGAAACCAAATGGATGTTTTGACAAACAGGTTTGTATTTGTTAAACTTTTAATCTTTCAAGTCCACAAAGTGATATTCTGCAAAACAGTTTTTTGTATTGTATACAAATAGAAAAAGGACGCGACTGGATACCCGTATTGCTGCAACACTTCACAACGTTCACGCGCACCACGATTTGAAAGACGGACATCTTTCGAAACGGAGAAATTCGATTTGCTACGTTTTTGTGGACAAGCTTGAGCGCTTTCAACAGATTGCCGTTTAGTAGTGGGACATATCGTGTAAGACATCATTCCCATTGCCACTGATCTTCTAAATTCGAGGAGAGTAACTTCTTCTCGAATGTTACAATATATAACGTAAGCATTAACAAATGCAATATCTAGTATTCCCCAAAAGAGTCTATGACACCATTTTTTTGATTTCCGATCCAAACTATATACAACACGGAGGCGATCAGAATGATCCACTCCACCCATAAAAGCATTATAATCCTTGACAATTTTTGGTGCAGGTATTTCTAACTTCGATTCATCTTTTTGAGTTCGGCGAACATTTGTAACTTCATTGTCCTGATAGTTGCTCGCGAAATGAACGATCTTATTATCCTTCCACTTCCAAACGCCGATATCCATTGACGAAAACCAGAAGTCAAAATCTCCACGAGAAAGAGATTTGTCACTTTTCACATTACTCGGTAGTCCCTTCCTATTTGCTGGAATTGTCCCACAAGCTAGTGTTTTCTCGGTTTTTAACTTTTCCAACAGTGGTAGAGAGGTAAAGTAGTTATTGAAGAAAACTTTTCTATACTTGCCCCACTCACTTTCTGTGAGACTAAGAACTACTCGTTCACCCAGGCTATAGTTTTGGAATTTTGATTTAGTTGCCTCATTTTTTCCTTGATAAATCTCAAATTTCATAACGTAGCCTCTTTGATAGGATAAACTCCAGAGATTGTAGCCCCCTTTTGATTCGATTTAGGGAATTGTACTGCTCTAGAGTGCTCCTGCCTTTAAAAAGTATCATTGAGTCGTCAACAGACAACTCCCGCGAACCATTGTAATAAAAAGCAAACGCTTCGTTTATCCTGTCTATCAAAGGCTGAATCTTGTTAGTTTGTTTAAATTGTTTTTTAGCATTTTTGGATTGTCATTTACGTGTAGTCTACTCAATATTGCATCAAATCTGGCTCTATTCATAGCGGATGCTACTACAAACACTCTAAGATCTTCACTGGTTGACCAGTAATGACGCCAATTCGACAATTTGTGATAACCCATCAACATGTTTATAGCTATGAACGTTATCAATTCCTCTTTTTTCATGTGCAAGGCCTTGTCCCTCTGAACAGCATATAGGTAACTTTGATACACGATATTGTCCAAAACAGAGTCCAGTAATTTTATTAGGTAAACATCAGTGGGTGTTTCACAACCAACAAACTCATCTTCAACTGCCCCTTCAAGAAAGATGTACTCAGGTACATCTACAGTAATATCTCGCTTTCTCCATTTCTGATCGACGGGCTTACTGATATCAACCGATTCCAATGTATTTGGACAAAAAGGCTCAATCAGAGTTTCAATTACCTGTGTACTTTTTGACATTTTATTCTCAGAAGGAATTGAAAGACATTCCGCCTAATCCTGAATTGGTATTGGTGGGTGTTCGTCAGTGGTATAAAATGAAGAGCCGATGTAATAAAAAAAGAAGGAAAACTGATCCAACATTTCACTTCTGAGTCTCATCGAGCAGCTCTGAGTAATTACTGTGATTTCCTTAATGGAGGAGTTAGCTTTTCGTGGTCACGACGAATCACCAGAGGACAGCGAGGGAAAATTTTCGACAAAATGTTCATTTGATTTCACCACATTGCCCTTTAATGAAAAAATGGTTGGATGAATCCTCAAAAAGAGCACGTCATGTGACGTATCTTGGTCCGGCTACCCAAAATAAATTCGTTGATCTCTTGGGAATTAGATCCCCAAATCCATTGTAAATGAAATCAAAAACGCGGATATTTCTCCTGTCACGGTTGACAGGGCCCCCGCCCAATTATCAAGGCTTCGCCCATCAATGACGTTGTCTAATAAAAAGCGGGCGCAGAGCATATTACTGGTCTTATCGTAAACATCTTCAGATTACAGCCTCTGAATGGTTGCTACGATTTGACCAGTTACAAGTTGCCGGTCATAGATCTTGTTGGCGGCTTGACCCCCGGTAGTCCATACCAGGACTTAAATCACGGTACCATGGGAGTCAGGAGCCCCCCAGATTTCGGTCCGGGCCTGACTTGTTAGAGGTAGGCCCCCTTGTGGGAGCGTCATGGTGGCTGTGGTTTAAACCCAAATCGCGGGAACGGGTCTAACCCATTGTAGAGTTGCAAAAAAGTATTGGGTGCTGTGACCCTAAGAACAGCAAGAGGTTTTAGGTCGGCCTCGACTCATACCAAGGGTGGAACTTGTGCCTCCAACACAGTTCCGAATTGGTATCAAAGAATTGACGGAGAGCGATGGCAAGGCGTATCCTTGCTCCCTATGGATGTACGGGCATCTCGTAAACATAAGGTCTTAAATGACAGGTGGTTTATGTTAAAAATCCAGAAACGTTCTGTCACGGTTGACACAACTCCAGGCTCATCACTTCTAGATCGACTTGCTATCAACATTCGATACTTAATCCAAACAAACGAAGGACCTGTCCCTATAGAAAATCTTCTGAAAATGGATGTCGGCCTAATGAAAAAAACGGGAGAAGAGTTGGCAGTCACTAGGAATTTCTGTGAAAAACATCGTCTTTCAATCTTATGACTTTGCTAAAACGGTACGCAGCAAAAACTGTCAGAAAAATGCTGTAAGAAAATCCCTTGCATTCCATGATAAGCGCATCAGATCAACATATTCGTTGAAACAGCACGCAATCCGAGTGTTTCAATGTTTTGGAAGTATTGTATGTTTTCTTCTATGGCAGCACAAAACGTTTTCAACGTATGCTTGAAGAATCCAAAAGCATTGAAAATTCATTGCAACTGACAAATTTGTCAAAAACTCGATGGACAGATAGAGCTGAATCAGTTAAGGCTGTGTGGACTTTATTCGAAGACAATGTGCATGCTTTGGAGGAAATAAAAATCGATGCAAGTTCTTTCGATAATAATACACGTATCTTAGATTTTGATTTTATCAATTCTTTATACTATTGTAAAGTAAAGTCAACAATTTGACAGAAAATTTAAAAGCGAATCAGTTGAACGTCACTGATGCTTTATTGTTGATTCGAAGCACATAAGTATCATTTCAACAAATCGACGCATTAATAAAAAGTTCATCTTCATTCGCTGGAATATTAAAGATCAGCCCAGAGAATGATTTTCTGAAACATCACAAATCCAGAAACCGCTTTCGATTTCGATTTCCAAACATTTTATATTGTAGAAAAGAATTTAGACGGTTTTGCAAATTTTTGCCACGTATGTACGAGTATGCTTTTTCAACTTTTCAAACATTTTTAAAAGATTTTTTGAAAATCCAGTTGACAGAGGTAATGCCACAATAGAATCAGTGAAATCCATTGTGAAATTGCAGCACATACTTTTTAAAGAAGATCCAGAATGTTTGCTATCTGAGTTGTAAATTCTTCTTCATTCATGTACAACGTACAGTTTTAAATTATTTGCGTACGACGATGGGTGATGATCGCTTGAATTCATTGGTGCTGCTTTATACGTAAAATTGACGAAATTCATCTTAGTGGGCTCGTAGAAGAATGACTTTGACTAAAACACCGCCGAATTAAAATCGAATATGAAATTATTTATATAACGTATTATTAATTTTTTATTATAAATAATTAAATCGCTGCAATAATAATGCACTAGTTTTTTTTTTTATATTATTAAAAACAATTTATTATTTATTGTTTAGTTAAATTGCTGCCATAATAATATTCATTGATATAAATTATTTATTATAAATAAATACATCGCTGTAATAATAATTTATGCCTTAAATTCCTTCAACATTATAATTCCCAATATTTTTAAATTGTTTCATGGAAAATCATTGATTATGCATAACATCACACTATTGTTTCTTTAGTACGGATGCTAAATTTATACAGTCGGCAAATTGCTAAAATAAGTCAGCATTTCAATGAAAGTCACCCCCCTATGGCTCGAGGCTCACTACGCCCCTGGAGGGTGGCATATGTGAACCTGAATTATAAGACAAGATGATTTCGGCAAATTTGTGCCGAAAATGTAGCCCATAGGAATTAAAATGTTTAAGATTTTCAGACCAATGATACTGGCACGTGCTAACATTTTGAGTTCAGGCCAACTCAGTTGACCGAATGATATTTTAATGCTCTTCATATCCGGAATCGCAAACTCAACATTGTGAGTGGAAATTCTATTATCACGGATAGAGCATGAATCCGGACGAAAAAGAACCGCATGTTGCGGGCTAAGAAGAAAAGTATCTCCTGACATCATTAAATCTATCACTCCCATGCCTATTTTCACCTTGGAAGAGTTAATTTTCACCTTACTTATATTTCCATAAAACTGCAGACAATAGATGACGACTATTGTACCTAAATATGAAAAGGAATTAATTGATGATTTTTCTACCTTCTATCTTAAGATCACAAATTGTGCAGAAGTTCTTATTAATTAGTCTGACTTATTTGACTTTTTATTTTTCATTCACCAAAATATCAGAAGCTTAAGAGAGAATTTTACATCTCTAATAGCTCATCTAGATTGTTTTGTGTGTATTCCTGATTTTGTCGTTATCTCGGAAGTCTGGATTTATCATTACGTTACCTGTTTTTAATTCTTATCTAAATACGGATGAGAATTACGCTGCAGGAGGTGTTGACTGTTTTGTGAAAACAGATTATAATGTGTTTGATGTGTCGAAGTTAGGTTTTTTGAGTGTCGATGTTTTGAAATTATCTCTTAGAATCAAAGGTGTGGTCTACGTCATGTTATGTGTCTATAGGCTTCATATGGTCAATGTTTCAGTATTTGTGGAAGAATTTGATAATTTTAGGATATTTCAATATTGATATCTTGGAGGAAAGTGAAGTAGTACTCACTTATTTGAACTTGTTAGCTTCTCATAGATTGGTAACGTTTATGAATGAAATAACTAGACCTACATCGGGAAAATGTATAGATCACATATGTATATGGGCGTTTTGTGTCCTCTTCTCCCAGTTTCTGTGAGAAGTGTGTTTTTGATCTGGAGATTACAGATCATTGTATGAAGACCAACAGCTTGAATGGCTCTAGTTCCCTTAACTTCATAACAAAAATTGATTTTGGAAAACTTTAAACTAATCTGTCTTTTGAGGTCTGGAAAAATGTTTTTGTTGAAAATGATGTCTTTAAATCTTACGACCTTTTTATAGAATCCCGAAGTAATCATATATCGAGTTTTGCGTTCACAACTAGCCCAAGGAAATCCATAAAACGGCTTAAGTCCTGGATAGCAAATTACCACCTTGATCAAAAAGTTCCCGGGGGATACCACCGTGTGGCGCTCCCACTATTCCGATTTGAGTCCTGTTTTTTTTTGTTAAGTTAGTAAATCTGTTTTTGACATTCCCTCTAAATCTTAGCGTCATAGCTTGACATTTGCAAAAGTTACGTAGCCAAGAGTACATCTAACCCTGTGTGTGATGGCGATTTTTTACAATTTAAGAAATGGATTTAAATTTGCAACAACGAACTTTTATTCGTATTAAATTTTGCGTAAAAAACGGGTTTAATGGTGCGCGAACATTGGAAATGTTGGAAAAGTGTTTCGGCAACGATTCTCTAAAGAAAACGGTCGTTTACCAGTGACACGAGCGGTTCTAAAGTGGTCGTGAGTCAATCGAAGATGATGAACGCAGTGGCAGACCATCGACATCGAAAACCGACGAAAACATTGATGAAGTAAAAGAGATGTTGCGGTTGGTGAATAACCGCAAATTAACCATCAGAGAGATAGCGGAGGACTTGAACATTGTCTATGGATCCGTCCAAGACATTTTGGTTAATGATTTGGGTTTTCGTCGTGTAGCAGTAAAGTTGGTGCCAAAAGACCTCAATTTCATGCAAAAAAGAGACCGTGTTGACGTCGCAAAAGAGATGATTTGCGAGCCTGAATCCGATCTCACATTCATCAAAAGGATCATTACTGGAGACGAGATGTGGGTTAATGAGTACGACACGCAATCCAGACATCAGGCAAGTGAATGGCGTTCACCAAATGAGCCGAGACCAAAAAAACCACGTCGTTTTCAGTCAAAAAAAAAAGGCAATGCTCACGGTTTTCATGGATTACAACGGTGTAGTGCATCATGAATTGTTACCTTTGCCAGAAAGCCAGACAGTAAACAAAGCGTATTATTTGGGCGTTATGAGAATTTTGCGTGAAGCAATTAACCGAAAGAGACCAGAATTGTGGGCAGAAAACTCGTGGATTTTGCACCACGATAACGCACCGTGCGTCGCACAGTGCCATCATTATTCGTAATTTTTTGACGAATATTGGATCAAGCGCTGGCATAAGTGTGTTGCAGTCGATGGGGATTACTCTGAAGGGGACAATGTAGATTAAGATGAATAAACTGGTATTTCCAATTTTCTGAATACATTCCGGAAACTTTTTGGTTAACGGTTTGTTGAGCAGGAGTCAGCCAGGTCCTACATGAATATCAACGTGCGGAAACCGTGTGCTGGCTATAGTTACAATGCCCTACATCGCCAACGCTGGTTTTCACGTCATATTTAGGGCACTGCTCGTAGATTTTGTCGCGGATCTCATAGAAGCAGTAAGATCGCCCTTCTCCTCTTGGAGTGTGGGCGCTTATGAGTCTTAAGTTGGCAAATGCACCTTCTATGGGAATCGTCGCCAGGCTTTCGCTTACATGCCTGAAGTTTAAGAGGTGGTCCCTAAGTCTTCCTCTTACGGCGAAACGACATCTGAAGAAACACTGCGACCGCTATCTTTGTTCGCGCCCGTTTTCTGTAATATTCTCCATAGTAGATGTAACAGTTTTTTATCCTCCTTTTGTTGGATACATCCCATTTTAATTCTTGGTTATGTCTACTTTGTAGCAGTCCAGGCTCCCTAGCTGTTGGGCTGCACGCGATTTGTTAAAACTCCATTTCACTTGCAGATCTGAAAATCATCTTCCTTTAATCGTTTGCTATGGTTGTCGATAAAGGATATGACGTTACCCGAAGCTAGTAGCTTCCGTATACGCCCTATTATGTGGCGAAACGTTCCAGACATACTCTTTGTTCATCAAATTTTAACTGGTAACTGGTGTAATACCATTCCTTACTTCAACTTTTCTCTGTTAAAACCAATATTGATCCTCAAATCAAAGGACAATAATATTTTTACTAGAACACTGACAAACAACAAGTACAACATATTTTCATTATAAACGTGTATTTAATTGTATTTTAAAATATTTTATAAATATTTCCTTTGTTTTGGTTTTTATTGTTTCCCCCATTTTAAATATAACAATGATTATAATTATTTATTTTCTTATTTTTCTTATATTAAACTTATAAAAACTCGTTTCAACTCGTTAAAAATAATTAAACTCTCCGTAAAATCGTAAAAAATTTTTAAACAAAAAATGCATCCGTTTAAAATATTCATTTTACTTTTGTCTAACATTTTCGTTTTCTTTATTTATGCAGTAAAAAACTAATGTATCTCTCTAAATATTGTTTAAGAAAATAAATTCATTCAAGAGGTAAAAAAAAAAAAACCAAATACAAATTAAACTAATAAAACTTAGTACAAAAATATCTCTCAATATTGGATGTGCTTTTTTCTCCATGTAAATATATATACTCGTAATTTCTATAACATTTTCTTTTTTTTATTTACTATTTTGTTTTTGTTTTTTTTTTTTTTTTTTTTTTTGTTTAAGATACATTATGTATATCTTTAGTATAAAGGTCTACATCTACAATATTTATTAGTTATCACTTAAGTGTATTTCTTTTGAATATAT
Organism: Volucella zonaria; assembly: GCA_963966105.1. Classification (NCBI taxonomy): domain Eukaryota; kingdom Metazoa; phylum Arthropoda; class Insecta; order Diptera; family Syrphidae; genus Volucella; species Volucella zonaria. The sequence continues at coordinate 106,614,555 of OZ014532.1, read as the reverse complement.
TGATTTATTATTATTTTTTTTTCTTTTTTTAATGGAACCGTTTTTGTTTTATTTCAACGTGGTACTAAGAAAGCGAACAAATATTTCAGATTTTGTTTTGGTTTTTGTTTTTTCAAAGATTAACTTCAGCAACTTAGAACTCATTGAACTGAAAACTACACAGGTATACGACAAAGGTACTCCATTGAAAGAACTCAAGCCAGATACATTTGTATAGATGTTTTCATAGGTTTTTGGTTATGGTTTTGATTTTTTTTTTTTTTTTTATATAACGATTAGCTGGATAAAATAACGCGACAACAAATTATTATTATTTTTATTTTTTTATTTTTTTTTTTTAAGATATATCTGGCTCCAGTCACATATGATTTGGATATGTGTTATAGTCCATGTGGCAGAAGGATCCTTGGTCCTGTCCACTTTGTATGAATTTGCATCTTAGGTTGATGGTTTATAAGTTTCTATTATTTGTTTATTATTTTTTTTTTTTTCAAATGGAAGGTTCTGGTATGCATACTTCTTTTTGCTAGGTTCGCTACTACATGTGTCTCTACGTATCTACATACATCTAACAATTTGTATTGGTGTGAATCTCTTGTGATAAATATTTCATTTCTTTGTTTTGTTTATATATGAATGTATATGTATTTCTACTACATTTTGTATGGTCCATTTTGACAGATTTCTATTTGTTTTCGATGATTGTTTGTAGCTGAAGCACCAAACTTCGTGACAATTGCAGAATGGATGGCGCATTATGACGCTCAGCCATTTCTAAAAAAAAAAAAACATCAAAGTGGCCTTAGTTTGGATAAGGTTTGTTTTGTAAAATGGAAACTTACCATTAAAAAATTTAATAACATCTGTAAAGTCCATGCTATTTGAGAGAATAATGTCTCGATAAGTTTCCAGGAGCGCAAGAGCTAAGAATAGAACAAAATGCGCACTTGCAACATGTTTTGCTGCCCAGATAACTTCCCATGTGGAGAAGACATCGTCGTAGACCAGTTCACGTTTGAAGTCCAGTAGAAACCAACGGTAGCAAAAGTAAAAATGAGTGTAATCCCCATGGGAGTCCATGAGATCGTACATTTCCGAATCGAGTATTTGGATAAGAGATCTGAAAAGAAGATATTTTAATCAACCGCGAAAATTTAGGCGACATTATAAATGGTTTTAAGTCACATCTGTACTTGACAACTCTTAGCCAAGCCTTAGTGAAAGCTTCACATTGAGGATATAAAAAATCTAAAGCAAAAGGACATATACCTCACGAATAGGCTTCAGCTGTGGCCTACATTGAACACACTCACTTAGACCACAGAAAGTTCTTGCGATCCCCATACTTCCCTTGGCTGCCTTGCCGTAACAAAAATGAGACTTCAACTAAGCGCCAAAGACAGTCTGACTAGACATTGAAATGATAATCAGTATGGAGTACAAATGCGGGCCCAGCAATAGCGCTCTTTTCGACCGAAGCCGATGCACCAATTCTTAAGGACCCTATTAACACTCCTACCATCGCTCCTGCTTACGCATACAAATTCCTACCTACACCCTGACCAAGAGTTTCAGGATCTTCCTATTGATTCCTGTGGCAATTTCTATGGCACATTCGGTCAATTGGGCTGGAATGATGGAGAAAACGCCAGAGATGTTCAACCATGGCAGCTGGTTACGACAACTTGACTCGGGAATTCCTGAGAGACAGATGAAAAGGAGAAGATGAGTTATTCAAACGCGAGTCGATAAGGGATTTCATCGGAAGTTGAAGGCTTTAATGCTGAAAGTAATATTCAATAGCAACAGAAGGTGCACCATCTGAAATTGACACCGGCAGTTCCGCTGCGAAAAGAGAATCTTCATTGCTAGCCTGGTAATGGCATACATACCGAAACCCTAGTGAACAACGAGTGTAGCCTCGCCACGACCTTCAAGAGCAAGTTGAAGAGCACGTGGAGAATGGTTTACCTTTATGTGCGCAAAACTGGTTTGCGAATAAATTATCTGTCTAAGATGCAACATGCCCTTTAACGCCTTCAAAATCTGAGCGCACTCGACAAGAAGGAATACGCGCTGGGCATTTTCATCGACATTTGGGGTGCTTTCGACAACGTAACTTTTTCTGACATATGTAACTGGGCCAAACAATAGTTCTGTGGATAAAAGCAATACTGGTGGATAAGACACTGATTGCGGATGCTGACTGCGGCCAATATGTGATGGCATGGGTAAACTGCGGTTACTCACAAGGCAGTGTTCGGTCTCCAATGATTAACGGTCTTAATAGCTCTGACGTCAATGCACAGGCATGCTCGTATACAGATGATGTAGCTGTACTGTCTGTTGGACCATGCCTAGCGACTGTTTGCTCTAAAGCGCAGGCAGACCTATACTTGATCTACGATTGGTGTACTAGAAATAGGCTGTCCAGCAGTCCTCTACGAGAAGGAGGAAACGAACTGGTCTGACTCACGTAGAGCTTAAAGACATCACCATCCGTTTCTCCAACGAAGCTAAACATCTGGATGGCAACCTCCATAACAAACTTCTTTGGACTAAACATGTCACGAGGAAAACCTCGGAGGCGCTACCACTCTCTGACGCTCTAAAGTAGCTTTCGGCAGCACATGGAGTTTGACTTTTCTGGAACTACACGGCATAGATATCAATTATGTCCTAGGCATCGTTCATCTGATGGAACGAACTTTCACGAAAGTACGCCACTGCTGAATTTATCTGACCCTAAGAACGGTCTAACTAAACTGGAAGTGTAGTTTGATTAGCGCGACTGGTTCTGATTTAGACGCACTGAAGAATCCTCTTGAAATTCATATCAAGCTGTCCCAATGTCATCTTCTGTTTAAAAAGAAGTGGTCGAGTTCTGGCGACTTTGTACCCCGACTATCTTTTGACTCTGATCTTATGAACATGCCATCTGTTACACTGATACCAGATTCCCTCTTTATGCGAAAACAGTAAATTGACTTTCCCTGTGGCCAGGAATGATTTCGGCCAAAATCAGAGGCAGAAAAATAGTGTAATCTGGTCTTCATGGATGGCACGAAAACCGATTTAGTATACGGAGCTGGTGTCTTTTTATAGGACGACGACGTTAGACAGAATCAATGGAGGGCGCGAAACATCTGCAGCTATAACATCAGCCAAACTTCGCTGAACGCAGTCGGAAGGCTGAATCCACTGATCCTTGTCGGGTCTGCATCCTCGGCTAAGGCTTGCCTTAACAGTAGAGCTCCTTGTAAATGCAAACATTGAAAGCACAGTTCTCCTGGTTACAGGCAAACAAAACTTATGCTCCTAAATGTCTCTAAAAAAGTCTCTCGGTAGGAAGGACTGTTGACTGATTATTCTTATTTATTTTGTCTTTTATCTTTTGCTAAGTTCCTAAGTGGGCACGACACGTCCTTCTGCTATATGTGCTTGAGGGCGATGACGACACTTATTACTAATCTTTCCACGAAACACATTTTTCTTCGAAAGACTGAGCAGTTCCATTAAAGAAACAAACACAGAGTACAATAGACTACTGACGCTGCTGTTGATATTTTCACTTGTCTAACAAAGCTCATAGCCAATTCATCGTGCTATCTCAGCAAATCCTGGACTTATGATCTGGTAGTAAATTCTCCCATATCAAAACCTGAAAGTCCAAGTCGGAAAGAATGAAATTTTAACGGCCCAACATTAGACCGCAAAACTAATCAACGGTATATGGATGGATCTTGAATGGATACTGGTGTAAATACAGGAATCCACAGAGCGAACTAAAAATCGCCAGGAGAATGAAAAAATGTCTTAGCCCATTTCAGGCTGAATTCCGTGTCAACTAAGAACTTGACAGTATCATTTTTGACACTACATTGAAAGGAATACCTATTCTCATGCACACTGAAGCAGTACTGACGCCTTCAAGCTCATAGCTTTTAGCAGCTCATACGGGTTTGACTCCAAGTTAGAATTACGTCGATTCCATACCCATCAATACTCGTCTGAGTATTCAGGCTCATTACTAGAATATCGACCGGAACTACGTCTGACACTGACAAAACGGGAGTAACCACTGAATGCCATCAATTTTAATTATTTTACCTACAACTGGTAATCATCGGGTACTGGATGCTATTCAACTGGACTCGACGTTCTTCGGTAGCAACAGAGGAACTTCCTAGAGAGCGTCAATTGTGATATAAAAATATTTCCAACGAATTCAACGGCTTTTCTGGAATATTTTGACATAAATGGAGTTCAGGCCGATAAGTACCTCCAAGCCTTAGCAATCTTCTTTTTTTTTAAAACAGAAAATGTAAACTCAAGCGGTTTTTACTACGGTTACAATGTTTGCACACAGCGCGCCAAAGGAAAATTAGGGAGGAAACAAAGAGATATAACCGTCTACGTTGGTCTTAAATGTTTGCAAGTTATAACGACTAGTAAATGAAGAGCTTGTCAGAGCATTCCATTTGCAAGTTCTACGGCTTAGGAAAGAATCACTATAACTATATTTCAGAGTACTTCCGAAAGTTCCATTGAGGGTATAATGATGAGCATTCGTAGTGAGGAAAGAGTTAAATGTTACGGCTGAAAGCGAAATGCTACTGGCAATTTCGATGAAGCGGTCTTGGTGAAAATAGCGATAAAACAAAGTGAGGCGCAAGACTTCACGTCGGTGTTCCAGAGTGCCACTTGACTGTGTAATATTGGCGTCACTTATGAGTTTTATCGCACGGCGCTTTAAATCTTATCTAGCAGGTGCAGAGATGTTTTAGGAGCGCCCAACCAGATGTTGGCATTTTACTCCAATTTTGGGCGGATGAATGCCTTATATACTAAAGCCAGATCAGAGAGGGTGAAATATTCTAGATATTTCGCAGCATTTTTGGCAACATCAAATATGTGGTTACGTTGTCATTTGCACACTTGCCGAGCATGGAAAGTATTTGGGTTTCGACGATGCAAGTGCCATTCCTGGATAATGACTGCGTAAATACAAATTTCACTTTAACGATAGCAGACAGCATTGTGTTTTGGAAGCATTAAATTCCACTCTGTTGATTATGCCGCTAATATCGGATTTTAATGAGCTTAACATACGCTCCCGTTCACGTTCTACAGCCGAGGAGCAGGGAAGTGAGTTCGGGAACGAATATGAAAAGCAGAGAGTACTGTCGTCAGCAAAGGAATATATTGGATTAGGAGTAGCAGACAAGAGATCGTTGATGAAAATTAGAAGGAGTGTCGGAGACAGAACGAAACCCTGGGGCACACCAGCATTTATTGTGTGAATATCAGACTTGAAATCATCCAAGACAACTTGAATTGAACGTTCCGAAAGGTAATTCCTAATCCACTGAAGAAGAGAGTTTTCGATCCCAAAAGCACGCATTTTCGACAAAAGAGCCTGATCCCAAACTCTGTCAAATGCCTTAGAAATATCAAGTGCAACTATCTTGCTTTCGCCAGATTAATGTGCACTTTGGTTCCACTTGGAGACATGCCATCAAATTACCAGTTGCCATGAAAACCGTACTGGCGGTCATTAAGAAGTTTTCGTGTTTCGATATAGTTCATGAGTTGACGTTTATCAAGGTTTTCACGATCTTGGGAAAGAAGGTCTGTAGGAGGAAAGAAGAAGATCCGCTTCTTTTAAACACGGGCTGGACAAATGCTGTTTTCCATCTGCTCGGAAAGAGTCCTAAAGAGTAGGATTGATGAAAAAGCTTACGCAGTGGTTTTGCCAGCGTGGAAGAACACCTCTTCGGAAGAAGGGGTGAGATACCATCTGGACCAGCAGATTTATGAGTGTTAAGCATCTTTAAATGCTCTTGCTACTATACGAGTGCGAAAGTCGATTCGTATTGAAAATTCGAAGCACTCAAGTGTAGGCGTAAAGCACAATCTGGAAGTGTTAAGTCCCCCACAAAGTATGCAGCAAACAGATTCGCCTTGAGAATCATCATTTGGACGGGTAAGATCGTCGTCTCGAAAAACATTGAAACTAGGGGGGAATAACTCCTGATTCTTTATATCGGAAATTAGATTAGTTTCGTTCAGAGCGCAGACCTCAAATGGGAGAGCGTGAGATTGGCGCAAGACGGCCTGGGTCTTAGATCGCAGTCCCCCTACGTTTTGATAGTAGAAGGTTAGAGGAATGTTATTTTGAGTGGGTGTAGGAGTGGATGGTTGAAACACTGGCAATGGTAGCACGTTAGGGACGAAAAAATTTGTCGTTGTTAGCTCTGCTCCGTTGAAGGTTTTTGAGATCTTTTTTGAGTGCACATAGTTACATATATCGGACAGGTGGGAAACAAAACACCACCCGTGGACCAAACGACAACAAACAAACAATAAATAAATCCATCGGCCTTAACTGGTATCCCGAAGCCTTATGGTGGGCGTATGTATTTTATATATGGAGCGCCCCGTACCATATACCTGACAGGAGGTTAAAAATGATATGGAAAGAATAAATTCGAGTGGCGATATACACTCAAACGTCGGTAGAGGCCACGGCTGCTGGCGCGTTCTCGGCTCCGGAAGGAGCCAACCAAATAGATCACAGGGGTCAACTTCACCAAGACCCCACTTCCGAAAGCGTTTTCCCTAGACAACGACTAGTGGTCGCCCAGAAAGAATTGTCTAGACGGGGGATAAAATGAACGTACGAAATAAATCAACATATCGTTCGCACTTATTATCGCGTAACCCAAGTCGAACAAAGTATGATCGGCTACAGCCAACAAATGCATACACTGATTACTGATAAATTCCCAATTCTTCGAAACCGCACAGAACAGAATATTCCAGACCAACGCGCTGTGATATGCAGAAGAAACCTTATACCACAAATAACAATAGATCGAATACGCAGCAGCCATTCAACCAGTACAAACTAACGTGATGGTGCTACAAGAAAGCAATAATAGGAGTACTCTTACAGATGCAATAGACCTACAAAGTACCCTACAGTATGAATTTAATTGTTCCATGGCATTGTATAAGGACACGGAACCAGCATGCAGGACAATAGTTCTAAAACCTAAATTAAATAAAAAACTATATCATTATGTATTACACATCATGCATACTTCCTTTCGAAATAAACTCAATCAACTCCTATGATGACCTCAAAAGCATTCTATACTGCTGTATACATATGTAGTTGCAATCATTAAAGCAAACGGGGAAAAAATTCTGAAGGAAGATAATCAAAACGTAAAAAAAAAGGAAATAAATATACCAAACTGGAAAAACGGCTGCTTTCGAAGATATTGGTCAACTTACGAGCTTCATCCAGGGAACCAGAAGTAAAAGGCTCAAAAATAAAGTCAGTCGAGTTTTGAAAAAATACCGCGACCCAGATAACAACACGACGGAGACCTGTACAGAATGTACACGGTATACCAACCGAATATAAAATACCAAATGAGTCAAAAACCTTTTTATCAACACCTTAAAAATAATACTTCAGAGATCAGGTTCAATAGCTCACCAAGAGAAGCAGAAGTATATCGATTCTGGCCAGAACTGTGGAAAATTCCCACTACGCATAACAACAGTGCACCATGGATTAAATTTCAAGAGGGAAAATTAGAAAACTTCAACGCAATGGAGGATCAATCAATATCTGAAGAAGTTCTTCAACAAGTCTTACAAAATTGATAGAATACATAATTTTTGGATCAAATCTCTTGTTACACTCCCTAGCAATGTTCTTCAGATTTTCAACAGATTTATCTCAAACCCCGAATGTATACCAGCTGGCTTAAGTGAAGAATAAATTTTCTTAAACCAAAAACAACATACCTAAACAATCCGTCGAATTTTATACCAATACCTTGTCTGAATACACTCTATAAGGCCTACACGGATTGCATACTAATAAAAGTAACACAACACTGCGAAGCCAACAACATAATGGCAGAAGAACAAAAAAGATTCAGGAGCAAAAGCCACGAATCCAAAGAACAACTGCTAATCGACAACGTGGTTATGAGCCAAGCCATAAGTCCTACATTTATACAAAGCAAAGCAAAAAATAATCGAATCGCTGAATGCTTTAATGAAAAATTGGAGAACGAAACTTATTGTCAACACCGAAAATGTATCTTTCATTACTAAATCAGTCTCTATTAAGCAAGGTATCTTCCAAGGAGACAGTCTAAGTCTAAGTATGGTTTTGCCTAACACTGAACCCGCTGTCTACACTCCTAGATTCTACAGGATATGGTTACAAAAGCAGTTACAGTATTAATATCTCATTCAAACTAACACATCTGCTGTATGTGGATGACCTTAAGCTCTACGCAGTCATATCAGCCAACCTCAAAAACCTGTTGAAAAGAACAGAAGATTTCTCCTTTGCTAACACACGTTCGTGTTTTTGGTCATATGCAGAATATTGGCCAAAATATGGCGTGTGCGCTCAGTACTAATCTTTGTGGTATCTGCTAGCTGGCGCACCTTCTCTTTCCGGTCAACCAACACCATTTCATGTATTTTTTTGACATTGTCTGCGGTAGTGGAGTTGCGGCTACCACGAAACTCTCGAAACCAATATTTGACGGTGTAATCTGACGGAGCATTAGCCCCATAATATTTATCCAACTTTTCTTTTGTTTCCTTCCCCGTTTTGCCTCTCAAAAAATAATGTTTTATGAGAGAACGAAAAACATGTTGCCGAACGCGTCAACAACAATCAGCTGTCAAAACAAAACTAAAGACAGTATCGCACTGAAATTTGCCATGTCTGCCGAATTATGAACGGACTTCAAGGCACCATAACCTTTTTTTGCAGTAGCAGCGCATTCTGGCGGTCAAAGAGGTCACTTTTCACTCCATCTAGTATAAACTGGACAGAAACTAATATCGACGCTATGGAAAGACTTATAAGAACATCTCTAACAAAGTATAGGTGTCATCATCCTAAGTCCACCATGTAAAGGATATCTCTACCACGATACATTGGAGGCAGAGGTATACTCAGTCTTAAGATCCAAACAAAAAACATGAGGGACTATTTCTTTCAAAAACGTATTTCTTCACCACTCCACGCAGCAATAACTGAAGCTGACTTAAACTCAACACCCTGTAAGCTCATTGAAACAAATACGGACGCACGACAACCGTCACTTCTCGAAGGTATCGATAATTGGAAAAGAAAGCCCCTACATGGACAGTTTATAATGGAGCTGTTAAAGGAAAATGTTGACCAAAAAGGCTTCTTTCAATTGGCTCAAACAAGGAACTTTATACCCTGAGACAGAAGGACTTTTCTTCGCTATTCAAGACCGCGTCATTCCATCGAAACATTAACTGAAATATATAGTAAATGACCCGACGCAGAAAATAGACTCGTGCCGTAAATGTAACCAAGCTTTGGAAACTATGGAGCACATAGATGCTTGGCACAGACCAAATATAAGATCAGACATGACAACGTTGGAAAAATTATCTATCAGAAAGCTTAAAATTTAAATAGCATACCAATCATATTTCGAGTTCACAGCACCTCCAATAATACAAGCCGATAGATGCAGTGCATAATAAGCCAGATTTAGTGATATGCGACAGACAGGCATCTAAGGTTCAAATAATTGTTGGAAACAACAATCAACGAAAAAATTTAGAAATATACCCAACTGTCAATCGAAGTCAAAAGACAGTAGCATACCAAAGAAGTGACGATAGACCCCATCGTGTTATTTTCAATAGGACAACCGTAAAACAACTTAAAGCTCTCAATATTTTGCACACAATAGGTTACATCCAAAAAGCAATAATAATAGACAACACTGTGAAATCGTAAGAAATTTTCTAACACTAAGCTATAATCAACGGACGTAGAACAAGGACTACAACCCAACTGAGCCCAACCTTTGGTCTATACCCGGGTGAGTGAAACACCAATGAAACAATAATAACAATAATAACTAGCTTGTACAAGGTGCCGCAAAAATTGTCACCCGATATTCTTTGGCTGTAATTAAATTTTTTTCCATTAAGTCGAGAAAATGATATCGGCTAAGTGGCCACGGCCAGAATTGATGACCATTCGGACCCGATTTGTGAAATTTTCCATTACTCTTGCCAAAACTTCCGACTATAGGTCGTCTGATTCTTGACGGATATTCTCTTTGAGGGCTTCAAGAGTCTGAGGCTTGTTGACATAGACTCGTAACATCAAAACTCCCACAAAAAGAAGTCCGGAACGGTTAAATCAGGCGATCTTGCCGGTCAGTGTGTTGCGGTAAATTTTTCCAGAACAAGTTTGGCTCTCTTTTTCCCTGTAAGTCCCTTCGTTCCCTCTTTTCTTTGAGTGGGAACACCGAGCTCTGGCGAAGGTGGAGGGCAGCCATGGTCCCATCAGCCAATGGCCCACCAACCCCAGACCTCGGAAAACAACCCACATAGGTCCACGAGCGGGTTTCCCCGCAGGGGAGTACGAGGAGATTCGGTCGGCGAAGCCCTAAGGACAGTAGGGAGACTCACGACGAACCAGGAACCCCAGGATGCGACAGGAGGTCCACCGGGAACACCGTTGTCGGAGCCCATAGACAGACGGGAGACTCGCAACGGGCAGCATCAGACAGGAGGTCTGAAAGTCGCCGACGGGTGGGGACGGACGGTCCTTTCAATCCAGACACCCCAACACGATGATGACGGGTGGGGGATGGCGATCCCTATAACCTACACCCCAACGAAAGCCAACAACAGGAGGCTTAAAGAACACCCCATCTCGCTACCGATGGGGGGTACAAGCACCAGCATCACATCACAATAATGGATGTGGATGCACCGAAACAAGTGATCGATGGGTGAAGAGACGACGATCTCTTTTATAGCAACACCCCAACGAGGGAGCAACAAAGGAGCAACAGTGGTGTGCAGGCGGACGGCCAAGAAAATCGAGCACACCCCAACGACGCACCAGCTGTAAAAGTTAGGGTCGATGGATGAAGGGATGACGACCCCTTTTAAGCCAGCACCCCATCGATGGAGCACCGAAGGAGCAGCAGACGCCTACACGGCCAAGTATTAATACCGTTTCCAACGAGGGAATATACAAACACACAAACTTACAAACAACAACAAACCACAACAACCAACAACAAACAATAACAATTTTAGACTGCAAACAACAAAAACAACACAAAACAGCAACAACTCCAACTACAAAAGTCGAAATCACCAAACCGGTCGTGGCCCGAGTGCAGAGTGGCTAGAGGGCAGAAGGGCCCACCTACAAAAAAAAAAATAAATAAATAATTGTAAGGAGTGACACGCTATTGGTCAGTCCCCACCCCCCCAAATCTGAACGCCGATCCACCGGAGTAGCTAGGGATTCGCGAAAAAAAAAATAAATAAATAAATAAATAAAAATTATTATTTGCAAAGGCACTAAACTTGGCTTTTGTGAGGGGCGGCGATCCAACGGATGGTTGGATTGTATCTACATTTTTTTCCTTTTGTCCCGACACTCTGGCTACCGTCCTATCGCATTTCCTTTCTCCTTCGCGCTCGTTTTGGGTTTTGGAAACGATTTTTATTAGTATAATCCGATGGGGGAAAATTACCCGGGTATCAGAAAAAAGAAGAAACATTGCTTTTCGCAAATTTATTTGTAGAACGTAAGAGTAGGGAAATTGCTAGGCATAGTTAGGATCCACAGCTTCCATAAACTCGCTCAGTGGAATTCCCAGTCATAACTGGAAGCGGGAGCGAACTCCGAGACGGAGGAGTTTAGCATGAATGCAGAAAATGGAATGTGTGAGAGGCCTAGTCGGACACGGGTGCACACACTAGCAAAGCTTGCTAGTTGTGTAGCGAGAAATCCCGTCGTTGGGTCCACTAGCGCTGAATGAATGTGCGAGAAAGGGGGCGTGTGAATGTGTGTGTGTGGTTGGCGGGAGCTGTGGAACTAAAAAGATTTCGAGGTCACTTTTTTGACGACCAGCAAGTAGAGAGGATCATCCAAAGAAAAAAAAAAAAAAAAAAAAGAGTGGAAAAAGGGGAAACGAGGAGGATAGAGGAAAACGGCAGACGAGGCATTGGACTATCGGGACTGGAGTAAGCACCGCTAGGATACGAAAGCTAAGTATAGTGTAGTGCAGTATAGTGGAAACCAAAAAAAAAAGGCGTTTTTTTTTTGGTTGTATAAATCGAGACTCCGGTAGGCCGCGCGTGCGCTTAGAATTCCCGAGAACAGACGGGACAGGCGACCCGTTATTTAACGTTTTTTTTTCTGTCTTTGCTTCGGGACTGTGAAAATAGCGGGTCACTCTGTCGACGAGTGTACCGCTACCCAAAAAATTTTTTAATAAATCGTCGCGCCCCAACGGGGTTTTGTAACGTGAAAAAAAAAGAAAGTTTTTTTTTTATTTCCTTCCCTTTTTTGTTTGGTCGTTTCTTTTCTGTCTTCGGGGAAGATTTTCCGGGTGTTTTTTTGGAAAAAGGTTTCGTGATTCCGCAGCAAAAATCACGTGGCGCGTATTTCGTTTCCCAGGTTTAGCTACCATCAAAGCGCTACCTGGTGGGAACCCACCGCGGGGATAGTTATCCCAGAAACAGAGAGTGCTATCGTTTGGTTCGGGGCATCGCCGCATCGGTGCCGGGAACGAAACATAGCAAGTGCAAATCGCCAAAATGAGATATTAGGCGATCCAGAAATGCAACTCTGAGAATTTCGGTTGTGGCTCGTGTAGTAGCGCCGTTACTCTATCTTGTTGGAACCACATATTCTCCAGTCAAAATTCATCCAATTGAAGAAGGAGAAAGTCGTAGAACATGGCTCTGTAACCGTCCACAGTAGTAGTTTGGCAGGTGATGTTTTCATCTTCAACAACATCTGCGATATTCTCAGCAAAATGGCTGCTCCGGGGCCGGCCAGACCTGGCAACATCTCGTGTTGTTATACTCTTCTAGGCGAGCAGCTAAACGTCCTAGTGTTTGCCCAGTTGGTGTCGGACGACCGGGAAATCAGCGCCGAAATTCACCCTGCCTCAACACCACCGACAAATTATTCAGCAAAAAAATCGTAAGAATTATTTCGCGTTCTTTAGGAGTATAGCGATTCATGTCTTGTTGACGTATATTTGCATCTGTTTACTTCACAAATGTCGAAGTAGAATTGACATTTGCCGCCATTTGCAAAATTGTAGCATCTTCCGATGGGGTGATGGCTTTTGCGCCACCTTCTACCCGCAACTTCGTTCGCGTTGGTATAGTGAATTGTTGATAAAAAGCCTCTGACGGTTGAATATTACACAGAATATTATTTAGGCTTTAGAATATTACATAGGCTTTTAATAAATAAGACTTGCGTGGCCGTGGCGCAAGTGACAACCTCTCTTTGGTTGCTTTCAGAGTAAATTCTTCGGGTGATTTTCTGTCACATCTGCATAGACGGTGAGTGGAGGAGGAGATGCAACGACGAATCACAGAGCGACATCTACTTAGTCAGAAGAGTAAAGGTCCAACGATTGAAGTGGCTGGATCAGCAGCGGATGGTCACTAATGTTCCGGTCCGAAAAGTTTTCGAATTCGCCTCCGAGGAACAGCGCAGTAGAGGAAGATCGCGAATCAGGCGACGAACGCAAGTGGAAGGGAACCTCAACCAACATAGCTTGCGACCGAGCTGACTGGAAACGCTTGTTGGTTGAGGCCCAGGTCCACACCGGACTGTAACGCTCCGTCAAGTAAATAAGTGACGGAATGTGCACATCTTAAAGTGTTGCAACTTGAAGGCAGAAGAAATGATGAAACGAATATACTGCGAAAAAGAAATAGGGCATACATAGTCTAAAAGCTCTAAAACAGCGAAGACCTGGACATCCGACAGTTTCTAGGGAAGCCAGCTAGCTGACGGGAAAGAATGCTTTTCGGTGCAGTGAAGGAAACCTTGCCACTTATATGCAGGCTATTGTTGATGTAATTAAGTCGCAGGGTAAATTGTTGAGAGAATGATTTCGCATTTCGCCTACTCCCAGTCAATGGGCAAATAGTCCTCACTCGCAGTATAAATGAATTTAACTATGCAAATAGCTGAAGATGGAGCAGTAAGGCTGCGGGCTGTAGTAGCTTAACAGCAGACCATTAGATTATGGGGCATGCTACAATTCAGTAATAAAGTATGGGCGGACGGAGGTATATGACTGAACAATCAGCTTTCTATGTTCGATTATAAAAAAAGCATTCATATGTCTTGTGTAGAACTACAGAGGCATATCGTTGCTTAATCTCGTATATAAGATCCTATCTAATGTAGTTTGTGAACGTCTAATACGTCTATAACGGATTAATCGGCAAACACTAGGGTGGGTTCCGGCAGATTAAAGCTGGAATAGGCAAACCTAATCAACATCACCAATCGCTTCCAGTGTGCCGCCAAAGAAACACTTACAGTCGAAACACGAAATGAGTTTGGCTTAGGTTAAATGAGGACAAAACCAAGAACATGCTTTCAATAAGCAAAAACAGCATTTATCCACTGTCTAGGACAAAGTTTCACTGTTGGTGTTAGTAATTTAGAGAAACCGTTGTAAACTCCAAATAAGTTTAAAGTTGTTTACACGGATTGGAAAATAATCGATGAGGAAAGCTACCGAGTTTAAAGCAGAGACTCTTCACAGGTCGGTAGTCCATATGTAAGTCAGTTATCATCACCTCAGTTCTGGCCTGATTAAGGCAAACATTGCAGACTTATTGGCAAAAATTCGATAGAAATTAAATTGGCTTAGAAAATTACATAAATCTGATGACGTGAACAGTTCGGAACCAGGAGTATTCAACAAAGCAAGGGGAGTTGAGGATAGAGCCTTTGATAAAAGCATTTTGGTTGATCTATTGCTTACCTCATATTTGCAAAGTGCATATCCATAGCCCCACCATTGGGAAAATTCTCCACCATCCGTTCCATGAGTTTACAAAAGCAGCCATAACTTAAGGATTCATCATCAAATATGACCAATAGCGGCGCTACTAAATCGCACATTCCTTGCATGTAACCTACCTCCAAGTGCTCCCAAACATACCTACAACGACATTAGTCATAATTTTCAATTGAAGAAATTTTCAATAAAATAAAAATTTACGTTGAAATAACGTTCCGAAGTTTGTCAAGATTATCATTGGCGAAATACCAATAATTCCTGTCACAGCGCTGTACATCCTTCTCAATACGGTGCAAGTTCAAGCCAAAACTTTCCAAAAGTTCACACTGCAAATTGAAAAAAAAAAATGAAGCAACTTAAAATGATTCAAGTTATTAAAGAAGCGCAAGCTTACACTATAAACACCTCCATTGGAACTAGCTGGAGATACACATGCCGACTTTGGCTCCTGCAAAGCATCCAACGACTGGCCAGTATTATCTTCGTGCACAGGTGACATTAATCCTGACTTCTTACGTTCTGGGCTACCGTCTTTTTCAAAATGTGCCACATCAATAGAGGCATCTGTTATAATCACAGCCGCATGAGCAGAAAGCGGTTCATTGTCATCTCTATCTCCATCAATGGGCACTTGGTTCTCCAAGGAACACGGCTCTTCGATGGCATCAGTTAACTGACCTTGGATATCATCTACACTTTGAAATTCTGGAATATTAGAAATTAAGGGATGGTCGCCATGCGTTGAAATGTTGACGATATCTGTGGCATCAGTGAATTCATTGCCAACCGTCTCGTATGAAGAAGTGGACGGTGATCTCGGAATGGATAGGTTATTCATACCAACGTTATCATCTTGGATCTCTTCAACTTCAACTTCAACTTCAACTTCAACTTCAACTTCGACTTCAACTTCAACTCCAACTTCTACATCAACTTCGACTTCACTCTCCTGTGTTTGTGCTGTATTATCATCCCCAAAGCAGTTTTCTTGTATAGTAAGAGCTTCTGCTTCATTATTACCCTCGTCGTTTTCCACTAAATCTGCTTGATCATCTAAAGGATCCACATTCTCACCATTTTCTGCAGTAGATATATCTTTTGCGTCACGTTGGGTATCCTCCTCATCGGCAGCAACTTCTTCAGTATAATTTTCCGGATCTGACATCTCAGATGAATCGTCGTTGTCGTCTTCGAAAACATCGTTATCCACATCAGCTTCAAGTTCGGCTTTAGACTTATCACCGCTGTGACTACCAGAACTAAGCTTTGCTTTGGCACGTGCGTTTTTCTCCTTGTCCCGTTGACGAACTATAGCCTCTACAGCCAACCACTCACTCATTGTTGTCTCATAGTAGTGCTTCGTAGATTCATCTAATTTCTGTCGTTCTGAAGGCGTAGTTCCAAACCTTAAAATGTCAAAGTAGATTGTATAATCAAATCAAGTTATGAGATAAAGTGTGACTTACCTATAATGTCCTAAAAGATAGGGCCAAACATCTTTTCGTATCTCATGCTCGACACCTCCAAAGTAGACCAATCGATATACCTCCATGTCATCAGTGATCACTCCATCTTCCTGCAGTTCTTCCCATTTGGCCCTAGTCAAGCCTTCTTCATCTGCTCCCACTGCAATTGTTTGTCATTCTGATAAAACTCTTTGTAATAATTTCAATGTATACGAACAGTCTGGTGTGATTCTGCCATTAACCAATCCAGATAGATGAGTCCGAACTGTTGACAAGTGGCGACAATATGCCAACCATCCATAGAAGGCTCTAGAAATTATTTGACGTCGCATAGTCGAGCAAACCAGCTCTATGCTAGCTGTCTGATTGCATATAACCTGAAATCAAGGACAGAATTACTGTCCCAGATCATCTGATAAGCAAACAACTACCTTTGGTGAATCCACTAAGGATTGATCAATAGATATGCTCTTACTGGAACAGTCACTGCTTCCATTGGTTGAACAGCTACTCAGCTGTGTTCGCCTAGGACTTGTTCGGCCAATTTCTAAAATCGGATGAGAAGCCACTACCGAAAAACAACAACGGTCATTGTGGATATCCATATGGAGCACTTCTACTTACAAAACTCCTGATGGTTACTCTTACTAACAATTCGGAAGACATAATCTATGGGAATCTCTTCGGCAGACTCCATTACGGATGGTAATATACGCCGACGTCCTAATTTTGGCCAAGGGAATAATTTTCCAATTCCTCGCTGTGACCATAGTGGCGGATCAAGCTGACCATGTGGCAATAGGCCTGTTTCCAGGCAACTTAAAAACGCCTGCATATGCCCACCTTCAGGGAAATGAATTGGTGGACGTTGTACTCCATCTTGACCAACAAGTATTATCGTTCCTCCGGTATCTTCACCACGAATTTGATGGCAATGAACGTAGACAATATCATCGACGTTTATGTTTAACGCATAAGCCCAGTATGAAGTCTTATCGGTGGCTTCTGCTTCGTTGTATCCATTCATAAGTTGATTTGGTGTCCATTTTATCGTCAACGATTGAACGTTTTGGTGTAGACTTAGATAACCTGGCATTGGTTCATCCATCTCTTTCTGCAAATGATATTTGGAAGTAGAGTATTCCAATTGAATCTAGCTTTGAATTGAGTAAATAAAGAGCTTGAAGAATTTTCACACCAAATTCAGGCCTCCACACCTAAGAATAGCTTGATAGCTACAACAACATTTGACTAACCACTTTGGCTTCATTAGACAGATCAGAGAATATTTCTTTTAGCTCCCTGACAAAACCTACGAACTAAACCCTAATGGACTTAGTCTTCAATACAACGCCAATCTCCTTCCTTACTCCTTACGCTGCTAATTTGCCTTCCAATTCAGCTTCTTATTCTGATTTCGCCCGTTCCCATATCCTCAATCCTACACTGTCCTTGTCAGTTGACGAGCTTAACATGTTCATTGCTTCTAAAACTTCTGCATCTCCAATTTTAAACCGTATGCTTCCCATCACTGCAAAGCTCAATAAGCAACTAGCTGTTACCGGTGACGAGGGCCGCTTGGTTTTTTCCCACAAAGAATTTACCAACATAATGTCTGGACCTCCCTTATTTGCATGGTAAGCCTAACTCTATCTGCATGGATTGCACAACTCGAATAAATATTTCGGTTTCAATCCAACAGGAAGGACTGCCTACCGACCCTAAAGAGCTTCAACAAATGTTTGTTAATTCTCCTAAAAACATCAACATCACCCAAATAGATGTTGCTAACGACCTCTCCTCATATGCTTCCTATGTTTCTTCTAGATGTATCTTACACCTGTAAAAACCACGTTCTAACTTTAAAATCTACCATCGTCCGCAATCCACCCATCAATAATGCACCCAAACGCTTCTCACTTTATTACCAAAATGTAAAGCCTTGCACAAAAACAACTTCTGTCTATCTTAACTCCTGAAAGCTTCCAATATTTGACCGAAACGAATCTAATATCTGATATCAAAGATTCAGAACTGTTTACATCAGAATTCAGGATGTTTCGTGATGACGACCGTGAGAACGATCGCCAAACGCCAAAACAAGAGATTAGGCGGTTCAGAAATACAGCTCTCAGAATTTCGGTTGTGGCTCATGCAGCATGCGCCGTTGCTCCATCCTGTTGGAACCACATATTCTCCGGTCCCAATCCATCCAATTGAGGAAGGAGAAATTCGTTGAGCATTTCTCTGTAGCGGTCGCCTTCCGCAGTAGTCGTTTCGCCCCCGGCGTTTTCGAAAAAAATAAGGCCCGATGACGCATAAACAGCACACCATGCTGTAACTTTGGGCGGGTGTAATGGCTCTTCGTGGGTTATACTCGGATTTTCGGTGCCCCAGAAGTGATAATCTTGCTTATTTACATATCCACATGGAAATGGGCCTCGTCGCTCATAATGATTTCCGATGAAAAGTTGTCTCCCTCTGAGTCGAGATTTAGGATGGATTGAGCATAGATTACACTTGTTTGGCGGTCAACACCTAACAGCTGATGCACTCTCTGCACTTTGTAAGTGAACATCTTACAATCTTTCACCAAAACTCTCTGTAAAGACTGTCAATTGATGCCCAATTGCGTAGCACGTCGTCTGGTCGATACTCCGAGGTCCTCTACGACATCTTCAACCACAGCTGCGATATTCTCCGCAGAAGGGATGCTCCGGATCGGCCAGACCTAGCAGCATCTTGTGTCGTCCCATACTCTTTTAGGCGAGCGGCTAAAAGTCGTAGTGTTTGCCTAGTTTGTGTCGGACGACCGGAAAATCTGCGCCGAAATTCACGCTATGCCAACACCACCGACGAATTATTACGCAAAAAAATCGTAACAGTATAGTGATTCATATCTTGTTTACTTTACTTTACAAATGTCAAAGTAAAATTGACCTTTTCCGCCATTTGCAAAAATTATAGCATTTGCCCCACCTTGTATATACTCTGTTGTTACATTCGCTCCACTCAACCAACACATTGTTACCAGATTGCGACTAATGTGGTTGGCTTTTTTCTGATATCGTTGGCGATGTCATAGTTCTTGGCGATTTTAATCGCCCTTATCTCCTATAGACTCAGTCAGACGATGAATCTTATCTTGTTGCTTCAAATACTATTTCAGAAGCTGACTGCCTTTCCAACTCAGGCCTTTTATAAATAAATAGCATTTCTAGGAACATGGGTAGACAACTAGACCTGATCTTTACATCTGATGCCATAAATTGCGCTCCCCATGAGTATGAACTTCTTCTCTTGAAAATTGAACCGTCCACATCCTCCCCTGCTTGCTATTTTCTCACATGACATCAACTTAACAATCTTCTCTATAGTGTTGACTTAAGTTGTGTGCTCAACTAAAAACACCTCTGATTCCAAAGTAGAAATGTTCTGCGAAAAAATCTTCCACTGTATTAGGCGAGCGGTTCCTTGGTAACGAAAGGGAAATCTTTCATCTTCGTCTCCATCACGGTATAACAAAGAACTATGTAACGGGTAACCAGATAGCAATGATAGTTTTCCCAATTGTATTATTTCAGCGACTGTTAAAGTTGCCAATGACATCCAGTTATCAAAATATTCAGTAAGGTTTGCCCATCATGCAACATAGCCGCCATAGCGCCCAGTACCGAAGAATATCGATTCGACGCCGATCAGCTGAATTGGGCATCGCCAGAGAGTTAACCCGGCTTATTTTGCGGTTGGATTTGTGTCTACATCCCAAAAATCTAAGCCGGACGATTATAGACAACGCCGTGAGTTCGCTAATTGGGCATTGGAAATGTTGGCCAGATTTTCGGATTTTGACCAAAAAATCATCTTCTCAGACGAGGCCCATTTTTGGCTCAGCGGCTATATCAACAAGCAAAATTGTCATTATTGTTCGGCCAAGCATCAATGCATCGACAAAGATTGACTGTTTCGTGCGGTTTATGGCGGCACGGACCTTATTTCTTTCGAAATGAGGAAGGAGATACCGTTACCGTCAATGGCCTCAGGTATAAGTAGAGCGATGCTAAAAGGCTTTCTGTGGTCAGAGCTCGACAGCATCGATATAGCAGAGCTGTGCTCCCAACAATACGGCGCTACATGTCATACAAGCGACGCAGCACTCGAAGTTGTGAAGGAGAAATTTGGCGACTGGGTCATCTCACGACGAGCGTTCATCAATTGGCCACCGGGATCATGCGATTTGACACCCCTCGATTATTTTCTCTATGGCTACGTCGATGTGGCCATTTGAATGATGTGCTATTCCACATGGCATGAACGTGGCTTCAAAATAAAGCCAGAATCAATTTTATATCTCACACTGTTGTAGTTTTACTCGTATTTAAAAATTGTTTCCTGTTGTTCTTATCTGGGTGCCTGTAACAACACGTGACAAGTCGACAAGTCATTACTCACTTATCAAACTATACTTGTCCGACGAGGACAAGTGTATTCTGTAACACAACGCAAACTGTTGCTCTTGTCAGAACAACAAATTTCCCTCGACTTGTCCACATTGTTTGACAAGTGATCAATAAGCTAAGACGGCAAAAATTTCTGAAGGCAAAAAGATTGCTATTCTAACAAAAACCAGAGAAGAAAAAGATATTCTTTTTGGTGGACTTAGCGAAGTCTTAACGAAAGAAGATAAATGTTGTAAATGGAAGGAAGTATTCTGTTTGGCTAAAAGCCTAAATCTATTCCCCAAAGCAACAATTGGGAGTATGTATTGGGTCAACAAGTAAGTTTCCAGCGTTTGTCAGAGATGGCGCCACCAGTGGATCCCGGGCAGAAATGTCAGACCCCATGTGTTTTATTTGTAGGTTTTGTATCTGTCAACAACTTTGCAGCGTTATATTTGAGCAGTTCTATCGGTGTCGTATATTTTATCGAGCAAAATCATGGCAAGTTTCCAGCCAAATAAACGTCATTTGCGGGAAGCGCTGCTTTTATTCTTTAATATGAAGAAAAGTGCGGCTGAGGCCTATCGTTTGCTTTCGGAAACTTATGGGACGGAATGTATTGGTGAATCGACGTGCCGCGAATGGTTCAAACGGTTCAAAAGTGGTGATTTTGGAGTTGAAGACAAAGATCGCCCCGGAAAGCCGAAAAGTTTTGAAGACGAGGAATTGGACGCTTTACTGGATGAGGATCCACGGGGGGGCCGTGGTGTAGTGGTACTAGCAATCGCTTCTCACTCGGAAGGTCAAGGTTCGAATCCTAGCCACGGCAAGTTTTCATTTGTGCAATTGGAACTCAGTCAGAAAAATCTGCGTGTGAAGGCATAACACTGACATGTAGATTTGGCTGTTGTAGGGTTTTCAAGCACAAAACAACCGTTAAAATTCACAACCTCACCATTCCGTGTGAAGAAAATCTCTCCGTCCTATTCGGACTCCCACCCCTGGAGAGTCAATATCGAAACCAAACACACCTGAGTTTCAAACCACTACATCACAAACTTTCCTTTCTCCTCCTTCTACCTTTCCGCCCGCGCTCGGCAACAGTGTAAGGGTATTCATAACCCCTTTGGCGCGCGTACATTATAAAAAAAAAAAAAAAAAAAAGATTCAAGAAGAACTTGCTGCATCATTGGGCGTCACGCAACAATCCGTTTCCCTGCGCCTAAAAGCACTGGGATTCATTTAAAAGGTTGGAAACTGGGTGCCGTACGAATTGAAGCCAAGAGACGTCGAACGGCGATTTTGCATGTCCGAAATGTTACTGCAGCGGTATAAAAATAAATCATTTTTGCATCGTATTGTCACTGGTGATGAGAAATGGATTTATTATGATAATCCTAAACGCAGAAAATCGTATACAAAGCCCGGCGAGCCCGCCCAATCGACGCCGAAACGAAATATTCACGTGAATAAGGTCATGCTCTGCATATGGTGGGATCAAAAGGGTGTCGTATAAGTTACGTATCCGGTAACGCATACCAGACGATACCCGAATCTCTCCACAATATCAAGTTAATTCATATTTTATCTTTTCCACAATCCTATCTTTTGCATTCTCTGCACTTTTAACTTGCTTCGTCCGATGCACACGCGTCGAACGTAATGAAATTTGCCCACACAAAAAATGCTGAGCTAGCATTATAGAACCAATAAAAGGCACTGGCAAACATGCCAAGCTCAGTCTTTATCTTCAAACAGTGTATTAGGTAGTAGTCAAGAAGAAGTAAAGTTATTTTTTTACCGCGAACCCGGTTTTAGAAATATCAGTGGCGCAGTCGGTAGGATCTTTATGTAAAAAAAAAAAAAAAGATCCAAAAGTGAAGGGACCGAAAAAAAAAAAAAATCGCGAAGCAAATAAATAAAATAACTATAAAGACTATAAAATTACAGTAAAATACAATTGTTTGAAAAACATTTTGGTGACACTAAAAAATCAGTGATTAACCAAAATTCAGACCCAAAAATTAAAATAAACTAGTGTGAACGAAAATCACAGCAAAATTCTGAAGTTCTGGGCCAAAGTTATCAACCAGGAAATGAACGAACAACTAATGGAAAGGCTCACAGCAGCCATGGAAGCTTTAGCTGCACGAGGTGCACAACCCACACAAAGCCGTGCGTGCTTTGTAATGAAAGAAATTTCTTACATAAAACCATTTGATGGAGATCAAAAAGAACTCACGCAATTCTTCAATTCTTAAGTGTAGTCGGAACACATATAGACGCGGTGGAAGATCCAGTGAAGTTAGAATTATGGGAGGCCATATACAACACAAAAATCACCGGCAAAGCCAAGGACTTACTTCTCAATAATCAGCCGAGCGGATGGACAGAGGCAAGAAATCTATTAAAACAACATTTTCGACCAGCGGGCAACCACAAGGACATATCTAGAAAAATAAATTACCTCAAAGTAAGTTCGATTTCAGACCTTAATAATAAAATAGAATTGTTAGTTCAAGAAATAAATTCTTTCGCAACATATGAAGCGAAACCTAGCGAAGCTAAGAAAACATTTTATATTATTTTAGTTAATCGAATTAAACAAATAGTGTCAGGGAATTTGTCCCGAGAAATAAAAGATCTATATGATTTACATCAAATAAAAAATATTTTGTACACTTATGTGGGCTATGATCAACATAACATAGACAGAGACTTTTTGATGCAAGACAAACGTAATGGACATAATTCAAAACCCAATCACGATAAACAGGGCAATAATTTCTTAAGGAATAAAGAAACCAATCATAATCCGAATAGGCAGAATAACTCGAACAATCAAAACCGAACAAATTTAGGTCAGCATAGACAAAACAATAACTCTCAGCCAAATCCTTCTAGATCAGGTCAACATAGAGCATCAGGTCAATCTAGGCAACTAGCATTCAATCAGTCAGGTCAGTTCCGAAATGCCAATCAACAACCGGAACCAATGGATGTAGGACAGTTAGTTCACCAAGAGCAAGCAGAAGAAGAAACGAACAACGAAGAGGTTCACAACATAGAACCAGCGTTTTTTCTCAACTAGGCCTCGGTAATAAAATTCTTATAAAGCTGACAATAGATAAAAATAAGTACATAGCACTAATAGACACTGGCTCAATCATGAGCATTATCAATTCTAGCAGAGTAGATTGTAGGAAATTTAAAGTTTTCGAAACGACTAATATGAGGTTGCAAACCATCAATAACGTTACTACAGAAAAAGTAGACAGGATTATTACAAGTATTCCTAAAGAGTTTAATTTAGATCCCAGAGGAACCCTACGATGGTACAAGCGAAACTTAGGAAACAAACCCTACGACATCCTAATAGGAATGGACTTACTTAGTAAAATTATCAAAACCCTTGATTTTGATAATAGGTGTCTAGTTTTAAAAAATAATGTCAGTATACCCCTATATTCTACTGAGAACGAAGCAACCTTTGATTGTTTTGAACTCAACACGAGTAGCAAGCATATAGATCTGGGTCATTTAAATGAAGAAGAAAGGCGAGAAATGCAGGTGTTATTAAACCAATTCAGCAATCTAATTTATAAAGAAGGGGATCAGCTAACTAAAACAAATTCAATAATGCATGAAATTAGAACGACAGTAGATCAACCTATCCATGCTAAACTGTATCGATTACCTCCAAAACACGAAGAGGAGGTAAGTCGACAAATAAAAGAAATGGAAGGGCAAGGGATTATCCGAAAATCGAATAGTAGGTACGCTTCACCAATAGTAGTGGTAGCAAAGAAGGTAGATAATTCGGGAAAGCAGAAATTCCGTTTATGTGTCGACTACAGGAAATTAAACGAGATCACCATTGATGATAAGTACCCCCTACCCAATATAGATAGCTTATTGGACAAACTAGGGAGAGCTCAATACTTTTCGTCAATAGATCTAGCTAAAGGGTATCACCAAATTAAAGTTCACCCGAATGATATCTCTAAAACGGCTTTTGTAACTCCTCAGGGCCTCTATGAATACCTTAGAATGCCTTTTGGATTAAAAAACGCGCGGGCAACCTTTCAGAGGTTAATGAACGAGATACTCAGGGATTATATTAATAAATGTTGTGTCGTCTATTTAGATGATATTTTAATTTTTTCAACAAGCCTAACAGAACACATACAAGCTTTAAGATTGATATTCAAAAAACTTGCTGAGCACAACTTGAAAATACAATTCGATAAATGCTCATTTATGAAGAGGAACACAGAGTTCCTAGGTCATGTCCTGACAGCGGAGGGCATGAAACCTAATCCAAATAAGATTCAATGCATTCAGGCATACCCACTTCCTAAAACTGAAAAACAGTTAAAGGGCTTCCTAGGAGCTACAGGGTACTATAGGAAATTTGTTAAAGACTATTCCAAAATAGCTCACCCTATGGTTAAGTATTT
Organism: Volucella zonaria; assembly: GCA_963966105.1. Lineage (NCBI taxonomy): Eukaryota > Metazoa > Arthropoda > Insecta > Diptera > Syrphidae > Volucella > Volucella zonaria. The sequence goes on along the minus strand of OZ014532.1, from coordinate 106,589,281 downwards.
AAAAAAAGACAGGAAGATCAACACCAATGACCCTGAATACATTCAAGCTTTTGAGACTCTTAAGCTTAACATTATGAGACACCCGATTTTAAAATTTCCAGACTTTAAAAAAACATTCACTCTTTATACTGATGCCAGTAATTATACTATAGGGGCAGTATTAATGCAAGAGGGACAACCCGTATGCTACGCCTCAAGGACATTAAATGACCACGAAAAAAATTACTCCGTCACCGATAAAGAGTTCCTTGCAATCGTTTGGTCAGTGACATATTATCGACCGTACTTATGGGGAAATAGATTTAAAATCATAACTGACCACTTACCTATTAAGTACCTAAACAAGAAGTACACAGGAAAAGAGTTCAGCCAGAGAAACCAACGGTGGCTACTCAAATTGCAAGAATACCAATTTGAGATCGAATACCTAAAAGGTAAGGAAAATAAAATCGCGGACTTTCTTAGCAGAATTCCCGAAAGTGACAACAAGGAAGATAAAAATAATCAAACAGTAAATGAGTTGACCGAGAATGAACAACAACGTAACGATGATTCCTCTGACAATGCAACGGTACATTCGGACCGCAACTGGACCACATACCTATATTAGAATCCATCGTCAATAAATATAAAACCCAACTCATACTAACCAATGATACTAACAGAGAAATAGACATTTTACACAATAGGAGAATTATTTATGTTGACATGACCAAAGATAAAGAATATTGGACAGACCTATTTAGAAGATTCATTAAACCTGGTACCATTGGAATATATACAGAATTAGATTACCACAAATTTAACAAGATACAGCAACTGTTAATAGAACTGTTTAGCAATAACAAACAAATAAAATTCATCAAAGCTACTATTAGAGCTAGAGAAATAAAAACCTTAGAAGATGTTCAGAAACAGATTTCGTTATACCATACAAAGGAAAGCTTACACAGTGGTATCGTAGAAACGTACCATAGCTTAAAAAACAAAATTTACTACCCCCATTTAGTTAAAGAAATAACCAGAATAATAAATAACTGTAAAACATGTCTCGAAACTAAATACGAAAGGAAACCAATAAAACCTAAATTTGAAGTTAGCGAAACACCTTCTAGACCAAATGAAATTCTTCACATGGATGTGTATTACTTTATGAAACAGTCATTTCTTACTCTGATAGACAAATTAACAAAGAAAGCATACGCTTACTACTTACCAAATAGAAACTGGACAAAGAAGATAGAAATCGTGGAAGAACATTTTTCAAAATTCGGCAAACCCACAAAAATAATAACAGACAACGAATTTAAAGCTGAAAACTTTAAAGATTATTTAAAGGAACAACAGGTAGAGTTACATCTAACAAAACCAAATACTCATACAGGTAATAGCGACATAGAAAGGTTTCATTCCACTTTGCAGGAAAAACTAGTAACAATGAAAAATTTAGACCTCACACTAATACAAAAAGTTCATAGAGCCGTAAAGAATTATAATGACAGGTATCACTCCACTATTAAAATGACACCAGATGAAGCAATGTATGCTGACATTGCAACATTAGTTAGACAAACACAAGTACAGAAAGAAAAGAAAATTCAGAAACTAAACAAGGATAGGGAACAATATAAAGAGACGAGAAAGGTAATCCCAGTTAAAAATTACAAGCGTAATTATTATAAGAACGAACCTAGGTATAGACTTAAGACTTTTAAGCGAGAACACCCTACTAACATTAAACGACCTCGTAAATTTGCAGATGACATTACTTTACGCAATAGTGACATTAACGATGACCAACCCACGAGCATCAGCAACGCTGACAGTAAATCCTATCACAACGAATAACGGATACACAGTTATTAACATGGGACAAACGGAAATAATCCAAGACACAAAAACCATACTCCACATTATCGATACAAAAGAAATAAGACAAACTGTTAAATCAATGGAAGATAGCATTTCAAAATTACAAGTAGGTAACGATCCCACTATTAGGAAAGAAATAGGGACCATTTACGCGAAAATAACAGCCTTAGAGCCAAGAAAAACTAGAAAACAGAAAAGAGGTTTAGTTAACATAATTGGAACAGCTCACAAATGGTTATTCGGTACAATGGATAATGATGACCGGCAAGAGATAGCAGACCATATGAAACTAATAGAAGAAAACGATGGTAATGCGATCAATAGTCTGAATAAACAAATAGAAATTAACTCCCATTTTAACGAATCTATTATTGACCTCAAGAACATCATAGAATCAGATAGGAAGCAGTTAAGCCGGACTTATGAAGAATTAACCGGAAACGAGAAACGAATCATTTTACAGCAACTTAAATTAGACCAAATACTAAAACTAAAAATTTTAGAAGAAAGACTCAACCAAATTCTAGACAGTATAGCACTAGTAAAACAGGGATTAGTACACCCAAGCATGTTAACAGCAATAGAGATTAGGGACACTGATCTAGATCTTTATAGATTAAAGAATGTTAAAACAGGACTGTTAAAATACGACGAAGACAGACTAATACTGGCAATCAAAATTCCACACAATTACAAACTGATAGATTTTAAACTAATGACATCAATGCCTACATCAAGTTTTCTGGAAGTTATATTAGAAGACGAATATTTTGTAGAAATAAATCAAACAAAGTACAAAATGCAAAGTGATAAAGTTCAATATGTAAACGAACTTTTACCAATAAATAATTGGATATCAAATAATAATTGTAAACTAAAGAAAAATGAAGTTGTCGAAATTAAAAGATTAGATGATTATACTATAATTTGTAAAAATATGAAAAATGAAGAATTGCTAAACCAATGTGACGATAGAAAAATAAAATTAAAAGGAAACTTTTTAATAACAATTACCAATTGTAGTATCAAAATTTTAAATCAAACATTTAGTAACAATAATATTAAATTTCTTGATAGATTCTTTTACAACGAAGATGTAAGATATAATTTTACTAAACAACCTAAATTTGAAGAAATTGTATTAAAAAGCAGAAATAATTTAGAACATATCAATATACTTAAGTTTCATAAAAATGTTAACTATATTGCTAGCTCAACAATCGCGATAATTTTTATCATATTAATAATAATCCTATCAAGACAAAATAGGATACTTAAAGTTTCTATCAAAAATATAAGTAAAGAATTTCCTAAAATTCAGGAGAATTTTAAATTTAACGGGGGAGAAGTTACGTATCCGGTAACGCATACCAGACGATACCCGAATCTCTCCACAATATCAAGTTAATTCATATTTTATCTTTTCCACAATCCTATCTTTTGCATTCTCTGCACTTTTAACTTGCTTCGTCCGATGCACACGCGTCGAACGTAATGAAATTTGCCCACACAAAAAATGCTGAGCTAGCATTATAGAACCAATAAAAGGCACTGGCAAACATGCCAAGCTCAGTCTTTATCTTCAAACAGTGTATTAGGTAGTAGTCAAGAAGAAATAAAGTTATTTTTTTACCGCGAACCCGGTTTTAGAAATATCAGTTATACTACGATCTGCTTCCGAGTGGTGAAACCATCAAAGGACCATTATATCGAACCCAACTAATTCGTTTGAAGCGGGCATTAAAAGAAAAACGGCCAGAATATGAGAGCAGGCATGAGCCCGTCATTTTTCATCACGACAACGCTCGGACACATGTTGCGGTTTCGGTGAAAAACTATTTGGAGAATAGTGGATGGGAAATTCTGCCTCACCCGCCTTCAGTCCAGACTTGGCACCATCTAACTACCACTTGTTTCGTTCGATGCAGAACGCTCTTACGGGAATACGCTTCAGCTCAATAGAGGAAATCAAAAATTGGCTCGATACGTTCTTGGGCTCGAAAGACGAGAAATTTTTTTGGTCCGGAATTCATAAATTGCCAGAAAGATGGGGGAAAGTTGTAGCTTCCGATGGACGATACTTTCAATAAAGCATTGTAACTATGTTTTCATAATAAAACTTCAAATTTTGGAAAAAAAACGCTGGGAATCTTACTTTTAGACCCAATAAAAAAAAGAGCAATTGTAAGTATGTTATATATATTATTAATATTTCTGTTATTTTTAATTTTAAAGTTGTACACAAAACAATTTTCTGGGACAGTAAGGTTTCTTTAATTGGATTACACTGTAGTTTACTACTAAGCCTTTCAGTAAGATATTGTGCCGTTAATTTTGATATGCAAAACTTTTCAATAAACAAATTATCATCAAATTCTTTGCTTATAGACTTTTAATCTGGGCCGGGAATCATTCTAGTCATTTTCGTCATCACTGTCAAAAGTACATTTTTTGGTAAGTTTTCATATTTTCACTATAATTTAACTTAAATAAAATACACTAATCACTTTACGACAATATTTGAAACGCCTGTCCAAAAGCAGTAGTAGTTTGACTAGTGGTTCTTGACACTTGTCGGGTTCTGTTGCAGAACAAGGGAAATTAAAGAATTTACCACTTGTCATATTTTATTGTGACAATTGTCCAAGTGCTCACAGACTTGTCGTTGTACAAGTTGTCGAACTTCACTTGTCCTTCAAGTACTTGTCGGGCTGTGTTATGGGCCCCTGGTCACCCTTTATGTTCGCTTCGCAACAAGAGACATAAATTATGGCATGTGCACATGGAGTCTGGTTCTGAACTTGACTATCTACATTGCGTTCAAACTCACTACCCCTTCTCCCAATTTTGCGATAGCCACTATAACAGATGCATCAGCCGAATGGAATCTGCTGTCATTTCTGACATTAAACAATTCTTTTGATTTATTAATATGGTATAAAAAAAAATCCGATAGCGATCTTAGGTCTGTTCCATGACCTCAAACTTGTAGAAGAGAATGCTTTTGAGTTAGAAATTCATTTCCCCAACCTGCCAATTCTTACAAATATCTACACGAGATTTTTCTTTGAGTGGGAATTGTCAAATCCCTTTGAGTGGGAATTGTAAAAAACGTCAAATCAATTAAATTTTAAAAGAACTGTCAAATTCGTAAAAGCTTAAATTTGTATGAACTGCGACAATAGCTCAAAAGAAGACTTGGACGTGGACAAAGAGGAGAAACAAAACTTTCGGATTGAATTAAATTGCTCGCCTAAAACTTTTACACGGATCCAAAGTGGTAAGTTACCTGATTATATCGTACACAATTGTCCCAATTACTTTTGGAACAAGGTGAGCGAGTGGTGATTTAATTCCAAATATTTTGGTCAATACCGAATGACCTAATAGAAGTCAACTTTCCAATTGAAAGAAGCCCATGGTTGGATGCATCAGTAAAGCTAATGCTTTCCTCTCTGGCTGAAATGCAGCCCAGGGTATGAAAAACTAGAGAACTGAAAACAAAAATCCATATGAGGAGGAGTATAACAGAAAGGTTGAATTCTAATGCTTATTTGTTTTCAGCCACCCAAGTCCAAAATAAATTCCGCGATCATACAAAAAAAATAAAGCTCTACAACTCCCAAATTGGACGGATCCCAATAACATGTCCTTTGCACAGGTAAGTTAAGTTCCTTCCTAAGAGAGGGCACCACTTAAATTAAATCCAAAATTCATTTTCAGTTAGTACCAACCTTCAAAAGATACGTGTATAAATTTGACAGCTGTCGGACAATTAGTTCTCGAGATATAGCGTTGTCAAGCAAGATTCAAAGCAATTTCGTGTGTTGATTTATTATCATTGCTTTTTGTTGGGAAAAAATGCAGCCGATGCAAAGAAATGGCTGGATAAGTGTTACCCGGACTCTGCACCTTGCGAACGAACCATTCGCAAGTGAATTGAAAAATTTAAAAGTGGTCATACAAGCACCGAAGATGATGCACGCAGTGGACGTCCAAAATAGGCTGTTTTAGATGAAAACATCAAAAAAGTCCACAAAATGATTACGAATGACCGTAAAGTGATGTTGATCGAGATAGCTGAGGCTCTGAAGATATCAAAAGAGCGTGTTGGATATATCATACACGAATATTTGTGTTCAAAGTGGGTTCCGCGTTTGCTCACAGTCGACCAAGAACAACAACGTGTTGATGATTCAGAGGAGTATTTAAAGCTGTTCAACCGCAATAAAGCCGAATTTTTGCATCAGTATGTGACAATGGATGAAACTTGGCTCCATCACTTCACACCAGAGTCAAGTCGGCAGTCAGCTGAGTGGCGAGCAGGCGACGAACCTCGTCCAAAACGACCAAAAACTCAACAATCGGCTGGCAAGGTTATGGCATCCGTATTTTGGGATGCACATGGAATAATTTTCATCGACTATCTCCAAAAGGGGCAGACTATCAACATTACATTGCGTTGTTGGAGCGTTTGAAGGACGAAATCGCAGAAAAACGGCCGCATTTTGAAAAATTAAATAAAATTTTGAAAAAAAATGTTTTGTACCATTGTTTGGTCGGAAACTTTTCAGACAACCCTCGCACATAGCAGACAAGAGATCATTGATGGAAATTAAAAAGAGTGTCGGAGACAGAACGGAGCCCTGGGGCACACCAGCATTAATTTTGGGAATAACAGCCTTGAAACCTTCCAAGACAACTTGAATTGAACGTTCCGAAAGGTAATTTTTAATTGAAGAAGAGAGTTTTCGATCCCAAAAGCACGCATTTTCCGCAAAAGCGTCTGATGCCAAACTCTGTCAAATGCCTTAGAAATATCAAGTGCAACTATCTTGCTTTCGCCAGATTGATTTACGCTTTGATTCCACTTTTCGGTGAGACATGACATCAAATCACAAGTTGTTACGAAAACCGTACTGTCGGTCATTGAGAAATTTTCGTGTTTCGAGATATTGTAACATATTTCATGAGCTGACGGTTATTAACGTTTTCACGATATTGGGAAAGAAGGGGCGTAAGTGCAATGGATCTGTAGGAAGAGAAAGAGGAAAATGCGCCCCTTTTAGATATGGGCTGGACAAATGTTGTTTTCCATCTGCCCCGAAAGAGTTCCGAGGAGTCCGATTGATGATACACAGTGGTTTTGCCAGGGTTGGAGGAAAACCTCTTCAGAAGAAGGGGAGAGATATCATATGGAAAAGCGGATTTGTGAATGTTAGGATCTTTAAGTGCCCTTTGAGGCACTGAAATGTAGGCGTAAAACACAATGTGGAAGTGTTGAGCTGGCCGCAAATTGTGAAGCAAACAGATTTGCTTCGTCTAAAGAGCAGGCAGCTGGAATGTCATTATAAATGAGCGTTGGGATGGAGGATGAGGCAAAATTTCTAATATTTTTGACGAATGACATAACATTTTTAGTACCTTTGGGATATTGTAGTATTTTTTGCCTCAGTTTTTGATCGCATTGAAATTCCACACGTTTAAGAAAGACTGGCTCGTTTGAATTTTTTCGGTTTTCCTCCATTGGAAGGACCGAAAAAAAAATTCTCTAAGTCTGACAGCCTCTTAACAGCTCGAGTCGTATCACGCCTTTTCTTTTGGTTTGATACTCTTCATCCGATGAGAGATAAAGGATATCATTCCAAAGTGAATTGTGTCTGTGATCATGTCAGCAGCGGCATCCACGTCGTTATCGAGAAAACGACCAGTTAAAATTCCTAAAGAAGCTGTTAAGACCGCTCCAGTTGGCTTTAGCTGATATGACACAATGGTCTGACGAGCCTAGAGGGAAGAGCACATCAACGGTGTACTTATCAGGGTGAGAAGTTAAAAACAAGTTGTTTTCTGCCGCGGAGATCTCAACACAGCATCCTTCGGGTGTTGTCTGTCCAGAATGTCGAATCCACCAAGAACTGCTTGCAATCAAGTCGCCTGTAATAACAATTTCAGTATGAGGATACAGGGATACAATTCTTTGAATGGAGTCAGACAGCGCATCAAACTCATTAGAAGTCGAATTGTTGTCCAGTTTGGAGCTTCTGTAAATAAAGCAGTAGTGGATAATTTGCTTACGGAGATGGAGTTTCAACCACATGAAATTGAATTCCGGATTTGAACAGGGACTAAATTGTGGTGGAGTTTGGTAATCTACATTACTACGCACGTAAATGGCGAGACGGCGATGAGAAAAGAATAATGGCTCTTTAATAAGCTTCATGTTTTGCAATCGCACAGATCGTTTTCGCTAGTCCAATCAAGATACTCATGCCTCACTTCTGAGGAAAAACAGAACATTTCCCCATGAAGTGGATAATATCTTCTCTTTCACTCAAATTACACAAAGAGCACAAGGTCGGTGAATCTTCTCTGTGAGGAATAAAGTTTAGGTGTATCGGCTCTCCCCGTAGCCTGACCATCATTGCTATTTCATCGACGCCATTTCCATCTCGAAAATAATTTCCTTCTTCCACATTGTGGCTAAGTTGGGAATATATTGCGCTGTTGAGCGATTCGTTGGCGTTGCTCAGAAATCTCTCTCTACACTTCAAACCCGCTGATGAAATATGCTCATATAGCAAAGCCTACCAGCAAACACAGTCGAAGCTATCTAGACTTAAATCCACGCCGCAGTCCTCAGCTAGGTCCATCAATTCAGCATACCAGCTCGATTCATCATGTATGACTTGGAGGGCCGCCATCTTATAATCATATAATTTGCCATATTTGGTGGTAGTCGAAAAATTCGCTTTACGAGTATGTAGTAGCGGAGAGCTTCTCTACATTTTCATATTGTTTCACTCTCCATATTTATGCTAAGTAAAATAAAATTGATTCCGATACCGCCTCAAAAACCCGGAAAAGCATCTACTCCACGATGCACTGATTGCGCTTTTAGCCTTTGTCAGTTTCTCCTTCAGATGCTTCTCCATACTTAAACTTTTTGTGAATAAACTCCGAGATATTTAAATTCCTTAACAATTCCTACGGCCTCACCATTAAAATATCATTTTTCATTTACAGAGTTTCTAACTTCCCCGTTCTTAAGAATCATAATTTTGGGTTTCTCCAAATTCACTACCAGATTCCAAAGCTCCCAATATTGAGAAAGCCGGTTGATCATTAGCTGCCATGAATCAGGAGAAGACGCCAAGCGCTCGATGTCGTCTGCGAATAATAGTACCTTGATTATATGACCCGCGTATTCGATGCCACACGGTACGCAGCTTACGAGATCATCATTAAACAAAGCAAACAAGCTCATAGTTCAACTTTGTCTGACGCCTGATTCAGTTTTAAACCACTCAAACCTGCCGCTATTGTGTCAATATATCTTAGTATCTAACCCGAGTTAAGTCTGCTAAAGGCAAACCCAGCTTTAGATTTGCTGATGAGTCATGCTCCTCTTAATATTCATATCATACTCGTACACAGGTAGCGCATTGAAAACCGCTTTCCGACAAATGTAAATAGCACCCTAAATGCTGCAAACATATAAAGTTCGCTCTCGCTGTTCTTAGACTACTTTCCACCAGAGTCCGTGGTGGCATAAAAGTGAAATGCAATCTCTATGGATGGCTTTAGAATTATGCAATAATATAGCCCCGGAAACGGCCTCGTTTAACTATTTCTGATCTAAAAAATTCAAGACATTTCCGAAAACAGTACAAAATCTAAATACTCTGATCCTTGTCAGGGTCCACGATTGCCATTTTTTTTTTTTTTTTTTTTTTTATAATCTGCGCGCGCTCAAGGGATTGTTTTTTTAATACCCTTAAAATATTTGCACACAGCGCGGGCAAAATCAGGGAGGATGGAAAGAGAGGTACCGGTGAACGTTGGTTTTAAATGTTTGAAGGTTATAATGACTAGGAAATAAAGAGCTAAGCCGGGCATTCCGTAAGCGAGTTGTACGGCTTAGGAACGGATCACGATATTTTAGAGTACGTCCGAAAGTGGGCTTGAAGGTATACTGATGAGCATTCATAGCTAGACGGGTGTTACGGTTAAAAGTTTGAAGGGGCGGAATGCTATTGGCAATTTCTATGGAGCACTGGTGGTGGAAATAGCGAAAAGCCATGGGAAAGCGAAAGATGGTGTCACTGATGAGTTTGGTCTGTAAGCCCCAGAAGAGTTCTTCTTGAGACCTTGACTTGCATTATATGTTATGGGAAGTGGAACTAAGTACCCTGATCACTACGATCTAAAAAGACTTGTTATGATATAGTCAGAACCTGCATTAGATTGCCTGTTCCCTAAATGACAGATCCAAAATTCTCCCTGACACCTGTAAAACTCAGCTTCGTTACTCCTGTGTCTCAACACATAGAAGTGTAACCTGCTTGCTGGAGGTATAACAATTTTGATAAGCGGATTGCTACACATAAACGACACTAATTTTATGAAGACGGTATCACACAGCGCTTACTTGGGAGTAGCCGATTTACAGTCTGATGTATTAGATACTAAATCTAGGAAAGGATTGTTCATCATCCTACAAGAGGCAGAGAAATTAAATTAATGGTAGCACATTAGGAGGACAGTGTAGCAGTAATTTTTTTCAGTGTGCTTTATTTTGACAGAGAAAAAGGCGTAATTGGCTCCTGTTTGGACGCTAAGCAATTAGGAGAAGCCGTAAGCAGCTATAGAATGGGCGATGTTACTTACTGTGGCGACTTTAATAGAAAGGGACTTTCATTAGAACGGCAGGTATGATCTAAAAGGTCAACCATCCAAAAATGATAAGACATTAATTATAATAGGAGCTGTCTTCCTGAAAAAGAAGTTGTGATCATAGGCTTATGAAAACTAGCTGTCTGCATTTCTTTCACACCTTAATAGTTATCTTAGATGACCCTTCAGCTAGCCAAACTACGAATTTGACACCTAGCAGCGGACTTTGTGCTCACTTTGGTTTGCCATTTCACCATGAATAGACTTACGCCAGAAAAACGCGTGCAAATTGTGCGAATTTATTTCGAAAATCGTAGTACAGCCCGCGAAATTTACCTGAAGCTACGTCTATTTTACTATGGACATAGCCGGTTATCTGAGCAAGTAATTTCAACAACTGTGGATCGCAGAGCTATTGCTGCTATGGAACGTTGAATTGAGGAGGACCCGAATGAGTCGATTCATCATCGTGATAATTGGAACTGTGTCCATCCACTTTATTCAAGATTTTACGCGAAAGTCTGGCTTCACATGCTCCGAAATCTAGCTGTTGTAAGAATTTACGTTCAATGAACATACGTTCAATGAATACGCAGAAAATAAGATTGCTCTAGGTCCTCTTTTTCACCACAAAAGTTAGCTCGGTGATGACACTCATTTTTGGCTGAATTTCAACCAGCGAAATTGCCCCATTTGGAGCGTAAAAAATTTACAAGCCAGTACTAAGATCCCCACAATCCACAATCAATTTATTGAAAGAAACATTCAATGAGCGCATAATTTTGCGTAATGGACACGTGAATCGGCCTTCTAGATCGTACGAATACGTGAAGTTGCTGGTCTATGTCGATAAGGCAGAGAGGAGGAACGACTTGAACCCCAACATACGACACATTATTGAATACAGCTGCTTGGGAAAGTGGTCGAGAATTGGACTTCCCGATTGCATTTAATTCGTGTCAGACGCGGATCCACTATCACAATTTTAAAGCCCTGAATCACTGCGTGGCAAATTGGCTTCAGCTTTCTATACTAGATTCCTTGATTCGAACGCAGGAAACAAGCATAATAGGAAGGAAGGAAGATTTCGCCTTCATTGGCTGGCGCAAGTAAACTGCACAAATGATAGCTGCAAACAGAAGCTTATTGGTAACATGCATTTACATAAGTAAGCGCAGTCTTTTAGAATCAATCATCATCAAGACAGAACAAAGAAAGTGATTCTTAATTGTTAAGAATTTAGAACCACAATGTTTACCTACGTCGTCAAGACTAGGGTTCAACATTTTAAAACTATCCCTGAGATCAGCTTTAATTGAATAGACATTTACCATATATTTGTTTAAGTAATCACATTTTTCTTACCGGAAGGACCATAACATTATTCTTTCCATACAACAAAGTAGCCTTCGAATTCTGATGCAAAGACTCCACATAGTCCTTGGCTACACTTGCCGAAGAGTTCGATTTAAAAGATCCAGTGCTGCCATCTTCTGAACTGGTATGAAGACTTCTCTTAAAATTTATTATTGGCCTCTGACATGTTGGGGGTGTTCGATTCCCTGAACTTATCCTATGCCGTTGGACCTAAAATTAAAAATTCATCAACGTTAAGAGCATTTATAGAAGCCATAATTATTCTTACCAATTCGTCTGCATGCGGATCAGACCAATAATGATCGGCGGTTCTTGCTCTTGTAAATTCCAAGGCACAAGGACCAACCAACAGCGAACTCAAAATCGACCCATAATCCGGATTTGCCACCAAAGAGTCTCGTTCGTAATAGCAACTAGCATTACTCACTAAATGTTCTATGATCTTTGACAAGCGCTTCTCGTACAATGCTAACCGAATCCAGAGGTATCTGCAATGAAATTTTCATTTTACAAACTTCACCGAGAAGATTTGTGTCCTTCTACACCAACATACTTAACAACTGGTGCAGGTGGAATCGAATTAATTGTTGTTACAGAACTGCTACTGCCTTTCTTTAACATCTGTGGCTTAATGAGACTATCACTGCTTGATGAGGACCGCTTACATGGCTCCACATTCTCAATGTCCTGCACCTTCTGACTTATATAATCAGCTTCTGGACAATTCTTAGCAATCTTCTGCAATAAAGCGGTAGTCGAGGATGTCTTGAAAAGTCCCAATGCACGTCGCTTCAAACCCTGACTAAGGCATGCTTCCACTGCAGCGCACAATGACGTCACCGAGCTACTTTCCTCATGTATATATTTCTTAGTGACAGCCTCCTCCATCAACTGCTTCACCTCCTTCTTAACATTAGCTATGAGGCGTTCCTTGAATTCGGTATCTGCAAGATGAAAAAAATATGACTTAATAAACTCGGCCGTCAGCATCTTTATCCTATGAACAACTGATCACGAATAAATGGTGAAACAATCTTTTCAGATAACTTTGAGGCCAGGGAAAAATTTAATTAATAAAAGCAAAAAACAAAAAACAACAAAAACAACATGGATTCACAAAACGGTCCTCGAACGTGAAAGAATTCTCTTGTAATCCCATTTCTTAGTGCTTTTCACTGTCTGGAATGTTGACACCACAATTTCATGGGCAAAAAATTAAGCGACGATGATAAGTAGAAGAGCGAAGCTATCACATCATCCCACCTCTCCCAACGATTCCACAAATTTCATTTTGGTATTTTGCAAATACATAGAAGTCAATAGAATCTGTAAAGATAGAACGCAGTTCTTCAACAGGATAGATTTGATTGAATTGGTTGTGCTTATGGTGATTCCGTATGCGTATTTGTACTGGACGTCCTTCGATTAGAGGGGGGGCTACCAGGTCGAATATATCGTCCTTGAACTCGTTTGAGAGTCAAATCTTTTAAATATCTGTGGAGTCGAAAAGGAATTTCAGTTCTTTTGTTCATTCTTCTCATTTATTACTTTAAAGGATTGGACTACCTTAATTGTATTTCTTTGAGTTAAAAGATACAAATCTATGCACTTAGGAGCTGGAAAATTTTTCACCCATAACTTCTTCATTTGCCTAAGGCACGACAGTACTCTCTTCGATCTCGAGAACGCTGTTTCTTCTTGTCCAAACCAAGAGCTCTGGCATCCACAAAAGTTTCATCCTTAAAATGGAGCTTCGTTCTTCCTTGTCATCTTGAACCTGGGTTGTTTCTTCTCCTCGGTTCGACGAAGAATTTTTCTATCGAAAATATTCAATATCCACTCTGCTTTCCTAATTATCATCCAGCACTCAGCTCCATAACATACGCGCAAATCATTGTGATGCTGAAACTGAAAACGTAGTACCCAGTAGAGCAGCCACTCCAGCAACGTACATCCTTCCATCTGCATCGCAAATAAATGGTGCCAACAGCCAGTATTCCGGACGTGAAAAGAGTTTGTCATCGCGCTTCATTAGCATTATTATGCAATGCTAGCTATAAGAAGACGAGGTGAGTTGGATGATTTATCTATTAACTCGTAAATTATTAATGGTTTGAATGATTCCATCCTTTCACGTACTCTACTCGTCATGAATCTGCGAACGTCCAACGAGTTGCTCAGTTCTCTGAATAATGTATCCTCATTGCCAACATCATCACGAGCTGCAATAACAGAATCGGCACGATCAATTCCTGATAGGGGCATTACACACGACAGAAGAGGCATCAAGTGTTTTAACTGCAACCAAATGGGACACATCGCTGCGAAGTGTCCACATCCGCAAAGGAAATTACGATGCTCAAGTTGCAGTAAGCCAGGGCACGAGACGAAGGATTGTCGTGTAAAGAAATCGACCGTAGCCAAGGTCGAATTGAACCGAAACGCAGCAGAATTTATACCACCAGTTACGAAAGAAGTCATCATTGCAGGATATACATACTCAGCGTTTATTGACACAGGGAGCGATTACTCCTTGATAATAGAGTCAATGACCCCCAGTGAAGCTCTACGACAAGTGGTCAGAGTACATATGCAGATAGACCAGAACGAGATTGAGGTATTGTTCCAAATTGTCCCAGACGAAATGTTGCCACAAGGAATACTTTTGGGACATGATGTTTTATGTCGACGAAATCAGCGAATGGTGATTGAATCCGTAGTGATGCAGGTTCAACTGAGTCAATCGAAACCATTTGAGATTGGCAAGGAACTCAACGAAGGCCATCGCAAAGCAGTGCACGAACTTTTGGTAAAATACAACGATTATTTTGCAGAAGACATTTCCGATTTGGGACGGTGCAACACAATGTCAATAGAGATAGAGGTGACAACAGATAAGCCAATATTGGGAAAACGTTACCAAGTACCATTCGCTTAAAGACAACTGCTTTCTGCAATCGTCGAAAACTTAGTAAAGCACAATATCATCCGTCCGAGCAATTCCCTTCACGCAGCCTCCGTGGTGTTGGTTACTAAGTCTAACGGGGAGAGTCGAATGTGTGTGGACTACCGCACCTTAAACGCCGTCACCATAAAAAAACAATTTGTAATGCCAGTGTTAGAAGAACAACTTTCGCAGCTGAAGGGCAGGAAATATTGTACTTCACCACACTTGATATGACAGCAGGTTATTATCAGATCCCACTATCCAAAAGGAGTAAAGCATTCACAGCCTTTTTAACACCAGATGGATTATTCGAACATAACGTCATGCCATTTGGCTTAGTAAACGCACCCATGTACTTTCAGGAAATGATAACGCGGCTTATCCGAGATCTAAAACATCGATTCAGCATAAATTAATAACTTGGAAGTGTTAGAAGAATTCTTAGGTGCAGTGAGGAATGCAAGCTTGACGTTAAGACCATCGAAATGCGTCTTCATGACAACGAAGGTGGGGTTTCTTGGACATGTGATTAGTTCGAGTGGTATACAACCAGGCAATGACAAAATAAAGTGTATTAGCGTATTCCCTAGACCGACCAGTGCAACGGAAGTTCGAAGATTTTTAGGAATCACTGGATTCTTCCGCAAATTTGTGAAGGGATACAGCGGTACTGCATTGCCATTAAGAAGGATGTCATCTTCGGTTGGACCGATGAGCAGGAGATTGCATTTAATGAATTAAAGTCAGCCATCAGTAAACAACCGATTCTAGTATTGTTCGATGCCACGAAGGAACACGAAGTGCACACTGACGCCAGTTCTGTTGGCCTGGGTGGAATTCTTTTGCAGCGTGAAGGTGAGGATTTAAAACCAGTTTTGCAATGTTCTGAGGCAGAAAGGAAGTACTCTAGTCATGAGTTAGAGATTTTGACGGTTGTTGAAACACTGAGCCGATTTCGGGTTATCACGGATTGCAATGCCATTGCAACAACGAAGGCGACGTCACTTTTAATACCACGAATAGCACGATGGTGGCTCAAATTACAAGAGTTTGACTTCGAGTGTGTTCATCAACCAGGAGTTAAAATGAATCAAGTCGATGGGATGAGTCGTACCCCAACGCTACCACCGGAGTAACCGACGACTGTTGCTGAGAACGTTCTGAAAGTGTGCTCTGTGGATGGAGACTGGATTTTCACTATGCAGATGCAAGATGCTAAACTTAAAAACATCGTGAGCACTCTTCAACAAAAGGATGCGGATAGTCCGGCACTGTTGAAGCAACCGGAAATCGACTACGAGATAGTATCAGGGCGGCTGTATCGGAAAGTCGGAAGTCAAAGGAAGTTAGTGGTACCACAGTTAGTAAGGTTTCGAATAACGAAAGCGTGTCACGATGTTGTGGGCCATTTTAGCGTCGAAAAAACATTGGGTCGCATCAAAAGAGATTTTTGGTTTCCACGAATGAGGCGATATGTGAAGTCGTACATCGCCGCGTGTCCCGAATGCTGTCTGAACAAAATTAAAGATGGTAAGGCAGAAAGTCAACTCCACGTGATGGAAGTTCTACCGATTACATTCCGGTCTGTAAACATGGATCACCTGGGACCCTTCCCTAAAAGTAAAAAAGGTAATCTGTACATAATCGTTTTAGTCTGTGCTTTCAGCAAATACACCATACTCAGAACTGTTCGGACGACTAAGTCTACACCTGTCGTCGCAATGCTGCAAGAAGTGATGACAATATTTGGGCAGCCGTTGCGGGGCACCGCCTTCACCTCAAAGGAGTTCGAGAGTTTTACTGCCGGGTATGGAATTCAGCATGTGAAAACGGCTGTAAGGACACCAAGGGCAAACGGCCAAGCAGAACTGGTCAACAAGGTCTTACTAAGTGCAATTAAATGCTCAACCCAAAGCGACAAGGAATGGGACTTCACTTTACCAAACATTCAATGGAGCATTAATTCACAAATTAATACGACCACTAAATTCTCACCAAATCAACTAGTCTTCAATTTCAGTGTGAAAGATGTCAGCCAAAATCGAATGATACAAGCATTGGATGAGGAGCAGCAAGAGGGTAGCGATGTCGAGACGAGAAGGTGTCAAGCTGCAGAGAACATCGCAGAAGAAAGACATAAATGGAAGATTCGATACGACAGAAAACATCAGGCTCCGTACCAATACTGCGAAGGTGATTTAATCGTGATGGATTACGTGTCACAACCTACAGGCGAGTCACATAAACTCGACCCAGCCTTTAAAGGGCCATACATAGTCAAGAGGGTTTTGTCGCATGACAGATACTTGGTGGAGGATCTTCCGGATAAACCGGAAAACCGTCGGCGCTATAGCAACGTCCTTTCAAGCGACCACATGAAGCCGTGGTACCATCTGAGTCCTGACATAGACTGTATTGATCAGGAGGACAATGTTTATGAACTCGATTCGTCCGAGGAGGACGAAGTGTCAGGAGAGGCCGAGCTGTCAACTTCAGTGTGAGAGCAGGACGGGGCGTGTTAAGCGATCGTTCGAGGCACAGGGTTTTGTGCACTGGTGCCAGTTTCCTTAAACCCTTTTTTTTGTATTCCATTATAAAACTGACTTTGTGTTCTTCTAATAAAATATATATAATTTGAATTCGTTGCTAGTTGTCTTAGGCTATCTTTTGACACATTTGTTTCGCCAAACTAAGGTAACAGCAGTTTTCTAGAGCAAGTCTTCACCAAATCTCCACTAGGATGTTATTCGTGGAATTAATGTTTACTCCGAGGGAATAAATTCTTTGCCCACTTCGACGCTTTGCTCTAGACTGTGGACAGATGCTTCTTTGTTTGTTGAGAACATGTACAAGTACTTGGATATGTCCTCATTTACTTCAAGGCTAACACGTTTTAGCTAATCTTCAATTGCTGTAAAAGTCTCTATGATGGCGCACTACGAACGCCCGATGATTTCGGTGAGATCTGCGTATTTCAGCGGCAGGGCAGATTTATTGAAGATTGGGTCTTCACATGACAGTACATCTCCTTGCCAGAACCCATACGCATTTGAAATTCGGGAGAACTGTTTCCAAATTGCGTTTTTACCACCATCGTCACGCGGCACAACTGGATTAGTTATGCCTCGGATCCCGAATTCGATCAACACTTTGTACAGCTCAAGACGATGAGTGCTATTATCTGCTCGATCTTCGATCTGCTTAGCTGAAAGTTATATAGGTACGTCCTGATAAATATTTGCAAAGAGCTTGAGCCATTCACACAAGACGTTTGATAGGATCTTATACCTAAGCAGGGATATTCGTCGAAAGTTGTTACAAGACATATAATCGTCTTTCTATGACGCATAAAGAGCTGATAGTCTATGGTCATTTAACCATAGCTGGTTCATGATTTTGCACATACACGTTACCAAAATATCATCGTCATATTTGAAAACCTCCGCTGGTGGACCATCAGACCCGGCAACTTTGTTGTTCTTCAGCTTCTTCTTGACTTGAAGCGGGTTATCTTCTTGCTCTATTACTCCCGCTACACGATCCCCATTAAGTAGCTGTTGGAAGTGTTGGTGACTTCTACTGTTCAATGCCCTTCGATGGTTTAAAACCAGCTCCCAATTGCTTAGTTCTCCTGAAACATATCCGAATATAGTTCCTATATCTTGGATATCCTTGAACTGGGAGATTACGTAACCCCGTTTCCTTTAACGCATGTTCTTTTTCCCCCTTCTTCTGACTCGATATACATACTTTCCTCGCTGCTCTTGTGTTGCGTTGCAGCGCTTGTGGGTGTATAATTTCTGACACTTCTTTTCGTCACATCACAATAAGCTAGTAGCCTACGGTGGTCTCGGCTTCATCTTTGATGGTGTCGCTATATTATTTCCGCAGCTTGTTGGCGTTCGCAAATGGTGAATGTACAGCGGAGGGTCTCTTACTTAGCTTGCATCGTAGAATTTATTTCTCTGGGCAGTTTGCAGCTTTTTCACATTGGATAGTCGAGCTCTGAATTTGACTGCAACAAGGAAGTAGTTAGAGTCAACGTTTAGTCATCTAAATGTTTGAAGACCCAGACAATAACTCGGGGCTCTGTAGATGGTCGAATTGCCAACCAAATCTATTAACACAAGGTCGATTTGGCTGATAATTTGACCATCTACAGAGCGCCGGGTTATCGTATGGACTCGTAGTCCTCAAAAACCTAGTGCTACTAATCACTGTAACCCCTGAAATCAATTAGTTGGAAGCCGTTATCTGTTTTCATCTTGTGGAGGCTTTGCTTGCCGACTAATTCGCTGAAGATGATTTCCTTCCCGAGTACGATTTTAATATCATGCTCAGGACAAACTCCGTAGGATTCATCTTGGAGGTCACAGACCTCCTCATTGATAAAGTTATCAGCTTTGTCTGTAGGGGCATGTACGCATATTATGCTGATGTTTTGGAATGCTGCTTTGACGCGGATCATAACAAGGCGATTGCTTATCAGCTTGAAGATAATTATCCTTTTCCACGGCAAATCCGAAGATACAGATAACAAATTCTTTCCTCTTCGCATAGCTGATTCTATCCAGCGGATCTGCTGTACTGGAATAATATCTGTCTTGTACAGAGTAAGAACAGATTCAAATTTTTGAGAAGCACCAGGGGTGTACTTTGTACGTACGCTCTAGAAACAAACCCTCAATTCAGAGTCCTCGGACTTTCCGAGTTATGATCATAAATGAAAGGCGCTGTTGCTATCCGAGGATTGCGTCTCTTTCATGCTAGATCTTTTTTACGTGTAACGCAGTTACTCCGACGGCACATCCCTCAACCTTAAGCACCAATTCTATTGTAGAAATCCCAAGGATGAAGTCTGGTTACGCCAATGTCAGTAATGCTCTTCGGGGACTAAACCACTTCCGTCGGCCAATTAAGAGCCCATTCGCCACCATCTCTTTTGCAAGAACTCGACCGAAATCCTTACTGGCCTGCGCTCGAAATACCAGTATGTCGAAGTAGCCCAGATAAGGCTTATTTTTTGTTTCTGTTTGAAGATATTGTGTTTATAGAGCTGCTACTTTCGTCCCTTGTTCAACACTTGCAGCTATAAGGTCTGGAGATTGAGTTTGGATGGGCAACAACCAGTACCCGATGCCTACCACTTGGAGGTAAGATAAGCATAATTGCTTTGTAATAATAGTTACAACACTAGGCATCGTCAATCAGTATCCACTTTATTCTTAAAGCCTACAACCATCTCGACATGGGCTCTGAACGTTTCGAGGAGTCAATATCGAGTCAGACCCCTGTGCTGTTGTAGCTAAGGTGCGAGTGTGAATATTCCAGACGACAGAAGACTGACGAAGTTTTATGCAGATATTTGATGTCGAACTAGTCGGGTTTCAGAAAACCGTTCGAGAAGTCCCCTGCTACTTAACATATAGCCCAGAAAGCCACTAGCGACACTAACAGCAAGTCATTATATGTAGACGCTACATCGGGTGTTGTATGTTTCACATGACCATCACAACCCCTGATTTGACGAAGAGGGATGTTAAGCGCAGGCAGCGCAACAAGAGCCATACAGGATGGAACTACAAGCAATGACAATAGCAGCTCTTGAGTTCTATAAGCAAAGGGGGCAAGAGGAATATCGGCTTCTCAGTTACAACCAGGAACGAAAAAAGCAGAGAAGCGCTTGATAACGGCCAAGGAGAGGTGCTTACAAAATACGAAAAGAACTTTCCGATGATGCAAACACCAAATGAAAATATGTAGGGATAAGGATGGGAACATAAAGAAGGGACGCAGTCAGTCCAGTAAATTTGGAAGGATACTTCTGCAGACTGTTTAACGGCAAAGAAGATCAGCATTCCGCTGTCGGGCATGATGAATCATTCAACGTGGATGATGATCGACAACAACTTTTCCACCCGACGCACGTTGGGTGGCGATTTCTAAATTAAAGATGATTAAGACTGCAGGAGCAAACAACCTACCTCGCGAATTATTTATTGAGTTGATAATGAGCATACACTAACTCATCTGCAAATATGGCTGCGGAATAAAATTTGAGCATCTGTTGTTTGAAACTCAAAAAGTGGACGTTACCGGACCATTGTCAGTGATTACGTCTTATGTGCTTTCAGCAGCATGTCGCTATGCCATAAACTTTGCATTCTGATAATGGTCTAGAGTTTACATGCAAGGATGTCCAATGGATCCTGCAGCAGCAATTGGTTCTGCATCAGAAAACTTTTCATAGGTATATACCAAAGTGAAACAATTGTAGAAGCTCCAAGAGCGATACTTTTGACTGACGATCATCTCTCAGGGAGATGCCAAAGGACTTCAACATCCATATGTTGGGTGTCGGGCCACAGAAATATTTAAGGAAATTTGAGTAACGACGAACTCGACAAAATTGGAACCACTCTACCTATCCCACCTGAAAAGGTATACCAATCGCTGCGAGTTCGTACAAACTATAACTACAGCTGGATGCTTTTTCTGTTTGCCTGAGGGATGGTGGAAAACCTAATAACGACGAGAAGTAATCCTGATCTACTTCAAGTACTGTACGACTCTCACCCACTAAAAACCACCTTAAACCCTTTCATCTTGACACCATCCACTCTGGAACTGCATTCGGTTTACTTCAGAGAAGTGATTGATTGATTCTTGTGCGGGTTTATTCTATTTTGCCGGTGAGGCTTTCATCTGTTAAAGGTGTATTTGCGCCTTGCTCTCCCTTTGTTGTCCTGAGTGTGACTTCTACGAAGGCTCCAGGTCTGATCGTTCGTCAGCATCTTTTCCACCATGTTTTCTGAGCTAATTACGCCGTTGCTACTTACCGGTTCCCGTCGTTGAGCTTCACACCTTCTGGAAATGAAGAAAGTGTGGTTTGCATCGTCTAGTGGAGAGTCCCCGAACTGGCAGGTTGCAGTGTTTGCTTTACCGATCTTGTGAAGAAATGCCTTGAAATATCCGTTTCCGGTGAGAAGCTGGGTGGCATAGCACAGAGTTTAATTCGCCGTGTTTCCGTTCATTCCATATAGCCACGTCATTGATCACCTTCGCAGTTCATCGTCCTCTGCTTTCCGAGCTCCAACTGCCGTTTCGTGAGCTCTTCTGCTTCCTCTATTGCTGCTTAAACTCAATATTCTGCCTGTAGACGTACTTCCTATCTACCGCTAGGGCATCGATAGAGGTCTGGCGATTAGAAGGACGGGTGGTTCCGACACCATTCGGTACAAGCTTGCTCCGCGTCTCCGCACTACTGCCAACCGCTGCTTGTGCTAATTTTTGTCGGAGTGCGTCAGCCAGAACTCATAGCCACATAAATGAATGGCGTGCCTTCGAGTGTTGACTATTGGACCTCCTACGTCTGTCATCAGTCTGATACGGACTCTATCTGTTGCCAGAAGGTGAGTTTCGTGTTGGTAGTCAGTCCCAAGTATGTATTTCACTGCTTCCTTGCTTGTTATGACTTCGGGCCCGACATGGAAGTTAAGGATGGTCAGGATTCTCTTCTTGCTCAGAAGAACTATCTCGAATTTTTCTGTAGCTAGACTAAGATCCTGTTCATCCATTCATGAGTTCACTCGTCTCATAACCTGGCGCAGCTTCATTTGCGCCTTCTGGGCGCCTGTGCATCCATATATTGGTATGGACCGTGAGGGAACCTAGCACCGACGCCAATAAAGACCGTACGAGCTCCACTTGTTAACAAAGTACAACTCCGCGTCTTCAAGTTCTCGTTCAAACATTGTCAAACCGATAAACTATTTTGTGCACACGTCAGTCTTCGGTGCGTAGAACTGCGATCAGTAATGCTGGAATTGCACTGTATAAGAATTTAAAATAAAAATTTTATTAATTGTTATAAAAAAGTTATTGTGTTTTACTTTTATTACTCGCGGCGATATCATCTGCGGACCTTACCAGGAAAGCATCTTCAAGCATCCCAATGCGAAGTATACCATCGTATGAGATGTTCCAGAGGTAAGGTCCCGAGATTGACTCCTGTGCTGCTCTGGAGGTGATTACCTTTCTTTGACGGCCTTCGGTGGTATCGTATCGTATCGTAGATTCACTCCCGGTGTTCTTCACCATCCACAAGAGGTAAACTGGTTGAATTGTAGACATTTCGCACATCCAAAGTCGTCACCAGTACTATCTTCTATGAGTAGTGGTTACCCTGGTGGGCAGTTTGGACAGCCTTTACTTCTTTTCCGGTAGATCCGATCGTAGAGTGGCCCTTTCTTAATCCTTACTGTCTCGTGGACCTGTCACCTGATCTTTGTACTGCGTCCGTGAGTCGTGGTTTCAGCATCTTTTCTAGAAGTTTACCTGCACAGTCCAGCATGCATAGTGGTCTGTAACCAGATGCCGAAACCGGGTCTCATTTGCCTTAGCTGATCAGCACTAAACGTTGCATCTTCCAACTCCTGAGAAACACTCCTTCCTCAAGGTCTGCAGCAGCTGTTGACAAGTTTGGGCAATTGCTTTCAGCACTTCCGTCGGTATTCCGTCCGGTCCATGGGCTTTTCGGTTTCGTAGGGTTTTCACCGCTAGACTCAACTCCTCGTCACTGAAAGCTAGGATTTCCTGTCTATGTCCTAGAGTCGTGTCAGCCCACTTAGGGCAGGGTTGCTCGCCCAAGCTCCTAATTTTTGCATCACGACCTTATAGCCTAGTCCGCAGGGATCACTATTGACATCTCGGCAAAGATCTTCCCATTTCTGTTTTTTTGTTTTTTGTTCGTATTGATGGCCCGCTTGATCTCGGATCTTTTGGTTCTGAATTCCGATAGAATGGCTCCATAAGCTCAGCGTGTCTTTTCTTTTCCCTGTTGACTATCACTGCGCGACTATCACCTCCATCCCCCAATACACTGCAGCCCTGTTTCTGTTGGAAATACTCACTCGGTGCATCGAAGCATCACTTGTAAGCCATAAGAGTTTCATCATGGCTTCAGCTTTTGTTTCTGCAACACCCTCAAACTGGAGTACAGCACCTTTTCCTTCTTCGATCACAGACGAGAGAAGCCCTTCGTTGAGTCTATTAACGTTCCATATAGGAGCTCGTGTCGGATTCCAATTTGGAACTCGTTGGTGCCCTCGTAGATCGAAGATTATGGATGGTCGCTGCCGTATAGTCTTCGATTGCTTTCCAGTTCTCTGTTATTGGGGATGTCGATTCCAGCACGAAGGTGACGTCTGGAATGGTTGCTGCATATCAGTCTCCTGAGCGTGGTTGACTTTCCTACGTTTACTGCAATAACGCCTTCCTCGTATTTGTGTACCTTGGCTTTTGAAAGTGAATTTCCTTGCGTCTGGAATCCAGATAGCAGCTGTTCCTAATAAGTCCAGATTGTCCCTTTCTTGTTCGGGTATTGTTCGCTGATGATGACCACATCTGCTCGCATTTCACTTCAGATTTTAACAAGATGTTGTCAGGCTCCTGTGAAAATTTCCTTGAAGTAGTCTCGATTTCTTCACATTTTCAAGTGCTCCTCTGAACGCTTGACATTTATCTAAGCGCGGCACATGATCCAAAGCTGATGATGGAGTTTTTATATCCTCACATAGACAGCAATTCGGTTGATTTTGGCAGTTGACTTTTTTATGACTCCTTTGTCCACAGTTGCTGCACATCCCTTGTCCCTTTTTGTCCGCACAGCTACAGCTACATCTAAAACATCGTGAGACCTCCACGCTTCTTCGGATTCGATATTAAACCCATCCAATTTTGATACGAAGGGTTTTCAGCATCTGTTCGGGCATTAACGTTGACTAATACGAGTACTATCTTCAGCAAGCTTCGGTTCTTTCCTGAAGTCACAACCTGGTGGTCCAACATCGAGTAGCTGTTCCTCTTTATTCTTAGTTGTGATGAGTTTGTGTCAGGTTGTCCAGCATGACTATCTAGAATTCTCCTGCTCCATCAAGGTCGGTGATAAATTAACCGAGACTTTAAATTTCAATAAAGGTCTCAGACGATTGTGCAAAACTGACTGGCGGGTAAAACACGCGCGATTGGATGAAAATAGCGAGGCCTGAATGAAGCTTTCGTGAATATTGAGACGGGAGGGGCCAAAATGGAGCAGATGGTAAACGAGAGCAAAACTTAGTCATGCTGTCATCAGAAAAAGCCGCACTCTACTGACGGCTTGGCCAGAACATCACCATTGGTAGTTACAACTTCAAGATAGGACTTCGTCAACCTTGACTTGCACCAACGACATCAGCGCAGAAATCAGACGCAGAAATACTTTCTATGGGCTAAATTGAGTCACAGAGTGCTCTCTCGTGATTGGTTTTTGGTCCGGTTGTATGGGCGTCCCTCTCGGACAGCGCGAAGTATTTGGGTGTGATTCTGGACAAAAAACTGAATTGAAATCTTAACGTAGTGAAAAGAATCAAAAAGGTTTATAATGCTCTTTTTATCTCCAAAAGAACGGTAGGAAAAATTTGGGGCTTAAAACCTGGCAAGACGCACTGCCTATGTACGGTGGTTGTAAGACCCATACTTACATCTGGCGTACTAGTATGGTGCAAAGCAACAAACAAGAAAACGGTTTACGGAAAATTAGCGACGGTTCAAAGAACGGCTCCCGTAGCCATTACAAGTACGCTCCGTACCACCCCTACGGCAGCATTAGACACCTTTCGACATCTAGCTCCGCTTGATTTACAGATCAAAAAACTTGCTGGCAACAGTGCGATACGACTCACTAATTTGGCTCACTTCAAGACCAGTAGTTTCGGACACGGCATGGTCCTAGCGGGGCTACTGCCTTGCAATCCAATTCTTACGGATAAAATTCCCTCCTGAAGTCGTCGGAGAGGGAGGACTGGCAAAGAAATGCAATAATCAGGTCATTTGGTCATTGGAACTTTCACAGATGGTTCGAAAACAAAGGAAAGAACAGGTTCTAGTCTCTCCCCAGACACTAAGAACTAAAAGTGTCTATAAAACTACCGGACCCAAGCAGTGTCATCCAATCAGAGGTTCTCTCTGTCCTCAAGACGGCTGAGCTAATGCAGATGAGATCAGTATCCGTAAGAGATATCCCTATCTACATCGATAGCCAGGCCGCACTTAAGGCAATGGAATCGACCAACATGAATTCTGATATAGTCAGAGGCTGTTGCTCAAAGCATTATGCAGTCAGAACCGGGTGAGCCTGCGCTGGGTGCCAGGACACTGCGGTATAGAGGAAAATGAACAAGCGGATGAGCTTGCAAAAAAAGGAGGTCTACGCGATAATATCACAGCGAGGTTGCTAATATCAACCTGCATAGTAAGCTATCGAGGAAAAAATCACAAAGACTGCCAACCTAAGGTGGTCAAGTCTTGAGGAACACAGGGTATCCTAGGCTTCCTGGCCACTTTTTGACCGTAAAAGATCTAAGGCGTTAATAAAATTAAACAGGGATAAGCTTAAGACAATAGTAGGAATCCAGACATTACACAGTCTTCTGAGGAAACGCGCAAAGGACTCGGATTGTCAAATATGGACATTTGAAGATTCTGCAGTGATCTGTAAGCTGTTGAGGACATAACACACATACTGTGTGAATGCGTGGCAATATCGCGTTGTCGAAAAAAATTTTTAGGGAAATATTGGGTCTATAACTTAATTCACGCGGTTTGCTAAGTGATGGCGTAACTTGTATTATTCCATTGTAACATGCGTTGGAAAGCTACTGTCATTGTAGTCATTTCAGTATATGTCATTCATTTGAAGCGTAAACAACAATAATTTTTTTTCACTCAAATATGTCGAACTTTGTGCCCGAAAAAGTGTTTTTGCGGGGAGTTCTTCTTCATTACTTTAATATGAAGAAAACTGCTTCCGAAAGTCATCATATTTTGGTGGAAGTTTATGGTGAACATGCGCTAGCTGAGCGAACGTGCCAAAAGTAGTTTGCACGATTTAAAAGTGGTGATTTTGGCTTGGAAGACGATGAACGTCCTGGGCAGCCAAAAATGTTTGAGGATGAAGAACTGGAACCATTACTCTATGAAGATTGTTGCCAAATACAAGAAGAGCTCGCAGAATCTTTGGGTGTCACTCAAGCAGCCATTTCAAAACGTTTAAAAGCAGCTGGATATATTCAAAAGCAAGGAAATTGGGTTCCACATGAACTCAAGCCGAGAGACGTCGAAAGGCGGTTTTGCATGTCCGAAATGCTGCTGGAACGCCACAAAAGGAAGTCATTTTTGCATCGGATTGTTACTGGTGATGAAAAATGGATCCATTACGACAACCCCAAGCGCAAAAAAATCATATGTGAAACCCAGCCAACCAGCCAAAAGCCGAATATCCATGGCGCGAGGGTAATGCTCTGTATTTGGTGGGATCAGATGGGTGTGCTGTATTATGAGCTGCTAAAACCGGGTGAAAACATCAATGGACAACGCTACCGAACACAATTAATCCGTTTGAAGAGAGCAGTGGCGGAAAAACGCCCGGAATATGAGACCAGACACGAGGCAATAATTTTCCATCATGACAACGCTCGGCCCCACGTTGCTATTCCGGTTCAGAACTATTTGGAAAACAGTGGATGGGAAGTCTTACCCCACCCGCCTTATAGCCCAGACCTTGCCCCTGCTGACCACCATTTGTTCCGGTCGATGCAGAACGCCTGCACTGAAATATGGCTCACATCAGAGCAGAATATCAAAAATTGGCTTGATTCATTCTTGGCTGCCAAGCCGGCGCAGTTCTTTTGGGATGGGATCCACAAATTGCCAGAAAGATGGGAAAAAGTCATAGCTTCAGATGGGCAATACTTTAAATAATACTATTGTACACGTTTTTCTTAAATATACGTTCAAATTTTGAAAAAAAAAACCGCACGAAGTTATATGTCCAATATTTTTCCGAAAACCTACAGGAAATATCGCAGCGGCACGAACTTCAATGGCCTTCTTGGCTTTTGCAAAGAAATTGGATGTTTCACCAGTTAGGTTGTTTGGGTTTATTCCCTTTGAATATAAACTGGTTCCACAGGTATCGCGATGGGCCCGTTTTGTCGCCTAGTGTTTTAACCTAACCTAACCTAACCTAACCTTGTATTGTCGAATACAAGTATGGAGAATGGAGTAGAAGATTCAACCATGAACAGTACGGCCTGTACAGTAACATCAGTCTAGTCAAGCGTCTGTCCAACATCTGAGGTAGTTTGGCCACGCTGAACGAATGGACACCATAACTCTGTAACAAAAGAGTCTTCGAATCTAGACCCAAGGGACAGGCCAACAGAATGTGACACTGTAGGCAGCTGTGGGCCCCCGCCCAATTACGAAGGCTTCGCTCATCAACGACGTTGTCTAATAAAAAGCGGGGGCAGAGCATATTACTGATCTTATCGTAAACATCTTCAGATGACGCCTCTTAAGGTTGCTACGACGATTTGACCAGTTACAAGTTGTCTTGTTGGCGGCAAGACCACCTACCAGGACTTAAATCACGGCACCATGGGAGTCAGGAGCCATGGGTAGGCCGCCTTATGGGAGCGTTTGGTTTAAAGACAAAACCCGGGAAGGGTCTTCCTTGGTTTAACCCATTGTAGAGTAGCAAATAAGTACTGGGTGCTGTGACCTTAAGAGCAGTAAGAGGTTTTAGTTCGGCCTCGACTCATACCAAGGGTGGAACTTGTGCCTCCAACACAGTTCCGAATAGGTATCAAAGTTTCGGCGGAGAGCGATGGCAAGGCGTATCCTTGCTCCCATGGATGGATGGGCATCCCGTAAACATAAGTCTACATAACAGGTGGTTTACGTTAAAAACCAGAGACTAATATAGGCAGCTGTTCAGGCCCAGACTCACACCGTACTGTTGCGCCACCTGTGTAAGAAAGTAAGTTATCCCTTGGCTTTCGAACGAAAACTAACTCAAAAAGTGAAGGAAACACTTCGAAACAATACCAAAGGCGCTCCGCATTGATGTCATTTCTGCCAATTTTTTTTCAAACACTCACAGAGGAAGGAATGGATAAAATGTATGGTAGAAAGGCAATCCGATAGCAACTGTAGACCGAGGTGCGCCGTGGCAAAGATTTTCCTCAAGGTTATTCTAGAGCAGAACTCGTGCATAGACATACATATGTATCATATGGATCGCTATATTCACCGTGCAATCCTGTGAAAGACGAAAATCTTCTACGGTTTTTAAAAATAATGCAATTTGGGAATTCTTGAGCAAGACAGGAGTTGTTGTGTCATTAAGCTGTCGCAATAAATGCTTCAACACGTCACCTAAGCAACTTCGATGCAATAATCTCCAAAATTATCAAACTGCAAATAATCCCTACAAAGTTCTGTTTTCCTTTCAAAATTCCTTTGAATCATCGTCCTTACTTCGGGCTTTCACTTGCCAGATTGTTGACGAAATAAAATATTGTTCAAAAACTTTCTTAAGATAGATCAGAGACAAACCCAAAACACATTTCACCCTCTGTTTCCTATCGAACGCATATTCTTCCGAACTACGAATAGGTACACATCGTTTATGGATACACCAACATCTTCTCATACTACAACAACTTCAAGGACATCATCCAATGCCAACTCATTTAGGAAAATTGCAAAACTTAAATTAATTGCTAATAGCTGTGCCCAGTTAGTTTAGCTAACTTCAAACGCCACCACGTTCAGGAAGCGATCCATCAAACAAGGTCAACCGAACGCGAACCGTTCCTTATTCTTCGCTTTCCTATCGCAAATATGTATTTCTTGTCCAAAGAAAAATACCATTAAATAGCAAAAAGGAAAACAAAGACAAAACCAACCCACAAACTGACTAAATTTAAGGTTAACAGTGCAAGGTTCCGTTCAAGGCTCTCTCCTATCATATTTCATTTACTTCATCTCCTGCGGAGGCAGGACAACGAACGAAAGTGGCACAACACAAGCAAAATATTAAATACGAACAACAACAAACAGAGAGAGAGAGAGAAAAGGAATAAAAACAAAAATAAATAAAAACCAAGCGCATATGGACGAGTATTTGCGGACACATAGCTTGCACGAGTATGAGAGTACTCGTATCGTATTCGTATAACATAAACAAACTAGGAGACGCGTATAACCGACAACAATGGAAGATGAATTCCGGCCGCCGGAACACTGGATAAAAACACAAGAAAATAAACATATGGGTGCCCACAACACACCACCCCTTTGCTTGGGAGTGCCAAGGGTTGGTTGAGTGAAAGCTTGTTTTCATAAAAACGCGCGCAAGTTCAAACTTTAACATTTTCCCTTTAAAAGTATCCTGTCCACACCACATACAAATGTCAAACAAAGTAGAGAAGAAAAAAAAAAATAAAGAGGACAAATTGAAAAAAGCTCTCCGCAAATAAGGGATGGTTTTGCAATTGTACTCGAAAATCGCATAGATAAATCCATCTAGGGCTTTCGTTTCAGATATTTTTTTTTATATTTTTTTTAATTTTTATAAAATCGTTTGGCTAGAAACCATATGAACCTAGTGATTCCCTTCACTATCCAACGGATTAAGGGATTAACTTAACAACACCAACACTACACTAAATAACTGGGCTAACTCACCCCCACCGAATGTATGTAACATATTCGACGACTATTGGATTGATTTTGTATGTAGAAAAAGAAAGGATTCGCTCGTCTTCGATTTTTCCCGATTCAACACTACCGTTCGCGACGAAACGTCTTAATATTTTGAATGCACCCTCACTGGCGCTGGACTTGCGAAAATCCTAGTTGACTCTGCGAATAAATTGCAGAAAATTCGCCATTTTTTTCACATCTCCATAGTGTAGGAGATCCAAAAACAAAAACGAACCGTACCCGAGAAACTTTGAAGGAAAATTGACTTTGCTAATGGAAAACGTGTGACGTAGGACACGGATACGAAACGACCGATGCAAATTGAGAGCGAGAAAGAAATACGAGAAACCAAATACGATTATGTAGATAGAAAATAACCGATTACATCGAAGAAGGAGTGTACGGGTAGAAAACAAGTATCCGGCTGTTGGCATATGGAACAAGTCCCGTAGCAAAAGTTATACAATTTGCCATGTAGAAAGTGAAAATGAGATAAGACACAGAACTCCAATGAACTTGATAACACCGATTCCGGATAAAGAAGGTTACTTCTACGCGATTCGTTACGAATACGAATATGAATACCGCGAGTGCTTGAGTTAGAATTCGAAGAGCTTTTTTTGCCTTGAGTTGAATTTTTTTTTTTTTTTTTTTTTTTTGGATGGGGGTGGTTTGGCGCTTTGCGTGTGCTTAAACTTGGTAAACAATGGAGAAAATTGTGATATTATTTTGATGCTCCTAGGTCAGGATTACATTGTATCGCCTGCTGATAAAAGGGTTCATCGAAAATGACTCAGCTGATGTGGACATAACCTAGCTCAACCGATAGCTCACGGCTCTATGAAACTCAGTAAGTATACCATACTTTTGCTTCGGTAGCCTTGTTGTAATTGGATAACTTAACTACTGTTCGCATTCAAATATCATACTTCTAGCAATGCGTCCTTTCTTTCGCTGGCTTGTCGGAGCGGGAAAGCTCTATATTCAAAGATGTCAAAGTTCTGAATGTCGAACTTATAATCATAAGCGTCCGGATCAGACGTTAGACAGTATGGAGGTACGATCAAAGTACTCCAGCTCTGGTCTTTTCCCGTATACATAGAGTTTTGTCGTTTTGTCAGTTCTCCCGTAGGGTGCATGCCCACGTGGCAAATGTAGGGGCCCTGCCCATGTATATACAAACAACTGCCGCACTCTCAATATGAGAAATAAGAAAACAATCGAAGTTACGGTACAGTTAGTCGGATCCCCAGTACCGAGGGCGGAGCTTGAGTGCAAATGCAAGCTCAATATTATGGAGATACAATGACTGCAATACACCCTGAATGGCTCGAACTGCAACCAACTTCAGACTGTAATAATTTCCAAACCGTTCATGACAGTGAGTCATGAGTCCTCCAGCACCTCAACGTGAATAAATCATTTGTGTTTCGAACCATAGCTCGTTACCGTGATACTGGCAGCGTTGCAAAACGCCAAGGAGGTGGTCATAAAAAAACAGCAACATCGGCAGAAATGGTTCGGAAAGTGAAGGCTCGAATTAAGCGAAATCGGCGTCGAAGTGGAAGAAAAATGGCTCGTGAGCTCAACATATCATTGGAACGGATGCAATACATACTGAAAAATAAGCTTGGGCTCAAGCCATTGAAGTTCCAAAAAGCACACGATCTAACACCGCAACAGAAAAAAGTTAGAGTCGAAACAGCGAGGGATTTGCTACGCTTGCACGAAAGTGGTGAGTTGCCGAATTTGGTTTTTTCCGATGAGTCGCCATTTGTTATCGAGCAATATGTCAACAAACAAAATGACCGAGTTTACTTGCCAGAGAAGTCCTTCGAAAATTTACACCTTCGGACGGCCACCAAAAAGCAGGCAGCACCGATGGTGATGGTTTGGGCCGCCATAATCGCCGATAGTCGCTCTCCGCTCGTATTTTTGAACCATTGCGCCAAAATTAATGCGATCGTATACCGTGGAACTATCTTAGAGGCAGTATTGAAGCCTTGGGCAAACAATCATTTCGGTGGGAGACCGTGGACATTTCAACAAGACTCGGCACCGTCTCACAAAGCGCGCGTCAACCAAGATTGGTTAAAAAACAATGTTCCACACTTGATTTCTTCGACACAATGCACAAAATTGCAAATTCTCCGGATGCAAATCCGTTGGATTTCTCTGCCTGGGGTATTTTGAAGGCGAAGGTTGGCACTAAAAAATACCAAAGTTTGGACCAGCTCAAACAAGCAACTCGCCGGGAATGGGCCAAAATACCGCAGAGCCACTTGCGTGCAGCGTGCGATGCTTTCTTCGGCCGTCTCAAGGCCATTATTTGCGCCAAAGTTGGACATATTGAAAATTACTGATACAATTTGGAAATTGATGTATTTTCCAACATTTTTTGCTTTGGCACAATAAAATTTATCAAAAAGTAAAAAAATTATAGCATTTTAAAAAGTTGGAGTTAGAGTCATTCACCCTGTAGAAACGAGAATACTGCTGCATCATAGGTAAACTTGGACGCTGTTGTCAGTAATGTTACAAAAAAAGAGTTTAACGATAGAGATGCTGACCCACCAGGAAATCGGACCGAGGAGCAACCTCGGTGTTCATAAGTTTTGAATGCCAGGATGTGCGATCTTGGGACAAAATAAAACAAAAACAACGTCTGACAGTGGAATTCGCTGAAACTATGAATAGTAAAGAGGTCCACAAACGTTGTAGCAATGTAGAAAAGAAAGTAGAAGAAAAGTATTAAAATACCGGGTTAAAAAGAAGTAAACTTTTCAAGACTACTTTGTGTAGACTTATGGTTCCTG
Source organism: Volucella zonaria (assembly GCA_963966105.1). Classification (NCBI taxonomy): domain Eukaryota; kingdom Metazoa; phylum Arthropoda; class Insecta; order Diptera; family Syrphidae; genus Volucella; species Volucella zonaria. The sequence continues at coordinate 106,556,005 of OZ014532.1, read as the reverse complement.
GAAGTACCCGAAGTGCTCCGCGAAGCCATCCGAAAAATATTAAATAAACTAGTTGCAGCTGTTCGGCTTTGCCAGTGCTCAGTAAGAAAAAAATAGTAAAACGTTATGATAATTAGGCATTTTCTGGATAAAAGTGACCCCAAAGTCGAAAATTAGCATGGGCAATGATAATGGAATAGGCTTAGAAATTGGATATTTAAAGACTCAAAAAAGATATCAACTTTATTTAAACGCCGTTAAAAAGGCTGGTATTTCTTCTAAAAATAAAGTCCTACTTGAAGTTTTTATCTTTAGTACTAACAGAGCAATTTCCATTAACATGGGTCAGGGTACACCAAAGTAAGCCTTTTCTTAAATCCTCGGTAAATAATGTCAACATTGGAGATAGACCCTTACTGTAGAACGATTTTTTTCTTAGAATATGCCCAGGAATCATATCCCAAATTATCGTCATCAAATTAGGGGACAGGGTGTCCCAAAAATCAACGTCAAGCCGGAAACGAGTGATAGATTAAGTGGTGTCGGTTATCACAAAATTTAAAAAAAAAAATCTAAGTCATGTACTCGTACTTTTAGCAATATTTTAGTTTAAACCGATATACGAGTAGTTATATTTCAATGTTGGACCGTAATTTACAGAACAGTTACTTAGAGTTACGTGATAACAAAAAAATCGAAGAAAAGTAAAGATTTGCAGTCACAGTACTTGAAAGATCGTCACAGGGTGTCAGATTTCTCGATTTTTTTTGAGTGCCAATAATTTTAAAAGTACATGACTTAGATTTTTTTTTTAAATTTTGTGATAACCGACACCACTTGACCTATCACCCGTTTCCGGCTTGACGTTGATTTTTGGGACACCCTGTATATATATAGATATATACATAGATGACAACGAGTCGACACAGTTGCGCCAATTACAAACGGAAGCCGGTTGTTGGCGTCATGTGCGTGGACCGTGCAGTGAACAGGCTCACCCAGTTTATGACAGCTTAATACGCATTTAGCCAATGCGCATTGGTTCAATACGCTTAGAAAGGGTGGGGTTTATATGTGCCTGGCCACAAAAGAGTGGAATTGAAAGGTATGTCGGGCGAAACAGGTAGATTTTTTAGTAAGTTGGAAAGAGAAAGTTTGATTGCACCAAAAATTCACCGAAAATTATCTTCATATATGACTTTGTGCCTGTTCACATTGGCGAGGGGATAAAAGTCCTCTCCATGAACGTCGTGTTCACATTTTCATGTTGTTCAAAGACTTTTTTTTCAAGAGGAACACTTGAATCGGAGCATTCTTAATTTTTAAATTTGAGCAGTTGGCCTGAAACATACCTTTTTTCCTCCTTTTTACACTTCCTTGCTCATCAACGATCAAAAGCAAAATGAAAAAATATGTCATAAATGGAACGATATGGGAAAAAGCGATGTGTTTCACCCGAGAATCCCCTTTAGAAATGGATTTTCGGTGCAAGTAACCCTTCTTCCCACTTCAATAAAGAGCGTTCCCTCTCTTTCCGACAATCTCCCTGCCCGCGCCAATGTGAACAGTCACTTTCTACCTGGGCTTGAATGTTTCGTTTCCAAATCATATCGTCTTTGACGTAAATTTTCATTTTGCAAGTGTTGCGATACGGGAAAGGTCTCATCAGGTGAACGCAACAAGTTGTATGAATGTTTAGTAGTGTTCGTTTCAGATTTCACTATTCCCCTATCTGTCAAAAATTCTTTCATTCCAATGACGCCTTTTTTTTTGTGTGTAGCCACTTCGTTCAATGGCATACCTTTCAATCCCACGCTTGTGTGGCCAGGCACGTATAAACACCACCCTTTCTAAGCGTATTAAACGAATGCGGATTAAGCTGTCATATAAACCAAGTCTCATTTGGTTTGTTCCGTTTCGCTTTTTGTTTTTGTGAGTGAGAGTCCAATACCGACGTTCGTGTTTTTGTTCTGTTCTTGCTTATTTTTTCAATTTTACAGTTCGACAGCAAACGACAAATATCGTTGGTGTACGAAGGTCTTTATAGTTCTAAAAAGTCCAGATTTTAATACGTAAGTATTCTAAACCTTGTTTGTTTTGTTTATGTCACACGTTTAGGTATACTAGAACGCATAACATTTTCAATAATTTTTGTTTTTCAAAAAAATGCCACCGAAACGAAAGTATGACGGCGATTATATTAAATTGGACTTTACTTCAATAGAAATAATGAGGTCTAAACTGTGTAATATGTACAACTGTTCTTGTCAGTGATATTTTAAAGCCCGCCAAGATGGAATGTCATTTAAAGACCGTACATCTGAACTATTGTGACCGTCCGAAAGAATTCTTCGAATCCAAACTAATAAATCTAAAAAAAATGAAATTATGGCCCAGTGAAACAAGTTATGCAACATTTGACAAAACATTAGCTGCGTCGTTTGAAATATCAAAATTGATTGCCAAATCCAAAAAAGCACACACAATCGGTGAGTCTCTAATAAAACCTTGTAGCTGAAAGCTGCAGAAGAGCTATTCAGGCAGGAAGCTCAAAAGAAAATTCGTGATATACCACTTTCAAACGACATAGTGAAGTCGCGCATTCAAAAATGTCAAATGATATTGAAGAACAAGTTATTGACAAGATACAATGTAGTCCTTATTTTGCGCTACAATGTGATGAATCTACCGTCGTTACACAATGTTGTCAATTACTTGTATTTATTCGATTTTTGAATGACAATAAAAAGTTTGAAGTGGAGTTACTATTTTCTCAAGAACTTGAAACGACGTCGAAAGGTGCAGATGTTATGGATGTAATAAGTCTATATATGGAGAAACATGGACTTATCTGGCAAAAGCTTGAGGGGATTTGTATGGACGGTGCTGATGTAATGCTTGGTTCCCGCTCTGGTCGTGCAACGCCTGATAAAAACAAAATAATCCAGCCGCAATTACGATACACTGCGTTATTCATCGTCAAACACAGGCTGCCAAAACGCTACCGGAATGCTTCACTATTGCGATGAAAACTGCTATAAAAGTAGTTAACTTCATTAAAAATAGTGCACTGAACACACTCATCTTCAAACAATTGTGCTCTGATATGAATTCTGAACACGAAACTCTGCTTTTTCACACAGAAGTGCGATGGCTTTCCAAAGGAAACATGCTGTCAAGGTTGTACGAACTGAGAGGTGAAGTACAAGCATTCTTAACTGACAAGAACAAAGAGTTGTTGGATCAGTTCTGTGAGTCAAAATTCCAAATACGGTTTGTTTATTTGATAATTTTTTTTCGCAAATTGAACCTTTAACTGCAAGGGTCAGGAAATTTTACGTTGCAAGGCACCAGCAATATATTTTTATATGAAGATAAAATCAGTGCATTTATCGCGAAAATTGAGCTATGGATCAATAAAGTTGAAAGAGACGACTTTTCTGCATTTGATACCCTGATTCAAATTGTTGACGGACAGTGTGCTGAGATTAAAGGAAAAATAGAGAGTAATATTACACTTCATTTGAAAAACTTAAAAAGTGAATTCATTCGCTATTTTCCTGACTGCGAGGACAACGGTATTTGGAAACTGATCCGCAATCCTTTCATTGTAAACGTTTCTGAGGTGCCTGATAAAATACAAGAAGAAGTGATTGAAATGCAACATGAAAGTAACTTGAAAGATATATTCGAGAGAGGAATTAATCTTGAATATTTTTGGAGCCAAAAGGGAATTTCTTTATTATTGGGTCTATAACTTAATTCGTGCGGTTTGCTAACAGATGCCGTAACTTGTATTATTCCATTGTTATTATTCCATTGGAACATGCGTTGGAAAGCTACTGTCATTGTACGTCATTTCAGTATATGTCATCCATTTGAAGCGTAAACAACAATAATTCTTTTTCATTCAAATATGTCGAACTTTGTGCCAGAAAAATATTTTTGCGGCGAGTTCTTCTTCATTACTCTAATATGAAGAAAACTGCAGCCGAAAGTCATCGTATTTTGGTGGAAGTTTATGGTGAACATGCGCTAGCTGAGCGAACGTGCCAAAAGTGGTTTGCACGATTTAAAAGTGGTGATTTTTGCTTGGAAGACGATGAACGTCCTGGGCAACCAAAAAAGTTTGAAGGTGAAGAACTGGAAGCATTACTCTATGAAGATTGTTGCCAAACACAAGAAGAGCTAGCAGAATCTTTGGGTGTCACTCAAGCAGCCATTTCAAAATGTTTAAAAGCAGCTGGTAAATATTCAAAAGCAAGGAAATTGGGTTTCACATGAACTCAAGCCGAGAGACGTCGAAAGGCGGTTTTGCATGTCCGAAATGCTGCTGGAACGCCATAAAAGGAAGTCATTTTTGCATCGGATTACTACTGGTGATGAAAAATGGATCCATTATGACAACACCAAGTGCAAAAAATCATATGTGAAACCCGGCTAACCAGCCAAATCAACGGCAAAGCCGAATATCCATGGCGCGAAGGTAATGCTCTGTATTTGGTGGGATCAGATGGGTGTGCTGTATTATGAGCTGCTAAAACCGGGTGAAACCATCAATGGACAATGCTACCGTACACAATTAATCAGTTTGAAGAGGGCAGTGGCCGAAAAACGCGCGAGATATGCGACCAGACACGAGGAAATAATTTTCCATCATGACAACGCTCGGCCCCACGTTGCTATTCCGGTTAAGAACTATTTGGAAAACAGTGGATGGGAAATCTTACCCCACCCGCCTTATAGCCCAGACCTTGCCCCTTCTGACTACCATTTGTTCCGGTCGATGCAGAACGCCCTCACTGAAATACGGTTCACATCAGAGCAGAATATCAAAAATTGGCTTGATTCATTCTTGGCTGCCAAGCCGGCGCAGTTCTTTTGGGATGGGATCCACAAATTGCCAGAAAGATGGGAAAAAGTCATAGCTTCAGATGAGCAATACTTTGAATAATACTATTGTACATGTTTTTCTTAAATAAACGTTCAAATTTTGAAAAAAAAAAACCGCACGAAGTTATATACCCAATATAACGTCACCTAACTTTATTTTTTTCGACATATCTATGCGAGCAGGGGTTCTCGGTGCTTCTGATAAATAAAAACAAGCAACGAAATCGGTTGGATGCCAGTGCCAATATGCGTTTGCCTTTAAGTAACACTGAACCAAGGATTCAGAAGTTTGTAAAGAGTATACAGTCACAAAAATCTCATTAAAATAATGGCAAGACAGAAATTTTATCAAATGGTCCCTCATCACTAAAAGGTTAAGAACCACTGGTGTAGATCGATCTTTATTTTTTTTTATTTCTCCCTCGTCCACACGTCAAAAAAAAGAGCAATCACCTCATTCCGGAAATGGATATCTCCCTTCTTTTTCTTTATTTTCTTTTCTCTCTTAATTGTAATAAGGTCATGCCAAATCTCGATTTATATTTAACTATTGCGAGGAAGCAACAGAGGGCGCGATTTTATTACAGCAACAAGAATACATCGTGTATTAGAAACTGCTATTCATTCTAACATAGAATCTGCATTCAGGACTATAACGTTAGCAAGGATATTCTCTATGTGGCAGAGTCAATCAAGAAGTCAACAATACGAAGCATTTAAGTACAAGGTGAAGCACAAGCCGATCGACAGAACGACAAAACAAATGCAATCAGCAATACAACCGTCAACATCTAATTGTGGAGATTTGGCACACCTGAGCAAAGATTGTCCAAACAAGCGCAAGGGAACGAAATGCTTTATTTTTAATAATTTTGGTCATCGTGCCAACGAATCCCATGCATCAAAGCAAAACTATGCTACAACGTCACCAGGAAACCAAAAGATCTTTAAGTAAGTTCTGGAAGTGATTTACACGTTACAACCCCAACAACGTGTAAGGTCACTAAATGATGGCAGCCCTACCAAAGCAACCGCGATGAGGGAATGATATATGGAATGATACCAATGATGTTTTTCCAATTGTTATGTTTCAGCAGCTGTCAAAGTTACCAATGACATCCAACTGTAAAAATAGTTACTTAGGTTTGCCATTTCGTCGTGCATCGTGGGTAATTGTTAAAATGTATCAAAATTCCGGCTCAGTTGGAAATATGCAACGTGAATTTCGTTGTGAGGTCGGTCGTCATCATGGCTTCAGTGTGCAGGCAATTCGACACCGCTGGACATGTACAGAGCAGGTGGAGGATTGTTTCCTCCTCTTCCCGTCCATGCAGAAATCGTTTGTAAAGGCGCCAAGCCTTCTTGCGTGCTTGCCTATGAGACAGTGTCAAGTGATGACACCTATGATGGCGCTGAGATGTTTCTTATTTAGAAGAATCAGACACTAAGAGCGATTCAGATCCAGTTTTGGCCAGATCTGTTTGGTCGCTAGACATGTTGGTCCAACAATATGTCCACCTAAGGTCTGTTCTTTTATTGACATCCAGCTTTAATATTAGTTTGCACGTAGCGATTTGTATACCTATGCTACCCTTTTCCGGTAGAATAGATAGAGTGGTTAGAATTTTGGCGAGTTCATGGGCTCTACAGTTCCCTTAAGGTCTCTGTGGCCGGGCAACCAACAAAGGTGAAAGTTGAACTGCTCTGCCATCTCCATAAGAAAAGATCGGCATTCCAGGGCGGTTTTAGAATTTAATGAGACCGAGTCCAGAAACCGTTTATTAAAGGAGGGTCTATAATTGGAATTTAGTATTTCCAGTGGACAAGATCAGTTTTATGGGGGCTTACTCCCAATCCACAGCTATCTGCCCAACGAGTTAATCTGTTAAGATTTAGTTGAAGGAGTTCTTTAATGTTATTAAGATGCTTACCTAACACGGCTACAGCAACGTCATCCGCATAGGCACTCACCCTGCTACCACCAGGTTCCAGGTATATCAGCAGTTCATTAACTTCTAATTTCCAGAGAAGGGGAGAGAGGACACCGACTTGCGGCGTACCTCTGCTGGCACACTTTTAGCAGAAGTCTCATCCAGTTTGGAGTTGATTATCCAGCTTTTTTAGCATATTCCTGATCAACTCCCCAAGTGAGTCATCTACCTGCAGAGTTAACAAGCAGTCGTGATTGCGGATGTATTGACGTTGTTAAAGGCACCCTTTACGTCCATAAAAGCAACCATTGTGTACTCTTTATATTGTAGGGATCGTTCGATGTGGCTAGTCAGTGAATGCAGAGCCCTTTCCACCGACTTTTCTTTACTGTAGGCATGTTGAGCCGTTGACAGAAGTCTTGGATCAATTTTAGCTCGTACATGGATATCAGTCAGTCATTATAGAGTTTTCAGAAGGAAAGATGATAGACTTATAGGTCTGAGGTCCTTTGGGAGAACATGAGAACATTTTTCGGCTTTGGGAATGAAAACTACATTGACTTCTCCCCATGACAGTGGAATGTAGATCAGTTCCACACACCTCCTTATGATATTCTCTAGCGCAGGCAGATTAATATCTGAAGACCTCTGTAGCTCGGCAGGTATTATACCGTCCGGAACAGTAGACTTGTATGGTTTGAAGCTATGCAGTGCCCAGAGCAGTTTGTCTCTTGTGATCAGACCATGAATTTTGGTCCCGGTAGCAGTAAGCCTGTTTGGGTTGCTACTGGCCGCGAATTGGGAGCTACCTGTAAAGTGGGTGTCCAGTAGCAGGTTGAGTGATTCATCACTTGAGCTTGCTCGGTTTTTTTCAAAGAGCTAGGCATCATAGGATTTGTAGAGAGGATTTTTCGTAGCCGCGATGCCTCAGACGTTTCCGTCATTTTGTCACAGAAAGACCTCCAGGATTGTTGCTTTGCCTTCCTCAGTTCTTTTTTGTATATTTTGAGGGATTCTTTGTATGAGTGCCAGGCAGTCACTTTTCTTGTGCTTTTTGTTAAGTTGAAAAGTTTTCAGCAAGTGTTTCTGAGCAGTCCCAGTGCTGATGTCCATCAATGTGGCTTTTTCTTGCCTCTAAGTTGAATATGATGGCAGGAAGCGGCCATAGCCTGATTGAGAGCCAGAGTGAATTCCTTGACTTTCATGTCAAGCTCATTGGTGTCACGCGGGGGACTTGATAGTTCAGAGGATAGTGTTTCTGACAATATTCCTCTGTATTTTGGCCAATCAGTTTTCCGGTAGTTCCGGAATAATGGTTGGCTGAGGAGTGGGGGTTCCTTCACTCAGGCTGAATTGCATGTATCTGTGGTCTGAAAAGAGTGTTCAGATGATACCATCCAGTGTGTTAGCATTTGAGTGATGCTATCTGAGACAAGAGTGATATCTAGCACTTCCTGTCGGTTTCTAGTTATAAAAGTGGGCTCATTGCCAATGTTGCAAGTAAAGAGGCTAGTACTTAAAATATAGTCAAAAAGTGACACCTCTGTCGTTGATATCGGTACTGGCCCATACCGTGTGATGAGCGTTAGCGTCGCATCCGATGATGAGGCCAGTTTTTTTGCCTTCCAGCTTCCAGTACCACCCTTTATAGCTTATTACCAGGGAGAGGGTCCACATGATCGTGACCAAGGTAAGCCGATGCCAGCCAGTATGAGCCTTTGGCAGTCTCTAGTCTGGCAACGGTTTAGTCGGGTTCGCTGAGATTAGGAAGTAAAAATTCATTAAGGCTACGTTTCACTAATATACAAATTCTGATCTGACCTTTGTCTCTTGTATAGAGCGGAGCGTATATGAATGTCCACGAACCACGCATTCTACAATCCATGGTTCCTGGATTAGGACAAGGTCTTCTGCGTTTTTTGAAAGACGCAGAATGAGTGCGGTCAAAGCCTTTTTTGAGTGATGGAGATTAATCTGGAGAAACCGTATCATTGCTACAGTTTTCTAGAGTAGCCTCCACCATGGTGCTGTTGAGGTCCAAGGGCCCTTGAGCCCTTGGGCTCATCTTCATCCTCTAATTGTATAGGACCTCTTTTTGCTTCGTCATCGGTTTTAATTTCCAACAGGGTGTCAGAAGAGGAGACCGATGGCTTAATTGTCACCTCGGATAGATTGGAGACGTCGCTATCCATTTCTGGAAAGGATATCAACACTCCAAGATCTGAGGTTGTGTCTGGTGGTGTCTCCGTTAAAGGAGGTGAAGGAAGGATACTGATATATGTATCCAGCTCATCCCTTTTGTAGACCCTTAGATGTATAGACTCGAATCCGAAGCGAATCATGATTTTTGTTTGCGCTAGAAAGTTAGGGACTCATTATTGATCACGATCAATGCGCATCTATAAGAGCTCCTTAGTTCCTACAGTTTCGCGACTTTCCAGTCATGAGTTGGAAGGGTCTGGTTACTGAGCCTGATGATTTCCAAAATGCTTTCTGGGGAGGAGGGTTCGGCTACGATTTCGAATTCTCCTAGGGATGTCCTCCTTAGATACGACCTCGAGTTTTGCAGCTGGCCAAATCTCTCCTAAACCACCTAGGGCCTTAGTAAAGAGATCGAGAGATCTCTGATTGGCATATGCTATGAGGTCGATGTGGCCTTGGTGCTAGCCAGCGTCGCTTATGATAGGAGGTGGTCCGGGGTTTTCCCGCATGATGGCCAAGAAGTTGCTCGAAAGCTTCAGCTTGATCAGCTGCCACCATTCAGGTGTTATAGAACCATCGGTATCGTTCCTATCGATTACCGTGATTATTGTTGCGTCCTTTAGGACTTCGCCGAAAGACCTCAAAGATGTGCTGTTGGATGATGTATGTATTCAGCAGTTCCATTTTTGTGGATTGTTGATTTTGTGGAACTTACTGCTGACTCCACATCCTACAATCAGCCATCCTCATTTTCATCGTCCTCGATGTCATCTCTCAGAAAATCATCAAGTCCATCATCATCCTCCAGACTATGGTGCAGATATAATGGTTACAACTTCATGTTATCCGCTGAGGTGCTAATACTGTTTGGCCTCTGATGATGACCCAACTTCTCCACAACATAATGATCATTTCTCAGCATAGAAGCTACTTTTACGGTCCTAAGAACTTTCCACTTAGCTTTGAGTCAGGTACGATTTGCGTCCGTCGGATAGCAACCACATCTCTGATCGTAGATGTTACTTAGTTGATTGTTTTTTGTTTTGGTTGAAGGTTTACCGATTTTCATCTTGAATCTTCTGGATTTGATCAGCTGCTAGTTCCTGGCTGCAAGCTTATGACATTGCATTATCGATAATCTCCTTCAAATGAACAGTCGCTATGTTCCTGTTTTGACTAATTCCCTATATATATTGGGTCTACAAGTAAGTTTCCAGCGTTTGTCAGAGATGGCGCCACCAGTGGATCCCGGGCAGAAATGTCAGACCCCATGTGTTTTATTTGTAGGTTTTGTACCTGTCAACAACTTTGCAGCGTTATATTTGAGCAGTTCTATCGGTGTCGTACATTTTATCGAGCAAAATCATGGCAAGTTTCTAGCCAAATAAACGCCATTTGCGGGAAGCGCTGCTTTTATCCTTTAATCTGAAGAAAAGTGCGGCTGAGGCCTATCGTTTACTTTCGGGAACTTATGGGGCGGAATGTATTGGTGAATCGACGTGCCGCGAGTGGTTCAAACGGTTCAAAAGTGGTGATTTTGGAGTTGAAGACAAAGATCGCCCCGGAAAGCCGAAAAGTTTTGAAGACGAGGAATTGGACGCTTTGCTGGATGAGGATCCGTGTCAGATTCAAGAAGAACTTGCTGCATCATTGGGCGTCACACAACAAGCCGTTTCCCTGCGCCTAAAAGCACTGGGATTCATTTAAAAGGTTGGAAACTGGGTGCCGTACGAATTGAAGCCAAGAGACGTCGAACGGCGATTTTGCATGTCCGAAATGTTACTGCAGCGGTATAAAAATAAATCATTTTTGCATCGTATTGTCACTGGTGATGAGAAATGGATTTATTATGATAATCCTAAAGGCAGAAAATCGTATACAAAGCCCAGCGAGCCCGCCCAATCGACGCCGAAACGAAATATTCACGTGAATAAGGTCATGCTCTGCATATGGTGGGATCAAAAGGGTGTCGTATACTACGAACTACTTCCGAGTGGTGAAACCATCAAAGGACCATTATATCGAACCCAACTAATTCGTTTGAAGCGGGCATTAAAAGAAAAATGGCCAGAATATGAGACCAGGCATGAGTCCGTCATTTTTCATCACGACAACGCTCGGCCACATGTTGCGGTTTCAGTGAAAAACTATTTGGGAAATAGTGGATGGGAAATTCTGCCTCATCCGCCTTACAGTCCAGACTTGGCACCATCTGACTACCACTTGTTTCGTTCGATGCAGAACGCTCTTACGGGAATACGCTTCAGCTCAGTAGAGGAAATCAAAAATTGGCTCGATACGTTCTTGGGCTCGAAAGATGAGAAATTTTTTTGGTCCGGAATTCATAAATTGCCAGAAAGATGGGGGAAAGTTGTAGCTTCCGATGGACGATACTTTGAATAAAGCATTGTAACTATGTTTTCATAATAAAACTTCAAATTTTGGAAAAAAACGCTGGAAACTTACTTGTGGTCTACAAGTAAGTTTAATATATGGGAAAACAAAAGATTGGATCCAGACTAGCACAAGTAATACAATAACCCAACGAATATTCCTTGCAATTTTATCTTACTTACCCTTATTATTTCACAAAATTGTACAGGATGCTATAATGAACTGAATTATTGTTGAAAACAAAAAAAGGGTAATAATTTAAAGGTAAAAATAGCGAAATAGTTATTATATGAACGTTTTATTCGTTATCGCCGCCTGACAAAAGAAGTGTAAGAGCATTATTAACACCAGAAATGTTCATTGTCTTCTTGGTCCATTTGTTCAATCTCGACGCTAGAATTAGCAGTCGCAACACCAGCTTCAGAGGTTTTATGAACAAATTCGGTTATTAGTCGCTGTGTTCGGGTTTTGACTAATCCCCTATATATAGTAATTCTCTGTAAGGGGCCAATAACAACATTAAATCACGTTGAAACCTTTCAGCTCGCTCCTCATTAGGATCATGTGTTGTAAAATACGTGCCCAGTTTATTGGCCAAGTCAAGACCCTCTTTAATTACACGCGTATTTAGAACGGATTCATCTTCAGTATCTTCGCTTATTTCGTCGGAATCAGGGGTCTCACGGCTACACTCTATTACTTCACCTTTGCTAAGAGTTTTGTCCATCAACAGTTCATCGATGTCTTGAAAAGACAGATCATCAAATCCTTCTCCACCAATTTCCTGCGCCAGAGTTATGATGTTGGGAAATTATGTTGTGTTGGGAAGGGTAGTATCAGTGCTTTTAACACATTCTGGCCAAACAGCTTTCCAACATTTGTTCAAAGTTGATGGTCTTCCTTCAGACAATGCTGATTTCGCTTGATTGATGCAATCCATGATTGAAAATTGTTTCCACACATCAATGACTGTTAGTGTTCCTTCGCGTTGTAGTTTGTCCAAAATGTATTGAAATGATTGCTTTACGTAATAAGTTTTAAATGCTGCAATTATTCCTTGGTCTAGCGGTTGTATTATAGATGTTGTGTTTGGTGGAAGAAAACAAAATTGCACATTTTCATGTTCCAAGACGGGATGGCCGGGTGCATTTTCTAAAATCAATAGAACCTTAAATTCAAGACCTTTTGAGTTCATATAGCGTCTTACTTCGGGGACAAAATATTTATTGAACCATTCAATAAAGATGTGAGTGGTCAACCAGTTTAGCCGTTAGTCTTATCGCGAATAAAACAAACACAATCCTTTAAAAAAAAATAATTTACGCTCTTTATTTTGTTGCTCATAAGTGTCTGTATTCTACAGTGTTTGACTTACGACTGATCTCCTACCTACCGGCAGACTCTTTTCCTAGTGTGGTCATTTTACAATCACTAGTTAGTGTTGCCACTTTAAATTTCTTACATTCTTATCAGTTTATCTCCTATGGCTTGCTACACCAGCCTTTTTTATTTGCCATCCAGTGAACTGGTAATTTACTGATATCCACACCTTTCATTGACCGTGGCTTCAGGGATCGATTAATCAGCAGTGGTTTCAACATACGATCGCCTGAAGCATTGGACCAAAACAAAAAGGTCACACGATCCTTAGCTACCTTAAAACCACTCGAATTTTTTTGCGATTTGGCCACCTAGTTTCTACTTGGCATTCTTTTCCAGAAAAGGCCAGTTTCATCTGCATTCCAAACTTGATCAGGACTGTAGCCTCCATCTTTAATTATCAAATCAAGTTTTTGAGGAAATTCCCTTGCAGCCGTTTCATCTGCAGATGCAATCTCACCTTTAATTTTGACATTATGAAATGCATGTCTTTTGAGAAACCCAGTCATCCAACCCGTGCTTGCAGAAAATTCAAACTTTCTATTTGACTGAGATGAAGTGCCTGGTCCAATTCCTGGATGCGTTTATACAATTTTATTGCTGTTTGTTTGATAGCATTTCCATCAACTGGTATTCTTTTCTGCGAGTTATCTTCTATCCATATTAAAAGAGCTTTTCCATTTTCTCAGTAATGACATCTCTTGTGTATGATGAAGTTTTAGAACTTATGTTGGTGACAGAAAGTACGGCTTCGTTTTTATTTTATTGTTCTTATAGTAGCCTCGTGCATGTCAAAATGCTTACCAACCGCCTGTCCTGCAAGACGATCTACTCCTTGGGAATTAAAAAAATTGTTTTTTAAATGTTTTTTTTATATTATTCAATATAGTCCCCTTTTAGTTTGATACCCTTATTCCAGCGATTTTCCAGCTTCTTGATCCCGTCCGAAAAGTAATTTTCCGGAAGGTCTGCAAAATACTCCTCCGTGGCGTCGATGATTTCCTCGCGTGAGCTGAATTTTTTATTGATGAGCCATCTTTTGAGGTTTGGGAAGAGATAACAGTCCGAGGGATCCAAATCCAGTTACCAATCAAAGCCAAAAGTCCGTCCGATTCCACATCAGCAAGTCCAAACACTCTTTCGAAGTGCTCTCTCGTTCGTGTTTTTGGTCAGGAGTGAGCATGCGCGGCACCCAGCGGCAGAATATTGCCCAAAATATGGCGTATGCGCTCAGTACTAATCTTTGTGGTACTCGTATCTGCTAGCTCGCGCACCTTCACTTTTCGGTCAGCCAACACCATTTCATGTATTTTTTTTGACATTATCCTTTGTAACCGCATCGGAGAGCCTGCCGCTGCGGACTTGATTGGTAGTAGACTTGCGGCCACCACGAAACTCTCGAAACCAATATTTGACGATGTAATCTGACGGAGCATTAGCCCCATAATATTTATCCAACTTTTCTTTTGTTTCCTTCGCCGTTTTGCCTCTCAAAAAATAATGTTTTATGAGAGAACGAAAATCGTTTTTGTCCATACTCAGCATGATGCCAAACACGTCAACAACAATCAGCTGTCAAAACAAAACTAAAGACAGAATCGACAAACTGAAATCTGTCTAAATATGAATGGACTTTAAGGCACCATAACCTTTTTTGCAGTAGCAGCGCATTCTGGCGGTCAAGGAGGTTACTTTTCACTCCATCTAGTAAAATTGTAATTTTAGTTTCCAGAGAAATGGTCTTCATTTTACCGGTTTTTGTTATTGAGGCCATTTTACCAGGATTGCCACACACTTTAGCAATGATGACGACAGCTTCACGACGAAATTCACTTTTGGTACTTTTGGCAAGTGTAAATCGATGCAAGATGAAATGGTAAACCTTATTAAATATTTTGACAGGTGGATGTCATTGGTAACTTTGACAGCTGCTGAAACATGACAATTGGAAAAAGTATCATTGCTATCTGGTCACCCGTTAGTAGGGTGTGGAAGTCGTCAAAATTTAAGGATGCATATCCCACAACATGACGTAAGTGATATTATTTGACTAGTTTAACTGATACCTCCCACAACCCTCCAAAGTGGAGAGAGCGCGCAGGAATAAAATTCCAATTGATTCCTTCATCAGCACAAGTCCTTTGTATAGAACCGAACGAATTTTGAGAGTCATCGAAAAGTTTTTTGAGTTCCAGTAATTTTGAATTTGCTCCGACAAAATTGGTAGCATTATCTTAGGAGATAACAGAAGGTTTTCCTCTTCTCGACACGTATCCTTGCAGAACTGACAAAAATGCTGCAGTCGTCAAATCCCCTTGTCTGGTCCAAGTGAAATGCTTTAGTGGTCACGTATATGATTAGGTTGACATAAGTTTTAAGTGGTCCTCTTCCACGAATTCCAGATCGCATGTAGAATGGTCCACAGAAATCGATCCCGCATTGGAGCAATGGTCTCGATGGTTTCACACGACGTTCCGGTAAGTCTCCCAAGAATTGCATTGACACCACTAAAACAGCGAACACATTTTTATGTTGTGTCTTCCTCCTAAAGGAAAAAATCGTTCCCTAAGTACGAGTATAGCTACTAATCCCTGACATCCTGCGTGCATATTAGTAAGGTGAAAACGCCGCACTAGGGTTTCGGTGAATATCTTGGAAGTATTATCTGATGCCTGGAGTCAAAACAGCGAAGTTTTGAGTCTTCCTCCAACGTGCAGCAGACCAACATTTACAATGAATGGATTCAGACCTTTTAATATACTATTTCATGTAATTTCTCCCTCTTCCTTTCTGAATTGGATTATGCTCGCTTCGAATATGTCGCCATACGTATCCATAAGATTTTGTACCCTGTTGCTACAAAAGTGGTCCGTCCTAATGCAAGGCAGGGAATCGATCCAAGCTAAGACGATAGTAGAACCAGACCAGCAAAAAACATCTGTAAAGTTTACAGGAATCACTCAGATCAACCACTGAGTCAATTCTGCCAACGTAAACGCTCCACATAGCTCGAGTCTGGGTATGGATATCGTGCTAATCGGGGTTAGAACCCCGAAGAAGCCTGACTTGCGTACTCCCGTCTTCGAGCTAACTTCGAATGTAAGCACAAGCTCCATGGAGTTCAAATTTAGCCTTTCATTGAAATGCGTAACGAGGAAGTTTTACTTTGCTTATGAATTCCAACTCATCATAAGCTGCTCCCACTGCGAATGTAATGCTACTGGAAGTGTTTGATCCCAAAAGCTCATTCTCGAGTCAATGATAAGCCCCAAGTACTTGAATTCATTAAGATTTTGGATCAGGAAAGATTTATCATTGCAAGTAAGGCTGCCATTAAAGGTAGGAGAAGATCACCTAGACGTACAATTGCAAGTAAGAAAATTAAACATTAACTACAAGATCTAATTTAGGAGATAAACTAAAGAGCATAATCTCAGTCTTGGCTCTTATAACCAAGCGGTGTTTAGAGAATCAGAATCTTAGAACATGAATGTCTCATTTTGTGCCGCAAATCAGGTCTAAGCGACTGTCCAAACCATAGGAAAAACTACGTCATCTGCGAAAGCAGTTGGTGCGCGTTTAAAATTAAGTGCAAAATGATAAGAAAGGGAATAGGACCTAAGAGAGAGCCTTGACATACCCCTAAGTTGAAGATCGCTCCTCAATTGTCACTCCTTGTGACCTATATTTTGCGGTACGGCCTAAACTAATCTAACGCGAAACCACGAAATCTTACAAGGTGATTGACCATATCAAACGCTTTAGTGATATCAATTTTGCCATCGAGGTTAGCCATAACTTTGCCACAAAACTGTAGAAGTGCGTCTTCGGTCGACTTGCCTTTTAGAAACCCAAATTGAGCTAAAGTAAGGAACGTAGTTTTTGGAGGCTCTTACTTCCAGCTGGGAGATGAGAGAGAAGAGGTCTATAATTGCACATTTCTATAGTGCAATGTGGCGCAAAAGTCATCACCCTATCAGAAGATGGTATAATTTTTGAAAATGGCGGCAAATGTCAATTCTACTTTGACATTTGTGAAGTAAATAGATACAAAATACACGTCAACAAGACATGAATCGCTATAATCCTAAAAAGCACGGAATAATTGTTAGAAGTTTTTTTGCGGAATAATTCGTTGGTGGTGCTGGCGCAGAGTGAATTTCAGCCCAGATTTCCCAGTCGTCTGACACCAACTAGGCAAACACTATGACGTATAGCCGCCCGCCTGGAAGAGTATGGGACAACACGAGATGCTGCCAGGTCTGGCCGTCCCCGAAGCTGGCGTTCTGCTAAGAATATCGCAGCTGTGTTTAAAGATGACACAGAGGACCCCGAAGTATTGACCAGACAACGCGCCACGCAATTGGTGGAAGACTGTAAGATATTCCCCTACAAAGTGCAGTGAGTCCATCAGCTGTTAGCTGTTCACCGCCAAGCTCGTGTAACCTACACTCAAGCCATCCTGAATCTCGACCATGAGGGAGACAACTTTTCATCGAAAATCGTTATGAGCGACAAGGCGCATTTCCGTCTCTGTGGATTTGTCAATAAGCAAAATTATCGCTTCTGGAGCATCGAAAATCAGCGTATAACCCATGAAGAGCCATTGCACTCGCTCAAAAATACCGCATGGTGTGCTTTTTACGCTGGGGGCGTCATCAGGTTTTATTTTTTTCGAAAACGCCGCCGGCCAATCGACTACTGTGGACGGCAACCGCTACAGAGCCATGCTACAAATTACAGCCGCTGGCCAATTGACTACTGTGGACGCCAACCACTACAGAGCCATGCTACAAATTACAGCCAAAGCCAAGAACATGACAACTTTTGTGATACAGTGACTCACATAATTGATCACATGTTTTCCAAAATAACAAAGTAAAGGAGTTTTCTTATAAAATAAAAATGTTTTCCTTATAAAACAAAAATGAATAAACTCGTTGGGCTTCAATGTTAAAAAAAAGTCGAAATTGATTGCTGAATGCATGTTTCGGAATAAAAAAAATAAAAACATTTCATTAAAAGAAGCATGTGATCAATTTTGTGAGTTGGACTTACTTTAAGACTTCTTACTGTTTTATTGTAATATTTTGTGTGGCAGATAAAACACTTTTAACTCTTCTTGCCATGGAGTTTACGAAATTTGTGCATACGTCTGGTGGAATATTATAGCACTTAATCTGAACTCTGGACCATAATTCGTCCAGTGTCTTAGCCGCAGCACCATACTTAAGCAGTTGCCTTTTAATGTAGCCTCAAAGGTGTTCTATTGGGTTTAAGTCTGGAGATTGAGGAGGCCACACCAAAACATCAAACCCATGACATTCTAGCCAACCTTTTGTGATTTTGGCTGTGTGTTCGAGATCGTTATTGTGGTGAACCGTAATGCCCAAAACCGATTTATCCCATTTTGGTAGACTTGGTTCTAGGTAAGATGTCAAAATGTCTGTGTACATCTGAGCGGTCATCCGCCCCTCGATTCTCTTCCAACATGCCTACAGATGTCATGCACCCCCAAAGCATAAGGCTACCTCCACCAAATTTGACCGTTTCTTTAACCAGCCTCTTTGAAAGTTTTTGTCCCTTCTTCTTCCATACCCATTCGCGCCGTCTGAACCAAATCGGTTTATTTTGGTCTCATCTGACCAAATAATCTTAGCAAAGTCTTTTTCTGTGTATAATTTATATTTGTTAGCAAACACTTTTCAGAGAGCCATGTGCCGCTTTGTTAGTAGAGGTTTTTTGACTTTAGCTCTACCCTTCAAGCCAACTTTTCGAAGCACTCTTCTTACAGTTTCAGCACTAGCAGCAATATTATCATTGGATAATAATGAGTGTTGAACTTCAACACCATTACTACACTCTCCAGAAAGTACTTGTCGTACAAATTTTCTTTGACAAGGCTGGGATAGGATTTGTTTTCTTGTTTTCTTCCACTTGGGTTTGTTTTAATCGCCAAGCTTAGTCTTTTTCTTAGTTTGCTGATGAAGCCTACAGGACATTTAAATTCTTTGGAGATTTATCGTTGACTTAAGCCTTTTTTAAGTCGTTTCTTCACGTCGGTTTGTATAACTCTCATCCTGTAAGTCCCTCTCTTTTAAAACTTGAAAAATTTATCAAAAAGTGGAAAAACCGTAATTTGTTCTTTTAAATCACACCTACAAATGCTGTAATTTATTTACTTAGTTACACTTAGAGCTTAATTTTTGTAATACAATAAGTTCTTTACCTTTTAATTACAAGAATATCAAAACTCACAAAATGGATCACATCGAAAGTCTAATTAAACTGCTAGTTGCGTAAATAGCAGACTTTAACATATAAACAATCGAGTCACGGAACTTAACAACGACGAGATAAGAGTACAACGCAGAAATATGAAACATGTGATCAATTATGGAAGTCACTGTAACTTGTAGAACCCTTTCAAAATAACGCAACAACATGTGCACACTTGAGCTGCTCTGGAAAACACCGCTTAAAAATGCAGCTATTAAAAATGTGTGACAGAACGCCTATTATATAGCTTTTTTAAGAAGGATGTTCGAAATGCCATCAGCACCACACGAGTTCGTGTTTTTTAAAGTACCGATAGCTTTTAAAACGCCAATAAATATTTAATAAAATGTTGAGGAATCCGAATACAGAAAAACATCTTTCCAAAACTCATAAGAAAGATTGTATTTAAGCCCGCTGTAGTTTATCTTCATTACCCTGCTTGAAGACTTTGAGCTATATTGGAAATGCAAAACACAAACCCAGGCATACGGTGATCTTACTTACTTACTTACTTACTTAGGTGGTGCTACAGTTCGGGATGAACCTGGCCCTCTGCAGTTAGTCCGGTTTTTAACGAGTATAACTGCCTCCAGTTGTGCACTCTATGTTACATGAGGCATAGAGTGATCAGTAATCGTAAAATCAAGAATACATTTCTAACAGTTACTGAATGAACCATTTCAGAAGTGTCCATAAATATGGTAACAACATGACAACTACCTGAGACAAGTCTAGTGTTCATTGACAAAGCTTGTTAAGCTAACAATGCCATATATCTAGCTCGAAGCACTATTTTCTAAAATGTTAATATTGAAATCCCCTTGATTTTTCATTTTCTAGAAGACAAGCAAATTCTATAACATAAACACAAACAAAGGCATAGATCTCTCGGTTATTAAATCGGCAAACAAAATTTCCGCACAAAGGACTTCGTAAATAAGGTATTCATCCCTCTTTCTCTTTTACAAAACAGTTAACACCACCTGAAGTGTATTTTTCATTAGTTTTAGCATAAAAATCAAAAGCGGACATAAAGTAATAAAGATTTCTCACTCAAATTATCAATTTAACCCATTAAATTCAACTCTTCAAACTCCAAGATACAAAGTGTAATCTGATGCTTAAGGTTTTATTCAAAAAAGAAAAATCCCAATGGGAAATTTCTAGAATCAACCATTTCACACATACCAAGTGAAAGCGAGCTAAACACATCACAGCAACTAGTTGCTCTGTTTCGCCTCATTGTGATTAAACCGAACTACAGCCGGCGGTACTTTACCCCTAATTCGTTTTTCCCAATTTTTTCCTCGTCGTTTGCTTCTGCACCGTTGTTCGTCTTCCGTGTATCGGCATTTTTATGTTATACATTTCATCTGTTCGTTTTCATTCTTTTCACGGTCATTGTCTGGGGTGCACGTACGTTTGGTGACGTCCGAAAAAGTTGTTCTGTTGAAATTCCTGTTAAACTCATTAGCCGACAAGGTAAGTACCGTTCAATGCAACTGCAATTAGCGAAATTATTTAATTTCAATTAATTCGCTCTGCAAATGTTGGAGATTTGATTCAGCAAAGAGCAATGCGGATGCTAGTCGGGAACAAAAAAGAACGTATTGTGGGGTGAAACTAGTTTTTGCCTTTGCGGTTTTCCAATTCTCTTTTACATCATTTGCCGAAGCGAATAAGAATTAAAAATGACGCTCAAAAGCGTTCAATTGCGTAATAAATTAGAAAAAAAAATGGTTACCACTAACTTTTTGTATTTTGTTTTTTTTTTTTTTTTCGTTTTTGTGTAATAGATGCCACAATTGCAGAAGCCAGCACCTCAATTCGCCGGAACCGCTGTCGTCAACGGTGCATTCAAGGAGATCTCCCTAAAGGACTACAAATCAAAGTACGTTGTACTGTTCTTTTACCCGTTAGACTTCACCTTCGTCTGCCCAACTGAGATTATCGCCTTCTCTGACCGTGTAAAGGAATTCCGCAGCATTGGCGCTGAAGTGATTGCCTGCTCGACAGATTCTCACTTCACCCATTTGGCATGGATTAACACCCCACGCAAGCAAGGTGGTCTTGGATCCTTGGACATTCCCTTACTCGCTGACAAATCGATGAAAATCGCCCGTGATTATGGCGTTTTGGACGAGGAATCTGGTGTGCCATTCCGTGGGCTCTTCATCATCGATGGCAAGCAAAATTTGCGTCAAATCACCGTGAACGACTTGCCAGTCGGTCGTAATGTCGATGAAACTCTACGTTTGGTACAGGCTTTCCAATTCACCGATGAGCATGGTGAAGTCTGTCCAGCCAACTGGAAGCCAGGCAGCAAGACAATGGTTGCTGATCCATCGAAATCGAAGGAATATTTCAATGCCGTCAACTAAGAGGACGCTTTACATAAAGAATCACCGTTCGCAGATTATAGTTTCCATAAGCATCAAAATGTCCACGTGAAGAAAGGTGTAACGTAAGCATAGCAGGGCTATTACGAGTTCTACTAAATGTGAGCTCCATTTCATTTTGTTAGTTTGTTCCACTTTTGTTTTTTGTATGAATAAAATGTAAATCCAATAAAGTAGACGAGTTTTACGTTCGTGGTTTGCTACTGACTTCGCAATAAAGGGTGTCCGTTGGACGTAAGTGCTAACTCATGCAGCTGCCGCCGTCCAAAGGTTATTGTTTCGCTGTTTCTGTAGTTTAACACTACACTACTCAAGGGAATATTCTAGAATCTATTTACCACAGAATATAATCGCGGCGTAATCTAATTGAAAACATTTTGCGATATAGAGAGGAAAAAAATTGGAACTTGCTTTTCGTGATTTAGATATTTTCTCTGGTGGGTAGGCTTTAAGCACCCTGAGGCCCTCTGTTTTGTGGCAGTGAGACCTTAATCTATATGATGGCTCTTATCAATAAATTTGAAAATGTCGTGCTGCGCCATGTCAATGGAATTCAAAGTTCCTAAATTTATAAAAATTCGCACGCGAATATTCGTGACGTGCGCATCATCGAAAGGGTGGTATTGATTCTCTGTATCTATGGAGCGCAATTGATTTATAAGGATGGTTTCTGCACTTTAGCCTTCACAAGAATGATGTATAAAATCGCAGACTACACTTGCCGGATCCAAAATCATGAGCTGTATGGATTGTTGTTGTTTTCTCTTTAGGTATCTCTAAATTGTTGTGTTATCTGTATAACTAATTACGTCATGTACTCGTACGAAGAGCTCTTACATTTCTGAATGGATGTTCCATCATATACGAGTACAATTGTCTGATAAGAGTATGAGTACGCTTAGAATGTACTTAAAAGTCTTAGTGCAACAAAGATTTCATAATTTTTGGTAACGAAAACGATGACAAATCTGTGATGAGTGTTAATCCGAGGTTCTCGTTGAAGTTTCAGATTTCAGATTATGGAGTCAGTATGACTGTATTTAAATTTATGTATGTAGCACCCTAGTCGATAGATACCACAAATTGCTGGTTGTTACCAAACTGACGGAAATTTGGGAGGTGGAAATTATTTATCTTAGCATCGTGCAATGAACAACGAGCAAAGGCGTCTGTTCTAGTGGATGAAAATCGGGTGAGGCGGCCAAGTTCATCGACAAAAACAAAGCCAGCAGTGGTTTTACCGTATAAAGTCGTGATTCTGATGCCGAAAAGTCAATTAATGCGGTCAAGTTCACCCTGCGAAACACCGCTGGTGGTGCACTTCACCCGCTCACAAAGTCCGATTGAAACCGGCGCAGCAACAAGCAAAAGTTGCAATTCGGGTGGACGTCGCCCAAAAAAAAAAAAAAAACCTTGGACAAGACAAGATTTCTATCACCTCTCTGACTTGGGAAGGGTGGCAATGATGACGGTCTGAACGAAGTTGAGTGCGAGCGCTATGTTGATCAACTGTGTATGCTAACTGAAGCAAAGGATGTTTGCATCCAAGCAGAGGGATAAAATTTGGAAAATGGAATTCTTACATTGCAGTGCTCCACCAAGTTAACTCTTGAATCGATTGGCAAATCTATGCCGAATATCTGCCCCCTGGGAACTAAGATTTTGATGTTTTTAGCGCTAACACTCGTTTTATTCTGGATTCCGGCGCAGTAAATGGAAACGAAGGATGCCTGATGCGTCCCAATACTTGACACCGAAAAGTGGGAAATCCCTTCTTCCAGCAAAAAGGACGATGTGGGGTTAGACAAAACTTCAGTCGGGACCATTAAATCTAGGTACGATTAACCTTGCTATCTGCATCTTTAACGAGTTTATTTCAACTTTATTTCGAGATGAGTGCAAAAAGGAGACGACCATCCAAATACTTATCTATTATGTCTACAGATTTAATTTTGGTGGGGGCAAAAGCCCCCATTTATTCGGCTTATTACAAGCTACGAGGTCGGATCAATAAGTCCGACTTTTGGATTAAAACACAGATTTTTTGATAAAAAAATAATTTTATTTTTCAACGTAGTCTCCTTTGAGCTCTATACACTTTGTCCAACGCTTCTCCAATTTTTGTATCCCTTCCAAAAAAAATGATTTGTCGAGGTCCTCAAAATAGGCCTTTGTTTGCGAGATGACTTCATCATTGGAGTCAAATCTTTTTCCACCAAGCCATTTCTTCAGGTTTGGGAACAAGAAGTAGTCGCTCGGAGCCAAATCTGGAGAATAGGGTGGATGAGGGAGCAATTCATAGCCCAATTCATGGATTTTTGCCATGGCAACTGCACATGTGTGCACCCTTGCATTTTCTTGGTGGAAAAGAAGTTTTTTCTTGGCCAAATGAGGTCGTTTTTTTTTCAAATCGTCATTGAATCGGTCCAATAAGTTGGCATAATATTCCCCATTGATTGTTCTTCCCTTTTGAAGGTAGTCAATGTGGATTATCCCGCGTGCATCCCAAAAAACAGTCGCCATAACTTTATTGGCTGACAAACCCACCTTGGCCTTCTTTGGCGCCGATTCACCCTTAGAAACCCACCGTTTTGACTGTTGTTTGTTCTCTGGTGTGTTGTGATGGATCCATGTTTCGTCCACGGTTACAAAACGGCGCAAAAACTCCTCCATATTGCGATTAAACAACGCCAAACCTTCCTGTGAAGTTGTTACACGATTGCGTTTGTGGTCGACTGTGAGCAAACGCGGCACCCATCTTGCGGAAAGCTTTCTCATGCCCAAGTGATCATTCAAAATTGAAACCACTGAGCCATGCGAGATCCCTACGGCTTCCACAATCTCTCGCACTTTCAATCTTCGGTCGGCCAACACCATATCGTGAATTTTTTCGATTGTTTCGGGTGTAGAGACCTCAACTGGGCGTCCAGGACGTTCGGCATCTTCAGTGCTTGTACGGCCACAACGAAATTCAGTAAACCACTTTTTTACCATTGAAATCGATGGTGCAGAGTCCCCATAGTATTTATCAAGCTTAGCCTTGGTCTCGGTAATGGTTTTTTTTCGCAAGAAATAATGCTTAATAAGCACACGAAATTCACTTTTTTCCATTTTCTCCTCAAATTAGTGAGTAGTCTGATAAAAATAGCTACAAACACAAACTAACTGACGCAGCAAGTTTAAATTTTGACAGGAGTCAACTGACAGATGCCTGTTGACAGGAGCAGTGTTGCTATTTCAGTAAAGAGGTCAGAAATTCAAAAAGGCTTATTGACCCGCCCTCGTATAACTTAAAATTAAACTTAAACTAAAACTTAAAACTAAGGTTGGTTATTGTGGTGAAGGAGAACGGATTTGAGGTAGGAATGGTGCGGTGGAAGTCAAAGACGCTAGGGTTTGAACTAATTTTTCGTAGCATGCGGGAGATTGGTTCGTTCGCGCCATAGGTGGTGTGGTGGGTTGGCGATAGAAGAGACGAGGGGTACGTAGATTACGAGGGTTAGTGTTGAGGAAAATAGAATTGTGAAGGGACGTGCATTCAACCTGACCTGAGAGAAGTCGATGAATGAAGAGAAAGTCGGCTGCATCTCTGCGTTTCTCAAGGGTGTTTAGGTTAATAAAGTTGAGACGGTTTTGATCCCAGGGCAAACCTCGAAGAGCGAATCGAAGAAAACGGCGCTGGATGCTTTCGATTCTCGAGATATGAACGCGATGATATGGTGACCATACTTGACTGGCGTACTCTAGGAGGGGACGAACAAAGGTAATATAGAGGGACCTGGTCACGTATGGGTTGGTGAATTCTTTGGACCATCGTTTTACAAAACCTAGTGCAGAGTTGGCTTTAAGGATTATCCCATCCATATGCAAACGGAAGTTGAGCACCCCATCACACAAAATGCCGAGATCGCGAAGAGATTCAACGGAGGAGATACTCGTAGGTTGGTTGTGGAGAAGGTAGAGTCGGGGAGGAGATTTGTGCCGCTTATGTGAAAAGGTGATGGATTGGCATTTGGTGATATTAAGTTCCAAACAATTTTTGAGGCACCAGATCGAAAAACTATCAAGGTCTTGTTGAAGACGGAAGGAGTCATGGGGAGAGGAAATGGTTTTGAAAAATTTGGTGTCGTCGGCGTAAAGGGAGACGGACGAGTGTTTGATGATCCCATCGAGATCATTTATGGTTAATATAAAGAGAAGGGGACCGAGATGGCTACCTTGAGGAACTCCAGAGGTGGCCAAAAATGGAGCCGAGTGGGCTGATCTAAAACGAACACTGTAAAAACGGTTTTCGAGGTATGAGGATATCCATTTTAACAGCATGGGCTCAAAGCCGAGGGCAGACAATTTGAAGAGTATTAATCGATGAGAGATTTTATCGAAGGCTTTGCTAAAATCGGTTGCAACTACATCGACTTCGTTGCCGTTCTCTAGGGCAGAGATGGCAAAGGATACGAATTCAACGAGATTTGTGGTGGTTGACATACCCTTTAGGAAGCCATGTTGTCTAGGGGAAATAAGTGATTTGCATTGGAAGCTTAGAGCCTCATACAAAATACTTTCGAGGAGTTTGGGTATATGGGAGAGTTTAGCGATTGGACGATAGTTTGTTATTTCGTTCTTTGATCCCTTTTTGTGGATCGGGGTTATAAAGGAGGTTTTCCAAACCTGAGGAAATTCTACTTGTGAAAGGGATAGACGAAAGAAATCAGAAAGGGCAAGGGAAAGAGAAGAAGAACATTTTTTAAGAAATATGGCAGGGAGGCCATCTGGACCGGGTGTAAATTCGTCATTGAGTTGGTGTAATTTATATTCGATAGAAGAGGGGTCCAAGATGTGAGAGAGAAGTGGGCCATTGAAGAAGTTCAGTAGGTAACGAAAATAGGATGGATCTAGTACAAAGGATCGGTTGATGACTTGTTGTTGAAAGAGAGGGAAGGAGGGTAACCATCGGACTTTCTTTTGTAGTTAACAAATTGGTAAAAGGACTTAGGGTCATTTATAAGGTTGGCTTGCGCATTGTTAAGGTAACGCTGGTAAAGGGAATCGTAAAGTTCGGTGAAATGAAGATAAGCACCAAGATAGTTGGAATAGTCGGACAAGGATCTGGTACGCAGGAAAACAGCCCATAACTTGTTTCTCTTGTTTCGTAAGGAACGAAGCTTGCGATTATACCAGGGAGGACTAGTAGATGATGTTTTAAGGCGGGAAAACGGAACGTAAAGGCTAAAAGAATTAAATATTTCTTTATAAAAAATGAATAAAGCATCATTTACGCTTAGGTTGTGAAAGTTAAAGGGGGATCTGCTAAGATAGTGACTGATTTTGTGAAAGTTTGCTTTATGAAAGTCGTAGGATGAGAGAGTTGTGGGAGGAGTGGACTGGAAAGAAGAGTTATGAAAAAATGAAAGTTGAAGGAGGGGGGGGGGGGGGGGTAGAGAGAGAGGGGACAAAGTGATACTGAGGAGTTAATTGAATCTGTTGTAAAAATAAGGGCCAATTGCCTGCCCATATAGTTGGATACACCACTGACTTGGCATATACTTGAGTCTGTTAAGCGATCTAAGAAGAGACATTCCTTAGCTGAGTTGGCATTTAAAGGGATGAAGAACGATTGATCGTCTGATGGAATCCACTGTAGCTGAGGAAGATTAAAGTCGCCGAAAATAAAGATATCGTCAGTAGAGTCAGACAGGTCAATTAAATAGTCGATCGCATCGACAACAAGTTGATAAGATTCGGTAGGTTGAGCTGGCAGGATGTAGCATCATAAAACGTAAAGGGACTTGGAGGGGAGTGATATTTTTATAGCTACAAAGTCGACTTTAGAGGATGAAGAGCTGTTAATGGGAGAAGAGTTAAGTCTGTTGTGGATCGCCAGTAGGACGCCTCTAGATGGGGAATCATCATGTGGGCGGGTAAGATCGTCGTCGCGAAAAATATTAAAAGTAGGGGGAACAATTCCTGGTTCTTTATGTCGGGAATCAAATTGGTTTCAGTCAAGGCGTAAATATCAAAGGGAAGAGAATGCGATTGACGTAGGACAGCATTGGTTTTAGAGCGAAGACCTCTTACATTCTGGTAGTAAAATGTAAGAGGGATGTTGTGGGGTGGAGATGTATTGCGGATTTAGTGCAAGTGCAGAGATTTACATCCAACATTCCAAGGCTCCTACTGCATCCCTATGTAGAAGGCAACATCACTATATGTCGAACGAAATTTAATCAGCACCAGCTTACAACTCGTTCTTGTTAACGAAGTCGCTAGTAAGCTGAATAACACAATACGGTGATGGATGAGGCCATCAAACATGCTGTTGCTTCCTTTAATGCCCGTTCGAGTATATAAAAATTCACTGAGCGCAATCGAAAGAAAGATGAGAGATTTTCAGGAGCCCAACCCCTGGATTCGGTCTGCCGAGTCCTCGGTTAGGGCTTCCATTGGCTTTTGGATCTCATATGAG
Source organism: Volucella zonaria (assembly GCA_963966105.1). NCBI lineage: Eukaryota > Metazoa > Arthropoda > Insecta > Diptera > Syrphidae > Volucella > Volucella zonaria. The sequence continues at coordinate 106,528,085 of OZ014532.1, read as the reverse complement.
CATAAGTGCAGATGACATGACTCTCTAGGTTGCTGTTAGACCAAATTAACGTATCTAAGTGGTCAGCGCGTTTCCTACTGTGCCTGAGTACGCTTTTACCAATCTCATAAGTATGCCGGCCATTAGTGATACAACAGCCTGCGACGTTTGCTGTGCAAGTGATAACAACACTATCTCTGTGAATGCCCGGCTTATGTTCGCATGGGTGCTGGTACTGTAGGCACTTTATCACTTTAGCGCTTCAGGAAAAGGAATATTCTAGGAGTACGATGAACTAACTCTTTGTCTGCGTGCTATAATCCAATAGAAAAAGAAAAAAATATGATGAGCGATCGGAGGGAGCGTGCACTTGTCTTTTATTGCCAGAAATACGTCATTGCGTCAGCATATTTTCTGTATGAGCCGGTACTACCGACACTACTAAAAGCAGTAGTCAAACTCATTGAATACTGTTAATCCATGAAGATCGGACGTATCATAGGCTGCGATGATGAAACGTGGGAAGCAATCATCTCTTGGACTCCATACTATCCTCTGACCTATGTATCAACAATGTGGACTCATAATTTCTGAACCTGATTCGGTGCCTTATCATAATTTTAACTGGACTGTTGCCCTAACTGAATGTAATTAAAATGAGATTGTCTTCATGAACAATAATCATGCCAATTTTACGCCATGTCTTGGCTATTAGAATCAGGACCTAGTTAATTTCCCGAGAGAAAATTGCAACGGTTGGCTACGGTTATACATACATCGTGGAACAGCATCGACGTGCTAGCACCTGAAATACACGCGTGCTCATGGGCAGATTAATAATGATTCTGACACAAAATTTACAAAATGGACCGACGCACGGTGTCCTTTGCTTTTCAGCGTTACGTAAGAGCTGTCTGAACCGCAAATTCGGTATTAGCAGTCTGGAGCTTCAAGTAATTACGGCTCGTGTATGTTATATTAAAATTTAATTTCGGTGTAGTTGGAATTTGTATCACCAAGAGATAAGCGCATCTAAAACATCTACTGTAATAACAGTTTTCCAGGTAAGAAAATATAAGAAAACGGATCAATTGATGAGATATCTTTTCGAAAACTGTAGTCAAGCCAAATAGAACAGCAAAAATTTCACTGCCATTACCTGGCCTTAGAGGACGAAGAATACAAAATCAGGTAAGTAGTAGCTAATCTAGATTTGCACTGAAAGCTTACGGATTCGTATGAAATACTTTCTTACACTTTAAGTTACTTTATTTTTTAATCCTTTCTTGTTTACCGGGATGGTAAAATAGGACTTCCAAAGCTGAAAGAATTCTCCTTGTATGAGGCATAGATGAAAACGAACAATGAGAGAGTGCAAGTTTGGAGCAACACTTTTTAAGGAATACGGTATACCACCTGGATCTACGTACCAACTTTATTAAAAACGCAACTGACTTGGCATGGAGTTGAGTCTATCAGCTGAGGCAGATTAAAGTCGCCGAAGGTGGCGATATTGTCAGCGGAGTCAGATAAGGCAATTAACACTTCGATTGCTTCAATTCCAAGTATTGTAGGTAGGATTCATTAAGTTGTGCCAGGAGAATATAACAATACACAATGTGAGTTAAATTTAGTAGAAGAGAAATTGTGAATAGCAAATAGGGAGAGTCTACGTTAGATTAGGTAGGATCATCATCCCGAAAAACATTATGAGAAGGGGTTATTAGTTCCTTGTTCTTTATGTCTGGGACCAGATTGGTTTCAATCAGAGCATAGACTGGTATAAAATAGCATAGTGGAAGCCTCCGACGGAAAGATGAAGCTTTTGAGGTACAGTCAAGAAGGTATATTAGTTACGAAAAAAATTATTGTAGCCATTTCAGCTCAGCTGGAACACTCTTTTAAGGTGTACAGCAGCAAGGTCGTCTTCTACTTTTTGGGGAGATGTATTGAAAAACTCGTGATACGTAACATAAAAATTCCTGATACTGATTGTCTGTAGGGGGCCCTTTTGTTGGATGGAAATTATTGTGCTGGGTATAGTTACGATACTTAGCTTAGTATTTAATCTTTTTAATCCATTTGCATAGATGTTATAGACATTCGCACTTATCGATTAATATGATTTATAAAGGGAGATTTTTGGAGGAGCTTTATAACTCTTTTAAAGCAATGAATTGAGTTTGAATCAAAAATCTTTAATCATAATGAAGAAGGCCCTATGACCACAGTGGTCCGGTAACATTGGATATTGACGGTAACGCAGGCTCCGGCGTCTTTTTTGAAGACCACATCAAACACTGTACTTTTATGGGTCTATTTGAATCTGATGAGTTTCTTTTAAATTTGTCTCCCTCCAGAGATGGCAATTTTGTTTGTTCTCAGACTTTTTGAATTAAAAGTGAGCCTCGTTTGGAAAAATATAAGTCTATTTCAAGCCGGTAATTAAGCAAATTAACGTCACTTACGAGTACTATGCTCTCGTGGCTTTAGTTCCTGAACCAGTTGTTTCTTATTTGGGTATAGGCCGATATCTTTTCGAGAAATTTTCCACAAAGTTGACAGACAAGACCCAAGTTGTTGCGATCAATGCCTAATCGATAATTCTAGATCTTAAATTATACCGTTATTCACAGCAATGTCTTCTCTACGCACACAACGTTGACGTGGTGCGAAATTCGTCCACAATACGACAAGCAGCAAGCTCAGTTAATCGATTATAAGGACCAAAATCAGGTAATATGCGCTTTTTACGAACTGAAGACGGATTATTAAAATAAATTTGAATGGCACGACAGTACTCTTCTGGGGTAAGTTTGATTGATTTGTCATACAATATTAGACATAAATGTCAAGAAAAACGATAGCACGGTCTGAAATTTCTTCCGCAATTCTTCACAATAATACCGATTTTAGTTTTTAATTTTCCGGAGTAGATGGAGTGTATACAATTCATTAGTCCGCTATCATACCAAAATTTGTTGCAAATTATTTTATATTACATATATCAGCACGTCTCTTACAAACGTACGCATTGGCTTATTATAAGTCCGGCGCCTTCTAATGATCATCTCAGATACACTAGATGATGATGATGCTATGCTCACAGTAATTGTCTTTTCCTGTACGTAGCCAACAAATGACCCTGAACGGGCTTCTTCACCTAAGATTTTAAGCAAGTATCAGAAACCACAGTCTAGAATTTGGCACGCATGATGAACGCGTGAATTAGATGTTAGGAACATGTAGGGCATTGCTTTTTCATCCGCGCCATTGTATATGGTTGGTTGGACCAATATTCACTTGCGATTGTCAGCAGTGGTGGTTTGATAAATTGAGGCCTTAGAAATAATTTTTAAACACATTCGAATAGTGCCCATTTTTTAGAACTTCTCTTGGCGGTGTGAGTCTGCTGTGAGTCTAAATGACTTCAAAAACGACCTCTGAACACTACTTTTGTTGACCCAGAATATGTTGATGTATGTAGGTACTTGCTGATATCTTCGTTCAGTAAACGAAATATTGATCGCGTACACAGCATTTGACAGCTGAAGAATATGTGAAAAAAAAGTCTGTTCGCGGACTGTGGAAAACTACGAAAAACAACTACAACCACACGGATTGTCTTAAAGTTGTGGGCTGTTTTTCTTAAATCTTCGTAGTTTAGGACAGTACGCGAACAGACGTAATATTTCCGTTCCGTTTGGGAAAGATAGAAACAACTGACAAGAATCGTCAAACAAATATACATATGTAATCCACGTAGCAATGAGTGTAAAAGCACGGTGCTACTATTTGTGCCGGTACATACAATTTGTCGCAATTAACGTAACTCGTATCAACTAAAACTTAAAAAGTTGATCAACGCGTTAAACAGACAATGCGCAGCAAATTGATTCAAAATCGTCGCTTTACGCGTTGCGCAACGGTATACAATTCAATTTATTTTCAACGCGTTCCTTCCGTGACAGCTTCGTTCATTAGAGTTGAATGCATTAAATCCGAAACTGATTAATATCGCATTTAGCGGACGACGGGCAGGCTTTCGTTTCGAGAATAGTTAAAATATCTGCACAGCAATATCCAAAAGCGCATTTCTAGTCCAATGTAGATATAAAAATTTGCTCTTCCAAAAGGTTCATCTTAGTTCCATAAAACATGTAGTGAGCTGCCCCCCATTAGAGAACAACTGAGCTTCAGATAAATTCTTTGATCGTTCTAATAACGTTTCTACTGTCGCACCTCTTTACTGCGCCTGAAGCCCGCGAAACTACAATAGTTCATGGAGACGACTAAGGATATCATTTTTCCAAACTTGTTTTTTGTCCACTTGATATTGACTATCTCTATTAAAACCTGTCGATTTTGCTTCATTACTAGTCTTTATACTACCTTGTTCAAAATGTTCCCGTGCGACGCTCTCGTTCGATCAACTTGAATATGTTATGTTGGTGCAACTGTCCTTGATCATTCCACAAAATTTTACCGTCATGGTGTGATATTTGTTTGTCTTTCTTTGTAAGCTTTTTGAACAAGTTAATATGAATACACTAGTTGATGAGTACACTAGTCCACCAGGAAGCAACATAACCCTGCATTAAGGAAACCTTCATTACTCTACTCTGTTATCTAGAAGTTATTGAAAGATTACCAGCATGAAATTCTCCTACATTCTGCCGAACTAAGCAATTATCCCACACATGCACTCATGATAACCTTCGATCAGTATTCAAGGACCCATAAGCTTAATAGACAGTCCACTGTCGGTAGCCACAACCCAATTCCTATCCATATAATCACAGAATATTGGTTCGACTTCAAAATATTGTACATAATCAACTCAAACGCCTTTCACACTTGTTATAGTGTGACGTAATGAGAGATATCCTAGCTCCGTGAACAAATTATGACCTTAACGCTTAACTCCGTATCCATCTGAATTCATGTTTAACTTCTAATAATTTCCTCATTCATGATTCATTCGATTGAAATTTGAGTTTTGTCAAGTTCGCAAGTCTCTAATTACGTCACCAAAGGAGCAAGATTTTAAATTTAATGGGATGGTGTCTTTGCAACAATTGTTCTGGCTTGCGTTCATTCATGATCTGAACTGCACCATCTGCAACTGTCACACGGTAATCTGTCAATAGAATCTTGCCGCTCTTAAATGAATGATAACAACGATTCTTCGTGCTTTTCCGGAATTCCATAAATAATTTCGTTTGTAGATTAATAAAATCTACACTTTCCTTCTTAAATATTAAAAAAAAAAAACAAACAAGGTTCGCTTTTAAAATGACATATTCGAAAATTTTTCCAAGGCAATTCGCCCCAAAGCAAATCATCGGGAAAATTACTTCTGCTATTACAGACTTCTATCGTTTGGATCGAAAAGAATATGTAAGTTGTGCACTTATAAGCGAATAATTTAAAATTGTAAAAGTTTTGTTTTAATTACCGTGATTTTCTGTAGAATTCAAGCTTTTTCGTTGACTTGGCCCTCGGTTTCAAAATCCTTATCTTCAGCATGGAAGAGGAAATGCCTGCTGCATTTCCGTTGTTCCTCAAATGGCTGAAAATGTATGTGGTGAGTAAATTTGAATTGAAATTTGTTAATTTCGTAAGTTTATGGTAAATGTTATTGGACAGACAGTGATCTATTTTGTTTTATTTGGAAGTTGAATGTGGCAAACATAGGTGATTTGGTAAACATGAAGGTTGCCAACTGTTGGTTTCTTAATGTGCAAACTTCTACGAATACGCGTACTTCTTATCAGATCACGTTTTGTTACACTCGCTGACATTCGTAGTATTTTCATTTCTGTCGCTGTCATTTTTCCTTTATATTTCTTGTATATCGTCCAACATTGCGATGCGTTTTTTTTTTAAACTGGATAAACGACTGTCGTGTATATTAAACCTTAAGATTACCATTTTAAATGACGCTATTGTCCGAGGTCACGGCTTCAGTTTACATGCCTCTCCAGCTAACGTGGTTTTTTGCCAACTGCATCCAGTTGTGCACACGTTGTTGGCTGAGGTACTTCCACTTGTGTATGCCACTAAGATGGTGCCATCCTCTAGTGCGTTGTCCCTCTGGGTATAAATCGAAAATGTTGCAGATTGGGACGCTGGATTATTCGACCTTTTCTCATTTTTGATGAGGCTTGCATCGCTGTGCAGTACGTACAGTTTACTGTTGAAACATTCCTCCATTCTCCATTGATGCAAACGGCACCGAAACTTAACCGAAGAGCTTTTTTTCTAAGCCCCCGATATCATTTTCATCCGCTTTCATCAGTGTCCAATGTAATGGGTGATTTTTTAAGCGTTAGATTTTTAATTGTCAAAAAACATACAGGAAAATTGCAAAAGTGTCTGCAATCTTTATTTGAGTTGGTAAATGAATGCTTGCCATTTACTTTTTAAAGATTATTTCATTTAAATGTTGACCACGACTACGCTTGAAGTGGTCCATATGGAGTTGAATAACTTTTTCGAGCATATTGGCTAGTAACACCTGTAATGTTGTCTTTGAAGTCTGCAATTGACGTTGGTTTATCAGCATAGACGAGTGATTTGACGTATCCCCATAAATAGTCGAAAGGCTTTAAATCGCACGATCTAGCCGGCCAATTCACTGGTCCAAAACGAGAGATGAACTGCTCACCGAATTGCTCATTTCTCAATTGGTCCATCGATTCGCGTGCTGTGTGGCATGTAGCGCTGTCTTGTCTAAACCACATGTCGAACAGGTTCAGCTCACCCATTTTAGGCAAAAAAAGGTCGAAATCATTGAACGATAGAGGGCGCCGTTATCGGTAACATCAATGATTCCGCCGGATAATAAACCGCAGCAAATATTTCATTTTTCTGGATTCATTGGCAGCTCTTATATTGCCTGAGGTCGCTCATCGGACCAAATACGGCAGTTTTGTTTGAAGACAATTTTCCGATAAAAAAGTGGATCTTCTTCCACCTTTTCTAAGGCCCACTCACCGAAAATTCGACGCTGTAGCAAGTCGTTCGGCTTGAGTTCTTGCACGAGCTGTATTTTGTAAGGTTTTAGATCAAGATCCTTGCGTAAAATTTTCCACGTAGTCGAGTAACACAATCCCAATTGCAGCGAACGGCGACGAATGAACAAATTATGGTCTTCATTAACACTGGCGGGTACAGCAGCAATATTTTCCTCTGTACGCACTCTACGCATACGGATAGGTGGATTGATGTCCAATAGCGTGAAATTGGTGCTAAATTTGGTCGTTATGGCTTGAATTGCTTGCTCAGTAGGTCGATTATGACGACCGTAAAATGGTCGAAGTGCGCGAAAAACATTTTAACAGAGCACGCATTTTGATAATCAAATTCAATAATTTGTAGACATTGTTGTAATCACGGTGTAAGTCTTCCCATGATGAAATGGCAATACTAACTAAGCATGTTTGACTTTGACACATGTCACGAATCACGCGTTATCTGTCAAAAATAGAATACTGAAAAACCAAACAGCAAAAATTACCCTTTATAATGTCTTTTTGATTGCTCAGTTGAGGGCTTTAGTACTCAGTCGCCTTCTAAACCCAAAGAAGCAATCATTAGCCATTAGTGATGCTTGGTGTCTTTGTCGAAATTGATAGGTGAGCCAAGGCGGATAGTCACTTACTACCTCAAAGTTATAGCTGCCAATCGTGACGTTTTGTCCTAGGGGTTAATGTTGCGTGTCGTTCTTTTTTGACCGCTAAACCCACCTTTGCCGCTTATACTTCAATAGTCGCAAGCTTTCCATTGACAGCTCGCTGTGTTCTTTCCATTATGTCAATTTCGCCTGTATATGCGACTGAACAGACTTTTGAAAGATGGTGGCTCTGGAGTTGGCTTGTGAGATTCACACAATTGTTTGTGCCTGTTCACATTGGCGAGGGGATGAAAGTGAACGTCGCGTTCACATTTTCATGGTGTTGAAAGACTTTTTGACAAGCGGAGCACTTGAATCGGAGCATTTCTAATTTTTAAATTTTTTCCTCTTCATCAACGATCAAAACCAAAATGAAAAGATATGTCAGGAATGGAACGATATGGGAAAAAAACGATGTGCTTCACCCGAGAATCCACTTTAGAAATGGATTTTCGGTGCAAGTAACCCTTCTTCTTCCCAGTTCAATAAAAAGCGTTCCCTCTCTTTCAGACAATCTTCCTGCCCGCGCCCCTGTGAACAGGCACTTTGAACAACGATGTTGAAAAAATCACATGACAGAACATCACTTTGTTTAAGCCCTATTCTGACATTCTGAGGTTTTTGTCATTACCGACCTTCCTTCTAGCTCATTCGGCTAGAGCTTGGCAGGGATGCCAAAACTAGGCATGGCTCTGCATAGTTTTATCCCTATAGATGATTTCATATGCGTCCTTGAAATCAATAAAGAGGCGGTGTGTATCGATTTGGAACTCCTTGGGTTTTTACCAAGATCTGCCGTAATGTGAAAATTTGATCTACTGTGCAAGACTTTTTTCCCCGTAATTGGCGTGCTCGTAATTTAGGAGATTTCTCTTAAGGATCGGAAAAGCAATGCTGAGATTCCATTCGTCAGGATACTTTCGTCGGCCCAGATTTAAAGGATGAGTTTAAATATTAATTACCGTATCCAGTCCACTGCTTTAAATAGCTTTCCTAACTTCACTTTACTTGTCTGCCTTGGTCCAGGTTGGTAGTTCATTCTGCCTCACGGTCCGATATTGTTCGTCATCACCGTTTAACAGCATGCAGAAATAATCTTTCCAGATTCTCAGTATCGATTGTGGTTCTACTATGAGGTTTCCATCTCTATCCTTGTAGATTTCTGTTCAGGCCTTCAGCTTTGGAATGTTCGTTTTACTTTTGGTAAAACTTCCGAACTTCATTCCTTCTTTTCTGTTCGTAGAGCTCGTGAGCCTCTTTCATTCTTTTCTGTAGGGTCCTTCTGTACATCCGTTGCTTTTCCAGATTTGCCTGTCTGCATTCGTCATAGAACCCAGTACATCAGAGGCGACCTCTCTGATTAGTCTTTGGCTGTGATACCACTGGCGGATGCTGGCAGCATCGGACTCCTTGAGATTAAGGGCGATTCGATCGGAAAAGGCGTTGGTGGCCTCTTGCGGTTGTAGCCGGTCGATGTTGAACTTCCTCACAATGGTTCGCTGGCCTTGGGCTGCTACGGATAATCGCATCCGTATCTCGGCTACAACAAGGTAATGGTCCGAGTCGATGTTAGCTGTTCGGACATCCTTACGTCGATCGAGGTATGATAAATTTCGTTGACGGTTTGTTGATCAGAAGTCAGCCAGGTTGGCTCTGTGGCTTTAGGGATTTATTACATTATACGCAGAAGGTTCCAGACCGTTCATCTGGCTCTAGACGTAAAGCGCATCGATTAAGGTGACCGTCCGTCACTTCCACAGAGACTCATATTTCTGCCTTCTTGAAGACCTATTGGTTGTCCTCTCCGACAAGCATATAAGCAGAAGGACAGTGTTTAAGAACCAACCAATTCTTGCTGCTAATACATACGAGGGCGGGTCAATAAGTCCGTGACTATTGGATTAAAACACAGATTTTTTGATAAAAAAATAATTTTATTTTTCAACGTAGTCTCCCTTGAGCTCTATACACTTTGTCCAACGCTTCTCCAATTTTTTTATCCCTTCCAAAAAAAATGATTTGTCGAGGTCCTCAAAATAGGCCTTTGTTTGCGAGATGACTTCATCATTGGAGTCAAATCTTTTTCCACCAAGCCATTTCTTCAGGTTTGGGAACAAGAAGTAGTCGCTCGGAGCCAAATCTGGAGAATAGGGTGGATGAGGGAGCAATTCATAGCCCAATTCATGGATTTTTGCCATGGCAACTGCACATGTGTGCACCCTTGCATTTTCTTGGTGGAAAAGAACTTTTTTCTTGGCCAAATGAGGTGGTTTTTTTTTCAAATCGTCATTGAATCGGTCCAATAAGTTGGCATAATATTCCCCATTGATTGTTCTTCCCTTTTGAAGGTAGTCAATGTGGATTATCCCGCGTGCATCCCAAAAAACAGTCGCCATAACTTTATTGGCTGACAAACCCACCTTGGCCTTCTTTGGCGCCGATTCACCCTTAGAAACCCACTGTTTTGACTGTTGTTTGTTCTCTGGTGTATTGTGATGGATCCATGTTTCGTCCACGGTTACAAAACGGCGCAAAAACTCCTCCATATTGCGATTAAACAACGCCAAACCTTCCTGTGAAGTTGTTACACGATTGCGTTTGTGGTCGACTGTGAGCAAACGCGGCACCCATCTTGCGGAAAGCTTTCTCATGCCCAAGTGATCATTCAAAATTGAAACCACTGAGCCATGCGAGATCCCTACGGCTTCCACAATCTCTCGCACTTTCAATCTTCGGTCGGCCAACACCATATCGTGAATTTTTTCGATAGTTTCGGGTGTAGAGACCTCAACTGGGCGTCCAGGACGTTCGGCATCTTCAGTGCTTGTACGGCCACAACGAAATTCAGTAAACCACTTTTTTACCATTGAAATCGATGGTGCAGAGTCCCCATAGTATTTATCAAGCTTAGCCTTGGTCTCGGTAATGGTTTTTTTTCGCAAGAAATAATGCTTAATAAGCACACGAAATTCACTTTTTTCCATTTTCTCCTCAAATTAGTGAGTAGTCTGATAAAAATAGCTGTCAAACACAAACTAACTGACGCAGCAAGTTTAAATTTTGACAGGAGTCAACTGACAGATGCCTGTTGACAGGAGCAGTGTTGCTGTTTCAGTAAAGAGGTCAGAAATTCATCTTATAAAGAGACAATTATTATAAATGAACGTGCAGGTGAAAACAACGGAGCGGACAGCAGAGATAGGCGTGAAGGCGGAGATGTCTTCTAAGGTTTAGGTTTAGGAGAGTGTTCGATAGAAGAGACAGCACAACATAAGGTACAAAAGCCGACTTCTTCCTTAAAGGCTCCTGTATATCAATATGTTGGATGCTGGTCTCGCGCCTTCCTCCTGATATACTATGTCTGCTGGCTTCTCGGCTATCCTACCAACGGTTGTTGATTCTGCAAGTTACTAGGAGGGTGCACCAATTGCTGATGCGCCTGTGGCTGCCCACCACCCTTCTAGGATTTTGCATAGCCAACGGAGAAGAATATGGACGAGTAAAGGCTAAAACAAGAGGAAAATAGTAGAACTTGTTGTGGTAAATTCTTCCTCTTCCTCCGAATAAATGCTGTGAATAGTGTCCTTGTCGCGGCGGTTGACTGTAACATTCTCAATAGTAGATATCACAGTTTTTGGTCCTCTTTTTGTTCAGGCCATCCAATCGAAGATTTCCATAAAGCTTTAGCGGCATTTTATTGTCATATAATATTGCGGAGTTTTTACGCCATTTAAGCCAACTGTGCGACATCCCCATTGCAATTTCCTTTGATCGTCGTTGCAAATACGTGGCTGGTGCTGAGTTTGCGAGTTTAAAAATGGCAATTATTGACAAAAAGAAACGTAGTTCTGGGTTTGTTTATGTGCTGCTTGAAAAGAAAACCTACTACGAATTTAAAAATGAACGGGCTTTGTACGCAGCCTTGATGTACTTCATGTCTTAAATTTTCAAAACTTTTTTTATTGTTTTGTTATTTTATTCTTTTGTTTCTTGGGTATATTTTGAGATCTTGTCCTGCTTTGTAGATGCGCAGGAAACTCGCCATTCGCGCTCTTCAAACTTTGCAATTTCCGTAAAAAAATTTGAGCAGGTGCCATTTAAAGGCACTTTTTTAACGAACCAATGTTCATTGACAAATGCTGTTTATACGAGGCCTTTACTATACGTTTGCCACAGAAGCGTTTGTACTTTTGTAATTACATTGTGGACGAAGACATTCCACGAAACGGGGATCTTTTCAGCACCAGTTCAACATCTTTGAAGGAAGTGGGCAGGAAAATTTAACAACAACCTGGAGTTTTTGAGGAACGAGCTACTGAAACCACTAGATGACATACCACTAGTAGTTCTGCTAGCCTTTGTGTAGAATGGCTCCCCCTCAATTAGAGAGTGGTACCATCGCCCGTATGAAAATTTGTGACCTCTCCTTGATCTCCGAACTTGACCCTAATGGATTCTGATTTAAGAGCCGGAGGTCAGGCGTTCGGAGGTTTGCCGTTGCAGGCGGGAGAGTTGGTGATGTCAGACAAGTAGATTACTCATATTTGCTCTGATTTTTGGTTTTGGCTGAGTTTTGAAGTAGAAGTCGGCGAACGTAACCAATGCTTAAAACCGATATGTTTTAGAAGAGATGCATTTTGCGATTTCTTGTACGTATACAATTTTGTTTTTTTAAATGTGATTTTCATTTCAGACTTTGTTGAGAAATGGAGTGCAGATGATAAGACCCGACCTTGCAGACATCTTCTGTGGATATTTTGTAGATTCCTTGTATGAGGAATTACCGCCCTCATTTTGATGACGCTGGCATTTGTAATATACAGCCTGTACATGGCATGATAACTGGAGCTTCTCTCTAATGTTCTCAGCGTTTTAGCTTGTTTTTCTGTTTGTTTTTGTCGGAGAATGAGACTCACATGAGTTAAGAATTACAGACAAGCGAACCTCCATTAGAATTGGTTGATCCATTATCTCCACAACCTGACCTATCACGAACGGGTCCAATTTTGAGGACTGAAACTTTTGACACAATTGAGCTACGACTTTCCGCCGTTCGCTTTGCTTAAGCTCATTTATGTACCTACTAATTAATGAGGCGAATAACACAGTTGATACGAAGGACTAGACGCCAACAGTATTATTGCATCAAGAAGATAGATTGGCCGAAATGTGGACTTTTTTGTCCCAACAAACAGGCCTAAGGTACCTCATAAATCGTTTAAGACAAGCTAGGGTTACCTTTAAATGTTTTCTTATGGTATTTACGCAACAAAACAAGCAATCGATTATCAGCTGTTGTTTTAATTGTTATAAATTGTTTTTATTTTCCCTTTCACGAACCTACGAGAATGGCCACAAAATATGAGGAACAACCGCAATTACTTGAGCTCTATGTATGTAAAACGTCATCGAATTAGAATTCTATTTAGATTTGGTTCGTGACACCTGCTTTTTGTGTAAAGTAGACGGCGTTTTCATATCTAATCTATGGATATAACTTGGTATTTATATTTGTCTGGGTGGCAATAGAAGGCAAATATGAGACTGCTTTATCTCTAGAGCACTTGGATCATTATTATTTACTGCGCATACATCTGAGTATATTCCTAGTCATATTGCGGAAGCTTATAAGATATGGGTTGTGATATTTACCCTCCTCTTCCCCCACGAATTGCATAAATACGATGCTACCCTGCGATCAATTAACTATTTCACAACCTTTTGCCAGATGACGGGGTTAATCGGTTTTTAATAGTTCCTTTGGGTCGTTAGGAGAGTGTTGGTGCACGTGTATAGCGAGAATGATACAATCGCCGTGAGTCATTATAATTTAGAAGAGGCAACATCGAAATAATTAATCCGTTAGCACCATACAGTTGCGGAATGACGATTGTTGGATTTTATTTTAATCGGTCTTGCTGTCAGATTTGTGTAGAAGTTATGTGATTTTGAAACTCGTCATGGGATGCGTTTACATATTCGCATCTCAGGTTGGTAAAAACTTTCAAGATCGATCCACTTTCATGAAAAATAGATTGCGGCGGGAGAAATCTTTATGTTCTGACCTAAGCATTAACACTTTTGTAACTGACCGGCTAAGTGGTGGCTACCTCACCTCAAAAACTAAATTGAAAGAAATCAAGCTCGAATGTTGGGCCTACACATTGTCTTACGAAAATCCGGTCCAAAAAATTCCAGACGAGTTTCAAAGAAGAGGCAACAAGAAAAATTATTGGATCACTCAAATGCGAAATATCGGCAAGCTAAAAAATAGAGTGGCCTGCAGAATGGAGCCAGAGTCTGCAAATTTAACCAACTCTACTAGCAGCACTGTAGCCATCCAGATACGTGCGAGAAATATGTATATATGCGTCTCACCGCGGTCTCGCCATTTACGTGCGTAGTGCATTAGCTTACCAAACTCCACCACAATGTAGTCCCTGTTCCAATCCGGAATTCAATTTTATGTGGTTAAAATTCCATCTCCGTAGGCAAATCATCCACTACTGCTTTATTTACAAAAGCCACAACGGACAGCAATTCGACTTTTAATGAGTTTGATGCGCTGTCTGACTCCGTTCAAAGAATTGTATCCTCATACTGAAATCGTTATTACGGGCGATTTCAATATAAATTGTGTGGCTGGGTGACTTCGTGTGGCTTCGACATTCTGGACAGACAACACTCGAAGGGCGGTGTGTTGAGATCTTCGCTGCGGAAAATAACTTGTAAATAGAGTCATACCGCCAACACCCTGGATTTGTTTTTAACTTCTCACTCTGATAAGTACACCGTTAATGTGCTCTCCCCTCTAAGCTCGTCGGATCATCGTGTCATATCAGCTAATTTCTCGTACACCGATCACACAAATAGAGAAAAGATTCCTAAAAACACCGTATGGCAATACGAGAAACCCTACTGGAGCGGTCTTAACAGCTTCTTTCGGAATTTTAACTGGTCATTATGTTTCCTCGATAACGACGTGGATGCCGCTGCTGATATGATCACAAACACCATTCTCTTTGGAATGAGACACTTTATCCCTCGTCGGATGAAGAGTATCAAACCAAAAGAAAAGGCATGGTACGACTCGTGCTGTAAAGAGGCTGCCAGGGAGAAGTGTCTTTTCGGTCCTTCAAGACCAACCCAACAGACGAAAACCGAAAAAAGTTCAAACGGTCCAGGAAACGTGAAATTTCAATGCGACCAAAAATTGAGGCGAAAAATACTACAATGTCCCAAAGGTAGTAAAAGTTTTTGGTCGTTCATCAAAAATATTAGAAATTCTGCCTCATCCTCCCTCCTAACGTTAACTTACAATGACATTCCAGCTGTCAGCTCTTTGGACAAGGCCAATCAGCTTGCTGCACACTTTGCGGCCTACACTTGAGGGCGTCGAATCTTCAATGGGACAAATCCACTTTCGAACTCGTGTAGTAGCAAGAGTTCTTAAAGATCTTAATATTCACAAATCCGCTGGTTCAGACGGTATATCTCCCCTTCTTCTGAAGAGGTGTTCTTCCTCGCTGGCAAAACCACTGCGTAAGCTTTTTCACCAATCCTACTCCGGGGAGATGGAAAACAGCATTTGTCCAGCCCGTCCCTAAAAAAGGAACAAAGCCTCTAATTCAATTTTTGATAAGTATCTTGGTTATCAATCATTCAATCTAAAAGTTCGCAGGCTACAGGATAAGTGTCTCCAGTCGGTTTCAGATCACCTGTTGTATCTACGTAGTACATTTCCCAGTCAGCCTGTATTTGAGCAAAGCGAACTGATCGATGTTTATTAAACTATGAGACCTGAGAGACCCTGGGCCTGACTCCATTGGTACCACCATTTTAGTCCTGGTAGGACGACCGGAAGTCCATACCGCCTAACATGGACCCCATAAAAGGCCGCTCAAAGTGGTCAAATCGTAGCAACTCTCAGTAGCGTCAATCGGAATACGATTACCAGTATTGCTCTAACCCCGTTTATTATTAGACTTATTCTTCAGCAAACCATAAGGCCGCAATCTTTTAAACGTTTGCAAGGGTCGTGACAGGGCGAATAGATGCCGCCCATAAATTGGCATTTTGTCCCCTAAGGCAAGGCGTTATGCGACCCGTACCGAGGCCTTAATGGTGCTGGGGACATAAAAACCATACAAATAAAACAGGAACAAAGAACAAAACACAGGAGTTGAAAGACCAGCAGAAAGTCCATTCAGAAGAAGTAGTGCACTGATGCGTTCACCGCCGTTAAAAATAATGGACGGAGCATGGGTACACAGACGCCGTCTATAGTTCTACACCACTATTAAGTGAGCAGCAACACAGAAGCGAGCAGCTCGGTGAAACACAAACTAGCGGTTTGACGTCCGAAACCAGAGGAAAGCGTGAAGACATAAAATCTGTGGGAAAAAACATCACGGCGCTGGTGGAATTTATCAAAGGGACAAATAATGTTCACCATGGAGTAAGGAAGCTGGCAAAAGCAATACGTAGACAATACAACTGTGTAATAGAAGGCGAAAAGGATAAAATAGATGATATTAAAATATCTAAAGCCACTTAAATAAGCCAAACACCAGAGGTGAACGAATTGGCTTCTGCTCCCCAGTCGTTGGAACAACTAAGAGAACGAAAGCGAAAAAGGACTAGATCAAACACCGAAGCATCGACACCACCATACGCCGGCATTGTTACGAAAAATGGGGCAACAAAGGTGAAACAAACCGCCCATAAGGGTCAAAGGGAGGAAATGCAAACGGAGAAGACCATGGGTCTGAAGACGAAACCTCTAGACATTGAGCCAGGCGTAGAAACTACAAGACGTAAGGATAATAAAGCGGAGTGGGCAAGAGTGGTGGAAAAAAGGCACGGCAAGATACGCGTCAAGCCGGATGCATTGACAATTAAGAAGGCTGGCGAAATATCCTATTCTGATATACTCAGACTCAGGTGAAGACCAACCCGGAGTTAAATGTACTAGGCTCTGATATAACTCGCATAGGGAAGACGGCTAATGGACAATTATTGCTTGAGCTCAAGAAAGCATCAGATGAGAGAACCTCAGAGCACCGAAAAAAATTGGACAAGTTCTCGGGGAAGTTGCGGAAGTGAGGTGAGATGCCGGAAGTGAGGTTCGAAATACCA
Organism: Volucella zonaria; assembly: GCA_963966105.1. Taxonomy (NCBI): domain Eukaryota; kingdom Metazoa; phylum Arthropoda; class Insecta; order Diptera; family Syrphidae; genus Volucella; species Volucella zonaria. The sequence continues at coordinate 106,511,290 of OZ014532.1, read as the reverse complement.
GAGGGACGGCACGTATATGTTATATCGTCCACTCCCGCACCAGATTTCTCACTGTGAACTACTTTTTTGAGTTCCCTCCGGTAGGAACCGCGAAGGGTGTTTAATTTTTTTTTTTTACCAAATCTTTGTTTGCATTTTTATCTTTCTTTTTCATTATTTCAACTAGTTTCCCGTACGCTTTATTTTTCCTATCACGGTCTTTATATATTTTCACCTGCCACAATTCTGGCATTTCTTTATAAAACGAAATAAATTCACGCCAAAATTCTTTATCGTCGCTCACTGCCATTTTTTCGATTCGGCCGCGCACGTCAACAGTCAAATGTAGAATGAAAACGAAAGAATGACACTCATCGCCATCCACAATCATGCATGAATGCGGAATTCAAAAATATTTGAATTCCATCGCGCATGAATGCGCACTCTGACACGCAATGCCATCCACCGGCATTCATGAGTGCGCTCACGCTGGGAGTGACATTCATGAGTGACCGTGGATGCCCAGCTTAACGCATGAGGGGCTTATTGAATGCAAAGATCTAGATGGCGTCACAACAAAGGAAGAGCTCTGCCAAGCCCTGTCCAGCAGTGTGAGGAACTGCGAAGTACTCAGGCCTCAGCCATTAAACCCCTGAGGACAGCCTACGCAGGGACGCAAACAGCAGTCATCCGTCTTCCGATTAATGCTGCCAAACATATTCCGGAGGTAGGAAGAATAAAAATTGGATGGACGGTATGCCGAATACGGAAAAAGTAGTACCACTACGATGCTTCAGATGCCTTAACTTTGGGCTTCTTGCAAACTGTGTAAAAATTCTGTGGACAGAACCGAAAATTGCGTCAAGTGCGGGCAGAAAGGTCATGTGTCCAAGAACTGCAACAGTTACTTAAGATGCGTCCTTTGTGAAGAAAGAAGAAGTAGCAATACCAAACACGCGGCAGGAAGTTCAATATGCCCTGCATATCAAGAAGCTGCAAAGGCGATCAGAAGAAAAAGAAAGTGCTGTAACTTAACCTAAATCACTGCGAAGCGGCACAGGTTCTTATGACACTAGCTGTTCGAGAGTTGAAGATTGATGTGGCCGTAGTAAGCGAGCAGTATAGGAACCTCGATGATAAAGTTTGGAGAGCGGACGCCTCAAAAAGAGCTGCTATTTGGAGACTACGCATTTGAAGAAAGAATAATGACACCTGGAATAGGGCTCGTCCGAGCGAAGGTCAATGGGGTATATATATACAGTTTTTACGCATCTCCAAATAGAACGCTGGAAGAATTCCAGAGAATGCTAGATACGCTCGTGGATGATGCTAGAGGCCGTGCTCCATCAATCATAGCTGGCGACTTCAACGCATGGGCCACTGATTGGGGCAGCATACGGACAAATAGAAGAGGAGAGGCTCTGCTAGAAGCAGTATCGTTACTTGACGCGGTACTGCTTAATACGGGCAACGAGCACACATTCACCAAAAATGGCGAAGGCTCCAGAATTGATGTAACTTTTGTAACAAGTTTCCTAGTGAGAGGATCAAGATGGAAAGTCAGTAAGGACTACACCCCAGACCATCCTATTTGAAGTGCAAGCAAGGAGAGCAACCCAGAAGCGTCTTCACAATGAATGGGGTGGAAAACTAGCACACTGGACGAAAACACATTTTTCCTGATTTTTGGAGAATCCACAATAAACCCAGGAGTAGCAAACACGATGACTGCGGATTTTACTAAAACAGTATCTAGGGCTTGCGACGCATCTGTGGTACGGAAAACGTCAACAAACCGCCGGCCACCAGTATACTGGTGGAACCAAGAGATAGCAGAGCTACGCAGGAAGTGGCATAGAGCTAGAAGACTATGCCAGCGATCCAGAGGATTTACAGGTGCAATACAGAGATAGGCGTAGGGACCCTAAATTAGCCATTCCATCCTCATGCCTTTTGCTGATGCAAAAAACTGTCGGGATTATTTCCACCGCAAGCACCAACAGAGCATAGAAAACCACCGCAGGAAGTAGGTGAGATCCCACCAGTTACGCAAGTGGAACTTCTGGATGCAAACGATTTAGCAATAATAAATCACCTGGATTGGACAGCATACCAATTAAGGACTAAGGTCCTTAAATTAGCCGTCAAAATAAACACAGAGGCATTCGTGGAAATGTATAACAAGTGTTTAACAGAAGGGGTTTTTCCAGACCAATGGAAAAAGCAACGTCTTGTGCTGCTGCCCAAAGGGAATAAACAACCAGATGAGCCCTCGACACACCGTCCCATATGCTTACTAGACACGATGGGTAAAATACTGGAACGAATAATATGCAACCGACTGGAGGTGTCAATTGATGAAGCCGGAGGACTCTCAAACCAGCAGTACGGATTTAGAAAGGCTCGCTCTACAGTAGATGCTATTCGGAAGGTAACTACGACCCTAGAAGAAGCCATTCAGGGCAGAAGATGGTGAGGAGGTACCAAAAAATACGGCGCCGTATTAACGTTGGACGTCAAAAATGCGTTCAACTCTGCAAACTGGGAGCTTACAGTGCACTCTCTAAGGTCAATGATGGTGTCATGGTTTTTAATAAAAATTATGCTAAGTTACTTCTACAATCGGTTCCTACTCTACGATACCGACGTAGTAAGGCAGTACCACATAACTGGCGGAGTTCCACAAGGATCGGTACTAGGTCCTCTCTTATGGAACATTATGAACGATAGGGTTCTAAGACTTGGCATCTCAAATGAGGCTAAAATCATAGGCTTTGCAGATGATAATGCAATCGTTGTGGCGGCAAAACACCTGGAAGAAATAGAAGACCTAGGTATGTTGATCGATGCTAGGCTCACTTACAAGGAACACCTTGAAAGAACGTGCGACAAAGGTGGGCGCTTCCTTATCCAGAATAATGACAAACATAGGAGGACCCAGACAACAAATGAGACTAATTCTGTCAAGGGTGGTGCAGTCAATCACAATGTACGCGACACCAATATGGGCGAAAGCATTGAAAATTAAGTCATACTCAAGAAAGACTAACTCTGTCAACAGATTATGTGCTCTGAGAGTTTGCTGTGCATATCGGACAGTGTCAGATGATGCTATATAACATATGTCAATGCGGGAACGCTACCAGCAGATATAGTGGCTACTGAGCTACAAAGGACCTACTGTGCCAAAGTTCGGGAACCCTGAGTTTCAGTCAAAGATATCAAGCTGGGAAAAAAGCAGCGCAGCACAAGTGCGTGGTAAGAGAGATGGAACCAGTCTACAAAGGAGAAATGGACCTACCGATATTCGTAGATGGGTAGAACGTAATTACAGAGAAGCAGATTTTTACTAAGTCAGCTCCTAACTGGACATGGCTGCTTTCAATCATATCTATACAGATTTGGTCTGAAGGAATTTCCCTTCTGCTTAAACTGCGGAGCGGTGAGGAAAGATTTACAGCACATATTTTTCCGGTGTCCACATTTCAGAACAGAGCGCAGAGAATTAGAGGAGAAAATTGGAGAGATACCAACTCCTGAAAACGTCGTAAACCATATGCTAACATCAAGTATAATATGGGATGCGGTGAAACAGGCTGCGGCAAGAATAATGGAGGACCTTCGGCGGTTGGAAAGAGTCAGAGAAAGCACTAATGAAAATCAAAGCCAGACGGCATCTCTAATACAACAAAGAACACTAAATACTGTACACAATGTCGAACCAGCAAACAGAGAAAGAAGGGCATAAAGTGCTTACCAGCCCCGCGAAATAGTACTTAACCACAATTCCCTTTGGAGAGTGGTAGAAGAGTGCAGGTTGTGGGTTAGTACGTAGGCGCACCCCCGAAATCGAGTACTTGGGGTTTGTGAATCGTGCATACTAATAGCCCGGGCTATTAGTATCTTTCGAAGATTGCCAAATCCTTGGACCCAACCAACAAAAAAAAAGGGTCGTCAACAATGAATCCGTTATTATCCGACACCATTAGTCGGTTAGTCACTTCTGTTTAACCTCTTCTGTATAGGGTTGTGAGCCCTATGATGGCGTAGGCCAGAATTACGTTACTGGCTGAGCATGCCCTTGATATTTTAGCCTTCATGAATAAGGATTTGCCCATGCAGTTATCGGGGACCACCACTGGGAGATACGGCTAGCACTACGCTGCGAACTTGATTGTTGTGCTGCTGGTAAAATCTAAGTCATAGGTCAATTAACAGTTACAAGTTCTCTAAAGTTGATTTCTTATCAATGAATGTTTTCTAATTTCAGAATTTCATGAAACGTAGAAAAATTGTAATGAAAAATTCTAACAAACATCTCCACGTAATTAGGAATGATTTGTAAGTCAAATTTAAGTCGAAACGAGAGTTACAATAGTATAGTTTTCGTATACGGGTATGTGTAAATGATTTAGTTAGCCCGGTGATTGGAATACTATTTTATAAATATCAAATGTTTCTATCTTGTAGATATGTAGTCGTAAATTAGATTCATACGAATCAACAATACAAACAAACGTTTTTATTCTACAACTACATGGTGGAGGCACATGTGATTAGCTCTTGAGTTGTTATTTATTCAAAATATTTAGGAATAGATAATTACTTGCTGACATATAGTACTTGTAGTACATCTAAGTTTATTCACGTCAGCACTCAATCGCTGAGAATTTTTTTGCATTGTTACGAGTAGCAAAAAGGGGGAAATAATGTGCTTGATTCGTCACGAACTTGTTTACAATTATGCACATCGTTGCTTAGCTCTCAAACAGTAGAAATCGTACAATAGAATCTATCTATCTACGTATAACAATGAATCACTTTGACTGTGCCAGTGAAGATAAATATCCGGGCCTGCGAAATCAAATGAGATCGAGCAGGCTCACTCGTACAAGTTTATGAAAAGAAACGAAGCGTTTCTAAGAGTTTAATAGAGTTTATTTGTGGTTTGTACCCAGGGATATCATCTTCATCAGTATCCACCTTTTTAAATCTAAGCCAAATCACCCTGGTGCCTCTTAACCATATCTAAACCCTTTTAGACTTCTAAGCGAGACTCGTAGAACAATGCTTTAGACCTTTTTGCACAATTTGACGAGTTCAGAGGCAGATATCCCAAATAGTTCGTCTCTATTGATGGTTTCATACCACAAGGTCGTGTATACGCGATGTTAAGGAGACGCATTTTAGAGGGTGTCCGATTTTGTGGATCGAGCAAATCAAGCTTAGGCTCCATTCATCAGGTGTGCTTACCTCCGACCAAATAGTGGAAAACGCGATCGGCAATTTCAGCCGCTCAACGTTAAATTTCCTCTCTGTATTCCCCGATTGTTGTGGTTTCTGTGACATCCATAGACGTACCTTGGCTGCAAGTAGGTAGTGGTCCGAGTCTGATTTGTGCGCTTGAAAATGTTCGGAGGATTTGCTTGCGTCAAGTGAAAATTGGCCAGTTTATGTTGAAAATAGCTGGCAATACCCAACGTGTATGGCACAATCTAGTTGGTATCACGTATTGTACGTTACAACAAAATTCAAATGTGACATCTCTTTAAATTTCATTCGCCAATAAACTTTTACTTCGACAGGTTATGGGCCCAGGAGTGCTCTCTAAAAGTTTTTTTTAATTGAAAATGAATTATTTCCATATAGAAAAATTGGACGAATCCAATTACGATGTGTGAAGCATACAGATGAAGAGTGTTCTAGTGCATACAGGATTCTGGGAAGTTGCATGTGGCAAGGTGGAAAAGGAGTCCATCAAGGATGCTGCAGAAATTGCAAAATTCAATACCGACGATCAGAAGGCTCTTGCAAATATAATCTTGAGTGTGAAGCCTGCGCAATTGCTTTATATAAAAAACGCAAAGACTTCGTTCGAAGCATGGACAAAACTAAACGAAATCTATGCGCCCAAAGGTCCAATTCAAAAAGTGTGTCTCTACAAACGCCTATTGAGTCTCCACATGGTAGATGGAGGTAATATGGTGCAGCATTTGAATTCGTTCCTTGAATTGACAGAAAAATTGTCTGAAGCTGGAATACAAATGCAAGATGAGCTTCTTCTTGTCCAAAGAATTTGAGAATGGAAACACGTGACTTGTTGCCTAAATTCAGCTTCATCAAATAAAAACTCCTCGAAGAAGCAGAGAGAAGAAAAGAAGACGCTCATGGAGATGCGCACGAACAAGCGAATGTGGTTCGCACATTCAAAAAGGCGAATGGGAAGAAGAATCAGACCAAGAAACACTTTTCGGGCAAATGCTTCAACTGTGGTGTGCCTGGTCATCGTGCTAGTGAATGTGATAAGGAGAGAAAAATATACACGCGTTCACAACAAGCATTGACCATGATTGCGGCAGCTGAAACTCAACCACGAAGTGATGCATGGTATATTGACAGCGGTGCAACAACGCACATGCGCAACAACAAGAACCGGTTTGTATACATCAGAAGGAAAAGGTGATGTATTTTGCCAATACAAGAACAAAGACTTGTTGTTTCAAAATGTTTTGTATTCCGCAGAGCTTCAGGCAAACTTCCTATCTGTGAGCAGAATGGTTGACAAAGGTCTAACTGTGAAGTTTAATGCGGAGCTTGCTACAGTTCTTCGCGGAGATGGGTCTGTTATTCTTCATGCGAAAAAGAAAGATGGCCTGTTCCTGGTAGATGAGATCGTTAAGCAAAAGATGTTCGTTTTGCAGAGTAAATATGACTTGTGGCACAATAGATTTGGGCACCTCAAGTCTCTTCATGAATTGTGTACGAAAGTAATGGTAAAAGGGTTGAATGTAAAAAGCATCAAAGAAGGAGTATGTAAAACGTGCATGGTTAGCAAGATACATTCATTGCCATTTCCTAAAAAGTCCCAAAAAACGATCAAAGAAGCTGCTAGAACTTGTACATTCGGATGTGTGCGGACCGTTCGACACAGAATCACTAGGCGGCTCAAGATATTTCATCACCTTCATAGATGATATGTCCCGTAAGTTATACGTGTACTTTATAAAGGCAAAAAGCGAAGCCCTAAGTAAATTGAAACCCTTTAAACTCTAAGTTGAGCGGCAAACGGAACGTAGAATAAAAACTTTACGGACGGACAACGGAAAGGAGTACGTGAATGCTGAATTTGATGCATTTCTGCAAAAGAATGGAATCCAGAGACAACTTACTACCATTTACACTCCTCAACAGAATGGCGTTTCTGAGCTCGCCAACAGAACGTTAGTTGAAATGGTACGGTCAATGTTGGTTCATTCCAGTGTTGAAAAGAGTCTATCGGCGGAAGCTGTGATGACGGCGGCTTACATCAGAAACAGATGTCCAACTTATATATTAAATGGTAAAACTCCTTTTGAAATATGTTTTAATAAGAAACCAAACGTGAAACATCTTCGTATATTCGGTTGTGTAGCTGTGAGCATGGAGAAACCAATTCGCGGAAAATTCGAAGCAAAAGGTGAAACATATATCATGGTCGGATATTCAACAGTTCCAAAAGCATACCGGCTTTTTGATAGACACACCAAGAAAGTCGTAGAGCGGAGAGACGTCGTTTTTGATGAAAAACTTTCCGAGTTTATCGAATCCAGCAACAACAACAACGATGTAAACAAGGCAGATGACTACATTTATTCTCACATCGATGGCGAAAATGACAAAGGGCACCATTTAACGAATATAAGTACGAACGATAAAGCTGAAGACAACACTGGTGATAATGAAAATTGTCTAAATACGGATGCTAACATTGATTTAGTCCATAATGTAGATTATGATGCTGCAGAAACTGAGGAAAAAGATTATCGAGTTTTAAGAGGCGGAAAAACTTATAATAAACTTCAAATAATGACAAATGTCAAAGTTCCTCAAACCGCTGATGGAGGTCGGATGGTCAAATGGTGAAGCAGTAGTAGTACACATCGATAACCAGGGGGCGCAGAAGTTGGCAAGTAATCCAGTACTTCACAAGTGAAGTAAACATATCGACATAAGATACCATCACAACAAGGTGGCAATAAAGAATCAGCAAATTGTATTAAAATACTGTCCATCAGAAGATAATGTAGCCAATGTTTTAACAAAGAATTTAGTGAGACTTAAACGCGACAAATGTATTGTATTAAGCTTTTAAATTTAAATTAACGATTTTTGAACTTAAATTTGAAATAACGATTTTATTGAATAATATTTTTGAAATTGAAATGAGAATTTACTGTTATTTTTTTGATTTTCAAAATGTAAGTGACATCCACGTTGAGGGGGCGTGTTGAAAATAGCTGGCAATACCCAACGTGCATGGCACAATCTAGTTCATATGCTATTGTAAGTTGGTATCACTTATTGTACGTTAGAACAAAATTCAAATGTGACATCTCTTTAAATTTCATTCGCCAATAAACTTTTACTTCATAAACTGTTGATTATTTTATAATTTTAGAAGTCCATATGCATACGCGGTATCGTGTATTATATGCTTGTTAAAAATATCTCCTTTTTCTACATATTGGCGTTAAGATTATCTAAAGAGGTGTTTTTTTAGCTGCATGAGAAGTTACGATGGTTGTTGTCTATGGTTTGACAGCTGTCAATGTCAAACTGTTTCAGTAAGGTTTGCAAATTCATCATCAATTGTTTAACGCCACAACAACGCTTCGAAATTGTGGAAATTTACTTTGAAAACAAATAAATCTGTTCGTGAAGTTCATAGAGCACTTCGTCAATTTTACGGTCAACATAATCGGCCTAGTAAGCAAGCAATTCGTGCAATTATTGATGGTTTTCGCACAAATTTTACTCTTCTCGATTCAAAACCATCAACAAGACAAAGAAATGTACATACCGAAGAGAATATTGCTGCTGTAGCGCGAAGTGTTGAAGAAGACGCCGAAATGTCGATTCGCCGCCGTTCTCAACTTGTTGGCCTTTGTCCTTCGACTACGTGGAAAATTTTACGTAAGGATCTTACGAAATACAGCTCGTGAAAAAATTAAAGTTTATGCTGACAAACCAGCAACTCTTGAAGCATTGGAAGCCAATATTTAAGCCACCATTGACACCATACGGCCAGATTTATTGGAAAAAGTAGTGAAAAATTGGACTGATCGAATGGGCCATATAACTCGTAGCCGCGGGGGGCATATGCCGGAAATCATATTTAAAAAATAAGGGCCATGAAATTATCTACCAGATTACAATAATAAAAAATTCATTCCAACAATATTTCTGTCTTGTATTATTATTTAAAGCTCCCAAGCTCTTAAAAAAACAACCTTTACAAGGTAGCGCAAAAATCATCATCCTATTGGAAGATGCGTTAATTTTCTACTTTGACATTTTTGAGGTAAACAGATATAAAATACACGACAACAAGCTATACTCCTCAAGAACGCGGAATCCTGAATTTCGACCACGAGGGAGACAACTTTTTATCGAAAATCATCGCGAGCGACGAGACCCATTTCCATCTCTATCGATATGTGAATAACCAAAATTATCGCTTTTGGGGCACCGAAAATCCGCGTATAGCCCACGAAAAGCCATTACACCCGTTGTGCTATTTACGCTGGAGGTATCATCGGGCCTTATTTTTTCGAAAACGCCGCGAGCCAAACGACTATTGTGGACGCTGAGCGCTACAGAACCATGTTCTACGACTTTCTCCTTGCCCAATCGGATGAATTGGGGCTGGAGAACATGTGGTTCCAACAGAATGGAGCAACAGCGCATACTGCACGAGCCACAACCGAAATTCTGAGGGCAGCAATTCCGGTTCGCCTAATCTCTCGTTTTGGTAATTTGCACTGGCCTGCAAGGTCCCCTAGTTTAACCGTTCCAGACTTCTTTTTGTCGACGCCCTTGACGCCTCAAAGAGAATATCTGCGTAGAATGCGAGGACCTATCACCGGAAGTTCTGGCAAGAGTGATGAAAAATGACCGAAATTGTTATCAATTCTGGCGGCGGCCACTTAGCCGATATCATTTTCTCGACTTAATGGAGAAAAAATTAAAACGTCCAAAAGCAGAACCAAAGTTTTTTATTCATAAAAAAAATTACAGCCAAAGAACATTGGATGACAACTTTTGTACCACCCTTATAAATTCATGTCGAGGAGCTCAGAGAAACATTCCTTGGTAGGAATTTTTTTTTTTTTAAGGGATCGGCATGAGGGCATATTATGTATGCAAATATTGACTTGATGCAGGCCTCATTGCCTTATTCTGCCGCTCACAGAATAAGTGAGAACCCAAATAGTCGCTGCTTTTGTTTTATATAGGAGCCACGGTTCATAGTCTTCATCCTCTTTTTATAGCCTCAAAAGTAAATCCGTACTTACTTGAGGCTATTGGTTGCTTAGTAATAGTACGATTTTTTCATAGTTAATCCTACGTAAAGCTCCTAACCTGGAAGCCAGGAATGTTTTGCAGATCGCTGGGAAAAAGCTGTCAGATATTCTGAAGTCAATCTGCATTTGACCATCACCACAACTTTATTTTAGCATCATAACTCTATCAATCAATTCTAGTTAAAACCAGGTTCAAATTAATAGAAGTAACTCCTATATAATACGATCTCGAATCTGCCGTACTATCTGATGATGCCACCATTCAATCAGTCACGCGCATACATCACCGTATCTCCTTCTTCTGAGATTAAGTTATTTCTGACAGGACATAATAGTGTTGTTATTTCTTCTTATTGAACGCTAGCGGTTAGAAGTTTGACAAGGCAATCCGGTTGGACGGGAATAATACCTAGGAGCACAATTGACATGTAATCATAGTTACAGCACTAGACACCAGTAGGTGTCGCTACTCAGTGCGTACCTTAATCGTACAATGCCCAGCTATGTGCGTCAGATAATATTTGAACCATCGCTCCCGTTGGGGGCACATACCAATGTCGAATTTAACATCCAAAGCAATTGCCACTAAAAACCAAAAAAAATAGTTACGGTTTAAGTATGGACCCCTGTGACACTCCAAAGACTTATTTCTGAAATTCGAGAAAATCTATAAGTATGCCAGCTCGCTTTAGTAATGCAGCGATTAAATTTGTGGACTACTAAGTTTGAGTTCAATTCACAACCCAAACATCGAAAAACATAAAAAAATAATTCCTAACTTTCGGCAAGTGATGGCAAACCTCCGAAAGTTAAAACTTGTAGTTATGAACATTTCTCTCATTCTCTAACCGTTCGGGGTTGGCAAAAATCACCAGTCTCTCACCCTGTGCACAAAATAACGGAGAAAACTAAACAGTAAGTGCGGAAGGTCTTGTTACCTCTTAATCCGCATCGTAGTAGCTATCGATCGATATATCGATGAAGAATGCTCAAGTGAATCCTTATCAATTCGTCTAATATTGGACAAGGGGGTTTGGAAAACATTGTCAATTTACGTTTTGGCAAAGTTCAATAAATCCGAAACGTATTTAATCCTAACGAGTCCACATATTGATAAAAACAAATTTTATCTCAAAGGCTATTTGATCAGAAAGTCTAAGTAGATTGTGTTATGGCATAGATTTGAGTTTCTGTTGATATAATTCTTTTGAGTATAAATAAGATCCTGACCCATCTTTTTATTTACATTTTACAGGCAATCCAGCACCAAATCGATCCGTACGATGAGAAGATGCTTAGAAAATTTGAAAGTAAGATCCCGGTATGCACTTCGTATATAATGGCTTCCTTACAATATGAGACCAGAATATCGAACTACCACTTGAAAATATTACAAAGTTGCTTAAAAATGTTTAACTCTACTTCACCAAAAGTCCTTGAAGATGTGGCAAACTTGATCATTGATCTGGTGTAAATAAACCTTGTAATTAACTTTTTTGCCACCATTTTCTAATGAACGTTTTTATTTCAGAGATCTTTTGTGGACACCTATAGAATTTGTAGGCGATTACAATACGCAAAAACTATCCCTTAGAGTGATTGTTAAAGTACTCGAATGTGTGAGTGAATCGGATAGATCGAAGAAAGTAGCCACGATTAACACTAGTCCCCAAATTCGAAGTTTACTTTTAAAACTTGCAGTGGACACGTTCGATTTCGAAAAAGTAGGTTTTTTTTTTTAAAAAAAATTGTTTTTCTTTTTTCCATACTGCCGCGTCATATAGTGAAATTAAATATGCCTACTGTAAGTCTTTCAAAACTATGTTACTGAGACTTAAAGCTCGGCGTTTGTAATCACCAACTAATCCGATGTGATTACGTACGGTAAAAAGTTAACTGGTACTTGAGTCTAGGTAGTCCAGAGGACACTAACCAACCAACCTCTTCACCTAACTCGATTCCTACATGACCACTTTTCTGGCAGAAGCATCGACTTTCATGCGTGTCCATGCATTGACGCGTGACGAAAAACTTTCAAAAGTAGCCAAGAATACCAATCTTCTTCACTATAAGCTGGAATATTGAGAATATTTCGCGCAGTTAACTTCGCGCAGTTAACTTCGCGCAGTTAACTTCGCGCAGTTAACTTCGCGCTCCCAATACTGCTACAGAGTTGCTATGATACTTTAACTCAAAGAAGCAGTGTAAAGTTAAGTGGCTTTTTGTTCAGTGACCTGTCCAATATTGTCGGAGTAAACTGTGGGGTCTAAGTGGAAGCTGTTGATGGTGACATTTTGTCCATCATGTTGATGTTTTATTTCTGTTTTAATAGTCATTGTGTACTTACATATGTATTTTGTCATCTTGTTTAATTTACGCGCTTACTTTGCTCGCTTTATTTTTCTTTTAACCGCTTTTATTAAAAACAAGCCCTAAAATTTATAACGCTGTCACAATTTTTTCGAAAATGAGGTAAAAAAGCGCGATAACGCATCGTCTTGTATTAATATTGCCGATTTTAACGGAGCAGCCTTTATTCTCCGCTCATTTTGCGGACTGTTATAAATAGACGGGCGAGCTTTGCGAAATGTTTGGGGCCTTTTATATGATTTTTCGCAAAGTAAGGATTGGGTACGGTCCCGGAGTATCAGGGACCAATCAGTTTATTTATAATAAATTTCAATTATTCACATACTCTCGTTTATTGCGAATAGAATTTTATAGACGATGTTTTGTAAACTGATGTCTGGTTAGGTAAACTATACTTAGATTCCACTATTTGGACGTGCTTTCTTGTTGCTTCGAATAGTTCGGCAGATGACCATCAGCTTTGTATAATCCTCATATCGTTATCTGTTTTGTGTGGATCATTCTGCCTGACAGCGAAATGTTGATTGCTATACATGAGGCTATGCGCTCAAATATCAGGCCACCCCGAAAAGCAGAAAACATCATTTACTTTTCTGACACACTACCAAAAGTGAAATCTTCCGTGATGTTGCGGGAATGATACCGAGTAAAAGCATGCAGAGATAAGGATGGAACCGTAATAGGAGATTTACAGGCTGCAAACTGCAAACAGCGATCACGACATAGCATTTCGCTTTCAAGCAGACAGAATTATTCAACATAATTCGATTGATCGACAACAACTTGGTCTAATTAAAACCAAGAAGAATTCTGGATAGCGATATCTCAATTGAAGAGCAATAAAGCTGGAGGAGCAAATACACTATCTGCGGAATTATTCAAAACAGCGCTGAGTGTGTTTAGACTTTGCCATCTAATTTAGTTCATTTATGAAGGCAACCGAAAAATAGGTCGTTTTAACGCAGAAAGCACAGTATAAGACCCTTATCGTCTCAGTATTACTGTATCTCGCAAGGTTCGGGTAGATGACTTTTATCTGACAAGACTAACGCAAATACGAAACCATTTTAACTATTCACACTGCGAAAATCCCACAAACCACAATAGAAGATCGCTCTTAGGCCCATCAATTAGAACAGGTCAACGAAATAGATTGGGATATCAAAATTCAGTATGACTATTCACTTCGTCTTTTTAAAATGTTTACAATTGACGAAACATATCCATCCTGGTCCGGGGTGAACCAGGGCCACAATCAGCAAGCATGAATTATCGCTGGCTGCCTCAAGTGCCTCACTCCAAGATAGTTGAAATCCAATATCATTAAGATGCGGTCGTCCTCTCGTTCAACATGGCGCAATCCTCTTAGACGTTGGATTCGTAAATAACTGACTAGCCCGACGTCGCTGCACAACCTATACAGTTCGTTGTTGAAACTCCGAAAATCGCGCGCGCCATATTTCTCTCGAAACGGGCACATGCTTCTTCATCCGATTTCGACAAGGTCCAAGCCTCTGAACCGCGATGATAAAGGTCTTGCGTAAATTCAAGAGTAATACTGCATCTGATTTCTGTGCTGATGAAAATTATAACTACCAATAGTGACGAATTGGTTGTGTGCATCCTTTTCTGATGACAATATGTACTATGTTTTGCTTTCGTTTACCATTAGACCCATTTGCTCCCTTCCGCCACGATGTTTTTATTCATCATAGTACATCAATGTGCTAATGGCGCACCGAGAATTTTCCATAGCGATCCCCCACAATCTGAGGAGTTTGGAAGGAGTGTCAACACTAGCCATAGCTCGTCTCTGTGAATGCTGTTATACGCGGCTTTGATTGTAGAGATCTTTTGCGGTTGCAGCTTTTCGACTCCAAATTTGGTGGTCTTACTTGACTTCATTGTGCCTGTGATATCCGTATTCGTATCCAAGCAAGGTGTGATCAGAGTTGTTGTTGATTCCTCTAAAAGTTGGGACATCCAGAATGGTGGAGGAGTGTCTGTCGTCGATTGCAATGTTGTCAATCTGGTACCCAAGTCCCCTTATGGATGTTGAGATGTGGAAAAGGCGTGTCGGCTACTAAGAGATTAAGCTCGGTTACAAATTCTAAAACCTGCATTACAAAGGGCACGTTGTTTGCAGCCGACAAAGACGTCTCGCAGTGGTTGGATATCCTACCTTTAGCCATAGGTTAACAGACTTCACTACGTGGAGACTGTTACATTTATTATTTATTATTATTATTAACAAATAAATTACAAATTGTATGCTAAAACTAGAAGAGAACAGCACTAGCTAACACGGCTTAAAGCTCTGCGGGAGAATTAAAATACGTGTAAACTTTATAAAAGAGTGTTAGTATACTGTGATAACTAGTTAAAATGTGAACAGCGTCATCTATATTTGAATAATAGAGGATTTCTATATTTGAACAGCAGAAGACTGATCCATTGGAGAGAATGGAGAATGGCGACTTTTGGCTAATATTCTGGTAAAATGGAAAATGTATGGAACGCTGATAGTACAGAACGGCAGTATAAATATCTGCGTCCCACTAGAGGTGCAAGTCAGTTCTAAAGTGGAATTCGAAATGTGAATTACGAGTAGTGATAAAGCGGTTTAAGTAAAAGATAAAGTAAAGTAAAAGTAAAAGTGGTTGTGAAAATCAGTCTGACGAAGTTACTCATATCCCCTTAGAGGTAGATGCTGGATAAATGATGCGGTCAACGTTGATCTCTCCTTGATCAATAATTACCCACTGTTGGTTTTATTTTTTCTTTTCACTAATAATTCGGTTAGCTAACTTACTAGCAGTCCGGGATGGATCTGGGCCTCAATCACTAAACTTCTCTTAATACGGTCATTGGCCAGCTCCCTCAAAATCCAAGATGATTTTGCGCGCCACATAAGGTGAGGTCGTCTTCTACTGTATTGTACCTCCAAGTTGGAATCGAAAACTGTCCGGCGGAAGCATTAACGTTCATTCACTCTACATGTCCCAGCCACCTCTGTCGAATGGTGCCCATTTTTCTGACTAAATTAGCGCGCTATATATCTCGCAGAGTTCGCCGCTACATCTCCTCATCCAAAGCTCGTAAACGCTAATGGGGTTAAATATCAGTCAATAATCAAGGATATATATGCCTTCGCTAATGTCCATTTTTATGGCAAAGAGCAGGACTACAATAATAAGGGTATTAAATAAAGACTCCTTAATATGTCTTAACAAAGCCTTATTACTCAATTGCTTTTATGTGCCAAAGAAACAGCGATTGGTAAGTGTAAATCTTCACTTGATTTCTCAAGTGGTGTCTGTCTATTGTGATTAATGCCTGATTGGGTATATAATGAATATTTGACCAACACTGGACTTATGAGTGTCAGTCATATCGTTAACAAATGGTTTCGGGCGTTTATATAACATCGCAAAGAAGATCTGGCTTGCGATGTAAATATGTCAGATGCCCCTAAATTTGGAGCGGACTGGAGAGTCTCCATTCTTGTCAGCCATACTTTCCTTGAATTAAAATTGCTAATGAATTATTTCCTGCTGCCATAAAAAGTCCGACAGCCTTGTTATATATTGTTATATCGGATTGGCCATGTTAGCTTTAACCCACTAAGTTGGATGGCTCATTCTGCCTAACAGAAGAAGTTTCCCCATATCCATTTATTATCTCATCTCTACAAGTTTTTGTTTTAATCTTGAAATCTTATTAGCTTGAAACATTCTTTTTAACCGTTGGTAAAACTGTTCAGTGTTGTTTCTGGTGTAGCATCTCTCGACCAATATCTTTTCCTTGTCTCTCTTCATCCTCCAGACAAGCCGAAGTTTATCCCTCCACCTTTGCTCGTAGAATGCAGATGCTTTTCTAATTATGCAGCCCCACTTCATAGGCGAATTCTTTTGCTATATGTACTTGAATTCATCTTAAAACCAGGAGATCGGATTCGCACAAGGGCCGGGTGAAAGCGGTGTTGCAACCAGGAAAATTTGCACATTAGGTGGACGAAATTAAAATATAGCGAAAAGATGTGCCTCAAAGAAAAGTCCGAGACGACGACGGGGACGAGACCAGCTTGTCTATCAGGATGCCGGCATCACCTTTCTTATGCTTTGATTTGGGATGGCAGGCCATTACAACGGTCTGAACGACGCAAAGTACAAACTCCGTGGAAGCTAGCAAATGCACCCCATTCCCTTGGAATATAAGACTTTCGAGGTTTTCGGGCCATTGAAATAAACACGCGTCAATTTCTGGATTTCAGGCCACCTTAGTAGACGATATGAATGATATGTTGAGGCCTTAGAGCTATGAGTGTGCAGTAAAGTCATTCTTTGGTCTCGGATTTTATCGCAAAGACCGTGCCTTTTTGGGCAACTTGCTCTCATCTAACCTTAGTCAATTTTTGCAACCAAGACTTAGTTGCTGCAGACGTAAGCTACGAAGTGAACGGAGAACGGCCTTAATCCGTCGCTGCATCAGTTTAATTTCCAGGAAAATTGTATTTATCATATGTTGCGATGCTGATGATGTCTGGTGAGAGGCAATCGTTTTCTGGACTCCAAACTATCGTCTGACTTGGTCAGACCGTCGATCAAGAGCTGTTCAAAACCTGAACGGTGTCCTCACTAAATATTTTGAACTGATATGTTAAGCCAAGAGAATTCATACGAATACGTCCGTGCCATGCTACGCAAATTTGCCGTGACTACATAATGAAAGCTAAAACTTCTATATAAATCACTTAAGACTTATTTGGAGGAGGACTGCAACTTTTACCAATCAAAGCAAGAAAAATGTAAGAAGCTATTTGGACTTTGAAGAGTCTTCTGTAGGGACTTTTGTGGAAAGATCGTAACATCAGAAAGCCGATTAAAGTCCTCATAGGAACAAATCAGCTAGACCAGAAACACCCAAACATCTTGCACTGAGTCGAAAATAGGCATACAGGCATACAACAAAATCAGTTCACAGCCAGCTCCTATACGAATCCGCATATATTTGCCATTGGTTGTGGGAATACTATATACTCTCGGCGATCTGAAGTGATCTCTGAAACAGATGGCATATTACGCACTATGGCAAGGTGCATGGTTCACGAGTATGTATGTTATGCTCCGAGCTATACATACATAGATCAGCTGCTGCCAACTCTAGAGAGAATCTTCATTGCTATCCCGAAACTGGCCTACCTGGTGAACAAGAACAGGTACAAGTCCAAGGAGAATCCTTTGAAACTTCACGCCTATGATACAACTGCTTCGATTAGCTGGGGCTATCTCTAACACGGCTGGATTTGCTCTAGACGCACTGATTAATGGTTTGTACTTTTGAGTACCACCAGTTTTGATGGCCTTGCTCGGTCTCTGGTATTATGTACATGTCGCCTACGAAATCGAATTGGTTTCGGCCAGAATCTGAGTCCCAAGAAAAGAATGAAATCAGTTCTTCACAGATGGCCACAAAAACTAATTTAGGATGCGGCGCGTGTTTTTTTGAGTTTGATTGCACTCCTCTGGATCGAAGATTTGCACCTATATTTCAAGCGGAGATTAACGCAAACTCAATAAGGACATGTAAGGTGTACAATGGACTAGATATTCATCTGAGTGGTCTGTTCCGGAAGAAAAAAAAACAATACTTTTGTACTCATATGATTTAATATGAGTTTTTAGAGGCCTTAGGACACTCACCCTATTCCTATTTTGCTAAAGTTGAAAGAGTTAATTAAAAAGCATTTACTATACTTTTAATCTTTAAGAATCTTTAACACCTAAGCTTCGGATATTGGGAAGAAATTATTTTAAAGTGCTGCTAAGCTGCTTTTTACCTGGGCTGTGATTCGATCTGAGAGTTTGTACATTACATAGTAGTCATTCAACTCTCAAGCCGCTGACAATATTCGTAATTAATAAACAACTCTCAAAACAACACCTTGATTTACAGTTTACACAATAATTTGTTTGTTTTTGCAGATTTCTCGGCAGTTATTAAACAAATATAACATGGAAACCTCGAAAAATTGTGCAGTGTTTTCGGTTTACTGCAAAACTGTTTCATTGGGAAACATTAAAATTTTCAAATCAAAGGTATGAATTTTAAATTTAACAAGTCAAGTTTTCTTAAATATTTCAGCCTGTCAGAGCGTTAACAATTGTACTCTGTTTCAGAAAAATACAAAGTTTTGGATTGACTTTAATTACAAATCTAAGAGTGTATCCTTTATGTGCTCCTTAAAAGAGAACTTCGAGGACGAACATGAAGTTAAAATTAGAATCAACAAGCTCGAAATGTAAATATCTAGTTTTGTAGTTAAAAAAAAAACAACATTCAATCCTCTTCTTTTTAGTGACAAACGATTTAATTGCGTCGTTTATTCTGCTTTACCATTCATTTTCTCTACTAATGTGACTGTTGAATTAAAAGAAGCACGCATCGCAGTATTCGTTTTGCCGCAAAATGAATTCTTTCGATTAAAAAGAAATAGAGACTTAATAGGCTTTTACCATACAATCGGCGATTACTCAGAAGATTCAGAATCAGATGCAGCGCCCACGACTCCTGCAACAATTGAGAATTTCTTGGCTGAAGAAAGTCTAAAAGATGACGTATCTTTGCGCTTAGAACCCCTCGGTGAATTGAAACCATCCT
This sequence comes from Volucella zonaria, assembly GCA_963966105.1. Lineage (NCBI taxonomy): Eukaryota > Metazoa > Arthropoda > Insecta > Diptera > Syrphidae > Volucella > Volucella zonaria. Next base: position 106,491,938 of record OZ014532.1, on the reverse strand, counting down.
CGCATGTCGTTTCTACACAAAAAACCCCACAAAGATCTAAATCATCAGAAGAAGTCATCACTGTGGCTCAAGAAATAGTCACACTTACCAACTGTCCTGTAGCTGATCAATCCAATAAGGAAGATAGCTACAATAACTGTATTTCTAGAGTCTACGAAGATTCAACAATTTTTAAGCGCCCATCCCAACCAGCTCGCAGAAATAAGATACAGAAATCTGCGAAGCATTTAGAATCAAATTCCAAATCATCCCAAGTAAATGAGAGCATTCCAGATTTGAACAATCAAACCGCACAAAATCCTCCTCATCCAGCAGCGTCAACACCATTACAAAACAAAACGCCTCGAAAATTCTTTAAAACCAAACCTGTTCAAACTGACCAGCAAACAGATGAAGCAAATGCAAACAAATCAAAAAATGTTCGCAAAAGAGTAACTAAACTCAAAACAGATGTACCACAAAAACGAATAAGACTCAATGGTAAAAAGGCATCGATTGAATTAAATAAAACACAAGATCCTCGCCAGAATCCTCAACAAGATCCTCAATTTAAACTTTCCACGCAAACAAAGAAAACAAACCCAATAAAACCTAGAAAGTCTCGTAAAAGACTGTCTGAAATTCAAGCTGAATTGGATGCAAAGCGACTACGTGTCAATACTACAAAACCGCTCAATGAATTAGCAAAACCAGACTGCGATCTTTTAGAAGCTACCGTTGAATATATAGAAAACGGAGGCTATACCAATATAAAAAATTTTGTACAAAGTAATGCTGGAGAACAAGATTTCAGTGAAGATCAGCGAAAGCAAATACTCTACAATCTTGACAAGATAAGTAAACACGGTCGACGTTTTATGCCAACAGCCCCAAACAATATCGATTCCAGTTCCGATGTCAGTTCAATAAATACGGCAACTACGAAAAATAAAAAGCAAAATCTATCGGAGAAGCCAAATTTTGTGCCTTATGCAATTTGGAAAGAAAAACAAAGGGCAAACTCAAATGATAAATCAACACAACTCTCACCAAAGGAAACGGTACAGGAAAATCATGAGTTAATGCCAACCAAACCCAGTGTTTTTTTAAACGAAACAGTTCAGGAAAACGATACATTTGAACAAAGAAAACGTAATTCCCTGGCAAAACGGAAAAGGAAAAACTTAACTCAAATCTCAAACCAACATTCCGATCTGTCCGATAAGAAAAATGTCTATTCCTTAAGAAAACAAAGCCAACAAAGAAAGAACAGAAGCAAGTCCAAAAACACATTTAAACAGTCTGCCCAAGTAAACGGTTGCATTTCTGAGAACCAATTAAATCTAGACCAAACATTAGTGTCTACGTTCGATCAACTAAAAAACATTTGCGAAGACGATAGAACTGCTAATAGCCGACCGAACACTTCCGAATTGTCAGTATTGGCAAGTCAAAGCCAAAAAAGTTCCTCTTACACTTCAAATCATAACTATTGTATCCGTAATTCAGACGATGAATACATAGAAGCAACTTCAGATGAAAGGGTTATGCCTTTGGATATGGTTTGCAGAACTGCCATAAAGCTCAACGAAGACAGTCCAATTCGACTACCAATTCCTATCGAAGAGTCCCAGGTAAAATAAGAAGCAACAAGAAATGTCAGAGTTCATCTTTTCAGGGCGTACAATACCATCTTATTTATTTTTTATTTTTTTTCTCTTTTCGCTATAAATTTGTTTCTAACACCATGCCAGCACCTATCATTTATTGACTCCCTTACAACCGTCACAGCAGCTGACCTCTTTTTTGAACTTCCAACAGAAGTCATATCGTCATTTTTCGCGATGTTGATCAAATGAGAAAGAATGTTCAGCAGTGTTTTACTTATGCCCAGCCTGTTCAGCTTGAAGAAAAAAGCTCCAAAAAGCTCCAAAAAGCTCCTCGGTCGACTTACTCAGGACTGGTTTAATCACCTTTTCGAATACCTCGCTAAAATTCGGAAGGGGACTTATCGACCGGCGGTTCGCCAGTGTATCTTTACCGGTTTTGATAAAGATCAAAATTATGATGAGCTACGCCCATCAATTACGTAGACTAATAATAAACAGGGTAGAGCAATACTGGTCTTATCGTAAGGGCTTTCAAATTGACGCCACCGAAGGTTGCTACGGTTTGACCAGTTACAAACGGCCGGGCATAGGGCCTGTTGGGTTGCAGGCCCACCGGTAGTCCCCATCAGGACTTAAAACTCGGTACCATGGTAATCGGTACATGGGAGTCAGAGCCTCCGGAGTTCGGTCCGGGTCTGCCTTGAAAGAGCTAAATCCCCTAGTGGGTGCGACTTAGAGTTGCAATAAGTACTGGGTGCCATGACCCTCAGCAAGAGGTTTTAGATCGGCTTTGACTCAATCCAAGAATATAACTTTTCACCCCGATTGGTATCAAAAGAATGACGGAGAGCGATGGCAAGGCTGATCCTTGTTCCCATGGGCATATGGGAATTTAACTCTCCACTACATGTGTTGACATCAAAACATTAGAAACATCTGTCTTCCAATGCGATGGATAATGGGAATTATTAAACAGGGTGGTATAAGTGTCTACCCGGGCTCTCGAATCGCCAGCTATCCATTTCATTTCGAAAATAGAAATTGTACAAAAGAACCCGATTTACCAGGTTATGGTTCGTGTCATGATTCGGGTCAAAGACATCATTCGCCTTAGAAAATCTTTCACATGCTCTCTACCTTCTCCTGGGATCTGCTCCGATAGCATTTGGTCATTGCCCGTCGTTCTGGTGATCTTTAACATATTTGGATGCTGGTTTTAACATCCTGAATTTTATTAGAGATTTTTTGGTAGACGACTTCAGTCCCATATCTCCGAAAGATGTATGTACCTACGTCCGTCAGTAAAATGCCTGGTTAGAGTTTTTAGTCTCAACAGACAGTCTACTTTTGTGTTGGTGCTGTACATTGTGAAATGTGTCATCGTTGTCAGTAGGTTGATACCGGGGTATCGTCCTGTCCATCGTTCGTTTTATGATTTCATTCATTTGTTAAGATACCTGCCAACCTCGCCGTTCGGTAGATTTTCCTGGACGGTGGGTAGAGCAAGTTCGAGGAGAATGCTCTGGTCAACATTCTGGAAAAGTGTGTTCAACGTAACATACTATAATTTTAGGAATATCATTGAACAAAGTCTTCCAATTCCTCAATTTCATTGCAACATTTGATAACAATGTACACCGGTACCTCTCTTTTCTTCCTCCCTAAATTTCCTTCACCCGCGCTGTGTACAAACATTTTAAGGGTACACAAATCCTTGAGCGCGCGCTAATTATAAAAAAAAAAAAACGGTGTATGAGACCTGGCAGCAATTCTTAAATATGGTCCACACACATAGCCAGCTCTTTCATTTGACGTTGTAACTGAACCAAGGTATCAGATGAAATTTCCGATACTCTTGGTGCTGGGACCTGTGAAGCTACCTTTGTTTGTTGTGCCGTGCTTCCCCTATCTTCATCCATTTTGACGTAGGTAATTTGAGGAGTCACGGCTGATGTTTCAATATATACGGTGGACTTTAAATCTTCACTTTTTGCTGCTGAGTCAGATTTACTTTGTTATGTAGTCTTCTTTTTTTTTTTCTTGTGCACTAGAATGTTTTTCTTGCTGTAGCTTGCGCTGCTGTTGCCTCAGCTGAGACATTGTCTGGTGTTTTAGTGTTTGTTGTTTTCTTGTTGCTGTTGCCGTGACTGTTTTTTAACTGGCTGCTCTGAAGAGTCCTAAGGCTCTTGCTATTTGTTTGACTTGTCAGCACTCGCTCCTTCAGGTGCTTAATGCTGGTATTGATGGACTTAACTTCTTCCTCCCCTCGGATTCTGCAACCATCAGAGAGGTGAAACTATCGTTTGACAACATGTAGTGGTCTCTCCACCGGCGGAGATGTATGAGCAATCACTATATGATGTTGTCGATTTTTTTTTCTTATGTTGACGTAATGGCCTCTTCGGTAAATCCAACCAAGACTTTAATTGGATTGGGAGTCAGCTTTACCATTTCCTACTCTCGGATCTTGTTCCACAGGCTAAGTAGCCTGGAAGTGATTCTTCATCGGCTTATGTTTTGGTTTCATCCGGTGATCCTGTTATGTTTTTTTTATGCCCCTTGGATTTGGTTTTGGACTCCACTTTTGCTGGGTTAATTGGCTATAGAGCCACCGTATAGCGTTATATCTGAATCTGTATGTAAAAGCATATCATCTGTTTCTCTATATGAAGATCTTTTTATCGTATCTCAAATAGGCCCCATCCAAGAGGAACTAAAAGACTTTCTTTATAAGAGAACACCACCGGCATTTCCTATCGAATATTACACTCAATATATCTGCTACGATAAAGCGCCTTCTCCAAGCATTGACCACGTGGTAAGGTTGTTATTGGTGACACCAGATGATATAACATATACATAAAATAAGACTAATCAACAGTGTTAGATTAATAAGATCAATTGCACCATTCGGGGTTTCAATTCTGATTATCAAAACTACAATCTTATGTTTTAAGGGTAAAAGAAATTAGGATTACCTTTTTTGGAGATTTTAAATGTAGTATGGAAAAGTTTATAAAGAATCTCACAGTGTCCATAAGTAGTGAAAGTTTTTGCACGTTTGTGAATAACATTTCCACTGTCAGCTCTTTGGACAAGGCCAATCTGCTTATTGCCCACTGCTTTCCAGATTGTGTAATGTCTCCATTTACATTTGAACGCGACGAACACTCTACGGAAAGAATCCACTATCGTGGACTCGCATTCGTGTAGTAACAAAAGTACGCAAAGATCTCAAATATACAAATTCTTTGGAGCAGATGGTATACCGCCCTTTCTTCTGAACAGGTGTTCTTTCACCATTTTGTTAGTTTTTTCATCAATTCTACTACTCTCTAGGGCTGTCCGAGTTGACGAAAAAACCGGATTTTTTTTAGTTCCTAAAAGAGACGAACCGGGTTCTTTCTCCTTTTACAGACGCTTGCACATACCACCTTGAGTTCCCGGAATTTATTCAGAAAATTAAAAACACAAGTTTATTCATCTAAATCTATATTGCCCCCTTCAAAGTAATCCTACAACACACTTATGCCAGCGCTTGATCCAATCCTCGAAACATTTTTTATATTCGGTTTTCGGTATGTCCATCAGTGTTTCCTGCGATTTTTCCATTACTTCCTCTCGGCTGCTGAAACGCGTTCCTCGTAATGGTTTTTTAACTCGATTGAACAGAAAGAAGTCGCAGGCAGCCAAATCAGGTGAATTCGGTGGCTGTTGGATGGTATTTATTGCATTTTTCGTCAAAGAATTACGACGACCAATGATGGCACTGTGCGGCGGTGCGTTATCATAGTGCAAAATCCACGAGTTTTCTGCCCACAATTCTGGTCTCTTTCGGCGAATTGCTTCACGTAAACGTCTCATAACGCCCAAACAATACTCTTTGTTTACTCTCTGACCTTCTCGCAAAAATTCATGATGCACTGCACCGTTGTAATCCATGAAAACCGTGAGCATTGCCTTTTTTTTTTGACTGAAAACGACGTGTTTTTTTTTGGTCTCGGCTCACTTGGTGAACGCCATTCACGTGCCTGATGTCTGGATTGCGTGTCGTACTCATAAACCCAAGTTTCGTCTCCAGTAATGATTCTTTTGATGAATGTGGGATCGGATTCAGCCTCGCAAATCATCTCTTTTGCGACGTCAACACGGTCTCTTTTTTGCATGAAATTGAGGTCTTTTGGCACCAACTTTGCTGCTACACGACGGAAACCCAAATCATTAACCAAAATGTCTTGGACGGATCCATAGCCAATATTCAAGTGTTCCACCATCTCTCTGATGGTTAATTTGCGGTTATTGACCAACATTTCTTTTACTTCATCAATGTTTTCGTCGGTTTTCGATGTCGATGTCGATGGTCTGCCACTGCGTTCATCATCTTCGATTAACTCACGTCCACTTTTGAACCGCTCGTGACCGTTTTCTTTAGAGAATCGTTGCCGAAACACTTTTATAAACATTTCCAACGTTCACGCACTATTAAATCCGTTTTTTACGCAAAATTGAATACAAGTTCGTTGTTACAAATTTAAATCCATTTCTAAAACAGACACAGAGATAGACGTACTCTTGGCTACGTAACTTTTGCAAATGTCAAGCTATGACGCTAAGATTTAAAGGGAATGTCAACAACAGATTTACCAACTTAACAAAAACAAACAGAACTCAAATCGGAACAATGGGAGCGCCACACGGTGGTGTGGTGTGGGAACTTTTTAATCAAGGCGGTAATCGTATGTCCCTTCTTTCGAAGACTGTGAAAACGTTGATAACTTCTCAATGACCAGCAGTGTAGTTTTCGAAGCAATAGGCACATTCTTTATTTGATGGCATACCTCAAAAGTGGAACCACCATATACACTAATTTGGCAAAAGAAATATAGTTGCACTTAAAATTTGAAACAGTGTTTGGCACTAAACTCTATTTCGGAACGTTCAATTTAACCTATCTTGGACAATTTAAAGTCTGTTGTGCACAAAATAAATGCTGGTGTGCCCCAGGGCTCCGTTCTGTCGTTGACACTCTTTTTAATTTTCATTAATGATCTCTTTTCTACTATTTCTAATCCAATATACTCGCTTGCCGACGACATAACTATCCGCTTATTACACTCGTTCTCGGACTCAAGTCCCTCATCTTCAGCTGCAGAAAGACAACGGAAGCATGTTTAAAGCTCATTAAATTCCGACATTAACAGCATAACTAATTGGGAAACCAATAACGGTGTAGAATTGAATGCTGTCTGCTGTCGTTAAAGCAAAGTTTAAACTTGCATGTATGTGTGTTAATGGCAACCTACGTTGAAATGTTCGTATATTCCCAAATGCGAAGTATTCATCAAGGAGTATAAGAAATACTTTTCCTCCTCTGATCTGGCCTTAATGTGGAAGGCATTTATTTGCCCAAAATTGGAGTGCATTGCCCACATGTGTTCACATCCTCCTAATAACTTCTCTGTACTTGTTAGATAGAATTCAAAACTGTATGATAAAACTCGTAGGTGATGCCAACATTGCACAATTAACTCAGATCTTCGAACTTAAGGTCTCCTGCCTCAACTTGTTGTATTGCTATTTTCACCACCAGTGTACCATTGAAATTGCCAGTATTATTCCGTCCCTTCAAACCTTCAACCGTAACACCTATGCCTTCCTAGCTCTTTGTTTCCTAGTCAAACATGTTAATGGTAAACTGGGTTCCTTGTTTACAATACCAGCCGTTATTAGGTCTTTTTTCTTGATCCACAGCTCATTCGTGTCTTATTTATCCATTTATTTTTTGTGTGGAACCAACATGATTTGCATTTCTAGCAATCCGCTTTTCTTCCAGAGAATTAATATATTTTTTCTTGCGCCTTCCTTCCTTAGTTATTTACAAAAATCACTCTTCTTTTTTTCAACAGACAAACTCAACTTACCTCACATTGAAAAAGGCTGGGCAACAACTTTTAGAGTTTGATGAAAAATTGAGCTCTATACACTTAAGTGGCTATCAAAAGTCAGAAGTTTTCGTAGAAGAAACCTTAGATAGAGATCACCCGATAACAGTTAACGATTCCGCATCAGACAAAACCCAACATTCTCGGATATACACTCAAACGATAAATTATTCTCAACCTATACACTCAAGATATCTAACTAATAAATCTTTGAGTAAACATTCTGCGACTAATCCGTTATTGGAACCAAATCAAAATCATCTTCATTGTAAAGATTGGTTGCTGTGGCGATTTATAAACGAACAATCACAAGAAATTAAAGAACCAGAAGTAGGCTCTCAAAATGTGGTCCATTCGATTTCGGAAAGAACTGAAAATGTATCCAAACCAAATGAAAGCCGTATAACTGTAGACCCATCCAAAGAAGTGGAAGCAATAAATCTTTTTGAAACTGTTCCACCGGCCGAACCGAAGGACAAATATGATCTAAATCAAAACCAAACTCCAACAAGTAGTAATTTGGACAGATTTATAAGACAACACAAATTTAATGAACAACTAGTTCTAAGCTCAAACACTACCATTGAATCCGAATCAGCAGCGAATGTCAATCAAATCGCTTCGCAACCGCAAAAAATAACGACAAATCAAGTAATCATTCAAAATCAATACATTATCCCTACTACTACCAATCATTTGCAATATTCTGGGCTGCCGATGTTTGACAATGAAGATTATGAAACTCTAAATGGTAAGCAAACTGGAACCTAGTCTCAACAAATAGCTTTTATTTATTATTTGCTTCTGTATTCTAGGATTCTCACAACTACTACCCATGTACATTGAACGAGTGACCAGTGAAAAGGATCGTCTTCTCAAACAGCTCGAAGAGCAGTTAGAGAGGAATACGTTTTCCGATTTAAGTCAGATTGCCAATGACTTGTCAATATTGCTTAAAGAACAAGAATCTGTTAACAATGAAACTCAAGAACGCCTGGTTCATTGCTCTGGAAATATCGAATCATTGGTAGAGTTTCAGGAAACTAAAAAAATTTATTTAGAAAAGTGAATTTACACTTTAACTTACCCGATCTTATGTGTTGAATATAATTTTTTTATTTCTAGTAAATATTCCGAGATAAAGAGACGTATAAAGACCTCCTATGCGGAAAACAATGGCATTGATCGGTTATATCAGGAAATGGAAGAGAATTTGCAGCGTTTTGCATATCAAGCAAGCACTGAATTATGGGAATCCTTTGCTGATGGTGTAATTAAATCAATCACAAACCGAATGTCAGGACTTGTTGAATTTTAAGTTTGTCAACAGGGTTAACTTTTCATTTTTTTTTTTTTTTTTTTATTTATTTATTTATTTATTTTATTAATTTTATGATTCAATTTTGTAAATTTGAGTCTTGGAGACAAAAAAAAGTAAAGAATTTTAAACACACAGAGTCCGCCAGGCCAAGGTGAGGTATTCAAATGTCGTCCGAAAAAGTTAACAATAAATTTCGTCCTTTGTAAAGTGCAAACGTTGTTAAAGAAATTCTCAAATTTGTTTCTTCTTGATTTTCATGGTATTATAAATACATGTCTTATTTCAGTAATAATTCGACTACTTGGAGTATAAATTTCAGTTAACATGTGTGACGTTTCTAGAAACTAGGGACTATATCTAGTCCTGCCATAAGTTCTGTTACAAATATACAACGCTATAAAAAAACAGTGAACATATTGTATTCAAAATTTTTTCATTTATTAGACCACAATATTGATTATTATAAAAAAATTGGATTCACTCGAAATGGCTGCCTTTTGCTTTAACACAAGCTTCCAAATGGTGTGCCCATTGGTCTATAGCGGCACGTACGGTCTCCATGGAGATCGTGCACGCTACTCTAGTTAATGCTTTCCAAATTTCAGTGCGGAATCTTGCAGGCCATGTTCTTCAATTCAGATCTGGGCACCCCGACGGCCAATCTTCTGCTGCTATAAAGCCATTAATATTGACTCAGCCACCCCTGAGTGGTTTTGGTTTTGTGCGCTGGAGCACAATCCTGTTATAAGATCCATTTGTATCCATTTAAAAGGGTATTGGTCAAACACTTCACAACACTCTCTAGCACATCCTCTTGGTAAACCTTTGCACTAGTTTTTAAGCCTTTTTCACAGAAATGGAAGGATGTGACACCATGGTGAGAGACCCCCCATCAAACCATTACGGAAGCGGGATGATGTCCATGTTGAATCCTTGGAACAACTTTTTTCGCTTCCTTAGATGAAGTGGCATAAATTTTGTCATTTTATTTGTTGAAAACTTCTTCCACGGTAAAAAATGACTTCATGGCAGTTGTCCGCGTGCCACTGCAAAAGTCGCTTGCATCTTTCCAGCCTAATTTTTTTTAGTTGAGGACCCGTGGACTTTCATATGCAGATCATCCCGAATCAGCCTAGACATGGATCTGGTTGATACATCCAATTCCTTGTACATGATCTTCTGCTTTCTAAAGGTATTTCTCCGAATTCATTCACGTACTGCCTTTACTACAGCATTCGTACGGACGACGGGCGGGCGACCTCTTTTTGCAATAGCCCGATTAACGAATATTCCTGATATTCCGAGTGGTTGTAGCAACTCAAAAGTTTGGCCACCACTCTTTCCGCACTTATGCAACGCTATTATTGCAACTCGATCCTCTTTAAGGCCCCACTACATGTTCATAGTTTGCAAACTGACTAGTATTCTTCACTGATCACTGCATGTGTTCTGAAAAAAAAGTTAACGGTTCTATTCCCGCAAGCGCTGAAAATTGTGTAATAGAACTTATGGCAGGACTAGGTATATAAGACAAGTAGCACATTCGATAGCATTAGAGCTACCATCACAACTTATAAACAGGCGACAAGCAGAAGTCGAAGAAGAAATATTAAAAACGAAGTTGATTTAAGTATACTACATACTATTTACAAACTTATTGAATACAAATAAATGATTTATTTAAGCAAAGAAAAAAATTGACTAAAACAAATAAACATATCTTTACTTAGTTAAACAAAAAACAAACCCAATTTATACTGCGACATTCGATTAAAGGCAGTCAAGGTAAAGTAAAAACAGAAGAAATTTCAGTATAACAAATAACGTAAAAGTCTAAATAGTGAGTTTGAATCGCCAAACTTGGTTATTAGTTCGAAAATCCGACTTGGCATCGAATTAACCACGTTTTTGAACTCCTGAGCTGAAATTAGAGCCCATTCCGTTGTAACTGCCTTGTGTAAATCCTCCACCGAAGCAAATTTGCAAATTTGCGCCCGCCAGCATAAACACGACGAGACAGATTTCCCCACATGTTTTCGATCGGGTTTAAAGGGCCCGGCCCATAGAATCCGTTGCGTCGGTTACGATGCCGGATAGGTTGACGTTGACATATTTGACGGAATTGACAGTAGCATACGATGGCACAATAACAAACGAAACGAAACAAAATAATTGAAATGTCAATTAATCTCAATGTTTTCTTTTCAAGCTACGACAATTTCTCTTCATTCTCTCAATGTATCCACCAATGAAAGTGCTTACTCTCAATTTGTTAATACGTGAACCGCAAAATGTGAATGTATGGTCCTCAATGTGTGAGTGTATGAACTGCCAACGGATTGAAAAGTAGAAAATAAATCTACTTTATCCGTCTGTTCCATCGTATCCTTTGTTTATGGGCCTGCTTCCATAGCAAAGTGTATATTCTATCCAGCTGTCAGTCGATAACGTCGATGCAACGGACGCAACGGATTCTATAGGCCTTGGCCTTAAGTCCGGTGAACGTGCTGGCCACTCTAAAAGTTGAATTTCTTTTTCTGAACACTACTCACAACTGGACCGCGATACATGAATGGCAGAATTATCTTGATGGAAAATTGTATTTGAATCCCCCTGATGGTCCAAAAAATCTACCAAAACATCTTCCAATAGATTAATAGAATTTTCTGATTTCATTCGGCTGGAAATTTTGCATATTGGAGTCCTGCAATGATAGCTAAAAGCAGCCCAGACCATCAAAGATCCACCTCCAAAGTTTCGCTTAGTGGGGAAGCTCTCAGGACTTTTAAGATCATGCCGATAATAATTCAAATTGTCTGGCCCATAAAAGTTCAACTTTTTTCGTCCGAAAAGATCACGCTTTTCCACTGTTTAGACCATACCATGTGTTCTTTGGCAAAGTGTAGTCGGGCAACTTTATATGCTTCTCTGTAAGAGCTGGTTTTGACTTCATTTTTTTTTTTAAACCAGTCGGTTAGTGCCAGCTAAAATTTGTTGTAGATATCGGCAACTTTAAATCTGAAATAATTTTAGAAGCAGTAGCATTTTTTTTGCAACCCAGCTCGAATAATGGCCGATTTCTGGCTTGGTAAAATTATTGGTTGTTTTTATTTTTCCGGTTTGCGTTGTAATTACTTCCTAATTTAATAACATTCTCGATTGCGGAACCCGGTTGATTTAATTTAATGGAAATTTGGCGATTGGACATATCCTTATACGCATGGATTTTGGCGATTTCCTCATCCGAGAGCGTTTTTCCTTTTCCCATTCTGTCTTACGGCCAACAATCATCGAAATCCAAAAGTTCTAAATGTAAAAAAGAATTTTTCAATTGTAGTCACCAAAAACAAAAACCCTGATTTCGTTTCCAACTCATAGCTTTTCAGCATAAACACGATTGCTTTTAGTTGAATTTCGCACGATCATTAGTGACAAAACAACAGATGTTGAAATTCTCTGAGCGGGAGTAACAGTACTTTCAAAACATACGTTGAAGAAAGAACACAAAGCAAAAACAAAAGAAAAAAATTGCACATAAATGTTCGTTTACACTACGAACACATCTTCTGGACTAAAATGCATCTGCCTTTAATTAAATTTCGCTGAGTGTATAGGGCAATCAGATAAAAACGATAGGAAAAAGATTTAAATAAAACAACAACGGTGTGAGATATAATATTACTTTGAAGCTACGTTCATGCCGCTATGTATGGAATAGCACATCATTTAAATGGCCGCCTCGGCTTCGCTGTCGGTCCGATTTTTGATGATTCCGTCCAATATGTGCGGCGTTATTCCGGTAATAACGTGTCTAATGTTGGCCTCAACCTTGTCCAAAGTGGTTGGCTTGTTAGCGTACACTAAGGACTTGACGTAGTCGAAGAGAAAATAATGAAGTGCTGTCAAATCGCATGATCGCGGCGGCCGATTGATGAACGCTCGCCGTGAGATGACCCAGTCGCCAAATTTCTCCTTCACAACATCGAGCGTTGCGTCCTTTGCATGGCATAAAAGTCGGTTAACATCGCTCTATACCTGATATCATTGACGGTAACGGTGTTCCCTTCCTCATTTCGAAAGAAGTAAGATGATGCCGCCATGTCATAAACTGCACCAAGCAGTCAATCTTTGTGGATGCATTGATGCTTGGCCGAATACTTGTGGACTGTATTCGCTCCAATAAGGCAATTTTACTTGTTTACACAGCCTCTGAGCCCAGAATGGGCCTTGTCCGAAAAGAAGATATTTTGGCCAAAATCCGGATTTCCGGCCAACATTTCCAGCGCCCAATTAACGAACTCAAGGCGCTGTCTATGGTCGTTCGGCTTCAATTCTCGCGTCTGCACAATCTTATACGGATGTAGGCCCAAATCCAATCGCAAAATAAACTGGGTTGAATCTCTAGCGGTGCCCAATTCAGTTTATCGGCGTCGAATCGACATTTCTGGGTCTTCTTCGATACAGGCCGCTACGGCGGTTATCTTTTCTTCATTTCGCACCAAGATCTATCTGGTTGGTGGCTTGAGATCCAAAAAAGTGTACTCAGGCTCAAACTTTTGCACGATGCGACGAATTGCCTGCACACAGAAACTATGATGACGACCGACTTCACGGCGTAATTCACGTTGCGTATTTACAACTAAGCCGGAAAATCGATAATATTTTTTAATAATTTCCGAACGTTCGGCAAGCCTAAAACGATGCATGATGAAATGGCAAACCTGACTGTTTTGACAGCTGAATGTCATTGGTAACTTTGGCAGCTGCTGAAACATAGCAATTGGAAACACTATTATTGCTATCTGGTCACCCTTTATATTAAATAAATTTATAATAAATTAAAACATTACTAAACGAGGAATTTCCGTGCAGCAGCATTCCTTCGGCTTTTGCGCATAAAGAGGAAACGGCAGGCTTTAAGAAAGCCGAAGTAAGCGAAGCAGTACAACTAAAGAACCTGATCGGAAATCTTTAAATAGCTCGCGATTTTATTCAATAAAATGATGAAACGATCAAATGCTTAACCAGTAAAGGGTGAGCCTTTGCAACATCTACCGATCGGTTAAACTCATGACGCATGCTATGAAAATATACGAGAGTTATATAGGGTTTTCCATTAAGGACATTTTTGTTTCTGCCTTCAAAAGCTCGCTGTGTGGCCAGTGGCGTCATCCTGTTGAAACGAGATTTCACCAATGTTGAGTGCATGGGTGGCAGTGGCTCAAGTGGTAGTGGACTGGCTTCCAAATCGAAAGGTTCGGTGTTCGAATCCCAGCCTCGCCCGAAAGACACATTCATTTTTTTCAGTTAACGAAAATCAAGTAGGATGAGTAGTTGACTAGAAATCAACACCAAGCCAACTTTCACTAAGAATTTGGTCTCCCCATTAAATGTTGGATGCCACCCATGGAGCGAAATAACCACTGAGTCCAAAATCTTTCTATCTCTATCCCATTTTCCAAAAAACTTAACATGCTGAGGCGTTATAAGTGCATTCATACCCACTTAAGTGTTAAGTTCTTTAAAAAAAAATGCAATTGCGACCAAAAATAACGTCCATTATTCTTTGTATGGCCGTCAAGTTAGCTAGATCAATATTCGTGAAATATTTACTAACAGCGTCCGCTGTGTGAGATATCTTGTCTTGTTCCTTGTGTCGCGTATAAAAGTTGTCCAAATGCTTTTCTATATGAAGTTTCCTTTATTTTGTTGTGGTCTACATCGTTTGTTGGTGGCATGTCAGATGTAAATTTTTGGTCTGGATCTAATGGTGTTGTGACAGATTGTCTGCCAGATTGAACTTGGTGATGACTTCGTTGAGATAGTCGGCTTGATCAACCCAAAGCGCTTTCCGATTTCGATATCAGATGCTTAATCATCTGGAAATTTCACCAATACCCTTTATTTCTCGTATCATACATTTGATTGAGATCTTTGGATAAAATTAACAAACCACTGTCGTAGACTGTAATATTCTGAAAATTTGCATTCTACACATCCATGTGGTGAAAGTAAAGATCATGGTTACCAGAAGGAACAAACAGCAATCTAATTGTATTAGCTCTAACCACTGGTGCACATGTTTGTCGAAAATCAATTCCTTCTCTTGGTCTTAAATACCTATTTCACGTTCAAAACGCTTCCGAATAGGCAATTTTGCCGTTAAACCAAAAGTGAGCCTTGTCACTAAAGACGATTTTTCGTCCAAAGTAATGGTCGACTTTAAGCTTCTAAAGAGTCCAATCCACGAACTTCCTTCCCGGTTATACGAGTAGTCTCATTGCTTTGGTTCCTGCACCATATTGATCTTATGGGTGTAACCTGAAATTTTTTTGCAAATTGTTTACAAACGCCAAAATGTTGCAATCGACCCCGAATTGACAATTCCGGAGCTTCCGCACTTTTACTCCCAACGGATACAGCTTCTGTACGCACATTACAATGAAGCGTTGTTGGCCCTGCATCATGTTGATGGCACGTGGTACGAAATTTACCCACAAAAAGGCGAATAGCAAGCTCATTTGGTCGATGATAGGAACAAAAAAGGACTTAATCCGCTTTTCGTTTCGCGAATTGAAAACCGATTATCAAAATAAGTTGGAATCATACGTTATGTAGGTTGCTACTTAAGTTTCGAGGTAGTGCAATATCGATGTATTATTGATACGTCAAATCTGACATCAGAATCGTAAAGTTTGATGTTTTTTGGGACACATGCTCAGAACATTTTGTCATACGGGTGCTATTTGCGTTTGTTAGAGCCAAAAAATCTAATGAAGTAGTGAACATTGTCGTGCGATGATTTTTAATGATTTCGACGTGAATTAGGGAATTTCGTGAAAGTCGTCCAAAATCGGTTGTGCCAGAAAACGTCGATGCTGTACGGGAACTGATATTCCAAGATGGTCACGAGACATATCGTGAAATTGAGTTATGCTTGGGCATTAGTTGCACTCGCATACATTGAATATAGCATCGAGATTTGGCCGTCAAAAAGATTTCTTCCCGTTGACCACATAATTTGAAAACTGCTCAAAAAAAGACTTGACGATTTTGGAAATGGTGATTCAAATGATGTCTATAAGATCGTGACAGGCGGCACGGACATGTCGCCACCGTGCCATTAGAGCAATGTAGAATGGTCAATTCGAAATGGTACACCACCATTTGTTTGCCAGAAGTCTTTGGAGAAGTAAAAAAAGCAACTGCTAAACACGATGCGAGCTCTTACAGGTCGGCTCAAACAATTGATTTAATTTGATCAGTCAAAATATCATCCGCCGTATAGCCGTGATTTGGCACCCAATAGTCTTTTTATTCCCGTACCTCAAAATATTGGGTTATACCACATGAAATTGCTCAGTCGGAAATAAGAAGTTTTCGAGTTCGAGTTTTCTTCTTTTTTTATAAAATAAAGTGGTACGTGTGAGAATTTTGGGGTTCGTTACAAGTACCGTTATTATTTTTTTTCTAGGAATTATTTGCCATGCTGTCGGCAGTTCAAATTCGAAACCTCTTCCTTTACGAATTTGAAATGGAACACAATGCGTCATTGGCAATAAAAAAACATTAATGACGCATTTGAGGATATAGCGGTAAACGAACGCACTATACGACGTTGGTTTGGAAAGTTCCGTTCGGGAGTTCAGCCTCGTAAATGAACCACGTGGGAAGCCGGAAACATTAGTTGACGACGATGTTTTAAGAGCAACGGTGGATGCGGACCCAACGAAATCGATGCGGGAGATTGAACAAAGCATGGGAGTACCCCCAATGACAGTAAGTCGACACCTTTCTCTCATAGGAAAGGTAAAGAAACTCGATAAGTGGGTACCCCATGAACTGAACGAATCCCAAAAACTACCGCGCCTGGAAATCTGCGCATCGCTTACATTAAGAAACCAAACTGAACAGTATTTGTACCGAATACTCACCTGTGATGAAAAGTGGATACTGGATCATAAAAGATCTGGACAGTGGTTCGATGCAGATGAAAAACCGAAACACACCCCCAAGCCCGATCTTCACCCAAAAAAGGTTATGGTGACAATTTATAGAGAAACTATAAACGCTATCAAATATTGTGAGGAAATCAACATATTGCATGCCAAATTAGCTGCAAAGCAACCTGCGTTGGTCGATAGGCACGGTTCGATCCCTTTGCATGACAATGCTAGACCCTATACCTCACAAGTAACGGTGCAAAAACTGTTGCAGTGGGATTTCAAATTCTTCCGCATCCACCATACTCTCCTGATATTTTCCCAACGGATTACCATCTTTTCCGCAATCTGGACTCATTTTGCCGGCAGAAGGTCTTCCGGAACCGAGCAGAGGTCATAACAGCCTTTGAAGATTTCATTGCCTCAAAAAGTCAGCACTTCTACGAAAAAGGTCAAATATTACCTTATATCACGTTGGAAGAATGTCATAGATGCCAACGGACCCTATTTTGATTGAATACAAATTTATGGAAAGATAATATTGGCTTTTAAAGTTTTACTGTAAAATCCGACATTTCATGTGGTACATCAAAATACATACACTCAGGCGCTGCCGGTGCTACATTACATTGTCATACAGCACGTTGTAAGCAACGGTTAGATCAGGGGCAGGAGGATTGGGATCCCCGCACTGTGGATGTTCTTGACGCTGCACCCGCGTGGTTTTTTTTTTTATTCCACGGCAAACACTTTTAAGAAGTTTTCGGATAAAAATAAAATGATGCTAAAAGTTGTTTTCAGAAACAGTTAAAAGAAATTGAAAACCGACTTGAACCAAAGTGTGTAGATACCTATTTTGATTGTCATAATTCAAGTTACTCTGCCGGTTCTCCAGAAGACGGTATTCCGTCTTAAATCAATTTGCATGAAACCTATCGCTCCACCTTTTCCAAATTTATGCCTCTAACACCACCCAAATACTCAACAGACACAAATTTAGCCTATTTTCAATGTAAACCTGGTCCATCGCAGTCAAATTAACGAAACGCATTGCCTGTAAACATATTGAAAAATTAAAATAAATACGAGGGTGGTTCAAATACAAGTTTCTTTGCGAATCATGTTATTTTGACACTGACAGCTCTTTCCCGCTCGAAGTCTTGTCTTTTTATGGGGTGCCTCTAAGGTCAATGCTATGCGGACAACCCAAGCTCTTCGTCCAAACCAGAAACAGTCAACAAGGTCTTGGAAAATTAAGTTGACAGGATACGCTACGGCGAGGGCAGCTACTTGATGACCAATGGGATTGTTAGCTCTTTCTAATAAAGCCATAACATATCAAAAATAATAATTTGTTTTTCATTTTATTTTATTTTTAAAAAGAAACTTGTATTTTGACCCACCGTTGCATACCTCAAACAAATTACTTGTCTTTCTCTTTTTGAAATAACCAATTTCTATTTTTTTTTTTTTGCAATTTTAGGATAAAGCAATTCATAGAGTTCTTCAAAAAAATTTTGAGACATGCGGAAATATAAAAAAAAAACGTCTTCGTGTGATTCAAGCTCAAGACAAATTCGGCAATATTCCCCAAATTCAGTTCCTCTTCCGAGCTGCTTTACATTTCGACAGGTAAGTATGTAATGCAAAGCTACTGAAACAAAGTGTTGTGCAGTGATGTTTTACCTCTTCTAATGCAGCGGTTATAAAAACTATAAAATTATTTCACCACTGCGTTAAACGGTAAAAACAGAAAGCAAGAAAGAACATTACTAATGAAAATTCGATTTAAATGTTGTCACTTGTTATTTCGCTTTATCTTTTAATGCACCTACTAAAGCTTTTTCCGATACAGATTATGACTTACCCAGTCCATCCCCATCCGCAGTCTTTTCTTCAACCATTCTCAATTCCTCCAAAAGGTGGAATCCTTAAAGACCGTAATATACGTAAATTTGTTGGTCCAGATGGTATATCTGCGTAAGCTTTTTCATCACACCTACTCTTTACGGCTATGTCCGAGCAGATAGAAAACAGCATTTTTCCAACCCGTCCCTAAAAAGTCAAATCTTCTTCCCTCGCTTCCTACAGACCCATTGCACCTACGCCCCTTCTTTCCAAGGTCATGAAAACGGTGATAAACCGTCAGCTCTTAAAATATCTCGAAACGCGAAAACTTTTCGTATCACGGTTTTCGTACAACAGGTCCACTGGTGATTTGCTGGCATGTCTCACAGAAAAGTGGAACCATAGCGTACATCAATCTGGCGAAAGCAAGATAGTTGAACCTGATATGTCTAAGGCATTTGACATACTTCGGCACCATGCTCTTTTGTCGAAAAGGCGTACATTTGGGATTTTCTTCAATGGATTACAAATTACATTTCGGAACCTTCAATTCAAATTGTGTTGGATGGTTTCAAGTCTGATATTCACAATATAAATGCTGGTGTGCCTCAGGGCTTCGTTCTGTCTCCGACATTCTTCTTAATTTTTATCAATGATCTCTTGTCTGCCACTTCTCATCTAATATACTCCTTTGCTGACGACAGTACTCTCTGCTTTTCATATTCTTTTCCGGACTCACGTCCCTATTCTTTGGCTGTAGAACGGGAACGATAGCATATGTTAAGCTCATTAAATTCCGATATCAACAGCACAACCAAATGGGAAACTTTGAATGCCACTTACATCGTCGAAACCGAAAAACTTCCCATTCTCGGTATGTGTCAATAACAACTAACGTTGGAATGACCACATATTCGATGTAGCCAAAAATACTGCGAAATGTCTAGGTTTTCTCAAACGATGTAAGAAATACTTTTCTCCTTCTGCCCTGCCGAGCTCTCTATTTCCTGGTCGTTATAACTTACAAACATTCTTTTTCTTTTCTTCGTCCCTAAATTTCCTTCGCTCGCGCTGTGTACAAATCTGGCATGTTATGAGTACACTGCACCAAACGTTTTGTTAGCAATGAGTGGAATACGCACTCAGTAATCAAGTATGAGGTGGTTCATTCATTTTAATTTCCAAGAAGTGAGTGCAGTGAATAAGGTGCCCGAACAAATACTCAATGTATTGGAACTGGTTTCAAGATTTTCACTTCAGATGCTTATTATATATTACAGATCCACTTAATGTAATGCTCCGTTCTAAGCGATTTCAACAGCTCGACGCCCTGGTCGTACTTCGTTGAAGAATTCTCCTAATTTTTCATTCCCGAACTAGCTTGAAAATCGTAAGGGGTTCACAGCAAAGTTTTAAGCGCAGCTTAGCATCCGCGAAAGATGCGGACATTTCTGCCACTCCACTGATTGTACACAATAGTTATCGAGATTTTGAATACCTCCATTTGGAAGACAGATGTACGTTTTCGCAGCTGGTCCAAATAAATCCAACGCTTTCGTCCTGCCCCACATATAAGATCAATTTTAGAGCATTCGGTGAGGACTAGACTACGACTCTTAGCCATAGGCAGTTGATATCATATTTTCGCAGTAACAGGCGTTCTGGTGTCTTTGCCTCAGATGACATGACCACGCGTTTGAATGACAGTTGCTCCAAATTTGATGCAACAGTTGTTTGACTTAGCCTTAGCCCTTGCTTAACAATGTCGAGCAAAACCACACTCCTTTGTCGCTACTTATTGTTACACATTCGAGTTCAGGTTGCCCTGAGATAGCAGCACACGAATCGAATCAAATTCCGAAGAAACCACTCCGAGAGTGTGCACACAAATTTCACCCACAATGCCACGTTAGTTGTCCTACTTTCACCAAGTCCCTACTTACCGTAGCTGCAGCTAGGTCTTCCAACAACACCCACTGAAACACAACATGCATGCAACAAAATCAGAAAACAACGATTTACCTATTTTTAAGTGTTTCTTTCCATTTTTTTCTTTATTCTCCTCTCAGTTACATTTGTGGTTTGCTTTTTTTTTCGTAGAAAAAAAACGAAAATTAATTCTTTTTTGTAAAAATTATTTAGAAGAAGAATCCAAGGATCTTTCCTCCCAAGTGTTTCCGCCTGGCCTCTTCGTGATCCATGATACCACCAGATGTGGTAAGCACAACATATCCAAACTGACGTGAGGGCAACAAATTGTTAGTCCACTTCTCAATGTCATTAATTGGTACATCAAAGCGGGGGGAGATGACGCCGCATTTGTTCAGTCTACCGGTTAGATTGACGACAATTTTTCCAGATCTGTGATCATCGACGATTTCGAATTCGCCAATGTATCCATGTTTCATCATTACAGTCAAGAATTTGACAATAACTTTGGAGCAGGGACGGAGAAGAACCTGGCGTTTACCGCGCTTCTCAGCGTTGTTGATACATTTGAGGGCATCGGCCAATACGTTCATACGCACCATGGCTAAAATAAAAACAAAAAAAAAAGATCAGAAATAATGGTAAAGATTAGTTTTTGGCGGAATATTTTAAGATAGAGATGCAGCTTGCACGGTTGGTTGACAGCGGTGGTATGACTATAAACAAAGTGAACTGCACCCAATCGACATTGGAAGTGGGCATCAATTAAAAGTATTTCGCTCAAAGATACACCTTTCGCAATCACAAGTTCTATTAAAATATGACTCAAAAACTTCACAGAAATTCAAGAAAACACTATCCCAACCGTCGACTGTCAAACTCAAAGCCACTTCATACAAAATTCACTCAATTTCGTCGTTTATGAAGGAAATATTCACAAAATCGTTACATATACCATTGCACGAGATGTTTATTTAGAAGTCTTGAGTAAATTTTGATGAATTTTCATAGAATTTCGCATAGATTACCTAGGATTTATTTTGTGAAAATTTTTGACAAATAGTCACCGACAAGAACGTATCGAAAAGAGGAAGTTCATTTTTATCAAGTTGGCAGTTCTTATTTTTTTTCAGTTTGACATTTGTGAAACGACATACCGCCATCTATGGACCAGCACATGCAACCCGAAGTAAACGGAAGTGGAATTCAGAGTTTAAGGGAACATGTTCATTTGGAAAGAACGATATACATATCGTATCGATTTTATTAACAAAACCATCGCACGATAGCGGATAAAGGCGACGTTGACATAAAATCTACAATATCTTTGTGACATAAGTATTTTATGGTGGGACCGTTTTACGTGATTAGGGTTGAGCACCATCAATCAGACGGTACACAGTGCCGTAACTATGCCTACACTTCAATTATTCTTACTTTATCTCCTCTCAGCAACGACAGGATACTGGTCTCATCCAACTGGGCTCGACTTTCCAAACGTAATAAAACAATGCTATTGGGTGACTAGATAAAAACGATGTGAAAAAAAAATTTAAATAAAACAACAACGGTGTGAGGTATAAAATTGATTCTGGCTTTATTTTGAAGCTACTCTCATGCCATTATGTGTGGAATAGCACATCATTCAAATGGCCGCCTCGGCTCCAAGCGGTCGGTCCAATTTTTGATGACTGCGTCCAATATGTGCGGCCTTATTCCGGCAATAGCGTGTCGAATGTTGGGCTCGAGCTCTTCTAAAGTGGTTGACTTGTTAGCGTAAACTAAAGACTTGACGTAGCCTCAGAGAAAATATGTAATCGAGTTGTGTCAAATCGCATGATCGCGGAGGACAATTGATGAACGCTCGCTGTTAAAAAGGCTACAATTTTGTTAAAAGGACTAAAATATTTTAACTTGTCACAGCAATGTAACGGCTAAAGTATTTAAAAAACAAAGTCGTAAAATATAGTGAATACTTTATTTTAAATTAAATTGAAATTGATTTTTAAATTTGGCTACAAATTTAGCCCTTGTGTTTCTTGTTTGTCCTCTGCTGCCGAATATTGAAAACAAAATTCTTTGTTTTCTCGTTTGCGATAATTTCATAGAACACGATCATTGATTGGTCAACTAATCAATTGTTAGTTTTTATTTAAATAATTTCTCACTCTGGTGGTTGGCAGCAAAAGTAAACTTGCATTAACGGTGACATTACATGAAAACACTCGCCGTGAGATGACCCAGTCGTCAAATTTCCCCTTCACAACTTCGAGCGTTACGGCGCTTGGGCCGCATCCGAGAAGGTGATTTTTTGGCCAAAATCCGGATCTCGGGCCAACATTTCCAGCGCCCAATTAGCGAACTCACAGCGTTGTATATGGTCGTCCGGCTTCAGTTCTTGCGTCAGCAAAATCTTATATAAATGTGAACCCGAATCTAACCGCAATATAAGCCGGGTTGACTCTTTGGCGATGGCAAATTCAGCTGATCGGCGCCAAACAGACATTTCTGGGCCTTCTTCGATACTGGCCGCTACATCGGCTATGTTTTCTTCATTCCGCACCAATCTCCGGCTGGTTGGTGGCTTAAAATCCAAAAGAGTGTACTCACACTCAAAGTTTTTCACGGTGCGACGAATTGCCTGCACACTGAAGCCATGATGACGACCGACCTCACGATGAAATTCCCGTTGCGTATTTACAACTGAGCCGGAATTTCGATAGTATTTGTTTTCATAATTTCCGCACGTTCGGCAAGCGTAAAACGAGTCATGATGTTAGTCATAAATTTAATTCTAGAATGCAAATTGAACAATAAGAAAGAAATGAACAAATAACAGAGAGTGGCAATTGTAGGCGTACGATTTCTTTCTTGCGAAAACAGCTCCCATTTCGTGAATCGTACAAAATATATTATTACGGAACGGAACAAAATAAGAACGGAGTTGCCATCATCTTGACAGATAAACTCCTCCAAGGGCTGCTTTCTCAAAACCATCTTCCGTTTAAAGAAAAATGGTCTTTGGTACAACATACACTGGATCTTTATTGACCTCGCGCGCTGACTATCGTTTGACTCCATCCATGCAATGACACCAGAAATCCGGCTTTTGTAATAGGGTCTTCATTGGTTCAAAACCGATCTAGGATGCGGCACTGGTCTATTTATCTAGGACGATTTCACTCCGGATTAAGAAAACTTGCGTCTGTCATCCAAGCGGAGATATATGCAATCCTGATGGCAACGAACAATATATAGTGCGAGGAATCGGAAATACAAGCATTTGTATCTGTATCGAAAGTAAAGTTACGCTTAAGGCTTTGCTGAACCCTCTTACGATTTTCAAATTAGTTCGAGAATGCAAGACTTCACTAAATGTTGTTGGAAGGCTAGGTCATAATGGGATCACTGAAAATGAAGTTCTGTGTTCGGCCAAACATCAATGCATCAACAAAGATTGACTGTTCGGTGCGGTTTATGGCATGGCAGATGCATGGAGAAATTTGGCGACTAGGCCATCTCTCGGCGAGAGTTCATCAATTGGCCGCCGCGATCACGCGATTTGACAGCACTTGATTATTTTCTCTGGGGCTACGTCAAGTCTGTAGTCTACCCTAACAAGCCAACCACTTAGGATGAGCTGGAGGCCAACATTCGATACGCTTTTGCCTGAATAACGCTGCACATATTGGACCAAGTCATCAAGAATTGGACCGACCGCTTGAAGTACGCCATTTGAATGATGCGCTATTCCAAACCTAATGGCATGAACGTAGCTTCATAATAAAGCCAGAATCAATTTTATATCTCATACCGTTCCTGTTTTATTTAAATTTTCTTTCCTATCTTTCTTATCTGGTCACCCTTTATTATGTCCGAGGTAATTAAAAAGAACAGAAATTAGAGAACTACCAGCAGCCAATTGAATCTGAATGATCCTAGCTAATGGGTGAAGAGATCTGAACTAATTCAGTTAGTTTACTTGTAAGAGCCTGAAACACATGTGGAGCAAAATGCGTGCAGCAAAATTAGAAAACAAATCTTTAACATATATGTAAGCGAATACATATGCTTACTGCAGGCGCACGAAGCAATGGAAGTCGTCGCTAATTCTAATTTTAATGCCAACCTTCAGTAGTAGAACAGCGAAATAGTACAATTTAGTACAATTTTTGTGATTTGACGTTTCAAAGTTGTCACTATGAACAGTGTATATGTAATTTAAATAAAATCTAATTCAAGAGAAATCAAAGAGAAGTTGATCGAATTTGTCAGCAAAAATGAATTTTTTTATGCAAAAAACACAGAAATTATAAAAATGTGTTTTTAAGAGACAAAGCGTTTGAAGAGCTATCAACGCAAATAAATATGCCGGGCAAATATGTACAGAATTTGCAATTAAATTGTTTTGAACGAGCGTTCTTATTCATTTTGTTTTTCAGCAAAAAGATTGAAGGATGGGTGGAGAATGTTGCGGGACAGATTCTACAAGGAGATGAAGAATGAGAATCTGTCTTCTGGTTGCGGGGCTGGCAGTCCGAAGAATAAGTGGAAGTGAATGGAAAATATGATTTTCCTTAAAGATGTGGTCATCGCGAACCCAGAGTAAGTGTAAAACAATTGTATATATGGTACATTATATTGTAACATTTCCTTTCGTTTGCAGTACATCTGGAAACTTTTGTAGCTTAATGTTGGACAACCCCCACACTTCTTCAGATAGCTGCCAGCCCCCATCGCCATGCACTCCAACATCTGCACAAGCTGGTATTTTAGTTGCAGATGATTTGTCCACCCCGGCTAAAAAAAAGGAGTAATTGGACGAAAGGTTTGGAGATGTTCAAACCCAGATATCCAATGTTGTGACACTGGCCAAGGAAGCGTTTGCGGTACTAACAGTAGCAATATTTCTTCGACAGCCTCGCTAAACAAGTAGATGATGCGAAGTTGTCGGCAATAGAGTTTTCGCATCTACAAATAGAAAAATTTTCTGTTTTAAATAAAATGTTGTTCGAAAGAGAACAAAAGCACAACTAAAATTTGAATGTGTTTTTTATTTCCATTTTTGTTTTAATTTAGGTTGTACAAAGCACAAATAGTCTTTCAAAGAATCTCGAATAGAAAATGCGTTCCTAGTTGCGTTGTATCTGGTAAATAGTCTGATTTGTCTCAATGAATTTACTTCTTGACTCCAACTATCTCTGATAAGTTCATCTGTTTGAAAAATTGGTCGACATAATATTGAGGGCAATAATTATTAAAGTCGTGAAATTTAATGAAATTATGCAATGTGAAATTTAATGAAATTATGCAAAACTACACAAGGGAATACATTTAACTGATTTGATAGAACTCTCCACCTGGCAATTAAAGTAAATACCAAACGTATTTTTGTTGAAATTTTCCTTATCAGGTGACAACAGTCTTCCAGGGTATGGCCGCATAATGTTGTGTTTAAGAGGAAAGGCAGCATCTGCGACGAAATAGAATGTTCGGAAGATTTTCGGGTTTGGGAATATTAATGGTATTTTGTAAGATTTGTCTCCCAAAACCACTCGCTTTCAAAACCCCTCCATCATTCTGGCCTCCATAAGCTCCAATGTCAACATCTGTAAATGAATAATTGCTATCACACGCAGCAAGAACTACAATACTGAAATATTGTTTGTAGTTGAAATATAGTGATCCTGTATTGGGAAGACACTTTATTTCAATGTGCTTTCCGCCGATGGCACCTACAACATGGGGCAGTCCAGTTTTCGCATGAAAATCGTCGGCGATTCTTTTCCATTCCAATTCGTTTGGCTGAGCCAGATAAATGCCGTACAGCTCAGTCCAAATGGCGTCACAAGTTTCTTTAATTATTTTACGAACAGTCGATACTCCTATTCGGAATGACCAGGCCAACATTTGAGGACAAACACCGTGTACCAAGTATCTGTAATACGACCCTGATCAAAAATTTTCCGGAATTTATTCAGAGTTTACTCATCTAAATCTATATTGTTCCTTTCAAAGTAATCCCCATCGACTGCAACACATTTATGCCAGCGCTTGATCCAATCCTTGAAACATTTTTTATATTCGGTTTTCGGTATGTCCATTAGTGCTTCCTGCGATATTTCCATTACTTCCTCTCGGCTGCTTAAACGCATTCCCCGTAGTGGTTTTTTAACTGGATTGAAAAGAAAGAAGTCACAGGAAGCCAAATCAGGTGAATTCGGTGGCTGTTGGATGGTATTTGTTGCATTTTTCGTCAAAAAATTACGAATAATGATGACACTGTGCGACGGTGCGTTATCATGGTACAAAATCCACGAGTTTTCTGCCCACAACTCTGATCACTTTCGGCGAATTGCTTCACGCAAACGTCTCATAACGGCCAAATAATACTCTTTGTTTACTCTCTGGCCTTCTGGCAAAAATTCATGATGCACTACACCGTTGTAATCCATGAACACCGTGAGCATTGACTTCTTTTTTGACTGAAAACGACGTGGTTTTTTTGGTCTCGGCTCATTTGGTGAACGCCATTCACTTGCCTGATGTCTGGATCGCGTGTCGTACTCATAAACCCACGTCTCGTCTCCAGTAATGTGGGATCGGATTCAGCCTCGCAAATCATCTCTTTTGCGACGTCAACACGGTCTCTTTTTTGCATGAAATTGAGGTCTTTTGGCATCAACTTTGTTGCTACACGACGGAAACCCAAATCATTAACCAAAATTGTTTGGACGGATCCATAGGCAATGTTCAAGTCCTCCGCTATCTCTCTGATGGTTAATTTGCGGTTATTGACCGACATTTCTTTTACTTCATCAATGTTTTCGTCGGTTTTCGGTGTCGATGGTCTGCCAGTGCGTTCATCATCTTCGATTGACTCACGACCACTTTTGAACCGCTCGTGCCACTGGTAAACGACCGTTTTCTTTAGAGAATCGTTGCCGAAACACTTTTCCAACATTTTCAACGTTCGCGCACCATTAAATCCGTTTTTTACGCAAAATTTAATACAAGTTCGTTGTTGTAAATTGAAATCCATTGTAAATGAAATGAAATCAATTGTAAAAAATCGGCAACACACACAGAGATAGATGTACTCTTGGCTACGTAACTTTTGCAAATGTCAAGCTATGACGTTAAAATTTAGAGGGAATGTCAACAACAGATTTACCAACTTAACAAAAAAAAAACAGAGCTCAAATCGGAATAATGGGAGCGCGAGACGGTGGTGTCCCCCGGGAACTTTTTGATTAAGGTAGTATATTTCTTTGGCCAAAACAGCAGCTTTCATTACATGCACAGAGACTTACACCAATGTGATAGTTAGCCGACATTCTGGGCTATTGGGTTCCCTAACAAAAACTTTTTTCTTGATTTTATTTTCAATAAGAGTCTTCAAAAGCATGAATTCACTTATCCCCATTCTTGTACCTTTTCTAAATTTGTAAGTATCATTGCTTTTGATATACAGGAACAATTTATTAAAAAAATCCGTGGAGTTGTCGTTCGTTTTCCATGTAAATAAACTGCGTCCATATTCTTTTCTTCTTTATCGAACAGTAAAAACTGCACATAACATCCAGAAAATGGACATAACATTGAGAAATACATAATAAAATTGTTATTTTTCTTAATATTTCACGTCATTGTGAAATAACTTGTTTTTGAAATTTAAAATGTGACAATGACAGCACACAATGCCATGAAATGTCAACTTTTCACTGCACGTCTGTTCCACGTGCATTGCTGCATGCATTAATTGCAGAATCCTTTGTTGCACATGTGTTTCAGGCATTAGACATCAAAGCGAGACTTATGAAATCATGACAAAGTTGAAACACCCTTTGTTATTAGTTCTCCTAAAACTATACCCTTTTCTTCCCCTTTTTGCACCCACAATCGACAAAAAAGCTCAATGCTTCATCTCACACATCTCACACATCTCCACTTGTATCATTAACTCGCTGAAATCGAACTACTCAACGTTTTTTACTTCTACACCGTTGTGTTTTCTTGTCAGCTACCGTCAGATTTAACCGAAAGCAAACTTCATGTGTATCGACAGCTAGAGTTTGGTCGAGTATCTACCTACAGATACACTATCTCATTGCAGGCTACACGTAGGAAGCAAAGTCAGGCAAATATTAGAAAAAAAAAGCTCTCCACTCTGTTACCCTAAAGGTGCATATTCATTTCAGTTAGTTAAACGCGCTCATTGTATACACACCGTTCACCGTTCACCGGATACTTGTTGCGTTTCCGTCGCGATCTTTACAAATTCTCTGGAGTGCATTGAAACGAATATAAATACGAGTACGAGAACGTTGATAGAACTGACTAAATAAATAAGCAATAAATTTAAGTGTAAATTTAAAATTTAAACAATGACGGAAACAGTGATAAATGTCAACAACAACCAATCTAATCCAGCCCCAGCATCGGGGGGAGGACTCAGTTGGATAAAGATCAACGTCGGATACTTTCAGACATTGCCAGGGATCATCAAAATTGTCCAATTTGTAAGTAATTCACATTCCAATACGCCACCACAAGAACACCTATTTAATTGCTGGGAAATAATTCTATTTTGATAAGCATTGTAAAAAGAATTACTACGCCTAGATACGGGTATCTCTCGGATAAAATTTTTACTGCCCAAATGTTGGATTGTTACCTGGCGATAGAGTAATGGTTTATTTTTTTTTTCCCCAATTTTATTGACTTTTCGAAATCAGGTGCTATACAGGTGTGATAAATGGACCCTATCGCTTAAAGATAGTGACAATTTTTGAATAAAAAAGATATACTAACGGCTGGTCATATGTCTAACAGTGGTCACAATCTAAGTGGCCTTGATTAAATCTTTCTGTTGAATCAAAGTATATAAGCATCTACGCGTACATATAGACAATCGGTTACTAACTGGGGCTTGGGTATTTTCACACTATAGAAAGGACAAATGTTTTACGAAAAAGATATTCACATGCTACAAGGACACAAGGGTGTTTAATAATTCATGATAATGTGACATGGGTCACATGTATTGCAGGTTATTGTAATGGGGCAATTGGAATCAATTTAGCTGTTTATCGGTTGGATGGGATAATGAGAGTCTTGTTTGCAGCTGAACTATCGATTCGTTGTCCTAGAATATGATAAAAGTTTTGATTTTAAGCTCACCACGCGACGATTTGAACTATTCCGCTCGATTCAATTTAATATTTTATTAAAAAACAAAACCTTCAAGTAGTAAATCAGAGTATAGGAAAATTCTTCACCTACTTGCTCAATTGTCTTCTTCGCTAATATCTATAAGAAAAATCGAGTTCTGGTCACTGGTTTTTTGATATCATATGTATTTGGGTACAGCAACAATTTTCGGAGTCTTATACCTTCCAGATCTAGTCGTCTACCCCAGCAAAATGATTGTCCTTTCACCCATCATTTGTTCTTATCAATGCAACTGTATTGTCCTAGTTCGAGCAGCTTGATGTGAGCATACTCCAGACGCTTAGATAGTAAGTGCTTCCTGGCGATATCGTCAATATATTGTAATTTGCAAGAGGAGGTGAAGGAGGAGGGAACGCCAGAAGATTGTTCTCATAACTCATATATAGCGCTTTGTACCAAAGACCACTTTGTTTTAAACGATGGCCTTGAGACTGTAGACCGGTTGAATATCAAAGAAGGGAGAGCTATTTCCACAGAAAATAAAGTGCAAACAAGTATGCTAAGAAAATCTTTAATATAACCGAGACAAACCGTACTTTGTTGTCCAGTGAGATAGTAGAATATCTATGTCTAAAATTGTTTCATCAAACAACCCACGTATAGTATATACCATAAAGTTACAAAGGAGCTGCCTCCTTTTAGCGAAAAAGCCTGCCAGCTTACGTAGTAATGAAACAGACAAATGCTTACTAATATTTATCTATAGTCAGATGTAAATCTGGGCCCCAGTCGAGAAGTCTCTACAGTTAGCACTGTTTTTGGCCAAATGCCTCAGGCTAGTCAGTTTAAGATGGTTGAAGTCCTTGATCTTTTTTGAGCGCCACCTATGGCGAGGTATTTTATCGCGTTATTCGTCCGCCCGCGTTTAAGAGTTGTTTAGACTTACTATTTTTATATAACTTAACTCATGCGTTTTTTTTTCAAAATTTGAACGTTTATTTAAGAAAAACATGTACAATAGTATTATTCAAAGTATTGCCCATCTGAAGCTATGACTTTTTCCCATCTTTCTGGCAATTTGTGGATCCCATCCCAAAAGAACTGCGCCGGCTTGGCAGCCAAGAATGAATCAAGCCAATTTTTGATATTCTGCTCTGTTGTGAACCGTATTTCAGAGAGGGCGTTTTGCATCGACCGGAACAAATGGTAGTCAGAAGGGGCAAGGACTGGGCTATAAGGCGGGTGGGGTAAAACTTCCCATCCACTGTTTTCCAAATAGTTCTTAACCGGAATAGCAACGTGGGGCCGAGCGTTGTCATGATGGAAAATTATTGCCTCGTGTCTGGTCGCATATTCTGGGAGTTTTTCGGCCACTGCTCTTTTCAAACGGATTAATTGCGTTCGGTAGCGTTGTCCATTGATGGTTTCACCCGGTTTTAGCAGCTCATAATACAGCACACCCATCTGATCCCACCAAATACAGAGCATTACCTTCGCGCTATGGATATTCGGCTTTGCCGTTGATTTGGCTGGTTGGCCGGGTTACACATATGCTTTTTGCGCTTGGGGTTGTCGTAATGGATCCATTTTTCATCACCAGTAACAATCCGATGCAAAAATGACTTCCATTTGTGGCGTTCCAGCAGCATTTCGGACATGCAAAACCGCCTTTCGACGTCTCTCGGCTTGAGTTCATGTGGAACCCAATTTCCTTGCTTTTGAATATATCCAGCTGCTTTTAAATTTTTGCTTTTGAAATGGCTGCTTGAGTGACACCCAAAGATTCTACGAGCTCCTCTTGTGTTTGGCAACAATCTTCATAGAGTAATGCTTCCAGTTCTTCATCTTCAAACTTTTTTATCTGCCCAGGACGTTCATCGTCTTCCAAGCCAAAATCACCACTTTTAAATCGTGCAAACCACTTTTGGCAGGTTCGCTCAGCTAGCGCATGTTCACCATAAACTTCCACCAAAATACGATGACTTTCGGCAGCAGTTTTCTTCATATTAAAGTAATGAAGAAGAACTCCCCGCAAAAACACTTTTTCAGGCACAAAGTTCGACATATTTGAGTGAAAAAAAATTATTGTTGTTTACGCTTCAAATGAATGACATATACTGAAATAACTACAATGACAGTAGCTTTCCAACGCATGTTCCAATGGAATAATAACAATAGAATAATACAAGTTACGCCATCTCTTAGCAAACAGCACGTTATAGTTATAGTTATATACCCAATAGTTTAAGATATCCAACCCATAAATTCGAACCCTTCTGATCAAGTCAATGTCACTTGTAAGACCATCTTTGTCGAGAGCATATACGTACACTTCTACTTTTACTAACTTTTACTTTTACCGACCTTTGCCGCTTTTATATCATATCATATCAATATATCCAGTGTATGGAAGCAGTTTCACAGGTTTCTGGAATATTATGCCTCTGGCAATGCTGGCTTACGAGTTTCGCACAATTTTCTCAAATTTGATTGTAAAGAAATCATATATCAAAAACAATGATCATATCTTGGTAAGATAGTTTCCGAACTTTTCGAAACAGCGGTCTCCATCTGAAATATTTACATAGAGACGTGTTCAAAAAGTAAAGGGCATTGTAATTTTTTGGAAACAATTTTATTTATTCATCCACATACAAGAATGTTATCACCTTCAAAACAGTCCGCATTAGATATTTTACACTTTATGCCAGTCCCCGAAACACTTCTGGAACTCGATCTTTGGGATAGCATTTAGTTCTGTCAGCAATGCGCTTTTAATCTCATCTATGCTTGAAAAACGACGGCCCTTTAAGGTACTTTTTATTTTTGGGAAGAGGGAGAAGTCACACGGGGCCATATTAGGTGACTATTGAGGCTGGAGCAACATTACATTGCGCCAAAAATTCACGAACAATCAATGAAGTGTGTGCAGGTTTCAATACACGATTTCAATATACACAATTCTGGTTGGCTTGGACAGACAGCACCGAAGGACGGTGTGTTGAGATCTTCGTTGGGGAATATAATTTAACCTAGCTTGTAAATGAGCCCACACGAATACCAGACGTTGATAGTCCTATCGCCAACACCTTGGACTTGTTTTTAGCTTCTCACCCTGATAAGTACTTCGTTTATGTGCACTCCCCTCTAGGGTCGTCGGAACATTGTGCCATATCAGCTAATTTCTCGTACACCCACCGCACAGTTAGAGAAAAGATTCCTAAAAGAACCGTATGCAATACGAGAAAGCCAATTGGAGCGAACTTAACAGCTTCTTTCGGAATTTTAACTGGTCGTTATGTTTCTTCGATAAGGACGTGGATGCCGCTGCTGATATGATCACATACACCATTCTCTTTGGAATGGGAAACTTTATCCCTCATCGGATGAAGAGTATCAAACCAAAAGAAAAGGCATGGTACGACTCGAGCTGTAAAGAGGCTGTCAGGGTTAGAGAAATGTTTTTTCGGTCCTACAAGACCAACCCGACAGAGGAAAAGCAAAAAAAGTTTAAACGAGCTAGAAATGACTGCAACGTCTTTCTCACGCGCGTGAAATTTCAATGCGACCAAATCCTGAGGCAAAAAATACTGCAATGTCCCAAAGGCAGTAAACATTTTTGGTCGTTCGTCAAAAACATTAGAAATTCTGGTCATTCTTCATCCCAACGCTCATTTACAATAAAATTCCAGCTGTCAGCTCTTTGCACAAGGAAAATCTGCTTGCTGCACACTTTGCGGCTAGCTCAACACTCCCAGATTGTGCTTTGTCGTCGCCTACACTTGAGTGCGTCGAATCTTCAATGGGACGAATACACTTTCGCACTCGTGTAGTCGCAAGAGTACTTAAAGGTCTTAATATACATAAATCCGCTGGTCCAGATGGTATATCTTCCCTCCCCAGCGTAAGCTTTTTCATCAATCCTACTTTTAAGGGCGATGTCAGAGCAAATAGCGTTTGTCCAGCCCGTCGCTAAAAGAGGCGAATCTTCTTCTCTTTCCTCCTGCAGACCCACTGTACTCACGTCCCTTCTTTCCAAGGTCATGGGAACGCTGATAAACCGTCACCTCATGAAATATCTCGAAACACGAAAAGTTCTCAATGACCGACAGTATGGTTTTCTTAGCAACAGGTCCACTGGCGATCTGACGGCATGTCTCACCAAAAAGTGGAACCAAAGCGTACATCAATCTGGTGAAAGCAAGATAGTTAGACTTGATATTTCTAAGGCATTTGACAGAGTTTGGCATCAGGCTATTTTGTCGAATATGCGTGCTTTTGGGATCGATGACTCTCTTTTTCAGTAAATTAGAAATTACCTTTCGGAACGTTCAATTCAAGTTGTCTTGGATAGTTTCAAGTTTAATATTCACAAAATAAATGCTGGTGTGCTCCAGGTGTCCGTTCTGTCTCCGACACTCTTTTTAATCTTCATCAGTGATCTCTTGTCTGCTACTTCTAATCCAATATATTCCTTTGCTGATGACAGTACTCTCTGCTTTTCATATTCGTTCCCGGACTCATGTCCTTGTTCTTCGGCTGTAGAACGGGAACGGCAGCGTATGATAAGCCCATTAAATGGGGAACCAGCAACAGCTTGGAATTTAATGCTTCCAAAGCGCAATACTCGTTAAAGCGAAATTTAAACACCCAGCATAATGGCTGAATGGCACTTTCCATTCTAGGTATCCTCAAGCGACGTGAGAAATATTTCACCTCCCTCTGATCTGGCCTTAACATATAAGGCATTCATCCGCCTAAAATTGGAGTACAATGCCCACATCTGGTCAGCTGCTCCTAAAACATCTCCTGCACCTGCTAAATACGATTCAAAACCGTGCGATAAAACTCATAGGTAATAGGTAATACGAGGGCGGATCAATAAGTCCGTGACTTTTGGATTAAAATTGATTTTTTGATAAAAAAATAATTTTATTTTTCAACGTAGTCTTCCTTGAGCTCTATACACTTTGTCCAACGCTTCTCCAATTTTTTTATCCCTTTCAAAAAAAATGATTTGTCGAGGTCCTCAAAATGACGAGATGACTTCATCATTGGAGTCAAATCTTTTTCCACCAAGCCATTTCTTCAGGTTTGGGAACAAGAAGTAGTCGCTCGGAGCCAAATCTGGAGAATAGGGTGGATGAGGGAGCAATTCATAGCCCAATTCATGGATTTTTGCCATGGCAACTGCACATGTGTGCACCCTTGCATTGTCTTGGTGGAAAAGAACTTTTTTCTTGGCCAAATGAGGTCGTTTTTTTTCAAATCGTCATTGAATCGGTCCAATAAGTTGGCATAATATTCCCCATTGATTGTTCTTCCCTTTTGAAGGTAGTCAATGTGGATTATCCCGCGTGCATCCCAAAAAACAGTCGCCATAACTTTATTGGCTGACAAACCCACCTTGGCCTTCTTTGGCGCCGATTCACCCTTAGAAACCCACTGTTTTGACTGTTGTTTGTTGTGATGGATCCATATTTCGTCCACGGTTACAAAACGGCGCAAAAACTCCTCCATATTGCGATTAAACAACGCCAAACCTTCCTGTGAAGTTGTTACACGATTGCGTTTGTGGTCGACTGTGAGCAAACGCGGCACCCATCTTGCGGAAAGCTTTCTCATGCCCAAGTGATCATTCAAAATTGAAACCACTGAGCCATGCGAGATCCCTACGGCTTCCACCATCTCTCGCACTTTCAATCTTCGGTCGGCCAACACCATATCGTGAATTTTTTCGATTGTTTCGGGTGTAGAGACCTCAACTGGGCGTCCAGGAGGTTCGGCATCTTCAGTGCTTGTACGGCCACAACGAAATTCAGTAAACCACTTTTTTACCATTGAAATCGATGGTGCAGTATTTATCAAGCTTAGCCTTGGTTTTTTTCGCAAGAAATAATGCTTAATAAGCACACGAAATTCACTTTTTTCCATTTTCTCCTCAAATTAGTGAGTAGTCTGATAAAAATAGCTGTCAAACACAAACTAACTGACGCAGCAAGTTTAAATTTTGACAGGAGTCAACTGACAAATGCCTGTTGACAGGAGCAGTGTTGCTGTTTCAGTAAAGAGGTCAGAAATTCAAAAATGCACAGAATTATTGACCCGCCCTCGTATCTCCTGTCTCACTTTGTTTTATCGCTATTTCCACCACCAGTGCTCCATTGAAATCGCCAGTAGCATTCCGCCCATTCAAACTTTCAACCGTAACACCCGTCTCGCTATGAATGCTCATCACTATACCCTCAAACCCATTTTCGGACGTACTCTAAAATATCGTGATTCTTTCCTAAGCAGTACAACTCGCTTATGGAATGCCCTGCCGATCTCTGTGTTTCCTGGTCGTGGTAACTTGCAAACGTTTAAAAACAGTGTAGATCGGTACCTGTCCTTTCTTCCTCCATAAATTTCCTTCACCCGCGCTGTGTATAAACATTTTAAGGGTACAAAAATCTCTTGAGCGTGCGTTCATAATCAAAAAAAAGGTGGATTATCGTGTTGCAAAAGCCATCAACAAATCCGGGCGTTTTCTTCGAATTGCTTCCCGCAAGCAGCGTTGAACCTTTTGGCAAGAACTCATGTACACATACTCGTATATAGCTATCTCTTGATGCATATGGCAGCAGTGGCCTTAAAATCAATAAAAACTTGCAGAGTGTCGATCCGAATTTCCTGCCATTTCTCCAGGATCTGCCGTAGTGTGAATATTTTGGTGTGATTATGAATTGATCACGTATTTAGCCTGGTAGTGAATTATTTTACAGCACTCTTTATGATGGAAATTTAACGTTACAACAGCATCTATTGCAAAGGTTTACAATAATTGATGCAAGGACCGGTCGAGAGGGTAAGCGATACAAAATGGAAACAGTTTTGGCGGTTTATTGCGCTTGCACCCGTTCAACGACGTTAGCAATAAATATGTGCTTTGCCTTATCGGAAAAAAGAGTGGTGAGAGATTTGGGTACCAGTACAAGTTGAGTCATCCAGATAATATCTCTTTTCACCCCAATGGTACAATCTCCTTTTTATGAGGATTTATAGAGCGCTTATTCCCAAATCATTAGTCATCTATGGTTGCCTGTATAAAAAATAATTCCATATACTACATACAGTCAGTTGAGTATTTTTATCTGCAGTAGATGCAAGGGGTCTTGGACCAACATACCCCAAATCCTGATTTCAGCATTTATAAGCAATCCATTCATTTTTCCCAGATTTAAAAAGACCGTAAGATTTTTCAACAAAAAGACATGAATACGAGTATACTCGTACCTTGAATAACCGATTGCAAATGATTGGGAAAACCCAATTGAGAATTTCTGAAAAGTTATTCAGTGTCATGTCAGACTTAAAGTGTTCAATTTTGTGAATTGTGCAACTGCATCTGTCATTAAGAAGTGTGAGCATAAATCGGTTTTTACGTTACCTTTTAAAGAATACGATTAGTAATAAGAGCTGTAAAATCCCATGAAGTTGACAGTGGGTAAAAAAATCTGAAGAACCACTTATGAGTATGCAATTTTGTTATACAATTAAAAGTAACCTGTTTGTTAGGTACACCACATGCCAATTCAGATATGCCGATTCCAATTATTTGACCTCAGTTGTTAATTATAAACTTAACAGATTCATGCATCTGTTCGCTAAATTCAATTAAATTGGGTTTTCCCACTCGTGCGCTCACTTTCCTAAACTCTGTCAAATACTTCAGAAACAAATTATGGTTGTTTCTCTCGAACAGTTATTTATGAACGTATTATCTTTTGAGATCATAATGATAGAAGGAGGTATAAAGGGAATAGCCTCCCATACAATAGCCTGCCCCAAAAGGGTGCCACTGCAGTCGCACGGGACCAATTGAATAATAAATTCAAAAAAAAAAAATCTAATCACTTTATTTAGAAAATGATCAATTTTACAGCAGAACTTAGGGAACCTCTTACAGATCATATATCCTATATTCACTCAACGATCTAAAAAGAACTCTAAGGAGTTTCCTTCGTAAAGTATTTGCACCATGTCCTCTTCAGTTAGTAGGTTACCGCAGATCTGCAAATGTCCGTTTCTGCCAGTTTCAGGCTTCTGGAATGGTTCCTTAGGTTACAGTGTCATGATAGGGTTCCCACTAAAGTCTTGAGTTGCTCCCGAACAACACTTAAATTGTCTATACAGAATATCAAATGGTGTATATATAAGGACTGAAACGAATAAAATTTGGAAACTTCAAAGTCAAAAAAAAAATATATTTTCATAATTCATGTAAATTTTTTTTACTTGCTTTAAAACACTGTTTTTATTAAATTCATTTACAATTACAAAAAATAAAAAAAATTATTTGGGTTCCCATTCTTTCCTCAATTTATTTCGAATGTGCTTCATAAGGTTGGTGACAGTTACATCCGTGATCTTTTTGGACGCTCTTTTCCATTTAGCACTAAAATCTTTTACGTCCTTTGCACAATGCTCACTTTTCCTTAATTTAGCTTTGACCAAAGCCCAATACCTTTCAATGGGACGGCACTGTGGAACATTGGGTGGATTCATGTCTTTTGGGACAAAGTCGACATTTTTAGCAACAAGAGAGCTCATCGTCGCATGAGCATAGTAAGCTGAAGCTAAATCTGGTGAACCCTCGTGTTTGTTTAAGAAAGGAATCAACCGTTTTTTTAGGCACTCGTTAATGTACACTTCTCTGTTAATTGTTCCCATTGTAATAAACGACGAGCATCTGTGTCCACATTGGCAAATGGCCTGCCAAACGAGATATTTTCACCCGAATTTTTCCATCCCAATCGATGTTGTTGATTGCGGAAGGATCTTAGCTTCAAACGAGTTGTAAAACTGCGCACCTGGAAGAGTAGTAAAGTCGGCTTTGGCATAAGTTTCGTCATCCAAAAACAAGCACGCTTTCTTGTTGCCGATCAACTCGTATAGCTTTCGGACTCGTGTTTTTATGACTTTTTTTTGCTTTTCAGTAACTTTTGGTATTTTAGATCTTTGTACGATTGTTTGGTTGGTATTACATTTCCGAGCAACATCTCTGGATGACATAGTCCGGTTTTTTACGATGGTACCCACTATTTTGATGTCCAAATTTGTATCATGTGCTCCACTTTTAGCTCCACATTTCTGTTTTCGCTTAACTGCCAACGTCTCCAAATATCGTTTAATAACAGAATCCACTGTACTGCGTGCTATGTTTAAATTTTTTGCGATGAAATGGTTTGGACGCGAAGTATTTTCGAGCCATTTGTCGAAGATCTTTCTACGGCGTTCCTCTTGACTCATATTTTATAAATATTTTAAACCGCACCGAACTAAAATCTATAACAAACTGAAACTAGAGAATATACAGGCTAATTTGGGTACAAAATGGGATTGCAATTTTTACGCATTGGAAGTATAGCCCGTATTAAAATTTACAGATTTTATTCGTTTCAGTCCTTAGTACAATAGAATATCAATACCCTGAACGAAGATCTTCATTACCAGGTTAGTGAGGCGATAATTGAAGCCAGAACCAGAGGAAATTTTGTAAGTCAATGTCTAGCCTGGGAAACGGCTGCATACAGGTGACTGAAATAGTAGAGTACGTTGGTCAAATTCATCATCAAATTATCCCCATACTTATGATCACAGTGTGTCCTTCTTTGTTGACAGCACATACATACTTTGTTGCAAACGCTCCATTGGCAACTCGCTGTGTTCTTCCCATTTTGTCAATGTCATCTCCATATGCGAACCGATCTCACATACTCGTAATATCCATACAGGAACCCTGGATGTGGAATAAAGACATCTGTGGTTTCGGATGTTTAAGAGGTTTCACCCCACTACATGCGAACGATCGGAAAGACCGAGAGCTTATCTTTATTTTGAAACCGAGATTTAGTTGCTGCAGTAATAAACTACGAAACGAACAGAGAATGGCACAAATTTGTCGTTGCGTCTGCTTATTTTCCCTACGATTCGCTATTATCACCACCGCTAAACTCATTGAATACTTTGATTCCAGGAAGATGGGACTTACCATATGCTGCGATGCTAATGCTCAGAACACTTTTTGGGGCAATAGCAAATGCAACGTGAGAGGCAAGCATCTCCTGGACTTCATACTATCGACTGACGTGATTGTCAATAACGGACTCTCAGCCAAGTTTTGCTACGAAATTAAGACGCAAGTACTCGACTTACCGTTATCCAACAGGTATGCTAAGAAGATCGGAAATCTCCATTCCAGACCACAGATATGTACATCGAATTCAGAATCGCGACCTTCTTGAAGAGGAGAATCCGCAGAAAACCAACTGGACACGATTTAAGGAGGAGTCCGACAAGTCCAGCAATGCTCCCTCTAAGCTCAGGACAAAACAAAACCTAGAGGAATCTGAACGGTATCAAGTATTTTGAAATGTCATGCCCAGCTAGTAAGCAATCGCTTGTTTTGTATGGAACCCAGATCTCCTGCGTCTTTGTAAAGAAAGCAGACAACTTCTAAACAAGTTGCTTTAGACCAATTTAGAGGAAGACTGGAGCCTGTACAGATCGGAGTATAAAGGATATAAAAAGCTAATTCAGATTTCCTATAAAGACTTTTGAGAAAGATCGAAACTGTCGGTTAAAGTCCTTAAAATGAGAAATTCAAACAAGCTGGAATCACTCAGAAAATCTGATGGCACCTACACTGAGTCGAATGCAGAGACTCTCCGTCTCTTGATTGAGGCTTGCTTCCCAGGTAAACTAATCAGAACCAGCTCACAACTACAATAGCTCCTATTAACGAAGCTGATAATGAAATGAATACCACAACACACCGCACCGTAGATAATATATCTCATCGGTTGTGGTGACGGAAGAGGCCATTAAATATGCTGTTGCTGCCTTTGATGGCTTCAAATCGCCTGGCACTGATGGAATATACCCAGTTATGCTACAAAAAGTTATTGACCAGCTGCTGGTAACTCTGTATAAAATCTGCACTACTAGCCTGACATTGGCATACCGAAAATCGGAAAAAAGGACTGTACCCTCGCCAGAGCTTCCGACCTCCTTCACATTGATATGGAGCAAATGGTTGAGGACCATGTGCGCAAAACTGCTTTGCTAATGGATCCTGTGTCTGAGATGTAACATGCTTACCAACGCGAAAGATCTTGCAAGAGTACACTTCGAAATCTGGTAGGCAGAATTGAAGGCCCACTCAACAAGAATAGGCGCTGAGCATTTTCATCGGGGTCGACGGGATGCCTTTTAACGGCCTGTTTAACTCGGCCAAATTACACGGCATAGACGAATCACTAGCTTGGTGGATAAAATCAATACTGATGGATAGGACACTGATT
This sequence comes from Volucella zonaria, assembly GCA_963966105.1. Lineage (NCBI taxonomy): Eukaryota > Metazoa > Arthropoda > Insecta > Diptera > Syrphidae > Volucella > Volucella zonaria. Next base: position 106,450,847 of record OZ014532.1, on the reverse strand, counting down.
GCGGATCCTGACTGTGGTCACTTTGTGATGGCGGGGGTGAACAGGTGTTGCCGCAAGATGGCGTTCTATCGCAACTTCTATGGTGTATGTTGGTCGATTCATTGCTCAACGCGCTCAATAGTCTATGCGCAAGCATATGCGGATGATGTAGCTGTATGTACTGTCTGCTAGATCATGCTTAGCAATTGTCTGCTCTAAAGCGGCCTTTACATGATCAATTGATTGACTTCGATCACTTACATGTATTTTTGAAAATGGCGCACACGGATGTCACACACATTTGATGAAATCTGATTGACGAAAATCAAAGGATGTCTGATTTTGCATGACGATTGCTGTGTATCAGGATTAGATTCAACTAATTAAGAGTTCGTTGAGTTTTGTGTTGTGGAAGAGTGGTGCAAGAGCAATGTATGGGATGCAATCGTCTGTCATCGCTCATCCGTACGCCACGAAAACAAGAACTAGAAATTTGACGTTGATCGATTGAACTGTGTAAGGGATACCGTCAATCCAAACGTACACGATGCTTGATGTCAGTCAATTGACTGTGTAAGAGCCGCTTTAAGCGCAGGCAGGCCTAGGCATGATCGAAGATTGGTGCATTAGAAATAGGCTTTCAGTCAATCCTCTCAAAACTGACGTTGTTCTTTGCGAGAAAGAGAAACCTTTGTTGAGGACGACAACGTTAGATTCCACTCTTCGTTAGGAAAACGTGCGCCTGTCTTCCAAGGGGACATATACGCAATCGTGATGGCAACGAAATATTTGTATATTGTGAAGGGAGCGAAGCATTTGCATCTGTAGCGAAAGCCAAGCTGCTCCTGTTATGACTTCCAAGCTAGTTCGAGAATGCAGGACATCACTGAACGTAGTCGGTGTGCTAAATTCATTAAGTCTTGTCTGACCACCTGATCATAATGGGATCATTGGAAATTAAATGGCCGATGAACTTGCCAGGCAAGGTTTTTCAGGACTCGTATTTACGTTGGGTCTGTTTGCGCCATAGGTTAAGACTTCTATTGATAGTTGGGGTTCATATGAGCACATTGCAGATTTGAAGCAGACTAAACGAATGCTTCCCAACGTCTCTAAAAGTTCAGCGGCTTTTTCGCTCTCCCACGGCAGGAAAGACTGCAGGTTGCTTACTGGTGCCGTGACGGGGCACTACACTTTTACTAAGCATTTAAATGTGCTGGGCATAAGTGATACAACATCTTGCAACGCTTTCTGTGAAAGTGATGACGACACCGCGGAGCACTACCTCTGTGAATGTCCGGCTTACGTTCGCATAAGGCTGCAGGTACTCGGCGTTGACGTGGTGGGTGCTGGTACTGCAAGCACTTTATCACTGAAACACTGACTCTTCTTCTTCTTCGAAAGACCGAATGATTCCATTAAAAGGAACTTACAAGGAGTATGATAGCCGATGAAGCCATATGCCAAATCATGTCCAAAACATGATGCCGTGAACTATCCTTCGTAATGAACAAAGATCTTTGATTCAAACACAATTCTTTTCGTTATTGTTTAAAAAGATAGGTTCTTAGACCTTTAGTTCAGACTGGATATTTGCAGATGTGAGTACCTTGAGTGGAGCCTAAAAGTGGATGTAGATGGAAATATTCTTAGCAGATACGCCCTATTATACATATATTGAATATGTCCGGAGTCATTAAGGGACTTTCATGTCTGGATCTGTGGAGAAGATGTCAGAAACTACTCGTATTTCCTTCGCTATTTTAGGCACATTTATGTAAATTGCAATTTCGTTTGGCCTTGCTGTTGCATCTGCATCTGCATCTATCTCTTTCCGAATATGGTAAAATATATGTATTCTACAAAATAGGCGTAGGACAAGGTCTATGCCGTTCTTCGTTGACTGTTGGTCCTTAATTTGAAGCATCAACAACATCCTCGTTGTGAATTGAATATAAATTGGTGTATGCTTGAAGATAGATAAATTTGAATTCCTTCAAAAGTCATAGCTGGTAAATCATCAAGGTCTCCAGCCCTGTAAAAGTTCTCTACCGCAGGATATGCTTCTACAATATCATATTCCTGTATGTAGTATGATATTCCCATACTCTTAAAAAACAAAAACAATTCTTGATGATTTTAATGTCGTTTATGCTCATAGAGCCCGTGAACACTCCTTGATTTGTTTAGAATCAACAGGTCTTTTACCAGTTCTTCATTTTGACTAACAAAGGCTTTAATATTAGTCGGTCAGAAAACAATTCAGTTACTGCTGACTTGAAGCTCTTTGGCACCGTTTTTTCTGTCGCCAGTGCTATCAGCTATGCCTGACTGCATACTCCTGAATGCTTATGTGGCAGAATGGCTCATCTCCAATGGTATATTTATGGAAGTATTGATGAAAGCTTACATGTCTCACAAGGGTTAGCTGCATGAGGAATTATTTGGAACCTCCTTGTTTCCTTCGTACCAATCTTTGACGTTCGGCAATAGTTTGCATGTCCACCGTCCATTTATTGAAGTATCCTATCGCTGATGCAACTCCATCTGGCCAGTTCCTCTGGTGATCATTCTTTCTGGATTTTCGTCGTTGTAATCATGTATCGATGATGACATTTTCGTATGAAGATAAACATTCGCCTGGCAAGAGTGATGCTCTTTATTGTACAGAGTTTGGGCTTCTTTACATTAATACAGCTTTGGCTGTTGCTTATAAAGGAACTGCATACATCAAGGTAGATTAGCTGAGCGTCAGGATCCTTCAACGTTTGATATTAGCCTGGATATTCTGACAACTGCTTGATTGATTTTCTGGATCGAATGTTGTGCTCTTTAGTCTTCAAGTTAGGCGTTGAACTTTGTTATGACCACCTTTGTTTTACTGTCTGCCAGTTCCTGACGTGATGAGGGAAGCCATATCTTAGCATTTTGGATAATGTCCTTTTGCAATTGCGTCTACAACTCCCATAGCATCGGGATATTCTTCTCTACACATTCATATTGTATTCGATGGTATATTATACTGCTCAGGACTGGTCCTACGACTGCGTCTTGGGGAACACCGTCTGTTAGTTTGCATTTTGCCTGCGTTGAAGGAAATAATTCAGGTTTCACAACAATCTCTTACTATGCGCAAAAGGCGTTGGGCACTCGCATACTCGTATTTTTTATCGCTCTTTTAATGGTGTTCCAGCTGACTGATATTGCTTCCCTTCGTTTTTTCCTGAAGCCATACTGTTGGTTGGATAGACCATTGTCTTCTTAAACGTTCTGGTTGAGTCTTTCATGGATGATCTGCTCATATTTTCTACTGTGTCTACGGTGATGGTTGCCCTGGAAGTTTGTCCCCTTTTAGGGTAAGTACAATACAAGTCTATGTCAGTTCATTGCTGTGGGAATTTCCCTTCTTATAAACATCTTGTCTAGAGATTCTCGAATGCAGCTGTTTCCCCTACGATTGCTTCATTTGGCACTGAGATAGTGATGATCTTTTCTGGGATCCTTCTGGATTTGATTGAGCTCCATTGGAGTTTCTGTGCACCCATCTACAAATGTTATTCGCGGAAGATTGGCACTGTCATTTCAAGGAAATAATCGGTTTACTATTGTGTGCAACATGTTGTATTTTGCTTGTTCATTACAGTTTGGATTATTTTACTCGCGGCTCGGAGGGCTTCACTTGTACCTTTTCTTATAAGATCCGCAGATCTTAGAAGGCGCGCTGCTAATGCATTCATATTCTAAGACAGTTCATTCTCAACCGTTTCGCTTTTTGTATTGTAGCATGAAAATCCAGTGTTTGGACTTTTCTTCGTCTGTGCTCCTGAGTGTGGTAGAAACTAGTTCTTAAAGAACTGGTTTTAGACGCTGTGGGTTCATCAGAGCACTCACTTATTTTCCCAGCATGTCGCATTTTGTAGATGGCGGTGGCTGAGGTGCTCTCAGACTACTACTATTTACTCAAGTCATTAGACTTTGTCTCACCGTGTTTTATCGCTATTTCGACCACCAGTGCTCTATTGAGATCGCCAGTGGCATTCTGCTCCTTCAAACCCTTAATAGTAACACCCGTCTCGCTATGAATGCTCATCAGTATACCCTCAAACCCACTTTCGGACGTATTCTGAAATATAGTGATTCAGTCCTAAGCCGTATAACTCGGCTTATGGAGTTCCCTGCCGAGCTCTCTATTTCCTATTCATTATAACTTGCAAACATTTAAGACCAATGTACATCGGTATTTCTCTTTTCTACCTCCTTGATTTTCCTTCGCCCGCGCTGGATGTTAAGGGTACTCAAATCCCTTGAGCGCGTCTTTAGGATACAAAGTTCGAACTTAAAACTGATCAAATTTGATAAATCCTTCAATTTTCGCCTGGATCTTGGGATGGTGAATTCTGAGTCCAAAGAGAAGTCGTTAACACTACTTTTCATGGGCGGACGTTTGCACTTTGTCTATTTCTTACTCACTTTCATTCAGAATTGCAAATAGAACTTGTATAAGTAGTAGTGGGTCCCAGCACAATTACGAAGTCTTCTTCCATCTATGACGTTGTCTAATAGAAAACGATGACAGAGCAAACTACTGGTCTTATCGTAACGGTTTTCTGAACTTAACGCCTCTGCAAGTTGCTAGGATTTGACCAGTCATAGGTCCTGTTGACGGCAGGACCAGTCCATATCAGTACTTAAAACATGGTACCGTGGGAATCCGGGTCCGGATCCGACTTTTTGAGGTAAACCTCCTTGTGGGAACGTCATGGTGGCTGTGGTTTAAACCTAAATTCGAGTGCTGTGACCCTAAGATCAGCAAGATGTTTTAGATCGGCCTCGACTCATATAATGGGTGGAACTTGTGCCTCCAACACCGTTCCGTACTCAGGAAAGCAGAACTGCAGTAGGCCATGTCAAGGCGTATCCTTGCTTCCATGGACATATGGGCATTTCGCGAAATTAAGTCTTCACAGACAGGAGTTCTTAAGTATTTAAGTGTTGTCAAAAATTTTATGATAGATTTTTGGGAGTCGTCCTCCTTGCAACCTGTGCAGACTTAAGAATCGTTGCAGACTCTCTGCGCAAAAACCACGGTCTTATTAGATGATTGTCGTTTAGTCTTTTCTTTGCTGAGAGTAGTTAATCGTATTCAGTCCTAGAATATCTACACAAGCATCAGTAATTTCCAAGGTGATTTCCTTACAACTTTTCAGATTTGGCAATATAGAAAAGCTTCCACCCACTCTGTTCCTCAAATAAATATCCACTTAAATCTATAACTCAAAACAAACAAATTTAAGCACCACATACTCGTAGGCAATTGCACAATACCACACGCCAGTATGTAGGTCAGATTTGGACTCCTTTACGAGTAGGTTGCGCGTTTTTATGCAGATTTCCATTGAGGTTTGCATCATTGAAGAATCTACAAAAACAAGATCTCGTCAAGATACTAAATGGCTGGTGAAACAAAGTCCGATGGAGCTCCAAATGATGTAGGTCTATTCTACGAATATCCAAAAGACGTTTGCTAGCATATACAAAAGTTGGATTAAGTATCTCAAGGAGGGAAATCCGGTGTCTGTCTATGCATCTACCTAGATAAATATGCGCAGAGGTAAATTCCTTGCATAACTCTGCATCTCATAGAAACACTTGGGACATGGATCGTAGACAATATTTTTTGCTCACTCAGCACATATTCATTCGTATGTTAAAGATCACTTTTATTGTTGTTGGAGTTTTGTTGCATTAACAACGCGCTGCATGCTCATAGATTGTGCACCACGATCTCGTGTTAGTTGTACAGTGCGAAGGCGCTTAGGTATACAGGTTTTATTAAGAGCCGTTCTTGTTCTGGTTTGAGGGTAAGAATAAGCAAAATAAAAAAATCTTAACAAGTGGAACTTGATGTTGTTTGTAGCTAGTTTTGCAGGAAATCTATCTAACGGGTGATTGGTTTAGAAATCGCCAACGTTTGGTCAGGTACATACGTGAGCGATTGCATTTAGTCACGGAAACTTGGTGTAAATTGCAATTACTTATTTTAATGTAAGAGCTGCCTTTGTTTTACTTATTGGATAATTGTTTTCTAATAATTTGAATCATAGAAACTAGCACATGATCGGTATTTGGATATGGGAGGTAAAGTGTCAACCTGTCTAGTACAGTATTCAAGGTTTTTGTGTTAATCCCTCATAATTCTCACACTATGGTATAAGTGCTCGTATAGTTTTAAAGTGCTACAGATTTTCTTTATGTCAAAAAGCACTGGTCTCTATGATTAACCCTATGATATATCGTTTACAATCAGACTAAATATTAAACCATCATTGTCTCTGTTGACTCACGGCAAACTTGTTTGAAGTCTCAACCTTAGAAGTTCACCTCGCTGTGTAAAAACATTTCAGGGGTACTCAAATCCATTGAGCGCGCTCTAATTATAAAAAAAAAATCAATCCATACCAAAATCTGCGAGAATGTTTCCCAAAATTCACTTATCTCTACAAGGTGCCGACATGTAGGACGATTCGGATTTTGAAGTCGAAGGAATTTTTTTTTTTTTTAAATTTGATGTTGGACAATTTATGAATCGGGTATATGATGATAAGCTTCACACCATCGCCCACATTTTCTTCTTTATGGATGATCCTACCAAGGTAATTCTAAAGTTAGGTGAGTTTCCTGTCCCGCTAGCACGTTCATTATTACTTCTTTCACATTCTGATGCATGCCAAGGCAGGGCAATTGCAGTGGAAGTTTGCCACAGATCCCTCTTGTATTTGTAGGAATTATTGCAAGGAATACTCAATCTCTTCTGCTGTCTATCAATACCGCAAGATTCCTCTAAGGTTGATCAGCGTCTTATGATCGATTATGATTAAACATAGGTCGTATTAGAAAAATGTCTCACAGTTGTCTTGACTAGCCCAAATTAGCATCAGAGAGCGGTTGAAAGTTTGTCATTTGTCTGGTGTAGAACTATGATGGGCTGACTATGTCAAGCTGCCTACTATTTGTTCCTGGGAATCCGAGTCTGGCCAGTCTGAGTGTAATGAAACTCAACAGAATCTTGTGATCTTGTGCGCGGAATTCTCTCAGCACTCACGAATTTATGGTGTTCGAAGTCAAGGAACTAATCGCTGCTTGACTGTTTTTGTATTTTGCAATACCCGAGGCGGGTATTGGATAAAAGCTGACTAACGATTTCGGCTGCCTTATAGCCGTCTAAGAAGATGGAAAAAAAACTTACTGAGAAAGACTTCGTGTTGACTTCATTCGTTTCTTTCTGGTTGAAATCTAATTTGAAGCCGATTTCAATTAATTGAAATCCCTCAACACAGAGGGATGTTATTTAACGTGGGTGGGATGATGCAGAGTCTTTCTGGGTGATGCAGGCTCAAGTTCATCAATGAATCAGTACTCAGATGACGAGATATTGTTTGGTATTTTAGGTAGAAGATCTTGTAATTTAATGCCCTTAACCAATTGGTGAGTTCTACGGTGTTGCTATTCCGGACAAGCTGTGGCTTCTGGATAAGCACGATAAGCTCACTGCTCTCAATGAGGCGAATGATGAGGTTTATGAGGGTGAATGTGGCCTTGTGGGGGCTAATCTGTAACACCTTTCACTGCATAGCAGGGTAGTGATGACATCATCCAGACATTCTGAGAGTGACTCGTCCATTATTGCAGCCTCGGTTGATGTCCTGTTTGAAGTAGGGGGTATCAACCTGGCAGGCTCCGAAGGATTAGTCACGCAATCCTCCTCTTTTTTGAATAGCACTTATACCGAAGGTTATGATAAAATATCTTGATCGAAGCAAAGATATGGAGTTGGTTGTCAAGTAGAGGACGGTGACCTACCCTTGACCCTAGAAAAGATTCCAGTCATTGATTGCAAGCTCAGTGCTTTGATATGCCAAGATCTTCAAATTCAAAAGGTTCGGGTCTGCCATAATTCTCTAGCATAGCTCCTGCCCAAACTTCACTCATACCGCTGATGGTAGTCTTAATAAAGTCCACCGAGTTCCGATTTTGACAGACCAACAAGCATCCTTGTTGGAAAGGCAGCATGTTATTGCGCGTTCGTAGAGGCACTTTAGTAACCAGAACTTTACAAGGCCCTATTTGTCCTATGTGATATTTCCCGTCAAGATCGAATGTGTGTATGTATCGAGAGCAGAAACTAAGAGCTTTTATCGGCCCAAAAAAGTTTTGGAGTCGTTGGGCAACTCGTCGATGAACCTGCGCCTTTTTCTAGAGCAGACAGCTTTGATCATTGACATAATATATTTATGGGTTCTACCCTGCGTGATTGGGTAAAACCTTATGAGACTTTTGGAGCCGTATTTGCAATAAGTTCAGTTTAGGTGCTCACCCAATTTGGCAGTCCGTAGTTTCTAGGTGTCCCAGAAAAACAAAATCTAATCTTTCTGCCTTCGACAAAGCGATCGTGCCAGATTTTTGTCAGCTGACCCGAATTATGCAGCGCTGGTAGAGGGTTTTTCTTCCCCGTGCTCGTTTGATAGGGTCGAGCAGACACAGATAGATCACAAGGGCCGGGTGTCGGTGACAGCTTTGATGTTTATGTGGCCTCAGAGATTTGTAGATTTATGACATTTTGTTACCACAAGTAGCTAGGGAAGGAGTGATCGATTTGTGTGAAGCCCCGCACTTTCTCATCCTCAGTACGGTCCGGATGACAACTTGATCCCACCGAGGGAATGAGAGTGGACACACAAGAAAGAAATGATGGGTGGAGAAGGTTGAAGGAATACACCCTTTACGTCTTGGTTTTCGATTATCAGTATTATGAGTCTGGTCCTTCTTAAGCCTTTATATAACTGCAAAGTGGACAATAGTCGCCAAGGCCAATTACACTTAAACTTAACTTAAACTTAATTCGTGCGGTTTTTTTTTCAAAATTTGAACGTTTATTTAAGAAAAACATGTACAATAGTATTATTCAAAGTATTGCCCATCTGAAGCTATGACTTTTTCCCATCTTTCTGGCAATTTGTGGATCCCATCCCAAAAGAACTGCGCCGGCTTGACAGCCAAGAATGAATCACGCCAATTTTTGATATTCTGCTCTGATGTGAACCGTATTTCAGTGAGGGCGTTCTGCATCGACCGGAACAAATAGTAGTCAGAAGGGGCAAGGACTGGGCTATAAGGCGGGTGGGGTAAGACTTCCCATCCACTGTTTTCCAAATAGTTCTTAACCGTTGTCATGATGGAAAATTATTGCCTCGTGTCTGGTCGCATATTCCGGGCGTTTTTCGGCCACTGCTCTCTTCAAACGGATTAATTGTGTTCGGTAGCGTTGTCCATTGATGGTTTCACCCAATTTTAGCAGCTCATAATACAGCACACCCATCTGATCCCACTAAATACGGAGCATTACCTTCGCGGATATTCGGCTTTGCCGTTGATTTGGCTGGTTGGCCCGGTTTCACATATGATTTTTTGTGCTTGGGGTTGTCGTAATGGATCACCAGTAACAATCCGATGCAAAAATGGCTTCCTTTTGTAGCGTTCCAGCAACATTTCGGACATGCAAAACCGCCTTTCGACGTCTCTCGGCTTGAGTTCATATGGAACATAATTTCCTTGCTTTTGAATATATCCAGCTGTTTTTAAATGTTTTGAAATGGCTGTTTGAGGACATCCAAAGATTCTGCGAGCTCTTCTTGTGTTTGGCAACAATCTTCATTGAGTAATGCTTCCAGTTCATCTTCAAACTTTTTTGGCTGCCCAGGACGTTCATAGTCTTCCAAGCCAAAATCACCACTTTTAAATCGTGCAAACCACTTTTGGCACGTTCGCTCAGCTAGCGCATGTTCACCATAAACTTCCACCAAAATACGATGACTTTCGGCAGCAGTTTTCTTCATATTAAAGTAACAATTTTTCAGGCACAAAGTTCGACATATTTGAGTGAAAAAAAATTATTGTTGTTTACACTTCAAATGAATGGCATATTCTGAAATGACGTACAATGACAGTAGCTTTCCAACGCATGTTCCAATGGAATAATAACAATGAAATAATACAAGTTACGCCATCTCTTAGCATCTTATAGAAAATGTCGCTTAATGTTGCTTAATGAATAAATTTAGTAGCAATGGTAACTTCAAACCTCTTTCACTATACAAAAGTATGTCCTCATCAAGTAGCAATTCGGTATCAATCAATGAAATCCACACGGCTTATTTGGAACTCCATTTCTAAGAGCATGCACCAAAAAGTTTTTTTTTCTTTAATCGCTAGATTATAACTCGAAATGGTTTAAATTGACGTCACCTTTAATTTATGACTTAATGGGAGTTGTAATTATTTCCTTCAGTCATGCATTTTGAGAGAAATTCGCTCATTGTGACCTCATGAACAACTAAAAAGAAAAAAACTCAAGACACATACTTTCCGTCTTCTAAAACATTCTTATAATCTGCAATTGTAAAATTGTAATAGAATTCAATTCCTAATGCACCTGCATGTTGACAACTGTGCTATGGTAGAGCTGTCCATTCCGCAATCGATTTGTCATTCACAACTGTGAAAATGGAACCATCAACTTTGATCATATGTCACTTGCATAAATAAGCTTAGTCTTCCATTCATTGACAATTTATTTCGCTTTATTTTCCTTCCATTGACAGATTCTCAGATTTTTGTTAAAGAGTTTTGAATTTTTATGCAACAGACACGATTTGATGTTTTTAAGACAAAAAACCTGTCAGACAAAATACATATGAATGTGTGTGTAAAAAGTCAATCTTGTAAAAAAAAAACATTTTTTTGTGAGAAAAGTGTTAAAATTAACACTTGCACGGCACAATGACGTAGTTTTTGAATATTTGTCATTTTCGCGTGGATTATCTTTAAATACCCTGCTTAGCAGAAAAATAGATTTGTTTTGAGAATTTACTTTGAAAATCAAAGCAATAAAAAATGGCGCAAGTTTCTAATCTTTGTAGTGCGGTGTTTTGTTTTTATCCTGTCATGTTGAAGTAAATGGCATTTAGCCAAATTTTTTTGTTTTATTGACAGAGAAATGTGTAACGAAGTGTGACCAAAAAACTTGATATTTTCTTCAAAAAAAAAACAAAAATATAAGATCGTGTTTCGGTTTATAATACAAGGAAGCAGGTTTTATAATAATAGAATAAGTACAAAATGGAGAGATTTAAGTACTGTTAGGATGTATTGAGTTTGCTTGTGCACTCTTTAAAGTTTCATTTATTTTTTTTATTCTGGTTTAACCAATTAGGCTGGTCACACACAAGCAAATTCTGCATCGTAATTCAAACGATCACCTATTCGTTTGTCACCTTATTACAGCTTAAACTTACATGTTTATCCCAATGACTTAAGACCTATAAACCTGCCGTTTTCAACTTATTTTTGAAAAGTTTTCGACCGAACGATGATGTAAGACATTTATTCTCAATTTTTTTTTTATTTTTCTTCACAGTCTCCTTGTAACTCTACACACTTCTCCCAGCGATGGTCCCATTTCTCTAACCCGTTCAAATAGTACTTTGCGTTATTCTCTGCAAAATAATTGTTCACGAAGGTGATTGCCTCCTCATTTGAGGAAAATCTCTGTCCTGCGAGCGCAGTTTTTAGATGAGGGAACAAAAAGAAGTCGCTTGGGGCTAGATGTGGTGAATAAGGCGGATGGTCAAGCAGTTCAAACCGTAATTCATGGATTTTCGCCATGGCAACCGCTGAGGTGTGAGACGGCTCATTGTCTTGGTGAAACAGGATTTTCTTTTTCTGCAAATGTGGCCGTTTTTCCAAAATTTCTGCCTTCAGCTTTTTTTTGGTTTATCCTTTTTGAAGATAATCGATTAAGATAACTCCTTTACTATCTCAAAAAACAGTCGCCATCACTTTCCCAGCCGAAAATTGCTTTTTTTGGAGCCGGCTCGCCCTTTGCAGTCCACTGTTTTGACTGAATTTTTGTTTCGGGCATATAATGGTGTATCCAAGTACAGTAATCGACGTAATCGGCGCCAAAACTCGGATTTATTGTGCCTAAACTGCGCCAACAGAGCGTTGGAAATATTCATTCGAACACGTTTTTGGTTTAACGTAAGCAAACACGGCACCCAACGCGCGGATAGCTTTCTCATGCCTAAATCTTGATTTAATATGTAACAAACATGTTCTTTAGACATTTTCCTAACCTCTACTATCTCTCTCACTTTAATTCGGCGGTCGTCTAACACCATTTGGTGAACTTTGGCAATGTTATCATCAGTGGTTGCAGTTTTTGGACGTCCCGAACGTTCATCATCTCCCAAGCTCTTACGGCCACGTTTAAATCCAGCTGCCGAAAATTTCACTGTGGTAAATGATGGTGCAGAGTCCCCATACACAGGGTCCAACTCATTTTTGATTTGCGTAGGAGTATTGCCTTTCAAAAACAAGAATTTAATACGAGTAACAGCTCGATACTCAATTTTTTCCATTTTCACAGAAAACACTCACATCGACTCACTCAAACGACTGTGAACTAAAAACTGCGCATCCAAAATGACTGAAACTTCGGTAAGTAACTGTCAAAAGATGCACAACTAGCATTCACTAGCTTTTATTGACGAGTGCCACTATCTTTAAGTTGCGGTCGGAAGCTTTTCAGACAACCCTCGTATACAAGTATTAGTCTCTTTTACATCGCCCTTGGCCAACAACCTGATTGGTTCCTTTCAAACCAGGAAAGTTCACAATCGACCAAATTTTCACACTCCGGCAGATCCTGGAAAAAACTCAAGAAGTCCAAATCGATTATCATTATCTTTTTAACGATATTAACGCCGATATGACAGTATTTATAGAGACGAGCTATATAGAGCCAGGTTTAATTTTGGTATCCCTGCCAAACTCTTCCGTCTGTGCAGAATGGCGATTGAGAATACTCGCTGTTCCGTCAAGGCCGGTAATAACTTAACCGAGACCTTTGATGTGAAAAAAGGTTTTAGACAAGGTGACGCGCTGTCGTGTGACTTTTTTAAAACCATTCTTGAAAAAAAGTGAATACTAGAAGGACAATCTTTCAAAAGTTTGTGCATTTACAAGCATACGCCGATGATACCGGCATAATTGGAAGAACTCACCGGGCTGTCACTGGTGCGTTCGCATGAGCCCAAAACCAAATATATGCAACACGAAGTGTCACACAACATCGAAAAATTGGACTGAACGTCACTATCGACAGCTATAATTTATACCTTGGTTCTGCTGTGAATTGTGCCAATAAAACCTCGGCAGAAATAAAACGAAAATTCACTCTTACCAATCGCTGTTTCCTTGGGTTAAGAAGAGTGTATATAAGACCCTGATCATCACACTCCTAATTTATAGCGCAGAAGTATCGACCCTATCGAAAGTGGATGAAGATATCCTGAGTCGTTTCTAGAGAAAAATCCTTCGAAAAACATTAGTCCCGTTCCCGTTGACGGGCTTTGGAGAAGAAGGTTCAACGGCGAACCACAATACATAAGCTGTACAGCGACATCGACCTAGTTAGAAAACTGGCCTAAGTGGCTAGGACATGTAGAGCGAATGGACACCAATGCTCCGGCCCACAGAGTGTTCGAATCCAACCCGGAGGGACAACGCGGTAGAAGAAGACCTCTCCTTAAGCAAAAGGGGACCTCAACCGACTTGGACGGCGCAACTGAAGGCGGTTAGCTAAAGACAGGACTAACTGGAGAGGCTTGTTAGTTGAGGTCTAGTTTTACCTTGAACTGTAGCGCCATCTAAGTAAGTAAGTACGTAAGTAAGATTCAGATTCAGAGAAATACCTTCAAAGTTCCGAATCGATTTTTGGTCTGCAACTAGTATGAACTTTTTAGGAACAAACCCGTCGATAAGAGAACTCTGTGACCTGTTGACAATATTAAAGCAGTTGCAAAGAAATCTTTTAAAAAAAGTCCGTAATTTGTATTCTTCTGACTCGAGCGAAATCGAAGAACAAACTATGGAAGTTCTGTTACTTGTCCATAGATGTCGCATTAAGTGACTTATTCGATGGGTATTGATCATCACTGGTACACCTTTTTATCTTTAAAGGTTGCCCGGTTGATTATTTATCGACTATAAATTGGTTGTAGCGCATCAATCCCGATGGGCTGATCTCAAAACTACAATATGGTCACAGGTTGACAATGTTTGTGGTTGGACTCGGTATATTTTAAAACGTTTCGGTCAAATCAAACCAGTCTTTATAATTCGTGAATGTTTCCGCTGTAAATACGAGTCCAATGTTGAATAGCCCTTAATAGAACTAACGGGTGATCAGATAGCAATGATAGTTTTTCCAATCGTTATGTTTTAGCTGCTGTCAAAATATTCAGTAAGGTTTGCCATTTCATCATGCATCGTTTTACGCTTGCCGAATGTGCGCAAATTCTTAAAAAATATTATCGAAATTCCGGCTCAGTTCTAAATACGTTACGTGAATTTCGTTGTGAGGTCAGTCATCATTATGGCTTTAGTGTGCTGGCAATTCGTCTCAAAGTGGAAAAGTTTAACCGTGAGTACACTCTTTTGGATCTTAAGCTACCAACCAGACAGAGATTGGTGCAAAATGAAGAAAACATAGCCACCGTAGCGACCAGTATCGAAAAAGACCCAGAAATGTCGATTCGGCGCCGATCAGCTGAATTGGACATCGCCAGAGAGTCAACCCGGCTTACTTGGTGGTTGGATTTGGGCCTACATCCGTATAAGATTGTGCTGCCGCGATGCCGCGAGTTCACTAATTGGGCGCTGGAAATGTTGGCCGGAGATCCGGATCTTGGCGAAAAAATTATCTTCTTGGACGAGGCCCATTTTTGGCTCAGCGGCTATTCAACAAGCAATTATTGGAGCGAACACAATCCATAAGTGTTCGATCAAGCATCAATCCATCCACAAAGATTGACTGCTTGGTGCGGTATATAGCATGGCGGCATCATCGGACCTTACTTCTTTGAAATGGGGAAGGAGATACCTTAACCGTCAATGGTATCAGGTATAGAGCCAAGTTAACCGACTTTCTGTGGTCAGAGCTCGACAACATCGATATAGCCGAGCTGTGCTCACAACAATATGGCGCTACATGTCATACAAGCGACGCAACGCCCGAAGTTGTAAAGGAGAAATTTAGCGACTGGGTCATCTCACGGCGAGCGTTCATCAATTGGCCGCCGCGATCATGCGATTTGACACCACTCGATTATTTTCTCTAGAGCTACGTCAAGTAGTTAGTCTACGTTAACAAGCCAACCACTTTGGACGAGCTCGAGGCCAACATTCGACACGCTATTGCCGGAATAACGGCGAAGATAAGTATTGGACCGGGTCATTAAAAATTGTACCGACCTCTTAAAGCATTGCCAGGAAAACCTAGGCGGCCATTTGAATGCTGTTCTACGAGATAGCGGCACTCGTCAATAAAAGCTAGTGAATGCTAGTTGTGCATCTTTTGACAGTTACTTACCGAAGTTTCAGTCATTTTGGATGCGCAGTTTTTAGTTGACAGTCGTTTGAGTGAGTCGATGTGAGTGTTTTCTGTGAAAATGGAAAAAATTGAGTATCGAGCTGTTACTCGTATTAAATTCTTGTTTTTGAAAGGCAATACTCCTACGCAAATCAAAAATGAGTTGGACCCTGTGTATGGGGACTCTGCACCATCATTTACCACAGTGAAATTTTCGGCAGCTGGATTTAAACGTGGCCGTAAGAGCTTGGGAGATGATGAACGTTCGGGACGTCCAAAAACTGCAACCACTGATGATAACATTGCCAAAGTTCACCAAATGGTGTTAGACGACCGCCGAATTAAAGTGAGAGAGATAGTAGAGGTTAGGAAAATGTCTAAAGAACATGTTTGTTACATATTTAATCAAGATTTAGGCAAAAGAAAGCTGTCCGCACGTTAGGTGCCGTGTTTGCTTACGTTAGACCAAAAACGTATTCGAACGAACATTTCAAACGCAGTTGGTTGTTGGCGCAGTTTAGGCGCAATAAATCCGAGTTTTGGCGCCGATTACGTCGATTACTGTATTTGGATACAACATTATATGCCCGAAACAAAAATTCAGTCAAAACAGTGGAAAGGGAAAGCCGGCTCCAAAGAAAGCAAAGACTGTTTTTTCGACTGAGAAAGTGATGGCGACTGTTTTTTGAGATAGTAAAGGAGTTATCTTAATCCATTATCTTCAAAAAGGAAAAACCATTACAGGAGCATACTACGCATCATTACTTGCCAAGCTGAAGGCAGAAATGGCGGAAAAACGGCCACATTTGCAGAAAAAGAAAATCCTGTTTCACCAAGACAACGCGCCGTCTCACAGCTCAGCGGTTGCCACGGCGAAAATCCATGAATTACGGTTTTAACTGCTTGACCATCCACCTTATTCACCAGATATAGCCCCAAGCGGCTTCGTTTTGTTCCCTCATCTAAAAACTGCGCTCGCAGGACAGAGATTTTCGACAAATGAGGAGGCAATCACCTTCGTGAACAATTATTTTGCAGAGAAAAAGCCCAAGTACTATTTGCACAGGTTAGAGAGATGGGAGCATCGCTGGGAGAAGTTTGTAGAGTTACAAGGAGACTATGCAGAAATATAAAAAAAAAAAATTGAGAAAAAACGTCTTGTATCATTGTTCGGTCGGAAACTTTTCAGACAAGCCTCGTATTCCATACATAATGGCTTGAGCGTAGGTTCAAAATAAGGCCACAATCAATTTTATATCTCGCAGCGTTTTTGTTTTATTAAAAAAAAAAAATCCAATCGTTCTTATCTGGTCACCCAATAGAAATGGTCCGAGTCCTTTGTTATGTTCGCTAAACAGAATGGAAGACAGTAGACACGGTCAATTTAGATTGCAGTTTAACATCCGTACATCTTAGGTTGCTGTGCGTGAATAATTTTAAAAGTAAATCTCTTACCTTATGAGCAGTGTATTTCCCAATTGAGAGATCTACATATTCTCTACTGATTTTGGCATTAAAGTTCCCCAGAAACAATTAATTGGAACGCGTACTCAGAAAAGACTTTGTACACTTCCTTTGGTGGACTGTTAAATTGCTCTTGGACATGGTGTTTACCTTCGTCAGTGGGTCAATTTTTTGTCTGTAAAATTTTCTATACAAAAGTAAGTGAGGAAAACCTTTAAAACTGGTGAGGACCTTACATAGTAGGCAAGGAATCACTTGCAGTGTAGTAATCATTGAAAAAGATGCGTATCATTTGACAAAATGCCATTTAATATCAAACAAACAAACACTTGTCCAAACAGTATAATCTCAGTGAACTCATTCTACCAGTACACTTTAGCAGTAAGCAGGTCCAAATTTCAGTAAGCAATTTGAAGAAGAAGACTCGTATATACAATAGATAACAAGATTCTTTTCATCTTTTCATCTAAAGACACAAAATTTCACTTTTTATGAGTGATTATGAATGAATATTTACACATCCGTGCATATACATTTACACTTATGTAAATGTTGGTTGATAGTGAGCGATTTCAAAGTTAAACATCATATTTCTCATCCAGCGTGAACGTGTGAACCATGACTAAGATTCGCAATTCATAAATCCATCGTTGACTGTATTTTTAGCTCATTAATTTGGCTATCTGGACAATATAAAAATTATTCTTGGAATCCATAAATTTTCCTGCAATCAAAGTCAGATCTTTTGGACTGTTCAACATTTTAAAACACTCAATTTTTAATAGATGCGAATACTCGTACCTACGAGTGTGTTGTTGTATGCAATGGTATCTCGCATTTGTTGCATTTTATATTCGATTTCGAAAGTCAAAGAAACAACGTTGATACTCGTAAATTTATTTATTTTGTCATCTGGAGTGGGAGAATTTTATGAGTTTCCATTAGTTAATTTGCAACTCAAATTGCGCACAATTACGCAACAAGTACGAGTAGCTATATAGCTCTGCACGATCTACTAGAACGTTGTTTTTTTTTTTTTTTTTTTTTTTTCATTGTAGTACGAATATCTGTATGTGGTTGCTTTAACGTGTAGAAGTAGACGTACTCGTACGTATTCTATTTTGAGCGCAACAATATGCATCTCGTTATAATCTCATTTCAGACTAAATTGCGCTCTCAAGTATCTCACCACATTGCGCACTAAATGTATTACAAATACATATACGAGTAAGTTAGATGAGATACTATGTATCTAAATCTGACATATTCAGGTTCCATAGAGGTACTCGCTATTCTGCATCTAAAGGAATGTGAGAAAATTATAAGCTAGACACCACTTTATTCCAGCTATTGGCCTTGTAATTGAATTTGCAGATTAATTGAATTGATACTTGCTTCTGTAGTGCTGGAACAACTTAATGAGACATACATATATATGTATGTATGTACATAGATACACAATCTCCATAATTAAAACTCATATACCCGTGTGTAGGTTTTGTTTACTTTTTTTTTTTAAGGCTTGTGGGCTACATAAAGTAAAAATCATCTTAAATTTTAAATTTGCAAAAATAAAAAAAAAATAAAAAAACTTTCCCCAACAATTGGAGAACCTGGGAATTTGAAATACAAACGACGAGCATTTTAATATGACTCATTGGGAAGTGGGCGGACATTGGATGTCCCATTGCCCACGGCGATGACACTATGTCGATTCAACCTAATTGAATAATTATAAAACGTCTGCGGGAGATCGTTGAAAGTGAAATGATCATACGTACGCTTAGTTGGTGACGAATGATCTTTCGATTTACCGGACAGCACTTATCCTTTGATGGGAGAGCAGCAGTGCGAGATTTGAAAATGGAATATGGGAACAGATTTTGTTCATATTTATCTAAGGTGAGAACATTTTGAGGTGAAGAGTAATTAGGTATCTAAGTTCTAAAAAAAGATTTATAGGTGTTGAAATCATGGAACCGCTGTAAATCACTTTTAAGATTCATAGATAGATTGGATTCAGGCCTTTTATGTACATATAGTATATCTTACAAAGGAAAGCACTTCGAACATGTTTTCGTTTCTTCTGTCAACTTTTTTTTCTCACTTTGCGTCGGTTTGTAGAAATCCCACTCGAGCGGCATAGAGCATCAACAACTCCTTCACGGCATCTTGTTCTGAGAGTTGATTCATGGTCAACTGTGCTGCGTGACGTTTGCCTAAGGGAAGCTGATTTCACAGTATAGCATATCCCACAATGGAGTTGTTTTCGTTTGTAGGATGAGTTCGCTGGAGCTACGATTATGCCAAACAATTAGATACTTAGACATCTACGAGCATTTACGAACGTCCATAACCTGCATGTTTCTTGGTGGAATTTAACTACCAAAGACTGTAGCCATATAGCACTGATCTGATCTGGGAGCGAAACAATCACAGCTTAATTCGTGTACTTCTCCAAACAAGATTAATAAAGGGTGTTTTTTTTAGGGGCATACAACTTCAGTATAAAATAAAACACTTGAACCTAATGTTAATGTTTATGACATTAGCTGTATTTAATAGATAATTTTATGCCATTAGTGTTTAAATATGGCATCTGGCATACACGCGCCACGGCTAGTTCGAATGAAGCGCAATCGTAAAGTCCAATTTTCGACAACTTTATCGAGCAACTGGGGCCGTATATCAGCAATATACGAGGGGCGTTCAATATATTCTCGGTATCGATATGAAGGAAAATGCGAATTCAATTTAAATTATTTTTATTTTTCAATATAATCTCCCCTAACATCAATGCATTTGTTACATCTTGAGATAAGCTTTTTTAAACCCTCAAAAAAATAAATTTCCTCTTTCTCTGCAAAATACCCATTTATTGCCGGCTTGAGTTCTTCATCATCCGAAAATCTTTTTCCACGAAGACATTTTTTCAAATCCGGAAACAGGAAATAATCACTAGGGGCAAGGTCTGGACTATAGGGTGGGTGTTGGATTTCTTCGAAACCACAATCTCGCGCAGCAGCCTTGGAAACTCGCGCCGTGTGAATAGGAGCGTTATCATGAAGAAGCAACACACCCGCTGCGAGTTTAGCCCGTCTTTTCTTTTTAATTTCCTCCCGCAAATTATGCAAAGTGGAAGCGTAGGATGTGGCGTTGATGGTTTCACCTTTTTTTTTGTACTCAATGAGCAGGATTCCCTTTGAGTCCCAAAAAACTGTGGCCATGAGCTTCCCGGCAGACGGAGTGACTTTGAACTTCTTCGGGGGGTCTGTTCCTTTTTTATGCCACTGCATGGACTCTTGTTTGCTTTCAGGGTCATAGTGGTGGACCCATGTTTCGTCCCCAGTAACAATTCGATCCATAACACCGTCCGCGTTCTCACTGCACATCTCCAAAAGCTCTCTACAGCATGCGATTCTCACTTTTTTCTGAGGCGCTGTGAGCATTCGTGGCACCCACCTTGCACTGACCTTTGAAAGGTTAAGACGGTCATGAAGAATGGTGTGAATGGTACCAATTGAAAGCTTGGTGATCTCTGCCATCATTTTCACCTTTATTCGGGCATCCTCAAGAACAAGTTTTTCGACTTCTTTGATGCTTTCTCCCGTACAAGCAGTAGCCGGGGCGCCGGAGCGGGGGTCGTCTTCAATGCTCTCTCTGCCTCTCTTGAACTCACTTGACCACTTTTGCACAGTTGATAATGAAGGTGCGGAACCCTTTGAAACAGCCACCATCTCTTCATGAATAGTTTTTTGACTTTTTCCTTGCTTAGTGAGAAATTTAATTACAGCGCGATGCTCAATTTTCACCATCATCGTCTCAGTTGCCATTATGATTCTGTTTAACTAGAGATAAAACGCGAATTAAGAATCACATTTATATGAAATTTTACACGAATGCACTAAAATATTAGTATTACTTGATAAATAAGTCAATTTATATATACAAACACAGCTTCACCCCGATATCGAGAATATGTTGAACGCCCCTCGTACATAATAACACGGCGAATGTTGACTTTCAAATCGTCCAACGTCCCGGGTTTGTCGGCATAGACTAGTGACTTCACATATTCCCAAAGAAACTAATCTGAAGGTGTGGATACAGGATCGTGGAGGACAGTTCATAGGTCCTTTACGCGAAATTATGCGCTCAGCAAATGTTTCCCGCAATAAATTGATGATGTCGCACACCGTGTTGCACCATTTTGCCGAAACCAAAGCTCTGTCATGTCAATATAATTTAACTGAGGAACGAAGAAGTCAGAAATACAGTTTCTATAGCGCTCTCCATTGACGGCAATATTCTGGCAGGCATCGTCCATAAAGAAATATGGGCCGATGATTCTCCAGCCCATAAAGCACATCAAACAGTGAGTTTTAATGGTTGTAAGGGTGTCTCGAGAAAGGCTTCTGGGTTTTTTCCACTCCAAATTTGGCAATTTTGCTTGTTTACATATCCGTTTAACCAACCGTTTCTCATCGGAAAACACAATTTTGCGTTGAAAATGAGGATCAAGCTGAATCATGTTTTCGGCCCATTCACCGAACCTACGACGCGTATAATGGTCATGCGGTTTCAACTCTTGCACAAGCTGGATCTTATAAGCTTTTAAGCCAAGATCTTTCCGTTAAATCTTCCACAAAATGGATGGGCATAGCTCTAATTGCTCTGCACGATGGCGAATCGACTCATTCGGAATCTCCTCAACACTGAGTTCCACAACGGCTATAAATTCTTCTGTTCGCACTGTTTGTCGTCTTTGGGGGTGCGTATTATCCGTATTATTATAGAGCGTACGTGGTGCGAACACGATTCATTGTATTCTGAATAACTTGCTCAGATGGACGATTATGTCGACCGCCAAATGGACGTAGCGTACTATAAGTTTGGCGAACCGAACCATGGTTTTCAAAATAAGTTTGCGCAATTGCAAAATGGCAAAACGTATTAACCACAAACCAACTTTCAACCGTTAAATCGACAGTCTGTAGAAACAGTGTTGCCAGTTTGAAAACTAAACCTCTAAAAAAAATACCCTTTACAAGGTGATGCAAAAGTTGTCACCCGATGTTCTGCTTTTGGATTATGTTTATTTGATGTCTTAAATTTTTTTCATTAAGTTGAGAAAATAATATCGACTAACTGGCTGCCGCCAGAATTGATAACCATTTCTGATGCTTGCAAGAACTTCCGGCGATTGGTCCTCGCATTCTTGACGTATATTCTCTTTGAGGGCTTTAAGAGTCTGAGGCTTGTTGACATATACACAAGACTTTAAGAAAATCCTACAAAAAGAAGTCTGGAATGGTTAAATTAGTCAGTTCAAATCGCGAAAGCGAGAAATTAGCCGACCAGGAAATGGATAGCTCAAAATTTCGGTTGTTGCTCGAGCAGTATGCGCCGTTGCTCCAACCTGTTGGAACCACATGTACTCCAGTCACATTTCATCCAATTAAGGAAAGAGAAAGTCGTTGAGCATGGCTGGGTAGCGCTCGCCGTCCACAGCAGTCGTTTGGCCCGTGGCGTTTTCGAAAAAATTACGCCTCCAGTGTAAACAGCACACCATGCAGTAACCTTGAGTGGGTGTAAAGTCTCTTTGTGGGTTATACGCGGATTTTCAGTACCCCAGAAGCTACAGTTTTGCTTATTCACGTCGTGATTCTGGATGGCTTGAGCGTAGGGTACATGCGCTTGGCGGTCAACAGCTAACAGGGAACATCTTACAGTCTTTCACAAAAATTCTCTGTTAAGACCGCCGATTGATGTCCAATTGCGTGGCCCCTCATCTGGTCGATACTCCGGGGTCTTCTGCGACATCTTCAAGCACAGCTGCGATATTCTCCGCAGAACGGCTGCTCCAGGGCCGGCCAGACCTGGCAGCATCTCGTGTTGTCCCATACTCTTCTAGGCGAGCGGCTAAATGTCATAGTGTTTGTCCAGTTGGTGTCGGATGACCGGCAAATCTGAGCCGAAATTCACGCTGCACCAACACCACCGACGAATTATTCCCCAAAAAACTCGTAACAATTATTCCGCGTTCTCTAGGAGTGTAGCGATTTATTTCTTGTTGACCCGTATTTTGTATCTGTTTGGGTCATCAGATGAAGGTCTATTATACGATGTAAAAGTAAGCCGACATCATCAGGGAAGCGATGGTACTTAGGGTAAGATATCTAGTCTATCAAATTCCATTGTAACCTTCCACTTATGATGCACGGAAAACATCCCTGGCAACTAAAATAATGGCGGTGACACTTTGTATCTCTAGCTTACGTCACTTTGGACTTTAAAATCATACGACACCTTCACATTGTATAAGACGTGCTACTTACTGCCCTCACAGCTGATCCTATAGCAGAAGAGAGTCAGATATCCGCTGATGCATTTGATACATTTTGAAAGCATTGGCAGTCTGTCTTGAGACCTATAGGGGTCTTACTAGAAGCCTGACCAAAGCTACGAGTATATCCAGGAATTTCGGTTCCAATCCGATTTAATAGAAATTGGCTCTCTTGTGGGAGCATGATACACTGATGTCTGTCACGTCTCTACTACTCAATTTTTTTTACGCGATATTGGCCTTCTGGTTCGTTTTTGTTTACTGCTAGGGAAGGTGCAATACCAGCCTTGGTTGCCGGTGTCTGCCGATAGCCGCGTGCTGTGATTTTGTTGGCTGTTACCGGCGTTATTACGTGCTCAACCTACATTTTCGGGGTCATATATAGAATTGTCCCTAAATTGTTGGTGCAGGTTTGGACCCTTGAGTTTGTCGGTGTAGAGTCTTGTAATGTTCACCGGGCTTGAGCGGGGTGCTTTTGACGGATGCAGTAAGAACGCGATAGATCCGGTTGGATATCGAAGTGATCTTGTGGTTAAACTTATGTTTACTAAACGGCGTATCTCTAACATTATGTCGTTGGTATTGCAGACGTTCACAAACCGCTTATCGTTGTCATTACAATCTTTAGCATAGTGTTGTCGCTTAAGCTGAACAATGTCTTCATCAGGCGTTTGGCTGTAGACGGCGTCTATATTTTCGACCAGAGCGTAACGTGGAATGATTGTAATTTTCCTTACTTTGTTCTCGAATCTATGTAGTATCCCTCACAGTGAGGTTTCTGGTTTCCTGCTGGAGGAAGTATCGGTCCCACTAAAACAAAAAATCCGTTTTAGTAGTAAAGATGAACTTGCAATCGAAAATGGAAGGCCCAGCGACAATAGATAAAGCCGCCAAGCTACTGGAATACGCGGATGATACCGGTATCATCGTTCGCTCAAACCGAGCTTTCGTATAGCAATTCGCTCCATTTGTAGAACAAGTGCAACAAGACGATTTTTAGATGAACGCATACGAAATGAAGTGTGGACCTATAACAGCGATTCCAAAATGATGTACGAACTATCCAAATCCCAGTTCATAAATGCTAATTCTACAAACTATGACCTAGAAAAGATAAGTAATAATCTATTCGGTAAAGTCACAGGTGCAGACTTCTCACGGTTCAGAAGAACAATCAGTGATTATTGCTATTACATGTACATGGTTTTTAGTGTTCCTCGATAAGGTACATTTAAACCACAAATGGTCTGTCATATGAGCTTTCCTTTCAGAGCCATCATCAGCCTTATATGCGCGCATGCGCTCACGAGCAGGAAATTACATTTGGCCCTTGGTATTTATGTACACCACATGCTTCGAAACTGCCCATTTAAATGTATCTATCAGCCAACACTTGGAAGATATTTTGGGAGGACAGTGACCACGCCTACAACAAGGTTTTAAACGCAGGGAGCCGTTGGCGTGAGCGACGACTGATGCATTAGAAATAGAGTTTTCAATCAATCCTCTTAAATCTGAGGTTGCTACCTTGACGGAAAGGAGGAAACTGATTGGTCTAACTCACCTAATGCTTAAAAGTTTCAACATTCGTTTTCCCAATTTAGCTATGATTTGGGTATCATTCTGAATAGCAAATCTCTTTGAAGTAAATATGTCATGCTGAAAACCTCCAAGACGCTGTCGACTTTCTGATAGTGCAAAGGAGTTTTTGGAAAGACGAGGGACTTTCTGCCGAAGAGATTCTTTTCGCTATAGCATGCCATATTCTGATAAATCTTCCTCCCCTTGACATTCACATCATTTGATGCACTCTCAAAGTCTCAAAGTTTTCCGTTCAAAAATAAGTGATCCTTGGTACAATATACTATGGAGTTTCGATGACCTTGCTTACAGGCCGACTGTTTTTCGACTCTGGTCTTATGAACATGCCGTCTGATGCAATGCCACCAGAAATGTGTTGCTGCGAAAATCGATATTAAATCGCCCTTCCCTGAGCCCAGAAATGGCTTTGACCAGAACCTAAGCCGGGAACTCCAAAATCTATTTTTCAAGAATGCCAGCTTTTCTGATCGCAGTCGGAAGGCTGAATTCACTGCGTATTGTTCGAATTCAGATCACAACGAACAAGGCTCAGAGGAAAGTTCCTCAGGACCCTAACACACGCTTGGGATGCCTACGTCCTCGGTTAGCTTTTTCATTGACAATTGGGTTTGAGCATATCTGCAGATGGTATGATTCTTTGGGACGTCAGCAGACCAAACAAATGCAGCGACTTTCGTGCTGTCTCTCAGTAGGGAGGACTGTAGACTGTTTATTGACATCATTGCATGGAACTACCCTTTTGCTAAGCACCTAATTGTGCTAGCCATAAGTGACACAACATTCTATGACGCTTGCTGTCAGAGTGATGATAACAGCATGGAGCACTATCTCTGTGGGTGTGCGGCCTACTCTTGTATCAGTCCTCAGGAACTCGGCGCTGATGTGGTGAGTGGTGGTACTATAGACACTTTATCACTGAAGCGTTACTCATCTTACGCATTCCAGTAAAAGCAATATACAAGCAGTACAATGGACTAGTTATTTATGTCAGTGCTGCGTTCCCCGACAGATAAAAATGTTGACAGACAAAACCTCAATCCGCCTCAAACAACAATTTCGATCAGTTTCCACAATTTTTTACATTCTTTATTCGCAATTATAGTATGAGCATGCACCAGCATAGTAGCTTCAATAATTCATGCAATAGACAAAAAACAAAACCCAGCAAACCAATTTTCAACAAAAGTATTTTCATTGTTTAAGCGGCTGGTAAATGCCACAGGGCTATCGCAACTTTCACTGCTAATAACAACAACGATGTGAACCTCAAGTTCACATCATAAATCTGCAACATTGGCCTTCCAACAATCGACCACAAGTGAAAATTACGCGTGACATGAAATTTATGTGAAATCGCCATAGATGGCAACGAGGTCTAACTTCCACAATACAACTGTGTTCCTACGAATGCTTGTACTTGCGGATGCATGTTTCCATATGTGGCAGCATGAAAGACGACAAGATACTTCTCTGTACAACAAACATCTTGGTATGCACTTCGGCTTGGGTTAATATGGTGCAGATTGTTTATTTGACCCAGTTTCCAGTCTGACAAAGTTGTTGTGCTGCAACAATCTCTGTTGCAAACAGGCTTCCTCCTCCTGAAGTCGTTCGAATCTCTCTGCAGCCGGTGGATGTTTCCAATGATTTGCACTGCTACTCCAAATCAGATGGTATGTTGTACATAGAGTAGAAACAACATCTCTTTTGATTCGGTTACGGTTGTAATCGATAATGTTCGTATGGGTCTTGATGATGGTCCCTATGCAGTGATTAAACAGAGAAGAAGAACAGGAAATTACCATGGAACGACATCAAACAACTTTCTTCGTTATGAATTAATTGAGCTGGGCAATTTGTTTAGCTAAGTAAAGCGTACCTCTGAATACATTATGAGTTATATCTCATTCATAAAATATGAAAAGGTGCTTCTAACGCGTTTGGAGGAAGCTTTTCTGGTGGTGCAGGCGCAGCTGGAACTGATTAAATGATATACTTTATGTGGGGAAAAAACCTGCAAGCCTTCAAAGGCATGTTCAGTTTTCATACATTTAAAAATTAAGGAACTTATTACATCAATGTGTGGGGAGATGTTTTTGATAAGACATCGTCCTTGAAATAATCTTGTAAATCTCGCATAAAAATCACTTTTTTCTTACGTCTGACGGCATCAAGTACAATAAAACAAAAGCGGATACTTTAAGTTCCTCAACGAATCTAAAAAGTATTCCTCGAGGAAAGCCACATTTATGAAATGGATTATTTATTTACTTTCGCGGTCATTTTGTTGGTGCACTGTTTCCTACTGTTGTAAGGGCATAACATCTACAACAATTTGTAACCCAACATCAGAATTTTCACTTTGCAGCCTTGATTAGCATCGTGTCTGTTTGTGTTTGTTTTTTTAATAATGACTCGGAGATTTAGAGTGGATATAGCCAATATTGGCGTGGGCTAAAAAGTAATCAGTTTTTGGCGTACGTCCACATCTATAAATATAGGCCATCTGTTTTGGCACTTAGTGAAGCACAGGTAGATCCCCGCCTACACCTCTCGTATCACGCTGATCTGAAGCTACCTGGCTTCTGCAGCTTTCAGATATTTATACTTCACTACAATGTATAAGCTCCAAACTGGATAGAAATTCGACCTTTAACAAGTTTTTTGCACTGTTTGACTCCATTCAAATAATTGTATCCCTGCATCCTCATACTGAAATCGTTATTACGGGCGATTTTAATATTTACACTCCTGTGAATGTCTTCGAAATTCTGGACAGACAACACCCGAAGGCCGGTGTATTGAAATCCTCGCTGCAGAAAATAACTTAGCCCAACTTGTAGATGAGAACACGTGAATACCAGACGTAAACGTTGATAGGTATACCGCCAACACCCTGGACTTCATTTTAACTTCTCACCCTGATAAGTGAACCGTTCAAGTGCTCTCTCCTCTAGGCTCGTCGGACCATTGTGCCATATCAGCTAATTTCAGGTATACCGTCCACACGTTTAGAAAAAAGATTCCTAAAATAACCGTATGGCAACACGGAGATGCAAATTGGACTGGCCTTAACAGCTTCTTTAGGAATTTCAACTGGTCGTTATGTTTCCTCGGTAACAAGAACATTATTCTCTGTGGAATGAGATCTTTTATCCCTTATCGGATGAAGAGTACCAAACCGAAAGAAAAGGAGTGGTATGACTCGAGCTGTAAAGAGGCTGTCAGGGTTAGAGAAATGTTTTTTTTGGTGTCCTTCAAGACCAGTCCGATAGAGGAAAACCGAGAAAAGTTTAAAAGAGCCAGGAATGACTGCAATGTTTTTCTTAAGCCTATGAAATTTCAATATGACCAAAAACTGTCACAGCTGTGATCTTAATATACACAAACCCGCTGGTCCAGATGGTATATCCCTCCTTCTTCTGAAGAGGTGCTCTCCTTCACTGGTGAAACTACTTCGTAAACTTTTTCATCAATCCTACTCTTTAGGACTGTTCCCGAGCAGATTTAAAACAGCATTTGTTCAGCCCATCCCTAAAAAAGGCGAATCTTCTTCCCTCTCCTCCTACAGACCCATTGCACTTACGTCCCTTCTTCCCAAGGTCATGAAAACACTGATAAATCGTCAGCTAATGAAATATCTCGAAACACGAAAACTTCCTAATGACCGGCAGTATGGTTTTCGTAGCAACAGGTCCACTGGTGATTTGATGTCATGTCTCATCGAAAAGTGGAACCAAAGCGTAAATCAATCTAGCGAAAGCAAAATGGTTGCACTTGATATTTCTAAGGCACTTGACACTCTTCGCCATTAAGTTGTCTTGGATTGCTTCAAAATAATTTACAAAATAAATGCTGGTGTGCCCCAGGTGTCCGTTCTGTCTCCGACACTCTTTTTAATCTTAATCAGTGATCTCTTGTCTGCTACTTCTAATCCAATAAGTCCGTGACTTTTTGAATTTCTGACCTCTTTACTGAAACAGCAACACTGCTCCTGTCAACAGGCATTTGTCAGTTGACTCCTGTCAAAATTTAAACTTGCTGCGTCAGTTAGTTTGTGTTTGACAGCTATTTTTATCAGACTACTCACTAATTTGAGGAGAAAATGGAAAAAAGTGAATTTCGTGTGCTTATTAAGCATTATTTCTTGCGAAAAAAAACCATTACCGAGACCAAGGCTAAGCTTGATAAATACTATGGGGACTCTGCACCATCGATTCCAATGGTAAAAAAGTGGTTTACTGAATTTCGTTGTGGCCGTACAAGCACTGAAGATGCCGAACGTCCTGGACGCCCAGTTGAGGTCTCTACACCCGAAACAATCGAAAAAATTCACGATATGGTGTTGGCCGACCGAAGATTGAAAGTGCGAGAGATTGTGGAAGCCGTAGGGATCTCGCATGGCTCAGTGGTTTCAATTTTGAATGATCACTTGGGCATGAGAAAGCTTTCCGCAAGATGGGTGCCGCGTTTGATCACAGTCGACCACAAACGCAATCGTGTAACAACTTCACAGGAAGGTTTGGCGTTGTTTAATCGCAATATGGAGGAGTTTTTGCGCCGTTTTGTAACCGTGGACGAAACATGGATCCATCACAACACACCAGAGAACAAACAACAGTCAAAACAGTGGGTTTCTAAGGGTGAATCGGCGCCAAAGAAGGCCAAGGTGGGTTTGTCAGCCAATAAAGTTATGGCGACTGTTTTTTGGGATGCACGCGGGATAATCCACATTGACTACCTTCAAAAGGGAAGAACAATCAATGGGGAATATTATGCCAACTTATTGGACCGATTCAATGACGATTTGAAAAAAAAACGACCTCATTTGGCCAAGAAAAAAGTTCTTTTCCACCAAGACAATGCAAGGGTGCACACATGTGCAGTTGCCATGGCAAAAATCTATGAATTGGGCTATGAATTGCTCCCTCATCCACCCTATTCTCCAGATTTGGCTCCGAGCGACTACTTCTTGTTCCCAAACCTGAAGAAATGGCTTGGTGGAAAAAGATTTGACTCCAATGATGAAGTCATCTCGCAAACAAAGGCCTATTTTGAGGACCTCGACAAATCATTTTTTTTGGAAGGGATAAAAAAATTGGAGAAGCGTTGGACAAAGTGTATAGAGCTCAAGGGAGACTACGTTGAAAAATAAAATTATTTTTTTATCAAAAAATCTGTGTTTCACGGACTTATTGACCCGCCCTCGTATTCCTTTGCTGATAACAGTACTCTCTGCTTTTCATATTCGTTCCCGGACTCATATCCCTGCTCTTCGGCTATAGAACGGGAACGGCAGCATATGATAAGCTCTCAGCCATTTAAACACCCAGCCATTATCTATGAATGGCACTTGCATCGTTGAAACTGAAAAACTTTCCATTCTAGGTATGTGAGATGTCTAGGTCTCCTCAAGCGACGTAAGAAATACTTTTCTCCCTCTGATCTGATCAAGTGATCCTGATCACTGCACCTGTTAGATAGGATTCAAAACTGTGCGATAAGACTCAATGGTTACGCTAATATCACCCAGTCAATTGACAACCTCGAACACCGAAATGTTTCCTATCTTACTTTGTTCTATCACTATTTCCACCACCAGTGCTCCATAGAAATCGCCAGTAGCGTTCTGCCCCTTCAAACCTTCAACCTTACAACTTACAGCTTACTTTTGGACGTACCCTGAAATATTGTGGCTCGTTCCGTTTCCGAATGCCCTATAACGCTCTCTATTTCCTAGTCATTATAACTTCCAAACATTTAAGACCAATGTACATCGGTAGCTCTCTTTTCTTACTACCTAAATTGTGTGCAAATATTTTGAGGGTACCAAAAACCTCTTGAGCGCGCGCTAATTATAAAAAAAAAGAAAAAAACTGTTTTTTTTCTCATAAAAAGTTGAAAAATGGATGAATCTTAATTTTTTTTTAAATGTTCCTTTTTACGGCGGATTTATGATAAAAAATGAGAGAATTATCGAAATTCATTATTTCTAATTCCATAGCTTTAACCCTAGAGCGGATACGGATTTTTGTTAGTACATTAACACATATGGGGTTTCTGCGCCCTTAAGACACAATTTTAATAAAATTAGTTAATTTAATTTATAAGTATTATAATATATTTATTAATTAAATTAATCAAAAAAAAAAGCATTTGATTCACAGCCCTACTAATGAGAAAAAAATTAAATAAGCATGACCTGAAGTGGTGCGCCCATAAGGTGCTACAAAAAAATCCAAGAAAATATTTTTCTTGTTTCTGAAAGAAGATATGTAAGGCAGCATTACAATATAAAAAAATGTTTGTATTCCTAAATATTGCCGGTATATTTTTAATCTTATGTGCAACAAAAATGAAGGCTGCTGTTGTATACTTCGCTGTGGTGGTCGGGGCAAATGTGCTTTTGGCAAGTGACGCACGTAGGTTTTGACTTTTTATCTCATGTCCTAGGATATAAGAAACATCTTCCCTTCTTTGGAATCTATTTTTAGAAAATGCAATGCTCTGGATCGCCTTCCGCTATGTCTCTCAGCATTTTTTCGATGTTACCTCTCAAATGACGGTGTTTTTTGTTGTCCCAGTCGCTTTTGCATGCATGGTTTTGCCAAAGATAAACTTAAGTTATACAGAAGATGCTGCGCTTATATTTTTTTATTTTTATAATTTTTGTCGATCGACTACAGGACCATTGAATTAATGCCGGCCTGATCAAGCATAGCATAAAAATATCTCAACGGCCACCTGCTACTATGTAATTATGAGCCAGCTGATCAAACGCGTTAGCGCCTCCTTTTGTGTGGTTACATTCATCGATTTTTTTATCTCCGAATCAACCTCCTTATTTTTATGAAGGGAAGTCACCAGCAGCACTCCTTCTTCTTTCTTTGGTGTAAAGAAAACCAACATCATTTTGACTTTGAAAGCAAATTGAGAAAGAGGATGGAAAAAGGATGGTGGCACTTTTACTTCTTTTCCATCGTAAGGAATCCCAGACACCATATCAAATATGCGAGAATCACACATCGTTATAATTTTTACACCGCATTTATCTGGCTTCGAGGGAATATAAATTTGGAGTGGAGCCCTGCTCAAAAACTGTTCATCAATCGTAAAGTAGGTACTCGTGAGGGGTATATTATTTTGAAGAGTCTGAAATTAATTGTTCCCAAGCGAACCTGACTAGAGCCAGTTTATTTAAACGATCCCTTCTTTCTCTGTCATCGAATCGGATTCAATTTATCAGGAATTCAAATATGCTCACTCCAGTTATAGCCTGGAAGATGGGTGAGCACTTTGTGGACACACACGACACGATTTGTGTCAACCATGATTCCTGAAGTTGGGGTTGAGGGCGATGCAGAATCTAGTACAATATCATCGAAAAGAAGTTCCCATGCTTGAACCTTAGATGTTATAAATTTAGTCGCACCTTTGCAACCCGTCATTTGCTGAATAATGTTTGTCGCTACTGCCCGACCACTTGATAATGAAGGCTGTGTGATCCAACGAAATCCTTTTTCCCCTAACAGAGCTCCTAAGTGATGCCGTTCTTCTGGATTTTCATCATCTTCACAGTCACTGGCGGAAATTTCATCGTCCTTTTCAAAATCCGTCTCTATATTATCGAGGCAAGCTTCATCTTCTTCGTGCATGTCGCTACCGACGTTTAAAAGGAGTTGACTTATTTCGTCCTCATCATAGTTGGCCTTATTTTGAGACATCTTGTTCACATAATGGATTTCTTATGGATTCCTGCTGGAAAAATTAGCAAATTTTTTGGAGTGCCAGCACACCCCAGTCAGGAAAAAAACAAAAATCCTGGAATTCTACGAAAATAAAGGCTTTTATTCTAAAAATTATAACAGTTTGTTTTTTAAATTGGGGTGCGCCGACTCCCCATATGCACTCCAGGGTTAAATGCTAAAAAAAAAAACACTTTTTTCGATTTTTATTGGGTGAGCAATTTCTACTTATGCGTAGGGTTTAGCCGCTCAGGCGACTTTATGGCTCCGCTAAAGTTGTGTCAACAACTCTCAGGCAGGCGCCTATGCCTACAATACACCCATGAATCAAACCATCAAAGGGTGGTCAGCGGGTTTAATTTTCATGTCTTCAGTGATGCATGTGCATCATCTTTGTATGAAATTGCAAAATGGATGCTTCGTAATTTTTTTTTTTTTCAAAATTGTTTATTTTCTCATGTAGATTATGAAAAAAATATAAAAAGTTGATATCTTGAAGTAAAAAAAAATGTATGAGGGATTATTCGTAAAACCTTGTTGTTTTTGAGCATTCAAAGCCATAAAACTATTGAAAATATTTAAAGGGTGAGCCAACAGATGGTGTGGATGTTGAATGTCAATTACTGTCATTTACTGAACTCAATGCGGTTGATCTTTTACACAGACGTCATACAAACTTTGACAATCTTAGTCATGGAATCAACAAACAAAAACCAGGTGACTGCGAAAGTAAATATAATGACTACCAAGCAAGGCTTCACCTTTTTCTAAGGATATGAGGATAGAAGAAGCCCTTCCTTTGATAAAAACCTCCAGGAAACCTAGTCTGAGAACCTTGCAAAGTGACACACCATAGGTGATACTAATATCACTCAAACAATGGACACCCTCGAACATGGACGTTATGTCTCGTGTCTCACTTTGTTTTATCGCTTTGTCCACCAACAGTGCTCCATAGAAATCGCCAGTAGCATTCCGCCTATTCAAACTTTTAACCGTAACACCCGCCTCGCCATGAATGCTCATCAGTATACCCTCAAGCCCACTTTCGGATGCATTCTAAAATATCGTGATTCGCTTCTAAGCCGTACAACTCGCTTATGCTCTTTATTTCCTAGTGAATATAACCTTCAAACATTTAAAACCAACGTCCACCGGTACCGCTCTTTCTATCCTCCCTGACTTTACTTCGCCCGCGCTGCTTGCAAGCCTTTTAAGGGTACTTAAATCCCTTGAGCGCGCACAAATTATAAAAAAAAAAGCAATGTGACAACCACGAACATTAAGTTCCCTTATCTCAATCTACGATAGCATTAGCCTTAGCCGTGCTGCAACGGGGCTTATAGAATATTACGCAGTTCGTTCTTCTCCTTATCGTAAAAGGCAACTAAATTAAAAAAATCAAAAACTATGAGATATATGTATGTACTCGTAGATGCTCGTACATATTGTTTTATTGCCTAGATAAACAGAAAGAATGTGGATTGTATTTAGTCACAACACTGTTGGAAGTGGGCCACCGTGTTTTATGTTTCTTACACCTCCATGAAAGACCGCGGGTTATAAGCGTTTTACCTTTGGTCTACTTCTATTAGGAAAACATAAAAGGGGTTAAGTTTGGAGATCTCAGTGGCTACGGTACGTCTTTAAATCGGCTAATCAGTTATCATGGGAAACATTCACACAGCAAATTCATGTTCACATTTATCGCTTGTTCTTTGAAATCAAAAACAAAATAGGACCCGATGATTTGGTTCGCTGATAGGGCACACCAAGCACTAACTCCTGGGCAATGTAAAGGCTAGTGGTGTTTAAGACTACGTTTACGTAGAGCCCAGAAGTGACAGTTTCGTAGTTTACCGCAATCACGACATTGACAACAGGGCCTACGTAAACGAACTTGAAAATTGGCGATCCGTGAATCACTGTTTCACCATATTCAGTGAAGAAAACGCGACAAATGTCACTTTCGCCGATGAACGAGCTACCTCGCAATTGTTCGTGCGACAAGATGAAGTCATCAGGAGTAGACGATATTCCAAACGTCGTATTAAGACACCTGCCCTTGGAAGCAGTGGATATATTTACTACGCTATTTAACAATGCGCTAAATACTCGTAATGCACATTATCCGAAAAATTGGAAAACGGCAGTCGTACAACCAATCCCGAAAAAGCATTAGGACTAACTAATTAACCCTGCTAATCTTCGGTCAATTAAATTACTTCCGAATGTTAGCAAGGTATTGGAGAAAGTGGTTAATAGAGCGCTATTAAGATGGATTGAGGAAAATAATATAATTTCGGAAAATCAGTTTGGTTTTAGAGCGAGGCATGACACTATTCATGTTGCGTCAAAGGTGGTCTCCGACATGCAGTGGAATAAATGCAGGAACCAGTGTACG
The DNA here is from genome assembly GCA_963966105.1 of Volucella zonaria. Classification (NCBI taxonomy): domain Eukaryota; kingdom Metazoa; phylum Arthropoda; class Insecta; order Diptera; family Syrphidae; genus Volucella; species Volucella zonaria. The sequence goes on along the minus strand of OZ014532.1, from coordinate 106,415,817 downwards.
GGTGGCTGCCACGAAGGCCTTCGACACTGTATTGTTAGAGGAGCTTTACTATAAATTGAACAGGATGGACATGCCGAAAACTCTGCTATATGCAATATGATTTACGACATGATAATGTCGTTCGAGCAAGATCTTTGACATTAAAAACGGGTTACAACAGGGGGCTGTGATTTCTCCGATACTGTTTAACATTTACACAAGTGATCTAGTAGGTTCCCTCAATCATGCCATAGCGTACGCAGACGATTGAGTGGCGTACAGATCAGGTCCAAAAATCGAAGTCATCAATACCCATCTGCAGCGTGATTTCGAACATATTGCGACGATTGGAAATTGAAAATCAATTTTCTAAAGTCGGAAACAATCCTGTTTAGAACTCCATTGAGATGATCTTCTAGAGATACCGGATGTAACTGGCGATATTTTTACAGCACGCAGTGCCATAAGCGGTGAGAATAGTAGTGCGATACCTTGGTATCTGGCTCGATAAGTATTTGTATTTTGACAAACATATACCACCATGATCAAAAATTTTCCGGAATTTATTCAGAAAATTAAAAATACAAGTTTATTCATCTAAATCTATATTGTCCCCTTCAGAGTAATCCCCATTAACTGCAACACATTTATGCCAGCGCTTGATCCAAACCACGAAACATTTTTTGTATTCGGTTTGTCCATCAGTGCTTTCTGCGATTTTTCCATTACTTCCTCTCGGCTGCTGAAACGCATTCCTCGTAGTGGTCTTTTAACTCGATTTAACAGAAAGAAGTCACAGGGAGCCAAATCAGGTGAATTCGGTGGCTGTTGGATGGTATTTGTTGCATTTTTCGTCAAAAGATTACGAATAATGATGGCACTATGCGACGGTGCGTTATCTTGGTGCAAAATTCACGAGTTTTCTGCCCACAAATCTGGTCTCTTTCGGCGAATTGCTTCACGCAAACGGCTCATAACGACCAGATAATACTCTTTGTTTACTGTCTGGCCTTCTGGCAAATTGAGGATGCACTACACCGTTGTAATACATGAAAACCGTGAGCATTGTCGTTTTTTTTACTGAAAACGATGTGGTTTTTTTGGTCTCGGCTCATTTGGTGAACGCCATTCACTTGCCTGATGTCTGGATTGCGTGTCGTACTCATAAGCCCACGTCTCGTCTCCAGTAATATGGGATCGGATTCAGCCTCGCAAATCATCTCTTTTGCGACGTCAACACGGTCTCTTTTTTGCATGAAATTGAGGTCTTTTGGCACCAACTTTGCTGCTATACGACGGAAACCCAAATCATCAACCAAAATGTCTTGGACGGATCCATAAGCAATGTTCAAGTCCTCCACTATCTCTCTGATGGTTAATTTGCTGTTATTGACCAACCGCAACATTTCTTTTACTTCATCAATGTTTTCGTCGGTTTTCGATGTCGATGGTCTGCCACTGCGTTCATCATCTTCGATTGACTCACGACCACTTTTGAACCGCTCGTGCCACTGATAAACGACCTTCTTTAGAGAATCGTTGCCGAAACACTTTTCCAACATTTTCAACGTTTGCGCACCATTAAATCCGTTTTTTACGCAAAATTGAATACAAGCTCGTTGTTGCAAATTTAAATCCATTTCTAAAATTGTAAAAAATCGCCATCACACACAGAGATAGATGTACTCTTGGCTACGTAACTTTTGCAAATGTCAAGCTATGACGCTAAGACTTAGAGGGAATATCAACAACGGATTTATCAACTTAACAAAAAAAAAACGGAACTCAAATCGGAACAATGGGAGCGCCACACGGTGGTGTCCCCCGGGAACCTTTTGATCAAGGTGGTAGATGCTTGTCTTGCCTGGGACCAAGAAGGATTTAGCCCTGACAAGAAGGCTGTTTCACAGTAGTCAACTTGTCTCCGAGTAAAGGTCATATGCTATGTGGCCCTAATCAGGCCAGTCATCGCGTACGGTTTTCCCGTGCGGTTCAATGTAGCGCCGTATCAGATTCGGGTGTTTGAAAGGCAGTCTCTTAGGATCTGACTCGGCTTGTACAGGACACCAGAATCAGAATACAAAAAATATTATCACAACAAAGTCCTTGGGTCTAATTTGAATAGGACTGACAATTGCCTGATTAAGGTGATTCGAAAACACGTTGGAAGGGCAATGATCAACGATAATAGCCTGATCTTTGGGGCTTTTTATCCCAATGAAATGTACCACGAGAGCTCACTTCTATCGGGCTTTATCCCGCCAGAGGTTTTTCTCCATATTGATGGTAAAGGGTTAGTAGAAAACAGGGATGATATCCCTATATAATTATACATATTTTATAATTGATTGATAAGATAGTTTTTAAGGCCGAAAGGCAAAAGTTGAATGAAATTGTTAAGTTGAGAGCATTCGGTAAGAGACAGTAAGCTAAAATAAGTTACTATTGTTGTTAAATTAGATTTAGTCGTTTTTGTCTTGAATTTAAATTAAAAATGAAAGAGGCAATAAAAATAAATTTCTTCCTGCTGATCCATTGTACTCACGTCCTTCCTTTTCAAGGTCATAGGAACGCTGATAAACCGTCACCTCATGAAATATTTCGAAACACGAAAAGTTCTCAATGACCGACAGTACGGTTTTCGTAGGAACAGGCCCACTGGTGATCTGATAGCATGTCTCACAGAAAAGTGGAACCAAAGCGAACATCGATCTGACGAAAGCAAGATAGTTGCACTTGATATTTCTAAGGCATTTAACAGAGTTTGGCATCAGGTTCTTTTGTTGAAAATGTGTACTTTTGGGATGGATGTCTCTCTTCTTCAATGGATTAGAAATTACCTTTCGAAACGTTCAATTCAAGTTGTCTTGGATGGTTTCAAGTCCGATATTCACAAAATAAATGCTGGTGTGCCCCAGCGCTCCGTTCTGTCTCCGACACTCTTTTTAAGTGATCGCTTGTCTGCTACTTCTAATCCAATATATTCCTTTGCTTCTCATATTCGTTCCCGAACTTACGTCCCTGCTCTTCGGCTGTAGAACGGAAACGGCAGTTTGAGTTAAGCTCATTAAATTCCGATATTAACAGCATAACCAATTCGGGAACTACATATTAAGAGAGTAGAATTTAATGCTTCCAAATCACAGTGCTGTCTGCTGTCGTTAAAGCGAGATTTAATTATTCAGCCACTGTCCATGAATGGCACTTGCATCGTCGAAACCGAAAAACTTTCCATTCTCGGTATGTCTGTCAGTGACAACTTACGCTGGAATGACGACATACTCAATGTCGTCAAAAATACTGCGAAATGTCTAGGTTTCCTTAAGAAATGTAAGAAATATTTCACCCCTTTTGACCTGGCCTCAATATATAAGGCACTCATCTGCCCAACTCGCTTATAGAATGCCCTGCCTAGCTCTGTATTTCCTAGTCATTATAACCTTCAAACATTTAAAACCAACGTTCATTAGTAACTTTCTGTATTGTATTTCTTCCCTGATTTTCCTTCGTCCGCGCTGTGTGCCTGCATTTCAAGGTTATCCAAATCCCTTGAGCGTGCGCAAATTATATAAAAAAAAAAATTGAAATTTCTTCCCTTATAGGGAACTTTTGCACCTATATAGGAACGAATAGAATAGGAACAGTTAGCCCATCGCTCAACCGCCTAAAAATGTAACGTGAACAAATTAGTCCGCGCTCACCTATATATGTAGAAATCGCCCCTCTCAAAAACGCCTCGATAGTGAACGCATGATGCCCTATGAATGACACTAATCCTCCCAGCACCATTTATAACTTTTTGAGATGTTCACATATAATGTGACACCATGTATCATATTATAGAACAAGGCAGTTGGGTATGTGTGGAAAAGCAATTAACGCCATCCGTTCGACTGTCGATCCCACCTAATCCCTACATATGGTACGTAACGCAGACTTCTATTTTACATTTGTGGCAATTTTGGCTCCTTTTGCCGATCAGGTTTCTCTTTTAAATCTTTAAGGGTTCCTTTAAGTTTAAGGGTGAGTGGTTCCGCACCACGACTGAGAGTCGTATTTGTCATCTCGAAACTACATTCAGGTAAAATCATTTGTAAATAAAAGGTCTTTCATTAAGCGCTTCCTATCTCTAAATTTAACCCTAAAGAGTGTGTGAGATATCATCGATTTTTTTGAATCCTTTGAAAGACCTATCGATGTCATTATGTATAAAATATAACGTCGTTCAAATGTCCGCCACGGTTTCTGTGGGTGGCGCCCATCCGAAATGTCCAAATTTCCATGAATCTGGCTGAATTTGACCGATGGCATGGGCTATGTTGGCTTTGAGGGCCCCTGTGGTTTGTGGCTTATTCGTATAGACCTGCGACTTCAGAAAACCTCACAAAAAGGTCTAACGGGGTCAAATCGCACGATCTCCGTGGCCAGTTCACTTCACCTCCACGTGAGATGACCATGCCCTCGAATCGCTTGTGCAGAATTACCAATGTGGCGTGAGCTGTGTGGCACGTAGCGCCGTCGCGTCCATATCATCCAATTCAGGCCAAAAGAAGTTGGTAATTGTCGACCTATAGTGCTCGTCGTTGACGGTGAGGCCTGGCCAACACCGTTCTCAAAGAAATATGGACCGATGACGCCGCCAGCCCGAAATCCACACCAAACAGTGACCTTTCCGGGATGCATGTAGATTGGTATCGTCCCAAATTTGACAATTTTGCTTGTTGACGTACCCATTCATCCAGAAATGAGCCTCATCGCTGAAGATGATTTTTCGATGAAAATTAGGGCCCGTTTCCTTCTGCTCCAGAGCCCATTTAGTGAACACACGCCGTTGTTTATGGTCGTTTACCTTCAACTCCTGGGTCAAGTCAATTTTGTACGGGTGCAGGCCCAAGTCATGACGCAAAATTCGCCAAGTTGTGGTCTGCGAAAGGCCGAGTTCTTGTGAGCGACGCGAAATCGACTGCCTTGGGTTCGCCCGCACACTCTCACGGACACGGAAACCAACGCCGACGTACGGGTGTTGGTTTATCGTTTACTGAACCAGTGGACTCAAATTTAACCAGCACACTGCGAATAGTCCTCCCGGTAGAACGATTATGGCGACCGTAGAATGGGGGAAGCATGTGCTGTTAAACGCTATGTCCGTCCACGGTGATTTGGCAAAACAGACTGTATATACCATATGTATTAGCTCTATTATAAAAGCTCTAAAATCAACGAATGGTTTGACTTATAAAAGTTCGGCCAACTTTTTCTCTTGAAATACGATGAAGAAAGTCGATGAAATGCCGGTGCTAAAGTTTATGGTGATACCGTCATGGATTCGCATGTGTGCTTGACAAATAAGATTTTGGATTTTTATCGAAGTCGATCTGGCGTGCTTTCCTAGTCCTGACCCTACAGATATACCATATTGTATAAGTTTTCATATGACCAGAGGTACGAGTAACTTCATTACAGTTCGCCGTTGTTGATAGAGTTGTGCTTATGAGTCACATAAGTCGGTTCGATTGACTGATGGCTTTGTTGTTTTACCTGCGAACGGATAGTCAAGTGGATGCATGTGTGTCTCTAAAACGACTCATGACCACATCTTCCATTTTAATTTAAACGTTTTTTTACCTACGAGTTGTTTAGCAGGTGATTGTTGCCATATTAATCTTATCAACAAGAATTCGTTATTTAGTTAGGTAAATCCCCTAACACAACCATCGGTCGTACAATTCTGTTCTGTGACTCTTCGTCACATGGTTTTAAAAGTATTTCGACTTCTCATTAGTCATTATTGCTGATCACTCTGGGCAAGGTGCACTATATGACGATGTCATGGCAACCACCAAAATTCCAAAAAAAAAGTTACACATAAGCGACATGCTCGTAAGTAAGTGAGATAAGCTACAATGTATTTTTTTTTTTTTTCCAAGGATTAGCGTCTGAATAACGAGTCAAATAATGGAAAACAAATCCGAAAGAGTTATCAGGTAAATCGATGATAACCACAGAGGTAATTGAAACCTAAGCCCACCTGCGTGAATAGCTGAATAGCTGAATAACTGATTATTGCTGTTTGAACGAGCAAAGTTAATATTTGTTAAGGCCCGATAAGGAGCGGCGTTTTATATTTTATTTTCATGAGTAATAATGAGGTTGCAACATAACAAGGCCGTGTTCTAGGAAAATAGAATCACCGCAATTAAGAGCAGTGTAAACTTGAGTTTGGCTTTACCTTCGGCAATGTCTCATGGATAATATGTTGCGATTAAAGCGATGGAAAATGCCTAACCTTCTGATTTTCTGTGAAACTGAATATTTATTAGATGCATACGTCGATAGTTCTGTGTTGTATGTATGTCAAAAGTTACAACATTCACTTGGTAATGAATCACGAACTATATCCACATTATGCGCAAATTGAAGCCTTACAACAGATCCAGTGTTTAGGTTTACCACAGCCGACTGACAGTATAGTATTTGGTCTATGATATTTTTATTTTCCGGCCACTATATCCGAATTTCTCTATAGAACTTTCCCGGCTGGATGGGATAACTGTACATGAGTTTGTCGCGTTTTTGAGATGATACCCAAAACTCCCTCTACCTCTTGATAATTCTATTAGCCATTCCAATATTTCTTGCATCGGATTTGGGTAGGTCGACCTGTGTTTTGTAATGGAGAGTCACTGATTACAATTGCAATTAGTCTATTGTGCCCATACAACGGAAGTATTGCTCCTGGAATCTTATGAAGAGATAACACTAGATTAAAACCACCTAGATTGTGAAATGGATTATAGAAAGTTTCTTAGGCCAAAATTACATACCATAAATCCTTCAGCCCTATGAAGAATTAAAAGGTACAATAGTCACACGTCAGGTAACGGACAGACATAATCTCATGCAACTCTCTATAGCATCTACTTCGTTGTGCAGCAAACACAGGCGTTCAGCTTGGATGCCGATGGTACAATTCCCTGTGGTGATACCAAAAACAACTCCCGCATCCAGGTGCATAACATAAATTCAAACAGATTTCGATGCATGATTCTTGTATGTTGACTGTGCCAATTTGCTCAACCGATGTTGATGCCTCTACCGACCGTGCTTAAGGAAACACTGACTGAGAAAAGGGTAGATTATGACTTCTTGAATCCAGTTATACATAGCGTGCGGTGTATAACGCAGTTCTTGATCTAATTTTCGCAACACCAAGCACTTTAACAGCTGCCTGGGGGTCTGAGAAAGCAGCAATAGACCTCCGGCAATGACTGCAACCCCCACGCCGCTGTCCCTTTAAGGATCACAGATTTAGAATGCCAGTCTTTCCATGACAATGACGGCATTTAGGCAAGAATTTTGACGAGTCGCTTCACTCGTTGATTCGATAGGCCAGGACTTTCTCTCGACGAATCTTAGCGCTTGGTAGATAGACTGCTCAATTGGCCTTTCTTGGTAACCTTCTAGTAAGTGGGCCACTCCATGGCTTATTGTTTTTACCAAGATTAGGGGCGGAAATGATTTTAGATTTTCATGTTTCACTATGATGAACAATTCCTGCCCTTAGTGTTAATGACCGGGCCAACTGTTTTGGAGAAATGCGATAGAGCTTCTACTGTTGCGTTGATCGCAATTAATTCTAGAGGTGTTCCTAATCTTCAAATTATCTTTTGAAGATTTCCCAGTTCACCCTGCGTGGGTTCAGTCGTCTTTCCTGATAGTGTTGGGTTGCAAATTTAAAAGTACCTAGCATTGGTTAGATAGGACACTTTCAATAATTCCTTCTTTTAGGATAAACAAATGAGGTCACTACCTCTATTGCGAGTGAAGAGATTTGGATCCTGAGTATAATTAAAAATGACTTCGCCCCAAGGGTTGATATTCGTGCTACACCATAATGTGTATTGGTCATGAGCATCATAAAAGAAGGCTAAGTTTCTCATAAGATGAGCTGATATGAGCGATGTTTTAAATGTAGTGTCGCTGCTGTAAGTCAGTTACGCGAATGCCACGGCGCATTAGCCGTTCATACCATTAGCATTTACTGATGTTAAGTCACCGGATCTGCAATGATAAAACATTAAGGCTGCTGTTAGCTAGGATACAAATCTAAACTCACTATTGTTAGTTCCATAACGAACTTCACAGATTTTTGACCTCAACCGCATCAAGCGATTAATGCCAATCCAGGACTGATGGATGAAGACGCGGATCAAGTTGGCGGAGACGAATGTACTGATTTGCGCTATATGCATCGGTTGCCCCAAACTCCAATTCTATAGCCACAGATGATCCATCATGGCAAGGTGGAATCCGTTTTACACGTTTGAGATTTTCAAACTTTTTTACTTACGGTTCAGTATCGTGATCCGTTGATGCCACTTAGCTCTTCTACGTTGAAATCTGTATTCTCGAACACGTTCGAAGTTTGCTTTGGTTAAAGCTTTCTCAATTAACTGATCGGTCTCAAGTGAGTACTAGCCGCGTAGTCCAACGCAGCCAGTTGAAGTACTCTTTGTGTGGCATTGTAAAAGTACAATCGCGTTTCCTTGCTTTCCAAAGAATTCGTAGTCTTTACACCCTTTCCGAAGTTTCCTTTGCCTGAGCCGCAGACAGACTAGGCTGGGTAGCACTCCTCGGCGTCATCAGCGAGTTTTTACTAAGCAGTTTGTGGTTTCTTTGTAGGATTTTTTACTAAGGTGGCTTTCCACTAATAAGTCTTTTTTATCTTGTCTCTTCAGCTTCTCAATGCGGTTTACCTTAAGGGCAGTGATTGATCTTGAAGGTAAGAGCCATCTGTCTAGACTTTAGCTCCTTAAGTTCATCTTTGACCAATATCTCCTCAGTCTAAACAAGGGAGTTGTTTTCCTTTCTGAAGAATGGAGATTAGTTTAAAGCGCCCAGGATCTACAATACTTGATTTTTGCGACCTGATAAACTTAGAAACTCTTTCAACAAGTCGTGAAGCTGGTGACATACTCTTTTAACAGCTTTTAACTGGTAACATCCATAACTTAACCATTTATAACAAACCTCTCCTGGTCTGCTCTTCTTAGTTTGACAGCTGTCTGGGGTTGTTCCGGGCCTCATCCAAATGAAGTGTGTTATCTTGCATAAAACTAGCGACCTGGCAAGACCTTTTTCGTCTGACTTTTCCAAGGACTATCAGGTCGATATGGCCGTGTGTATGTCTAGAAGATCATAGTCCCCGCTTATTGGTCTGACTGTGAAATGATGGCACAAATTGACTGGAAATGATTTTTCTTTTATTAAAAATTGTGCATTTTTTGTCCATTTACGGTTCACATAAATGTATTTAGGAGTCTAAATGTAAACCGGCAAGAATTGGTGGATCGCACAACATAACCAATATCCGTTTTCCATTGAGCAGAATCAATAAAAAACACGCAATGATCTGATCAAAAAGAAAAGCTTACTTGCGTAAGGTGTCGCTACCGTCCGGACTGGACATGGGCCTCAACCAAAAAGCGTCTCCAGCCAGCTCGATCTGTAGCCAGCTGCCCTAAGTTTCCCGCGCCAAGTTGGTTGAGGTCCCCTTCCACTTGCTTGCGGCATCTGAGTCGCGGTCTTTTTCTATTGCGCTGTCCTTCGAGAGTGGATTCGAAGATTTCCAGACCGCGGTATTAGTGTCTGTCCGCTCTACATCACCCAGCCATCTTAGTCATTAGACCTTCACATTTCTAAGGTGTCGTCGATGTCACTATACAGCCTGTATTGTTCGTCGTTGTATCTCCTTCTCCACCCACCGTCTATGCAGACGGAACGAAAATATTTCTCTCTTGCTGAAGCCAAGAGCACCTTTATTCATTTTTGATAAAGTTCATGCCTCTACGCCATAGGCCAAGACTGGGATTATTAAGGAATTACGTAGGATCACTTTTATTTTTCCAGAGAGGGCTTTGCTAGTCAATTGCCTTCTTAGCCCAAAGAAGCAACGATTGGCATGAGTTATTCTTCGGTAGATTTCAATGCTAGCTCTTAACTACCTCAGGCTTATATCTGTCACGTTCTGTCCGAGACGTCGGTGTTTGGTACCCTTTCTGATTGACAGCATATACTTGGTCTTGCCCTCGTTGACCATTAAACCCATCTTCGCCGCTTCTGTCTCAATACACGCGAGAGCGCCGCTGACGTCACGCTACTTTCTTTCGATTATGTCAACATCATCGGCATACGTGGAATTGGACGGACTTTTGATTTACGTTGGCGCTTGAGTTTTGCACTATTCTTTCAAGAATGATATTAAAGAAATCGCATAACAGGGCATCGCCGTGTCTAAATCCTTTCTTGACATCAAAGACCTCGGTGCGTTCTTAGCCGACCTTGATGGAGTATCGTCATACTGCACAAGCGGACGAGTTTGACAGGCATGCTAAAACTATACATTGTTCTGCATAGCTCGTCTCTACAGATGCTCCCATATGCGGCCTTAAAATCGCTGAATAGGTGGTGCGTAGCGATTTGGAGCTCATGGGTTTTTCCAGGATTTGTCGTAGTGTGAAAATTGGTCGGTGGTGGACCTTCCTGGCCTGAAGCCACACTGACATGTACCAATCAGGTTGTTGACGAACGGCTCCAGGCGTTTACACAATACGGCAGATAGGATCTTGAAGGCGATGTTAAGAAGACTGATGCCACTGTAGTTGGCGCAAAGGGTCTCCTTTCTTGAGGATTGAATAAGTAATGCTGTGGTTCCATTCATTGGGCATAGTTTCGTCTGACCATATTTTACAGATTACTTGGTATATAGTTAGTTTAGTTTTAAATGCATTTTATTATCTTAATCATTAACCCTTACATACTAACAAAAAATACTTAAATGCTAGCTTAAAATTACTTAACAATCTTATATTAACTTATTGGCCCCACACAGGCACTCAAAGCTACTCTAAATTCTTATATCTATGTCTTTCGACTATATTTACATTTTACTTAGGAATAATTATTTTCTATACTTAAGGCTAAGAAAAAATTGTTCACAAAAACTTAGCATATGGACTTAATTTTTTATAAAACTTAATATCTAACTTAAAATAAACCTTAGTCTACCTAACCTACATACACAATACACACACACAGATATTATACACACAGATATTGTGTATAATATCTTAAATGCTAACCTAAACCTACGTAAGCTGGCCATCGCTATTCACAGAGCAAATATATTGGTCAGCTCTGCCTCATTAGTGAGGCTGGTCCGTAATTGACGGAAACGACGACGAAACATCTTCTCCATCATTCAACCACCAGAAATGCTGGTGCTGCCGAACGACATCCCTCTTATCGCGATTCCCCACCGCCCTACTGAACCTGAGACGATCCACACTGCCGTGTGCGACGTCTCTGCCGTAGTTGAGTCGCCTGTCCCCAGCTTTCCGAGCGACATGGAAGATTAACGGGACCGCTGATCTATCCTGGATCAACCCTATCTGATCTAGGTAGAGGAATGCTTCCGGTGGAACGAAGCCGTCAGAGCGCACACTCTCGTGGTAAAGGTAGTTGGGGTAGTAAGCCCCAGATATCAGGTTATTCGTCGAGGCCATTGCTCTTGCAATGTGCCTTCGAGTCAGCTTAATTACGAAGTTGTCCACTCGTATTAGGTTCGCCCTGTTGTAAAGGACCTCATTACAATAGAGTTTTTTGTACTCCGACTCTGGTGTTCTGTACAAGCGAAGGCAAGCCCTAAGGCAAGCCCTCTCAAAAACCCGAATCTTTTCCATTAAGCTTGCTAGCACATTGAACCACACGGGACAACCAAATACCAGCATGGGCCTGATAAGGGCCATGTAGCAGATTACCTTTACCCTCGCATCGAGTTGGCTGCTATAAAACAGTCTCTTTGTAAGGGCAAAAGCGCCTTTGGCTCTGGCCAGAGCAGCATCTACATTTTTATCAAAATACAGAAACTGATCTAGCCAGATCCCAAGGTATCTGACTACATTTCGACAGGCAAGAGGCTGCCCGCGTTGTCCAATGATCGAGAACTTTCGCCAATTTTTTCTAGTATCCCTAGAGGCTCCAGACAACGGCGTCCTAAAGAGAATGGTTTCCGACTTCTGAAAGTTGATTTTCAACTTCCAGTCATCGCAAAATCGTCTTATCTTATCGAAGTCACGCTGCAAGAGAGTATTAATGACCTCGATTTTTGGACCTGTCCTGTACGCTATCGAATCGTCTGCGTACGCAATAGTATGGGGAAGTGAACCTATCAAATCGCTTGTATAAATGTTGAATAGGATCGGCGAATTGACCGCGCCTTGCTGAAGACCATTTTTAATTTGAAATATTCCAACAGAAGTCACATCGCCATTTTTCACGATGAACTGTCTGTTGGAGAGCATATTATAAAGAATGTACAAGAGTGGTTTACTGATCCCCAGCCTAGTCAGCTTATAGAAAAGAACCTCTAACCATACGGTGTCGAAGGCCTTCTCCAAGTCCAACAAGGCAGGCACCAGTGCATTGGTTTTTGCCTTTATTCCATTGGATATCGGACACCAGTTTAGACGCGGCATGTGAGATATCATGTCCCGCCTTAAAACCGAATTGATTATCCGGAACTATATGTTTGTCCTCAACCCACCTAGACAGAGCTCTATTGATTACTTTTTCAAACAACTTACTGATATTCGGAAGGAGACTTATCGAACGGAGATTCGCCGGATTGGATATATCTTTTCCCTTTTTGGGGATAGGTTGAACCACCGCCGTTTTCCAATGCGCTGGATAATGTACATTATTCATTGCATTATTAAACAGGGTGGTGTAAATGTCCACCGCTTCTAGAGGAAGATGTCGAAGCACGATGTTCGGAATACCATCGGTCCCCACTGATTTCTTAGCCCTGATTGTGTCGAAGATCTCATGGAGCTCTTCCTTCGAAATGAACGGGGGTAGGTCACCCTCTCTGGTAATGACATTATTTGCCATATTTTCGTCGCTGAACCGGGTGAAACCAGAGCCCTCGGATCGCCAGTTCCCTACTTCATTTCGAAAAAATGTGGAACGCTTCACGATTTTGCGTGTCATCCTTGCGCAGGGGCCATGCTAATCTTCTCTGTATCGTTCCAATTTTAGTATATGTTCTGCCGAAGCAAGAACATTAGTTGGTATATGCTCCTTACCAAGTCATCGCCTGCCGCTTTGAAGAGCTCGACAGTCAGGCTGTCCGCTCCAGTAGCTTTGTTCGACTTAAGCTTAGATATGTCTATTTTCACTTTGTCCAGGTCGGGTGGATGGAATTGTTGACCTACATCGTCCAAGTTGGAAGGTTCATTCTATTTGACAGCGGTACTTGATTCGTCATCGCCCTTACACAGTCTACAGCAATGCTCTTTATAAATCCTCAGCCTCGACTGCTACTATAATTGTTCGTCTCTCCTCTGCTACTCGTAGAACTCGTAAGCAGCTCTAGTCCTTCTATGACTCATCGCTATGTATGCATCTTGCTTACCGGAACTCGTCGTCTAACCAGGGGTTTCGTTGTGACCCAAAACATCAGAGGCGGCATCTCTGACGGCTCTTTGGAAATGTTGCCACTGGTCTGCGATATTTGATGCTGGGGGCATAGATTAAACGAGACTCAATCAGAAAAGGATTTGGCGATGTCTTGCGATTGAAGCCGTCCGACGATGAACTTCCTCACAGTATTAGCTTGCCTTTGCGATGTTTGGAATATCCGCAACCGTACCTTGGCTACAACAAGGTAATGATCCGGGTCGATATTTGAACGTTAGGGCATTCATAATACTGGAGTAGTGCCTTGCGCCGATCGCAATGTGCTCAATCTGGTTGATGGTTGGTGGTTGATGGTTGATGGTTGATGGTTGATGGTTGATTGATCAGGAGTTCTCCAAGTCCCCTTGTGAATATCGAGATGTTGGAACGGCGTACTGGTTACGACCATGTTTAGCGCCATTACAAAGTCGATTAACCTGCATCTTTTACGTGAGGTGGTGTCGTCCAGACTATACCTTCCGACAATACTACTAAAGATGCCCTCTTTTCCTAATTTTGCATTAAAAACGCCGAAGGGCACTGCTCGTTGGTCTTGTCCAGTAGCTCATAAGAACCGTCTTGGGTGTCGTCCTCTTTCTTCTTTGTGGTGGCGTTCACGTATGTTGGAAAATTTAGCATTAATACGGATTGTTACGAGGCGCTCGTTCACATGCAGGAAACTCAAGACTTCTTGCCTAAGGCTGCCTCTGGCAACAAATCCGCATTCAAATAGGCAAATTGACTCTTTTACGTGAGTGCGGAAACTTAATTAATTGAAGTCTCTCCAGAAATTTAATACTTAAGTTACTGTATAGGAAAAACATCTCTTAAAGTTAAAAAAAAAAATACAAATACACTTGGTAGTAATTTGCGGCAATTTGCAAAGTAAACTTGACGATGCACATAACCTTTCGGCTTGGTTTTTTTTTACAGTGATTTATTTTTGAATCTTGAATTGTCCAGCAGCTGAATATAAAAAAAAACAACAGGCAAATCGATTAAGCTTATGACTATCATTATGATTCAATATTACCTTTATACAATGCCTAAGCTTTAAACACATTTTTTTAATAAATTTATGTCTATCATCAGAAGTAACATTACGCCTTTAAGTGAATCATGTGATGACATTTGCAAGCCCAGTTAAGTCCAAGATCATTGACCGGAAATATAGCGCGATACTCTGTTCCACATCGGCCCACGATGAAGAGTTGCACCAAGTTAAATTGCAATAAATTGCATGTTCCATGGACTTGCTCACCTGGAATCACCGTTTGTATCTTAGTGGTCTAGTAAAAGCCATACCTATGTGCCTCTCTAAGGTAAAATTAAACTCAACCAAAAAAAAAAAAGAAGTCTGGTTTCGTCGAAAAGAAAATATCAACAGTCGATACGCATCTGATTCACTATCATTACCAAAGAGATACGCCATATGGTGTGCTCTTCCAGCCATACATGGTCATTTGTGGGGACGTCATTTAGCCATAAATTTTACCTTGGACGGGTAATTTATGCATATTGAGGCTTACTCCTGAAATGCAACGCAGACTGCATAATCGTGGATTTAACTGATTTCTTTTTATTTGTAGAGTTGATCATTTGTAACCAGCGCAGTTCTGTAATTATATAAATTTAAGTCGTTCTATTTTAATTTGAAAGAAGGGGCATACTAGCAATAAATACAAGACTATCCATCTGTTATACAGTTCTTCACCTTTAATTCGGAATTCCCATAACTGCTCGCATAATTGCTCTAACACAACTTAAGTTGCGGGGATTGAGAGCCAAACATTCGCATATTTGGGAACATCAGTGGAAGTCAACAAATCTGGAAATTCGTTTACTCCTGTATGCGGTACGCCTAAAACGTCGAGTATTTAACTTTTTCTTTGATCCCCATGGTCCATTTTGTGCAATAAGACATCGATAGTGCATGTACACTATCTTATTTGATGTTTCGTATTACATACTAAGTTTGCTTGATTGCTTACTGCTGCAATACCAAATCTAGTCATCTTTTCTGTCTGTCGAGCTAATTTCAGTTCATGGCGTTATTCAATATTCGTGCTATCGGTTTATGACGTGTTTTTAACTGGAGCTCTGCGTTTAATAAATAATTTGGCAAGAAAGTTCTCAGAATGACTTGGAGGCATCTATGTATAATGAATTCTATAGCTTCGAGGGACCCCAGTCTTCCACGGA
This sequence comes from Volucella zonaria, assembly GCA_963966105.1. NCBI lineage: Eukaryota > Metazoa > Arthropoda > Insecta > Diptera > Syrphidae > Volucella > Volucella zonaria. The sequence continues at coordinate 106,400,118 of OZ014532.1, read as the reverse complement.
CTGTACACATATTAGATTTGATGTTTTTTTTTTTCTTCTGTCGGAACAGGGCACTCAGACAGAGATCTGGTCCATTGTACTACCTTTTTGGTTTTTTTTACTGGAATTTCCCAATCTTCAGTGGTAAAGTGCCCATCACATCAGCGCTGAATATTTTCAGTTGATATATTTATATACATTTATATTTAAATCGCTGTTCACATTAAGATGAATCTTATAAATTAGTGAAAGCCTTAATATTAAGTTAACAAATTTTAAATATCAAGATGACACGTTATGAAAAAATTACAGAACTTAAATGGTAAAGGGTTCCTAATTATATAAACTGGCTAAGTGCCTCAAATGTAGAGATTTGAAGTGTTTCGTGTCTCTTACTCCTCTCACTTTAGTAGGCAAGAAGTTCGGGTTCCACAAGCGGACAGCATGAACAAAGAACTGGCATTCCGAGGTTAGGCATCAGTATGTTGTTGGAATCAAAGCGAAAGTCCTTTGCGAACGCGGAAAAGATAATCTACAATATAAGTACCCAGGTTGGTATGTCTGTATTATATCATGGAAACAAGATAGAGAGCGGAAAACTAAGAGGTTGTCGAATGAGCAGCCGACGAGACCTTTTGAATAAGCTGATACGTGATCAAATCTTCAAAGTCCATACACAAAGCGAGTGATATTGTTGTAGATAACATTAAGCCTTCTTTTACTTCCACAATCAACCTTACTATAGACCTCACATCCATATAGTAAAATTGGCAGTAAGAGCGTTTTTGCCAGTATTTTCTGATTGTAGGTGGTCTAAACAATTTCATTGACCAGAGCAATCGATGACCTCCCCAAACCTTTCCGATAATAGCATTAAGGATAAGTCCAAGGTTTTTTGTAATTCTGACGATTTCTTGACCAAGTTTGATCGGCGGCAAGGGTGAAATGTCTAATGCTTTCATATTTATGGCAAGGACTTTCGATTTTGTGGAGTTTAAGCTCAGGAAGTTATGTTGGGCCCACAGCAAGACATTATTCAACTCTCCGTTAATTTGTGCAACGACTTCATGCAAAATATCAACAGGATCACTCAAAGACAATTGGACATCATCAGCATACATGTGGATCAGGGAACGTCGAAAAATAAGAGACAAATCGTTGATGTACATTGAAAACAAAATAGGCTCAAGTATTGATCCTTGTGGAACGCCGCACAAAACTTTAAGGAAGATGGAAGACTTTGCATTAACCACAACACATTGCAATCTCTTTACTAAAAAAGAGTACATTAGCTTTGCTGACTCTTTTGAAAAATTGTACATGTACTGAAGTTTTTGACATAGCAGAACGTGATTCACTGTATCGAAAGCTTTGGAGAAATCTAAAAGTATCAAGAACGCTCCAAATTTTTTATCCAGCGACTTCCTTATGTGGTCAACTACGAACAACAAGGCAGTTTTGCAGCTGTGTTTAGGACGCACTCCCGACTGACAGCTGCTAAGAAGTTTTTTCGATGTCAAATACGTTTGAATTTGTTTTAAAATTACTTTTTCAAAAACCTTACTCAAAAAAGGTAGAACTGTAATTGTTACCTTTTCCATTCACGCGTATATTCAAAGGTAGTAATGATGTGATTAAAAATATGAGTAACGGACGGCAGAATATATGGAAGCAGAAGTTTTATAAACCTGGGATCAATTCCGACGATACCTGTTGCATTAGACTTTATTGACAATACAGCCTCAACAGTGTCTGCGTCACTTACGCATTTGAAGCCGAAAGATTCACCTTGGACATCAATTTCCGATGGTTCAAAGGTATTTTGCCCGGTTTCGGTTGCGAGAGATGTAGGCATTGTGACAAATGTTTGATTAAGAAGGTCGCAATCAATTTCGTCAGGCACTTTAGGGTTAGCTCTTTTAAGATTTTCCATGTGTTTTTCGTCGACTTATTCTGACTCAATCTATTTTCGTATTAGACCGTTTTCGCAGCTCTTATCTCTGACACTACTTTATTATGCAGACGACAATATACACGATGCAATATTTCAAGTTTGTGTCGCCTCTAAAAATTAAAAGATCTACCTCGCTCTTGCATCAGTTGTATGATACTATTGCTTAACCAAGGCGATGATGATCTACGAACAACCTTAGTCTTCACAGCAACGTTTTTATCAAAAAGAAATCGAATCTGCTCTTGAAGAGATAGTACTTTATCACCAACTAACCGCAGGAAACGAACATTATTGCAGTCAGTACGCTGCAGGTCGTGCACCAAACCTTGGTAATTTAGATTTTAAAAAAAAATAGTGGTCCGTGAAAATCGTCCTTGACAATTTTGATGCTAAACTAGGCAAGGAGGGAATCTCTGGTACCACCACAGTGGGGAAGTACAGCCTCCATGTCATCATCTCCAGAAACGGAACAGGCTTATTGATTTTCGGACGGGACTAATGTAACTATAGACAGTACATGGCTCTTCACCTTAATATCCATTATAGAGTTATGCTGGCATTGTATATACGCACTCTTCTACCAAAATTTCCCATGACAGTTTTGCATAAATGTGGCTGAATTTCATTGTTACTCAATTTGCTCCTTCAAGGTGTGAGTGGTCGTGGATTTGTTATCATAAGCCTTAGACTTCAAGAAACCCCAAAGAAAAAGATCCACCGGCGTTAAATCGCATATTCTGGCGGCCAATTCAAATCATCAAAACAGGAAATGACTCATGCAGTAATTGAGCTGTTTCTTGGACTGTATTGCATGTGGCATCGTCTTGTTGAAATCGCATGCCGCCCACATCCTTATCTTGCATTTTAGGCATAAAAAACTGGATTATTATGCCGTGAGAGCGAGCTCCATTAATTGTTATTGCCTGAGCAGCCGCATTTTTAAAGAAGAATGGTTCGAGGATGCATACAGCCCAAAATTCGCAGCAAACAGTGACACGTTGTAGATGCATTTGTTTCCCAACAATCACTTTACGAATTCCAATTTTGACGATTAACAAAGCCATCCATATGAAAGTCAGCCTTATGGCAGAAGATTTGAATTGCGTACTGTAGCTGTCAAATCTTCATTATTTTTAAAATATTGCTTAACAATAAAAACGCTTTGTTCTTTCAGGTAGTGCTCCTTTTTTAATAACCCTGAACTGTCAGATGTCACGCTGTCATTTTTTTTTGTTCGTTTTCAACACTTTACCGCACATATGGCGCAAAATTCAAATCTTGCGTTAATTTTGAGACACCCATTCGAACCACAGTCGGTGCTGAGAATCTGGAAGGGTTATTTCTGCAGACTGTTATTCGGAGATGACGATCAAAATTCCACCATTAGGCACAATAAGCTATTCAACCTATATGGAGACAGACGGCATTTCCACCCGACCAAGATGAACTCATAGCAGCCATTTCCAAACTGGAGTCCAACAAAGCTGCTGCACCCGATTGTTTAACTTTTGCACTGTTTAAAGCAGCAGGTGAAGATTGAATGCGTGGCATACACCAACTACTTCAGCATTGTTTGTCCTGTATTAAAAAGAGTGGTCCATTTAACTGCTCCAAAAACAAGGAAATAACTCTCCTCAACATGGCGTATAAAATCCTGTCTGCCGTAAAAAGTCTGGCCGGTCCTTAACAGTATGACTTGAAGCCTTGAAAGTCCATCATGATTCAAAGAATGAAGTAGTTTTAAATTGATACAAAACCGCATATGGCAGCATCTATGGAAATATCCCTGTCCAGCTCATTCGACTATACAGGATGACAATGGAGAATGCACGCAGCTCCGTCAAGATCGGTAGTGACAAAGCCGAGATCTTTAACGTCAGAAAAGGATTTATATAAGTTAGGCGATTCGTTGTCGTGTGATTCTTTGAATATAGCTCTTGAAAGAATTATGCGAAAGTCACAGGTCAACTCCAGAGGCACAATCTCTCATACGTGGACGAAATTGATATAAGAACACCGATAGCAGCAGTGAAGAACATGCTAAACACGTCAATGAAAGAAAAACAAGGTATGTGCTGTGAAGAAAGAGAAACACTAACATCAAGGACAAAACGGGGCAGTAGGCACCTAAGACTTTGAGGAAGTAAGGGACTTTATCCATCTCGGCTCCACTGATACCAGCTCGGAAATCATGCGAAGAATCGCTGTTGTTAATCGCTGCTTCGTTGGGCTTTAAAAGGCAATTGAGAAGTAAAGCCCTCTCTCGAGCGATCAAAATGATATTATACAAGACACTGATCATCTCAGTACTGCTCTCCTACTCTCGGGCTCTTCGAGAGAAAAGTTATTCGGGTAATATTCGATCCCGTTGTATCAATGAAGAATGTAGGGGCTGTACAGCGATGGCTACCTCAATCTAAGCCACCTTGAGCGCATGGGCATCCGGGAAAGCTTTCGATTCCAACCAGGAGGGGCATTGCAGTAGAGGGCAAACTCATCCTATATGGTGCATGTGTGCACCTCAGCCAACTTCGTGTGCGCAACAGGAACCATATGGCAAAATATCGCACTAGTTGGTGAGGTATGTTACGAATAGCTGAGACCCTGGTCCACGTCGGAGTGTTGCGCCATCTATGTAGGTAAGAAATAAAATCCTACTTCGTGGTGTCGTCAACACTTTCACGGCAATCGTCGCAGGACGTTATGCCACTTGTGACTATCGCACCAGCGCTAGCGTAGTTCCCTGTTACGACGCCAATAAGCAGTCTGCACTTTTTCCTACTAAGGAACAGCAGAGAAATCGATCTTTTAGACAAATCGGAAAGCCTTCGTTAGGTCTGCCGCCAAACTGGAGAGTATTCCATCTAACTGCAGATATGAAACTCAACTTTAAATAGAAGCCCTATCCGAGGCCGTGGAGAGTTATTATGCAAGTTGGGGTCCTGAAAAAACTTTGAGCTATGCTTAGCAAGCTAATCGAGATTGTTGTCAGTGATATAGAGCGTGCTAGGAAAGGCCCCATGCAGTCGCGACGGACTATTCTTTAAATTCTGGTAAAAGGACCAGCGATGTATTTGCGCAAAAACTTATTCCACCAGACAACCGAAGCATAAGACAAACTGGTTTTATGAAAGCCAGGAACACCCGCGGTGAAGTTTTCGAAAACTTATTTCCACTGCCAGAAAACGGATGGCACTTTGAAGTTTTTCCACGTGATCTATTTAGTCCAAAGAAAATTGTTTTTATGGACGACACCTAAATGCTTAGCTTCGTTGGAGAAATGGAACGTGATACCATGCACTAGATGAGTCAGACCAGTCAGTTTCTCCTAAAGAAAAAGCTCTCAATTTTGAGAGAATTGACTGAAAGACTGTTTTTAGTGCCGAAATGTTGATCATTTGCGCTTTAGAGCAGTTATGTCATCAAAAGTTGCGCTGTTGAAAGCACCCTCAATGTCAATAAAAATGCGCATCGGGTACTCTTTCTTGTCGATTATTTTCTGCCTACCAGATTTTCTTTTTACCCGATTTTAAAGCGCAGTCTCACTGGATTCTTCCGCGTTGGTATTCTTAGACGAAGGATGCATTCACAGGACAGTTTTAAGCACGTATAGCTCGACCATTCTCTCCATGCTCTTAGACATGAGGGAAGTCAGACTGATAAGTCGGCAGCTTTTAGCGAACGTGTAGTCACCTTTTTCGATTTCCTGTATTCTACCAATGGTTCGGTATGTACATCAATACCATGCTAGTAGTGGAAATTCTCTTCATAGTTGCCAGCATTTGATCCATACTTTTTTTTTAAGTGAATATATGTACATATATGCCACGGTCCCAGGCGACTCGAAGCCATTAAAAGAAATAATATCGTGTTTGATGTTCTTATCCGCTATCACAACAGATGATGGATAGCAACCTCGGCGTCTTATATAACTCAGCTCACTAGAAGCTGCTTATGAACCTGGTCCTGATCAGCTTACCAGGGAGGTAAGTTTTAGGCATGGGACAAAGAGTCACTGCTTTCAACTCGGTGTGGATGTTTTTCTCAGTGTTTCCAATCCGGCTGATTTCACTCTATCGAGGATTTTGACTGTTCGCGAACATTATTGCCCTGATCTAATCTTCATCCAATATTGGCAAGAGACCGTCTTATAACATCGCATCTCGAGAGATGTTATTTGAAAGTGTAAATTAGACGGATCGTCTTCTTCTGGACCTTTGGTATTTGTAGGTTCAAAGTGGTCGCGAGTCAATCGAAGATGATGAACGCACTGGCAGACCACCGACATCGAAAACCGACGAAAACATTGATGAAGTACGAGTAAAAGAAATGTTGGTCAATAACCGCAAATTAACCATCAGAGAGATAGCGGAGGACTTGAGCATTGCCTATGGATCCGTCCAAGACATTTTGGTTAATGATTTGGGTTTCCGTCGTGTAGCAGCAAAATTGGTGCCAAAAGACCTCAATTTCATGCAAAAAGGACACCATGTTGACGTCGCAAAAGAGATGATTTGCGAGGCTGAATCCGATCCCACATTCATCAAAAGGATCATTACTGGAGATAAGACGTGGGTTTATGAGTACGATACACAATCCAGACATCAGGCAAGTGAATGGCGTTCATTAAATGAGCCGAGACCAAAAAAACCACGTCGTTTTCAGTCAAAAAAAAAAGGCAATGCTCACGGTTTTCATGGATTACAACGGTGCAGTGCATCATGAATTTTTGCCAGAAGGCCAGAGCATAAACAAAGAGTATTATTTGGGCGTTATGAGATGTTTGCGTGAAGCAATTCGCCGAAAGAGACCAGAATTGTAGGCAGAAAACTCGTGGATTTTGCACTATGATAACGCACCGCCGCACAGTGCCATCATTGGTCGTCGTAATTCTTTGACGAAAAATGCAATAAATACGAGTAACATCCAACAGAAACCGAATTCACCTGATTTAGCTCCCTGTGACTTCTTTCTGTTCAATCGAGTTAAAAAACCACTACGGGGAACGCGTTTCAGCAGCCGAGAGGAAGTAATGGAAAAATCGCAGGAAGGACTGATGGACATACCGAACACCGAATATAAAAAATGTTTCGTGGTTTGGATCAAGCGCTGGCATAAGTGTGTTGCAGTCGATGGGGATTACTTTGAAGGGGCAATATAGATTTAGATGAATAAACTTGTATTATCAATTTTTGAATACATTCCGGGAACTTTTTGATGTTACTCGTTGCACGTCTTACAGACACGCTGCTTGGTTTTTAAGTCCTCGTACTGTACCACTACTAATTTTTTCAATCTGTCTTTTGATAGCCAAATGCTTCACATATGGTACACTCATACTTCTACTTAAATCTGCCTCTAGGTGGAGAAGATTTCTGAATTCTTGACTCACTCCGATATCCAGAGATCCCGATATTTAATGGAAGTGTGTTCTTGAGCGATGGTGAATGTGTCGATCCAAATGAAAATTTGTATGCCATAGTTAGAGACTAGGCTAGTTAACTAGTTAACTACAGAACTTCTTCTATCAAAATTTTCGTCGCTGCTTAAAATTGTATTACACCGGAGTTTTAATAATGGTAATCTTCGATATTATCGGTATTATTTGGCTTTTTCTGCTGCTGCTTGTATTAACATTACCCCTACGCCGGATTCCCGAATGCTGGCTTCTCAGGGTAGAGTAATGCAGTTTCTCCAAAGATACCATATTGAGCTTATAACAAAATTTCCCCCCTCAAGTTGAAGGAATCTCGACCTATTTGGCTCAGACATCGAAGAGAGTTTTTACGTTCCAGAACCGAATGAAATATGAATGAGTATTGGAGGCATTGTTTTCCATTTCAATTTAAATCAAATCAACATGGTATGATGGGTCGTAGTGAACTGCACTATAGCCCTAATTTTTCCAAACTTTTCGCAGCGATTCTCCGCTAATGTGCCATTTAAAATGTTCATATTTTTTATCGCTGAGCCCTTCGCAAAGTTTCAAAAACTAAGCAAATTGCGCCTGTTATCTCGGGCCTAAAGAACTCATTGGTCCGGTCCTTATTGGTGTTTTCGGAACTATCCATAACAGAAGTTTGACTTAGCTGACACTCAATATGTCACCATCGGTTCAAAGTTGACCGGTTCTACATATTAACTCAAGGATGTACGAGTACTTTAGGCTACTCGTTTTGTGTGCTGTTACCAAAAATATTAAAAATTTATTTTAGACGAGTCCTGAGTTTAATAATACCTTAAAATAATCAGACTTGATAATGTTTCACCAAGGCCAACGATAAATGACACAAAACAAAAACCTGGTCATTAGTTTCTGGCAACACGAATACCATTTTTGGTCGTCAAAAAAAAAATCAATAGACAATTATTATCTACATATATCTACATTAAATCGCATTGGTTTTATATTTGTCTTCATAACAAAAAAAAAAAGAATTTATAGACGTCAAACAATAAACTAAACACTATCGCTGAGGTAATCTTATCGAAATGCAACAAAGGTACCTATCTAATCTAGCTATAGCATGTCTAATGCAGATAATAAATAAATTGAGTGGTTACTGTCTACAAATTAGTCCCCCGGCATTTTATTTTTTTTGTTAAATTTTCAAAAATTATTTATTATTTATTTACAAAAACAAAACGAAAACACCTTGCAGATCTCATAAAATACCTTTTGCTCGTAAAACGAGAATTCCGCTTCAATCCATTGGCACTCCACCTATAGCTATTAGCACACGTAGGTGTGTTAACATTTGCAAAATACGAGTATAGAAAACATCTGGCGAAGTTGTTCCAGGTTTATTAATACTTTCATTGAATTCTTGACGAGAGCTAACCGAAATTTGTAATACTGGCAACTGCGAGCAACGAGACTACAAGTTTCGTATTCTAATAGAATCGGATCTTTTTTACCGCCTGCCTTTTCGAATCAATGAATTAACTACTCACAATGGATTAACGTCACACCTGTTGCGCAAAGTGTTGTGATTATATCATCACAATACAACAGGTTGAAGTAGCAAGCTGCAATCTTCCATTCCAAACAAACAAACAGACAAACAAAATATGAGAAAATTTTCTTATATCATTATTATTATGGTATTATTGTCGCGCTTGTAGCTTCAACATTGTGCATCCACCCAAGCAGAATGTATTCATTCATAGCGGTATGAGCTTATAGGTACTCGTATTCTGTCAGGCTTCCACTGTCCCCCCCCCCCCCATCTAGGTGGTAGCGTGGGAGAAACTCATTAGCAAGATTGCCCCACTTTTCCACTAGCTGGTTAGTGGGTTACCACTTGTACGAGTATGTAAATGTACGAGTATACCATAAATCAACTTAAAAATTGTCGGAGGTTTTTTACCATAAAATTGGTGACAACTTAATGACTTTTCTCTTTACTATAAATCTTTAAAAATTTGTCAGTTTTGTAATAAGCGTCATCTTTGGCTTCTATGTTCTTCTTTTTTTTTTTAGATCTTGGGAATACTTTGCATGGCATTGGCATCACCCGCGTACATTGGAGCTACACATTTTTTCCTCTTTGTCGTGGTAGTGTCGTTTATAGCGACGATTTTGTGGTCGTTTGCTTATTTGTTGGGAGTGCGAGAGGGATTGACATTGCCCTTCAACTGGATTTTAACTGTGAGTATTTTATTATCAAATTTACTAATTTCTTATTTAAGGTAATAACTGTCAGCCAAAGCTAAAGTGGCCTACTCTCGTGTTGGTTTTTATAGATGCCAAGACTACTATGATAGTCACTCCTACATACGAGTATAAACGTGGGCATTCATAAGCTGGTAGACAAGTTGAGTGTAGTGAAGTAAACAAAACATAACACATATCATATCATACGAACTTCAAAATGTTGGCAAAAAATGTATTTATATAAATAGAATAGAAGAATGCAATTAAAAACAGATACTAAAGGATAAATGCAGCTGTTTGAACATTTAAATACTAGATGGAGTGAAAAGTAACCTCCTTGACCGCCAGAATGCGCTGCTACTGCAAAAAAGGTTATGGTGCCTTGAAGACCGTCCATATTTAGGCAGACATGCCAAATTTCAGTGCGATACTGTCTTTAGTTTTGTTTTGACAGCTGATTGTTGTTGACGTGTTTGGCATCATTTTGAGTATGGACAAAAATGATTTTCGTTCTCTCATAAAACATTATTTTTTGAGAGGCAAAACGGCGAAGGAAACAAAAGAAAAGTTGGATAAATGTTATGCAGCTAATGCTCTGTCAGATTCCACCGTCAAATTTTGGATTCGAGAGTTTCATGGTGGCTGCAACTCCACTACCGATCAAGTCCGCAGCGGCAGGCCCTCCGATGCGGTTACAGAGGACAATGTCAAAAAAATACATGAAATGGTGTTGGCTGACCGGAAAGTGAAGGTGCGCCAGCTAGCAGATACCACAAAGATTAGTACTGAGCGCACACGCCATATTTTGGGCAATTTTGGGTGCCGCGAATGCTCACTCCTGACCAAAAACACGAACGCGAGAGCACTTCGAAAGAGTGTTTGGACTTGCTGATGCGGAATCGGGCGGACTCTTGGCGTCGATTGGTAACTGGATTTGGATCCCTCGGACTATTATCTCTTCCCTAACCTCAAAAGATGGCTTATCAATAAAAAATTCAGCTCACGCGAGGAAATCATCGACGCCACGGAGGAGTATTTTGCAGACCTTCCGAAAAATTACTTTTCGGACGGGATCAAGAAGTTGGAAAATCGCTGGAATAAGTGTATCAAACTAAAAGAGGACTGTCAATGGCCTCGCCACACTGAAAGCATCGGTTCCCACTAGATCACCGAAATCAAGCAGTGTTGGGCGCGGTAAGTACGTAGGTGGATGACCACATGGGAACTCAGTACTCCGTGAGCTGTTGACAAAACGCGCCACATGGGCATAGTACCCCGGCGTTAAATCCCAGACCCTACAAATTAATTTGTATCGTTCCCTTGATAATAATAATAATAATAATAAAAGAGGACTATATTGAATAATATAAAAAAACATTTAAAAAAAAAATTTTAATTCCTAAGGAGGTCATTTTTCATTCCTTCTAGTACTTACTTACCTAGGTGGTGTTACAGTCCGGGCTAAATTTGGGTCTCAACCAACAAGCCTCTCCAGCTAGTGCGACCTATCGCCAGCTACTTCAAGTCACCCTCTACTTGTGTGCACCACTTGGGATACGGTCGTCCTCTGTTGGGCCATTTCTCGGGGTTAGACGCGAGGACACTTTGGGCCGGAAGATATGGCGACCATTCGCTCTACATGGCCGAGCCATTTCTTGTATTGGATCCGTAGACTCCTGACCACTGTAAAACGAGTTTTATTTATTTATTTTTATTTATTTATTTATTTGTACATATTCATTGCTCACGTAAGATATATAACACATCGGCTGAAAAGTCCGCGCCGTTTTATAGTAAAACACAAAATTTTTGCAAAATTCAACTTTATTTATCAACATAGTTGCCTTCGAGGGCGATAAACTGATTGAAACGATTTTTCAATCTTTCGATACCAGTTTTGTAGTGCGATTTCGGTTTAGCCTCAAAATAGGCCTCTGTTTCGGCGATTACTTCTTCATCGGTCTTAAATCTCTTTCCGGCGAGCATTCTTTTGAGGTCTGCGAACAGGAAATAGTCGCTGGGGGTCAAATCTGGAGAGTACGGTGGGTGGGGAAGCAGTTCGTAGCCGAATTCATTCAATTTTGCCATCGTTTTCATCGACTTGTGACACGGTACATTGTTTTGATGAAACAGCACTTTCTTTTTCTTCAAATGCGGCCGTTTTTCTGCGATTTCGTCTTTCAAATGCCCCAACAATGCAATGTAATAGTCGCTGTTGATAGTCTGCCCCTTTTGGAGATAGTCGATGAGCCAGCCGACTCTTGAGTTTTTGGTCGTTTTGGACGAGGTTCGTCGCCTGCTCGCCACTCAGCTGACTGCTGACTTGACTCTGGTGTGAAGTGATGAAGCCAAGTTTCATCCATTGTCACATACCGACGCAAAAATTCGGCTTTATTGCGGTTGAATAGCTTTAAACACTCCTCTGAATCATCAACACGTTGTTGTTTTTGGTCGACTGTGAGCAAACGCGGCACCCACTTTGAACAGAGCTTTCGCATGTCCAAATATTCGTGTATGATATATCCAACATGCTCTTTTGATATCTTCAGAGCCTCAGCTATCTCGACCAACTTCACTTTACGGTCATTCGTAACTATTTTGTGGACTTTTTTGCTGTTTCCATCTGAAACAGCCTCTTTTGGACGTCCACTGCGTGCATCATCTTCCGTGCTTGTATGACCACTTTTAAATTTTTCAATCCACTTGCGAATGGTTCGTTCGGCTGGTGCAGAGTCCGGGTAACACTTATCAAGCCATTTCTTTTTTCCCATAAAAAAGCAATGATAAATCAACACACGAAATTGCTTTGAATCCATGTTTTTTTCACAATAACAAAAGTTGCTTCACTCACAACGCTATATCTCGAGAACTAATCGTCCGACAGCTGTCAAATTTATACACGTATCTTTTGAAGGTTGGTACTAACTGAAAATGGTATGGATTTAATTCAAGTGGTGCCCTCTCTTAGAAACGGCACGGACTTTTCAGACGATATGTTATAATCTTTTAAAAATGGAACCTGACTTTACTTTTTCCAAATAATTTAAATAACGTAGGTAGGTATATAAATTTAAATTGTGAGAATAAAATAGAGAAAGAGAAAGAAAAGAGAGATAGATAAATAGATTTATAAGCTCGGAAGGAGAGTTTCATTACGAGTTTTCAGCGAAATATGGTAGTTAAAAACATTTTTATTAAAAGTACCTGTGTTGCTCGTGCGCTTGGTATCTAAGGGCAAGTTATTCTAGAGCTGAATTGCATGAACATAAAATTGTCGAGACGTATTTAAATATTTGAACCTAGGTACAATTAGTTTTAAGGTTCTCTTATTTTTTCCAAATCTGATGTTTTCGTAGAGATATTCTGTTATTGACTTGTGTAATAACAAAATGGTACGATAATTCATAAGACTGGTTAAGGAACAGCCGGTTATTTGCTTAGCATAGGCGGAAATGTCTTCATGTCTTCTTATATTGAAAATATATCTTGCGCAGGAACTATAGACAACAGTTAACTTTCTACTTGACTCATGGTCCATATTTGCAAAAATTTCACAGCCGTATATAATAAATGACTTGACAAGCTTTAGTCTTGTATTAGGTGGAAGATAGTCCGCGGAGGGCTCCATAAATTTTGGACACTGTTTTGTTAATATGGTTCCAATTTAGGTTACCACTGAGATAAACTCCAAGATTCTTTATATTTTAACATATTCTGTAGGAGAATAATTTAGACTTAATGGAGGAGGAAACAATTCTTTATTTCTCTCAGTATTTAAGATCATTGCTTTTGTTTTTGTGGGATTAAGTCTAAGACCGTTTTCTAAGGACCACTCATAAATATTTTTTAATTCTTGGTTTAGGTTATCAACTGCTAGACTTTTACGGATTTTTGGAAATAGTGTATATATCTGGACATCGTCAGCGTATATATGGTGATTGCAATTCGTAAAGCGTTGAGAAATATCATTAATAAAACACGTAAATAAAAGAGGTCATAAGATAGAACCTTGAGGAACACCTGCAGAAAGTAGAATGCAAGATGATTTTTAATTTTTATTGAAATCATACTGTCATCTGTTACCTAAATAAGAGGACATGAGTTTACACAGCAAATTATCGAACTGGAATTGGTATTTTAGTTTTCTTAACAGAATCTTATGATTGACGCAATCGAAAGCTTTTGAAAAATCCAGAAATACAATTAGTCTCAACATGTCACTATTCAAACAGGAACGTTGGTCTTCACATATCTTCAAGAGTGCTGTAGTTCAACTGAACTTTGCACGAAAACCGGACTGGTATTTAGTTATCATTTTATTAGCATCAAGATGGTTTTTAATTTGTTGGCTGATTATTGTTTCAAAAACTTTACTCAAAAACGCCAAGATGGCAATAGGGCGGTATTCTGTAGCAATTTAGTTTGATGTTTTTGGAAGAGGTAACACTTTCACAATTTTCCACTGTGCTGGAAAAGTTGAAGTTGTTATAATTGTATTAAAAAGGTGAGTAATTTGATGTAGAATAACTTAGGAGTTATTCCCTCTTTCTTTTAATCTTTTTCGAGATGATGATCGCACACCCCCTTGATTGAATCTCCTTATCGAGGTGTTCGACTGGCTATTCACAACAGCTTGGACTCCTCTCCCGTCTCAACTTCATCTTTTCCTAAGCTCGACTTTGTGTCAGTTAAAATAACACTTAGTCGTAGATGCTTCTTCCGGCGAAACCTATCGAATCCTACCAACTTGCTATTGCAGCAATTGACAATTTAATCGACTTATATGACTCGCTTAATGATATCATTATCTTCGGCGATTTTAATCTGCCTCAGCTGAAGTGGACTCCATCTATCTTTTTTCATCGCTTCCAATCCCATTTCTAATAAGGAATGCCTCTTCTTCTCTTTCAACTATTGATAACTTTCATCCTCCACTTTTTCTTTCATTTTTCCACAACTCTCCCGCAGTTCTATTTTCTTACAACTTTCATAAAGCTAATTTCTTTAAAATCAATACCTATCTAGGAGTTTACCAATCTATCTCTGGTCGCTGCCCTCTAAATTGTTTACAGAGAAATATTCAAATCTATCTCCCTTTATGTGCCTTTATGTGCCCGCCATAAAAGTTCTTCTACATCCCCTCCTTGGTATAATCGTAGACTTCGCTCTCTACGAAACAAAAGAAACAATTTATGGTCGGTATTCCTAAATCTTTTTTCAATTTGCCAATTGCGAAAGTAAGACTAATGTTTATCCTTCCTCCCTCGCTTTTGAAACCAAATCTTCAAGTGATCCTCCTACCACCGTGTTTCTTAAAAAATGCTCTTCCAACTTGTCTCTACCCCTTTCCTACCATTTTCGTCTCTCCCTTACACAAGGAAAATTTCCCTAGATTTGGAAGACCTTTTCTATAATCCCGATACACAAAAAGGGATCTAAGCATGAAGTTACCAATTATCGTCCCATTGCTAAACTCTCTTATATACCCAAACTCAACTCTTTGGAAGCATTTTATACGAAGCCTTAAGCTTCAAATGCAAGCCTTTTATTTCACCCCGACAACATGGTTTTCTAAAAGGTAGATCAACTACCACAAATCCGGTTGAATTCGTGTCTTTTTCTCTCTCAGCCTTAGAAAATTGCAAAGAAATCGATGTTATCGCAATTTATTTCACTAAAGCGTTTGATAAGATATCTAATCAATTGATCCTGCTCAAATTGTCTGCTCTCGGCTTTTTTGTCCCATTCCTGGCCTCATCTGGAGTTCCACAAGGTAGTCATCTTGGCCTTCTTCTCTTCATTCTTACTATTAACGATGTTGAGAGTGTCATTAAGCACTCCTCCCTCTCCCTTTACGCTGACGACACAAAATTTTTTAAATCTATTTCCTCTCCCCAGGACTCTGCCCTTCTTCAAGAAGACCTTGATCGGTTTTCAATCTGGTGCCTCAAAAACTGCCTAGAACTTAATATAGCCAAATGTCAATTTATAACCTTCTCACGTAAATGCAACCCGTCTCCTCCCCGATTTTATTTTCTCTATGGTCATCCAATTCCCCTGATTCAGTCTTTTCAAGACCTTGGCATATTATTCGACAGTGAGCTAAATTTCCGTTCGCATATCGATAAGATGATCCTCAAAGCCAACTCATCACTTGGCTTTATTAAACGGTGGTCCAATGAATTTTCCAAACCCGTATGTAACCTGATCTCACTAGGTTGCCTTTGTTCGCCCCATGCTTGAGTATGCCATTCAAGCCTCGTCCCCCTTTCACCGGGTTCATGTTTCCCGAATCGATGGTATTCAACGTCGTTTCCTCCGATTTGCTCTCCGTGGTCTCCAATGGAACGACCCTTTAATCTTACCTCCTTATCACGACCCCCTCAAACTTCTCAATATGAATTCGTTAGAAGAACGTAGGAACACTATTGACATTCTTTTCATTTATCGACTTCTCTCAGGTTCAATTGACTGCGCATCCATTTTGAACTCCATCTCTTTCAATACCAACCCCTGCAATCTACATTTTCCTCGTCCCTTCTCTCTACCGGTTCACCGCAGCTCTTATGGCTCCAACGAACCATACATATGTGTTATGTGTACTAGCTAGTGCTGCTCTTTTATTAATGTTCAGCACTTTAATACATTTTTATCTGAACAGGAACGAAAATTACGCGCAGAATGCAGATAAGGACGATAGGTCAACAATTTAAATAAAACAAGAACTGTGTGAGATATTATATGTGGAATAACACATTATTCAAATGGACGCCCTGGCTTCGCTAACAGTGCTTCAAGCGGTCAGTACAATTTTTGATGACCCGGTCCAATATGTGCGGCGTTATTTTGTTGGGGGTGGCCGTGGTGTAGTGGTACTAGCAATCGCTTCTCACTCGGAGGGTCAAGGTTGCCACGGCAAGTTTTCATTTGTGTAATTTGGAACTCAGTCAGAAAAATCTGCGTGTGAAGGCATAACACTGACATGTACGTAGATTTGGCTGTTGTAGAGTTTTCGAGCACAAAAACAACCGTTAAAATCCACAAACTGAATCATTCCGAGTGAAGAAAATCTCTCCGTCCTATTCGGACTCCCACCCCTGGAGAATCAATATCGAAACCAAACACACCAGAGTTTCAAACCACTACATCACAACAATGCTTTCCTTTCTCCTCCTTCTATCTTTCCGCCCTCGCCCAGGCAACAGTAAAATGGTATCATAACCCCTTAGGCGCGCGTAAATTATAAAAAAAAAAATAATAATAATGACATAAGTATTCCGGTAATAGCGTGTCAAATGTTGGCCTCGAACTCGTCCAAAGTGATTGGCTTGTTACTCGTAGCGTAGACTAAGGACTTGACGTAGCCCCAGAGAAAATAATCGAGTGGTTTCAAATCGCATGATCGCGGTGACCAATTGATGAACGCTTGCCAAATTTCTCCTTCACAACTTCAAGCGTTGCGTCGCTTGTATAGCATGTAGCTTCGTCTTGTTGGAGCCACAGCTCGGACATATTGATATTGTCGAGCTCTGACCACAGAAAGTCGGTTAACAAGGCTCTATACCGGACACCATTAACAGTAACGGTGTCTCCTTCCTCATTTCAAAAGAAATAAGGTCGGACGATGTCGCCATGCCATAAACAGCACCAAACAGTCAATCTTTGTGGATGCATTGATGATTTGGCGTACATTTGTGGATTGTGTCCGGTCCAATAAATTTCATAGGGCTAATGGAAATTTAAAACAGGAATGGGTCTTAATAAATCAGCTTTTCCATAAAAATGCATCTTCACGTGCACCATCTAGTTTAAGATTTAATGATACAGTTATTGAAAATTCTTCTGAAATAGCTAATGCTTTTAATGTATTTTTTACGAGTGTTGCCACCAACACCTTGGCTGATGCGGGTTTTAAAAATACTCCCAACTCTTGCTTACAAAGATGTTTTGACATAGAAAAAAGCCATACAACTAGTTTTTTCTTTGAACCTATTTCATCTCTTGAATTGTTTAAAACTAAAAGTTATTCGAATGCATTTATTAAGAAGATTGCGTTAAATATTGTTGAGGTTTTAGCTCACATTTATAACGAAAGTATATTCCACAGAATCTTTCCTGACAACCTTAAAGTTGCTGTGGTTATACCAATTTTCAAAAAGGGAAATCAAAACTCACAAATTTTCGACCAATCTCTCTTCTCTCTGTTTTTTCAAAAAATTTTGAGAAAGTAGTAAAAAGTAGAATTATTACCTTCCTAGAGAAAAATTCTTTTTTTAGCA
Source organism: Volucella zonaria (assembly GCA_963966105.1). Lineage (NCBI taxonomy): Eukaryota > Metazoa > Arthropoda > Insecta > Diptera > Syrphidae > Volucella > Volucella zonaria. The sequence continues at coordinate 106,382,249 of OZ014532.1, read as the reverse complement.
TAAATCAATATGGCTTTAGAGCGGGTAAATCAACGGAGGACGCGCTCTTAAACTTTTGCAGGCTAATTTGTAATAGTTTGGATAGCAAAAAAATTACCGCTTCGCTATTTATAGACATTACCAAGGCATTTGACACTGTGGACCACGAGCTCTTACTAATAAAGTTAGAAAAGGCAGGCTTTAGAGGGTTTATGCTGAATTGGTTTGGATCATATCTCAAGGATAGGAGGCAAATGGTTAAGATAGGAGACCATTTTAGCGAATGCCTTGATATTCGGATGGTGTCCCACAGGAATCCGTTCTTGGCCCCATCTTATTCCTAATATTTATTAATTCTATATTTAGTCAAAATTTGAAGGGCGCACAAAGTGGTTTTGCAGACGATATAGCTTGTACATACTCCAATAATTCCATTTTAGACTTGGTTGCTTATGTAAACCATGACTTAGAAGTCTTAAGGCATTGGTTTGGTATGCACAAGCTAGTAATAAGCGATAAAACGAAGATTATGTTTTTCAACTTACCTGCATTGGATCTACATTCACTAGATTTGACCTTCCACAGAACAGATTGTACTAATGTGTGTGTAAATACTGATATTTGTCCTATAAATACTTGGTCAAATAAAAATAGTGATGATCCTAGGTGCTCATCCAAGTGCTTTGTGATTGAAAGGGTTGCTGATTTTAAGTACCTGGGCTTACACTTTGACAATAAAATGAACTGGGGTTTACATACTTCTTCACTAAAAAAGTATCTTCTAACAACTACTTATATACTATATCATCTAAGAGTTTTTTGCTCTCGCAATCCGTTAGAGACGGTCTACTATGGCTTAGTCCAATCAAAGTTGCAGTATGGATTGGCTTGCTGGGGCGGTACTTATGACAATAAGGTACAACCTCTGATTGTTAGCCAAAAACATATTCTAAGAATTATTTGGAAAAAAAGACTATGCGAGCATAGCATCTTACTTTTCTGCAATTCAAAAATCCTTCCACTGAAGCATCTATACTTTTATAAAGTGTTAAAAATATTTTTTATAAGAAGTTGTTATCTAAGGAATCAAAATTCAACTGCCTATGCACTTCGCAGTAATGACAGGAGTTTGGTTATCATTCCAACATACAGCACTCACAATTTTTTTAATTTTTACACCTCAGTAGCACCTAGGTTATTTAATCTACTACCTTTTGAACTTCGAAATATTAGGAAATCCTATTCATTCTATAGAGGTATTAAAAAATGGCTTTTTAATTTTGACTTCAAAGAAATAAATCACTTAACAAGAGTCATAAGTTGAATGGTTTTTTCTTTTTGATTGTTTATTCTTTTACTTTTTATTTATCAGTATTAATTTGTTGATCATCAGTGTGCTGCAATTGTTAATTAATAAATTATATTTTGCGTACTACTACCCCACTACTCTCATATAATCGGTCGTTTTATTAAAAATTTGTAGCTCAATACATTCGACACCAATTTTTCTTAAATTATAGAATGTGTCTACTTAATTTTATATTTCAATGATTGTCTTTTAATAGGAAAACAATTTTAGTAACTCGCTATTATTGTTAACAATTTAACTATAATTCTAAATTTGTATATATTACCATCAGTATTATAGCATTATTGTACTAAAAGCTTTGAGTTAAATGGAATATGAACTTTAAATTTGCTTGTTTACATAGCCGCTAAGCCAAAAATGGGCCTCGTCCCAGAAGATGAGTTTTTGCCCAACATTTCCTGCGCCCTATTAGCGAACTTACCGCTTTTGTATATGGTCGTTCGGCTCCAATTCTTGCTTGCGTCAGCACAATCTTAAATGGATGCAGGCCCGAATCCATCCGCAAAATAAGCCGAGTTGACTCTCTGGCCATGCCCTGGGTTTCTGGGTTTTTCTCGATACTGGCTATGTTTTCTTCATTTCTGTCTGGTTGATGGCTTAAGATCCAAAAGATTGTACTCACTCTCTTTTCCACGGTGCAATGAATTGCCTACACACTGAAAGACATGATGATGACCGATCTCACGACGAAATACACGTAGCGTATTTAGAACAGAGCCGGAATTTCGAATGCGTAAAACGATGCATGATAAAATATGAAATGGCAAGCCTTACTAAGTATTTTGGGTGCTATTGGTAACTTTGACAGCTGCTGAAACATCACAATTAGAAAAACTATCATTGCTATCTGATCACCCGTTTGATCTGACGAAATAGGGGTCTGTTACTCACTTGCCTTCTGAGCACAAACAACAGAGATTGACAAGAGTAATTCTGCGTCTCATTTCTAGTTTGATATAGTTTGGAGTTTGTAGTTACTCGTAAAACTGTCAATGATGACAAGCTGTTGGTGTTGCCCATCCTTTTCTGATGACAGCATGTACTTTGTTCTGCCATTTTGACCGTTTCCGCCTCAATACTCACGAAAGCTTCAGTGACGGCCCGCTGTGTTTATCCAAACACATGAATGTCATTCGCACACGCAAGTAATTTTGCGAACTTAAAGAAGATCGTGTTTTTTGGTTGGCTACTGAGTTTTGTACGGTTCTTACTAGGGCGATATGAAAATGGTCAAATGGCCGATATTTATGCTGGTGTAGTCAAAAGGGTATCATTTCTTGTGGATCGGACAAACGATGCTGAAATTCCATGCTTTCACATGTTTTCATCATCTTACAGATGAGTTGGTGCATGTTCCCAACCAAGTCATCTGCAGCTGCTTTAAAAAAGGACTATATCTTCGATATGGCTACCTTAACTTCGTCTAAGTCTGGGAGATGAAATTCTCAGTCAGGCTCGTTTTGGTTTAGCATCATATTCTCAACACCGATTGCGACTTTACTTCTAGTTATCCATGTTCATATTTGCAGGCTTTCATACCTGGCTTCGTAAGCGTGGAATGTTCGTTTTATTCTCTGATAAAAGTCTTTTATTTGGCTACATATACTCGTACCTACCATTCATCGTCAACCCATGGGTTTCTTTGTGTCGTCGCTTGGAAATAAATCATATCAGAAGCAGTTTTTCTGATGGGTCGTTGACAACATTCCCATTGGTGATCTGTGGTTTGTATATGAGAGCTTGAGGAAAACACGATCAGCTAAGATTTTAACGGCCTCTTGCAAGTTCTGCTTTTCAACGTTAAACTTTGGTGGTCTTACTTGACTCTCTTCTGGCTGTGATATCGGCATTCGTATCCTAAGTGCAACAAGTTAATGATCCAAGTTGATGTTGGCTCCTCGGAATGCTTGGATGCTGAAAGAATGTCTGGCGTCTATCGCAATGTGATCAATTGTACTTAAAAAGTTACGCGTCTTACAAACCTTAAAAACCTGAATCCGTTATTGCACGTGATGTTATGTTGCTTATGGAAGGCTGTGCTTTCCGATTACCGGCTGATAGACGGGTCCCAGCCTTACATTAAGATCTCCTAGCTTAAATTTGGTGTCATTGCAGGGGCATTGATCATATGTTGGGTCTACGGGCATGAAAGCTGATCTGAATTGGCTTCACATTTAAATATGGGTTGTCTTCCTTCTTTATAGGCTGGCCTATTAAGAGCTGTAACATTCCATGTCCAAAGACGAAATTCGTTGTCCTTAACACACGTTTGTTAGGGTCGTCAGTATTACATCCGTCCATATCTGAGTGGTTGCCCCTGGATTATTTTTTTTCCATGATGGGCCAGTTACAGCTATACACAACTCTCCACCTTAAGGGCCAGGTGTTTACTAAAGCCAGACAAGGGGCGTAACTAGACAGTCCAGTGCAAGTATGAGATCCACCTTTGACTAATTCAGATTTGTTCCGCCACCATCTCTACTCCAAGTTCCCGGCACAAAAATGGAGCTCCTTTTGACCTAGACTCCGAAATTGTTAAGGTAGCTCTAAAGGAAGATATGCACCAAGTACATAGCTCAAACTGACTAGCGCCGTGAATGCTGCCATTGATCCGCATATGGGAGCAATATACCCTAGTGCGAACACTCTTCTTCCCTCGCCTGCAGCCGGCAATGACATTCCTGTTGGGTTTAGATACCTTACTTCAGTCAAAGGTACTAGACTTCCAGGTTTCGCCATGTGGACGGGAGAGTATGAGTTGATATCTCTCTATCCAATCTTCCAAAAAACTTAACACACAAGCTGAGGCATTATAAGTGTATTCATACCCACTTGAGTGTTAAGTTCTTTAAAAAAAAAAACATTAAATATCGACGCTTATGTCTTCATGAAACGCTTGACCACCACTGAAAACCCAATTTTATGTAACTGCTACCATAAACGGCGGCGACGAGATTGAATTGAGCTGGCTTACAGCACTATTTTTGACAAGAAATCATCAAGATGTTCACAAAATCATTTTAATCAGAAGAAAAGACACTATTGGGACAATCAAAATGCGACTGTACGATGCGCCATTTAGGCATCATTCCTTTGAGAATACTAGTCCCAATTTAACAATTATTTGAAAAAAACATCTTATTGCTTAAACGCTTTATTGCTTAAGCGTTAAACGCTCCGTAACAATTTGTTATCCATCACTTTTTACAACTGCCAAATATCAACTGATAAGTCAAATACAGTGAAACCAAAAAGACTGCCAAAAAAATCAGCCAAAACATAGAACGCACCATGTACTATTGGCATTGTTGCCCAACGTACGTTCTTCTACAATTTATCGCTTATCCTAAACTCAGCACGCGATAAAGTTTGGACTCAGGCTACAACATATTTTCTCCTTGATTACTTTTTCTAAAATAGCGTTCTTTAACTAAACTAAGCTTATGGTGGGTATACAAATCAGTTATCCTTTTAGAAACTCATTCATATTAAAATTCAGAAATTGTATGTACCCGATCTTAATAAGGAAAACAAAAGATGCTGGCATATAAAAGGGATTGCGCTGTACTAGAATCCGTCCATCTTCATTCAGTTCGGCTTTTGAAAGGTTTTTGTATTAAGTCAGTAGCAGAGTCGCTTTTTTTTTGTCTCACTCGGTCTTAAAAACTTCATTTGCCTCTATATGGTATATGATATTTTAGCCGTTGAAAGGTTTCATTTCGCGAGGTATGTTTCAAATAAGCCTCACAGTCCACTTCCCATGGTTTTGCTGCTCCATTGTTCCTACCAACATATCGGCCCATATCGTTCCACATCTACTTTCTGCAGCATCTGAGACTGCTCTAAAAGAGCCTTGCAACCTTTCACCTCCCCTTCTTTGTTGCTTGAGTAGTAACCCAACTTTTTTATTAATATTAGAAGCGCTGAAACGATTTTATGGCTTCTATGCCCCTATGCTTGTGCTCGGTCCTATGCCTATCCCGGGTTATCACTTCATTCTCCACTATTGACTCTTACAAAATTTATGATTACGGTCTATTGGCATTTAAAGGTTATTTAATTAATTTTTTTTTATTTTTCTTAAAAGGAACTCATCAACACTGGCATTGAGGCAATTCTTTATTTCATTGCGTTCATTGTTCAACTGGCCAAATGGACCGAGATATCAAAACCTGGGCGTTCATCAAATCTAGCCGCCGGTGTCTTTGGATTGTTCAACTTTTTAGCTTATGCAGCTGGAACGTTCTTCTTGTATATCGAACACAGACGTGGTTCAATACAATAGTCATAAATTTTTTTTTCTTTTTTTTTTGTTTTTCTTAAAATTAAGTTAAATTTTAATTTTTTTAATTAATTTTTTCTGTTTTTATTATTTTTTTTTTTTTAATATAACAAGTTAAAGCTAAAATTTGTTTATTTTTTAATTTATTTATAACAAACAAAAAAAGCAATCAAAAACTAGAACAAAAAACATTAAAGCAAACATTTGTGCATAACATACGAACGAGTATTTTTTTTTTAAGAAAACATGAATTACAAAGAAATCTATTTAAAGAGACACGTTAGAGTTCAAAACATTGTTTGGTGAACTTGACACGTTTTGGTGTCGAAAATGTGTTAAACTTTTTCTTTTTGGTAGAGAATGTGTTGTTTAAAGATCAAATAAACTAAAAAATAATTTCTTGTAAAACAAAATAATTTAATGTGAGTCATTTCAATAAAATTAATTTAAACAAGATTAAACATATTTTTATGTTCAACGAATTTTTCTGTTTCACATGTTATGTTGAGTTTTGTAACAATCCGGATATACGCTTCTGGATTACCTGTAGCTAAGCTGAAGAAAATCATCGCTAAAGAAACCAACCAACTGTCCAGGCCCTGTAAAGACATCGTCTAAACGTTGCCCAGAGAGTTCATCGGGATCCTGACAGGCTCTGTAAATTCAGAGAAGCTTTTCAGGCTTAAGGGGCAGATACAGAATCTTCGCGCTTTCTCCCAGTTTTGGACAATTTGGTTCTTGGTCATAAGGACTGTGGACATTACTACTTTGCTCACCTAACTTACGACATTTGAATTAAAGAGTTGCCTTTTCCCTGCGCAACATCCAGCCGCGCGAAGTTATGGAACTTATCAAACTCCACCACAATGCGATCTCTGTTCCAATTCAAACTTAAACATCATGTGGGTGGGATTCCATCTAGGTAAATGATCTATCCACTACAGCTCTATTCACAGAAGCCCTAAACTGGATAGCAATTTGACCTTAACTGAAGCCGTTATTGCGGGCTATGCTAATATACACAATGCTGGGTGACTTCGACATCATTGACAGACAATGCCTGAACGACGGGTGCGGAAAACAGCTTAACCCAGTCCACCCGAATACTTGATTCTGATAATCGTGGACCATCACTCTGGACTTGTTTTTAATTTCTCACCGCGATTAGAGGCGTACTACCCGAGTGCCGAGCTGACCATCGACAACAAAAAAACAAAGTTCACTGTGCGGGCAAAAAAAAAAAACAACAACAACAACTCGCGAGTGCAGTGAAACCGAAATCCACATCCACAGTGCGGGCATCACAACCTTCCTGCCCCTGGTCAAACTGTTGCTTGCACTCGGTCACTGCCGGTGCTGTATTACATTGTCATACAGCGCGTGCAGTGACTGAGTGTATGTAACAACCGGTGGATAGCGGGCTGTGGGTATGAATTTTGTTGGTGTGCTGTTTCGTATTGTTATAAGGGTATAACACCTAGAACAGTTTGATTCGGTAAACCAACTCTGAATTTATACTTCACATCTGTGCTTAGCAAAGTCGGTGTTTGTGTTTTTTGTGTTTGTATTGGGTCTACAAGTAAGTTTCCAGCGTTTTTTTCCAAAATTTGAAATTTTATTATGAAAACATAGTTACAATGCTTTATTCAAAGTATCGTCCATCGGAAGCTACAACTTTCCCCCATCTTTCTGGCAATTTATGAATTCCGGACCAAACAAATTTCTCGTCTTTCGAGCCCAAGAACGTATCAAGCCAATTTTTGATTTCCTCTACTGAGCTGAAGCGTATTCACGTAAGAGCGTTCTGCGTCGAACGAAACAAGTGGTAGTCAGATGGTGCCAAGTCTGGACTGTAAGGCGGGTGAGACAGAATTTCCCATCCACCTTTTTTTCAAATAGTTTTTCACCGAAACCGCAACATGTGGCCGAGCGTTGTCGTGATGAAAAATGACGGACTCATGCCTGGTCTCATATTCTGGCCGTTTTTCTTTTAATGCCCGCTTCAAACGAATTAGTTGGGTTCGATATAATGGTCCTTTGATGGTTTCACCACTCGGAAGCAGTTCGTAGTATACGACACCCTTTTGATCCCACCATATGCAGAGCATGACTTTATTCACGTGAATATTTCGTTTCGGCGTCGATTGGGCGGGCTCGCCGGGCTTTGTATACGATTTTCTGCGATTAGGATTATCATAATAAATCCATTTCTCATCAGCAGTGACAATACGATGCAAAAATGATTTATTTTTATACCGCTGCAGTAACATTTCGGACATGCAAAATCGACGTCTCTTGGCTTCAATTCGTACGGCACCCTGTTTCCAACCTTTTGAATGAATCCCAGTGCTTTTAATCGCAGGGAAACGGGTTGTTGCGTGACGTCCAATGATGCAGCAAGTTCTTCTTGAATCTGACACGGATCCTCATCCAGTAAAACGTCCAATTCCTCGTCTTCAAAACTTTTCGGCTTTCCGGGGCGATCTTTGTCTTCAACTCCAAAATCACCACTTTTGAACCGTTTGAACCACTCGCGGCACGTCGATTCACCAATACATTCCGCCCCATAAGTTTCCGAAAGCAAACGATAGGCCTCAGCTGCATTTTTCTTCATATTAAAGAATAAAAGCAGCGCTTCCCGCAAATGACGTTTATTTGGCTGGAAACTTGTCATGATTTTGCTCGATAAAATGTACGACACCGATAGAACTGCTCAAATATAACGCTGCAAAGTTGTTGACAGATACAAAACCTACAAATAAAACACATGGGGTCTGACATTTCTGCCCGGGATCCACTGGTGGCGCCATCTCTGACAAACGCTGGAAACTTACTTGTAGACCCAATATTTCTTTATAATGACTCGGGAATTCAGAGTGGATATTGCCAATATTCGCGGGCTAAAAAGTAATCATTTTTCTGCGTACGTCCACGTCTGCAGCTGTTTTGGCACTTAGTGAAACACTCTGATCTGAAGCTACCTGGCTACGAACTGGTGCCATTATCCTTCTCTCACAGCGGTCTCGCCATTTACGTGCGTAGTGATGTAGCTTACCAAACTCCACCACAATGTAGTCCCTGTTCCAATCCGGAATTCAATTTCATGTGGTTAAAATTCCATCTCCGTAAGCAAATTATCCACTACTGCTTTATTTACAGAAGCCCCAAACTGGACAACAATTCGACTTATAATGAGTTTGATGCGCTGTCTGACTCCATTCAAAAAAAAAATTGTATCCCTGTATCCTCATACTGAAATTGTTATTACGGGTGATTTCAATATACATAATTCTGGGTCGCTTCGACATTCTGGATAGACAACACCCGAAGGACGGTATGTTGAGATCTTCGCTGCGGAAAATAACTTAACCTAGCTTGTAAATGAGCCCACACGAATACCAGACGTTGACAGTCATACCGCCAACACCCTGGACTTGTTTCTAATTTCTCACCCTGATAAGTACACCGTTGATGTGCTCTACCCTCTAGGCTCGTCGGACCATTGCGTCATATCAGCTAATTTCTCGTACACCGACCACACAGTTAGAGAGAAGATTCCTAAAAGAGCCGTATGGCAATACAAGAAATCCAGCTGGAGCGGTCTTAACAGCTACCTTAGGAATTTTAACTGGTCGTTATGTTTCCTCGATAACGACGTGGATGCCGCTGCTGACATGATCACAGACACCATTCATTTTGGAATGAGAAATATTAGAAATTCTGCCTCATCCTCCATCCCAAAGCTCATTTACAATGGCATTCCAGCTGTCAGCTCTTTGGACAAGGCCAATCTGCTTGCTGCACACTTTGCGGCCAGCTCAACACTCGCAGATTGTGCTTTGTCTCCGCCTACACTTGAGTGCGTCGAATCTTCAATGGGACGAATACACTTTCGCACCCGTGTAGTCGCAAGAGTACTTAAAGATCTTAATATACATAAATCCGCTGGTTCAGATGGTATATATCCCCTTCTTCTGAAGAAGTATTCTTCCTCGCTGGCAGAACCACTGCATAAGCTTTTTCATCAATCCTACTTTTAAGGGCGATGTCAGAGCAGATGGAAAATAGCGTTTGCCCAACCCGTTCCTAAAGAAGGCGAATCTACTTCTCTCTCCTCCTACAGACCCATTGCACTTACGTCCCTTCTAACCAAGGTCATGGAAATGCTAATAAACCGTCAGCTCATGAAATATCTCGAAACACGAAAACTTCTCAATGACCGGCAATATGGTTTTCGTAGCAACAGGTCCACTGGTGATCTGATGGCGTGTCTTACCGAAAAGTGGAACCAAAGCGTACATCATTCTGGCGAAAGCAAGATAGTTACCCTTTATATTTCTAAGGCATTTGACAGAGTTTGGCATCAGGCTCTTTTGTCGAAAATGCTTGCTTTTGGGATCGATGGCTCTCTTCTTCAATGGATTAGAAATTACCTTTCGGAAAGTTCAATACAAGTTTGCTTGGATGGTTTCAAGTCTAATATTCACAAAATAAATGCTGGTGTGCCCCAGGGCTCAGTTCTGTCTCCGACACTCTTTTTAATTATATTCCTTTGCTGACGACAGTACTCTCTGCTTTTCATATTCGTTCCCGGACTCACGCCGCTGCTATTCGGCTGTAGAACCTCAGCGTATGTCAAGCTCATTAAATTCTGATATTAACAACATAATTAATTGGGGAACCACTAACAGAGTAGAATTTAATGCTTCTAAAACACAATGCTGTCTGCTGCCGTTAAAGCGGAATTTAAACACCCAGCCGTTATCCATGAATGGCACTTGCATCGTCGAAACCGATAAACTTTCCATTCTCGGTATGTGTGTCAATGATAACTTACGTTGGAATGACCACATATTCGGTATCGTCAAAAATGCTGCGAAATGTATAGGTTTCCTCAAGCGATGTAAGAAATACTTTACCCCCTCTGATCTGGCCTCAATATACATATAAGGCATTTATCCGCCCGAAATTGGAGTACAATGCCCATATCTGGCGGGTGCACCCAGAACATCTCCGCACCTGCTAGATAGGATCCAAAACCGTGCGATAAAACTCATAGGTGGTACTAATATCACTCAAACAATGGACACCCTCGAACACCGACGTTGTGTCTCGTGTCTCACTCTGTTTTATCGCTATTTCTACCACCAGTGCTCCACAGAAATCGCCAGTAGCATTCCGCCCCTTCAAACTTTTAACTGTAACACCCGTCTCGCTATGAATGCTCATCAGTATACCCTCAAGCCCACTTTGGGACGTACTCTAAAATATCGTGATTCGTTCCTAAGCCGTACAACTCGCTAATGAAATGCCTTGCCTAGCTCTTCATTTCCTAGTCATTATAATCTTCAAACATTTAAAACCAACGTTCACCGATACCTCCTCGAGGTACCTCCATCCTCCTCGAGCTGTAAGAGACTACCAGGATCGGAGAATGGTTTTTCAGTCTTATAAGACCAAGCCGTCAAAGGAAGTCGGACCCGTTAAATTCAAGCGGACCTGGAGTGGCTGTAAGGCCTGTCTTTAGCATGTGAAATTAAATGTAACTGAGGGAACAAATACTATAGTGTCCCAAAGCCAGTAAAAGTTCTTAGGCGCCAGGTTAAAATACTAGAAACGCTGCCTCATCCTGCGTTCTTACGATGCAAATGCGTAATACTTTGCCCCGTATGATCTGGCCTCAATATACAATACAATGCATTTATCCGTTATGTCTTTTGTCCCACCTTCTCCTATAGATATTTTCACCAACAGGATCATAGCATTTCGCCCCTCCAAACCTTCAACTATAACATCTCTCAGTTTCAGATGTGATAGAGGATTTTTTCAGCGTTTGGTTTTTAATTGCCAAAAAAAAAAAAGGAAAATTACAAAGCGTATAAAATTTTTATTTCAGTTGACAAACCAATGCTTGCCATTTACTTTTTAAAGATTATTTCATGTAAATGTTAGCCAGGACTTCGTTTTAAGTGGACCATACGGACAGTCCAATTTTGAATAACCTTTTCGAGCCTATTATAATGTTTTTTTTCAAGTGTGGAATTGACGCTGGTTTATCCAGCCGGCCAATTCACCGGTCCAAAACGAGAGATAAATTGCTCACCGGACTCATTTGTCAATCGATTCGCGTGCTGCGTGGCATCTGTTGCATTGCGCCATCTTGCTGGAACCATATGTCGACCAGGTTCAGCTCGTGCATTTTGAGCAAAAAAAAGTTCGAAATCATTGAACGATAGCGGGCACCATTGACATGACGGTAATATTTCAAAAAATACGAGCCAATGATTCCGCCGGATCATAAACCTCACCAAACAGTGCATTTTTCCGGGTGCTTTGGCAGCTCTTGTATTTTCTGAGGTCATCAGACTAAATGCGACAGTTTTGTTTATTAACATAGCCATTCAACCAGAAATGAGCTTCGTCGCTGAAGACATTTTTTCGATAAAAAGTGGATCTACCTCCAGCTTTCCTAAGGCCCACTTACCGAAAATTCAACGGTGTTGCAGGTTGTTAGGCTTCAGTTCTTGCATGAACTGTATTTTGTAAGATTTTAGACCAAGATCCTTGCGTAAAATTGTCCACGGAGTCGAGTCTTCATTAACACAGTCGGATACAGCAGCAACATTTTCATCTGTACGCACTCTGCGCATTGATGTCCAATAGCATGAAATTGATGCGAAATTTGGCCACTATGGCTTAAATCGCCTGCTCAGTAGGTCGATTATGACGACCGTAAAATGGTCGAAGTGCGCGAAAAACATTTTTGACAGAGCACGAATTTTAACAATAATTTGTAAGCGTTGTTCGCTTGTAAGTCTTTCCATGATGAAATGGAAATCCCAACTAAACATGTTTGACACTGACATATGTCATGGATCATGCGTGAGTTGTCAAAAACAGAGCACTGAAAAAGCAAATAGCAAAAAAATCAGCCTTTACTTTATATCGCGATTCTTACCAAACTCGCACAACTCACTTATGGGATTTTGTTTCCATTATAACCTGCAAATATTCAAAACCAACGTATCTCTCTTTCTTTCCTCTATAATTTGCTTTTGCCTGCGCTACATGCAGTATGACTTTTCGATAGTATCCAGTCTAGGTGTATGCCCAAAATCGCGTTTTCATCTTCTCGGGGGCCCCCGAGATTGCTATTCAATATTGAACTTACAACGACAGTATGCTGTAGCTGAAATGCACCTACAAAGTCACATAAACATGGATTTTAACCTACACTTGCGGTCATAAAAACCGCACCACATCAAAATGATTGAAAAATTGTTAATAACTACGATAATAATTTTTATAATGAAATGAAATTTTTGTTGAGTACTCACAGTAGTTTATAAGTATTTCTATCTAATTTCCATCTGTTTGAATGTTTGAAAAAAGTTATAACAAAGAAAGAAAAACCAGTTAATTTTCTTACTTTTTTAAAATATTTTAATACAGTCATTGGTTAACAAAATCAAACGATACATTTTTTATATATGTGTATATAAGATGTTTAGATATGATACTTTTACCAAAAAATTGTCAATACCGAGTTGCTCCTCCCTTGGCGGTTATAACCGCTTTTATTCTAGAAGGCATCGAGTTTACTAGAAGTTCAGCAATATCCCTTGAAATTTCAGTATTCCATACATGTTCCAGAACTTTATTTAGCTTTTTTTTACTCTCTGGTTCATGTTCAGCTACCTTACGTTTCATTACATGCCACAAGTTTTCGATTGGGTTTAATTCGGGGGAATTAGCTGGCCAGTCTAGTCTGGTAATTCCGAGGTCATCAAACGTTGTCTTGAGCTGAAAATTATTGAAAGACTCTAGTTTATAAAGTTGACATCTAGAAGTTGATTTATAGCACTTTACTTACGGATTTGGCGCGGTGGCAAGGTGCAGAATCATTTTGAAAAATGCACTGGTCAGTATACGAATGATGCTGTTCACTTCCTGGTACCAAAAACTCCCTTATTATTTCCATACTTTCGTTAATTCCATTAACGAAGTGCAAAGGGCCCAAAACGTAAAAAGAAAAACATCCCCAAACCATCTGGCTTTGAGGAAACTTCACTGTTTTGACTATGCACTCGTCCTTGAACCTTTCACCTGCTGACCGTCGTACGTATGGCAAATTTTCGGCACACAACAAATTAAATTTACTTTCATCGGACCATATCACACATCGCCAATCTTCGTACTTTTTTGCCCACGTCAAGCGAGCTTTTTTTCATTTTTGTGGTTAGGAGAGGTTTTTTCGCTGGTCGTCTTCCATATAAACCTATCTCCCGTAGCCGTCGGCGTATGGTTTCGACGCTTAGATCAACTTGATGAAATTCACTCAGCTCTGCTCTTATACGAACAGCACTTTTAAAGCGATCTTTCATGCTAATTCGTTGTAATACATTGTCCGTCTTCTGGGTTGTTTTACGTTTTCGTCCCGAGCCTTTTTTCCTTTCCAGTGGATCCAAATTTTCTTTTTTCTTCATCAGTCGTACGATAGTTGAATGACAGCATCCTATTTTAACCGCAATCTCACGATAGCCAAGCCCTTCTTCGACTAAAGTCAATATTTGAACTTTGTCGTCCCGAGTCAGTTGATGATATTTACCACACATTTCAATTTTTTTTACTTGTCACCATCACAACTCAATTCAAACTGATTTTTTTTGCATTGAATACGAGGCCGAACTCGGCTATGGGGAATACCCTTCATTAGTATGGGAAAAACCCTTACGATCTGATGTAATTAGGCATTTTTTGAGAACTCATTATGTGGTGCGGTTTTTATGACCGCAAGTGTATATACTCGTATACAAAAATCAATGAAACATTTCTATTTAATTGACCTGAGTGAAACGTGGATTACAACAGCTGCATATGCATGTTAAGATCTGTTGTGAAAAATCGGCCCTGAATGAAAATCGTAGACTGAGTATCCAACGTTCAGAAGCAGGTCGTTTATGAGTCCTTAGAAACGCCGCCGCAATCGAATACAGGCCTTACATTGTTAAAACTTCGGAAAACATCTTTAGTGAATTAGTTGGTGAGTACACCTTACATCAAACTACAACCGGCAAACATGCCAATAAAGTAAACGCGGGAACTCTCAGATGTACAAATTTTGCCTCTGGGCGCTGCTCGATTCAAGACCTGACGTTATAAGGAACAAGCTCTGTGATTTGGAAAAAAAATTAACGCAAAACGCGTCAGCACGCTTGGAGCTGGAGCATAAAGGGAGCACTCGCCACAAACGCCAACGGACACGTGTTTGGGCTGCCAATCATCCGCGAGAAGAATACGCCTAAATGGAACGCGTGACAAAATTGGCAATAAATACTGCAATACTGCAACGGTGAAAAAAGATTAGGTAACAGGCCAGAAGAGGGAAACAAGGGAAAATAAAGAAAAAGAAAATAAAACACACAGAATTCCAGGCCAAAAAAACCGAATAATCTCGCCATCAACGATTTGAGTTTGTTTAATAAAGCAAAGTAGGTGGCAACCCATAACGCAGGACTTTCGTGATTTGTACAGGCATCGTGTAATGATCTGGAGGATATAGTATTGTAGATTCATTTTCACGGCATTTCCAGCATAGAGTGTGATAATTTCAGGAAAAAATTTACAACCGGTCACCAATGAAGTAGTCCTGTCATAATCAAGAAGAAAGTGGCATAGCAATTGTAAGTGCTACTCAAAACTTATAATGCATGTGCGTGCACTTCCTCCTCCATTTTTTTTTCTCTTTCACCGATCATTTTCGTATATTTGTTGTTGATTGGTTGTTGGAAAGGTTCCGTTTTTATAAAAATTTGAATTTTTGTGAGAGCAAATTTAAGAGACCTGTGCAGTAGACTGGCCTATACTTACCTACTTAGATGGCGCTACAGTTCAGTGTGAACCTAAGCCTCAACTAACCAGCCTCACCAGTTAGTCCAATCCTTAGCTACGAGTAATTGCTTCCAGTTGCCCACTCCAAGTTGGTTGAAGTTCCCTTCTACTTATGCGCGTCACCTAAGGTGAGGTCTTCCTGTACTATGTTGTCCCTTCGGGTTAGGTTCGAAAACTATGCGGGCCGGAGCATTGGTG
The DNA here is from genome assembly GCA_963966105.1 of Volucella zonaria. Taxonomy (NCBI): domain Eukaryota; kingdom Metazoa; phylum Arthropoda; class Insecta; order Diptera; family Syrphidae; genus Volucella; species Volucella zonaria. The sequence goes on along the minus strand of OZ014532.1, from coordinate 106,366,530 downwards.
TCTCAGGCGACTGATGCTCAGTTTTCTAGTATAGTTTGTTGTTGAATCTTCTCCTTCAAGGCCACTTAACGCAAATGGGACCGAATATTGTACTAAGAATTCCTCTCTCGAAACGGATATCTTTATCCGCTTTCGATATATTCCGTGCTCCAGCGTCATGAAGTAGGAGGATAATAAAGGTCTTATAAATCTTATAAATAGTCCGCTTAGTTTTTCGGAATAGGGCGTTACTACTCAATTGTCTTCTTAAGCCAAAAAAATAGCAATTGTCTTCCTTTTTTTCGGCTGAGGAAGAATTGATAGCAGAGCCAAGGTAAACAAAGTCCCTTACTACCTCGAAATTATAGCTTTCGACTGTGACATTCTCTCCAATTCGTCGATGCTGTGTGTCCCTTCTTGTTGACTGCATACACGAGGGTTGTCTGAAAAGATTCCGACCGCAACGTAAAGATATCAGCACTCGTCAATAAAAGCTAGTGAATGCTAGTTGTGCATCTTTTCACAGTTACTTACCGAAGTTTCAGTCATTTTGGACGCGCAGTTTTTAGTTAACAGTCATTTGCGTGAGTCGATGTGAGTGTTTTTTGTGAAAATGGAAAAAATTGAGTATCGAACTGTTATTAAATTCTTGTTTTTGAAAGGCAATACGCCTACGCAAATCAAAAATGAGTTTGACTCTGTACTAGATGGAGTGAAAAGTGACATCCTTGACCGCCAGAATCTGCTGCTACTGCAAAAAAGGTTATGGTGCCTTGAAGTCCGTTCATATTTAGGCAGACATGCCAAATTTCAGTGCGATACTGTCTTTAGTTTTGTTTTGACAGCTGATTGTCGTTGACGTGTTTGGCATCATGTGGAGTATGGAAACAAAAGAAAAGTTGGATAAATATTGTGGGGCTAATACTCCGTCAGATTACACCGTCAAATATTGGTTTCGAGAGTTTCGTGGTGGCCGCAACTCCACTACCAATCAAGTCCAGCTAGCAGATACCACAAAGATTAGTACTAAGCGCACACCCCATATTTTGGGCAATATTCTACATATGAAAAAGTTATCCTGCCGCTGGGTGCCGCGCAAACATCAAAACTACGAACGCGAGAGCACTTCGAAAGAGTGTTTGGACTTGCTGATGCGGAATCGGGCGGACCTTTGGAGTCAATTGGTAACTGGATTGGGATCCCTCGGACTATCATCTCTTCCCAAACCTCAAAAGATGGCTCATCAATAAAAAATTCAGCTCACGCGAGGAAATCGTCGACGCCACGGAGGAGTATTTTACAGACCTTCCGGAAAATTACTTTTCGGACGGGATCAAGAAGTTGGAAAATCGCTGGAATAAGTGTATCAAACTAGAAGAGGACTAAATTGAATAATATAAAAAAACTTTAAAAAAAAAAAAATTTTTAATTCCCAAGGAGGTCACTTTTCACTCCATCTAGTATATGGGGACCATGCACCATCATTTACCACAGTGAACTTTTGGGCAGCTGAATTTAAACGTGGCCGTAAAAACTTGGGAGATGATGAACGTTCGGAACGTCCAAAAACGTCCACTGACGATAACATTGCTAAAGTTCACCAAATGGTGTTAGACGGCCGCCAAATTAAAGTGAGAGAGATAGTAGAGGTTATAAAAATGTCCAAAGAACGTGTTTGTTACATATTAAATCAAGATTTAGGCATGAGAAAGCTGTCCGCGCGTTGGGTGTCGCGTTTGCTCTAGTTAGACCAAAAACGGATTCGAATGAACATTTCCAACGCTCTGTTGGCGCAGTTTAGCAAAAACTGTTTTTTTCGGCTGGGAAAGTGATGGCGACTGTTTTTTGGGATAGTAAAGGAGTTATCTTAATCCATTATCTTCAAAAAGGAAAAACCATTACAGGAGCATACTACACATCATTATTTGCCAAGCTGAAGGCAAAAATTGCGAAAAAATGGCCACATTTGCAGGAAAAGAAAATCCTGTTTCACCAAGACAACACGCAATCTCACACCTCAGCGGTTGCTATGGCGAAAATCCGTGAATTACGGTTTGAACTCCTTGACCATCCGCCTTATTCACCAGATCTAGCCCCAAGCGACTTCTTCTTGTTCCCTCATCTAAAAACTGCGCTCGGAGGACAAAGATTTTCGTCAAATGAGGAGTCAATCACCTTCGTGAACAATTATTTTGCAGAGGAAAACGCCAAGTACTATTTGAACGGGTTAGAGAGATGGGAGAATTGCTGGGAGAAGTGTGTAGAGTGTAGACGAAGTGTGTTAGAAAAATAAAAAAAAATTTTGAGAAAAAATGTCTTTTATCATTATTTGGTCGGAAACTTTTCAGACAACCTACTTGGTGTTGCCCTCATATACCGCTAAACGGCTAAACTCATTTTGGCAGCTTCCGTTTCAATACAGCTCGCTGAGTTCCACCAATTATCATCGGTGTACGCTAGTAGTGGCACAGACTTTTGAAAGACTGTACCTGCAGTATTCGTATGTAAGTTCCGCACAATTATTTCAAGTATGATATTAAAGAAGTCACATGACAGCGCTTCGACTTGTCTAAAATCTTTTTGTTATCAAAGGTCTTAGTTAAACTAGAGCTGAAAACAACAAGCCTGTTTTTTTTTTAATTTCTGAATTGAGTTAGCGTTTCTCCGGATCATGAAACGCTAAACCAATTCAAATGTTGAAAACAACAAAGATAATGGCTCAAACGGAAACTCCCCAAATTGATTCAAATCTGAAAGCGATGCTTTGATGGAGAGCCTCCATCAGGAGGAGGAATGGATGAATACGGGTATTATAAAAGCTCTACAAAACCCATCTTATCAGGAACCCATGTTAGTACCTTATAGAAAGTCCGTTTAACTATTGAGCTATACGGAAGACATCATCATTCCTCCTTAATATTAAATAGTTTAAGGTAATCGAAGTAAAGGCAAAAAGGTCAGATCTGATCGAATATAGGAAGAAGACGAAATATGCACTAATTCAATGTAAAAGCATGTAAATAACCAGGGAATACGCTTGGGACAAAATGTCACTATCGAGAGCTTCTATAATATAAATTCCACCTTAGGGGAAATCCAAATTAGGCTGGTGCTATCGAACCGTTGCTTCTTTGGTTTAGCGAACCAAAAGCTCGAAAATCAAGTTGATTCTCTTTAAAACCTGGTCTAGCCTATGGCTTCGAGTTTTGGACAATAAGCAACAAGGCAAATATTTCGCGGCATACTAGTGTAAGAAAGGCAAATAAAGGTACAACCACCAATTCAATGTTGTACCATGTTTTACATGTGCATAGCTTAAAAAGCCAAGAAATGAAGTGCGAAGGCTCTGACTGATCTGATCTAACTGACTGAGAAGGCTACAATCGATTCACACTGAAAGGTTAGCACATACGACAACGTTTGCCATGCCACATAGTCAAAATGATAAATAACGAAGAACGCTTGTTGCTTGATTAAGGTTGTTGGTTGGTAGTGCAAGTAGCGCTAGACAATTCTTGCATTAGAATTGGACTTTCAATCAATTCTCCCTGATTGACTCATTGATCTGGCACCAACATCCGTTTATCCATCGAAGCTAAATAAAGGGTCTTTCAAAAGTCGCTCCTAGGTGTCAGTAGTGAATAATTTCTGAACGCTACCTTTTTTTATGTCATCTTTGACATTTGTGAAGAAGACATATGTACAATTTCAACCACGGATATCTAGCTTCGAGTATCGTAATTTGATATTCTCTCATCCGTTTTTAAGTGCCATTCACGTGTGGAAGGAATAAGAAAATGATAAATACGAAAATGTAACTATATATTTTCCTAAATTTTATGCGTTTCTACTGACATTTTACAATCTTTTTATTCAAAATTAAATAAATAAAATAAGCTGGCAGAGTACCAACTTATTTCGTATTCGTCACAGGATTCAGGATTTTTTTTTTGTCTGGACTACTAACGACTGTCAGAAATTATTTGTAGTTGACTTTTACTATTGCAATTTGAAGTTTCTATTCGATACGTGAGTTATGGTATGCCATCATCCTAAAGCTACTGGATGGAATCTACTCACTCAATAAAATGTACGGTAATTTTCCCCCAGATTGTTGGGTTTTTGGGGATCCATATAATGAGAATCCAAATATCATACATCTCAAAGACGTATGGCTGAAACACTTAGACTGAGATGACACTTTCTATGTTTCACTAGCAGTCAAATCGGAGCCATGGTGGCGATTGTTGTCACATGTGGATCTTGTCCGAATCCCAAAGTAAATGAATGGCCTTGAACTTCATTTTGACAAGGATAGCAAGAGATTTTCTGCATCTAGTTTTTTGTTTCAGCCAGAGAAAAATTGCCCTATGGAAGATAATTGAAAGCACGGAAAGATCTGTGAAGAAGAGTTCTAAGTCAAATATGTATGTCATGATCGATCAGACAAGGGCATCCAAGTGCTGGTGTTGATGCGGAGAGTGATCCAGTCTTGTTGGAGCCCGCGAGTACAGCGAAGCCTGTGGATTTGCTAAGCAGTTCTATTCAATCAGCAGTGGGCAGAATACGCTGACAGTCAAACCCGTATCCCCGATCCGTATCCAAATCAATGTATTTGTTGCATTGACGATAATTGAGTCCTGCGTCTAGAAGGACGGATTGCTTATGTCGCGTTTGACAAAGAAGAACCTTGACGGCAGTTCTTCTATCTAGGAAAAGTAAGGTGAATTTTCTCATTGTCGATTCCTATCACAGACATTTTAGACACCTTTATGATGCTAACGTGTACAACGAGGTCAGCCAACAATATTATATCCCTGCTTTACGAATATTAATAAGATCAGTTAGATCACAATATGGCCATTGTTGTATAAAGGACGCAGCTCCCAGGATTACTTAGATGACGCAACTACCTTGCTACCTTGGGCCCACTTGGACCATTTCGAAAGCCATTCACGTTCGTTTGTAAGTGTTTACTATTTCGGACCGATGTTGGTGATTCAGCGCAGAAGTCAAGTCTAGCGGTGGGAGATGTTATTCACCCGCCTCACCAGCAGAGCAATTCGTCTTGAATTGGCGTTTTCGTTGTCTACTGATTTATGAATCTTAAGGACTTATGAAGTGTTTCATCGCGAAAGGGACGCCGTCAGAGATGTACTCTGATAATACAAGATTGAACTTCTTGGGAGTAGAAAATGAATTGCGAAAACAGTTTTAGCTGATGAATAAGAAAGCATTTGCCCGCAAAGCCACACACGTCATCGGTGGTACTTGATAGATAACGACTAATTGGTATAGTGATGAGGATACTCAAGAAAATCATTGGAAATCAGCGTCTGAATGACGAAACGGTTTCAGTAGAACCAGAGGCTGTGGTTAATTCACGCCTGCTTACTTACATTGCTTTGGTACGTGAGGAGACTGAAACACCTAGTCAAATGGAAGTAATAGGCTTCTTTAGTCCCATGATCGGGAACTCATGTCACGAAAGGACTGGAGAAAGGTTCAGCAGGTGGCAAACATTTTGAGCATGAGATGGGAGTACCTCCCCACCCGCACAAGAGAACGAAATGGTTCGGAAAGGTCATGCAAATTAAAGATGTACTTGGCCCAAGGGATCGTTGTTGATACCATCAAGTCACATCATATCATCGAACTATTGCAAATTGTCGAAAAATGCCATTTGCCTATGAATGGCAGTTTTGCTACTGCATGCAATGAAAAATTAGTAATAAGAGCATACTTTTATCGCGGGCTGTGATGGCCGTTCGTCGGGGGAAATATATAATAACACTCTTCTTTAGTTGACGTATTTTAATTCAATTTTTTTGTGTCCTCCTTGCTCAAAGAACGCCATCACAAATGAAGGATAAAATTGGCGACGCTAAACGATGAGGCCGGAAGTTCTCGAAGTGATCAGTATTTCACAATAATTTATAAATCGATCGCGTTCAGGTTTTAAGCAAGGAGGACATTACAAGGAGATAAAACTTTTTAGTCTAGTACAATTTATATGTTAAAGCGACGACACCACGGGCTATAGATTTATACCATTAACGATAAATAAAGTATTCTACATATCATGCTCGGATTTCATAGCTAGTCGAGACTCAATGTAAAGTGTCAAGGTCCCTAAGGTGTCCATTTAACCATACAATATAAAATAATCACAATAATACAGTTATAAGGGTTTTTGATGACATCTCTCCACCCGCATGTTTTTAATCTCCACCACTCCTTCATAGTAGTATGTAATCTGCCAGTTTTTGATATTATGAATGACTTACCTATCATCGGTGTGGACTTATGAATAGCTAATGGACCCTTAAATTTATTATTATCACCAACCGAGTTATCAACATTCTTTGACTGAATGGCTGGAAGAGGCTCAAAGTGGGCAAGGTGAATTGTATGAAATGGTACCGGTTCCTTTGGGAAGTTGAACAAGTTTTTCTCGGGCATGTTAACTGGCGACGTTTTGTATTTCTGAGAAACAATAGTTCATCCGAAGTTCTTTGTAGCATTTCGAAACTCCCAAGTGACCGATTTGTTCCTGAAGATATCTAATAAGATTGCTTTCCATATCCCCGGGAATATAAAACAAAAGATTGCCAATCCGATTCTTCCTGAACACACTGCCCTTCCAGAGAACAAATAACTTAGACTCTTTGTTTTCTAGCGTATCTCTTAATGCATAAATCAGGCTGTCGCAGCAGATTGGTAACCTAAATCATGGTTATACAGATCCCCGATAGAGGGAGCCATGCATATAATAAATCTATGCAAGGGTTGGCCAGCCAATCGGAAGTGGCGTTTTATTTTGTATTCGGTGATTACTTTGTCCGTTGGCTTAATTTATACCTTTTGTCCTTTCTTCAAACAATTAGTAGCATTCGTCTAACCATAACAAGCAGCAGGAAAAACAATTCCGAAATCATCAAAAAGAATAAACGATCAGGCAGTAATCAACAATTCAGAAGAATAATTATTCAAATGAAGAAAACATGACCAATTTTACAAGTTTTTGAAATTGCTTTATTCTCTGCCTGAGAAATTTATATAGGCGGGCTTTGGGCAGCACTTGGCTTCAATTCGATGTCTTCAGAACTCAACAGAAATCGTATAGCATCTATAATACTATATAAGTATATCTGTATGACCTATGTTAGCCCCCCTACGCAGTACAACTTTAGAATTATAGTTCTCTAACTATAATGCCCTTATTATTCGTGGACTTACGGTTTCCTTATAAGCATACGCGTCAGTGAATTTGGTAAAACGAATTCCTTCCAGATATATACGGAAACGTCGCGGTGTCAGAATTATTGCGAAGGCCTCAGACTCAAAACTATGATAGCTCGACTCTTAAGGTGTCGTACACTTCGAAAATAGAGCGGCTGGGTCAAACTTCTTATCGTCTTGTTTTTACGAAATGACGCCACCATAGCCACGTCCACTCGGCTGGGGTCTTGTATAACTGTTTCGACTTCAAGTCTTAACAAAATTAGTGGTCGTTTCAAAATTGAGTCGTTGTTATGTATCTTCTTCGACCTACGCCAACGTCATCTGACAGTCAGTAGTCTGAATTGCATGTAAAAAAATTTTTTTCACCAAAGTCCCAAACCTTTAAAAGTACATTTATAAAAGAAACGATCGAATTTTGCTTGACGACTAAATTGAAGTTGAAACGAATGTCAAAACAAGTCGAAACAAAGTTAAATGAAGCCGAAATGGTCGAAAATGTTTGATCGTTTCAAAACACATGACACCTACCCTGGTAATTTGGATTTTGAACATTTTAGTTTTCCAAGAGATATGTCTCGGGGCAACAATACACACAAACCTAACCGGACTAAGTGTACTTATCCAACAACATCCCCCACTTCCCATACCATGGTAGAAGCTTTTCTAATTCAGCGACAGATTTTGCGGCGTATGGGATTGAGATGTTTGACAACGTGTCACATCCAATCCTTCGATTATAAATTCAACAAGGTCGAGTCCTGCAATGAACGCGAGCGTTCAAATATTTGAGCATCTTCTTAACCCCGTAGTCATCGTCACCGAAAAATGAAGACACTCCGTCGCCTCAATATTCATAAAATTGACCCGTTTGCCGGGAGATGGCAACTCGTTTAATGAATTTTTCTTTCCAAGCGAATAAGTACTCGCTCCCCTTCCGCGTCAGAACCGGCTTTATTAGAAGTACATACGTGGCCTTTTGTAGAGTTGCAATTCCAGTAAGCGAAGCTGAAATCGAACATTTTCGTATACTGGATGTTTGCTGCTGGAATAAATTATTGTATCTACAGAAGTTTAAAGAGCGCCAGAGTTAGAAGCCCTCCAGAAGCAGAAGATGTAAATGACCCAAGAAGCACTGACCAGAAGATTGCGGCCTCCTAGACGAAGCAGAAGTCCTCGAAGTGGTGTTAGCGTGGCAGCAATTAGCCACGTAGAGCCACATGTAGCTGGTGTTGGTGCTGCAGTAACATTTGCTGTCTCACAAGTTGGAGTTTTTGATTTAACAGAGTGTGCGTCGAGGACAGATGAGATTTCATCGTCGGAATTTTAAAAGATAAGAGAATCCTTTAGAATCTCCATCACATCAAATGTCTCTTCAAGAAGCGATCGTAGTTGAGCAGTAGTACGAGTAGCTGTTTGTCGTACTTCAACGTTGGCTTTAGGCAAGTCTTCAAGTAATATCGCCTTGTTAGCTAATTTTAATTTTCTTTAAGTTTATGGAACAACAGTTCACATCCCATATAGATGAAGCGCTATTAAAATTATTTATTTTAAAACTTAAGTTTTTACAACTGAATATCTGTTTTATTTCCTTAACTTTTTGTAGGCTGTTCGTCATAATCGCTCTTTCACTCCGAATTGCTATCAGTATCACGTAATACAAAAATGTGGAAATACATAAAGTATTATTTATACAATTTTAAAAGTTTTCTATTTTATGATTTAACGTTTTGTTTACTGTGTCTTTTTTATAAATCAAAAGGAATGCAAATGTTTAATCCAATACGCAAACCGAATGTACACACGCTTCCACCTATTATCAATTATGGCCAACTTCACTCTCATCATCCCCAACCTTAAGAAAATAATTTAAACACTCAGCCCTCCAACAAGCTAACGAATAATTTTGACATAAAGATAGAAGTTTCGCGATTGCACTGCTTGAAACCGGTACGTCGTCATATAATTAGTATTTTTGGAAAAAAAATTTATTTTAAAACTGTTTAAAGTAATTTCAGAAATTTTTCGAATAAATCAGTACCCGCTAAGTACACATAATTGCATTTCATCTGTTTGAAATTGCCTAGAAGAAATCTACAAAACCAAAAATGGGTCTGCCATTGTCGCCAGACGATTTAAAAAAACTAAAAGTCTTCATCGACTTTTGCTCATCCAATGTGCAAATCCTTAACATGCCACAATTGAGTTTTGTTAAGGATTTCGTTGAGAAATTGGGCGGAAAAGTGCCAGAAGGAGAATTCAAATTGCCGGGGTGATTTATTTATTTATTTTGGATTTAGTTTTGACCAATCGATTATACTTGCATTGCAATGGATTTGCATTTATTATAGGTCATGCCCGTTTGGTGGTAGTAAGAAGCCAGAACCAGCTAAAGAGGAACAGCCCAAGAAAGAGGAATTTATGGATGAAGACATGGAATCGGAACCTGAGTCTGAACTTGAGCTCGATATGGAAGGTAGGTTTATTTATCTAAACTTATTCTGTTCCTTACCACGTTTTTTTTTTCTCTTTTTTTTTTGTATCTGGTTATCTGTTTCATTTTCATAGGCGTTATTGAGCCTGATACTGATCCCAGCCAACCAATGGGTGATGAAACAAAAATTCCAACCGAAGAAGAAATCGAACAATCCAATGAATTACGTGGTCAGGCAGCAGCGGCTTTCTCAGAAAAGGAATATCAAGAATCAATCGATTTGTACACTAAAGCCATTGAATTGAACCCCGGTAATGCACTCTTCCATGCTAAAAGAGGACAAGCATTCCTGAAACTAAACAAACCGAACGCTTGCATCCGTGACTGCGATCGTGCTCTCGAATTGAATTGTGATTCAGCAGCTGCATATAAATTCCGCGGCCGTGCTCATCGACTAATTGGTAATTGGGAAACTGCTGCTAAAGATTTGCGACAAGCCTGTAAGCTAGATTACGATGAAGATGCCGATGAGTGGCTACGTGAAGTAACACCCAATGCTAAGAAGATCGAACAGCATCGCATCAAACAAGAGCGCAAACGAAATGAGACGGAATTGAAGAAACGACAAGAACGCGTACGCCGAACACAGGAGGCCAACGAAAAAGCCAGAGCTCAAAATAAGCCTACAGCAGGAGGAGGAGGTGGTTTTGGCTCCGGTGCAGCTGGGGGTGCCGCTTCCGCTGGTTTAGATTTCCAAAATATCCTCTCGGCATTAAATGATCCCGAAATTTCTGCCGCCCTTAACGATATCGTTGCCAATCCGGCCAACATCGAAAAATACGTAAACAACCCAAAAATGGGTAAGCTTCTCGAAGTGATGAAAGGATTAGGTGGTGCCGGAGGCATGCCAGGTATGCCAGGATTTCCAGGATTTAACTTTCCAGCAGGTGGCTTCCCAGGTGCTGGTGCCGGTGCTGGTGCTGGTGCTGATGCAGGAGCAAACGCTGATACAGGAGCAAATGCTGATACAGGAGCAAATGCAGCTCCTGAGGCACCACCCAGTGATCCAAAGCCTGCTACACAGAAACCAAATTTCGTCGATGATGATCTAGATTAAAAGCAAAAACTTCTGTCATTACGTTAATGGAGTTCTCTTCTTTTCTTTTTTCTCCTTATTTTTGCAAAACTTTGTCAATTTATTCTCCCCTCACTTTATCATTAATTGAAAATCGGAACGAAATCATTCTAATTAAAGCATTTCTATTTGAGTTACAAGTATTCGTATTAGAGTCAGCGATAGTGGTAGCAGGAGCTATTTGTAAGCTTACGCGTTTAACACGACGCAATAATAAATTAACTTCCAAACGCTGTTAGCATTTCTAAAGATTTACATGATTTGCTCTCCTTAAATTGTTTCCTCAATATAAAATTTATGTTTTATGCGTGAACAAATAAAGGTTATTTTTATCCTCGACATTTGGTTTCGTTTTAAAATTTCCACCTCGCTACTCTTGCAAGGTGGTCTGTCCATCTGGTCGACCTACAGATCGTCTCACCTTTGACAAATTAAATCACATCAGTCAAATCACATTTAATACTAGTTTTATTATTATAGAACGGCACTTGATTATATATTGAAGCGGTGGATACCCGGAGGTTTCCATTGAGGAAATTTGGAACGGTGATTGTTACAGGGAAAACAAACAACGTCTATTTGGGTGCGAATTTGTTGGAAACAGCAGACATAGGCAAGAAGTCTTGAGCTTTCGACAACTAAGCGAATACCTTATAACTATACGCATCAAGGGTTTAACGCCAACATTAGCCTAATATGCGCTCATGCCTCCACAAAGTAAATATACCACACTACCAAAGAATGTTTCTACAAGCTCTTTAGCAAAACTTGCGAGCAATATCCGAAGTGTGACATTAAAATCTTCTTAGATAGTTCAAACGGGGGAGCGTTCCAAGCGGGTTACATAGAATGGGACCACTACCTCATTGGGTTTCACGCCAAGAGCTCCACGAAGAATGCAGAGAATGACACGTAGGGAAATAACTCGCCTACAAAGCAACTGCCAACTGCGTAGTAGAACGAACAAAAGAGAAGTGAATAAAATTGTATTCTCCGTAGGAAAAAGAACAAGTATGAGAAGCGCGCGATCGAGTAAATAGAGAATTACTACTCCAGGGAAAATGTTCGGAAGTTTTTCCCAAAGGAAAAACGAACGTGTCAAGGCAACAAGACCCGAACAGAGGCCTGTAGAGAAGAACAAGGAAATATATTTGTGGAATCATAGTCGATGCTGAGTTGAAAAACCAGTTCGAAAAACTATTAAACGGGGAGTGAACAATTCAACCTTGACGATGAAAGTAAAAAAATTCGTTCACCTGAACAAAATGAAATGAGGATAGCAACATCCAAGCTTAATAACAACAAGGCTACTAGACCGGACGACCTACCTGCCGAGCTATTTAAGCATGCACCTACTCATTTACAAGGTTTAGTCGGCAGAAAGCATGCCGATCAACAAGAAGACCCTCTCAACTGCGCAAATTATAGAGGCATCAGTCTGATTAACATCGCAAAACCTTGTCTGCTATCCTGTGTGAATGCCTGAAGCCATTTATCCACGATCTTATTGGCTCCTATCAGTACGGTTTTAACCCGGGTAAGTCCACAATCGACTAAACATTTACACTACCGCAGATGCTGGAAAAACCCGAGAAGTCCAAATCGATACGCACCACTTCTTTATCGATTTTTAATCCCCATATGATAGCATCTGTAGAGATGAGCTATATAAAACCATGTCTAGCCTTAGTATCCCTGCCAGACTCGTCAGATTCTGTAAAATGACGAACGAAAACGCTCGCTCCTTCATAAAGTTAGGAAATAAACTCTCCGAAACCTTTGATGTCAAAAAGTATTTAGGCAAGGTAATATGCTGTCATGAAACCTTTTTAACATCATACTTGCGAAAATCGCAAGTCAATACCAGAGGCACAATTTTGCAGAGGTCTTCATAACTGCATGAATACGCTGACGCTATTGGCATCATTAGCAGAACTCAGCGAGCTGTCAATGGTTCGTTGGCAAGTATTGGATTAATCGTGAATGAGGCAAAATTAAGTACATACATGATGCCAACAAGGAGGGACACACAACATCGAAAAATCGGACAGAACGACACAATAGACAAATATTTATAACTTGAGGTAGTCAGGGCTTTGTATACCTTGGCTCGGTTATTAATTGTGATAATGGCATCTCATCGGAAATCAAGTGAAGACTTACTTTTGCCAATCGCTGTTTATTTCGCATAAAAAGACAAATGAATAATAAGGCCTAGTCAAGAAACACGAAGGAGACTCTATATAAAACTCACATCATCCCAGTCCTGCTTTATGGTCCAGGGGCATGGACGTTGAAGAAGGTGGATGAAGATATTGTTGTCCGTTTCGAGCGCAAAATTCTTCGGGTGAATGTTGTTCCCATTTGCGTGGACTTTATTTGTATAAAGGCGAAATTCACGAACTTAAGGTACAGTGACATTGACCTGATGGAAAGTTATATTAGATAGCTAGGACACGTAGAGCGAATGAACACCAACACTTCATCCCTCGATTCCAACTCCGTGGAGCAACGCAGTGGGGGAGGACCTCGTCTTAGATGGCGTGACCATTTGTGGGGGACATCAATGAGACGATGGACCTAATGGTTAGGGCCCAGTTAACACGTTAACAAAGGCGGAAAAAGATATTGTTGGTCATATTGAACGCAAGATTCTTTAGTGATTTTTGGTCCGTTTTGTTACTGACATCGACCTGATCAGAAAAGTGAGCATCAGTCGCCTAAGATGGGTACGACATGTAGAGTGAATGAATATTGGCTCTCCAATCGGAAGACTCATCGATTTCTACGTGCAGGGTGTACCTCATCTTTGGTGACGGGCTTAATTGAAAGAAAACTACAAGCACTTTGAAGGCATGGAGGCAGTAACCAAAGCCCGCGCATACTGCAAAGGTTCATTGATAAAAGTTCAGGTCCACCGCAGACTATAGGGGCATCTATATTTGTACGCAAGTAAGTAAGTAAGCTGGGCTTGGCTTGAGAATACACAAGCTAGCTGTGGTAGTAAATGCCGTCTGAAGCCCGCTAGGAGGGTTAAGATAAAGGTTCCGTCTGTCTACTGGCGCAAAAGAACAGGAGCATTATGAAATGGGTCTTACAGGGAAGTCGAAGCATCTAAAAGTGTACATATTTGTGTAGTCTATGTCTACTTTAAAATTGTCACTGTCATTTATTCTGAGCTGTGCTATTTACGGAATGAATTGTTTTTATACTCGCAGATGTAAGGACCTTAAATTGTTAACACAATCTATTCACATTCTGGTAAGACTTCCCTAAATGATTCATGAAGTAGCATACAAAAAATGTCTTTCATAGCGCGCATCTCCCAGCAAACAGGAATATATAGAGAATTAGTAAAGTACTGTCAGGTGGACATAGGTCTTGACAACATCTAAGTATATGGAAGGTTTGTGCATTTTAGGATATCAAACAATACCAAAAATCATTAATACGTTGGCAAAGCAGAATGAGGAATTTGAAGTCCATATTTGAATGAAAGGTTCAATTTACTCATATAATTAAACAGGATTCCTCTATAAAAGGTTTCATTTTGATAGTCCGCCATATAGCCACTTGTTAAAAAATGTGCTGTTAGCTTTGACAGTTGGCAAGCAAAAACTGCGCCACTAATAAAAATGGAACGTTTTGTGTAAAGACCTTACCCAGCAATATAAAATAACAGCCAGCATACGAGTAGCTGGGGACAACGATCGCTGCCTTTCTGACTCGACGTAGCATTATGCATGTTCGGTTATTATTTTGTTTAAGTTGATTTCTTTAGGTAAGCATTTATTTGTAATTAATTATAAGTATAAAAGAGGCTTTCTTTCATTGATTGATCAAACGGAAGCGTGATTATTTCACATCAACTCAACCAATGAACAAGTTCAAGTGCTTGGCTGACTACTCATCAAGGATAACAAGTGTATGTGCTTGATATCCAATATCGTTCAACAGTCATAAAGTCCCAAAGGTTCAAATGAAGTAATAACTTAACCATTTCGACCATCAGTTAACGCGTCGTTATTTTACCAATTAAAAGTTGGAAATGCATGAATTTGGTCAAACATTTAACCGAATAATGATATTGAGCGATGCATTTGGGCCTTGAAAAATCTAAGAATAATTGTCAAGAATCTTCTCGACCCACAAAGTGCTAGGTACAGTTTGGAGCGGTTTTTGGGCAGTCGGCTTCATTGAACTTTAGGTCTTCGAAACCGGAGCGGCTGTTGCTGTAACCATGAATAGATTGCGCTATCGGGCCATAATAAATGAAATTTTATGACCAAAACTTGAAGATATGGATGTGGAGAAAGTTTATTTCAAAAACAAAACGGCGCTACATACCACTCAACTGGCGAAACCGTTGCTATCTTGCAAGAAAAGTCCCCTGGCCGGGTCATTTCCCAAATTTTCGATCAAAACTGGACAACGAGGTCATGCAATTTGACACCGTGCGACTATTTTCTTTGAGACCATGTGAAAGAGAAGGCTTTTATGCGAAGTCTCCTCAGTCAACTTAATCACTCAAGCCAACATCCGTACTATTATATCGATGAAATAGAACCGCAAGTGTGCGAAAATACAAGGTGGCGCAAAAGTCATCACCCTATCGGAAGATGCTATAATTTTTGCAAATGGAGGCAAATGTCAATTCTACTTTGAGATTTGTGAAGTAAACAGATACAAAATACATGTCAGTAGGACATGAATCGCTATACATGAATGGCGGAAATCTGAATCTCGACCACGAAGGACACAACTTTTCATCGAAAATCATCATGACCGGCGAGCCCCATTTCGATCTCTGTGGATATGTGGATAAGCAAAATAATCGCTTTGCGACGACGAGCCATTACACCTGCTCGAAGTTACTGCATGGTGTGCTGTTTACGCTGGAGGCGTCACCGTGCCTTATTTTTTCGAAAACGCCACGGGCCAAACGGCTACTGTGGACGGCGAGCGCTACAGAGCCACGTTCAACGACTTTCCCCAATTGGATGAATTGGGACTGGAGAATATGTGGTTCCAACAGGATGAAGCAACTTGCGCGTACTGCACGAGCCACAACCGAAATTCTGAGGGCTGCATTTCCGGGTCGCCAAATCTCTCGCTTTGGCGATTTGCACTGGCTTGCAAGATCGGCTGATTTAACCATTCCAGACTTCTTTTTATGGGGTTCACGAGTCTATCTCAACAAGCCTCAGACTCTTGAAGCGCTTAAAGGGAATATCTGTCAAGAATGGGAAGACCTATCGCCGGAAGTTCTGGCAAGAGTGATGGAAAATGCCACAAAAAAAATTAAGGCATCAAATAAACGTAAGGCAAAAGCAGGACCAAAGTTTTTCATTCATAAAAAAAAAATTACAGCCAAAGAACATCAGGTGACAACTTTTGCGCCACCTTGTATGATGAAAAATTTAATCACAAGGTCTCGACATTATTTTCCATTACTTGATGGAGCAAAAAGTGACCTCCTTGGGAATTAAAAAATTTTTTTTTTTAAATGTTTTTTTTATATTATTCAATATAGTCCCCTTTTAGTTTGATGCACTTATTCCAGCGATATTCCAACTTCTTGATCCCGTCCGAAAAGTAATTTTCCGGAAGATCTGCAAAATACTCCTCCGTGGAGTCGATGATTTCCTCGCGTGAGCTGAATTTTTTATTGATGAGCCATCTTTTGAGGTTTGGGAAGAGATAATAGTCCGAGGGAGCCAAGTCGGGCGAATACGGTGGATTCGACAGCAATTGGAGCGGTAAGTCATTGATTTTAGCCGTCGTTGCGATGCTCTTGTGCGGCGGCGCATTGTCTTGCAAAAACAAAATTTTTTTTCGCTTCATGTGAGACCGTTTTGCAGCGATTTCGGCCTTCAATGGCTCCAATAATGCACAGTAATACTCGCTGTTGATGGTTTTTCCTTTTTCGAGGTAGTCCACGAAGAGTATGCCATGACAATCCCAGAAAACCGACGCCATAACCTTTCCGACCCATCGAGCCTCCCTCGGCCGCTTCGGAGCACTCGTGCCGGCTTCAGTCCATTGCCGGGCACTCATTCTGTTCTCTGGTGTGTAATAGTGGATCCAAGTTACCAATCGATGCCAAAAGTCCGCCCGATTCCGCATCAGCAAGTCCAAACACTCTTTCGAAGTGCTCTCGCGATGGTATTTTTGATGTTTGCGCGTGTGCGCTCAGTACTAATCTTTCCGGTATCTACTAGCCCGCGCACCTTCACTTTCCGGTCAGCCAACACCATTTCATGTATTTTTTTGACATTGTCCTCTGTAACCGCATCGGAGGGCCTGCCGCTGCGGACTTGATCGGTAGTGGAGTTGCGGCCACCACGAAACTCTCGAAACCAATACTTGACGGTGTAATCTGACGGAGCATTAGCCCCATAATATTTATCCAACTTTTCTTTTGTTTCCTTCGCCATTTTGCCTCTCAAAAAATAATGTTTTATGAGAGAACGAAAATCGTTTTTGTCCATACTCAAAATGATGCCAAACACGTCAACAACAATCAGCTGTCAAAACAAAACTAAAGACAGTATCGCACTTAAATTTGGCATGTCTGCCTTAATATGAACGGACTTCAAGGCACCATAACCTTTTTTTGCAGTGCAGCGCATTCTGGCGGTCAAGGAGGTCACTTTTCACTCCATTTAGTATTAATGGCAGCCCTTCCTCTACCGAATTAAAATAAATAAAATCTAATATCATACGCAAAATTAGTGTCTCGATAACTCAAAATGTGATCCTTTGTTGGAAATCCCTTTATGTATACTTCAAGTAAAACTCTCCTGTTTACTATCTGATAGGACGACGGACCTCACTAAATTAGAAATGCCGTAGAGAGAGAAGAAATAGCAATGAGGCCGAACTGACTCCCAAGTGCAACATCATCATATCATGAGCCAGGATTTTATACTAAGCATCATAATCCGAAAACAAATGTGGCACTTCCATTCTTTTTGTGATAAATAAATCAAATAAGTGAGCTATGCCATGAATAAACTTTAATCCACCTTCAGACGCTTTATCATAACAAATGTAGATGTACATATACTTTAGATACAACTTAATAACACGCTCGATTAATGCGACGTACAAACATACTATACACCTTTGTACTCGTATTTACTCATAATTAAAATTCATTCATCGCGAATTCAATTCAAAGTTGAATACGATAAAGGCCACCTCAACTTATTTACGGATAGCTACGTTCTCATTCAGTGGCTTGCATACCATCACATTGTTGGTGCACAATCAACATGGAGCTTACCTCACCCAGTCTTGCTAATATGATTTGAAACACTGCTCCTTAAAACCTCGTAAGGAAAATGTTTTTATTTTCATTTTATCTGTCTCGGTCTCGGTGTCAAGACTTATTGGCGCCATTTGGTTTATATGCAGGAACTTCATTGACTGATTCAGCCAAACCGAACTGTAATTGCAAGGAATGGTTCAATGGAGTACAAGTATCATAGTAGGAACAAGGACTTTGCGTTATTGGTGACATCATCTGGGGCGCCAATTTGCGTGTTGACTCGCGGGAATTTCGTTTTATTGACTGGCATTGGGGGGGTGGAAAAAGTGACCTTAATTATGCGAATGGGTGTGTAAGATGTAATCTTTGTGGAATGATATTTCAATCCTCTGCGTTCTTATTTTGTTCAATGAAACGAATGATTGCAGATATGCGTGAGTGTAAGTAGAAAAAGCGGGAAAAAACCGACGTTAAAGTTTGCTAATTTCCGTTTTTTTTTAGATTTGTCGATTGTCATGACTTTTTTTATGAAATACGTGGAGATTAAATATCTTGGAGTGGATTTAGAATTCTCCTTCAAGCTGATATAGAAACTTCACCAAAGTACGTTGTAAATATAATTGTATATGTACTTGTTTTATTTTTTTTTTACAAATGTATGCATTTTTCCTTGTTAAAAAACGGACCAGGGACGTGAATCTGTCATTGATTTACTGCTTGTAACAAATGTTATACTCCTACTTTTATGTACGTGACATATCTACCTATTCCTTGCCAGATCGGATATCATTTTCAAATTAAAACCGACAAAAAGACGAAAATAATTAAAAAAATCATTCAGCAGCGCTGAAATCTATACTTCAAACGATCACAAAGTTTTTAAAGTATGCGGGAGGTGAATCTGAGCTCCAAATAACAACTTCCTACATCAAGCGCGATCTTGCAATAACTTCTCTTGACGCATCTCCGGTCTTTATTCATTTGTTGAATTTATATGTATACCCATCAAAGTTGGCAAGAATGATTCTTCGCTTGATTTCTACAGTGGTGGCGTTTTATGGGATACCTGCATATTGTGTGTTCAGCCCGCACATCAAGTATGACGTTAAAGAGGTCACATGACAAGCCATCAACTTGCCTAAAACCTTTTCTGGTATCAAAGGTATCGGACATTAATCTAGTCTTGGCATCTTTGCCAAACGGGTGCGCCTGTGCAGAATGACGATTGGGAACGCTCGCTGTTCCGTCAAAGTCGGTAACGACTTATCCGAGGCCTTTGATGTTAAAAGGGGTCTTAAGCGTGCAACTACTAGCGTACGCCGATGATATCGACATAATTAGGAGAAGTCAGCGGGCTGTCACCGGTGCGTTCGCTAGTATTGAAACGGTAGCTACTAAAATGGGTTTAGCGGCAAATGAGAGCAAAACCAAGTAAAGTATGTTTTTTTTGTAGAGTTTTAGTTTTTAAACTGGCAACACTATTTCTACAGATTGTCAATTTGACAGTTGAATTTGTGGTTACTACGTTTTGCCATTTTATGATGAATAGATTATCGCCAGAATAACGCGTGCAAATTTATTTTGAAAACCATGGTTCGGTTCGCCAAACTTATCGTGCGCTACGTCCATTTTACGGTCGACATAATCGTCCATCTAAGCAAGTTATTCGGAACACGATGAATTGTTTCACACCAAAGACGACAAACAGTGCGAACAGAAGAAGTTATTGCCGTTGTGGAGCGCAGTGTTGAGGAGAATTCGAATGAGTCGATTCGCCA
Organism: Volucella zonaria; assembly: GCA_963966105.1. Classification (NCBI taxonomy): domain Eukaryota; kingdom Metazoa; phylum Arthropoda; class Insecta; order Diptera; family Syrphidae; genus Volucella; species Volucella zonaria. The sequence goes on along the minus strand of OZ014532.1, from coordinate 106,346,689 downwards.
TCGTGCACAGCAATTGGAGCTATGCCCAACCACTTTATGGAAGATTTTACGGAAAGATCTTAACTTAAAAGCTTATAACATCCAGCTTGTGCAAGAGTTGAAACCGCGTGACCATTATACTCATCGTAGGTTCGGTAAATGGGACGAAAACGTGATTCAGCTTGATCCTCATTTTTAACGCAAAATTTTGTTCTCCGATGAGCCCCATTTTTGGTTAAACGGATATGTAAGCAAGTAAAATTGCCGAATTTGGAGTGGAGAAAACCCAGAAGCCTTTATTGAGACGCCCTTATAACCATTAAAACTCACTGTTTGATGTGCTTGGGCTGGTGGAATCATCGGCCCATATTTCTTTAAGGACGATGCCGCCAGAATGTTCTTCGTTCTTCAGTTGAATGGCATTGTCGTGACAGAGCTTTTGTTTCTACAAGATGGCGCAACATGCCACACGGCGAGCGACACCATCAATTTATTGCGGGAAACATTTGCTGAGCGCATAATTTCGCGTAATGGACATGTGAACTGGCTTCCACGATATTGTGATCTCACACCTTTAGATTACTTTCTTTTGGGGGTATGTAGAGTCACTAGTCTATGCCGATAAATCAGAGATGTTGGACGATTTTGAAGTCAACATTCGCCGTGTAATTGCTGATATACGGCCCCAGTTGCTCCATAAAGTTGTCGAAAATTGGACTTCACGATTGCTCTTAATTCGAGCTGGTCGTGGCGCACATATACACGATATCATATTTAAACGGCATAAAATTATCTATTAAATAGAGCTAATCTCATAGACGTTAACATTGTATACCTTTGAAAAAACAAACACTCTTTATATTCTGTTAACAAAAAAGGACTCACAACATCGACGAATTGGACAGAACGTCACAATTGTGCCAACAACACCTCAGTAGAAATAAAACGAAGAATCACTCTCACCAATCGTTGTTTCTTTAGGCAAAGAAGGTTATTGAGGATTGTAATAAGACCATATCCTGAAAAACTAAGCAGACTCTATATAAGATATTGATCATCTGATTCCCAGCGGATGAAGTCGTTTCGAAAAATATCCGTTCCTGTTTGCATTGACAGGCTTTGGGTGAGAAGATTCGGCGACGAACTACACGAGCTGTGTAGCGACATCGACGTAGTCAGGAAACTGAGTATCATTTACAATAAAGATGGCTAGGGCATGTAGAGCGAAAGGACACCAATTTTCCGGGCCGCAGAGTCTTCGAATCATGGTGGCAGTTAGCTAAAGATCGGACTAACTGGAGATGCTTGATAGTTGAGGCCCAGATTCACCCCGAACTGTAGCCCCACCTTAGTTAGTAAGTAAGGTTCCTTGACTTTGGGCTGTTACGGATATCAGCAATCGTATCTTGGCTACAACAAGTGTCAGTCAAGGATGCCCAAAACACTGGAGGAGTGCCTAGCGCCGATCTGAGTTTGATCACTTTGGTGGATGGTTTACTGATCCGGTCTAGGTAGCTCACCTTCTGGATATCAAAGTGTGGAAGCCTTAGGTCTGTTCCAGGACTGCAAATATTTGTACAAAAACCTGTAATTCTTTGGGCAGGAAGAATTGCAAAAACGTCAAATCAATTAAATTTTAAAAGAACTGTCAAATTCGTAAAAGTTGAAATTTGTGTGAATTGCGACAATTTTATGCAAATTTACTCAAAAGATGACTTGGACATAAACAAAGAGGAGAAAAAAGAAGCGAATTGTTCGCTTAATACAATAGAACTCATTAAACGCATATGACGTCAATAAAATAGTAATAATAACCTTTTGACGTTTCAAACACATTTTACAAAAACGTGTTCCCGCGAGATCTTGGGTGTAAGAGAGAATTTATTCCTACTCCTTGAAACTAAAGTAAAAAATTCTCTTTTACAAATTGTTACAAAGATCTGGCGGTAACAGATCTTTTGTGTTGGCTATAGTTCCATTACGTCCCTCCGGAAGATCAATAAGCTTGTGTCCGTTTCCGAAGGTTATTAAGGCTACGCCCATTACGGGAGTAGAGCAATGCTGGTCTTATCGTTAAGGCTTTCAGATCAACGCCACCGAAAGTTGCTACGATTTGACCAGCTACAAACCGGTCACCGGTAGCTCTCACTAGGACTTAAAACACGGTACCATGTTTGTTAGAGTTCACCGGATTTCGGTCCAGGACTGACTTGAAAGAGGTAGGCCCATTAAAATCGCCAAGCACGATTTTTACGTAGTATTTAAGGCTTTGTTTGTAAGTTTTGTCAAGGAGCTCATAGAAGAAATCTTGTGGTAAGCTGTTCTTGTTTTCTGTCGGGACATTGGCGTTTATGAGGCTTATGTTCGCGAATTTAGCCTTTATGCGACTCGCCGTCTGGCGTTCGCTTAGATACTTGAAGCTCAAGACTTGTTACCTAAGTTTTCCTCTTACGGCGAATCCACATCCAAATAAACGCTGCGACTGCTAACCTCGTCGCGCAGTTTGTCTGTAACATTCACCTTTCATCCAATTCATTCCATCACACTTCTTGGATGGCGGTTATATCGGCTTTGTGTCAGTCGAGGATATCCGTTAGTTGTTCAGCGGTCTGTTAAGGGTCAGAGTCAGAGTAAGAGTCATCAACAGCGAATTCGTCGTTATCGGAGTCTACATATAATCTGGTTTATTACATTTTTATTTCTTTCTGTATAGGGTTGTGAATCCTATGACGGCGTAGGCCAGTATTATGCCTGCATGTGTAAGGAACTACTAGGGACCACCATTGGGAGGCAAGGCAAGCACTATACTAGGAACTTATTCGACGTATACGACACGATTTTATATGGACGAATAACCAAGACATGTCCAGCTCTTGAGAACGGCACGGAATGGATTGGCGTCTTGACTTGTCAACACTCGTAAATTCCCAATATTCTCTATATGAGTACTTTGCTGTCTCACTGGTACTGGACGCCCAATAATAACGGTAATAACGGTCGAAAAATGGAGTTAATGCGCGCAACGTAGTCGTAACTGACAGCGTTGAATTGTAAACGTTTTTGAAGCGTCGCGTCGGTCGTACACCCTTGATTATTCGTAAATGGGAAACAATCTGGAGGGAGTTCAGGGGTTCCCTATTGGAAAAATAAGGCTCATCTAATGAAGTCATTTAAAAACAGATCTTGCTGGAAATAATCGTGTTCCTCACATTGAAAATGTTTATATCAATTCCAATAAAAACCACCAAGCTTCCACGAAATTGTTTCAAGAACAAAATATATCTGAACAACTAAATTGTGGCGTCATATTCGCAGCACAAAGCTGGAAGTTATTTTCTAATATTTCTGACGGAATGAGTCGAAAATAACCTGAAGGTGACGTCTTATATCTGTATTCCGACTGTTGCTCACAACTTGTAAGACCTTGAAGACTTTAACCCGAATACATTGTACGAGTACTTGTATGTAATCAATAAGTATTAACGCATTAAGTATTGTAACTTCCATGGCAAAGTCATCAAATACTGGTCGCGCGTTCTGGTTTAGTAAAACAAAATTCGTATATACGAGTAATAAAATCGAGAATTAATTAATTTTCATTTATTTTTTCTTCCACGGAACTCGCCATTACTCATTTCAGGTATTCAAAATCAAATAGAGCAGTTGCACATCGTCTCGAATAAAAGCTTCATTCATACTGACTCAGATTAATCATAAAGTTAAAAGCTTTCATTGCGTTGTTATGCGTTGGAGCACGTCAATGCACCACCCTCTCGAGGTAGATACAAAATTGGAGTTCAGTTCAGTTTCATTTGCGACGTTCGCGGTATCACGTCTAGAGTGCTTTCAATATCCCGTAGTTCGGTAACTCATTCCAACGGTCGTTTCACTTCAAAATCGTGAAAAAAAAGAACGTTCGTCAGCTCACCATCACGATTATCCTTAAAGTGCTGGTCGTAGTCTTCTGCAACACCCAACGGTAATAACGTATATCGAATATCGATCAATTTTACACAGTTACTAGTTGATTCATTAGAACTCTCCAAAGAGTGTGGATGATTTTGTTATTAAATCTATTTTAAGTTTGCCAAATTCTCTCCAAAAACACAAAGATTCGTTCGAAAACGCTGCGAACAAGGCAAAAAACAAAAACAAAAAAACCGTGTGGGTGTGGTTGTATCTGAGTTTTATTTCTTTTTTTTCGTTTACGCTGATTTTTGTCGGAAAATACGATTTTTCTTTTTAGTTTTTGGTTTCCAACATCCATTTTTAAAATTACTTTGGTGATCTCATTTCTGGCGAAATTGCGCTGGTAATGTGAACGGGACGGACTGACGGACGAACAGACGGACGGTTGTTGGACGTTACTTTTATTGCACCAATGCAACAATGCAACAAGTGCTTTATTATGGTTTGTGTATTGTAGATAGTTTCACACAACGCAACGGTGTGGCATTCCTTTTGCTGTCCATGGTGAAAAGCAGACGACTTGGCAAGGAATACTGATTAGGGTGGTGTTGGTTAACTTTCCCTTTCGGTATTCGGTCCATATCAGGCCATGAAGTATTCCGAGCATGGCTATAAGGCTAGACATCAACCAGAATTACATCGATAACGGCCGACAACGACCACGACCACGACCACGACCACGACTACGACTACGACCACGACCACGACGACGACGCTGATGTTTTTCATGTTTCCGCTAGCATCGTTGCTGAGTGGTTTTGTGGCTTTTTCTTGTTTACATTTTAGTTCACATGGTATTGGCTTACACACTATGGCTGCTTAACTTGTTGGTTGTGTTTTGACGGTTTAACGTTTTGATGATCGCCCCAAACCTTTGTGGAGTCGGATTTGGAGGTAGAGAATGCTTTTGGAATGATGTCACTGTTTGATTGCACACAGAGATTTAATTTTTATCACCGTTCCCCAGTTGAATGGAAACGATTGGATTATTATTATTATTATTATTATTGTTTTTTTTTTCTTTCTTTCTTTGTTTTGCTTATTTGGTGTGTAATTAAAATATTAATGGCAAAACTGTCATATAGTAAATTTAGAGATTTGTTTTAGCTTTATTAGTAGGGAAACAGTTTATTTTATATTTTGATATAAGATACTCAAAATATTTTATCTTTTATAGATTGGCACTGTCCAGAATTAGGGTTTCGTATAAATTTCCCTTTGTCTGCTTTGTCAATCTGGGTAAGGATAGCTCTTTGTTGAGCTTGAGCACACTTATCGTCATGTAATGACAACGTTCATCCAAGTATTTCGCCCTTTTTTAAAAAAGTTTTTCTTTTATTTAAAAATTATCTAAATTCACACTTTTATCTTACTTTACTCTATTTTGGATGGAAGTTTACAAACCTCTCTGGTTGGCTCGTTCTCTAGGTTGATGCTTCCAGTTATGCACGAAAAGTGAATTTAGATCCCCTTTCAACTGGGAACCCCAATTATAATAAGATCTAACCCGTCTTTCTTCATTGCGTTGTCCTACTGAGGTGGGGTCGGAAAATCCATATTTGCGTATGGCGTAGAGTGCGGCATTTGTGTGGAAATTTGGACAAAAATCCTTAATTCAAATTCATATGTACAGATTTTATTTTTTCTGTTTAAATATTATAATTTACAAATTCTTAAATATAAAATATAAAATCAAGAAAACAATTGAGTTAAGCTATAACTATTCTGAAACTAAACTACTGTCAGTTAAATTAATTTCATCAAATGATAAAGCACTTATATTTTGTGAATTATTTGACAAATCTTTAATTTATAAGTACATACTTGATGATAACACCTCAACTATTGTGTCTATATTTTGAATGGCTTGGGCATTCTCTTTTTCCAAAGTATCTGCATGTGCTTGTTCTAGAGTTTCCAAAGTATTTTGTATGCATTTGCTGTAATCAACTCCATTTGGATCAAATGGATAAATGCCGCATTTCTTAAAAGCATTGCGTACACTGTGAGAACGATCAGTTTTGTTTAGGACCAATTCCAATATTTCGCAGAAGTTAAGATTTACCAGTGTTTTCTGGTAAACACTGTCATTCCCTTACCGAAGCTTTATAATCACTTTTAATCGCTGGTCGTTGAATATGATTTTGATCAAGCCATCCACTAAAATCATTTGCGATGTATTCGTAAAAGATTTCTGACCTTATCCATCCTGTTTCAGAACGACCAATAATCCAATCTTCCGGAACTTTTTCGATAAGTTTAGATGGTGGATTACGTAAGTAGGGAAATACAACTTCATATAAATTTCGAAAACCCTTAGGACCAATTATTTTTCCTGTTTTGGGGGCCAAGCTAAAAGATGTTTCATCTACGTTAAAAATACGAGGGCGGGTCAATAATTCCGTGCATTTTTGAATTTCTGACCTCTTTACTGAAACAGCAACACTGCTCCTGTCAACAGGCATTTGTCAGTTGACTCCTGTCAAAATTTAGACTTGCTGCGTCAGTTAGTTTGTGTTTGACAGTTTCCAGAATGTTACCGTCAATGTAGAGCGCTATAGAAACATGATTTCTGACTTCTTCCCTCCTCAATTGAATGGCATTGATGTAACAGAGCTTTGGTTTCAAGAAGATGGCACAACATGGCACACGGCGCGCGACACCATCAATTTATTGCGGGAAACATTAGCTGAGCGCGTAATTTCGCGTAATGGATCTGTAAATTGGCCTCCACAACCTTGTGATCTCACACCTTTAGATTACTTTCTTTGGGGGTATGTGAAGTCACTAGTCTATCCCGATAAACCAAGGGCTTTGGACGATTTGGAAGTCATCATTCGTCGTGTTATTGCGGATATACGGCCCCAGTTTCTCGATAAAGTTGTCGAAAATTGGACTTGCGCTTTATTCGAGCTAGATGTGAGGCGTATATGCCCGATATCATATTTAAACACTAATGGCATAAAATTATCTATTAAATAAAGCTAACATCATAGACATTAATATTATCTTCAAATATTTTATTTCATATTGAACTTGTATACCTTTAAAAAAAACACCCTTTATTAAGTGGTTGATCACGCCTGCACACGTTCACGTCAGCACTCTGTTTGATTTGAGTTTCTGCGGAAGCTTACAGGATCTATACTGTGAATGTATGCGAGACGTTTAAAATAATATTAAGTGAACAAGTTCGTTTTGGTTACGGTGGTGGTGGTTTTTAAAGCAAAAAACTATCTACGAGGGCTGGTTGATGAGTACCCGGATTTAGTATACCGTCTTTTAGTCCGCCTATCAACATTTGGTGACAATCCGACGCTTAGTTTTGTTTTGACATCCATTTCAAAACATCGTATTGGTTTTTATGCGACCATGGAAGAAGAGCAGTATCGTCCCGTGATCCGATTCTTGTTTTTGAGTGGCAAAACCTGCGAGCAAATCAAGCCCATTCTCGATGGTGTATATGGGACCCATCCACCTTCTCGTACAACCGTTTTCGTAGAGTTTCCCCGTGGCCGCGAGTCAGTTTTTGATGAACCGTGCCCAAGTGGCCTAAAAACGGTTACCACAGAGGAAACCGTGGACACATTCATGATCTCGTATTGGCGGACCGCCGAGTGATAATTCACGAGTTGGCTGAGAAAGCAGGCATCTCAACTGAACGCGTTAGACATATTCCGCACAAGATTTTGAACATGAGAAAACTGTCCGCGCGATGGGTGCAGCGTTTTCTCACAGCGGAGAACAAGCGCAACCGTGAGATCACTTCAAAGACGTGCTTGGGCCTGTTTAATCGAAATCCGGAGGAGTTTATGCGCTATTTCCTGATCGTCGATGAGACATGGATTCAATGGTACACCCCAGAGACCAAAGAACAATCGAAACAATAGGTTTTATCCGGTGAACGTGCTCCAAAGAATGTGAATCGTGCCTTCGGACGGAAAGGTGTCAAAACAAAATCCTATACTAAATCACCTATCTTCCAATCCGGGGAGTCATCAATCAGCTCTCGTACAAACAAAAAAGGCAAGAAATGGCCTACTACTGGGTGAGTTATCCTATAACTAAGACACTCTCATAGGCAATCATGCAACAGACCGCAAGACGGTAACGTCTTGCGATATATTTAAACGATTTCTGCAGAAGCTCTATGGACGAGGAGGTCTGTCATTCAGCTTCTCTACAGGGTGAATGACTCGAACTCCAACTTTTTAAAATGCTATAATTTTTTTTATTTTTTGATAAATGTTATGGAAAATACATCAATTTTCAAACTGTATCAGTAGTTTTCAATATTTGCACCTTTGGCGTGAATAATGGCCTTGAGACGGCCAAAGAAATCATCGCACGCTGCATGCAAGTGGCTCTGCGGTATTTTGACCCATTCCCGGCGAAGTGCTTGTTTGACGTGGTAAAAACTTTGGTATTTTTTAGTGCCAACCTTCGCCTTGAAAATGCCCCAGACAGAGAAATCCAACGGATTTGCATCCGGAGAATTTGCAATTTATTGTGTCGAAGAATTGTTTTTTAACCAATGTTGGTTGACGCGCGCTTTGTGAGACGGTGCCGAGTCCTGTTGAAATGTTCACGGTCTCCGACCGAAATGATTGTTTGCCCAAGGCTTCAATACTGCCTCTAAGACAGTTTCACGGTATACGATCGCATTAATTTTGACGCCACGGTCACGGTCCAAAAATACGAGCGGAGAACGACCATCGGCGGTTATGGCGGCCCAAACCATCACCATCGGTGCTGCCTGCTTTCTGATGGCCGTCCGAAGGTGTAAATTTTCGAAGGACCTCTCTGGCAATTAAACTCGGTCATTTAGTTTGTTGACATATTGCTCGATAACAAATGGCGACTCATCGAAAAAAAACAAATTCGGCAACTCAGCACTTTCGTGCAAGCGTAGCAAGTCCTTCGCTCTTTTTTCTGTTGCGGTGTAAGATCGTGTGCTTTTTGGAACTTCAATGGCCTGAGCCCAAGCTCATTTTTCAGTATGTGTTGCATCCGTTCCAACGATATGTTGAGCTCACGAGCCATTTTTCTTCCACGTGTTACCGTCATACTACTCACTAATTTGAGGAGAAAATGGAAAAGTGAATTACCGAGACCAAGGCTAAGCTTGATAAATACTATGGGGACTCTGCGCCATCGATTTCAATGGTAAAAAAGTGGTTTACTGAATTTCGTTGTGGCCGTACAAGCACTGAAGATGCCGAACGTCCTGGACGCCCAGTTGAGGTCTCTGCACCCGAAACAATCGAAAAAATTCACGATATGGTGTTGGCCGACCGAAGATTGAAAGTGCGAGAGATTGTGGAAGCCGTAGGGATCTCGCATGGCTCAGTGGTTTCAATTTTGAATGATCACTTGGGCATGAGAAAGCTTTCCGCAAGATGGGTGCCGCGTTTGCTCACAGTCGACCACAAACGCAATCGTGTAACAACTTCACAGGAAGGTTTGGCGTTGTTTAATCGCAATATGGAGGAGTTTTTGCGCCGTTTTGTAACCGTGGACGAAACATGGATCCATCACAACACACCAGAGAACAAACAACAGTCAAAACAGTGGGTTTCTAAGGGTGAATCGTCGCCAAAGAAGGCCAAGGTGGGTTTGTCAGCCAATAAAGTTATGGCGACTGTTTTTTGGGATGCACGCGGGATAATCCACATTGACTACCTACAATCAATGGGGAATATTATGCCAACTTATTGGACCGATTCAATGACGATTTGAAAAAAAAACGACCTCATTTGGCCAAGAAAAAAGTTCTTTTCCACCAAGACAATGCAAGGGTGCACACATGTGCAGTTGCCATGGCAAAAATCCATGAATTGGGCTATGAATTGCTCCCTCATCCACCCTATTCTCCAGATTTGGCTCCGAGCGACTACTTCTTGTTCCCAAACCTGAAGAAATGGCTCGGTGGAAAAAGATTTGACTCCAATGATGAAGTCATCTCGTCATTTTGAGGACCTCGACAAATCATTTTTTTTGGAAGGGATAAAAAAATTGGAGAAGCGTTGGACAAAGTGTGTAGAGCTCAAGGAAGACTACGTTGAAAAATAAAATTATTTTTTTATCAAAAAATCTGTTTTAATCCAAAAGTCACGTACTTATTGACCCGCCCTCGTACGAGATGGATCGTCCAAAATATCTTTGACGTTCATATCTATTTAATAATTGTTCAAATCACGGAACCATTTTCGAATATTTTCTTCAGTGACGACTGATCTGGCCCTACATAAAGATTCAGTCATTCGTAAGCTTAACTCTTTATGCCGCTTTAAGAAATTGTAGTACCACTTCTTGCCTGGTCAGTCGTTCTTGAATGGAGCTGTTCGATTTTCATTCCTTACTATTTTTTGTACCATATCAAGAAGTTCATTTGGTTTCTGAGGAAATCCGCATTTGGCAATATTAATAAGCCAATCCACCACCATTCTCTCCTTTTTTTCTGTAAGCAGTGTCGCAGGTCCCATTCGTTTAAGCCCATCTGCAGTTTTTCCGTGAAGAGTAATTATAGGAACTGCAAACTGTCTACTTGCTGCTTGAGAGCTGAAGTTATCTTCACGAATTGCCTTTAAGACATTTGCTAATGAGATTTCATTATAATTTTTATACATATTTTCGTTTTATGGTGTCTGAATTAAATTAGTTTTTACAATTCCGGTAACAAAGTAAGATACTTGATATCTAAAAAGACGAAAATGTAAAAACTTTCCGGACAAAGGAAACCAGAAATCCTAAGTTACCTTAAATCGAATGCCCAAGAAAAAGGTATTCGAATGCTGGATCGTTTTTGATCGTCTTATAAACAAAACAACATAAAAACAATTCAATTTCCTTTAATACTCATAACCTGAACGAAAGAAAACAGTTGCGGAGATGTTGCCTGTGTTCGAACAACAGTTTTCGAACAGGCAACTTAAAAAAATTTGGTTTCCTATGGTCGAACAGCCTTAATATACAAAAATTTTTATGTTTTTAAATAAAACTTTTATTGAAATGACATTTCGTACATTTTATCTACCGAAAAAAAACTTTAAAAATAATATTGACCTTAATGTGCACAAAAGAAACAGACTTTCCCACAAGAATCTAAACAGTTTTTCTTTCTACCAAAACGGAACCGTATCACACTTTCTGTACCCTCAATGCAAACTGTCTTCTTTTATAAGTGTGGCAGTACTTCTAATACTAGGAAGTCCTTTAAGGTTTAAGGGAATAACACATATGTTTAATTTCGCATTCATAGAATTTTAAAATTTAAACAAAAACACAGTTAAAGCGTTTTTGTACAACTAGTGTTCGACTACTGAGAGTGTTCGGATTCAGGCGACTCTACCCATCTTTTGTTTCTGCTGAATATTTATTTTTATACCTGATGATGAGACTCTTAAAATCGTGTGAAAGCTTTTTAAGAAATTTGAATCTATTCCTGTGATCTCTGAACTGATTTCTGAGTCGTTAAAGAAACTTTCTGCAGTATTTCCATCATTTGTGGATCCATAGCCCGGCTTTGGCTTATCCACTATGAGCTCCATACGAATTTTAAAAAGCTCCTGAATTTTTTATTTTATTTTGCGCGAATATAGTCTTATTACTTGCCACATTTTTAGCTGCAAACGATAAGAAATGTGAAGCAGGCATTCAAAACACCTTATCTAAGTATGCAGAGTGGATAAGCCAAAACGGTAATGATCGATATTAGGGAGCCTTTCAGAAACCACAGACAAATTCATTTCTTTTGGGAATGCTCCACATATGTATATAGCATTTAGCAGAACAATTAGTGTCTGATATAATGTTACATATACTTCCATCTAGCATTGCAAAATGTAATTCATACTTAGCTAACACAGAACTACGATCGAAATTAATTTGATACGCAGATAACTGGCGTATAGCATTTTTCATTAAGGACTCTCGCCCTCTTATTAAATGTTGATTCTCCTTCATAAAAATTAACTTATGGGGTTGACCCATAACTCAGTTTTATTGTCATCCACTAATTTGAGAGGAAAAAAAGCTATCAAGAACATAAATACATCAGTTTGAGATTTATTTTCCGTGAATTTCTGTTTGTAAAGGCTGTGTCCTGCACTGCCCTCAAATCCCCACTTGCAAATTAGCTTTAAAATCTGAGACGAGATCGACGTCAATGGTTTTTAAAATGCTTTGTAGGGTAAAACCTAATAGCTCCTGTAGGCTAACCTCTGCAGATATTTCACTTACAGATACATTTGGTAAAAAAAGTTTTCTAGCTTGCCTCAGAGTCTTGACGGATGGAAAATAGTTCTTAGATAGCTTATTCATAAAACTGTGGAGAATATTATACTTTCTTTCAGAAAGGTCAAGGTCAAAATATAAAGAAAGAGCTTGATGAGGACTTAAAGTCGGCTGATGTTGACTTGTTGATGTTGATCCTCTTGAAATATCTACGTGTTTTGTCTTTTTATAGATGCTTCCTCAAACCATACTAAAGATCTCCCGCGACGAGTTTATTCCTGCGGCTCTCCAATGGATCTTGATGGTATTGGTTGTAGATCGCTTTATAGTATGTCTCAGTTGCTATCAATAATTTTTTTGAACCACTTTGAATGTCGCTTGTACAAATATTTGCGGTTTCTAGAGCAATAATTCCACTTTCTGCTCATCGCTAAACAATAAGCTTCACCTGCGTGTCTAATTTTGGCATTTAAACTATCCGAACGGTCATTTAAAATTAAAAGAGATTTCAGTTTATGGATAACTTTATACAGTTTCTCTGAATTTGGATTTGAAATCCAATCGTCGACCAAATTCCAATTTCGAATCCTTAGGTACTGTACTGGAAAAAAGTTCACTGTTATTAGGGTAGCAATTTGTTGCAAAAATAAAAAACAAGAACAAAGTCTGATATATGACTCACGCATAGCAATTAAATGCACAGAATATTTTGCACCGAATCTTTTAAAAGCTTATTTAAAGTGAAGATATATTGTTATTTTTTAACAATTCACTTTATCACGCTAACATATATATTTTAATATTTCTAAAAAAATTTGGTAGTAATACTAGAATAACAAACCTTCTTAAAAATTCGACATGATTTTAGTTCCAAATTTTACACGCACTACCACAAAACATCACTTCTTTACAGCAAGCAACATTGAAACTATATGTATATGACCACGGCACTACAAACGGTGTCCTCATTTCTTCTTTCGATATTAGGCGTGTTTTATTCAAAAGTGCGTATACACTTTTCCAAAAAACGCTCCAACTCACTTCTATACTCACTTTTATCTCGCGGCTATGTTCGCAGTGTTGGTTTCAAAGTTGCTTTTTCCTTAATATTTTCTCCGATAAACTTGAAAGCAGTTTTGAAAGCAAATAAGCACCTTCGTACACACTAATTTTAAAAAAGGTTCAAGTTCCTTTTTGGGTAGAAGAAAAATAACTATTTCTCCCAAGTGTAAAAAGCCCAAAAGAACGTTCATTATTGACTTGCTCTTCCAAAACATAAGTTGATGACGAACAACTCCCAGAATAGGGAGAAACGGGATGATGGCAACCATCAGGAAACGAATAAATGCCCTCTAGTTGTATGTTACGACACCAATAATTCAAATCTTTCGTAAATCTATCTTCACTTCTGAAAGTGAACTAAATTATTCCCACTTTTGATTTTGTTTTTGGTGCCACCAAGTGCAATTTTAGTATTTTTTTTTTAATCGTAGAAGTCTTCCTTGGTAGCATCGTCTTTCGCTTTCGTTGGAGCGTGTGCACAATGCACATGCAAGGTGACGCAAAATTAATCATCCAATTTTGTTTTCGAATTAATTTTTTACTAAATACAAAAAAATGATTTTGAGTGATGGAAATCTTTATTTGGACCAGTGGCTGCCGTCAGTGTTGATACACCTTTGTGCCCGTTTTATCGCATTTTCCATGACTTTTCGCAAGATTTGCGGTGATAACTGTTCGCATTCCTGTCGATTATTCTCCTTAAGGGCTGTGATTGTCTGAGGTTTGTTGGCATAAGCCCGCGACTTGAAGTAGCCCCAAAGAAAGAAGTCTGGGAGGGTTAAATCGGGCAATCTTGCTGGCCATGCCAAATCGCCAAAACGCGACCAGGAAACGCTTCCTTTACAATATCCATTGTGGGTCATGCTGTGTGTGCGGTTGCACCGTCTGGTTGAAGCCACATGTTCACCAAGCCCCGCTCATCTAATTCCGGTAGTAAGAAGTCGTTTATCATGGCCCTGTAGCGTTCGCCAGTAACAGTGACCGTATTGCCAATGGCGTCCTCAAAAAAATACGACCCAATCACTCCTCCCACGTAAACGCCGCACCACACAGTGGCTTTGAGTGGATGTAATGGCTCTTCGTGCATCACACGCGGATTTTGAGTACCTCGGAAAGGAAGATTTTGCATATTGACGTAACCGCTTAAGTGGAAATGTGGTTCCACTCTGTTCGAGTCGAGTAGCTAAGCGACGAAATTTTTGCCCAATTGGCGCGACACAATTAGGAAATCAACGTCGAAATTCACGCTGCGCTACCACCACCGACCGATTATTGGTCAAAAACATCGACACAATTATTCCACGCTCTTGCGGAGTATAGCGCTCTATTGGTGTCAAATATGATTGGCGTACGACACCAATTGCAAAAATTATACCATCTTCCGATAGGGTGATTAATTTTGCACCACCTGGTATAGATTTGAAGTGACTGACTTTTAATGGCAAATCCGCATACAAATATGTATATTCCGCAGCACCCAATTTATGGATCAATACCGGTATTTATTACATAGCTTCTTATACTGGCTTCTGAGACACATGTTGCAACAGATTGCATATACGTCTGCTATTGTGGAAGATCGTTAAGTCTGTTTAACACATACACTCCCCGACAACTGGTTGAGACACCCGCCTGATTTCGCCGTTTCTTACTGTTAAATAATCATTAACAATCTAAGAAAATTGTAATCACCATAAATCCTTGTTTCCTCTTAATTTACTTGGAATTTGCAATTATTCCGCGTAGTACAATAATTGCAGCGTATATATGTTACATATGTAGATCTTAAAAAGGATAATAAGATGTGAATCCATACAACAGGGGAAGAAGAAATAAATCAAGACAAACGGTGGAACAACTAACTCATAATATTTTGGTATTATTTGATAAGGACAATGTAAATTAACGCACCTAAGAGGCAAGCTCCAAAAGCTCGGGAAATGATGGGTTATTACTTAAACAAGAGAGTGTTATTCTTTTGAGCTTAATATATTTTTTTAAAAAATGTGAATTTAGCTCATCTACACGATAAAACAAATATCCTTTCGTCTTGCTGTCAAAATGACTCGAAATCCATTCCTTATCTGGACTCTGCTTTGAACTCAAGCATCGTTTTAAGTCGCAATTTTTTTTCCAATAGACTAGTCAGATTATTGCCACACAACAAGGACCCTGGTTTGGACTCGAGTTCAAGTAATAAACTCACGCTTCGTCTTTAGTAGTAATTCTTTTCCATAAAAGGATATGTCACTTGCAACACAACTCTACAAATTGATTTGATGGCTGTATGGGATTGAATTTTAATACCTATATATGTCAAAGTTGATAATCAGTGTCATATCTAATTGCTCCCTCGCATGTTTGGGGAGACTGTGTTATTGCAGACCGTAGTTTTGTTACTGCATAGATCCCCGACAGCCGTCTATCATCTACTAGATGGAGTGAAAAGTGACCCCCTTGGGAATTAAAAAAATTATTTTTTTTTTAAATGTTTTTTTATATTATTCAATATAGTCCTCTTCTAGTTTGATACACTTATTCCAGCGATTTTCCAACTTCTTGATCCCGTCCGACAAGTAATTTTCCGGAAGGTCTGCAAAATACTCCTCCGTGGTGTCGATGATTTCCTCGCGCGAGCTGAATTTTTTATTTATGAGCCGTCTTTTGAGGTTTGGGGAGAGATAATAGTCCGAGAGATCCAAATCCAAATACCAATCTACGACAAAAGTCCGCCCGATTCCGCATCAGCAAGTCCAAACACTCTTTCGAAGTGCTCTCGCGTTCGTGTTTTTGGTCATTCGCAGCACCCAGCGGCAGGATAACTTTTTCATATGCAGAATATTGTCCAAAATATGGCGTGTGCGCTCAGTACTAATCTTTGTGGTATCTGCTAGCTCGCGTACCTTCACTTTCCGGTCAGCCAACACCATTTCATGTATTTTTTTGACATTGTCCTCTGTACCGGACTTGACCGGTAGTGGAGTTGCGGCCACTACGAAACTCTCGAAACCAATATTTGACGGCGTAATATGACGGAGCATTAGCCCCACAATATTTATCCAACTTTTGTTTTGTTTCCTTCGCCGTTTTGCTTCTCAAAAAATAATGTTTTATGAGAGAACGAAAATCGTTTTTGTCCATACTCAACATGATGTCAAACACGTCAACAACAATCAGCTGTCAAAACAAAACTAAAAACAGTATCGCACTGAAGTTTGGCATGTCTGCCTAAATATGAACGGACTTCAAGGCACCATAACCTTTTTTGCAGTAGCAGCGCATTCTGGCGGTCAAGGAGGTCACTGTTTGGTAACGAATTCAAAAGTGGTGGGATACTCGGCTTCCTCCATGACTGCAGTTCTCTTCCAGATTGACTCTTGTTAAGTCCTGTATCTTGTAAACAAATTGATATGATATTTTTAAATTTTGACTTATGTCTATTACGATACCAAGGAATTTTCGAGTAGTGCGATACTCAATGAGTGGAGAGTGAATATAAATGCTGCTTTTTAAAATCTATAGACCTTTTAAAAAAAAATAACGACACGAATTCAGTTTGAATCAAAACTTTTCATTCACTATAAACAGTACTTTATGACATTATGCTTGTATATGGCTTCCTCGGCTGTTTTTTTAAACCGACAGGAGCACATACTGTTGGTCCAATATTAGGCCACTTCTTCGAGTATGTAGGGTTTTCACCAATAACTTCCAATGAATTTTTAATCATGCATGCATTACTAAAGACTTTCGATAAGCCCACAGAAAGCCTTTTAGTGTTGCAATGGCTAATTCACTGTTCCATTTAGCGATATTATGTTATCGTTCAATTGAGTCATCATTAAGCCAGTAGTTTCATAAGTGGTATGGTACGTATCCCCATCCTACTGAAACCACATATGATCTGTGTCAAATTCGTTCATAACTTCGGAGAAATAATCACTGATTATTATTCAGTAACTTTAGCCAATGATTGTAACGTCAGACTCGTTTTCTTGGAAAAATAAGGACCGATAATTGAGTCTCATGAGTCTTTCCTTGATTTGCTTTCCTTTAAAAACGTTAATTTTGCCAAAATTTAGCCTTGTCACCAAACGCGGTGAAGGGGTCGTCTTCAACCCATGCTCCGATCGCAAGCCATGGTTTCGTGGCATTAGTACCTCCACCAACTGGATCTAGTGATCTAATACGGGTGTAAGACGAGATCTTTTCATAAAATTTCCAACATATGAAAATTGCCGAAAAAGTTTTCGACATAACAAAGAAGCAAGATATTTTATCCCCAAATTTATTTTTATTTTTCTACATAGTCCCCTTGTTAGTCTATACACTTCTCGCAGTGATGTTCCGATCGATCTCTTCCATCCGTCCAAATACATAGTACTTGGTGTCTTTCTGTGTTAAATAGTTGTTTGCAAATGTGGTGGCCTCCTCATTTGACGAAAATCTCTGTCCTCCAAACGCAACTTTTGCCCTAAGGAGCAAAAAAAAGTCGATTGGGGCTAGATCTGGTGAATAAGTAATAAGTAGAGTTGTCAAACAGATTAAGTAAGCCGTAATTGGAAGATTTCACCGTGGCAACCGCGAAACTAGTTTTTTTTCTGCAAATGCGGCCGTTTTTCAGATATATCTCCCTTATCAAGTAATGATGCGTATATGCTGCTGTAGTGGTCTTTCCTTTTCCAAGATAATCGATTAAGATAACCCGATAACATAAAATACTTTCCCAACCGAAGGAACAACCTTCGGTTTTTTTGCAGTCCATTCCTTCTTCGCAGTCTACTGTTTTGATTGTGTTTTTGTTTCTGGAGTAAAACGGTGTATCCAAGTTTCATCTACAGTAAAAAATCGACGCCAAAGCTCTGATATATTGCGCCTAAACTGCGCCAACAGAGCATTGGAAATCTTCATTCGAATACCATTTTGGTCCATGGTGAGCAAACGCGGCTCAACGCGCGGTCACCTTTCTCATGCCTAAATCTTGATTCAATATGTGGCAAACACAAATTTTGGGCTGGGCTATCTTTCTAACACAACGTAAAACTTGTCTTTCATTTACGTAGGCGTATTACTTTTCAAAAACAAATATTTAATGACAGTTCGATACTCGAGTTCTGCCATTTTCACAAAAAAACACATCAACTCGCTCAAGCGATTGTCAAACACAAGGATAAACCACCTTAGATGGCAAACTCTATTAATACTCTTGCAAACCCTCGCACAGACAAACTGTAAGTGAATTACCAACACATTGTACGTCTCTATAACCTGCCAGAATTTCCTAGGAAGAGAGCAATTTACAAGTAAAGTTGCTAGAATGAGAGCGATTTGAACGTAAAGCTCCCTATGGTTGTGTAAAGTTGATGACGTTTTTTGAGTAAAATGGCCGGGTTTTGGGTAAGAGAGAGAAATTGATGACAATTCACACGTATTCACAGACAGGGTCACACAGCAGAGTGTGATCAGTGGAAAGCGGGTTTTGGTTTTCCAATATCTGGAAAGTTTGCCATTTATGTTAGTTCATATGTATATGGTCAAACAACAACTGCGCGTCCAAAATGGCTAAAATGTTGGCGAGTACCTCTCAAAGCATGTGCAAACACATTCCGTAGTTGACGAGTATTGCCATCTTCACGTTGAGGACAAACTGTCGCAAACGACTCCAAATTGACAACTCCGTATTTTCCGTATCTCAAAGAGGCAACAGTTTCTCCTTTACGCACATTATGTCGGCACGTTGTTGGCGCTGCATCATGTAGAGTACAGATGTGGTCAGAATTTTATCCACAAAACGATGAGTAGCGAGCTCAGTTGATCGGATTATAAGGACCAGAGAAATCACGTAATCTTCCATACGCTTCGCGAATTAAAGACCGTTTTTCAAAATAGGAGGATAGTCCTAGAAGTAACCGTTGTTATTTAAAAAGAATGACAATTATAGAAAGTACCAATCTTATAAAGCTTGACGACGTTATGTTGTTTAGTATTTGTTCGGCAGCCATTAATAGTGAACGCTCTCAATGAATTCTTAAATATGGAAAAAGTTGATGGGATTTTTCATTTGAAAGGCCTCAATCCAACCCACATCTAAACGGAACTGGATTCTACTCTAGGGGCGTCTGCTCCTTCGTTTACAATAGCAAAGTATTGGGTGGCAGAGTTTAAGGGAGGCCGTACGAGTTGCCAAGACGAACAGCGCAGTGGTCGACCAAATGAGCTGAGTTCACCAGAGATGTTGAAAAAAATCCACAAAATGGTATTGGACGATCGTTGATTAGAAATGCGTAACTAGCAGATATGGGTGCAGCGATTACTGACAATGGAACAAAAACAGCGTCGTGAGGATGTTTAAATCGAGTGTTTGGCGAAGTTTCACAGCAATAAAGCCGAGTTTTTGCGTCGATTCATAACCATGAATGAAACATGAGTCCATCACTTCACATCTGAGACGAAGGAATAGTCAAAACAATGGACTGGGCAGAATCGGCTTCAAAGAAGTCGAAGACAGTTCCATTTGCAGCCAAGGTCATGGCGTCATTGATTATCTGCAGAAAGGAAAAACAATCAACGGCGTGTATTATGCCAACTTATTGCAGCATTTGAAAGATGAAATCAAGAAAAAACGGCCGCATTTGGCGAAGAAAAAAGTTTTGTTTCATCAAGACAATGCACCAGTTCAGTTATCCGTCATCGGGATGGCCAAAATCAACGAGTTAAAGTTCGAATTCCTTACTCATGCACCCTATTAGCCACATTTGGCCCCCTCAAATTATTTTCTATTTCCGAATTTGAAAAAAGGGATCGGTGGTAAAAGATTTGCCAACTGTAAAGAGGTGGAGTCTGCTGTTGATGGCTATTTTAATGAGCTCGATGATTCTTAACCAGGGTAAAAAGAGACTACGTAGAGAAATAAACATATTTTCTCCAATCTTTTTGTGTTTTCTTTCGGGTCGGGTACTTCTGGGACTACCCTCGTATGTCTACGTCATGATGACTTGCCAAACATCAACATCAACACAAATATCACAGAACTGTCAAAATTAACAGCAAAACTTGGAGGTTATCTCTATTGGAAAATCCATCAGAAAAAAAAAACTTTTTACATACCTCTCTCTATTCGCCTCCATTTCGCCTTTGGCCCCTCTCTCGCAATGCAGGTAGACCCTAAATCAATTTCCGGGTTCCAGTTTAGTCTAATCTGAGATGGTGCAAATCTCTCCAGTCGTGCAAATTGTTGACAATAAATAGGTTCGAGTTCTTTATTGGCTTCTACAAAATAATTGCCAGATTAAATATTTGGCTCTTTGATGAGTACCTTGCATTGATTAGTCCAAGTGCGATATTATTGACAATCCAACCATCTGAGGACAGACAGTTTTGAAAACAGACCTTATACATGGTCTTCCACTTTCGAACTTTGACAGTTGATAGCGGCCATATTGTTGAAGCTACATCTGTCAAATTTGCTGTCATTTATTCAGCTTGTTTTGCCAAGTCACCATGGACGGATATAGCGTTCAACAACACGTGCAAATGATAAATTTGTTTTATCAAAATGGGTGTTCTGTTCGGGCAACGTTCCGCGCGCTTCTCCCATTTTACGGTCGCCATAATCGTCCTACCGAGAGGACTATTCGCAGTGGGGTGGATAAATTTAAGCACACTGGTTCAGTGAATGATAAAGCAACACCCGTACGTCGACGAAACGGAAGCTCTGTGCAGAAGAATCCGGGGCAGTCGATTTCGCGTCGCTCACAAGAGCTCGGCCTTTCGCAGACCACAACTTGGCGAATTTTGCGTCGTGATTTGGGTCTGCACCCGTACAAAATTGACCTGACCTAGGAGCTGAAGGTAAATGACCATAGACAACGACGTGCATTCGCTGATTGGGCTCTGGAGCAATTGGAAACTGACCTTAATTTTCATCGAAAAATCATCTTCAGCGAGAAGGCCCATTTCTGGATGAATGGGTATGTCAACAAACAAAATTGCCGAATTTGGGACAAGATCAATCCACATGAGGTGCAACAGCGTCCAATACATCCCGAAGAAGTAACTATTTGGAGTAGATTTTTGGCTGGCGGCGTCATCGGTCCATATTTCTTTGAGAACGACGTTGGCCAGGCCATCACCGTTAACGGCGAGCGCTATAAGTCGATGATTACCAACTTCTTTTGGCCTGAATTGGATGATATGGACACCAACGACATGTGGTTTCAACAGGACGGCGCTACGTGCCACACAGCTCACGTCACATTGGAAATTCTGGACAAGCGTTAGACTTTTTCTTATGGGGTTTTCTGAAGTCGCAGGTCTATGCGAATAAGCCACAAACCACAGCGGCCCTCAAAGCCAATATAACCCATGCCATCGGTCAAATTCAACCTGATTTATGCGCCAGAGTCAGGGAAAATTTGGCATTTCGGATGCGTGCCACCTAGAGAGACCGCGGGGGACATTTGAACAATGTTATTTTCCATATATAATGGCATCGATAGGCCTTTCAAACGAATAAAAAATTTCGATGATATCTCACACGCACTTTGTTTTATTTAAATTTAAAGATAGGAAGCGCTTAATGAAAGACCCTTTACGAGTATTTATAACTATTGTTGTAAGGTCAGTCAGTTGGAATTCATTATCAGTAGACTTAGAATTTTCTAAATACCATTTTGACAACATACATTCTCTGAATAGACTCTTTCTAAGAAGTTTAAAACTCGTCTTTTTAATAGGCTTTTCAGCCTTGTTTTCAGCGGAGCTACGTGTGCCTAGTAGTGTTCGAATTTTTTCTCTGTGTTGAGTGTGCGTTTTAAATAAAATAATTCTTATCTCTTGTCCCCGTTTCAGGTGGAATCTATTGTAGTTCGATTTGGGGCCCTTCTATGTATAACTATTGACTTAATACGTGGTGTAGACATAACCCATTCTGGAGACTAGTTCAGTGGTGCATGAAATGACACCAAGTGCCAGTGTTGTAAAACGAACGCTTATCTGTGGTGCGTTGTGAACCCTTGTCAAACCTCAAAAGAGTTCATTTTAACCTTCAAAATAACAATTGTTTGGTAAATATATTATACATTGCGTTTTGAATGTGACTAAGCGTGCAATTTGTTATCGTGTTAAGTGGTACTTGTCACTTCCCTATTAGGAACACCAAGTTGCTCATAAGCCAGTGGTGGCATTTAAATTGTGGTGATTAATGGAGATCAGCAAGGTCACCATCGCCGGTCTCTATAAATAAATATGTATGTTACTCGTATCTCTTTATAGCTGGTTCTGAACTACATATCGTTTTATCTTTTTTTTTTTTTTAAATATCTATAAAACTCGTATAAGTAATCAAAATTTGTAAAACCCTACCTCTCTACGAAGCACCTATGTATATAATACATAGAGAGCTAACTTGATTGTTGTTACCACTATCAGTTAGGTTTTGTTTGTTGATTGAAATGATTCCTTACGAAGGAATCTCAACACATTGCCACAATACGAGTTTACCCAACCCAAGCTACTCGTAGTCCACTTGAAGGTGTGTTCCTTTCATCTTTTCCCTATTTCTAAGACCTACAGATTACACCATAATCGTTGGAGTTTTATTAAATTCAATTGATTTCTTGAGTGGTCTTCCTTGGGGAAGAATACCATTTTCGACCTCACCCTAACCAAACTCCTCTAACATTACATCATTCGCAATTCCCAAGCAGCAGAACGCTATGGAAGATTACGAAGCCAAAGAATGTTTATATGTAACATAGTACGCTCTGCTCGTAAATTACTTAAAGACCATGTGTCTGTCATGTATTAAAAGTTTCTGCAGCAGCTACTGACTGGCGCGCTCGAATGACGTCATTGGTGGTAGTTATTTTTAAATTTTGTTGATTTTCATCTACAAAATAAATAAAAAAAAAAAAAAAAATTAAATAAAGCGTCTCTTCTTTTCGCTTCGTAGAACATTGCGAAGCAACAGCATCTGGCTTTGAGTGAAACCGAATGCATGCCAAAGCGGCTTCCCATGACCCAAAAAAATTGAATCCGAAATAAAAAATGAAACTAAAAACTCACGTATCTGGAGGAGGAGGCAAATCAATTCGATTCGAATCTGATCGTTCATCATTACGTCGATTTTTTTGTTCATTTTTTTGGTTTACTTTGCGAATGTTTATTTATTTCTGTTTGTATTGGTTGACATCTTGTTTATTGGTGCACCAAGGGTGTGGATCAGGAAATTTAATTTTTCGGATTCTAGTTCTGGGAACTTTAAAGTGGAGCACTTGAACAAGGATTTTCATTTATTGGGTAAGAGATATTTCTAAATGATCGACCCGAAGTATTGTACATTGTTTATTGGTTACTAAGTATCATGTTTGGAGTATTTTTAGATTTTTGTTTTTTTATTTTTTGTTTTTGGAATAACTACGGCAGACTTTTCTGTGGAGGTATAATGTTTTCCGCATGTCCATACAGAATGGATACTCAAGTACGAACCAATATTTTTGTTTGGGTTTCAACTGGCTATTGAAGGGTGTGGAAAAGTTGGGTGCGTACGTGCGCGGAAATCGTTCTATTATAGTACGAGTATGTAGTGGTATAAGTTTAGAAAGCAAATAGACATTGACGATTTTTTGTTTTTGACAAGTTTTCTTATAGTGATTTTTGTAATATTTTTTTTTTTCTAAGTGGATTCGTAGAATATTATTCTGTTGTAGGGAACAAAATTCAACTCGTGCCCTTTTAGGAATACTTCAAATTTATCTTATTTGAATGGCACGCTTTGTTGTACATACAGTACTGTGCAAAACCTAAGCAACCATCTGGAATCAGCACTTAAAATAAAAAGAAATGCATGTGTAATGATGTGTAATAGAGTGTATTTTGAAATTTACAACTTTTTATAAAATAATAATACTTCAGATAAAAAAAAAAACAAAAACCAAGAAAGTAGCCAAATTGGGCTGTGCAAAACCTAAGCAACATTATAACCCACTGTAAAAAAAAATAGCTAACAGTACTTTTCCAGTCAGGTTACACGCTCTTTGTCTTTGATCTTGAGTGATTGTTTTTGATCAGTTTTCTTTGAAGTTAGTCGCATAATTGATATTTTTTAATAATGTCGCGACAAAGTTACTCTTCTTCTCTTAAACTAAAGATTAAACTAACATTAGCTAAATGTTATAATATTAATAAATTGATTATTTCACGTTTAATAAAAAAAATATAATGCAACAGGAGTCGTTGAAAGTCAAAATGTCAGTAGTAGGCCGCGTAAGACAACTTGTCGAACGGATAGAAACATTTGTGGTGTAATTAAAAAACAACCGTTCATAAGTTGGAATGAAGTCGTAAAATTATTTGACTTAAACATTGATGCTAGCACGGTGCGAAGACGTGCAATTGAAAATAATCTTCGAAGTTACAGGCCGTGCAAAAAACCGATGCTCTCAAAAAGACATTTAAGGAACAGGTAGTGCAATTAAATTCTTTAAACATAATTCAAACTAAAATCTTTTTTCATATTACGCTAAATTTTGCAAGAAAATACCAACACTGGTCTCTGAAAAATGAAAAACAGTTCTTTTTAGCGACGAGTTAAAATTTAATTTAATTAATTCTTATGGGATATATTATGTGAGACGTCGTAAAGGGCAGCGACTCAATCCTAGATGTGATGGTGTGAATCTGTTTTTCGGCAGGAGGTGTAGGTCAATTCTACGAAATAGACGGAACCATGGACCGATTCAAATATAAATCCATTCTAGAATCGGTAATGCTACCACATGCGGAGTGGGAAATGCCACTTAGTTGGGTGTTTCAACAGGATAACGATCCGAAACACACATCGAAGTTGGTAAAGGAGTGGTTAGCGAATAGTGGGATTTAAGTCCTTGAATTGCCGGCCCAATCAGCTGACTTGAATCCCATCGAGAACCTGTTTGGTATTCTTAAAAGCCGTGTCGCTGAACAACCCTTTTCCAACAGGTCTCACCAATTCAATGCTTTGAAAGTTGAGTGGGAAAATACCACATTGATCAAAAAGTTCCCGCACCACACAACCGTGTGGCGCTCCCATTGTTCCGATTTGAGTTCTGTTTTTTTTTTTGTTAAGTTGGTAAATCTGTTGTTGACATTCCCTCTAAATCTTAGCGTCACAGCTTGACATTTGCAAAAGTTACGTAGCCAAGTGTACATCTATCTCTGTGTGTGTTGGCGATTTTTTACAATTTTAGAAATGGATTTCAATTTGCAACAACGAACTTGTACCATTAAATTTTGCGTAAAAAACGGATTTAATGGTGCGCGAACGTTGGAAATGTTGGAAAAGAGTTTCGGCAACGATTCTCTAAAAAAAACGGTCGTTTACCAGCGGTTCAAAAGGGGTCGTGAGTCAATCGAAGATGATGAACGCAGTGGCAGACCATCGACATAGAAAACCGACGAAAACATTGATGAAGTAAAAGAAATGTTGGTCAATTACCACAAATTAACCATCGGACAGATAGCGGAGGACTTGAACATTGCTTATGGATCCGTCCAAGATATTTTGTTTAATGATTTGTGTTTCCGTCGTGTAGCAGCAAGCAGCAAAGTTGGTGCCAAAAGACCTCAATTTCATGCGAAAAAGAGACCGTGTTGATGTCGCAAAAAAGATGATTTGCGAGGCTGAATCCGATCCCACATTCATCAAAAGGATCATTACTGGAGACGAGACGTGGGTTTATGAGTACGACACGCCACCCAAATATCAGGCAAGTGAATGGCGTTCACCTAATGAGCCGAGACCAAAAAAACCACGTCGCTTTCAGCGAAAAAAGAAGGCAATGCTCACGGTTTTCATGGATTACAACGGTGTAATGCATCATGAATTTTTGCCTTTGCCAGAAGGCCAGACAGTAAACAAAAGAGTATTATGAGCATTTGGGTGTTATGAGACGTTTGCGTGAAGCAATTCGCCGAAAAAGACCAGAATTGTGGGCAGAAAACTCGTGGATTTTTTACCATGATAACGCACCGTCGCACAGTGCCATCATTATTCGTAATTTTTTGACGAAAAATGCAACAAATACTCGTAACATCCAACAGCCACCGAATTCACCTGATTTGGCTTCCTGTGACTTCTTTCTGTTCAATCGAGTTAAAAAACCACTACGGAGAACGCGTTTCAGCAGCCGAGAGGAAGTAATGGAAAAATCGCAGGAAGCACGGATTCGGAAAACCGAATATAAAAAATGTTTCGAGGATTGGATCAAGCGCTGGCATAAGTGTGTTGCAGTCGATAGGGATTACTTTGAAGGGGACAATACAGATTTAGATGAATAAACTTGTATTTCAAATTTTCTGAATCCGGGAACTTTTTGATCAATGTACTCGTAGTATGTTAAAAAAGTAAGTTGCTCAGGTTTTGCACAGCTCAATTTTGCTACTTTGTTGGTTTTTGCATTTTTTTTAATCTGAAGTATTATTATTTTATAAAAAGTTGTAAATTTCAAAATACACTCTATTACACATTATTATGAATACATCCATTTCTTTTTATTTGGTGGAGTAGAATGTTGAAAAGATTTACTAAGTGACTCCATATGGTTGCTTAGGTTTTGCACAGTACTGTATGTCTGCCCTATCTATAGGCTGTGCTTGGATCAAAATAGGTTCTCGTATTTCTATGTTGAATAGCTGCCCTCCTATAACTCTGTCTTGATGATTGTTAATATAATGGTTTTAGGAATTCGCTGAAAAACTTCTAAAATCGTGAGTTTTTATTGGGTCTCAGGACGGGGCTTTATAGTTGCATATGGTATATCAACTCATAGAACACTTTATAATCAACACGAGACAAAATTTACCTAAAATTAGATTTTATCAAATATTAGACAGTATACCATATGCCACTAAGATCCATACAACAAGCTTACTGAGAAATCATTAGAACCAGCTTAGAAGGCAATGATTAACCCGGCTCTTATGTTCATTGTTACAATAAAATGGCTAAAATATCCCGGTCTTTGGTTAGTTAATTTGTAATCAAGAAACCTTTGGGAAAACCAGAGTGCACCTGTCGATCTTCGATTAGAAGATATTTGCTATTTTTTTAGTTCAGTAATTATGTATACCCCGCTTGGGAAGCATTACGTTGTAGAGCTGCAGAGGTGAAAAAAAAACAGAACTTATTTTTCATCTGTGTGACTGTCCAACACTGGAAGCAGACAAATTTTACCAGGTTATTCTTTGAAAAGGGAAACTTTCTTAAGTTTGAGGAACATCGTTGACATTTCAACAAGTTACGGAAATTTCTTGTATTTATATTTTATTTACTGTACAAGGTGGGGTAAAAGTAATGTCATAATGTAGGTAGGTAGGTAGGAAAGAGAGGCTATTGGAAACACCAACCCACTTAGGCCTATTGGCCCATTGTGATGCCACGTGGATCTATGATCCTCTTACTTACTAGCTTTGGCCAGATCTGTTTAGTCGCTAGACATGTTAGTCTAACAGACCACCTATGATCTGCTTTTTATTGGCATCCAGCTTTTTTGATTTGCATGTAGCGATTCTAATAAGAAGAGTGGTTCCAATTTTGGCGTGTTCATTGGCCTTACAGTTCCCTATAATATCTCTGTGGCCCGGCACCCAGCAAAGGTGAAGGTTGAACTGCTCTTCCATCTCCGTAAGAGATGATTGGTATTCAAGGGCGATTAGAAGACTTGATAGCGGTCTGACTATCCGAAAAGATGCGGATATCCTTTGCAGATATCACGTTTTTTTTTTCAGCCAGGACAGAGCTTCTTTAATCGCTAAAATTTCCGCCTGGAACACGCTACAGTGATTTGAAAGCTTAGATTTAGCTTATCTGAGAAAACACCGCCACCAACCCCGCTATCGGTTTTAGATCTATCTGCCTAGAAATGGATTGAAAGCATCTTGCTCCCAGAAGGATCTAGAGGGGAAGCTTACATGGAAGTCTTTGTCAAACCAATTTATTCCCAATGGCTTTTTTCCAAGAGAATAAAGCTACTGTAGCTTTCTTGACCCTTTCTTGAATGTTAGGTTCCTAGTTAAGCGTCCTGTCAAAAATGAGACCCAGATATTTTGCTGTATCGGAACAGACTAAACTGGTACCGTTTATTGAGGGAGGGTCTGTAATTGGAATTTTGTATTTCCTGGAAAAGAGAACAAGACCAGTTTTATGGGGGTTTACTCCCAATCCACAGTGATCAGCCCAATGGCTTAATCTGTTAAGATTTAGTTAAAGGAGTTCTTAATGGTTTTAAGATGTTTATTGCTTACCTGAGACGGCTATAGCAAAGTCATCCGCTTAGGCAATCGCCCTGTTACCAACCGCTTACAGGTATATCAGTAGAAGGGGAGAGAGGATACCGCCTTACGGCGTATCTCTGCTGACACATCTTTTAACAGAAGCCCCACCCAGTTTGAAGTTGATTATCTTGCTGTTTAGCATAAGGCTGGTCAACTCCCCAAGTGAGTCGTCTATCTGCAGAGTTGACAGCGCAGTCGTGATTGCGGATGTGTTGACGTTGTTAAAGGCACCCTCTATATTCAGGAAAGCAAACATTGTGTATTCTCGTATATTGTAGGGAACGTTCGATGTGGCTAGCCAGTGAATGCAGAGCCGTTTCCACTGACTTTCCTTTACAGTAGACATGTTAAGCCGAAAGTCTTAGATCAATGGGGTTTTCAGAAGGAAAGATGATAGGCTTATAGGTCTGAGCTCCTTTGGGGTAACATAAGAACATTTTCCTGCGTTGGAAATGAAAACTACATTGACTTCTTTGCATGACAGTGGAATGTGGATCAGTTCTACACAGCTTCTCATAATATTTTCTATCGAAGGCAGAATAATATCTGCGGACCTCTGTAGCTCGGCAGGTATTATACCGTCCGAACCAGCAGACTTGGATGGTTTGAACTTTGAAGCTATGCAGCGCCCAGAGCAGTTTGTCTCTTGTAATCAGACCATGAATTTTGGTCACGGCTGCAGTAGGCCTGTTTGAGTTGCTACTGGCTGCGAATCGGGAACTACCTGGAAAGTGGGTGTATAGTAGCAGGTTGAGTGATTCATTATTTGAGGTTGTCCAAGAGCCATCGGTTTTTTAGAAACAGTTAGGCATCATAGGATTTGTAAAGAGGATTTTGTCACAGAATGACCTCCAGGATTGTCGCTTTGCCTTCCTCAGTTCTTTTTTGTATAATTTGAGGAATTCTTTGTATGAGTCCCAGTCAGTCAATTTTCTTGTGCTGTTGCTAGCAAAACATTTGGCTCCAAATTCGTGATTTCTTCTTCAATTTTGGCTTTCAAGACTTGCAAGGTTTGTGGTTTGTTGTGGTAAAGATTTCAAAAAGCCCTAAAGGAATTTAAATTACTATTTTACTGCAAATGGCTCTTTGTGCATTTCATGTGGATTCTCCATGCCTCAGAAACGCAAATTTTATTTATTTATTGGGTATATAACTTAATTCGTGCGTTTTTTTTCAAAATTTTAACGTTTATTTAAGAACAACATGTGCAATAGTATTATACAAAGTATTGCCCATCTTTCTGGCAATTTGTGGATTCCATCCCAAAAGAACTGCGCCGGCTTGGCAGCCAAGAATGAATCAAGCCAATTTTTGATATTCTGCTCTGATGTGAACCGTATTTCAGTGAGGGCGTTCTGCATCGACCGGAACAAATGGTAATCAGAAGGGACAAGGTCTGGGCTATAAGGCGGGTGGGGTAAGACTTCCGATCCACTGTTTTCCAAATAGTTCTTAACAGGAATAGCAACGTGGGGCCGAGCGTTGTCATGATGGAAAATTATTGCCCCGTGTCTGGTCGCATATTCCGGGCGTTTTTCGGCCACTGCTCTCTTCAAATGAATTAATTGTGTTCGGTAGCGTTGTCCATTGATGGTTTCACCTGGTTTTAGTAGCTCATAATACAGCACACCTATCTGATCCCACCAAATACAGAGCATTACCTTCGCGCCATGGATATTCGGCTTTGCCGTTGATTTGGTTGGTTGGCCGGGTTTCACATATGATTTTTTGCACTTGGGGTTGTCGGAATGGATCCATTTTTTATCACCAGTAACAATCCGATGCAAAAATGACTTCCTTTTGTGGCGTTCCAGCAGCATTTCGGACATGCAAAACCGCCTTTCGACGTCTCTCGGCTTGAGTTCATGTGGAACCCAATTTCCTTGCTTTTGAATATATCCAGCTGCTTTTAAACGTTTTGAAATGGCTGCTTGAGTGACACCCAAAGATTCTGCGAGCTCTTCTTGTGTTTGGCAACAATCTTCATAGAGTATGCTTCCAGTTCTTCATCTTCAAACTTTTTTGGCTGCCCAGGACGTTCATCGTCTTCCAAGCCAAAATCACCACTTTTAAATCGTGCAAACCACTTTTGGCACGTTCGCTCAGCTAGCGCATGTTCACCATAAACTTCCACCAAAATACGATGACTTTCGGCAGCAGTTTTCTTCATACTCGTATTAAAGTAATGAAGAAGAACTCCCCGCAAAAACACTTTTTCAGGCACATAGTTCGACATATTTGAGTGAAAAAAATTATTGTTTTTTACGCTTCAAATGAATGACATATACTGAAATGACGTACAATGACAGTAGCTTTCCAAAGCATGTTCCAATGGAATAATACAAGTTACGCCATCTCTTAGCAAACCGCACGGCTTAAGTTATAGACCCAATACATAACCAATTAAGTGGAAATGGACTTCGTCACTCATTATGATTTTGGATACGAAATCATCCTTTTCTTGCACCAGGTTTAACAGAGCATAGGAGTAAGTTAACCTGACTTGATGGTTAGCAGGCAGCAATTGATGAACGGTATGCACTTAATAAGGGAACATCTTCAAGTCTTTCACCAAAATTCGAAGCAACGAGCGTCTGCTGATACTAAATTGTTTACATCGTCGTCCACAGTCACAGCAGTGATATTCTCGGTCGAACGAGCAAAACAGGCCCCGTTTGTTGTTGTTGTTAACTAATTCTCTATCTGTCTACAACATAAATGTCAAGGTACAATGACACTTGACGTCATTTGCAAAAATCATGGCATATTCGCATTATGATTTTACTTTTGCCACACCTTGTAGCTGCTGATGATACGAGTGTTAAGCCACTTTATCGTCTGGGTGTGCAAATGGGATGTTTGGAAATCGGCTTTTACTTTTCTAAAGACGATAAATCATAGTTTCTGTGAAAACCAGCCTACAGTAAAGCACCTTCTTATGACAGTGTAAGTCGGGCACTGACAAAATAAATGCTCAGCGCTCTCGTCTTCTCAACTCACAACTAGTGATTTGTTAAATCTCTAGGGATATGAATACGACATCCGCAACGCCTGCGCGCTATTTTGAGCTGTCTCACTGGGTGAACGGATTCCACTGAATGTCATATTTTGCAATGGAGTTAACTTCGCGCCATAATATGTGCGCGATTAACTGGCACTTTCTCTTTTCTAAGGGTTATTGGGCCATTCTCTGATAAAATTGCTCGTTTGAGATATCACTGTTCTAAAAAAAATCTTCCTCATATTTCTTAAACATCTATTTGTGAAAATATTGCCTCCATATAGCAATACCTGTTGATTCTGTGCAGATTTTATCTTTTTGATTTACGAGTAGTTGCACAGATCAATTTCGATACCACCGTAGCAAACCGGGGTCGTACTTTCCGACTATAGAACGTTTTCTACTTGCTCGACATATTGTAAAGCGCAAAAGTGCAGAGGGCTGTTGTTTTGGTCACTTTTTGCAGCAACTTATAAATTTGTGACCAGCAAATACAATAAAATGGGAACGGTACGCTGCCAATATTTCAAGTCTGATGTTGAATTACCTGTTCTATAGCCATTAGTCGGTCGTAAATTTTTGATACGCTTACGATTTTATCTGGGAGCTTCCAAGATGATTATTCCGCTGTGCAGGAGAAGAACCCGCCGGGGTAGTGAATCAATGTACATTAAACCCTATGATCCCGTACTTTCGCACTGTTCTCCTGTCATTTTAGTGCGCCTTAGGCTCGTCTTAGTAACACGTACTTAAGTGCCTGCATGTCTTTTACTACAAGCAGTTGAACGAGCTGCAGCAATTTTGTACAAGCTATTGCCGCACGGCTGCAAGCCTTATTTGATTATATTTTGTAAAACAGCCGTATACGCTTCAGTGGACAGAAATCGATTGTACTTCAAGCTCATTCGGTTGTTACGTGAGCGTAGACATATTTCGAGGATTGTGTATTATAAACTCGAGTACGAATCTTTAAAATTCAAAACAAGTCTCACTATTCAAATGTTTGCTTAAACTGCGCACCAACACGTACCGATGCGTAACCAATTACCTTCAATTTGACAAACAACAAAAGTATTCTCTGTCAAAATAAAAATCCAATTGACGTTTTTGAAAGTAACTCCATTCAGTGCTAACTTACGCTATCGGATCTTAATACTTGCTTTAGCAAAATCCAATAAAATTCATCAATCCGAAACGTCGTCAGTCAGTTATTGTAAAACTAGTTTTACACATGTCCTCAACGGGAATCGCTATGGACTAGAAATTTTTACCAAAACCAAAATTGATTTTTTATTAAACTCTTACTAATTCTTATTCTAAGCAAATCAACAAATTCAAAGATCCAAAAATGTCAATAGCTATTCAGCTACGATTCGTAAAAAAATTAGAATGTATCTACGAATACGCAGAAGGTAACGTATCCAAAGTGAAATAATAAACTTCCGCTGAAGTGACATCAGTTAATTCGTTTTTCTTCTTTTATTTTTTATACGGACTGACTGGGGTACCTACTCGTATGTATGTCGGTTGTCAAAATCGCGCGCCATGAGAACGTCCCTCCTTAAATCAGAAACCGGGCGCTCATAAAATTCCAAAACAGAAAAATATGTTGAACTTGAGATTCACGGCTGCGCGCATACATTACAGAACGATTACGTAACCGTCGTCATTGAGTTGTGTACAGTCGTTCGAGAATACAATAATACAAACAAAAAAATTAATCATTCATGTAAAACCGACATTTAAATAAAAAGTTTATGGAGGCCAAGACGTCACACAATGGCGTCATTAATTAAAAAATAAAAAAATGTTGAGCAGATCTTTTACAAAGACAGATGATGATCTTTTCATGAAAGTTCAATGATTATCATGGAAGTGAGCCTTCTTTTCAATTGATTCATACCTTTAGTGGTATTACTTACAGCGAGTATGTGCCCCTGATGTCATTTTAATGGTTTGTGACTCATCAGAAAATTGTGTTCTTGATGAACTCGTTTTCTTGGCTCAGATGACTTAATATTGAATTACCTAGAACTTGGAAAGATACTATTTACGAAGCAAACAATAAATTGCTGGTGAGGCTCGCATCTAATGTTAAGCGCTGAATGCTGTCATTCCACTTACCTGCTATTCCAGTTTTTATTAAGAAGAAACTTTATCTACTTTTTCGATGCTTCTACTTATGGCAAGAAAGTTCCAGCTATTACGACTAATAGGAAAATAGGAAGTCCCGGGGTTAAGTTTCATGTTATACGGCAAGATTCGATTGATTTTCTGATCATTCTGGTACAGGGACCAGGAAGGTTTCAGGCTACCCGTTTGGCACCATTTTATATCTGCTTTAGCTCGAAAACCTTCCGGGGTCAAAAGACGCGAAAGATCTGAAAAATGAATCAGCCAAAAATTATTGGGATTTTATCCGTATCAATCTAGCACAACCCTTATGCGCCAGTTTGAGCTATTTTTTCACTATACGTGAGTTTTAAAAAGCTAGGAGTATATCTAAATAGTTGAACGATATTATGATTTTCGTTACATTCCTTGTACGGCACTAGTCCTCAACAACACCTGCGTGTTACTAGTAGAATATGCAAAACTGTCAACTTCCTGAAATACCTGTTTAGACTCTATAAAAAATAACTTGAAATGCTAAGAGCTTTAAGCTCTAATATCATCAT
The DNA here is from genome assembly GCA_963966105.1 of Volucella zonaria. Lineage (NCBI taxonomy): Eukaryota > Metazoa > Arthropoda > Insecta > Diptera > Syrphidae > Volucella > Volucella zonaria. Next base: position 106,312,453 of record OZ014532.1, on the reverse strand, counting down.
CTGGTGAAGGCTTGTAATCCGATTCATAAACAGAAAGATACTGTCAGCGTGGGCCAGATGTTTTAGGTAAAACTTCATTGCCATTGAATACCTGATGAACTCACGATTTGGTCTAGCGAAGGCTTGTTAAGTTGCTAAAATCCTGGTTTAGCACCAACTGCATCTTTGTATTTGATGCAGAAAAATCCAGAGCAAATAAATGCTTGCTGGCATCAAGATTTGTATCCAGTTATTCTTTGATCATGTCAGGAACTATTTTCGCTATTTATTGTATTTGATCACAGCCTGAAGAATATGTCTTCCCTTTCTTTAAATGAAATACCAATGCAATCCTTGTAATAATAGAAGGACCTTTGCATATTCGGAACAATTTGGTTTATAATTCGGGTCAATTACAATGCCGTCCAAATAGTCAAACACCATTCCGATGTGATGCCTCCATCTTCTGTGCAGATCTTCATTTTATATCGCAAAAGAACCATTCGGACCTAGGGTTTTTAGGCAGCTCTAAGTTGCTTCTAATAGAAAGTTCTACGGTTGCCACGATTTACTGCATCTTCCACTTGTGCGGGTCAAGCTTTGGCGTTTTAATGTGCTTATGTCTGTCGCGTCTTGCACTATATTGTACTGTAGAGCATGAAGTTCATTTCTTTTCACAGTTTATTGAGCTTCAAATTCGTGCCTCCATATTACTGAGATTGCTGCAATTTAAAGCCAGTAAAATCAGGTAAATCAGTAAAATTTGATCCGTCTCCATGTGTCTACTGATAGCCATATGCTTTAGTTCCGCCATCTTACTACTTAATCGCTCTTAGGTTGCTCTACATTCCGAGGTGAACCAGGGCCTTAGCAAACCTGCCTCTCTAGCTACCGCCGACTTTTGCTAGCTGCCTCCAGTTTCGCGCACGAAGTTCCATTTGTGTTTGTGTTCTACTGCGTTGTCCCTCTGGGTTGGAGTCAAAAACTTATCGGGCGGGGGCGCTGGTGTTCAAACCCAGTTTATCCGAGCTTTTCTGTCGTATAGCCCGTAAAGTTCGATGTTCAAATGTCTCCCCATCCTCCATTGACGCAAATAGAACCCAAAATTACACGAACAACTTTTCTCTCGAAACGCTCGAAAGCAGTTTCATCTGCCTTTGGCAGTATTCAAGCTTCTGCTCCATAAAGAAAGACTGGGATAATCACGATCCTGTGTAGAGACTTTTTGGTTGCACGAGAAAGGGCTTTATTACTTTATTGCCAGCTAAGATTGGCAAGAGGGATTCCTCGCATGATGTCCGCACTGGTTTCCTTGTCGGATAGTGAAGCCGAGGAAGATAAATTCTTTTACTACTTCAAAGTTGTAGCTGCCTATCGTGACGCATCGTCTTAGCCGCCGATGTTGTTTATCCCTCTTTGTTGTCAGCTTCGTTCCTTCGTTGATCGCTAAACCATAGTCGCAAACGCTCCATTGAAAGATGCTGTGTTCTTTCCATTATGTGAATGCCTTCTTCGTATGCGAATAACTGAACAGACTTTTGAAAGACGGTGCCTCTGGAGTTGACTTGTAAGTTTCGCACAATTTTTTCCAATAACGCGTTATTGAAGACCTTCGGAAGTTTCGCTTTTATCCCTTGATGGAACAGCGTGCATTCTTTATCGTCATCCTGTCCTGTCACAGACAAAATCGAATGAGTTTGGCAAGGATGTCAAGACTAGACATGGCTCTGTATAGTACGTCTCTATAGACCCTGCCATATGAGAGTTTGGAATCAATGAAGAGATGGTGTTTACGATTTGGAACTCTATGATTTTTTTCAAGATCTGCCGTGATGTGAAAATTGTATCTCTTTGTGTTGACGAATGCTCTTAGGCGGTCACGTAATACGGCAGATAGGATTTAAGGAGATTTATTACCCAGAAGATCTCCCTTTTCTAGGATCATGCAAATAATGCTTAGGTTCCATGCCATCGGGTGCAGCAGCTTTATTGGACTTAGATGCGCAGATTTCTGTTCTGACTTCATCTTGGTCGGTTAAACGGAAGTGTTGTTTGTGCTCTTCACATCTCCTCTGTCGTTTTCAGTTTTGTACTTATGGTATATAGAGAGTGGTCAAAATACAAGTTTCTTTTTAAAAATCAAATAAAATGAACCCAAATCATTTATTTTTAGTATGTTATGACTTTATTGGAAAGGGCGAACATTCCCATTTCATTCATGTGGCTACGCCGACTGGCTTGGCAGTAGCGTATCCTGTCAAGCCAATTTTCCAAGACCTTGTTGACTGTTTCTGGCTCTAACCTACGATTGGATCCAATGAAGGGCTTGAATTTTTTCTGGATTGTCCGCATAACACCGAAATTTAAGGGCACCGTGTCAGTGTCAAAATAATATATGATTCAAAAAGAAACTTGCATTTGGACCATCCGTTGTGTAGATCTGCTGATTGTTTGCACTTTTGGATTGAGAAAGTTTCTGAGTTGTTGACGCATTGTGGCATCCCAAAGTATGATGATACAGTAAGAAGTCTACTACAAGGTGGTTTACATCTATTCTGATATACGAGTAGCGTCAGAATGACAACTTCTAAATCGTAGGGCAATCGCAATGTTTTCGATCTCATTCATAGTTCTCTGCCTACCGGATGAAACGCAGAATTGTTGATATAGCCACCGATATCTTTCAAAGCAGCCTAGTGCTTAGTCTTTTTTGATTGAAAAGTTCGCGGGAAGTTCTCGTACTTTTTTCACGGGGCCGCTTTGCGCACATCTGTATTGGCTTTTCAGCTGAAATATTTTATTTTATTGCCATATTGCTTTCAACAATAAGACATCTGGCGTCTTTTCGAAAGGACTGCTATTCATCTTTTTAAATAATTCTTCGTCGATCGTACCCCTTTTGGTATTGACTTGATTGTTAGTGGCGTTTTGGATTTGAAAGAAATAAGGTTCAGTATAACACCGACGTGTAAAACATGCCAAAACGGCGAATTTTTGCGATATTTTACGGGCCATACTCCATGTCGAAAATTTTCGACAAAGTTTGCTTTTTTAAGCACCTGAAGTACGAGAAGCTCATAAAAGATACCATAGGGTGGAAGCTCAATAAGTTATGATCCGTTACTCTACTTTGACCAGTGGAACATAGATGACTATCGTCACATAAAGCGTCCTGTAAACGCTAAAAAACGATACTAGTAAACATTTAAAACAAACCAAGTTTTAGCTGATGTTGATTGTCTGCGGGCTGGTACGCGTTCCAATTTTTTGGTCTCACCAACGTCAGAATTTAGTCGATGTTTGTGGTCGGAGTCTTGTGCTGCTGATACTATGTTTGAGTGTCTGCGCTCTCATGTGTCAACATTTTCTCGAGCAAGCTGTTTTTGGAAATTATTTTGGATATGGATTATTATTTTGTTTGGAAAGAATTTTTCGAGTGTTTCTGGATGGAGAGATGTGTTCAATTATGTTGGAGTGAATTGGTCTCAGCGTCTGCGGGTTTTAGTGGTACTATGTTAACTAGTACGATGTTTTAGCGTTTACAGGCCATATCTTCAGTACATGTGTTTTTAATTCAATCTTAAAGCGCTGCAGTTTATTCTACAAACGAAAAAAAATACATTGATAAGCAAGTGATTCACGCAAGAATTCAGTATAGTCTTATCACGGCCCACTTTCTCATATAGTTCTTCATACATTCGGTAAGATAAATTAAAACGAAAAACACAAAAAACAAAACAAAAACATTTTTAAATAGAACAACAAAAATTTGGTAGATTGCACCTAACCTCAAGGAAATATGGATGTGTAACAAGGGAAATCTGATAAAGTGTTTCAGCAATTCAGCAATTACTCGTATATTCTTCGAACATCCGTCGGCATTATGTTTATGAGAAATACAACAATTTGATCCCCGCAAATAGAAATGACGTTTTTTTATTAATTTGAAATAACACACTCAGATGTATATTTATGAATCTCGGAGTATCTGAAACATTTTCTGGGTTGTGTTTGCGGTTCAAATTTCTTGAAAATGACGCATTCTAAGATAAGATTGCAGAAATTCTTGGAAAATGGAACGAAAGAGAATATGCAAGTGACTAATCAGTTAGAATTATTCATAGACTTTATCATTTTTTTTCAAGTTCAAACCAAAAGTTAGTATAATATTTGTAGATTTTTTTAATTTGTTGTTTTATTTAACAAACTGTTAAATCTGTTCTTTCCTTTTATTGTAATCGAATACATTGTTAATTTTTGATAAGAGTTATTGATTGTCATCCAAGTTTTTATTTTGTATTTAATAATAATGTCTGTGATTTCGGACGACAGAGCTGTCTTTTAGTAATCAGTTGAGAACCAAAATTCAACGAATAGCAATAACATAACAATAACTTGGCGTTAAAGGTAGAATGACCTAAAGCCGTTTAGCATAAGTAAGACAGATGGCCATGGTTTAGAAATACTACCTTGGTCAAAAAGTTCCCGGCCACACCCACCGTGTGGCGCTCCCATTCTTACGATTTGAGTTCTGTTTTTTTGTTAAGTTGGTAAATCTGTTGTTGACATTCCCTCTAAATCTTAGCGTCATAGCTTGACATTTGCAAAAGTTACGTAACCAAGAGTACATCTATCTCTGTGTGTGTTGGCGATTTTTTATAGTTTTAGAAATGGATTTCAATTTGCAACAACGAACTTGTACTCGTATTAAATTCTGCGTAAAAAATGGTGCGCGAACGTTGGAAATATTGGAAAAGAGTTTCGGCAACGATTCTCTAAAAAAAAACGGTCGTTTACTAGTGGCACGAGCGGTTCAAAAGTGGTGAGTCAATCGAAGATGATGAACGCAGTGGCAGACCATCGACATCGAAAACCGACGAAAACATTGATGAAGTACGAGTAAAAGAAATGTTGGTCAATAACCGCAAATTAACCATCAGAGAGATAGCGGAGGACTTGAACATTGCCTATGGATCCGCCCAAGACATTTTGATTAATTATTTGGGTTTCCGTCGTGTAGCAGTAAAGTTGGTGCCAAAAGATCTCAATTTCATGCAAAAAAGAGACCGTGTTGACGTCGCAAAAGAGATGATTTGCGAGGCTGAATCCGATCCCACATTCATCAAAAGGATCATTACTGGAGATAGTTTATGAGTACGACACGCCATCCAGACATCAGGCAAGTGAATGGCTTTCACCAAATGAGCCGAGACCAAAAAACCACGTCGTTTTCAGCCAAAAAAGAAGGTAATGCTCACGGTTTTCATGGATTACAACGGTGTAGAACATCATGAATTTTTGCCTTTGCGAGAAGGCCAGACAGTAAACAAAGAGTATTATGAGTATTTGGGCGTTATGAGACGTTTGCGTGAAGCAATTCGCCGAAAGATACCAAAATTGTGAGCAGAAAACTCGTGGATTTTGCACCATGATAACGCACCGTCGCGCAGTGCCATCATTATTCGTAATTTTTTGACGAAAAATGCAACAAATACTCGTAACATCCAACAGCCACCGAATTCACCTGATTTGGCTTCCTGTGACTTCTTTCTGTTCAATCGAGTTAAAAAACCACTACGGGGAACGCGTTTCAGCAGTCGAGAGGAAGTAATGGAAAGATCACAGGAACCACTGATGGACATACCGAAAACCGAATCTAAAAAATGTTTCGAGGATTGGATCAAGCGCTGGCATAAGTGTGTTGCAGTCGAGGGGATTACTTTGATTTAGATGAATACCCTTGCATTTTTAATTTTCTGAATAAATTCCGGGATCTTTTTGATCAAGGTGGTATTGCTCAAAAGCTCAAACTTAATGAAAGCAATACCGATAAGCTGAAGAAATGATTGCTTACACGTTTGTGGATCTGAGGGAGTTTATTCAAACGTATTCCTACATACATGAGACACCTTGCTAGAGAACCTAAACAAGAGCCCTCTTTCCGAATTCGCTCTACTCACTGTCCAATAAGAATCTACCAAACGAGGAGAGTGATTGTTACGTTAACACGCTGATGAGACTATAAAACGAACGATGAACTGTGCGATATCTCAGTATAAGCACACTAAAAATTAAGACCCAACTATTGATGCACTTCACAAACATAAAAGTGAACTGATGTTTGAAAACTCTTAAACTGGCAGTTTACTGACAGACATACGAGGGGCGTTCAATATATTCTCGGTATCGGTATGAAGGAAAATGCGAATTCAATTTAAAGTATTTTTATTTTTCAACATAATCTCCCCCAACATCAATGCATTTGTTACATCTTGAGATAAGTTTTTTTAAACCCTCAAAAAAATAAATTTCCTAAATACCCATTTATTGCCGACTTGAGTTCTTCATCATCCGAAAATCTTTTTCCACGAAGACATTTTTTCAAATCCGGAAACAGGAAATAATCACTAGGGGCAAGGTCTGGACTATAGGGTGGGTGTTGGATTTCTTCGAAACCACAATCTCGCGCAGCAGCCTTGGAAACTCGCGCCGTGTGAACAGGAGCGTTGTCATGAAGAAGCAACACACCCGCTGCGAGTATACCCCGTCTTTTCTTTTTAATTTCCTCCCGCAAATTATGCAAAGTGGAAGCGTAGGATGTGGCGTTGATGGTTTCACCTTTTTTTTTGTACTCAATGAGCAAGATTCCCTTTGAGTCCCAAAAAACTGTGGCCATGAGCTTCCCGGCAGACGGAGTGACTTTGAACTTCTTCGGGGGGTCTGTTCCTTTTTTATGCCACTGCATGGACTCTTGTTTGCTTTCAGGGTCATAGTGGTGGACCCATGTTTCGTCCCCAGTAACAATTCGATCCATAACACCGTCCGCGTTCTCACTACACATCTCCAAAAGCTCTCTACAGCATGCGATTCTCACTTTTTTCTGAGGCGCTGTGAGCATTCGTGGCACTCACCTTGCACTGACCTTTGAAAGGTTAAGATGGTCATGAAGAATGGTGTGAATGGTACCAATTGAAAGCTTGGTGATCTCTGCCATCATTTTCACCTTGATTCGGGCATCCTCAAGAACAAGTTTTTCGACTTCTTTGATGCTTTCTCCCGTACAAGCAGTAGCCGGGGCGCCGGAGCGGGGGTCGTCTTCAATGCTCTCTCTGCTTCTCTTGAACTCACTTGACCACTTTTGCACAGTTGATAATGAAGGTGCGGAACCCTGGTAAACAGCCACCATCTCTTCATGAATAGTTTTTTGACTTTTTCCTTGCTTAGTGAGAAATTTAATTACAGCGCGATGCTCAATTTTCACCATCATCGTCTCAGTTGCCATTATGATTCGGTTTAACTAGAGATAAAACGCGAATTAATAATCACATTTATATGAAATTTTACATGAATGCACTAAAATAATAGTATTACTTGATAAATAAGTCAATTTATATATACAACCACAGCGATACCGAGAATATGTTGAACGCCCCTCGTAACTCAGAGGTCATGACACAGAATTCGTCGATCAAAAACCTCACAATATTAATGAAAGAAAATTACAGAGCTTATGTAAATTTGTAGCCCGAATGGCTGTAAGCACCAACTATCGGAATATACATATTCCCACAAATAACCAAAATATTTCGGAGGAATGACCAAAGCGAACTTCCATGTCTAAAAGTCGCCCGTACGACGGAAAATGAACAAATACTGCTAACGGAAAGTATTTGACAACTTTCTTGTTATCCGCAAGAGGAAGTAGGGGCCATAGGACTTTCCAGGAACTGTGCCAGACAAACGAAGTTATTGGCCTGAACCACGACCGGGAAAATCGAGTTTTTTGCTTAATTTCTGGTCTTGAAATTATGTTGAGAACTGGCAACTCAAGAACTCAGGTTGTACTAAGTTTAATGATAAAAATTTGGCAAATAATAAGGAGCTGCCTCCGTTCATTTCGGAGGAAACGATGAGACACCTATCAATGTGATACATAATCTTTTACAATATAGAAGCGGTAGTCATTTACCCCACCCTTTTCAATAATGTCTTGAATAATTGCCATAACCCATCGCGTTGCAAGGCGTTGGAGATGCATTCGATTCCTAAAAAGCATAAAGACGCTTCCAATCCGGCGAATCTACGGTTGGGAAGTATTGCTCTGAATATCAGGTATTCGAAGAGGTGACCCGACTACTCGAACGTGCGTTGAGGACAAAAATATAGTTGCGGATAATCAATTCGGTTTTGAGGCGTGAAGTGGTATCCCAATGACCCCATCTAAACTAATATCTGATATCAAATGGAGCAAAATCAAGATGTCTATTTTATTGACTAGGATACGGCAGCCTATGAGTACCGTAACTAGGCACAAACAAACCACTACTATTCTTTTTAGTATGCTCACCAGTAGAGCATAGAGAATTTTCGACATTCAAAGTGGTATGTCAGAATGTGTGCCTAATTCGCCGATATTAACATCAAGACAAGGGATCTTGTGAATTCACTTCACATACGCAGACGACTGGACCACGTACAGATCAGGTCCAAAAGTTGAGGTCATTGATATACTATTGGTGAGTGACTTCGATAAGATTAAAGTCAAGTTAAAAGTCAACTTGGAGAAGTCGAAAACCACATTTTAGACTGCCTTTGTCTAAGGCCTCTATGAATATCGGAAAGAACTACCGGGCAACCACTTGTCAAAATGTAGTCGGATACCTTGGGGTTTGGCTAAATGAATATCTATATTTAAGCAAGCTTTTAACCTTACAAATGCTGATCCGCTAACCTTTCACTTCGCTCGGGTAGCTATGGATAGGGGGACTCAACTACGACAGAATCGTCGCATGTGGCTGCGCAGAGCGCCACCGGCTTAGTAGGGCAGTAGGGAGTCGTGACATGAGGAATGCTCTGCAGCACCAGGAATTTAGATGAAGGAAGGAGAGAAAGCCTGTTATGGGGCATGCTGGGTATGCTTTATTTTTAAGCTGCATAGTTTGAATAGACTTACGACGCATTTAAGATAATATTAAGAAATAAAAATAAACAAAATATACAAAATGAAACAAAAATAGGACTAACAATTCAAAAGAAGATGAGTCGCAGCAGATACGAATAACGAAGTAGGGCACTGAACAGCGCCTAGTAGTTAACCAAATAGCAGAGGTCTGTCCCTTGATGCGCAATCAAAATGCAACTAAGATGCCATAGAGAAAAATAGTATGCGCTTTTAATTTACATCGACATGAACCAATATTGGGGCATTAGGCAGTCCTAATAAAAAGACACTTACAGCGATTGCAATTTCGGGCATCGTGTGATTAATTTACATTACTTTAGGTGGGCATAGAGCTCAAGATGGAACTTTTTCGGGTCACTTCTTGTAGCTCTATTTTACCAATAACTCGCTGAATGTTGTTTTCCAATATTTAAAAAGTTTGCGGTTTATAAGCATTCACAAGCGATTTTACATTGCCCTACAAGAAGTAATCGAGTGGCGTCTAGTATACAAGTAATTTGTTGTTGAATAGAGTTCTCAATAAGCCAGTTGTTTCATGAGCAGTATGCCACCTAGTCCTAGTTATGTTGTACGAGCTTCACTCCACTGAAAGTAAGGCGAGATCAGGCTCGATTTTTGAAAAAATTAAGTCCAGTGTGAAGACCACACTAAACAGTACCCTGGGTGTAATTAAGTCTCATAAGTCTCTTCTGGATTTGTCTCACTCCGGAAATACTTGTTCACAAGCTTAGAGTCTAACCTACGAGCGCCTGCCGCAGGCTATGGTCTCGTGACTTGAGCTCGGCCACCAGCTGCATGCGGACGCTGAATGCTGAAGTGGACTTTGATTCATTGTTAGGTGTGTTCGTATGTGTTAGGAAACTTATCCACAAATAGCGAGCTGAGTTGGTTATGGAAGTATTTTTTTGACGATTTTTTAACATTCCTAGAATGTTGAAACAGCCATTTTAGAAATAGATCCGAAGCTTATTTTTGAACCTTCTCTCAATTTCGGTCAAGCCAGGCATATGCATGTGTACCTACTTCTATATACCTCTAAGGCGTACCTGTTCGATGTGATGCACATACACTTGGGGTACACCTATACAGGCTTTTCCTTAGATGTACCTCACAGTATAGTGCCCATATACTGGTTAAATGAAATGGCACCAACATAGAATAAAAATTTGAAAGCATTTGATCTATTAACCGAAGCCTTTGCAGGCAAGGCCAAAGCAAGATAGAAAGAATCGAAAGTCGATCGCTTCCAATGATGGTAGTATTAGGCTAAGATTCCATTCATTAGGCATAATTTCATCTGACCATGTTTTACGAATTAATTGGCGTATATACATAAGTAGTTCGGCAGATCGCCCTCTAGAACAGCAGCTTTTTTGACCTTCAATCAGGATGTCGCTGCCCAGATTTCTTCTGGCTCAGATGAACGAAATCGCGGTGAAAAGCTGTCCAAATCGTATTGAACTTGGCTGATACCGGAATGTTAGTCGTCTTCGCTGTTGTTGTTCTCTTTACGAAAAGGAAAAAGGTGATTAGTCTGACACAATTATCGTCAATCAATGGCGAAAGGCGTTACGCTCCATGTTTTGACATAGAATTTGAGTGTTATTCTGGATAGTAAGCTACATGCTATGTGTCAAACATACATATCAACGCAATAATATATTCATTTTGGTTTACTTTGGTCACTGAAAAAATATGTGGTCAGTTTCCCTCATGGTCAAGGCTTTTTAGACTTTTAATCGATGAAGAAGTTTGCCACAGACATATCTACTTTTCTGTGAACGCTAAACTCCGAACTTCTTTAAGTAAACTTAGTAGTACTAGTAGAATCGCTGAATCGCTGACCCAATTGGGCAAGATTTAAAGAAGAACTCATCCGGACCCGAACCTATTTCAAAGCGGGCTAGGTCATGGGTTAGGCTTTAGACGTTTTCGTAAATATCAGCATTACCCGATGTCTCATAAATGTCAGCACAACATTTTTGTTGTTCCTGCCAAATAAAATGCTTATTGACGACTAGCGGCCATTACCCTTTTGTTAAACACCCCTTAATGTTATGATAAAAAAAAGATGCCACCTTCTGCTAAGCTTATTGAAAGAGTGACGGCAACATCATGACGCATCTGTGACTGTTCACTTTACTAGCACTAACATTATGAAAAATACATCAAAACCAATAACCATGGGATCATTCGTGTTAGATCTGTAACTCGCAACGATTTTTAATGTATCATCAAATGAGCCATTGTGCCTCTGGTTGTGTGGATATCGAATTGATATCCACCTTAAATATCCTTTATTGCTCATTTGGAATGCTGACATTTTAGTAACACTGTAATAATCCAGCCAACCCGACGCAGATCGCGTACTTGCTTGTGTCATCCTAGATGCGGTCGTTCTCTGATGTGCCATCTCTCGGGTTAGAATCGAAAACTCTTTGGGCGGGAGCTGTGGTGTCCATTCGCTCAACATTATCCAGCCATCTCAGACATTGGTTCCATAGTCACTGTACAGGAAGAATTTCTTCTTCCATTTGCTGTTAATACGAAAGGGACCAAAAATCATACGCAATATCTTTCTTTCGAAAAGACCAAGTGCTTCTTCACCCGCGTTCGACAGGGTCAAAACCTCTACACCATAGAGCAGGACCGGGATATATAAGGGTCTTGTATAAAGTCAGTTTGGTCTTACCAGAGAGGTCTCTCTTACTCAATTGCTTCCTGAGCCCAAAGAACAACGAAGACGAAATCCTTAAATACTTCAAGGCCATAACTGCTAATGATGGCATTTTGGACAAGCCATCGGTATTGTGCGTCATTTTCTGATTAAAACTGAAAATTTATTTTGCCTTCGTTTTTCGTCAGACGCATTTTGTCCGTTTCCCCTTCGATACTCACGAAAGCTTCATTGGCCGGTCGCGGTTTCATTCAATCGCGTCAATGTCATCTGCATACGCAAGTAATTGTGCCGACTTAAAAAATATCGTGCCTCTTTGGTTGGCCAGTAAGTTTCGTACGATTCTTTCTAGAGCAATGTTAAAAAAAGTCGCGTGACATCGCATCGTTTGGTATAAAATCTTTCCTGGCACTGAAGGTCTCAGTCAATTTATTACCGGCCTTGAAGAGCACAGGAAATTTTCCATAGCCATCCTGCATAACATGACGACTTTAAAATGGATGTCAAAACTAGACATGGCGTTATACAATCTGTGGAAGTACTCATTCTATAGTATCATCACCAGCTGTGACTCTAGTGCTAGCTGTCGAAGATCATCTCATTTTGCAGGCTTCCATTTGGGCTTCATAACCCTGGCATGTTCGTTTTATTTTCTGGTAAAACTTTCGAACGTCATTCCTGCGGTAACATCTTTCCATTTCCTCGAACGCGTACTTCTCGTGCTGTTTTTTACCGAGAAGTCGGTGCTCTTCTCTTCTTTTCTGCCCGTAGAGTTCACGCGCAGCTGTCGTCCTACGACCAAACCCAGCTTTATAGGAGTCTTGTACCATTCACATCAGAAGCAGCATTTCTGATAACTCGTTGACAACATTCCCATTGGTGTTCTATGGTTTGTGTATGAAGGTTAGAATGCTTGAGCGTAACGCAATCGGGAATGATTCTAGCGGTCAATTACGATTGCAGCTTGTCGACGTTGAACTTTGCTAGTCTTACTTGATTCCGTTGTGACTGTGATATCCACATTCATACCATGAATGCAACAAGGTAATGTTGGCTCCTCGGAAAGTTGGGAGATCCAGAATGCTGGAGGAATGTCTGGCGTGGAACGCAATATGATCAATCTGGTTGGCGGTTGATTGATTAGGGGATAGCCGAGTTCCTTTATGGATGTGCTGCCTACTGAAAGGTTATACTCCGTTACAAATTCTAAAAATCTGAATCCGTATTTGTATTGTTATGCAAGCTGTGTTTTTCGCTCAAAGATAGCTTCCTTACCTAGACTTGGGTTAAGATGTCGAAGCACAATTTTGGTGTCATAAATGGGGCACTGGGCATATGTTAAGTTTAGGAGGACATATACTTCTTCATCCTTATTCTCTGTAGGAGCATGCACGAAAATACGGCTTACATTTCCAAATTTGGTGTTGATGCGGATTGTTATGAAGCGATGTAGCCGTCGAACTTCTCAGACTGCGTTATAATATATAGTTTAGGGCCTCCACGAGTTGTTCGGCAGCACGTGTTCTGTTAAATATCCTAACGTTCCCTATGCAGAGCCGAAATTCGTTGTCATTAAAACGTTTGCTGGGGTAGTCTTATCATATTTTCAAGGTCAACTTGTAGAATTGTGGAATCTACACCAACATTGTAGATTCTGTAGCGTTCAACTTTGCAAAATACGGTGTGCAGGATTGTTTTCCTTTTTTTTTTTAGAAAACTTTGTCATTTTCTCATCAAAATGGCCAAGGTATTATCCACTCGATTTGTAGTCAGTAAATATGTGTAGTTTAAAATATTTACTAATAGCAAAAAATGATTTTTATTTTTACAGATAAATATCTAAGTTAACAAGATGTCTCACTCAGTGACAATTACAAGAACCACAACCAGTACCACCAATACCTCATACATTGTACTCAACACCGGGTATTTGAAAACATTTCCAGGAATCCTGAAGCTATTAGAGTTGGTAAATATCCTTAGGCTATTGACTAATTTCTAACCGAATTCTAATGGCCTTTTTTTTTTAAATTTTATTACTCACAGATTATTGGCGCAGCATGTGTAGGAATTTTTGCATACTACTACAACAGGGGTATCATTACTGGTTCACCCGATCTGTTCTTCTTCTTGATGGTCACGACATTTATGATAGCAACGTTTTGTCTTTTACTTTCCTGTCTTACCTCACTTAGCACAGGTGGCATTATCTCAAAGACAATCTATGTAAGTTTTGTCAGTTATTTTCAATAAATTGTTAATCTTTATCAATGTCTTTATAGGAACTCATTTATCATAGCGTTGCAGGCATCTTGCTGCTGGTTGCCTCTGCGATGTTACTTATCGAGTTAAACAATTCACGTTATAAAGGCTACAGGCAACACGATGCTTACTTAGCAGCTTCAATTATGGGTCTAGTTAACGCTCTTCTCTACTTTATTAGCACCTACTTGGCACATAAATCGTATCGCGGAATTTAAGCACAAGGCTACTACTAAAACCTACTCAAGGTGCCTTTAATTTTCATTTTCTTTCTCTGAGGAAACTCAAACCAAAATCCCAAAACATACTTATGTTACAACAGTTTTTAGTCTTTCTATTGTATACCCGTTTTACTCTAGTTTTTTTTTTATTTTTTTATTTATTTAGTTAAGTAAGAGATTTCAAAGTGTTCTTACAAAAAAACAAAGTCATCAAAATAATTGTTCTTTTTTTGTATCGAATAACTATACAGACTTGTAATCAATACAAGAAATTTTTGTATTTTTTTGCTAAATATAAACGAGTTATATAATAAATAGTTTGTACAATTTCTCAAACATTATATCTACCTTGGCAAGCAAAGCCTTTAGCCCAACTCGCCTCTCAAAGTAGACTCTGCTACGTTAACCGTCTGCTACGTGTAACCATAATAATCGGCACCGTTTTCATATCAGGCAAAACCAAGACAATACAGTATTTTACGGGAACTCTTCCACTCTTGTTTGTCTTCTCGTGGCTGGAAACCTAGATAGTAAAAAAAGAGCTAAAGACCTCCTGACTCAACACAAGATCCTATTAAAACTGATTCTGCAACAAGCAATTGCTGCAGTTCTAATTGATGGAATTTGGAAATAGGAAAAACCTTTATAAAAGACACAAAAACATATTTGTATGATTTTTGAAAATGCGACACACTTACCAACGCGGAAGATCTTACGAGTAAAATACTGCGCATCGGATGTCTGAAGGAATGCACTTAGAAACAGAGTTACTCGCGTTAAAAACTACTGTTGATATTGTAGGCTCATGGATACAAACAAGAAGCATATGAGGATGTTCTTCATCAAAGGACGAGAGCTGATCGTGAGCTCAACAAGCATAAAAGACGGGAAATCTTTAGGCTTTTTAGGAAGAAAAAGAAAGAACACCAGAAGCGTTTGATCGGTTCGGGCAGATGTTACTACACACATAACGTTCGAAAGTTTTATCACAGAATACAACGAACATGCCACGGTTACAAATTCAGAATGGAAGCTGCAGAGCGCATAATGGTGAAACCTCTTTCCGTGGTTCAACGTTCAAATTTTTGGAGCGAGTGCTCCAAAAAAATTTTTTCGATAAATCATGTCTGAGGCATTGCAATTGCGTGTCACCCTTTTGGGCCACAATGACTGGGTTACCCAAATCGCCACGAATACAAAGGATCCCAACACTATCATCTCTGCTTCTCGCGATAAAACCCTCATTGTCTGGAAATTGACCCGCGATGAGGACAACAACTACGGTTTCCCACAGAAGCGCTTGTATGGACACTCGCACTTTATCAGTGACGTTGTCCTCTCATCCGATGGCAACTATGCACTGTCTGACTCCTGGGATAAAACTCTCCGTCTCTGGGATTTGGCCGCTTTCAAGACAACGCGTCGTTTTGAAGACCACACCAAGGACGTCCTTTCAGTCTCCTTCTCTGCTGATAACCGTCAAATCGTTTCCGGCTCCCGGGACAAGACTATCAAGTTGTGGAACACTTTGGCCGAGTGCAAGTACAACATCCAAGAAGATGGACACAGTGACTGGGTGTCATGCGTTCGTTTCTCACCAAACCACTCGAATCCAATTATCGTCTCGTGCGGTTGGGATCGTACCGTTAAGGTCTGGAACTTGGCCAATTGCAAGTTAAAAAACAATCACCGTGGCTATTTGAATACTGTTACCGTTTCGCCCGGCGGTTCCCTATGTACCTCCGGAGGCAAGGACGCCAAGGCGCATCAGACGCACCAAACCGCTACTGGCTGTGCTTATGGTCCATCCATCAAGATCTGGGATTTGGCATGCAAAAAGACCAGCGAGGAACTTCGCCCAGAGGTTGTTTCGCAAACATCAAAGGCCGACCAGCCACAGTGCTACTCTGATAACACCATCCGTGTATGGCAGGCGTCAGTCTCTGCTCACTAAGCAATCGATAGCAAGGGTCAGCAGTTCAAGATACCTTCTTTCATTTGTATTACGTCATTTGTTTATCACAAAAAACAAGCCCGAGGCATGGAATCTCAGCATCGTTTGTCCGGTCCTTAAGAAAGGAGAACCTATTGGCTACGCCAACTATAAAGGAATAAGTCTCCTAAACACTCCCTATATGATCTTATCTGTTAAGCGTCTGAAACCATTCATAAACAATCTGGTTGGACAACAGCAAAGGGACGAGTTGTACAATGCCATAGTGCAGGATGACTATGGAGAAATTTCGCTGCTTCATCAAGGTCAGTAGCGAATTAACCGAGACCTTCAATGTCTAGAAAGGTTTTTGACAAGGTGACGAGCTGCCATGTGACTTTTTTAACATCGGCCTGAAAGAATCATGCAAAACTCACTTTTTAACTTGCGTACGCGGGTGATATTGATGTGATTGCACAAACACATCCGTTCGCGGTCAATAAAGCTTTCGTGAGTAATGAGGCCAAAATCGATCAGCAAAGTGCGCACCCCACCGATGGCTTCGTCAGAACTTCACCCTTGGCAGTTATAGCTTCGAGGCAGTTAAGAACTATTTCTATCTTGGCTCCGCAGTAACAAGCTGCTAAAGATATCAACACAGAAATCTTCTTGATTTTCTTCATCTTTTATTGACCGTTGGACATATCATTGCCACGGCGCTTCTGAGGTTGGCCAAATTTGCGGGCCTTGTAACTATTCTACAGTTCACTCTATTTTGGATCAACTCGTTAGTGACGCCAAGTTTGCTGATGTTTTCGCATTTGAGTGATCCAATTATTTTCTCTTCTTCGAACTTCGACTGGAGCTTGAGCCTATATTGTTTTCCAACTTTCGTTGAACAAAGCAGAACAAGCTGATGCTCAGCCTGAAATCTCTATACCATCGGTTTCTTTATGTAGAGACTTCCGCGGATGGGGGTAATCCCTAGGATTTCCATAAAACGACTACGGCGAACGACTCTTGCAAAATTACTCTTGCCAATAGGTGTTTTTTGGGGCAAAGGAGGCAATTTTAACAGAGCATAAGACAAAACTGCCTTTATATAAGACCCTTACTCCATCCTGTTCTATGATGCATAAGCCTGAGTGTTTCGAAAGAAAGATACTGTCCCAATTTTATTGACAGGGAATGAAAAAGGAGGTCTTCGCACTATACGGGATGTACAGTGACGTCAGTCTAGTCAGGCGTTTACGGATGCCACAGCTACGGCTCAAAGACGCTTCGAGTCAAAATCCGAGGGACGGCACAGTAGACTACCGCCGCATCTAATTTGGAGCACCCAACTAGAACGGGACCTCAACCGAGTTGAAGTTCGGCACCAGAGGCGGTTAGAGAGGTATTACCCATGTTCACCCCAGACTATAGCGCCAATTCGAGCAGACAATGCGTTGTAATACTAGGCACGTATTTTGAGCAAAACCGATTTATTTTATTCAAAAGAGTTTCTTTCCGACTCAATACACCGATTGGCACGGTCTAAAAGCATGTTGAATTAGTGTTTTAGATCGTCGGCCGGGATGTCCTTTAGGTTGTTGGTACAAGCCTTTTACGTCCACAAAACGCTTTCCTTTCATCGGCAAATGTGTTTTTTTCGAAAAGATAAAAGTTGCACGATGTCAAATAAGGCGAATACGGGCAGTGGTTGACAGTTAAAATGCGATTCTTAGCCAAAAAATCGATCACAAGTGTCGATACGCCAATTTCGTTCTGCGCGATATTCAGACCGAATGCGACGAATACGATGCACCAAATGCTTCAAAACACCAAGATAGAATTGTGCATTAACTATTCGGTGTGCAATGCCCTTGGAATTGTAAAAGCAAATCAACATTGTCTTCACTTTACCAAACGAGATTTTCTGGCTTTTGATTCGTCTGGCGCCGTCCACTCAGCACTTAGTTTCTTTATCATATTGAAAACACCGTGCTTCATCACCAGTCACCATGTTGTAAAGGAAGTTAGCATCAGTCGTTTTTGTACCGATGGACACAAACATACTGTTATTTCAGACGCATTAACTCCGCTTCTATTCGCCTAAATATTATGAAATTTTGACACTGCATCAGAAGAATCTACCTTCCCGATGCATGTAATTGCCAATAGATGGCCCCGCTAGAAATAACAATTTGTTAAAAAGTCCTGTTTACTTTGGAACGGACTTTGTAGATGCATTTGTCAGTTAACAAGTAAAACAAAGTTGGAGAATTAAGCTAACGGTAAATTTTCCGCTATTTTGTGGAATGGTTTAGTTTAAATCGGTGACAACATTTAAAATGTGCCGATGTTACTTTATTTACTGATTAAGAGTGAATGAGTAAAGTCTTTGTTTGTATGTTTAAGGAATAATGTTTTCGATTCGCGAATACGCCGATATAATTTTCGTTTACGGTTTCTGTAATGGGTATGCAGGGTTAGCTAGATTAGAGTACCATAGGCGATATCGTAGACGGAGGATCCCTTCTTGGCCAACTTTTATCAATGTTTTTCACCGCCTTTCAACTGTCAGCTCAGCATATGGGTTAAGAAAACAAAGATTGTCTAACATAACAGCAGCAGAAGAGGAAGAAAGAATTTTAAATGCTGTAAGAATGCAGCCATCTATTAGCACCAGAAGGCTTGCACCAAGCCAACCGCGTTTACCCCTTTCACTATACGCCCGTACATGAATTTTTGCCAGGAGACTTCCAAAAAGGGACTGAATTTGGCCAATGGCTGCTGCATCAACAAGATGAGAATGAACAGTTTATTCAAATAATTTTATGGACTGACGAAGCCCAGTTTACGAGAATGGGGATTACCAACCAACGAAATTCCCACTATTGGGCAGTGTCTAATCCTCACTTAACACGAACAACATCTTCTCAAAGGTAAAGATTCAGTTGAAATGCAGATGTTTTTCTTAACTGTATACCATTTTACACAAGGTTTAGCGTGAATTTCTGGGCCGGCATGTTGGGTAGTACTTTAATCGCGGCATACATACTTCCACCTGTCCTAAATTCAACATTCTATTTAGAATTTTTGAGAAACCAGTTGCCGGAACTGCTGCAAAATGTTCCTCTTGCTCAGAGGCAAAGAATGGTTTTCCAACACGATAGAGCTCCTTGCCATTGTAGCAATAATGTAAATTCGTTTTTAAATCAAAAATTTAATGGACGGTGAATTGGCAGATTTTGCACTTTTCCTTGGCCACCTAGATCTCCTGGCCGAACACCAATGGATTTTTTTTGCTGGGGAGCTATAAAAGAAAGCTGACTGAGATTTCAAGTCGGGAAGAGCTCCATGAGAGAATAAATACAGTGGCAGAGGAGCTAAGTGGCATTTCACCAAACATTAATTTGCAATCCGAAAGCATCAAACGCGCTAGAACGTTTTGAAATCTTAAAGCGTAACGGTCCTTTTTAGGACCACAAAAACTATTTCAAGAGATATTAAATTTATTTTGTGACCCAATTGCCTGAATAAAATAGTGGTTTGCAATAACTTCCGTTGTTCGTAGGTGGAAAAGTCATACATAAAAATCGTAGATAATGAATAGAAGGCAAAAGTTTTGATACAAAAAGTTAACCTAAAATTTGAAAATTTCGAGATAAGCGCATTTTACTGATGATATTGGTCCAACGATTTTTCAAATTGTTAGCTTTAAAATGCCATAATTTTGGCTATATTATTCAACCCATTCTAACTTTTAACCGTAACACCCGTCTCGCTATGAATGTTCATCAGTATACCCTCAAGCCCACTTTCGGACGTACTCTGAAATATCGTGATTAGTTCCGAAGCCGTACAACTCGCTTATGAAATGCCCTGCCGACCTCTTTACTCCCTAGTCACAATAACTTGCAAACATTTAAGACCAACGCACATCGGTATATCTCTTTTTTCCCTCCCTAACTTCCCCTCGCCCGCGCTATGTGTAAACATCTTAAAGGTACACAAAATCCCTTGTGCTCGCGCCAATTATAATAATAAAAAAAAAACTACTCGTTTTTTGAAAACTAAGCAATGCTAGTGGACTTATGGTTAAGGATACCGACTGCAATCAAAAGATTTTGGCTAGGTATAGGGGTTCATACGCACTGATCTGATTTAAGCTCATCGATTCTGGTCGATGCTCTTTACAGTTCTAATGTGTAAGCTCATGCATATTCAAAAAAAACACCGTCTACTTGTTCTATTCCGTATTTGCCTCAGTACTCGGTGTAAAGATAAGGTCAAACCCAGTTGTATTCATTCATAAACTTCAACTCAAAATGCCAGAAAATCAGCGAATAATCGCCGGGAAATTAATAAAATTTCATTTTATACAAATTTTAGCCATTCCTCAGCTGATTGCAGCGGTTGGTCTCCTATGCAAAGGATTCGTAAGCAGTTTTAATTTACTTATTCGTTTTAGATTATCTGCCTCGTAGTAGTGATCCTTCTTCAAAAGCATGGCTTTTATCCCGAAGATAAGATGGTCCTATTCTTTCAAATGGCATGTACAGCAACAGGAGTGTTAAATTTTCTCTTAGCAATGGAGTCACTTCGTTTATTTTCTGTGGAAAAACACTACATTTGCAATATTGTTATATTTGTATAAACATTAGTTTAACATATATTGGATATTTAATCTCCTTTTTACAGAATGTGACGGTTACAGTTCTACTGGTTATAGCAATTATTTTGACAGCTGGTGAATTTGCTGACGTCTATTTTGGAGAAACTATAATGGGTGCGGAAATAGAACTATGGGAAAAGGATACACTCGATTTATATAAGCTATGCCACACACTAGGATTAGCTGCAAGCTTTATTCTTTTTATTAGCCTATTCCCTATGGCATTTTTGCTTTATAAAAGTCTTAAGAGTCAAGAAAACCGATAAAAAAAAATTCATACAGAACCTTAAAGTCGTCTCATTTCAAATTGTTGTTCATGTTATTGTATCTGATTGGATGTATCATAATAATCATTGAAGGTAAAGGAAAACAATTCAATTCATTGTCAATTTACTTATTTATTTATTTGTTATAACCTTATATATAAAGAAAGCTTTCTCCAATTAACAACTTATTGCGAATGAAAAAAAAAAAAAAATACAATTACAAAAAGAAGAAATAATAATAAAACATGTTCCCACGTTCCAAATTAGATTAGCAAGATACCATGTTCTTAACTGTTAACAAAAGTGCGATATAAGATGTGTTTTCTATTTAGTTAAATGAAATAGGAATCCGGATTCAGTGTTCAGACAACAATCACTGCGTTCGAGTATCATAATAAAATGACATGGAGTACCGATTTACATACTATACATCATCAGTGATTACCAGCATTGGGTAATGTTTTTGTTTCTGTCTTAATACAAAGGAGGGAGGAAATCGTTTATTCAATTGGATCTAATCTATTGACAGAATTTCACTCCAATGTTATCTACTCTTGATCGCATATGGTTCATAACATCTTCGGCTATTTCTTCAACGGTTGTATAACGAGTCTTTTGGAAGTTGAAAATGTCAGCTAAAAAACCGAGTATTTCCTCTCTAAAATAGTGACATATACTTCGTAGATTTTCATCGGGTCCAAAGAAACCCCATGCCATGAGTGGAGATAGTTGCTCTGAAATTACATAAAAGTGTGACATAAAACCATTGGGGAACTTAAGCATTCGTCGTTTAGCCTTTAAAACAGACCAAACAGCCGTTGTCAGAGCCTGCAAATTACACGAAATTATTAAAGTGTCTCTCGTTAATCAAAATATTAACTTACAGTCTCCTTAAATCCATTCGATAGAAAACGATTTTGCACCACAGCTGTTACACTGGCTGGAGGTGCGTCTAAGTCACGGAATGCATCTAGGATGATGTAATCAATACAAATGTCATAGAACGTCATTGCCTTGACATTCCGAGCCTCTAGTTCTTTTTCAATATAGTCCCAGTTGTTTTCATCTTGTAGATAGTTGATCATGTCCTCATATCCGACAAGGAAATCTTTTGTATCTTTATCACCTAAGCAGAGAAGATCTGTTAGGATTTGACGTCCTGTATCTGCCATCCACTGTCCAACTTTAGGGTCCTAAAAAACCAAAAATCACAGTTTTATGCTTCTCACAATAACCTGAATTAAAACTCACCTTAAAAAGAAATTGAAAAGCTAATCGTATGCAATGTAGCTTTGCCAAATATTCAGTATCGCTCGCACAATGCACCAATTCAGTGCGCATATTTCGACACGGAATTGCTTGCTCTTCAGATTGTTTAAGAGCACTTTGATACAATGGATACTGTTCGAATTCGGCAAACGCTTCAGTGAATTCCTCAAACTCGCGCAAATCAGCAACCTGATCCAGCGCTGAGGCAAAACTTTCCGCCGAATCGAAATTCGGATCGGAACCTGTCCGACTCATTGTCGACTTTCTACTACGCGCTGTAGTTAGTTGTTCTTCGTCTTCTTCTTCGATAGCTGCTTCATCTCGGAATAATACCGATCTTTGATCGAGAAATAGCAATTCACTTTGATCTTGTAACGTATAAGCCATGTCGAGGAGATTTTGAATTTCTCTACAAAATTCAGATTCCTCGGCAGTGGTGAGGGCAGCTGGAATACCACCTGGAGAGTAATGTGCTGCCAGAGCATCTTCCCAGTGATTGATAACTGTATCCAGGGCTTCCATGCCCATAACACCTAGTTGTTGAGCTGTTAACTGTTGATTTGTAACTGCTGCTGAATCGATTGAACCAGACGCAAGTGACAAACGATCGGAGAAGGCTACCGTTGAACCAACTGGACTTCCCGATCGTGCAGATGCTTTCGATCCAGCCACCGACATAAGATCATTAGGGCTGCGCATACTGTTACGTGTGCGACGACCCCCATGCTTTCGTGGTCGTCTAGGTGGGCGGGGAGATTTTCGACGGCGTAGAAATCGGGCCAAGACCCCTAAAAGTGCAACACCAGCTGTTAGAGAAACAACTACAATCTGAAAAGAAGATTTTCTTAAAAGTTTATTTTTTTATTTTTATGTTTAAGTAAGATTAATCTAATGCTTATAAGTATGAGAAAAAAAAAGGGGATACGTGGGTAAGTCAGGTTCTAATTCCAGAAATAGAGAGGATCCGCTGATCTAGTACTTGATTTTGGACGTTTGTCGAGGCATTGATGAACAGTTTCGTCGAACGCGGTTAATCAGTTTACATAACAGACAAGTTTAGAAGCTGATGGATGCTTACTGTAACTGTCTGCCGAAAAGATTGTGGTGGCAGAAACATTAAATAATTTACGATTTTGGTTTAAACGCAGATCTCTTAGGAAGTAGACGACGAAGATCTTCAGGACCAGAATAAAGTAAATATTACAGACAACCGTGCTGGAATTTTCGTACAGGTGTAAGTTAAATGAGTTTTAGCATGTAGTAAATCAGGACACAAACTTCGACAATTGGTTTGTGCTCGTAAATATGATGTCAGGCCGATGGCAATAAATAAGATCGGTTGGAGAT
This sequence comes from Volucella zonaria, assembly GCA_963966105.1. Lineage (NCBI taxonomy): Eukaryota > Metazoa > Arthropoda > Insecta > Diptera > Syrphidae > Volucella > Volucella zonaria. The sequence continues at coordinate 106,288,877 of OZ014532.1, read as the reverse complement.
GCTGACAGAAATATAACAAAAATATCTAAACGCAAAACTAAAAACGGAAAAAATGTCAGTGGGGACGTTCTTACACCCACATACATATATGTACGAGTATCATTAACATTTCCTCTTCGATTTCTTCTTGAAAGGTCAGATTTTAAAGCATTTTTATGCGTAAAGTGTGTGTGGCAAAGGCGTGTGGCTCGTAAAAATTAAACCATTCGTTGCAGACGATAATAATTTTTGGTTTCCACTAGAACTATTCCTCCTCCAGCGCGCAGTAAAAATTTACTTTAGTTACTTCTCGTTTTTAGAAGCTACAAGGCGTATTCCGAAATGAGTCTTCTACATAAGATTCAGTTTGAATCTATGTTTCTTTTTGCTCTGCGAAGGCAACCAAAACTATCTGCTAAAGTCAGAGAGTTTTGTGAGGAAGTGGATAAAACGATTTAACAAACATCGAAGGATTGACGATTTCTTAAGCGGAGACAAAATACACACTATTTCCAAAAATAACAAGGTTAACGTCAGAAAAGCAAGACAAATGCTATTCGAAAAATGTCTCGAGCTTTGTCTTCAATATTCACAAGACTGTGCGAGAAAAAGATTTTAATTGCAAATCCGTTGCGGCCGAGCCCTTGTTAAACGAACAGGACTTAAAAAAAGATTTGAGAGGGCTCACCCTTTCAAGGATATGAATGGAGCCTAAATTATTTTCACTGGCGGAGCCAAATTTTTTTTTTAAAACAATCCCTCGAGACGTATGTAGGCTCCATATGGTACAACTGTCGGTCAAGGAACAGTGAAGTATACAACAAAACTTCATGTTAATGGCTGTCTCTATGCAGTGTGATCCTGTAAATTGGTGAACTTCAACGGGTACCTCGATACTCAAAGGATGACCCCATGGTGCAAAAAAAGTACGTGGAAACATGTATCATAGTTGTACCTGTCCGGATTGCAAAGAGGAAAATGATGCCAATGTGTTAGCATTATTCTCTAAACATCAATCCGATCTGACGACTTATGAAGCAAAACATCAAGGGAAATACAATACAATAGCATAAACTGTTTCCAAAAAATTCAGCGACAATTACAGCAGGACTATGCCAACAACTATAGATTGCTCTGTTAAGGTCAAGACTTTTGATATTAAAACAAATCTCAGATAACTTCCACGTTCTCATGCGATTTTTGTAAACTTCATTCTTAAAAGAATTATGCAAGACTTTCAGGAAAACACAATAGAAACGATCTTTCAAATGCCTTTCTAATTATATAATCACAAACGTAGACATAAGAAAGTACAGCGAACTGAACGTGGATCGTTTAAATACAAAATAAAAAAAAAAAAAAACTGTGAAGATGGGCCTTGCAGTGAACGAGGGCAATACTAAGTATAAACTGCGTTTAAATATGTTGGGGTCTAGTCAGAACATATAAAAAAATAATATGATTTCGGGGTAGTTAAATATCTAAACAGTAATTGCAAAATCTCCTTGCCATTAAATAGCAAACAAATTATAAACAGCTCTCCAGAGTAAACAAAGTAGAATTGAGTCGTGCGCAAAGTAATGGGCTCTTAAATGCTGCTTGTTTATGAAGAAAAAATTGTTTGACTGAACTGATAGATGAGTAGATTAAATCGCGAATTGCTAGGGTTGTACAGGGACATCGATCTAAGGAGAAGGCTGGTTCTTATTCTATCAAATGAGCAATCCTCTTTCATCGCTTTAAATGCCTACACGACTAGAGAATGCCTCATTTTAAATCGACTAAGAGTGTGAAGTCTATGCCAAGTTAGTGGAATCTCTAAATCTATCCTATTAATTCTACAGTATCGTTCTGACCGTATCTTTATCGAATTGATAATTTCCACACTCCTCATTTTTTGTATTTTTCACAATTCTTTACTCCACGCCTTTCGCAGTTTTATCTTCTTACAAACTTTCTTAAAGCAAAATTTTCGCAAAAGTAATTTTGAACTCAGCAGCCATAGCTTCATGTTTGCGAATATTTCCCTAATTGATGTAGACGATATCTTCTACGAGTACATAGAAATATTTGTTTTATTTCTCTTTACGCTGCCTATTATCACCATAATATACAGGGTGTCCCAGTTTAGTTTTCGTCCTAATAGCTGAAGATTCCTGAAGTTAAGGCAAACAAAAAATTGTATTGAAAGGGGGTCTATTTTCACCCGCCTCCAAGTTATAGGCCGTTAAAGTGCGGAGCCTCTCATTTCGAGGTAAAACTTCTTAAAAGGCCGTAGCTTTCTAACGGATTCAGCTCAAGAAACAGTTGTGCACACTTTTGAAAGAAAATTTCAGTGTGCATAAAATACTAAAATTTCGTCGAGTTCGATGAACGCCAGCCAAAATTATAGCATTTTAAAGCTAACATTTTGAAAAATCGTTGGACCAATTTTATCAGAAAAATGCGTTTATCTCGAAATTTTCAACTTTTAGGTTAACTTTTTTTATCAAAACTTTTGTCTTCTCTTCATTATCTACGATTTTTATGTATGACTTTTCCACCTACGAACAACGGAAGTTATTGCAAACCACTATTTTATTCAGATCGCGTATAGTCTGAACAAGGGATATAGGTTGGGCGTGGAGGAGGTAAATTCGGGGAGTAGACTTGTTGCACTTACGTGAAAAGGTAATCGATTGACATTTGGTGACATTGAGTTCCAAGCAGTTCTTGATGCATCACGTGGAAAAACTATTTAGATCTATTTGAAGGAGGCTGGATTCGTGTTTTGAGAAAATGTGCTGAGTGGCGAATGACCTTTTCAAGATCGTTAATGGTTAGGATGAAGAGAAGTGGACGTAGATGACTACCTTGAGGAACACCTGAAGTGGCCAAGAAAGGAGCCGATAAGACAGACCTGAAACTAACACTATAAAAATGATTATCCAGGTAAGAAGATATCTATTTTAGCAAAATGGGTTCAAAGCCCAGGACGGATAATTTGAACAGGATTAGTTTATGAGATATCTTGTCAAAAGCCTTACTGAAATCAGTTGTTATAACGTCCTGTGAGCAGATCCCTCTACATTACATCTCTGTGCCCCTGCTTAAGTATGTCAATAGAGAGTAGTCCCTCTTTAAAGGAGCTCACAAGTTCAGATTTCAGAACATTGAATGTCGTTTTCCTTGATTCTTTTAGAAGGAACGTTTTTTCTTACGTCGCTATCTAAACAGCCTAAGCCTTATTAATTTGAAAAGCAGAGGGCCGAAGCAGACATTCTTATCATTCATCGATTCTTTTCAGGTTCGTTCAATTGCATATCTGTTTATTACTGTATTTTCCTTAACCTTAGCCATTGTAATTTAGGATGCCCTCGTCTACCCTTTTCTATTGCAACTGCACCACTCCTCTGCTTCAACTATGTCCTCGGCATCATTTTTCATTATCTTAGATTTTAATGTTTCAGTTTTAGCTTTTATTAAGTCGAATAAATGGGGGCTTCCGCACCCACCCAAGTATGATATACCCAACTTTGTAAGTTGGCTCATTTTGCAAGTGATAAAACTGTTTGGGGACACAGTTTGTTTGGTTGGCCTATCTAACCCAATGTGTAGAATGATCTACCCAAATAAGACTCCATTTTGCAGCGGCCCAACTGTTCGTGATCTTTTCTAATGGAAGACATTTTTAAATGGAATTTTGTGTTTGATCAGTAAAGATGGCAGACCATTTACGAGCTTCGTAGCAATGACAATACGTGATATCAAATTTTACAACCCCAGTTTTGAAAGAAACGCTACATCCTTTGCGACTATATTCATTGAATTTTCTTTTTTTTGGAATAGTTTGTATCCATTGAACATGAAACATTAACTATGTATGCACTGCAAGAGGTCAAATGCTTTTCACCGGAGGGAATTTAAACGGACAAGTTGAGGAATCAACTTGCTGGAGCAACACTAATACCATAGATTTAATGAGATGAGCCCAAAATCTATCGGCCTCTAGAATACTGCTGAAGTCAGCAAATTAAACTAACCTCAGAACCGATGTAAATAGTTGCAATAGAAGTACGAGTATTTAAAGCGAAAAGATCCTGGTCGGCGCATGTATAAAGTCGAGCTGGTGCAAGAACTAACGGCCACGATACCGCGGTTTGTCGACTTTTATTGTTGTTGAAAAATTATGTCTATTGACAAAGTTCTAGAAGAGAACACCCCTATTGCGAGTGTCAATTATCAACAAATTGACGATTGACAAATTTATCAACCAAAACAATTTTCGGTATTGTGTAACTCATTTGATAAAATTTGTGGCTATTGTGAATAAATTGACGACTGTGAATGAGACATGACATTTGTTGACAAACTAGCATCAGAAAATTCCATTCAATCAATTAAACTCAAGAAAATTCAATGTTTGCTATGGTCTTCACGTTGGTAGCATCATCAGTCCTTACTTGTTCAAAACTGAGGCCGGAACACACGCTACAATCAATGACCAACGTTACTGGCAATGATCAGTGATTATTTCTTGCAAAATATAGGCAAAATTGATCCGGATAATACGTGGTTCCAGCAAGATGGCGCTACGTGCAATTCTGCACATGAAATGATTGATTCGATTCACCGACAAAAACAACGCACAACCCCATTTACAATAATGGAAATATTTTGAAGGCATTCACAATAGCACAATATTTTATCAACTCATTTTCACAATACAAAATTCGATTTCAATTGACAAATTCTATCAATCGTCAATCGGTTGATAGTTGATCTTCGCAAAATGGATCAGTGAGTTGGCCACAGAGATCGTGCGATTTGTGGGTTATGGCTCAACGACGCAACAGATTCAATCGGCGAAAGATGTTGAAGGTAAGCAGAGAAAGCTACTAACAGGGAACAACTAGATTTTCAGTAGGTGGAAAGAATACTTTACCGCATTAATAAACTAAGAATTTCAGCATAGTGCCATCCCCTTAGTTGTGTCGCACGTAGAGGAAGTGGCGAATTTTACAGAAGCCGAAGTTAGCAAAGTAGTAAAAGGAGTGAACAGGGGGAGGGCAGTTGAACCGAATAACAACCCGTCGAAATGTGGGTAACGATCGAAAATTTTAGATATAAATGGCTCGGGATTTTTCCAATAAATTAATGAGGCTCTCCTCATCAGTACGCCTAACCCGTCGATGGTTTGCTTTCTTGTTCTTCAAATCCTAACAAATATCGATCGGTATTTAACCCAATATTATTTAGCTCTATGGCAGTCAATTTAGCTTTTTAGGAAGCTGGTTGACAACAATTCAATTTACACTAATAATTTAGTCTCCCCATTAAATGTTGGATGCCACCCATGGAGCGAAATAACCACTGAACCTAAACATCTTTTTCTCTCTCTCTCTCTCTATCCAATTTTCCAAAAAAAAAAAACTTAACATGTGCTCCGGCATTTTAAAAGTAGTAATACCCTCTTGAGAGTTAAGTTCTTTTTTTAAAAAAAAATAATTAAAATACGACACGATTTAAAGTTTACGGATGATGACGGAAACACATCGTGAAGCTTCGAAGGATCCGCATATCGTCTTCGTCGACTTAAAAAGGCGTTCGATAGAGTTCCCATAGATCTTATTTGGACGGCACTAAGATCTCAAAATGTAACCTCAACGTACCATACTCGTATACACTATTAGCATAACTCGAGAATTCGCAATTAAAGTTGAAGTACACCAAGTGTACAAAGTTATTTGCTTTTTAATGTTGCGCAAGATTTTCTGTTGAAGCAGTATTTTTGTCGTAAACCATATTATGTGTGATTTTGCAGTTGTAAGTCAGATTTTGCTGGCGAGCCCTGGTGTTTTTATAATTCAACAGAGAAGATATTTGTTTACTGAGGCGAGAAACCTCTCACATATAATTTCGTCGTAATAGCGCCATTACAAGTAACAACGTGACGCCCCTTGTGGAAACTCTTAATAAATTGAATAAAATCGCTAGAAGACAACGGTTGACGAATCAGTCGCATTAAGAATGAATATCTGTATTTCCGTTTTCCTGAACCCGCAAACCCAACTCCTGATATTTATTGTAAAGGATTCTTCGTGCCAAGGAAATTTCGATGATGGCATAACGCATAGTCAGAGGAGGGTGGCTTAAATGCCGCGAAAACACTGTGACAAAAACATACCGCTTAAACTACACTACAACACTGTAGTGTAAAACATACCGGATTTTTATCGAACATTTTTCTTTGGTGAATTTTTAGGAAACAGAAAGCACCTAAGTAAAATCTGTTGTCAATGCGTAAGTTTACAAATAAAACAAAGAAAGGTTTTGCGATATGTTTTATTGTAGAGAACAAAAAACCTAACTTCACTCGGTAACAGCCTGTGCAAAACATACCGAATTTTTGTTATTTTAATATTTTGTCCAGTAACCGTTGTTTTCTAAGGCCTTTTGTCCAGTAACCGTAGTTTTTTAAGACCTCCTCCCATCTTTTAAGCATGGGCGACACTAGATTCCCAAAAATTTATTTTGGAATGTTTTCCCATTCATTCTTTAGTGACGTCATAAGTGCGTTTTTGGATGTGTGTCTTTGATCCTACCCGTCTTTTTAATGGGCCACATGTTCTCTACAGGGTTTAGATCGGGCGATTGATAGCACCATTCCAAAACAACAACATTTTTCTGCGCAAATCACTCCTTAACTAACTTTGATGAATGTTTTAAGGCATTATGTTGATAAACCCATAGCAGTGGCATATCCTGCTCAGCATATGGTAGCATTACGGATTCTATGTAGTATATCTCTATACTGAAAACGATCCATAATACCACTAATCTCATGTATTGGTTCACATCCCGTACCAGGAAAACATCCCCACTTCCCATGAATACTTCCATCAGAAGCAATCAAGTTGAACCTACTCTCGTCGTTAAGGAGTACAGTTTTCCACCTCATTGTTGACCAATTCAAATGGTTTCTTGCGAATTCCAGTCTAAGAAACGATTGGCGTTAGCAAAGTAATCAAAGACTTATAAGAAGAATAAAATGTTACCTTTTTTGTCTATGCGTAGCAGTAAGTAGAGGCTTTTTCGATGGTCGAAAAGAATAAAAATCAGGTTCTCTTAAACGCCTGCGTACGGTGCTTGCTTCAATTGAAAGATTGAGCTCAGTAACAATCTTTCTTGACGGCAACAAAGGATCGTTAAGAATCATTTTCTTAATTTGCCGATCGGTTCGGAGTGTACTTTTTTCTGGGACGTCCTCCGCAGTGAATGGTTTCGACCGATTTTCCATTCCGAAACTTTTTTATAATGTCGCACACTGTCGATGATGGCATTTTATATTTTTGGGTTATGGATTTTTGTTTTAACACTGCCCTGAAATCCGCTACCACCTGATTTTTAACCACCCCACTGTATTTATTTTTAGCCATTTTATTAGCAAACAAATAGGAGACACCTAGAGTTTTGTAAGTCTATAACTCAATTACGATAGCCAAAACCATTATCAGCAAGTTAAAGAGCAAGAAAATACGGTACTTTTGAAAATCCGGTAAATTTTGCACAGGCATGGCATTGAGCTGAGCTACAGTTTTTGATAAAACTCTAAAAATAATGATAACAACGCCTTGTGTTTTTTTCTATTTCTAAACTTATTCAATAGGTTTTCTTAAATTGCCAAACAAGTGTACCCACTGTATTCCTCCTGTCCCCTAGCATTCTTCAATGAAAAATGTTCAAGAAAAATCCGGTATGTTTTGCACAACACTGTATGTATGTACGTGGTACGTCCAGCTCTAATCTACGCTTCGCAATGTTGGATAATGTAGGAGATATATAAAGAAAAAATTGAGGCTACGGTGATGCCAAAATAAAGTCGCCTATAGAATGGTTCTAAGGTCTGCAAATTTAGCCACTCCACAAGCGGCACATTCTTCATACTGATTAGGGATTTTTGATTCAAACTTAGATCCTAAGTGCTACCGCTTTACCATTAACGTATTTGCATACGTTATGAGTTTCAGCCGGTTAATAAAAAAAGAACATAAACCCCATATGCATAGAAAAACACTCCCTCGTTGGATTAATCGTATTCCCCGTCTAAAAGCATTCACCTCGTGAGCCTCTTATGTGTAAAAGTAATGAATGAAATGAAAAATTATCTTTTCCCGCCGAAATTATTCTTTAAATCATAACTCAATGCCGCAATCGCTTTTGTTCAAACAACAAAGTAAATAATATATTTGTTTACGTGCAATCCAAATTCCAATCCAATTCCGATTTCAATTGCAAAATGTTTATCTTAACCGGTCGCAATAGGACATATAACATTAAAACCAACCGCAAGCACCGAGCGAGTTTGGCATTAATAAATCACAAACACTACCAACGATGGGAAGTAAAATGGCTTAGCATACATTCAACTACCTACATCATTTTTGGAGGCACGGCAACCTATTGGACTTTATCAAATGATTTCGCCTTGACTACTCAGCGACAGATGATATAACACTTTTCTATCTTTCTCTAAATGATAGGAATAAGCAATTTTTTATTTTTTTGTTTGTTTGTTTTTAAATATATTTTTGAAAATCATTCTTGCATACTTTTTGTGAAGTTGACATCCGAAATGGAAGTATCCTTCCATCCCATCGAGCTGGAAGCATTGCTTTGAGCATTTATTTCCTTCTACACGTTCGACTACCTATGACTTACTTTCTATTATTTACACAACGCAAATCACTCAACAACCGAAAACAACGCTTCAAGTAATTTATGCAAAATTTCGAATTGTTAAGATTGTTTTATGTTTCTTTAATTTTCTTGAAAACATTTCTGGAGCCACAAGAATTACGAGAAAAAATTATTTCCACTTCTTTGAGGTTATGACAAGATTTATATGAAGAATTTATTGATTTACAATTTCATTTGAGGTAAATGCTGTTTGATTATCGAACTGCCATTAGGTAGAGAGGAAGATATTTAAATTTAAGGCCGAATGGAGAACATTTTTTAGATGGGTTTTAATTGATGGACAAATTAAATTTTTTGTTATCAATTCACTTTCTCTGGCACAAATACCGAACTTGCATCACATTGACACTTTGACTGACTTTTCCTTCGAGCATGTGTGCTCAATTTGACAGTGGGAGCTATTCACCATTTGTAATAGATGAATCGATTTTAGCCGATTCGCCGTTGAATAAATTGCTCTCAGTTTGAAAAACAGTCAACATTTATTTTTCGTATGGATGTACTTACTTTAATAAGAAGTAATTAAGTGTAAAACAGATTAATGAAATCCTTTAATAAAACTCGTCCTTTGGCTTCCTTCGGGATTTATTTTTCTTACTTATTTACTCAGGTTAACAAGACCTTAGCTAACATGCGTCTCCAGCTAGCGCGGTCTTTTGCCAGCTGCCTCTAGTGCTGCATTCTAAGTTTGCTTTGGGTCTCTTCCACATGTATGCACCACCTAAGATGCGTTACTCCTCTGGCTTGGAGTCGAAATGTTTCCGGGCCGGGACGCTAATATCCATGCGCTTAAGATAACATAGTCATCTAAGCCGGGTTATCTGAACTTTACTGACGAGAAAGGTATCGCGGCATAGTCCCAAAAAAAAAAGAACTTTTCTCTCGAATCGTCCGAGAGCATTTTATTCGCTTCCGCCAGTACCCAAGTTTCTGCGCCTTAAAGCAGGACTGGAATGATCAGGCTCCTGTAAGAAATCCTCTAAGACCGAACAAACACGATCATCATGGGCAATCCTTCTCATGATTCCCGATCTAGTTTTGTTTTCGGGGTTCATAGCGGAGCCAAGATAGATAAAGTCCCTGACTAGCTCAAAGTTGTAGCTGCCTATCTGACGTTTTGTTCTAGGCGTTGGTGTTGTCTACCTCTCTTCGTTGACGGCACATACTTTGTTTTTCCTTTGTTGACTGCTAAACCCATCTATATCGCATCTGCTTCAATAATCTCAAACGCTACTCGTATATTGACAGCTCCATTATATTAATATGTGAGTAACTGAACCATCTTTTGAAAGATGGTGCCAATAGAGATGACTTGTGAGTTTCGCATAATTTTTTCAATAACGATGTTGAAAAAACCGCATGACAACGGATCGTTTTGTTCAAGTCCTTTTCTAACATTGAAGGTCCCAGTTTAGACGTTACCGACCTTGAGGGAGAAGAGTGAATTCTCTACCGTCATAGTCGAATGAGGGGCTGTCATATGTGGCCTTGAAATCGATGAAGAGGTGGCCTGTATCGATTTGCAACTCCTGGATTTTTTTGAAAGGTGTGCCGTAATGTGAAAATTTGTTCTATGATCGGTTCCTAACCACACTGTTAGGGACTGGTCAGACTGTTTCCAGATGGTCTTAGTCGTTCAAAGTGCTGTACTGACTTTAACATGGCGGGTGGACGGTAATGTTGTCTGTCTCCGTTCAGGTTGAAACTTTCATTCTGCCTGACGGTGGGATGTTTTTCATCGCCGTTTAATAATCAGCAAAAATAATCTTTCCAGATTTTCAGAACCGACTTTTCGGTTGCACCTCTCTAAGGCCTCGATCGAGTGCTTCTCGTGCTCGTTTTTCTTTCTTCTGAGAAGCCTATATTCTTACTTTCTCTTTTGCTCGTAGAGCTCGCGAGCCTTTCCTGTTTTTTTCTGCAGGGCCGCTTTGTCCATCTGTCGTTTTGCTAGGTTTGGTTGTCTGCATTGGTCATCGATGTTGGCGGCATCGGATATCTTGAGCGCTTAAGGGAAACTAATCAGTGACTTTGGGCAGTTACTGATACTCGCTCGAAACGTTAGCACATTCAAAACATTGGAGAAGTGCCTTGCGTCAATAGCATTTGGTTTACGGTTTGTTGATCAATAGACAGCCAAGTCCCTTTATGGATACTCGTATCAACGTGTGGAAACTGTGTGCTGGCGAACGTTAGATTACGTCGGGGCGCAAAATCAATAAGCCTCAGGCCATTTCCGGACGTGATAGGGTGGAGGTTGTTGGTAACTGCTACTAAGGATGCCGTCCTAGCCTAGCTTTGCTTTAAAACCGTCAAGAACGATTTTCACTTCATACTTAGGGCATTGCTCGTAGGCTTTATCCTAGAAGCAGTCCTTGGTAAGGTCGTCCTGCTCCCCTGTCGAGGCGTGAACGTTTATGAGGCTTATGTTGACGAATTTACCCTTTATACGAATCGTCGTCAGGCGTTCACTCACATACCTGAAGCTCAAGATTTATTCCCTAAGACTTCCACTTACGACGAATTCCCATCTTATCCTTGTCGTGCCGGTTGTATGTAATATTTTCCATAGTTGATATCACAGTTTTCAATCCACCCCATAGCATTTTTTGGAATTCGGTTATACCTACTTTGTTGCAGTTGGTTATCTCCGCTAGATGTTCTACTGCACGATATCTGTTAAGGGTTCGAAAATCGTTGTCCTTTAATCATTTGCCAGGGTCGTCAGCAGTGAATCCGTTACTATCGTAGGCTTTTAGCTGGTTCGTAACATTTTTTTTTATCTCTTCCATATATGATTGTGAGCCTTATGACTGCGTATTATGCTACTGGTCGAGCACTCACTTGCCATTTTAGCCCGAATGAGTAAGGATTTATCCATGGTCTTAATGCATACCACGTTGTTGCGCTATTGGCCCAACCCAAGTTATAGAACAGCTAGCAGTTTCCCGATCAATGCGCATGAAGAACGACACAAGAATGAAGACAAAATCCATGGACGTGATGATTAAGACTCGTTTTGCCGTGCGTGTGACTTTAGTCCGTTATGTATGATAGCATTTTCAACGCGTTCGCTACCAAAGATTCAGCCATGCCGCGTCGAACTGCGAGATGCGTAAAGTATCGAAAGTAACACAAATCGGATGAATGCGCTCTGGGTAGGAACGGAGCGACAGAGAAAAGTCAGCTCTTGTGTGCTTTATGTAAGAACTCGGGGCATACCATAAATTGCCGGCGTTTTCTTGAGTTTCAATACTTAAAGAGAGTAAACTGGCCCGAGAGCAAAAGCTGCAGATTAAACTTCTAGCCGTACCCATTCAAACACCAGCCGTCACTCCTCAAATTACATATCCTCAAATGGCGACGGCTAGAGGAAGTACGGTAAAACAAGCGAAGGTAATTTCTCGGGCGTCTAGAGCACCTGAACTTGTATCTTATATGCTATCTATCTCGCAATCTATCAAGCGGCAGATGGCTCAGCTTTAACGTCAGATAACGGAACAAGCTAATAACCACATCAACGCGCCGCTGCCGGGCTTAACGCAACTCCAGTCGTAATGGGTACGAACATGGCGGAGCCAGCTGTTAAGATTCTTGAGTTGAATGTAGGTTCACTGATAAGGATCGAACGAAGGGTCACAATGTTTAAGTTGCTCAAAGTCCAAGTCCCTGGTGTGCTTTTGGTTAACGAAACTATGCTATCCAAATAACACAAAAAGAGGCACAAAATGTATCAAATAGTGAGAAGAAACCGACCCAACTCCAAACAACGAAGTGATGTTGCGATCTTCATTAGAAAAGGCTTGCAATTAGAAAGAGTATACAGCTGTGTAGTGCGTAGGTTTCAGGTGCTTGAGACATACACCTCTGTACATGATCTCAATCTATGCACCTGAAGCTACTCAGTCCACTCAAGAAATTTTTTCAATGCCTAAGGTTGGAATCGAAGAAGAATTATTTCATAATCAGAGAGAGTTTGAACGCCAAACAGATTGGGGAAATAATACACCAAATGCTAGAGGGAACTTAGTCATGTCACCGTTGGCAGTTATAACTTTGAGGTAGTTAATAACTTCGTCTACCTTGACTCTGGAATTACAAGCAGTATCAACAGTAGTGTAGGAATCATTACTCTACCCAATCAATATTTCTTTGTGCTCAGACGGCAATTGATTACCAGAACTTTTCGCTTCCAATTGTATTGACAGGTAATGGAGATCTCCTCCTCCTCAACAACAAACTGTACGGGCTGTACAACGATATTCTACATATCCAATGTCTGATATAGCTGGACCATGTTGAGTGAATGGACATCACAGCTCCGGCTCAAAACGTCTTCGATTCTAACTCCGAGGATGGTGCGCATGCAAGTATAAGGGGACCTTAACGTACTTGGAGTGTGGCACTGGAGACATTTGTCGAAATATCGTGGTAACGTTAGTTGAGGTCCCATAGATAAACTAACTAGATGTCAAACTCTTCTAATACTTTTGCAAACCCTTAACTTTTACACAGACCCACTGTAAGTGAATTCCAACACTTCTGCATCTCTATGACTTTGTCAAAATTTGCTAGAAGGAGAGCAATTTACAAGTAAAATTGCTAGAATGAGAGCGATTTGCACGAATGTGTGTAATGGAGACGACATTTTTTTGATTAAAATGGGCGTGGTTTGTATAAAAGGAGAGGGAAATTGCCATTGATGATATTGACATTGACACATATTCACAGACAGGATCACACGGGCGATCAGTAGAAAACCGGTTTTGATTTTCCAATATCTGGAAAGTTTGCCATCTAGGTTAGTTTATCTATGTCCAAGCTCATCGCCGACTGTAAGGTCACCAAAGTAGGTAAGACAGGAAACGGATGGGTTTACAAGGTTCAACATCGATAAATTCAAGTCGATGACGGTGAATTGAGTTGGAGAATCAAGATTCAGTCGAAATTTCCCAAATAAAAAATCTACTATCAATTAAACTCACATCCCTATGAACTAGTTCTCTGCAAGCGTTTGTTTTGATATTTTGTTTACCTGTCATGAAATCAGCTGCTCATGTGACAAGTTGGAGAATATTTAACATTTATATCGCAAGAAACCGGTGTCAGCTAGTTGGGTTTAATTAGCAGTGCCTTCCCGAAATTAAGGTCAGTTCCTGGTTCCCGATCTCAAAAAAATATACCAGCTGTCAGAAATTGGAACTGAGTCTGTTTTTGGTGCTAACAAGTTCCCTCAATGAAAATATTTCCCAAAGTTTACGAAAGAAGTTTGTTTTTGTTTATTCTGAAATATTTTCCACGAAAGCTAAACATTTTTTATTTTTGTTTGCTAGTGAATATTGATCTATCATTGCTTTAATTCGTTGCATAGACTATTAGAAACTTTAAAGGACAACAGTTGGCTCGAAATTCTTAGACAATCAAACTACGCAGTGAACTTATTGCTTAATAAGGTCGATAGACCAAAATTCTATTTCATCTTGTATCTCAATTAAGCGTAACGTCATTTGGGTTTTGTCTGCGGTTTACTTATTTCATTTTCTCTGCTTTCTGTGTGTACTTTCCTAATCATCATCAATCTGCTTATGAACTCTATAGTTCTAAACATTTACTCTTACTCATTCAATTATCTTTATTAGTGCCTACGCATCTACCTCAGTATAGCTTCCTAACATCAAGCTGCAATGGCTGAATCCAGCAAAGGTAAAGACAAAATATTTGTTGCTCAGTAATTTTATTAAATTTCATAACAATCCGCAACAGGTGGACGTTCCTTGATTAAACGACCTCAAAGCATCGCAGAAAATACTTTGTTTCGACGTCAAAGAAGCCTGAAGTTCAGTACCCTTGAAAGACAATCGAGTATTCCAGAGAATAGTAGTAGAAAGGCACGTGTTATAGTGTTCTAGCAGCTCCTTCATTTAAATTTGTTAAATTTATTTTGCAGACCTACATCGTTATAATTTTTTCTGAAAAAGCAAAAGTTTCAAAATGCATAGATGTGGAGAAAATCATCCAGGAGTTTGGCATCATCACAACATTAGAAGTAGTAAGGTATATCATGACTTAAATGTGGTATTTTATCAAGTTTACTGATTAGGCTGTACTTGTAGTAACACGGAGAAGTATTTATATCTTACTGCCACAACAGACACCCTGCTTCGACTCGCAGATGAAGCTGAACTTGGCAAGGCGACAACTACTGGGAGCATAAGACCGTTCAACTATTTTAGTATATCGGATTATTTGAATGGGAGTATGACTAAACGAGATATTCTACGTAATAGCGAACCACCGGTGTTGATTAAGGATATCATTAAGCCTTCACTGATGCCTTACATACGAAATGGGACCATAGAGCATTTTTTTCCATTGCATGACATTGTAAGTTTATCTTTTTAGTGAAACAGAAAGATTTCTTAGAGAGTAATGAGTCATTTCTGTGAAATCAATTTAAAAATTAATTTTATTTAAATCTCAACGACGTGTTAAGTAGTTTATTCTCAATTGGCATCAAGCCAAAGAAGCACCATGCTGCATTGACGACCGCTGCGTCAGGAAAGTCATTAGTGATGACAACAATTTTCCTTATCTATTTATTTATTTATCAACATGGTTGAACTATGATGTTGTAGTGATGAAGACTATGTACTGCAAGTGAATTTAAACAAAAATTTCGCCATAGTTTATACTTCGCCAGTTTTACTTATCCAATGTAGTCGGGCAGCGTAAATCAGTCGCAACTTAGTCAGATATGGATCACAGTAGACGTGGTTGCTTCCCAGTCATACGAGAATCTAATGAGAATTCAAGTCTGTTCTTTCTTTTTCCTGTGATCATTAAGATCATGCATACGTTGTATATAGTTTTGACGTATTCAACATCATTATGGTATGCTGAAACAAATAATGTATAGCGTTGTAACCTTAGGAATACTTTTCTTAGCTCAAAAAATAGTTTGTTGTCAGAAACAAGGTTTCACACTAAAAGCTATCGCTAAGGCTTCGCTCGATTTGCGAATAACTCAGCTCGCTTTTCGACAATTTTCTTGAAGCGTAGCATATTGGTTTCTGAACACTATTGCTAAATACATGTGCTAACACTGCCCCAACCCTCACCGGACTAGCATCTTTCGGCAATTTAGCTTGTGCATTTGGATCGTAATGCATTCATAACATTGATTTTATCCCGTCAAATGCAATCTGTTCATTACTACCCCAAATGTATTTAACGTTTTTCTGTAAAAGTTCATACAAAGGTGAACAAACTGTTGCAACAATTGCAAAAAAACTTTCGATAACGATTTCAACTTCTGGCTGGTTTTTTTTTTGGTTCTGGAGTTTTCAAAATTGCTTCCACCTTTTTGGGGCATGTACAGCGTGCGCCATCTTTTATGTCGGTATGTAAACAACGAATAACTTTGACATTTGTCCACCGCATGACTTGAGTAGACTTGAAACATCAATTCAGTACAATTTTAACCATGAATCCCTTCACACCGAAACAACGCGCCGAAATAGTGACCCTGTACATTGAAAATAGTCGTTCAGATGTGTTAATTCAACGTGCATATCGCCGAAAATATCGTGGCCAGCAAGCACCGTCTGACAACACTGTTCGTTGTTTGGTGTCGAATTTTGTTGAGCACGGGACAGTGGGAGATCGTTGACACGCTGTACATCAACGCCCAAGACGTTCCAATGAACTGGTTGAAGCGGTAAGAGAGAGTGTTGCCGACAACCACCTTGCGGCGCATTTTGAAGGATGATTTGCATTTGTTTCCGTATAAAGTGCAATTGACTCAAAGAATATTGCCGGCAGATCGTCCACGTCGCTTGGAATACGGCCAAACAGTCGCTCGAATGGTTGACACTGAACCTGATTTTCGGAAGCAAAATGACCGACGAGGCCCATTTCACACTTTCTGGCGCCGTTAACAAGCAAAATTGCCGGCGAACGGAGAATCCACTGTAAGAAGTGACTGCTTGGGCCGGCGTTTGCGCCAAAACCATCATTGGACGAAACAGTCGATGGGAATGGATATAGGTGGATGTTATGTCTGCCCACAAATGTGTGAAAAAGGTCTGGACTGTTACTGCTATCAACAAGACGGTGCGCCATGTCACACTGCAAATCAAACAATGCAGTTTCAGCAACGAAAATTCTGCCAAAAAATGGCGATATTTACTTGCCTCCCGGATCTCCAGATTTGACTCTACCGGACTTCTTTTTGTGGGGTTATTTGAAAATCAAAATGTACGCCAGTATACCTCAGACCACTGACGAGCTCAAGGGAAACATTCGTGCCGAAATCATCGCTATATGCCCGAGAAAGCTCGAAAAAGTGATGGAAAACGCAGCAAAATGGGCACATTTTGCTAAAGCGACTACTGAATTGATGTTGTGTTCAAAAACTAGTTCAAATAAATTGTTAAGGACCAAGTTATATAAAAAATACCTCATATGTGGAAATCGGTTGATTTTTTTTTCAAATTTATTCAATATTCACATACCGACCCTGTATGTAAACAATTTCTATCGATTGCGTGACTTAAATAAGTTATTGATTCGTCGAAAAGCTTGTACTTTTCTCGCCTGACTTTCAGTCCAGCTTCTTTGATTTTACGAAGAATTAATTCGACGCGTTTCAAGTGCTCTGCCTTAGTAGGCGCTTTCACTAAAACGATGTCCATAAATGCGACAACGCCTTCAATGTCAGTACAAAGTGATTAGTCCGCTGAAATATAACAGGTGCTGAAGCTACACTAACCTCGCATAGTAGTGGATATAGTTGTCAGTTCCCGTGAGGTCTCTTTGAGAACCAGCTGCTGATAAGCCATCAAGAGATCTTGCTTTGAAAACTCTGTAAACCCACCATGTTTGAGCTTCTAAGTCCCGTAATTTTAATTTTTTCTCTAAGGATTTTTTTCTCAGAATAGCTCTAGTGCAGGCTAGTGTTAGTTATAAGTATTGCTAGTCATCACTTTGTAGCTGATCTGCGTTGAGTGCATACGTACAAGTTTTATTATGCAAAAAGTGAGTGCACAAATAATTTAAAAAAATATATAAAGAAATTTAAGTGTACAAAACAAAGTGCATAAAATAATTAAACACAGAAAATTAGGAAAAAAAAATCGAAAAACGTTTAGTTTGTGGTCAGTAATTTGTCAAACACAATGTTGCCTATAGGTAACCCAGCAAGAAATTCAAAAAATTTGCGAATTCGATTGGGATGATTTTGCTGATGAGGACCATGGAGAAGAGGAAAAAGTTTAATGGAAAGAGGTGAAGGTGTTGAGGTCGGTTTTATTGAGAGCATTGTTGGCGAAGACAATGAAGCTGAAAATGAAATTCAAAGTGAAGAAACGCTACACGAGGTTTTTGAAAATATCAATTTAGAAAGTTTGAGATGGAAGAGTGCAAGTTAGGGGAATGCGATACGACCTGGAAAAGCGAAGTTAGTCTCGGCCACGTCAAACAACCAATAGAATATATTACTCAGTTCTTTGATGATAAGATATTACAAAAGATCTGCGATGAAACTAATTTATACGCATTACAAACCAGTGGCACAGAATTAAAATGTGAAACCACCGAAATAAGAAGATTTATAGGTGTATTACTATATTTTGGTGTAATAAATATTCCAAATATGCGAATGGCATGGGCCCGAAATTTCAAATTGTCAGCAGAGGCGGATGCATTATCACGAAATCGTTTCGAAAAAATAAAGGAAAATTTTCATATAAATGATAACTCTAAACAACCCCAAAAAGGAGAATCTACGTACGACAAATTACGAGTATATAAAATACGTCCGTTATTGAAGAAAGTCAAACAAAAATTTAACGGAATAACAAAGAAGGAATACCAAAGAGTGGACGAACAAATGATTTCTTATAGATCACCGTCTTGTGATAAAATCGAATAATGTCTAGTAAATGTTTATATTTTATTAGGTCGGCACAGTTTGAAGCAATATCTGCCAAAAAAGCCTCACAAGTGGGGTTTTAAAATATTCATTATAGTCGGTGTATCTGGTATTGTATACGACTTTTGCCTCTACATTGGAGAAGGAACGTGCCAATCATCAGACATTGTTTTACATTTGGCTTCTAATATTCCCGTAAGCAAAAATTTCAAATTCTTTTGTGACAACTTGTTTACTTCCATAAGCCTGATGAATTGTTTGAAACAAAATGGTATATTAGCGGTAGGAACCATTCGAAACAATCGATTAAAAAATTGTGCTCTAAGCGACGAAAAGAATCTTCGTAGAAAAGGATGAGGATCAAACGGTTTTAAATTTGAAGCAACAAATAATCTAATTGCTTGTCGATGGTATGACAACAAAAGTGTGCTACTGGTTTCGAATTATATAGGTAAAAAGTGAGTGCAAACGATGGTGTCGAAATGAGAAGAAGTTTGTAAACATTCCTCGTCCAGGTATTGTTGAATGCTATAAGAAGCATATGGGAGAGATTGATCATGCCGACATGCCGATCCGCCTTTCAAAGAAGTGATATGCGAGGGTTGGCTGAAAAGTTTCCGACTGAACAAAATTTTTTTTTATTTTTCTACATAGTCTCCTTGTAACTCTACACACTTCTCCTAGCGATGCTCCCATCTCTCTAACCCTAACTACTTGGCGTTTTTCTCTGCATAATAATTGTTCACGAAGGTGATTTCATGTACAGTAATTAATCGGCCCCAAAACTCGGATTTATTGCGCCAACAGAGCGTTGGAAGCAAACGCGGCACCCAACGCGCGAACAGCTTTCTCATGCCTAAATCTTGATTTAATATGTAACAAACACGTTCCTTGGCATTTTCATAACCTCTACTATCTCTCTCACTTTAATTCGGCCGTTGTCTAACACCATTTGGTGAACTTTAGCAATGTCATCGTCAGTGGTTGCAGTTTTTGGTCGTCCCGAACGTTCATCATCTCCCAAGCTCTTGCGACCACGTTTAAATTCAGCTGCCCAAAATTTCACTGTGGTAAATGATGGTGCAGAGTTCCCTTACACAGAGTCCAACTCATTTTTGATTTGCGTAAGGCGTGTTGCCTTTCAAAAACAAGAATTTAATAACAGCTCGATACTCAATTTTTTCTATTTTCACAAAAAACACTCACATCGACTCAATCGGCTGTCAACTAAAAACTGCGCGTACAAAATGACTGAAACTTCGGAAAATAACTGTCAAAAGATGCACAACTACCATTCACTAGCTTTTATTGACTAGTACCGCTATCTTTACGTTGCGATCGGAAACTTTTCAGACAACCCTCGTATGCGTATCGTTTACTGATGCATAAGCTCATCAGTAGTCAATAGGTGGCTGTTCTACCGCAGAGACCTGAAAATCTCAAGCGGAGACAACAAGTATAATGTCACTACTAAACTTTCAGTTGGATATTGCTAACGAGTTACTCGACGTAAAAAAAATTACAGCTCCAACACGCAAAAGAGGTCGCCCATCGTCACTTCTCTCAACAATGCCATTAAATCCACCATCACCAGCACCTTCATCACAATCTTCGTCAAGTTCTTATAAAAGATCATATTGCAGAACCTGCAAAAACCATACGATTTCATCAAATCCGTCACTGAATTGAATTGAATGTCGATATGAATAGGGAATATTTAAACGTTTGCGGAAATCGAAAGTTTGAAGATACATGCTTGCGAGCGGTTGAATACAATCGTTGACATATTGCTTCAGAACAATGCAATGGAATGCATTTTTTTATTAATCGATGAATACAATATGAATTGAATGTTCTAACTTACTTCAAACCCCTGTTTAGACATATATTTCACTATTTTCTCATGTAAAGTATATATATTTATTATCATCCCCAGGAATATGTTGAAAAATTTCCGTTTAAGTTCGGATCTAATCAACCTATTGAAGAAATTCGCGATTACTACGGCACCAGCATTGGATTATATTTTGCATTTATCGAGTTCTACACAAAAGCGTTGATATTCCCCAGCATGTTTGGATTATGGCAGTTTGCTTTTCAACTGAATTTAGCAGTAATTTGTTGTTTCTATGTTATTTGGACAACTGTAAGATGATACACAAACAGGTATGGAAGTATTTATAATCTGATTGATCTGTAGGTCTTCCTGCAATTGTGGGAAAGAAAATGCTCCTGTTTATCATATTGTTGGGGTACAATTGAGATGACCAGTTTAGACAAACCAAGAACAGCATACTATGGAAAATTAAAACCAGATCCCATTACCGGAAAAATGAGTCTACAATACCCCATGAGATACACTTACTTACAAATGTACTGTCTATCGTATCCTGTGGTTTTTCTTTGTATAACAGCAGCTGGATACTTTGCTCTATATCAGTTTCAAATCGAAGCTGAAGTGTTGCATGATTTTGGTCAGTAACAGTTCAATCATGTTTACGAATCATTTCTATGTGTATTTTTAGGACCCGACTCGATGCTACTTTATATTCCTGTAATAATTCAATCAATACTCATTGCGATATTTTCGTGGGCTTATGAGAAACTGGCGACATTTTTGACTGATTTGGAAAATCATCGAACACGAAGTCAATACGATCGGCATCGGGTTAATAAATTAATGCTCTTCGAGATTGTTAACAACTTCTTTTCACTGTTTTACATTGCGTTTGTTTTGCGAGATCTTAAACAGTTAAAATATCAGTTAATGATGCAATTGATTATCTTTCAGGTGAGTACTATCAATAAAAAGAGGTGATACCATACAGCTAATTGTAATTCATGGTATGGAATACTTTCAGATCGTTTGCATGGCACAGGAAATCGGAATACCATTGTTGGCTGTTATCAAACAAAAGTATACTAAATTCATAGCTAAAGAACTAGACGAAGATCAGAAGGCAAATATTAAAGACTATGCGCGTTATGAGCAGGTTGGTATGCTACGAAGTGATCTATAGAGATTTACCAAAACTCGTTTGTATTTTTTAGAGTTTCTATGAATCTGGTCTCGATAAATATCAAAGTACATACGAAGACTATCTTCAGCTGTGCATTCAATTTGGTTATGTTGTTTTATTTGCTGCCGTAGCTCCTTTTGCAGCCATTGGAGCTCTCATAAACAATCTCCTTGCCTTGCATATCGACTTGTTTAAGGTGACTGTAATCTTTTAAGATTTTTTTGTTGTTTGTTAGGAGTAAAAATTTATTTATAGCTGTGTAATATTTTTAAACGTCCATTTGCACGTCGAGCCAAAAATATTGGTGCATGGTATTCAGCGTTTGAACTCATATCCGTCCTCTCAATACTCAGCAACTGCGGATTATTGTATCTACAGCCTTCAGTCAGGTTAGTGATGACAAAAACAAGTTTCTTGGTTCATTTTGTATACGTTTTGTACATTTCTTAGGGAAATTGTTTCGAATTTCTTTCCGAGTATTCCGAATCTCTCGTTTGTGGTTTTTGAGCATGCTCTTCTCGGTGTCAAGTTTCTGATTCATCAAGCAATTCATAAACGACCACGTTGGGTGCGCATTGCAATGCTCAAATCAGATTATGAATCCAGTTTGGCCTACAAGGACTTAAGGTTAGTTAGATGTTTGTTATCAGATCACAAAGTAATTTGTTTTAATACTTTTTTTTATTTTTTAGGAAACTGAAGTCCGCTTTTAAGGATCATCAGAAGGAGGAATAACTTTATCGACGGATACAAATCATGTCAGTCCTTCAGCTAAAATTATTAAAAAATCTCATCGATTCTACTTACTAGTCCCTGCGTTTTGTAAACTCTAAAGTTGTATTACTTGAGTTGAGTTCTGCCTTTCGTATGAAGCACATCTTAATCCTTTGTGATTTCTTAATTTAACTTATGTGATTGTAATTATACTAACGTTTACGGTATTAATGATTTGAGAATGCTTTTATAAACAGTGCCTGGTGTGTTCCGTTTCATATTCTTGAATAAAAATGCAATTTTTTGTAATAAAGCTATCTAAATCTCTTCTAAATAAATTATCAATACGAGTATAAATTAAATTGTTACTAGAATTTGTCATTCGCGGCAGACTTAGGCAATATGTCATGAGCTTCCGACACGTGAGCGAGAGTCAGCGCATTAAGACTAAATTCGCTAACATAAGCCTTATGCCCCCACGGAAGACAAGGACAATAAAGTAGAAGTATCTATCATATAAATATGTAAACACAATTTGTAAGCCCTCACCTTTGGCTGAATTCCGAAATGCAGCACAGCCTGCATTGTGCATCTGCAAATATTCCATAATGCAAACACAGGCATCGTTTCCTTGCGTCACGTTCCGTGACGTGATTATCGTGTCACGCCAACTGGGCAAACATTCCGGCGCCTGGCAGCCACCGGACTGGTCGTTTGGCCGAGAATATCGCGGCTGTGGCCGCCGATGTCGCTGAGAACGAAGAAACATCAACGAGACGGCAGGCTACAATTGCGTGCATCACCAGACGGACAATAGAGCGAATTTTAGTGAAAGACTTACACGTGTTCTCGTACAAAGTGCAAACAGTGCATCAGTTAATGCCTCCTGACCATCAGTCGAGTTACTGTAAAGCCATCCTCAATCTCAACAACGAAAAGAACGATTTTGTGTAGAAAATTATGAACGACTAGGCCCATTTCCACTTAAGCGGTTACGCCAATAAGCAAAATCTTCGTTTCTGGGGAATTGAAAATCCGTGTGTGATTCACGCAGAGCCATTACATCCACTCAAAGCCACTGTGTGGTACGGCGTTCAGGCGGGAGGAGTGATTGGGCCGTATTTTTTGATTGCGCCATCAGCAATATGGTCACTGTTACTGGCGAACGCTACAGGGCCATGATAAACGACTTCTTACTGCCAGAATCGGATGAGAGGGGCTTGGTGAACATGTAGTTTCAACAAGACGGTGCAACAGCACACACAGCGCGAGCCACAATAGATATTGTGAAGGAAGCGTTTCCTGTTCGCGTAATCTCCCGTTTTGGCGATTTGGCATGGCCAGCAAGATCGCCCGATTTAACCATCCCAGACTTCTTTCTTTGGGGCTACTTGAAGTCGCGGGTTTATGCAAACAAGCTTCAGACAATCGCAGCCCTTACGGAGAATATTCGACAGGAATGCGAATAGTTATCAGCGGAATCTTGCGGAAAGTCATGGAAAATGCGATAAAACACTGGCGGGTATCATTTTTTCCACTTAACAGAAACAAATGTAAAGGTCCAAATAAAAATGTCCATCACTCGAAATCATTTTTTTTTATTTAGTAAAAAAGTACCTAATTCAAAAACAAAAATGGATGATTAATTTTGCGCCACCTTGTAGATGAATTTATTTTAAGTTGTGCTTTTATAATTACCATTTGTATTAATTTACAAATCGTATTTTGTTGTTTGTAAAATTATTTCAACTAATAAATTTTCTGCACTCCGAACGGCTAGAGCCAAACCTCTTAGCTTACCAAGGGGAAGTGAGCTGCAGTTTGGATGAATTGAGTAACTTTATTACTATAGAAAAAAAAGAAATTAGCAGTTCGGTAAAAAAATGTGTTTTTTTTTCCAAAGTTGGTTAGAACACAATTACTTATACTTTTATCCCTTTAACCCTGCATACCTAAACATTCATTCGCTGGACTACGCGTCTTCCGGCGAGATACGAGTTAGCATACTTCTCGTCAATCTCTGCCAGCGCCACTTCCCCTGATCCACTGAAACAACCATTGGTTACGTTTTTCATAAAGGAAATAACATCTTGTTTACATGGCACGAATTCTAACATAACAATGGGCAATTGGTTCACGCCTGTACCCGTGGCTGATGCGCTTTGAAGGCACCTTATAATTTGACGTTAATGGGAACTCTTAGAAACAATAAGCGCGAGATCCCTGACGAACTGAAGAATTCGAAGACTCGCGCTATTGGAACTTCTATATTTTTATAATAGCACAAAATGGGAAGTCGGCACAGTGGATCAAATGTGTTCAAATATATGTTCTAATCGGAAAACCAAGAGATGGCCGACGATTGTGCATTTTCTACAATATGCTAAACCTAACGTTTACGGTTCTGCCAAAGTGAGAAATAAGAAAAAACCTTTGCTTCGGCACGATTTTATATTACAGTTAGGGGACCAACTGGCTAAGGCAAAGATTACAGACTGTGACTTTGAGGCGAGATATCAAGGTCATGATGCAGGAAATTCTGGGTGATTCGTCCAATACAAAAAGTCCCTGTTCATTCAGCAAGACGGCCAAGCACTGTTACGTGAAATGCAAACAAGCAATTTGTGGCCTCGTAACCTTGACATGTGCAATCGCTGTGTTGAATAATACTTTTGGTTACATTTTTTACTATTTAGTTTTTAATTAAAACAACTTTCGTGCCATGAAACAAGTTACTATTTTTAATTAAATACTTTTGATAATATTTGAGTTTTTAATTACGTAGTCCGCTCGACGAATGCATAGTTAACAGTGAATATAGCTTAGTTGACTAGAGTTAAAAAAACTCGTGTGTCACAGTTTTATTAACATGCTTAACGGTAACTTCACAATTTGATAAATCTTGTACATATGCCCTTAGAATTCAATTTAAGAATAACACCCCTGCTTTGTGACATTAGGAATGTTTTGCTGTCAAAAGATCAGCTGAAGTTGTCAAACAATTTTTTTTAGCCAAACTCTTCTGGAATGGCCGAGAGGAGCACAGGCAAAGATTTTTTTTTGATTTTGTTAATATAAACGTTAACCAGAAGTTTGTATTAATCATTTTCGTAGGTGCATGTACTTCTCGGTTTACTCAACCCCGGATTGCTATACGGAATCACTTATTTCGGCGACAACAAAGTCTTGACATAAACGCTTTAGAGAAACAAAAGCGCAACACCGAACAAAATGGCAAAAAGGTGATTTTATTTTCTTCAAAATATTTATATATTTGATATATGTATGATTGTACATAAATAAAATTCGCTGATTCATTCATTAATAGCAATCGCACCTTGTGATAAAACTAAAATTAAGAAGAATCGAGAGGCTGAAAAGCGTTCCCGAGCAAAATGGAAAGGTAAGCGAAATAATTTCCAAAACATTTCCAAAAATAGATTCAGTTGACTTACTTTTCACAGACATATCTTGCTATAGTTTTCTCTGAGAAGGCAAGGGTAACAAAATGCATCGATGTGGAGAAAATTATCCAGGAGTTCAACATCCTCACCACATTGGAGGTGGTTAGGTAGGAATGAATTTTAAGAAATTCATACAAAACAATTGAATCCAATGATTTACAGTAAAACTGAGAAATATTTGTATCTCTCGGCATCGACTGATACTCTTCTTCGTTTGGCTGATAAAGCAGAACTTAGCAAGAAAACCATCACTGGCAGTATGAGGAAATTCAACTACTGGACGGTATCGGACTACCTGATCGGCAGCATGACGAAACGCGATATTCTTCGTAATAGCGAGCCGGCAGTGCTGATTAAAGATGTAATTAAACCATCACTGATGCCATACATACGCAATGGAACCATAGAACATTTTTTTCCGGTGCATGATATGGTAAGTAAACTCTCTCTCTTGATAGAAACAACATGTAATCCGTAAATACGAGTACACATGGTCTACCATGATGATGTGGTTTTCTCAATTAATATAGGCATCAAGCCAAAACGACATGTAGCACGTGATACACACGATACACGTGCATGCAACCAACAAGTTCATTACCCTCGATTCAAACAATTTTGTGAAGCAATTACGATGTGCGACAGTACAGATGTGAAGGGTGAATTACAAAATTCAATCGGAAATGATGACGATGATAAGTACACCCACTCGGTATTTTTTGTTTCATGCAACAAACAAAAAAGCAACGGTGCAGTCAGACTGAATGAATTAGTCGACTTCATGGTTGGTTTTGTAAGGTATTGCATATTTGGAGGACTACCTTCGAGCATTTACAAAGAAGCTAACGCTGACATCGGGCAATATGACACGATAGCTTACCTTATCCTAGCTATCTTCCTTATTGAGTGACAACCTATGCTTGACAATGGGTTAGTTCCCTGATGCTTACGATGCGATCAAGTTTTATGATTTTTGAGCTGACGGTGCATGTTCTGAGTTGAATGCCGAAACGGAGCTTCCCGGTTGATTTGATAATGTCAACCTTGACCACGCTATCATACGCTGACGACATTAATATTTTAGGAAAAATTCAGGGAGCTATCATTGAAGAGTTTGCTGCTTTGACGCAGGAACACGATCATGTATTTAGTGGTAACTGAGGGTAAAACAGAAAATATACTGTCGACAAGAAAGAAACACTCAATATCACCGACCCAGACAGCTTGCCCAACAGCAAACTTTAACTTTGATGTAGTAAATGTCTATTTACCTGTGCCCCGCTCTAAATTTAAACAAAAACCCCATCAAAGAGATCTCTTTGTGCGGAAATTGCTAAAAGGCGACTAAATAAGAAAGAATATATTTAGTCAGTTTAATACCCGAGATGAGTCTAAGGCGCATTAATATCTAATGAGACTTTCCGAAGTACACATTGCGGAGGGGTAAAAGAACAGTTGGATATATGTGCATTCTTCATTCACGCATACCAGCGTCTCAAGAAGAGAGTAGTTCAAATTACTTATCAGTTTACTTTCAAGCTCACTTTCGGACGTACTCTGAAATATAGTGATTCTTTCCTAAGCCGTCGAACTTGCTTATGGAATGCCATCTCAAGCTCTCTATTTCATAGTCATTGTAACTTGCAAACATTTAAAACCAACGTACATCGGTACCTCTCTTTCTTTCCTCCCTAATTTTCCTTGGTCCGCGCTGTGTGCAAACATTTTAAGGGTAATAACAACCCGTTGAGCGAGCGCTAGTTTAATAAAAAGAAAAGATAAGATCGTAAGTGTATAAAAAATTAGCGACTAATAATCGGCGCAGATTTAAACGAATACGAAGACTGCCATAGAGGATACGGCTTGGGGGAGAAGCTTAGTGGGAAAATATATACTAAGCTCATGCAAATCACACGGTCTAACTATGCTAAATATTCTATTTACTAAACCAGAGCAGCACTTGATTACATACTGCTGCAGGAGGCACCAAATCAAGATAGATTGCCAGAATAACGCGAAACGGTGAGTAAGCGATTCTAACAAGATTTTGTGCGAAATATTGAAAGTCAGCGCTGACTTTTGGTGACAGATTTTTTCGTGAAGAAATTACAAAAAAGGCCAATGTAAACTGGCATTACTTTAACAAAGAAAGGAGCTAGTTCTGGGTGCTAAATTTTGTAGAATAGCTGCAAACTACCATAAAGCAAGAGAAAGAACTAACCGCGCAAGGTCTGTTAAACAACCTTGACGAAGAATGTAAAAGTAGTGGAAAAACTCTGGTCGGTGCTTCGAAAGGGCGGTTCCACTTAAATAAATACACGTGATGATGGAACGAATAGACGAAGATTGCAGGTAGGGCCAAAAGGCAACACTTTCAAATATACCACGTTTAAGATTGCGATACTAGGACGAAGAAACCTGGAAGAGATCAAATTTTCGTAATCTATTGATAAGGAGCTGGGACACCCGCCGGTAACAAGAACAATGAAATACGTAAAAGATGGAAAGAGTACTTTAGCGCGTTACTTAATGAAGAGTTCCTACGCAGTATTTTTTTTCGCGACTATTGCGAGCCAAGAGAAATCGCATACCCTCTAAATTGTTGGCGCCCATATTCTATATGGAACGGGCTTGGGGATCTCGTTCGAATACAATCAGTAACGATTGCGGATGTGTACATTGGCATTTTCAACACAAATTTGTGAGAAACATATACAAAACTGTGCTAAGGCGAGGATTATATCTTTCGAAAGAACAACGATTCTAAACATAAAACATAAAAAATATCCTTGAAAATAACAGCGTCCAACTATCGCAGTGGCCATCACAGAGTTCTGACATTTATCCAATTAAAAATCTGT
The DNA here is from genome assembly GCA_963966105.1 of Volucella zonaria. Classification (NCBI taxonomy): domain Eukaryota; kingdom Metazoa; phylum Arthropoda; class Insecta; order Diptera; family Syrphidae; genus Volucella; species Volucella zonaria. Next base: position 106,260,172 of record OZ014532.1, on the reverse strand, counting down.
GGAGCGTCTTGAGCAAGGATGTCCGAACTTTCCAGGAAGCTAACATCTACGGTTGCGATCTCTTGTTAGGAAGTCTTAAATAAGCTGCCAAACTCGTCAGGTCCATCAAGGTTGGTAATGATTTCGACTAGAGCTTTCAAAGACAAGGCGACATGGTCATGCGACTTTTTGAACATCGCCCAAGGAAGAATCGTGCAGAGCAGAACAAAAGAGGTACGATCTTTTTTAAGTCCGCACAATAACTTGGATTTGCGGGTGACACTAATGAAGTTTTCGTTAGTGTTAAGGCCAAAATGGTTCTGATGGCAAACGGTGCTAAAAAAAATACATGCATGAGAGAAGGACGCACACCACCGACGGCTTGGCCAGAATGTCACCGTTAGCAGTTATAACTTCGAGTTAGTGAAGGACCTCGTCTACCATGGCTCCAAATAACATAACAAGCAGCAACGACATCAGCGCAGAAATCCGACGCAGAATTACTCTTGCCTATTAGTGTTTCTTTGCGCTCAGGAGGCAACTGAGTAATAGAACCATCTATTACTAAGACCAAACTGGCTTTATAAAGGGTGTTTTTTTAGAAGTATACAAATTCAATATGAAATAAAACACTTAAAGCTAATGTTAATGTCTTTGACATTAGCTCTATTTAATAGATAATTTTATGCCGTTTAAGTATGATATCGGGCATAAGCGCGCCATGGCTAGCTCGAATGAAGCGCAATCGTTAAGTCCAATTTTCGACAACTTTATCGAGCAACTGGGGCCGTATATCAGCAATACCACGACGAATGTTGACTTCCAAATCGTAAAACGCCTCTGTTTTATCGGCATAGACTAGTGACTTCACATATTCCCAAAGAAAGTAATCTAAAGGTGTGAGATCACAGGATCGTGAAGGCCAGTTCACAGGTCCATAACGCTAAATTATGCACTCGCAAATGTTTCCCGCAATAAATTGATGGTGTCGCGCGCCGTATAGCATGTTGCGCCATCTGTTGAAACCAAAGCTCTGTCACGTCAATGTCATTCAACTGAGGAACGAAGAATTCAGAAATCATGTTTCTGTAGCGCTCTCCATTGACGGTAACATTCTGGCCGGCATCATATGAGCCGATGATTCCACCAGCCCAGAAAGTACACCAAACAGTGAGTTTTAATGGTTGTAAGGGCTTCTGGGTTTTCTCCACTCCAAATTCGGCAATTTTACTTGCTTACATATCCGTTTAACCAAAAATGGCTGTGCACGATGGCGAATCGACTCATTCAGATTCTTCTCAATGCTACGCTTCACAACGGCAATACCTTCCGTTCGCACTGTTTGTCGTCTTTGGGAATGCGTATTATTCACTAGAGTGTACGTGGTGCGAAAACGATTCATCGTGTTCCGAATAACTTGCTCAGATGGACGATTATGTCGACCGTAAAATGGACGTAGGGCACGATAAGTTTGGTGAACCGAATCATAGTTTTCAAAATAAGTTTGCACAATTTGCACGCGTTCTTCTGGCGCCAATCTACGAGTATTCATCGTAAAATGGCAAAACGTGCTAACCACAAATTAACTTTCAACTGTCAAATGGACAATCTGTAGAAACAGTGTTGCCAGTTTAAAAATTGAGCCTCTAAAAAAAACACCCTTTATAAGACCCTTACCATCCCGTTTTCTTCTACGGTGCAGAGGTTTGGACCTTGTCGAAAGCGAATGAAGAAGCACTTGGGATTCTGGGAGAGAAAGGTACTGCACGGCCTGTATATTGATATCGGTCTAGTCAGGCGTGTCCATATCCAACATTTCAGTTGGTTGTGCCACGTTGAGAGAATGAACGCCACAGCTACGGCCTATAAAATCTTGGAGTCTAACTCCGGCGGACGACCGCATCTAAGATGTCGCGTTCAAGTGGAAGGGCATCCCAACTAATCTGGAGTGCAGTACTGGAGGCAGCTGGCAAGAGATACTGCTACCCGGGTAAGCTTGTTGGTTGGCAATTCTCTATCTATCTACTTGATTTTGTCTCCAAATAGTACAGTTATTAGTTCAGTTCGTGGCTTAGAAATTCCCTAATTTTCTTGCCAAGAAATATTTCCAATTCTCCCAGGCGCATATTCAGCACTTTAACGTTTAATTTTAGAAATTACCTTTAATGCATAATCAAACTAGCCTTATAGACAAGCTATTTCTGTGTTGTTTTTCAGGAGTACCTGGACAAGTTTCCAATGAAACTGCTAACCAAATTACCAATCGAAGACATTCGTGACTATTATGGAAGCAGCATCGGACTGTATTTTGCATTTATTGAATTCTATACAAAGGCGTTGATATACCCGAGTATACTTGGTCTATTGCAAATTGTTTGTGAACTTAATTTACCAGTAGTTTGTGGATTCTATGTTCTGTGGACAACCGTAAGCACAATAATCATAACAGGCTTCTTTTTTTTTTAACAATATTCAATTATTTAAAAGGTATTCCTCGAATTATGGAAAAGAAAATGTTCAGGCCTATCGTACCGTTGGGGTACAATCAATATGAGCAGTTTAGATATACCAAGGACAGCCTATCAAGGTGAATTAAAGCCAGATCCGATTACGGGCCAAATGACACTACAATACCCAATGAGATATACGTACTTGCAATTGTATTGTCTATCTTGTCCAGTGGTGTTCTTTTGTATATTTTTAGCTGGGTACTTTGCTTTGTATCAGTTCGAAATTGAGGCCGAAGTTTTGCAGGATTTTGGTGAGAATTGAATATTCAAAGAGTGAAGCTGAACAGAGTAATGGCTTTTGTGTGAGCTTCTCGTAAAGCAATTGGCCTGTGCTTTTTTTTTCATAAAAAATGAATACGCTAGCTTGCATGTGAAATAAAACAGATGTGAGAAGATTTTTGCTAAGGAATAACAAGTATCCAAGATATAGTTCTATGACAGATTTTAAAATAGGGATGGCCACAAGACCACTATCTTCTAACAAATATTACAGCAGTAAGTATAATATAAGATGTTAACCGAAATCTTATTGAAGGCTTTTTCTTTTTATCACCACCCGCTTTCTACACAGACATTCTTTTTGTGTTTCGTTTTCATACCACATTTTATTTTAACCTCTTGTCGTAGTCATTCCAATTTAATCTCTTTATCTTTAGTTGTATAATAATAACCTTAAATAACTACAAATTTAATTTAAGTTAATAATAGGCATTTTAATACATACATCTTTCCAATATTTTTTATTTTTTATTTTTAAAGAACTTAACGCTGAAGTGGGTATGAATACACTCTTAATGCCTCAGCATGTGTTAAGTTTTTTAGAAAACGCGATAAAGAGAGACAGAAAGAAGCTTGGGCTTAGTGGTTATTTCGGTCTATGGGTGGCATCCAAGATTTAATGGGGAGACTAAATTCTTAGTGGAAGTTGGCTTGTTGTTAATTTCAACAAGTGCTTGTTGAACAAGTGAAATGAAACAATTGTCAAAAATTTGTGTAACACATTACTATAATAGATGGAGTGAAAAGTGACATCCTTGACCGCCAGAATGCGCTGCTACTGCAAAAAAGGTTATGGTGCCTTGAAGTCCATTCATATTTAGGCAGACATGCCAAATTTTAGTGCGATACTGTCTTTAGTTTTGTTTTGACAGCTGATTGTTGTTGACGTGTTTGGCATCATGTTGAGTATGGACAAAGACGATTTTCGTTCTCTCATAAAACATTATTTTTTGAGAGGCAAAACGGCGAAGGAAACAAAAGAAAAGTTGGATAAATTTTATGGGGCTAATGCTCCATCAGATTACACCGTCAAATATTGGTTTCGAGAGTTTCGTGGTGGCCGTAACTCCACTACCGATCAAGTCCGCAGCGGCAGGCCCTCCGATGCGGTTACAGAGGACAATATCAAAAAAATACATGAAATGGTGTTGGCTGACCGGAGAGTGAAGGTGCGCGAGCTAGCAGATACCACAAAGATTAGTACTGAACGCACACGCCATCTTTTGGGCAATATTCTGCACATGAAAAAGTTATCCTGCCGCTGGATGTCGCGCATGGTCACTTCTGACCAAAAACACGAACGCGAGAGAGTGTTTGGACTTGCTGATGCGGAATCGGGCGGACTTTTGGCGTCGATTGGTAACTGGATTTGGATCCCTCGGATTATTATCTCTTTCCAAGCCTCAAAAGATGGCTCATCAATAAAAAATTCAGCTCATGCGAGGAAATCATCGACGCCACGGAGGAGTATTTTGCAGACCTTCTGGAAAATTACTTTTCGAACGGGATCCAGAAGTTGGAAAATCGCTGGAATAAGTGTGTCAAACTAAAAGGGGACTATATTAAATAATATAAATTAATTCCCAAGGAGGTCACTTTTCACCCCATCTAGTACAAGTTTGAGAGCAGTTCAACACTTGTTTTGGACACTCTCGACAAGTGGGAAATTTGAAAAATTCACCATTTCTGTAAGTGGAAACAACAAGTGTTGAAAGAGAAAGAGACTGCACTTGTTGAGAAGTTAATGAATTATAACCGACGGTGATTGACTTGTTAGAAGTCAACAAGTTAGAATTTAATATTTGCAATGGTGTTTACCGAGTGATTTTGATTAGTGGGGAGGTTATTTAGAATTTATTTAATTATTTGCGGTGTTAAAAATGTTTTTTCTTGATTCTGAATCGGACAGTGATAATGAAAATCAAAGAAATAAAAAAGTATTTAATGAAAGAATTATTATTATTATTATTATTATTATATTTTATTAGCACATAATTTAAATTACATGGTAATATTATATTTAACGAGCCTAGCTGCAGAGACTATTAGCTCTAGTTATAAGTAAAATTATAAAATTATACAATAATGTTAGCGTTTGTTAAAAAATCTGATATTTTGTTAATGTTTTCAGTGTTAGGGTATTTAACAACTTCGTATATTAAATTATTTTTAAATATACAATACTTAGAATAATAGGTTTTAATATGGAACAATTTTCTAGAATATGATTTAAGTTCAAATTTGTGTTGCAGGAGGAGCAAACTGGGGGACTGCCTTTTATTAGAAGGTGTAGATGAGTAGCTGAAGTGTGTCCAAGTCGTAGCCGCACAAAGTTATCGATTTTATGTTTAGATATATCTATGGGGTATATAGGAGTAATTCTCTCAGGATTAACTTTTTTTGTAGTGGTGGTGGTATTGAGTCCAGTTGTCTTTGGAATTGGCAATTATTGCATTCCACATTAACTTGATGTATATTGCCAATTTTATGAGCTGTTGTCTCATTTGAGATATGATCTCAGAGTTATTGTTTGGGTTTTGTATAGCATTAAAAATAGATATGCTGTCAGAGCATATGAGATATTTTCTTCGACAATTCATAATTGCTTTCATAGCTTGAAGGATGGCGAAAACTTCAGCTGTAAATATTGAAGTGAATTCAGGCAAATAACCAGTGCTAACAATGGAACCGTTTTCGAGTATGACAGCGTATGATGTGTATTCTGTGGTTTTTGATCCGTCGGTGAAGATAAAACTCCATCCGTTCGATTTAAAATCTGATGAGATAGCTGAAAAGAGTTTACAATAAGTGGAATTGCTAATATTTGTTTTTTTATAGTCCGCTAAAGTCAATATCAAAGATGTAGGGCCTATGAACCATGGGGGATAGCGTGGAGCAGTGATAGTTTTACGCACAATGGGAAACTCTGCTTGGATTGCCTTTCCCAGGGTAGTGGCAATTGAGGATGGTATTCTCTTTGTAAGCGTATGGGTTCTTACCCTTTTCACATCATTATCGATTAATGAGTTGTTAACATAGAAAAGTTTCGCAGGCAGCTTCAAAGTGATTGCGTCTCTTCGTTCTTCAATGCTAAGGACTGAAACGAATAAAATTTGGAAACTTCAAAGTAAAAAAAAAAAATATTTTCATAATTTATGTAAATTTTTTTTACGAGGGGCGTTCAATATATTCTCGGTATCGATATGAAGGAAAATGCGAATTCAATTTAAATTGTTTTTATTTTTCAATATAATCTCCCCTAACATCAATGCATTTGTTACATCTTGATATAGGCTTTTTTAAACCCTCAAAAAAATAAATTTTCTCTTTCTCTGCAAAATACCGACTTGAGTTCTTCATCATCCGAAAATCTTTTTCCACGAAGACATTTTTTCAAATCCGGAAACAGGAAATAATCACTAGGGGCAAGGTCTGGACTATAGGGTGGGTGTTGGATTTCTTCGAAACCACAATCTCGCTCAGCAGCCTTGGAAACTCGCGCCGTGTGAACAGGAGCGTTGTCATGAAGAAGCAACACACCTTCTGCGAGTTTACCCCGTCTTTTCTTTTTAATTTCCTCCCGCAAATTATGCAAAGTGGAAGCGTAGGATGTGGCGTTGATGGTTTCACCTTTTTTTTTGTACTCAATGAGCAAGATTCCCTTTGAGTCCCAAAAAACTGTGGCCATGAGCTTCCCGGCAGACGGAGTGACTTTGAACTTCTTCGGGGGGTCTGTTCCCTTTTTATGCCACTGCATGGACTCTTGTTTGCTTTCAGGGTCATAGTGGTGGACCCATGTTTCGTCCCCAGTAACAATTCGATCCATAACACCGTCCGCGTTCTCACTACACATCTCCAAAAGCTCTCTACAGCATGCGATTCTCACTTTTTTCTGAGGCGCTGTGAGCATTCGTGGCACCCACCTTGCACTGACCTTTGAAAGGTTAAGATGGTCATGAAGAATGGTGTGAATGGTACCAATTGAAAGCTTGGTGATCTCTGCCATCATTTTCACCTTTATTCGGGCATCCTCAAGAACAAGTTTTTCGACTTCTTTGATGCTTTCCCCCGTACAAGCAGTAGCCGGGGCGCCGGAGCGGGGGTCGTCTTCAATGCTCTCTCTGCCTCTCTTGAACTCACTTGACCCCTTTTGCACAGTTGATAATGAAGGTGCGCAACCCTGGTAAACAGCCACCATCTCTTCATGAATAGTTTTTTGACTTTTTCCTTGCTTAGTGAGAAATTTAATTACAGCGCGATGCTCAATTTTCACCATCATCGTCTCAGTTGCCATTATGATTCTGTTTAACTAGAGATAAAACGCGAATTAATAATCACATTTATATGAAATTTTACATGAATGCACTAAAATAATAGTATTACTTGATAAATAAGTCAATTTATATATACAACCACAGCTTCACCGCGATATCGAGAATATGTTGAACGCCCTTCGTATTTGCTTTAAAACTCTGTTTTTATTAAATTCATTCAAAATTACAAAAAATAAAAAAAAATATTTGGTTCCCATTCTTTCCTCTACTTCTTTCGAATGTTCTTCATAAGGTTGGTGACAGTTACATCCGTGATCTTTTTGGACGCTCTTTTCCATTTAGCAATAAAATCTTTTACGTCCTTTGCACAGTGCTCACTTTTTCTCAATTTAGCTTTGACCAAATCCCAATACCATTCAATGGGACGGCACTGTGGAACATTGGGTGGATTCATGTCTTTTGGATTCAATGTCAAGTCGACATTTTTAGCAACAAGATAGCTCAACGTCGCATGAGCATAGTGAGCTGAAGCTAAATCTGGCCAAAATAATGGTGAACCCTCGTGTTTGTTTAAGAAAGGAATCAACCGTTTTTTTAGGCACTCGTTAATGTGTCAGATTGTGTCCATATTGGCAAATGGCCTGCCAAACGAGATATTTTGACCCGAATTTTTCCATCCCAATCGATGTTGTTGATTGCGGAAGAATCTCAGCTTCAAACGAGTTGTAAAACTGCGCACCTGGAGGAGTAGTAAAGTCGGCTTTGACATAAGTTTCGTCATCCAAAACCAACGCTTTCTTGTTGCCGATCAACTTGTATAGCTTTGGGGCTCGTGTTTTTATGACTTTTTTTTGCTTTTCAGGAACTTTTGGTATTTTTTGTTTTTTTCGTGTTTCTAGACCGTTACGTTTTTTAGATCTTTGTACCATTGTTTAGTTGGTATTACATTTCCGAGCAACATCTCTGGATGACATAGTCCGGTTTTTTACGATGGTACCCATTATTTTCCTGTCCAAATTTGTGTCATGTGCTCCACTTTTAGCTCCACTTTTATGTCAACGTCTCCAAATATCCAATAACAGAATCCACTGTACTGCGTGTTATGTTTAAATTTTTTGCGATGAAATGGTTTGGACGCGAAGTATTTTCGAGCCATTTGTCGATGATCTTTTTACGGCGTTCCTCTTGACTCATATTTTTTAAATATTTTAAACCGCACCGAACTAAAATCAATAACAAACTGAAACTAGAGAATATACAGGCTAATTTGGGTACAAAATGGGATTGCTATTCTTACGCATTGGATGTATAGCCCGTATTAAAATTTACAGATTTTATTCGTTTCATTCCTTACCTGTTGACTTTCGCACAGCGTTAGAAAGAGATGCAGAATTATTCTGTGTGGATTCTGTATTACTTCCACTAGGTCGAGAATCTGTAAAAAAAAATGTCAATTTGTAGAAATTTAATTTTTATTTTTCTAACCATTATTGCCAAGTTCCATGGACTCTTCAACTCCGAGGCCAATTATTACTGCTGATTTTTTCCCAATAATGTCAAGTACAATATTATCACAGGAACTGAGCTTGCAGTCTTTGCCACTCGAAGATCCCGTTTTTCTAGATTTGTCTAATTTTGCCTAGCAATATATAATATATAGTATACAATTTTCGAAACACTTTGCAATCAATACTTACCATGAGGTATTTCCTACAATTTTGCCAAAACACATCTCTAATGTAAGGCCAATCTTTTCCCTCAGGAACTACATTTAAGCTTTGTGCCAATAAATACACCTCACGCCACTTATCACTTTTAAAAACTTTTGTTATTAAATCAGAGAAAGCACCAAACAAAATTTGTTTGTTTTCTCTTATTTTAGATAAAATTATTATTTTTTTTTCTTCGCTGATTCTCCGATTCATCGTGTAAGACTAACTTGTTAGACTGATCTACAAGTCGAGGGAAATTTTTGTTCTCAACAAGCGTAGCGGATTTTGTTATGTTACAGAATTGATCTTCACTTTTTGAACAAGTATAGTTAAACAAGTACTTGTTGACTTGTTGACTTGTTGACTTGTTGTTCTGTGTTACAGGCCCCTGGTCAACTACTCATCTTGCTTGATTTTTGTTAACTGAACAAATTAATATCTTTCGGGCGTGGTTGCGGTTCGAACACCGAACCTTCCGATTTGGAAGCCAGCCCACTACCACTTGAGCCACGGCCACTTGCTGGTGCAAGCGAGGACTCACTTCTGTTCCGTCCTTGCAGTGTAGCCTTACTTAGGGTCTCTCTGCTTACTACAGTAAAAATGGTCCAATTGTTATGCGGAGGAAATTGTTGCTGCTCGTTGTTGTAAAAATTTTCAATTTACTTTGCTGTGAATTTCGAGTATTTAAACGAGTTACATACCTAAATCTCAATTTTAGTAATGCGGCTTTTCGGTTACTCCCAACTTGCATTGACTGCAATCATTGGGACAGTGATTTCGAAATATTTGAACAATTTATAGCACGATGCTGACCTGAATGGAAGAATTGGAAATGAAGCTAGAAACGAAAATTTAGAAGTTGGAACTCAACGAAAATCGATCCCTCGTCCTTACTGCAAGAGGGGTAAAGTTAATAATCCGATTAATGCGACAGAGTATCAAGAGAAGCTGGACATGTCTCTTCGAGGCCAACACGTATGCAACTTAAACCAGATAGAGGAAACCATCAAAGCATCTTATTCGATCTCTTCCTCAAGGAACGCTAGGAAAGACTGTACGGCTCCTTGGTTTGGCCTCGAATGTAAAAAAGCCAGGCAGTCACCGTTTGCTTGGCTAAGAGCATAGCGTAATTCAAACGAGGGTTATTTCAAAAACTTTTATTTGCAAGCAAACAGAGAGTACAATGTATTGTGTACACGGAAAAAATCAACAATTTTTGGAGTAGAATCGAGGCGACTAGCCCATTGCCAGAATGCGAGAGAATTTTGGAACTTGGTTAGGAAGCTGAGTGACAAGAATTTCTTCTAGCAACGCATTTTAAGAATTTATTAAATCCAGTACAAGAAAGAATCAATTTTCACTACGCACACCCTGGTTCTGCTAATGAAGTATTATATGCGGTCATAACACAGCAAGAGGTTACTGAAGCATTGATTAAACTTAAGAATGGAAAAGCAGCTGGTTCTGATGGGATCGGAGCCGAATTTTATAAATATAGCACCACAGAGTTCATCGATAGACTTTCGCTTATATACAATCATGTGTTGGAACCAAGATCGATACCGCAAGAATTCATAGAATCCGTAATTTTCCATAAAAAAAGAAGTTTGTCGGAGCTACGAGGTTTGTCTGAAAAGTTTCCGCAACGTAAAGATAGCGGCACTCGTCAATAAAAGCTAGTGAATGCTGGTTGTGCATCTTTTCACAGTTACTTACCGAAGTTTCAGTCATTTTGGACGCGCAGTATTTAGTTGACAGTCGTTTGAGTGAGTCGATGTGAGTGTTTTTTGTGAAAATGGAAAAAATTGAGTATCGAGCTGTTATTAAATTCTTGTTTTTGAAAGGCAATACGCCTACGCAAATCAAAAATGAGTTGGACCCTGTGTATGGGGACTCTGCACCATCATTTACCACAGTGAAATTTTCGGCAGCTGAATTTAAACGTACGGCCACGTTTGGGATATTATGCACATTCGGGACGTCCAAAAACTGCAACCTCTGACGATAACATTGCTAAAGTTTACCAAATGGTGTTAGACGACCGCCGAATTAAAGTGAGAGAGATAGTAGAGGTTATGAAAATGTCCAAAGAACGTGTTTATTTGGCTATCCTAAGTTCTAGGCAGTTTTTGGGGCACCAGATTGAAAACCGATCAAGGTCTTCTTGAAGAAGGGCAGAGTCATAGGGGGAGGAAATAGTTTAAAAAATTTTGTGTCGTCAGCGTAAAGGGAGAGGGAGGAGTGTTTAATGATCCTCCCAACATCGTTTATAGTAAGAATGAAGAGAAGAGGGCCAAGATGACTGCCTTGTGGAACTCCAGATGAGGCCAGGAATGGAACAGAGAGGACGGAGCTAAGCCGAACACTATAATATCGGTTTACTAGGTAAGAAGAAATGCATTTTAATAAAAGAGGCTCAAAGCCGGGAGCAGACAATTTGAAGAGGATCAATTGATGAGATATCTTATCAAACGCTTTAGTGAAATCTGTTGCGATAACGTCGATTTCTTCGCCATTTTCTAAGGCTGAGAGAGCAAAAGACACAAATTCAACTAGATTTGTGGTGGTTGATCTACCTTTTAGAAAACCATGTTGTCGGGGCGAAATAAAAAGCTTGCATTTGAAGCTTAAGGCTTCGTATAAAATGCTTTCAAAGAGTTTGGGTATATGAGAGAGTTTAGCAATGGGACGATAATTGGTAACTTCATGCTTAGATCCTTTTTTGTGTATCGGGATTATAAAAGAGGTTTTCCAAATTCGGGGAAATTCTCCCTCTGTAAGGAATAGACGAAAAAGGCAGCAAAGGGGTAGAAACAGGTTAGAAGAGCATTTTTTAAGAAACACGGCGGGGAGTCCATCTGGGCCAGGTACAAATTCATCTTTAAGATTTAGTAACTTTTCTTCAATAACTGCAGGATCGAAATTTTGAGTGAGAAAGGGACCAATGGAGAAATTTGGTAGACCATTAAAGTAAGAGGGATCTGCTAGGAAGGAATGTTTGTTTGAAAATGATTGTAGCAAAAAAGTTGGCGATAGTAGGAGGATCACTTGAAGATTTGGTTTCAAAAGCGAGGGAGGAAGGATAACCATCAGCCTTACTTTTGCAATTGACAAATTGAAAAAAAGGACTTGGGGTCATTTATGAGATTGGTTTGCTTTTATGGCGGAATAAGGCACATAAAGGGAGATGGATTTGAATATTTCTCGGTAAAAAATGGAGAGGGCAGCGACCAGAGATAGATTGGTAAGCTCGAAAGAAGCCCTGTTTAGACCCTCATCATTCCAGAGCTGCTTTATGATGCAGAAGCATGGACGTTAGCGAGTGTGGGTGAACGTATCCTTGGCCGGCGGACTGTACCAGTGGTACAGCGACATTGACCTGTAAATATGTAGCGCAATGAACACAAACGCGGTTCTATTCCAACTCGGAGGGACAACACAGTAGAGGGCGACCTCGTTTTAGGCGCACACAAACGAAAGGTGACTTCAACCTACTTAGTGTGCGCAACTAGAGACAGTTGGCCAGGTCTATTGGTTGAGTCCCAGGTCCACCGCGGGCTCTAGCGGCATCTACTTTAGTAAAGTAAGTAAGTAGGATGTAATTATGTGCGCTGCTTATTTTATCGGTTAGTGAACATGAAGAGGTAGGCCACAGAGATGTCAGCTTAAACATTCGTTTATTTGTCACACCATTTATTTGAACCTTCTTGTTTCAAATATTAATCTGAAACGATTCCCACGCATTGCCATTACTTACGGTTAGTTTTGCTTAATAAATATCACAAATTTATTGATCACATGCGGGTTGACACAAAAACAGTCTGATATCAAGACGATCATGCCTGACTGCTATCTACGACATGAACGTTATTTAAATAGTGCTACCATCTTCTGTGGAATGCATAAAACAGGAACAGGAGCTACTTTGTAAAAGGAACAAAAGGTTGAAGCCGAACAGTAAAAATTAAAAACTGCGGGTTCTTGCTAACTAGAGTAAATGTAGACGCAAAGCATGATGGGGTTCCAAACGCTGTATACGTATGACGCCAAAATAAACACGAGTTTAACATATATGAACAAACGAAGCACGTATAAGGTAAGTTCAGAAATTGTGATCTGCGAGTAAATAGCTCAAGTAAAATAGCTCTCCTGGGGCCTAACTCCTAGTTTTGTTTTTTGTACAATTCGTTTTATGTGGTTGTTGTTTATTACACTAGACGTTCGTTGTAACTAACATTTCATAAACATTCTTAAATTACCCCTAATTGTATACGAGTACATTACCAGAATTTTCTTTTAAATTTTTGATCGGATTTTGTTTTTGTAGGACCCGATTCGATGCTACTTTACATCCCTGTTATTGTACAGTCAGTTCTGATTTCAATCTTCTCTTGGGCCTACGAAAAGCTTGCGACATTTCTGACTGACTTGGAAAATCATCGGACCCATAGTCAATACGAACGACATCGTGTCAATAAATTAATTCTCTTCGAGATTGTCAATAACTTCTTCTCATTGTTCTATATTGCATTCGTGCTGCAAGACTTGAACCAATTGAAGTATCAATTGATGATGCAATTGATTATCTTTCAAATTGCTTGTATGGCACAGGAAATTGGAATTCCATTGCTGGCTGTTATAAGGCAGAAATTTACAAAATATATCGCTGAAGAATTGCCCGACGAACAAAAAGCCAACATAAAAGATATTGTCAGATATGAACAGGTAAATGTTGAAAGCTTTTTTTGTTCGTAAAAATAAATAATAAACAAATTTGCTCTCGAAGACTGTCTATGAAGCTTGTCTAGATGAATATCAAAGTACGTATGAGGACCATCTACAGATGTGCATTCAATTTGGCTATGTTGTACTGTTTGCTGCTGTGGCGCCTTTTGCTGCAATGGGAGCTTTTGTCAATAATTATTTTGCACTTCATATTGACTTGTTTAAGGTACGGTTTATGTGATGTCTTCATCTAATTCGGAATATGCATTAACTCTTTTAATTATCTACAGCTGTCTAATATATTCAAAAGACCATTTGCACGCCGGGCTAAAAATATCGGTGCCTGGCAATCAGCCTTTGAAATTCTATCTGTCTTATCGGTATTCAGCAACTGTGGTCTACTATATCTTCAGCCAACCGTTAGGTAAAGTTTTTGTGTTTTTTTTTTAATTTTCTTATATGCACAAATGCCTATTATAGAGAATTTGTTGCCAATCTCGTTCCGAGTATACCGAATCTCTCGTTTATCGTTTTCGAGCATCTCTTGCTTGGTTTAAAATTCCTCATTCATCAAGTTATCCATAAGCGACCTCGCTGGGTGCGTATCGAAATATTAAAATCGGAGTATGAATCCAGTTGTGCATACAAGGACCTAAGGTAAGTTGCTTACTTAACACTCTGCCAAATGGAGTTAATAAAATTTTGCCTTTGCAGGAAATTGAAATCTGCTTTAAAAAGTCATAAAAAAGAGGTGTAAATGGCTTAATGATGAACACAATAATGAACTCGTTTTTTCGTCCTTCGATTAAGTTAATATTTATTTATTAAAATAGTTCTTATGTTTTTTTTTTGTAAATAATTGTAGCATACACGTATTGTTTTGTTATCTAAACACCCAGCTCATGTGATTGTATACTAACGTTCAATGTATTATTGTAATCAAAGTGCCTTTATTCACAGTGCCTGAAGTGTTCTGTTTCATATTTACAAGTAAAAATGCAATTTTTTTCACAAAATTTCAAGGGAACTAAGCGTTTAATTACATATTCAATAGTTTTTACACATTATTTACATATTCATACTCGTACATCCACAGATCATTTCGTATCACATGTCATGCGAAACCTTTGTAGTACCTAAAAGCGAGAATCGCATCGATCCCATGAACCATCGAAGCACCATAGCCCAGATACTATAGGAAATGAAACATTTGTATCAGTTTTTTTCCATTCAAACTTTCTGTACTTACATATGCGCCAGTCATGGCGGGATAAGCCCAAAATCCAGGTTTTATAAGAAATTGTGGATGTAACCATACAACAGCAGCAAAACCCATGTAACTAGCAGCACTAAAGTACATACAACATGCCACTGCATTGAATAGAGTTTCCTGGACAAAGAAATTTACTTGAATGCTTTATCCAATTTGATACTTCAATTGTCTTACGAATAAAGATTGTCGAATAAGATTGTAAGACTTATCTGAGAAACAATAGCACACTACAAGTATGGCAGTTGTTGTGAAACAGTACGCTGTTGTTGTGAGAAAACTCGTCAATGCCTGACCAATCGAATCTGCTACAGGTATTCCATATTTGATGAGAAGTCCTTCACATATTGTGGCAGCAAATAGTTCTAGTAATTTCAATAAACCAGCTCTTGAGGTGAGAAAGCCAAAATTAACACAGGTGCAGATCCGACAGCAGCAAATGTTGATCCCACCATTCTGATTTAATCCGCGAATACCAAAGGAAGCCATTAGTCAAAATCGAAATCAAAACAAAGATCGGCCAAACGATGTTCTTCTGATAGCAACTAATTCTGAATGTGCATGAATGGGATGCGAGTGCAGCAGCAGAGAAATAATAATGAAATTCTGGGAAATGCTCCCTTGCAGCGGTGAACTAAAAATAGGCGATAACGTTTCCTGTGATTCAATGCCCTTAGGTACGTGTACGGATACATGTGTGTCTGTCTACTAACCGTGGCGGGTTGGGTTTTGGAATTTATTTGGAATAGTCGCAGCTAATTTTAGAATTTAAATTTTACCCTCGTGGAGTAGGTTATTAAACCAGAATTTTTGCTTTCGTCTGTTAGGATATAAATTTGGCGTATGAACGTGTAATTTCCGAATTGTGATTGTGTGTTTACATAGCATTCAGCATTTTTTGTTCTTGCTCGCTTGAAATACAAAAACCTCGTAAAAGGGAAGAAAATTGGCATAAATACAAAAACATTTATGATTATGACCACAAATTAATACTCCTTTTTTTTTCTTCCAATTGGTTATCATTGGATAATTAATAGTCACTGTCCACCTGAATACGGTCTGCCGAACGAAGAATAAAAGCAGTAACATTTGTTACGCATCAGCGAGCGAATTGCCTGGATTAAGTTCCGAAGACTGACCTCGAAGAACGTGCCCGATACAGCGTTGCCACTGGTCCTCAGTACTAGATGTTGCCGGCATACTAGTTGTTGAGACACTTCGGCATACGCGTTTGGCGAAGATTCTGCGATTGCATCTTTTCTACGTTATACTCGTATCTGTCACAGCACTTCCTTTTTGTTGTGACGCTTGGGAAACCCGTATTCATACCTCGGCTGCAGCAAGGTGGTGATCAGAGTCAATGTTCGCTGCCGGAAAGTTCAGACGTCCAGAATACCGAAGGCATGTCTTACGCCTCCTGATCAATTTGATTTAGCGTTTGATGATCCCTAGACCGCCATGTCTCCTTGGGTATAATAAATTGAGGAAATCATGTGCTTGCTATAGTAATAATTCCTCCCGCCGCAAAGACAATAAACCTAAGGCCGTTGGTAGACTTGCGTTTCAGGACTACAAATTTGTACAAAATCGTATTCCCGCGAGAAAAATATTGTAAAAGAGAGAGCTTTTGGGAGAGTAACTCATTTCCCCACCCTGCCAATTTTCTACCCGAGAATTTTCCTTGGGCAGGAATTGTAAAAAACGTCAAGTCAATTATATCTTGAAAGAACTGTCAAACTTGTAACAGTTAAAATATGTGTTATTTGCGACAATTTTATGGAAATGGGGTCAAAAGAATATTTGGACATGGCTAAAACGCTGAAAAAAGAGCTTCAGACTGCAATGAATTGTTCACCTAATACTTTTAGATGGATCCAAAGTGATAAGTTACTTGATTACAACAAAAACGTCAATTGCAAATTAATTTTTTCTATCTGGGTCATATCGTGAACAATTGTCTCAATCACTTTTGGAACAAACTGACTTGAATAGTGATTTCATTCCAAATATTTTGATTAACGAAATACCGGATGACCTATTAGAAGTCAACCTATCACTTGAAAGGAGCATATGGTTGGATGCGTCAGTGAAATTAATGCTTTTCTCTTTGGCTGAAATGCTGCCCAGGGTAGGAAAAACCAGAGAGCTTACGGCAAAAAACCATATGTGGAGAAGTATTAGAGAAAAGTTAAATTCTAATAAGTACCTATTTGTTTTCAATCACCCAAGTTCAGAATAAATTTCACATCCTAAGGGGTCTTACAAAAAAATGAGCACCTCTCAAACTTGGCGGGATAGGTAGAATATATTGGCCTTTTACTTTAACATGATATCCGTAACCTATTGATAAATCGGCTTTGGTTTTGGAAAAAAAGAGCCTGGTTTGCTGCTTTTCCCATTCACTTGGCCATTTTATTATCTCCGGACTTACTAGATGGAGTGAAAAGTGACCTCCTTAACCGCCAGACTGCGCTGTTACTGCAAAAAAGGTTATGGTGCCTTAAAGTCCATTCATATTTAGGCAGACATGCCAAATTTTAGTGCGATACTGTCTTTAGTTTTGTTTTGACAGCTGATTGTTGTTGACGTGTTTGGCATCATGTTGAGTATGGACAAAGACGATTTTCGTTCTCTCATAAAACATTATTTTTTGAGAGGCAAAACGGCGAAGGAAACAAAAGAAAGTTGGATAAATTTTATGGGGCTAATGCTCCATCAGATTACACCGTCAAATATTGGTTTCGAGAGTTTCGTGGTGGCCGCAACTCCACCACCGATCAAGTCGCCAGCGGAAAGCCCTCCGATTCGGTTACAGAGGACAATGTCAAAAAAATACATGAAATGGTGTTGGCTGACCGGAAAGTGAAGGTGCGCGAGCTAGCAGATACCACAAAAATTAGTACTGAGCGCACACGCCATATTTTGGGCAATATTCTGCATATGAAAAAGTTATCCTGCCGCTGGGTGCTGCGAATGACCAAAAACAGGAACGCGAGAGCACTTCGAAAGAGTGTTTGGACTTGCTGATGCGGAATCGGGCGGACTTTTGTCGTCGATTGGTATCTGGATTTGCATCTCTCGGACTATTATCCCTTCCCAAACCTCAAAAGACGGCTCATCAATAAAAAATTCAGCTCACGCGAGGAAATCATCGACACCATGGAGGAGTATTTTGCAGACCTTCCGGAAAATTACTTTTCGGACGAGATCAAGAAGTTGGAAAATCGCTGGAATAAGTGTATCAAACTAAAAGGGGACTATATTGAATAATATAAAAAAACATTTAAAAAAAAAATTTTTTAGTTCCCAAGGAGGTCACTTTTCACTCCATCTAGTAGATCACTTAAAAACTTGGTAGGTAGGTAGGTAGGTAGGTAAAAGTGGCTGTTGGATAAAAACCAACCCACTTAGGCCTAATGGCTCATTGTGATGCCACGTGGATCTATGATCCTCTTACTGATGGAACCAGTTTGAGCTTCTGACGAAGCGAAGGAGACTGTGTACGTCTGTATTTTTCAGATCGTTTAGGTCGTTGTAGAAGAAGGCTCCTAAGTGAAGTTTTCTTCTCTGGGAGAGAGCTGGACATGTACAGAGTAGGTGAAGGGTTGTCTCCTCCTCCTCCTCGTCCATGCAGCGTCTGCCGAAATCATTTGTAAAGGCGTCAAGCCTTCTTGCGTGCTTGCCTATAAGGCAGTGTCCAGTGATGACACCTATGATAGCGCTGAGATGTTCCTTATTTAGAAGAATCAGACACTTAGAGCGATATAGATCCAGTTTTGACCAGATTTGTTTGGTCGCTAGACATGTTGGTCCAACAGTCCACCTAAGGTCTGTTCTTTTATTGGCATCCAGCTTTAATATTAGTTTGCACGCAGCGATTGGGATACCTATGCTACCCCTTTGGGTAAAGTCGTTCCAATTTTGGCGAATTCATCGGCTCTACAATTCCCTGGAACGTCTCTGTGGCCCGGCACCCAACAGAGGTGAAGGTTGAACTGCTGTGCCATCTCCATCAGAGATGATCGGCAGTCAAGGGCGGTTTTAGAATTCAGTGAGACTGAGTCCAGGCATTTGATAGCGGCCTGACTATCCGAAAAGTCAGTCAACTTGGTTACTCTGCCAACAATCCGGCTTACAGATGACTCGAAAACGTCGAATCGGTCCCCCAAGTCGCGAATGGTCGATAAACCTTAAGAACACCGCTAAGTGTTTGTTCGCACTTATGTAGTATAGGGCTATTCAAAACAGTTCACCAGTCTACTGCGGAGGTCTCTTAAATTTGCTTTTATAAAACAGGGAACTTTACAACAACAAATATACGAAAATGATAGCTGAAAGAGAAAAAAATTGAAGAGGGCATAACGTCCACACCCATGCATTTTCATTATCTTCCTCTCTCTACGCATGTTGCTGTTAGTTAATTGTTTTGTACAGCACTATACGTTTTGTTTACGTAAGTTTATGTATACATTTGAGACACGGAAACGCTCTACTAGATTTTCGAACAGAATTCGTGAGATCCGACAGTCGCAACGAACTAGGAACTATATTCTCCAAATAGTTCCTAATGCAGAATATTTTTGCTACACTGAATTCAAATATTTCTGCCAAGTCTCTCCAAATAGTCTCCAGCCCACCTTCTTCCCGAAACAAAACGCTTTTATCGCTGGATGAATCTACGAATTCGGCGATAATGACGCACACATTTTGCTTACAATGAAACCAATCTAAAACAATAAAACTCATTAAGCGCACTCCTCCAGCTTTGCAATTTCTTTTTTGTTTTGTTTTTAACTGTCACTTTTGACGTTTTACACACAAAGCGTTCCTGTTCGCCTTTCCTCCATCCCTACTTATCAAACTTAAGCAAACAATTCTCTTTGACAAATTGTTATAAAAATCTCGCGGGTTTTATTCTTGGATTTCCAAAATTGAAGGCCCTTGTTATCGCGACTTCTACCAAAGCTCAAGCATTTTTTAATGTTGTATTTTGACAGGAGTGGCTTTTTCAGCTTATGCATCCAAAGAGATTAGCTTCATTTAATCTTAATCGCACAAGACTTTCCCATCGACGTTGTCTATGGTCGTCCGGCCTCAAATCTTGTGTCTGCACAAATTTATACGGATGTAGGCCCAAATCCAACCGCAAAATAAGCTGGGTTGACTTTCTGGCAATGCCCCATTCAGCTGATCGGCGGCGCTGAATCGACATTTCTGGGTCTTCTTCGATACTAGCCATTTCCCACAAATATCTATCTGGTTGGTGGCTTAAGATCCAAAAGAGTATAGGCACTCACGCTCAAACTTTCCACGGTGTGATGAATTGCCTGCACACTGAAGCCATGATGATGACCGACCTCACAACGAAATTTAGGTTGCCTATTTACAACTGAGTCGGAATTTCATGATGAAATGACAAACCTTGCTGAATATTTTGACAGCTGAATGTCATTGGTAACTTTGACAGCTACTGAAACATAACAATTGGAAAATCTATCATTGCCATCTGGTCACTCGTTACTTTTCCACTTCAAAATTAAAATTTCCTTATCAAACCGTTGATGTTTAGTGCCTTTTCTTGCCGATAGCATATGCTTTGCTCTACCTACACCTTTGCCGCTAAAATCATCTTTGCCGCTTCTGTTTCAATAAGCGCAAACGCGCCAGCGATTCAGGGATTCTATTCAATGGGAACCCTTTCAACCAAGCATATTTTACTATTGAACTGCCGCGGGCCCTTAACTAAATCAATCGACGTTGCTTTAAATAAATCCGCAGGTAATGTATTTGCTCCTGCTTTTTGATCCCCAGTTCCTGCTTTTGATATTTTACATATAACATAACAATTTTGTACAATATTTTAATACAAACGCACCCTTAAATTTTTTTTATGGTCTGTCAATGTCAAAATGTCAGTCAAGGTTTACATTTTTATTGTGGTGAAGTTCACCAACGACAGGTGTTTGGAAATTATTAAAAATGACTATCGAAATTCTGAGTTGGTTGCAACTTTAAGAGCGCTTACTCCAAATTTCGGTCGTAATAATCGTCCCATCCGACAGGCTATGAGTGCTATAATGGATAAATTCGAGTCAATAAATCCACTATTGAATGTTCCTGTGCCAGTGAGATAACGCACCATAAGTGCTTCAGTTCAAAATCAGCCAAATCATTCGATTTAACGGCGTTTACTGGAATTGGAAATCTCTCAGTCAACAAGTTTGCGCAAAGATCTTAGTTTACACCCTTACATGATCAAATTAACACAAAAACTGAACCCTATTGATCATTTGAAGCGCCGAAACTAATCCGATTGGCCTTTACAAATGTCAAGAAAATCTTGAATTTCATCGAAATTTATCTTCAGCGATGATGTTAATTTTTGGCTTAATGGCTTTGTTAATAAGCAAAATATGCGTTATTGGACAGGAACAGGACAGGGTTTGACATGTGCTTCAAGAAACTCAATTGCATCCACAAAAAGTGACCCTGTGGTGTGGATTTCATGCCATGCTACGTTCAATGGAGTTCGCTATTGTGCCATGTTGGAAGATTATTTTTGGCCAGAATTGGATGGACTTGATATCAGAGATATGTTTTTCAAACAAGATGGTGCCACATGCCAGACAGCTGGTTAAATTTACAATATTAAATTTATTTACAATATTAAAGGAGAAGTTCGGTAATCGTGTAATCTCGGGAAATGGTCCTGTCTATTTATTTTTATGGGGTACGGTAAGTCGTTGGTTTATGTCACCAAACCAACAACGTTAGAGGAGCTCAGGAACAATACCGAACATGAAATTGCCAAAGTTCCAACATGTGTACTAGACCTGGAATAAATTTTAGGCCAATGTCCCAATAAGTCTGCGTTTTATTTAAATACAAAATTGTTATGTCCTTATTGAAAAACTCGATATCTCTATCTATTGTAGATCCCTCCGGATAGACGAGTTGTTGGCAATTATCATCGTGGTTGTTTTCGCTGTTTAATAGCCTGCTGAATTAAGCCTTAAATTTTTTGAGCCCCGACTGTAAATCTACTATTACGTTCACATGTTCTTAAACTAATGGAGCGAGTAAGAATGGGCACGTGGTCAATGGAGGTGTTAAGGGAGTGACATATTGAGCAGGGCTTTTTCGATTATCTGTTTACTGCTATTTAGGTCAAAGGCTTCGACGTAGTTATTTCTTGCAGATACGCATCATTTTTGATATTGGTTCAAAGTAGTGAAAGGAATTGGCTCATCGCAGATGCAGTTTGTTGGAGGGTAGACGTTTGCGGGTATAGGTTGTCGCTTAGCATTTGTTAACATTAAGCTCTAGAAAGTTTTGCTTGCACTCTACCGAAAACTTATTTAAGTCAGAAGGCAATGAAATTCTCATGTCATCAGCAAAAGTAGAAAGATTAGAATTCATTAAAACGAGATTTCTGATACTCGTACACGTATCGTCAATCATTAGGATAAAGATGATCGGTCCAAGATGACTACTCTGAGGGACACCAGATGTTGCTTTAATGCCACAAATTGGGGGTAAAAACCAAGTTTTTCTATTTTGAAAATGATAAGTTGGTGAGAATATGGCATCGACTTCGTTACCATTTTCTAAAGCACAAAGCGGCCTAAAGACAAGCTCTTAGGTTAGTGGTCTAATTAGTATATAGTACGATATACCACTGGTTACAGCAATTCTTGATTGACTATGCTTTCGAAAATTTGGGTATGCAAGAGAATTTGCTATGGGTCTGTAATTATTACAATAACTTCGGCCTTACTTGATATAAGATCCCCTCTAAAGGAAAAGAAAAGTACCTGTTGGAAGAGACAGGTTAAATATGGCAACGATGGGAGGACCGAGGAGCCTACACATTCTTTTATTATGATAGCCAGAAGGCCTTCAGGGCCGAAAGAATCATCTTTAATTTTGGCTATGTTTTCTGATGCCAAAGATATTGTTATATTTAATGAGATTAATGACATCTGTGGAGAGTTTCTCGTATAGCTAAAGTAACTATGATTGGGGTCAGGTGCTTGCTTTGAAAAAGATTAGCTGAAATGACGTGCAAAGACATTTACAATAGTTTTTGAGTCTGCAGATGATTCACTGAGAAAAGAAAGGGTCGCCGCTTGATTTTCTTTTGGTACTAACAAATTGGTGAAAACGTTTAGAGCACGAGATTAAGCTAATTTGCAAGCGTTAGAAATACTCAAGGTAAATACTCAAAGTTAAAAAAAGCTGGTGGTCTTCTCACCTTTTTTACAGTGCCGCCTTTTATGCTTCATGGTGGTCAGCTTAACACATCAGATGCGACTTGTTGTCAATGGTGTCACGGTTCGTCTACTCTTGATGCTGATAGCATAGGACTTCTCGAAAGGTTTGGAGAAGCTCGATGGACCTGTCGTACGGGTTAACCGCATGCGCACCTTAGCTACGTTTGGACACTCGGAATATTGGAACTGTGGCTTGCCTTCATTGGGATTAATGTGGTTTGCTGTTTTTTAATCTCCAAATGACCTACGTAAGCTCCGAATACGTCGAAGTTACTTAAATTAAATTATTACTGCACCTGCGTCTGACCACGCGATAGATTCCATTATTGGAATTCATTCGCGAAAATGTCCATTTTATGCTTTGTCTGGGTCACGCTTAT
Organism: Volucella zonaria; assembly: GCA_963966105.1. Classification (NCBI taxonomy): domain Eukaryota; kingdom Metazoa; phylum Arthropoda; class Insecta; order Diptera; family Syrphidae; genus Volucella; species Volucella zonaria. The sequence goes on along the minus strand of OZ014532.1, from coordinate 106,236,770 downwards.
GCCCTGAAGTTCACGGTTAGGCTCAACATACTCCAAAGTGGTGTCATTTCAGGAAAATCCAGTCACAAAAGAAATAGGTGTTTACTGCACCCCATGCGTTGCTGCAGTAGATCGCAAATTCTAATCTTCCTGCAAACCCGACGTAAAATTTCAAATTACTACAATTTAGTACATTTTTAAGTCATTTGATGCATTTTGAAAATGGAAGTTTGTTTATAGCGGAAATTATGTTGCAACAAGAGGTGTATGATTTGAAAGACCCATTATTTTACAGCTGATGTACTCAGGGTTGGCATGTGGTGACACACGTCATCTGCAAATTTGAGAAATTTACCATGGAACGCTGCACAATAAAAGAAAAATTCCAAGTCGTTGACTTTTATTACGAAAATTCACATTCAATCGCGGTAACGATGTGAAAAATTGGTGCCAACTTTGCACATATTCATGTGCCTTTCGAGATGTGTGTGCGCAATATCAGCAAAAAATTTCAAAAGATGAGCTCAGTACGAGATGTGAAGACATCGAAACGTGATCTGCTCGGACGTTTAATGGGAAATGTCACCCCAATAAAGGAAAGTGTCAAAAACGACACAAACGCATTCATTCGTCACTCCACCGAATTTTGACGAAATGTCCAATTAACGCAAGAACTGAAACCGGCCGACCGAGCATCGCTCTACGCTCTCGGATTGGGTCTTGGAAAACATTCATGCTCACATTGAATTTTTGCAGGATAATCGTATTTTCGGATGAGGCCCATTTCCATATTGGCGGCTGGGACACCGAAAATCAACGACTGATTCAAGAGATGACAATGCACCCAGAACAAGTAACTATTTCTGCGATTTATGGACCGAAGGGCCGTAGTTTTCGAAAATGGGGCGGGGAAAGCCACTACGGTAAATGGAGTGCGCTACCGAGACATGATAGCCGGAGCTCGAGGATGTGGATGCGGACGACATCTATTTTCAATAGGATGTTGCTACGTACCATACAGATGCGAAATAATCGAGTTATTGCGCACGAAGTTTCCTTGCCGCATTGGCTGCTAAGATCGCGCAGCTTAACAGAGTTGAACTTCGTTTCTTTTGGGTTATGTTGAAAGCAACGTCTACGCCAACCATCCGGAAACAATTCGAACATTGAAAGTGAACATGGAGGCCGCCATCGTCGAGATAGAGCTGCGGTGTGAAAGAGTGACTGAAAATTTCGAGAAAAGGATGAGGTCCTGCAAGCAGAGCCGATACAGTCATTTGGAAGACATTGTATTCCATAAATAATCTCCATGTGTCTGTTTCATAAGGCAATAAAGGTTTCAGAGATACTAGGTGGGGTGAAAAGTAACCTCCTTGGGAATGAAAAAAATTTTTTTTTAAATGTTTTTTTATTTTATTCAATGTAGTCCCCTTTTAGTTTGATCCCGTCCGAAAAGTAATTTTCCAGAAGGTTTGCAAAATACTCCTGCGTGGCGTCGATGATTTCCCCGCGTGACCTGCATTTTTTTTTGATGAGTCATCTTTTGAGGTTTGGGAAGAGATAATAGTCCGAGGGATCCAAATCCAGTTACCAATCGACGCCAAAAGTCCGCCCGATTCCACATCAGCAAGTCCAAACACTCTTTCGAAGTGCTCTCGCGTTCGTGTTTTTGGTCAGTACTAATCTTTGTGGTATCTGCTAGCTCGCGCACCTTCACATTCCGGTCAGCCAACACCATTTCATGACATTGTCATTTTTTTGGCATTGTCTTCTGTAACTGCATCGGGGGGCCTGGGGCTGCGGACTTGTTCGGTAGTGGAGTTGCGGCCACAACGAAACTCTCGAAACCAATATTTGACGGTGTAATCTAACGGAGCATTAGCCCCATAATATTTATCCAACTTTTCTTTTGTTTAATTCGCCGTTTTGCCTCTCAAAAGAACGAAAATCGTTTTTGTCCATACTCAACATGATGCCAAACACGTCACAACAATCAGCTGTCAAAACAAAACTAAAGGCAGTATCGCAATGAAATTTGGCATGTCTGCCTAATTATGAACGCACTTCAAGGCACCATAACCTTTTTTACAGTAGCAGCGCATTCTGGCGGTCAAGGAGGTTACTCCACCTAGTATCTCAACAATTATTCGTTTTACCCAAACAACAAATCCTACACCTCTTGTTGAAACAGCCTACATATAAGTATATTTTTTGAAAAATATATTGCTAAAATGTCACATTTTACTGCACGCGTGTGTCATGGACGTTACTGCACGCAGTACTGCTGCACATCAGCTTCAGACACTACTGGACTAAGACCATATTTATCTGCCAACCTTAACATTTGCAGATGGCTTCGGTTGAGGTACTAAATGTCCAGGAGTTGCTGCGTAGAAGTTGAAAGGTTTTCAACTCTTGAATAGCACAATTTGACCAAGTCTTAACTTACATATGTGAAGTCAGACAATTTGTAAGCATTTTATTTTTTAATTTAGCTCTAGATACTTAATACTCTTAATTATCAACTTAGTCACAGTTTGTGTTGCTAGTTCATTAGAATGCCGTGCGGAAATTATAGTCTAATGAGCTTATTTAGTCTGCTCCGCCTACTGAGGCTATATTTTTAATTATTAAAATTATATTCACAACAAGCTCTGGAAGATTTCCATATCAGACTCGTGCAACTAGTAGGTTGCTCTTAAATATGCCTGTGACATGCCTTCCCTAGAAATGATGAAATCTGTTACAAATATAACATAAACCCTGATAATTGTATGAAAATTCCAGAAGGCTACAGTTCAGCTCATTATTCTCTGAAATCTAGATCTAGAGACTGAATGCCTTTAAGACGGTTATGGAGCAATCCGTTCATACACCTGCAAAAACACATTCACATGGTCCACGTGTTGCAATTTTAACCGATGTTAAGTGAAATTGATTCATTCAAGATGGTTATCGTTGAGCTCCATGACAAATGGGATTTTAGTCTTACCATAGTGTTTGCCTTTAATTGATGAGGTTAAAAATGCTATCTGAACAGACTGCCTAAACAACAAATGAAGCCAATTAACTGAGTATGGGAAATTGAAAAATAAAGATTCCGTCAACAGCAAACACATGTTTTTATATAAAATTAATCGGTTACTTGTACATGCACCTTGCACCTGATTACCTGAATTAAGTTGAATTACCTCTGATGGAAGCAGGCAGCAGTGATTTCCTGTGTTCAATGGGCAAGATAGCGGGGGTGGTATTCTAAATATTTCCTGGCGGCGTACGTCAACGCCACGTGGACGCACTGAAGCACTAAACAGAAACTTCATGCTTCTGCAAGTGCACTAGAAAATAATTTCAAAAAAAAAAAAACGAAGAAGAGGCATTCACAAAGAAAGGTAAGGCTTCAATTTAAGTTAAATATATGGTATACGTATATTCATGTATCTTCATTATATGCAGCATTTATATAAAATCCCTCAAAATGCGTAGGAAGTACCGTGTTGATGTCGTTATAGGATTAGCTGAGAAGATAGAGCGGACACTTTGCGATGGTGTACATTTTTTTTCTTGTATGCATCGCTGCAATGGACAAAGTACAGAAGTGGAGATACTATCATTGAGATAGTTCACTGGAGTGGTTCAATAGCTTGGATACCCTGTTAATTCGTGCGGTTTGCTAAGAGATGGCGTAACTTGTATTATTCCATTGGAACATGCATTGGAAAGCTACTGTCATTGTACGTCATTTCAGTATACGTCATTCATTTGAAGCGTAAACAACAATAATTTTTTTTCACTCAAATATGCCGAACTTTGTGCCTGAAAAAGTGTTTTTGCGGGGAGTTCTTCTTCATTACTTTAATATGAAGAAAACTGCTGCCAAAAGTCATTGTATTTTGGTGGAAGTTTATGGTGAACATGCGCTAGCTGAGCGAACGTGCCAAAAGTGGTTTGCACGATTTAAAAGTGGTGATTTTGGCTTGGAAGACGATGAACGTCCTGGGCAGCCAAAAAAGTTTCAAGATGAAGAACTGCAAGCATTACTCTATGAAGATTGTTGCCAAATACAAGAAGAGCTCGCAGAATCTTTGGGTGTCACTCAAACAGCCATTTCAAAACGTTTAAAAGCAGCAAAAGCAAGGAAATTGGGTTCCAAATGAACTCAAGCCGAGAGACGTCGAAAGGCAGTTTTGCATGTCCGAAATGCTGCTGGAACGCCACAAAAGGAAGTCATTTTTGCATCGGATTGTTACTGGTGATGAAAAATGAATCCATTATCCATTACGACAACCCCAAGCGCAAAAAATCATATGTAAAACCCGGCCAACCAGCCAAATCAACGGCAAAGCCGAATATCCATGACGCGAAGGTAATGCTCTGTATTTGGTGGGATCAGATGGGTGTGCTGTATTATGAGCTGCTAAAATTGGGTGAAACCATCAATGGACAACGCTACCGAACACAATTAATCCGTTTGAAGAGAGCAGTGGCCGAAAAACGCCCGGAATATGCGACCAGACACGAGGCAATAATTTTCCATCATGACACCGCTCGGCCCCACGTTGCTATTCCGGTTAAGAACTATTTGGAAAACAGTGGATAGGATGTCTTACCCCACCCGCCTTCTGACTACCATTTGTTCCGGTCGATGCAGAACGCCCTCACTGAAATACGGTTCACATCAGAGCAGAATATCAAAAATTGGCTTCATTCATTCTTGGCTGCCAAGCCGGCGCAGTTCTTTTGGGATGGGATCCACAAAAGTCATAGCTTCAGATGGGCAATACTTTGAATAATACTATTGTACATGTTTTTCTTAAATAAAGGTTCAAATTTTGAAAAAAAAACCGCACGAATATATTTATATACCCAATAGTTAAAATCGTCGAGCTCCTTAAAATAGCCCTCAAAGGCAGACTCCACTTCTTTACTCTTGGCAAATCTTTCACCCCCGAGCCATTTATTCAAGTTCGGAAATAGAAAATAGCCCGAGGCGGCTAAATCTGGCGAACTGATAACTCATTGATTTTGGCCATCACGATGACGGATGACTGAACTGATGCATTGTCTTAATGAAACAAAACTTTTTTCTTCGAAAAATGCGGCCGTTTTTACTGGATTTCGTCTTTCATACGCTTCAATAAGTCGGTTTAATACACGCCGTTGATTGTTTTTCCTTTCTGAAGATAATCAATGATTATTATCTGACGCGCATCTCAAAAAACTGACGCCATGACCTTGCCTGCAGATGGAACTGTCTTCGCTTTCTTTGGAGCCGATTCTCTTCTTTGAGTCCATTGTTTTGATTTTTCCTCGTCTCGGGTGTGAAGTGATGGACCCATGTTTCATCCATGGTTATGAATCGACGCAAAAACTCTGCTTTATTGCTGTGAAACTTCGAAAAACACTCGATCGAAACATCCTCATGACGCTGTTCTATTGTGAGTAATCGCAGCACTCATCTTGCGCACAGCTTTCTCATGTCCAGCTTTTCAGTCAGCATGCGATGTACAGCGCTTTTTGGAATGCTTATCATATCTGCCAGTTCGCGCATTCAATATCATTTTGTGGACTCCCTCAGAGTAGAATCCAGTTCCGTTTTGATGTTGGCAGCATTGAGGCCTTTTAAATGAAAGTATTGTATCACATGACGATAACCAAATTTTTTCCATATTTAAAAATTCATTAAGAGCGTTCACTACTGATGGCTGCCGAACAAATACTAAGCATCCCAAGGCTCATTTACAATGACATTCCAGCTGTCAGGCCTTTGGACAAGGCCAATCTGCTTGCTGCACACTTTGTTGCAAGCTTAACACTTCCAAATTGAGCTTTGTCCCCGCTTACATTTGAGTGCGTCGAATCATCAATGGGACGAATCCACTTTCGCACTCGTGTAGTAGCAAGAGTACTTAAAGATCTTAATATACAAAAACCGCTGGTCCAGATGGTATATCTTCCTTCTTCTGAAGAGGTGTTCTTCCTCGCTGGCAAAACCACTGCGTAAGCTTTTTCATTTAGGACTCTTTCCGAGCAGATGGAAAATAGCAATGGTCCAGCCCGTCCCTAAAAAAAGGCGAATCTTCTTCTCTCTCTTTCTACAGACCCATAGCACTTAGTCCCTTCTGGCGAAGGTCATAAAAACCCTGATAAACCGTCAGCACATGAAATATCTCGAAACATGAAAACTTCGCAATGACCGGCCGTACGATTTTCATAGCAACCGGTTTACTGGTGATCTGATGGCATGTCTCACCGCAAAGTGGTACCAAAGTCTACACCAATCTGGCGAAAGAAAGATAGTTGCACTTGATATTTCTAAGACATTTTGTCGAAAATGTGTGCTTTCGGGATCGACGATTCTCTTCTTCAACGAAAGAAGAAATTACCTTTCGGAACGTTCAATTCAAGTTGTTTTGGACGGTTTCAAGTCTGATATTCACAAAATAAATGCTAGTGTGCCCCAGGGCTCCGTTCTGTCTCCGACACTCTTTTTAATTTTTATATATGATCTCTTGTCTGCTACTTCTAATCCAATATATTCCTTTGCTGATGACTGTACTCTCTGCTTTTCATATTCGTTCTAGGACTCGCGTCCCTGTTAAGCTCATTAAATTCCGATATTAACAGCATAACCAATTGGAGAACTATCAGCAGTGTGGAATTTAATGCTTTCAAATACAGTGCTGTCTGCTGAAGCGAAATTTAAATACCCAGCCATTATCCATGAATGGCACTTGTTTCGTCGAAACCTAAGCCGAACAACTCGCTTGTTTAATGCCCTGCCTAGCTCCCCATAGCTTAGCTTTCACATATACGCAAATTCCTCGAAAGCATTTTGTACGAATCCTTAAGCTTCCAGTGCAAATCTCTTATTTCCCCTAATCAACAAGCTTTCTGAAATGTCGATTAACTACCACTAAAATCGTCGAATTCGTGTCCTCTGTTCTCTCAGCCTTAAAGCCGTAAAGAAGTTGACGTTGTAATAACTGATTTCAGTAAGGCTTTTGACAAGATATGTAATAAATTAATTATGTTCAAATTGTCTGTCCTGGGCTTTGAACCCATTTTGCTAAAGTGGATATCTTCTTACCTGGATAGTGGTTTTTATAGTGTTGCTTTCAGGCCTGTCCTATCGGTCGCTTTCTTGGTCACTTCAGATGTTCCTCAAGGTAGTCACCTACTTCCACTCCTCTTTATCCTAATTAATTAACGATTTTGAAAGAGTCATTCAACCCTCAACACTTTCTCTCTTTGTTGACGATACCAATTTTTTAAACCCATTTTCTTACAACATGACTCCAGCCTCCTTCAAATAGATCAAAATAGTTTTTCCACTTGGTGCTTCAAGAACTGCTTAGAACTCAATGTCACCAAATGTCAACCGATTACCTTCTCACGTAAGTGCAACAAGTCTCCTCTCCAAATTTACCTTCTCCACGGCCCACTTATATCCCTTGTTCAGTCTATCTGCGACCTTGCAATGTAATGTGATAGGGAGCTTAATTTTCGGTCACATATTGATGAGTTATCACTAAAGCAAATTCATCACTTGGCTTCGTTAAAAGATGGTCCAAAGAATTTTGCAACCCGTACGTAACATACATCACCTTTGTTCGCCCCCTTCTCGAGTACGCTAGCCAACCGTGGCGTCCCTTTCAACGAGTTCATGTATCACGAATTGAGAGCATCCAGCGTCGTTTTCTTCGATTTGCTCTTCGGGGTCTACCTTGGAACGATCCTCTATTTTTACCTCCCTATCGAGAGGGTCTCAAACTCATTAACCTGAATACCCTTGAGGAATGAAGGGACGCAGCAGACATTCTTTTCATTCAGCGACTCCTCTCAGGTTCCGTCGACTGCATGTCTCTCTGCAACTCCATTTTCTTTTACACTAACCCTCGAAATCTATGTTGCTCCCATCTCTTTTATCTACCAATCCACCGCAACCAATTTCCCGTATGGAGTAGTTTTTAAGTTCTGGCTGGTATTAAGCCGTTATCTCTATTTCCTAGTCATTGTAACATTCAGACATTTAAAACCAACGTACATCGCTACCTATCTTTCTTTGCGCTCTATTTTTCATTTTCAGGGTGCCTTAACCCGCGCGCTAATTTAAGAAAAAAAAGAAAAAAAGAGGAGCACACTTGTAGACCTAGTCTTTACTAATCCTGCTGATAATGTATTTTTTAACCAAGTTTCAGCACCGCCTTCTTCTAAACATGCCTTAATATTTGCCACTTTCAATACCAGTGTTACCAGAACTCAAGGAAATATTTCATATAAAAATTTAGAAAAACCAACCTATTTAGGCCTATTGGCCCACCTAACTCATCTGCAAATAGATTTTCTTAGAATTGTTGTAATTTGCAGTTCCTATAACGTAACTTCGGCTATTGTGGGATATCCATTTATTTTTTAGTCTCTGCAACCAAAGTTCACGTAGAAAATCTACGATCTTACGAGTAATGCGTTTTGTATTTACATTGCGCATGGTTCGCAGAAAAACCCGGTTGACCACGTGTAAGACAGGTGTCACGCCTCCAAATCATAACATATTTCAAGCCTTGATTCCATTTCTTTGGCGTGACATCGTCCTTATATGAGACATTGCAAAACAAGCATGTGGTCTCTTTATTGTGTGGAACATCAGCAAACATTTCTTCATCGCCAGAATCTTTTAAAATGCACGTTTAGGTAGATCCTTTATGCTCCTACGCCCTTAGCCAAGTTTTTCTTTTCGGTCTTTAATTATTTGGAAGAATTGCTTTAGTGCATAGTGCATCTTTATATGGGGACTTTGTCAGCACTGTTGGTTTTGACGGTCGGTGAAATTTTGGTGGACCCCACGGGGGGTACTTGCTTGCTTGTACTCGTGGCAACCGAAGGAGATGAGTGAAATGCAAAAGGTTGTGAGAGGATAACGTTGTTTTCTTCTCCAATTAGACTACAGGGGTCTTCTCCAATAACGATGTTTTCATGAATCGGTTTTTCATGTTCGTCAGTTTCTCCAGCGATAAAGTCAGCATCAGAAAATTTGTCCGTGCAATAAATGGATTTTATCGCCAGACTGCACCTTTAGGTAGGCTCTTGCGAACAGTTCAGCAACGTGAAACTGGGTAACTTTACTACAGTTTTCGCGTGTTCATTTGCTGTAAAATGGGGATCATCGGTCGCTGAAAGCTTTTCAAGATATGATGCTGTTACTATGTTCATTAGAAATAGTTCTATTGCATGCTGGAGCGTGAGCTTCCACATGATTTGTGAAGAGTATAGCAATATGTTGTTCTTTATAGATGAGGAAAGCTCCCCGGTTTCCAACCACCATATCTCGACAAAATGTCTATCTTTCATTGTTTAACTCCATCTGTTCTCAGGATTATCCCCGCTTTATAAAACCCTATCATTGTCGTTAATTTAGAATCAAAATATTTTTCAACCTTAACTGAGGAGTCCGTTTTAACTATTCAGTAGTGAGTTTTACAGGGTTCCGGTTTACTACTCGTAGGTATACCAACATACACTATTTGCATTCGCTTCTTAAGACGACGAGTAGGAAGAAAGCTGGGTTCTAATCATTGGCGGTAGGGCCGTTTTTCAACACTTGGAGCATTGAATTCGAACGAACTTCGATTATTAATGCTTCATAGTACTGGTCCCAAATCAGAACCCTCTGGAACTTCAACTATTAGCATCCTATGTACTCGTACAGGTGGCGCAAAAGTTGTCATCCGATGCTCTTTGGCTGTAATTTTTTCTTGTGAATTATGTTCATGTTTCCATTATGTGGTGAAAATGATATCGGCTAAGTGGCCGCCGACAGAATTGACGACCATTCGGGCCCGATTTGTGCCATTTTCTATCACTCTTGCCAGAACTTTCGGCGATAGGTCTTCGCATTCTTTGAGGGCTTCGAGAGTCTGAGGCTTCTTGACATATAGTAGACTTGTTGCTTTAAAAAACCTCATAAAAAGAAGTCTGGACGGTTAAATCGGGCGATCTTGCCGGGCAGTGCAAATTGCCAAAACGAGAAAATAGGAGACCCGGAATTTCGGTTATGGCTCGTGCAGTATGCGCCGTTGATCCATTCTGTTGGAACCACATGTTCTACAGTCCCAATTTATCCAATTGAGGAAACAGAAAGTCGTTGAGCATGGCCCTGTAGCGCTCGCCGTCCACAGTAGTCGTTTGGCAAGCGGCGTTTTCGAAAAAATTAGGCCCGATGACGCCTCCAGCGTAAACAGCACACCATTCAGTATTTTTGAGCAGGTAATGTGGCTCTTCGTGGGTTATACGCGGATTTTCGGTGCTCCCGAAGCCATAATAGATGGAAATAGGTCTCGTCCCTCATGATGATTTTCGATGAAAAGTGATTGATATTCAGAATAGCTTGAGCATAGGTTACACGCGCTTGGCTGTCAGCAGATAACAGGCAATGCACTGCCTGCAGTTTGTAAGGGAACAGTCTTTACCAAAATTGTCTGTAAAGACCGCCGATTGATGCCCAATTGTGTGCCACTTCGGGGTCCTCTGCGACATATTCAACCGCAGCTGCGAAATTCTCAGCAGAACGGCTGCTCCGGGGCCGTCCAGACCTGGCAGCATCTCGTGTTGTCCCATACTCTTTTAGGTAGTGTTTGGCCAATTGGTGTTGGACAACCTGGAAATCTGAGCCAAAATTCACGCTGCGCCAACACCACCGACGAATTATTCCGCAAAAAGCAGCGTGAATTTTGTATCTGCTTACTTCACAAATGTCAAAGTAGAATTGACATTTGCCGCCATTTGCAAAAAAAGTTATATTGTAGCATCTTCCGATAGTGTAATCACTTTTGCACCACCTACATAGCATAATATCGAAATGAGAGAGGAAGAGGAGAGTACATGCAGAACTAGAGGTAGAACTAATGCCACGTACTCATTCAGGGGATGCATTGTTTTTAATTTAAAATTCCACCAGCGCTGTTAAAAAAAGCTTTCCTTATTATTATTAGATTCTTATACAAAGTACGAGTATGTACTGAATTGAAAACATCTACGAGTATCACGGAAAAGGTTGACGTGTTGCTCACACATAATTTGTCAATGGCGTCTCCAGTTCGCCGATCCGTTGAAGGCAGTAGAATTTTCCACGCAAACATATCACCGCAAATTAGCTTGTCATTCGGAGCGCTTCGCAATTACAGTTAATTGGCAAATACAGCCAAAGGAATTTCTTTGAATACGAAGTGCCAGAGTGATGTACTGCAAATTGTAAATTAAGTAACATGCCAATCATTGTGGCTAGCAAATGATTAGAAGTTTAAACGCCATACCCGATTAAAGTTGAAAAGATTTCAAACTATTTACACATAATAGTAGCGATGGTGGTTAACAAATACCATTCCAACAACACTTTATTACTTACGGAACAACTTGAGGCAAATCAATTAAGTGTTTCTGTAATTTTTAATGAGAATAAATTATTACGTGTAGATTTTCTGTGATGAGTGACTGAAATTTCTTCACTGTTTTCTAGAACGCTATCGTCTTTAGTATCAGTTTTTGCATCAGCGTATAATGGGTGGGTTTAATTGAATCACCATTGCTTTGCCAGAGTTAGAGGCTGAGCGGCATGGACCTGAAAATCTACATTCTTTACAGCATTGAGACAGTAGGAAAGACTCTGACCTCTTAAGGCATTGGGAAGGATTCATTTGATCTGAAGAGTTGTAGAGGAAGCGACGGTAATATGGCTCCCCCAATTATTTCTTATGCCTTTAGCTACATAAGTTGGGAGACGTAATTTTACCAAATTTCCCTGCCCAAATAGTTTATTTGGGGAATCCTCGCGCTCTGAGCGCTTAAGTAGCTTTACAGTTTGTATTTGAAATTAAACATCAAACAAAAACCTTTTTCGTCGTGAAATTTTGAGTGTGATAACCAAAGGTTTTGCATATAAATTAAATTACTAAGCAACATTAAATTATTGTTAATTTGTTTATAAAACATTAGCATATAAACTAGGCTTGATTTTAAAAAACTATTGTCCTGAAGTGAATTTAGCCCCCTGTTCATGTAGGTATTATAACTCCGGGGGTCCATATTAAATTCAGCGACCAGATATAATTCGTATTCAAATTAAAAGTAAGAAAATATTGGTTTTTTAATTTAAGATGCCACGAAGCAACATTATTCCAAAAAGAAAGGGCTGGGACCCGGATCAAATGAAAAAAGCTATTGAGGCAGTCCGAACAAAGCAATGGGGTACACAAAAGCAGCCAAGATCTTTTCTGTACCAAGGACGACGTTAAGAAGGTTAGTTAAAGATGAAAGAAAATGCCCCAAATTGTTTGTCAAAAAGCCACTGGGAAGAAAGCCCATATTACCATTTTTTTTTTAAAACAACAGGGTGAATGACTGGAACTCCAACTTTTTAAAATGCTATAATTTTTTTATTTTTTTATAAATTTTATTGTGCCAAAGCAAAAAATGTTGGAAAATACATCGATTTTCAAATTGTATCAGCAATATTCAATATGTCCACCTTTGGCGCGAATAATGGCCTTGAGACGGCCGAAGAAAGCATCGCACGCTGCACGCAAGTGGCTCTGCGGTATTCCCGGTGAAGTGCTTGTTTGAGGTGGTTCAAACTTTGGTGCTTTTTAGTGCCAACCTTCGCCTTCAAAATACCCCAGAGAAATCCAACGGATTTGCATTCGGAGAATTTGCAATCCATTGTGTCGAAGAAATGACGTGTGGAACATTGTTTTTTAACCAATATTGGTTGACGCGCGCTTTGTGAGACGGTGCCGAGTCTTGTTGAAATGTGCACGGTCTCCGACCGAAATGATTTTTTGCCCAAAGCTTCAATACTGCCTATAAGACAGTTTCACGGTATACGATCGCATTAATTTTGACGACCATCGGCGGTTATGGCGGTCCAAACCATCACCATCGGTGCTGCCTGCTTTCTGGTGGCCGTTCGAAGGTGTATATTTTCAAAGGACCTCTCTGGCAAGTAAACTCGGTCATTTTGTTTGTTAACATATTGCTCGATAACAAAAGGTGACTCATCGGAAAAAACCAAATTCGGCAACTCACTATATTCGTGCAAGCGTAGCAACTACTTCGCTCTTTCGACTCTAACTTTTTTCTGTTGCGGTGTAAGATCGTATGCTTGTTGGAACTTCAATGGCTTGAGAACAAGCTCATTTTTCAGTATGTGTTGCATCCGTTCCAACGATATGTTGAGCTCACGAGCCATTTTTCTTCCACTTCGACGCGGATTTCGCTCAATTCGAGCCTTCTCTTTCCGAACCATTCTGCCGATGTTGCTGTTTTTTTATGACCACCTCCATGGCGTTTTGCAACGCTGCCAATATCACGGTAACGATCTATGGTTCGACACACAAATGATTTATTCACGTTAAGGTGCTGGAGGGCTCTAACGATAGCTACTTGTGATTTTCCAGCCAAATATAAAGCAATCACACTATCACGTTTAAATTCCATCGCGGATAGAAATTTTTCAACACAACTGAGGCGCAAATCGTTTAAAAGGCTTGTAAATAATAAAATTATCTGTCATGTGTCAAAATTTGGGCTCACTGTCATGAACGGTTTGGAAATTATAGCAGTCTGAAGTTGGTTGCAATTCGAGTCATTCAGGGTGTATAGTAAGCTTGTAGATTATTTGTTGACAATAGGAGAGAAATTTTACGGGCTTAATCGTTTAGCTGTTAGAAGAATGGCGTACTAACTAGCAGAAAACCCTTTTAAAGACAAAGTAGCTGGTAGAGTCTGGCTTACTGGTTTCCTTGAAAGAAATAAGGACAAATTGTCTTTAAGAAAACCTATTGGAACTTCGTATACCAGTGCCCTTAGTTTCAGTAGCACATCAGTAAATGAGTTCTTTGATGTACCTACGAAAAAACGAACCAGATCGAATTTTTAATATCGACGAAACAGGGCTAACCATCGTCTAAACGAAAATTCCTAAAATTATCGGTCGAAAAAATAAAAAGCAGATAGGGGCTTTAACTGCAGCAGAGAGGGGTTCTTTGATGACGATTGTTTGTGCAATGAGTGCAGGAGAGACTTTCATCCCACCTATCGGTATTTTTCGAAGAAAAAATTATTCAAGTGTTTTACTAAAAGGTGCCCCACCTGGTGCTATTGGAAAAGTACATCCATCGGGATGGATACAATCAGATCTGTTCACAGATTGGTTTAAGCACTTCTTGGAGAAAACGAAGCCCACTGAAGAATCGCCTGTTCTTCTTATTCTTGATGGGCACTATTCTCACACGAGGAATATTGATGTTTTGGAGCTAGCTCGCGAAAATAATGTCGCCATTATAAGCTTGCCTCCTCACACTACGCATAAGTTACAACCCTTGGGCAAAATTTTTATGGGAGGTCTGAGGACATTTTACAGGCCTTGCTGGTGCAGTCTTTACCTACATTTGTGCTTCATATCACTGGTGACATGGAATACGAAGGAACAACACAACCAGGCACATCGACGCCTTTAAGACCAGGTCCATCAACATCTTTTCAGTCCGCCCCATTAAATGTTATATTACTACACCATATCTCCCAGATACCAACACCTAAAGTAAAGCGATCAAACAAAGGTAGAAAAGCATCAAAACCAACTCTTCTAACAGGTTCTCCCTATAAAAATACTCTATTGGAGTCGATCCAAAAAATACAAGGACGTAAACGTAGAAGTGATCGAGACCAAAGGAGTCCGTAGAGTCGTGGTAGTGTTCGTGGACGTGGTGCACCACTGCCGTGGACGTGGGCGTGTCTTTTTAACGGCTGAAATAGAGAGTGTGAGGAAACTGATGAAAGTTCAGTTTCAAACCTGGCTCAATATTCAAATTCAGATTTTAGTTTCCAAGGCAATGAAACTTGTAACGGAGAAGATGCGACTTGCATATTTTGCGATATGAAGTTTTCAGAAATTTGGATCATGAGTCAAGTATGCAGAAAAAGGGCACATTAGGATAGCTCTGGCGTTGAAAAGGACCAATATATATGCGATTTCTGCCGCTAATTTTGTATTCTGAATTAGTATTTAATATGGCCGCTGAGGGCCACTTTGAAAAAACCTTGTTTTTTTTTACTCCTTTTTCTTTTTCGCATAATTTATTTTGTTTCGAATATAATGAAGCTGTTGATTGCAAAAGTAAACTTAAAATACATGTCAGAGCTTGTGAGTTATTCCAGGAAAATAAATGAGGGGGCCATATTTACAGCACTTCCTCTATTATTTGCAGTGATATCCACATGAAAACCAACTAACTATGGAAGCACTAAACGGTTTCTACGAAACTTTAGGCTTACCATATTTCATGTAAGTTTGTCCACCAGACAGCCGACGAATCTAATTGCTCTTGTCATAGCAATGTAAATCTAAAGCACCCACCTCGATAGCAAGTCCCATGTCTTGCCGAAAGCTTCTTTTCACAGCGCCTTGGGGGTTTTTGAAATGACATGGTTAGTCCAAAGGTCGGTTATTCAGGATGATACACAAATACTTAGTTCCAGTGGAGATGCTTTTAAGCACTAGATGTGTTAGTCGCTAGTAAAATTTTCTCATAGTAGAAGATATTCTTGCGTTCTAGCTTTCAGAACCCTTTGTGGATGTTGAAGTGCGAACAACGTGTGCTAGATACGATGTTATTTCACCCCGTCGCGAAGACGATGAGCCAGCGTATATTTTCAGATGTAATGTAGTGTAGGCGATGTTTTTAACAGTGCTGCCAAAAATACTCTTCTTCCCTAACTTCGCGTTCAAATCACGAAGAAATATCTTAACGTCACGTTTAGGAATTGCTTATTCTTAAAATCTTGCATCCTTATGTCAGTTTTCAATTTCAATTTTAACATGCACAACTTCTTTGATAAATACGGAAGGCTGAATTCCTCAAATTTAGTCACAATTTTGGGATATGAGATCGCCCATGAGCTAAGAGACTTGATATTGTCATATCAAGGTTTTACTTATTTAATGAGTCTGCAGCCAGTTCGGTCTTCAGCCAGCTTCCTCCATTTTAGCACGCTAATTTGGTTAAGGTCTCTTTCACTTGCGGATACCACCTGAGTCCTTTACTGCGCTGTCCCTCGGGGGCGGATTAGAAAACTTTTCGGACGGGAGCATTGTTGTCTATCCGCTTTATAATACTCCAGTCGTTGGACCTTCACTCTTTTGGCTAAATCAATGTCGCTGTACAGCCTGTATACTTCGTCGTTGTATCTCCTCCTCCACTCACCGTCTATGAAGACGGGACCGAAAATCACCCGAAGAATTCTCCTCTCAAAACAGCCAAGAGCACCCTCATTCATTTTTGATAAAGCCCATAGCTTTGCGCCA
The DNA here is from genome assembly GCA_963966105.1 of Volucella zonaria. Lineage (NCBI taxonomy): Eukaryota > Metazoa > Arthropoda > Insecta > Diptera > Syrphidae > Volucella > Volucella zonaria. The sequence goes on along the minus strand of OZ014532.1, from coordinate 106,220,431 downwards.
TGGGACAGAACTTGGATTATCAACGTCTTACTTAGGGTCACTTTTGTGGTTCGAAAGAGGGCTTTGCTAGTCAATTGCCTTCTTAGCCCAAAGAAGCAGTGATTGGCAAGAGTTATTCTTCGTCGTTGTCTGAATTAATAGCAGGTATACAAAGTCCTTAACTACCTCAAAGTTGTATCTGACGAGGGTGACGTTCTGTCGGAAACACCGGTGCTAGGCGTCCCTTCTTGCTGACAGCATATACTTGGTCTTGCCCTCATTGTCAGTTAAACCCATCTTCGCCGCTTCCGTCTGAGTACTACCGAAAGCGCCGCTGATATTATGCTGCTTTCTTCCGATTATGTCAATATCGTGGGCGCGTGCGAGTAATTGAACGGAGTTTTGATAGATTATGCCTATTGTATTAGCGGTTGAGTTTTGAACTATTCTTTCAAGAGTGATATTGAAGAAATCGCATGACAGCACATCGCCTTGTCTAAATCCCTTTTTGACATCAAAGATCTCAGTGAGTTCTTTACCGACCTCGATGGAGCAGTGAGCGTTCCCAATCGTTATTTTGCGCAAGCGGACGAGTTTGGCAAGGATGCCAAAACTAGACATTGCTCTGTATAGCTCGTCTCTATAGATGCTGTCATACACGTCCTTAAAATTTATGAATAGGTGATGTGTATCGATTTGGAGCTTATGGGTTTTTTCCAAGATCTACTTCAGGACTTTCCAGACCAGAAGGCATACTGTAGGCGATGTTAAGAAGACTGATGCCTCTGTAGTTGGCGCAGTTCCTTTCTTGAGGATGTTGAGGTTCCATTCATAGGCATACTTTGGTTCGACTGTATTTTACAGATAAGTTGATGTATGCTCATTACCAAGTCATCACCTGCCGCTTTGAACAGCTCGGCAGTCACGTCGTCCACTCCAATAGCTTTGTTGAACTTAAACTTAGATACGGCTATCTTCACTTCATCCAGGTCGGGTGGATGGAATTGTTGGTCTCCATCGTACAGACTGAAAGGTTCATTCTGCCTGACAACGGTATTTGGTTCGTTATCGCCGTTATAAAGTCTGCAGAAATGCTTTTTCCAATTCCTCAGCATCGACTGCCACTCTACTACATACTATGTTCTCTTGTTCGTCTCTATAGGCTATGGTTCAGGTTCTGCGCCCATGGCATGTTTTTGTTCACCTTTTGGCAAAACTTCCGAATCTCATTCCTGGCGTAATATCTCGAGCAGCTCTAGTCTTTCAAAGCAGTGCCGCTTTGTATGCATCTTGCTCGGCTGCATGCGCTTGCCGGCACTCGTCGTCAAACCAGGATTGCGGTGGCCGAGTGAAATGCAGCACTTCAGAGGTGTTGCATAATAAGGGAAAAAGAAAAGAATACAATCAATAAAAAAGGAAAGATTACCATGCTTGACTGAGTGTTGTGGCGGTTGCTCGCAAAAGACCGAAGAAGGTTGACGAAAAGTAAAACAATGAAAGAAGGAAAGGAATAATTTCAGGGACATAAACCTCAACAAACGTCATTAAGGTGCCTTGACGCTACAAGAGGCGACATTTCTGATGACTTTTTAGTAAAGTTGCCACTGTTGTGCTGGCGGCAGAGGACCTCTTAAAAGATTAAAGGAAACTCGCTCGAAAAAGGATTTGGCAATCTCTTGCAATTGTAGCCGTCCGACGTCAAACTTCCTCACAATATTGGTAGTGTCGATTGGACATCTGTAATACTGGAGAGTTGCCGGTTAATTGATCAGGAAATCTCCAAGAACCCTTCTGAATATCGAGATATAGGAACCGTGTACTAGCTATGACAATGTTTCGCCCCGCTGCTCAGTCGATTAGCTTGAACCCGTTATCGTGCAGGCTATTCTTTCCGACAGTACTACAAAGGATACCCTCACTTCCCAGCTTTATATTAAAGTCGCCGAGGACAATTTTATTGTCATAGCTAGGGCACTGTTCGTAGGTCTTGTCCAAGAGCTCATATAAGCCATATTTGGTGTCGTTGTCTTTCTCCTCTGTAGAGACGTGCCCGGATATAAGGCTACTGTTGGCAAATTTAGCCTTAATATGGATTGTTACGAGGCGCTCATTTATATGCCGAAAAATCAAGACTTCTTGCCTAAGTGTGAGTCTAACAAAAAATCGGCATCCGCTGCTTTTGCCGTCGATAACAATCTTTGTAGTAGATGTCGCAGTTTTTCTTCTTCTTTTTGCCCGGCCCATCCCATCTTGTGTTTTGGATGGCGGTAATATCTGCTTTGTAGCAGTCTAGAGCCTCCGCTAGTTATTCGACTGCACGTGGTCTACTAAAGGACCTAACATTGCACGTGCAGATTCGAAGTTCGTTGTCCTTGTTTCGTTTGTAGGGGTTACCAACAGTATATCCGTCCGTATCTGAGGCTTGTTGTTGCTTCGTAATGTAACTTTCTTTTCCGTGACTAGACAGTTACCCCTCGGCACAACCCTTAACCTGGAGAACCAGTTCCATTTTAGACCCCTAGGACGAGGGATCAGTTACATCGAAAACAGTAACCCGTTCGGGGGTGTGAACGCCGTCGTTGGTCCATTAAGGGCTCAATTGCCATCATCTCTTTTTCAAAACATCCTGACTTAGTCACGGAAATCCTTACCAGCCTGAGCGCCAAATATGTCGGAGTAGCTTGGATAAGGTCTCATTCGTTTTATTCCGGGATTTTACCTCATCGTATGGGGAATTCATTCGCTGTCCAATTTATAATGCGGCTATTTTGGTCTGCTGGCTACACACGCGCTTATATCCATCTTAATGCGGTCTTAGACCTGGCAAATCCACCAGATCTTGGAGAAAACTCAAGAATACCAAATTATGATAGCGTCTATAGAGACAATCTGCACGGTGCCATGACATAACCCCAAGCGACATAAGGCCAAATTCTACCATTTGGCGACATACTTTTAGCGGAGTGACGAAGTCGCGTGAGGGGCTAAACCCTGCGGAGAAAAGGGTGAAATCCTGTTAGCGAGCGAAGCGAGTCACCCAATAGAAACTTGAAATACGCCAGACTCGCTTATAGGCGCCTACCTAACAGTTGAGGGTTACAGTTACAAGGATTTCGCACTATGGATGTCTCTTCAACTCATACGCGGGACGACCTTCGGCCTCACGTGCAGTCATTGAATGCAATATTGTCGCCCTTTTTGTAGACAACACGTTAACGATACCATTGAAGTGTTTATCTATATTATGTAAGCAAAATAACTTACAGCTGTCGGAGAGATATATGAGAAATAATAATGAAACATATTATACGTATCAGGTAAGCAGAATCTAATATTCATTCGAAAGTGACATAAAACCAAATTGGCCTTCTGCCGCTTTGTGAAAGTGACATAATGCCAAATTCTACCATTTGGCACCGATCTGTATAGAGCCCTGTCAAACTTGTTCGATTATGAATGTCAAAATCGGAAGAATCAACACCGAATCTTTTGATGTTAGAAATAGTCTCACACATGACAACGCGCTCTCATGCGACTTCTTAGCAACGGACTTGAAAGTTCCGTACGCAACTCACAAGCCAACAGCGGAGGCACTATAACATATTTAAAAATCTCTCCAGCTCCTCGCATTTGCAGATGACCTTGATATAATTGGGAGAAAGCGGCGGGATCTCAGTAGGACTTTTGTCACTATTGACGCAGGCTCTGCAGTGAACTCCAGTAATGTGTTATAAGCACGGAGATTAAACGAAGAATAGCTTTTGTTTCTATAGGAATAGGGAAGCAGTTGAGTAGCAAAGCCCTACCGCGAGTTATAAAGAAGATAGTATAATATATAAGACCCTCGTCATTCCTGTTCTGTATATGGATACTTTCAAGAGCGGACGAAAGCTCTCTTAGTTGTATCAAGCGAAAAATTCTCCGTATGATATTTGGCCCCATCTGCTTTGACAAAGTATAAGGGACGACGTATAACTAGAACTACTAGATGGAGTGAAAAGTGACCTCCTTGGGAATTAAAAATGTTCTTTTTTTAAGTGTTTTTTTATATTATTCAATATAGTCCCCTTTTAGTTTGATACACTTGTTCCCGTGATTTCCCAACTTCTTGATCCCGTTCGAAAAGTAATTTTCCGGAAGGTCTGCAAAATACTCCTCCGTGGTGTCGATGATTTCCTCGCGTGAGCTGATTTTTTTATTGATGAGCCGTCTTTTGAGGTTTGGGAAGGGATAATAGTCCGAGAGATCCAAATCCAGACACAAACGACGACAAAAGTCCGCCCGATTCCGCATCAGCAAGTCCAAACACTCTTTCGAAGTGCTCTCGCGTTCCTGTTTTTGGTCATTCGCAGCACCCAGCGGCAGGATAACTTTTTCATATGCACAATATTGCCCAAAATATGGCGTGTGCGCTCAGTACTAATCTTTGTGGTATCTGCTAGCTCGCGCACCTTCACTTTCCGGTCAGCCAACACCATTTCATGTATTGGGTCTACAAGTAAGTTTCCAGCGTTTGTCAGAGATGGAGCCACCAGTGGATCCCGGGCAGAAATATCAGACCCCATGTGTTTTATTTGTAGGATTTGTATCTGTCAACAACTTTGTAGCGTTATATTTGAGCAGTTCTATCGGTGTCGTACATTTTATCGAGCAAAATCATGGCAAGTTTCCAGCCAAATAAACGTCATTTGCGGGAAGCGCTGCTTTTATTCTTTAATATGAAGAAAAGTGCGGCTGCGGCCTGTCGTTTGCTTTCGGAAACTTATGGGGCGGAATGTATTGGTGAATTGACGTGCCGCGAGTGGTTCAAACGGTTCAAAAGTGGTGATTTTGGAGTTGAAGGCAAAGATCGCCCCGGAAAGCCGAAAAGTTTTGAAGACGAGGAATTGGACGCTTTACTGGATGAGGATCCGTGTCAGATTCAAGAAGAACTTGCTGCATCATCGGGCGTCACGCAACAAGCTGTTTCCCTGCGCCTAAAAGCACTGGGATTCATTCAAAAGGTTGGAAACTGGGTGCCGTACGAATTGAAGCCAAGAGACGTGGAACGGCGATTTTGCATGTCCGAAATGTTACTGCAGCGATAGAAAAATAAATCACTTTTGCATCGTATTGTCACTGGTGATGAGAAATGGATTTATTATGATAATCCTAAACGCAAAAAATCGTATACAAAGCCCGGCGAGCCCGCCCAATCGACGCCGAAACGAAATATTCACGTGAATAAGGTTATTCTCGGTATATGGTGGGATCAAAAGGGTGTCGTCTACTACGAACTGCTTCCGAGTGGTGAAACTATCAAAGGACCATTATATCGAACCCAACTAATTCGTTTGAAGCGGGCATTAAAAGAAAAACAGCCAGAATATGAGACCAGGCATGAGTCCGTCATTTTTCATCACGACAACGGTCATACACATGTTGCGGTTTCGGTGAAAAACTATTTGGATAATAGTGAATGGGAAATTCTGCCTCACCCGCCTTACAGTCCAGACTTGGCACCATCTGACTACCACTTGTTTCGTTCGATGCAGAACGCTCTTACGGGAATACGCTTCAGCTCAGTAGAGGAAATCAAAAATTGGCTCGATACGTTCTTGGGCTCGAAAGACGAGAAATTTTTTTGGTCCGGAATTCATAAATTGCCAGAAAGATGGGGGAAAGTTGTAGCTTCCGATGGACGATACTTTGAATAAAGCATTGTAACTAGTTCATAATAGAACTTCAAATTTTGGAAAAAAACGCTGGAAACTTACTTGTAGACCCAATGTTTTTTTTGACATTGTCCTCTGTAACCACATCGGAGGGCTTGTCGCTGTGGACTTGATCGGTAGTGGAGTTGCGGCCACCATGAAACTCTAGAAACCAATATTTGACGGTGTAATCTGATGGACCATTAGCCCCATAATATTTTTCCAACTTTTGTTTTGTTTCCTTCGCCGTTTTGCCTCTCAAAAAATAATGTTTTATGAGAGAACGAAAATCAGCTGTCAAAACAAAACTAAAGACAGTATCGCACTAAAATTTTGCATGTCTGCCTATATATGAACGCACTTCAAGGCACCATAACCTTTTTTGCAGTAGCAGCGCATTCTGACGGTCAAGGATGTCACTTTTCACTCCATCTAGTATATCGACTGTACAACGTCGTGGATCTCGCCCAAAGGGGGCAACACAGTATAGCAAGACTTTACCTAGGTGGCGCTTGCAGTTGGAAGAGGATCTCAACCAACTTGGTGCTAGATAGGGATCGAGCTGGTTGGAGAGGTATATTGGCTGAGGCACATGACTGCCCCGGTCTGTAAGATTAAAAGCAAAAAAAAAAGGAGGCGTTAGGCAGCGGCATTTTGAGTGTTTCCCAGAAGAACAAAGTGCATATATAGAGTTGCGGATTGCTTACCAGTTTCCAAATGGTGCATTACACTTTTGCTAAACCAAATATGCTGAGCGATGTTTGTTGTCGGAGCCCTGAAGACAATGAGGAGCATTTCCACTGCTATGATACCTTAAACATTTCATCACGGAACTGAATACTCAGTCATACTGGTGTCTTAAGATAAAAATAAAAACAAAAACGGAATCGTACATTTTTCCTCCTCATACTTTATCATTCTTAAATCGGTTTCCGGCAGCTACACCCTGTGAAATCTTCCATAACACTGCTAACAATCATCGCGTGATCTTCGAAAACCCAACTGAACTTGAAAATATCTTTCCATTAATCATTGAGAAAAGCATGACTTTCACGTGCACCCATCCAACAATACCATCGAGTCGTGACATAATGACATAATGATCAACGTCGTATTGACAGTATATTGACCGAAGCAGCAATACCTCGTCTCCACTGATATTGCATCATGATTGCGATGCGCCAAATCGAACCAAGACAAGGCAAACACCAGCTTCAACTATCATACTATCGTAATGCCAACAACGTAATACTGTACGGTCGGTATCAGTATACCGGCTTTGGATCGGCTTGCTGGATGTATTATTTAATTTCCTGGCGTTTACTCCGCTCATTACGACTACCCTGGTAATTTGCGGTCGAATGATAATTATTGAAAATTGCCAAACGTAATAAACGAATAGTTGAACTATGGACCGACAAGGATGAGGGGAAAGGACAGACCACCGTAAGGCAATTGAGAAATTCTCGAAGGGGTGTATCCGTATCGTCAATATGTTTTATGATGTAAACTACGATCGTAATCGTGTTGGCAATTAAAACACGATTCTTACGTTGATCGGTGTGGGAGACAAACGCAACCGGTAGTGAAGGTCGGGGATAAGAACTATCTAAGAGGGAAATTAACATTTTCTTAGATAAGACTGCATTTCGATACGGAATTCGGTAAGGAGTGTTGCAATTTTTATAGACACTTTCATTTTATGATGCAAGTTACTCGTATATGTACGAGAGTACGAGCACTCAAATGACGAACACTTCCTATCGTGATAGAAGATCGTGAGTGTTGTTATTAATTTACGGGATTTCCAATTCATCCACCCAATTGGGATGGTTGACAGATGATGGATGCAAAAAACTTCTAGAAACGAAGTGAGAAGAGTCTTCTCAAGGCCGTGAGAACTTCAATAATCTGCAAGTCACTTTGGCATTTCATTGATTCCGAGATACCTGATGAAGTTCGACCAAACGAAATGGGTGTGCAATGTGAAGTTTCTGTGATCTCACAACCTCAAGTGCGATAAATATACACAATGTTATGATCAAACCACATTTGGAATATTGTTCCTCAATGTTGTACATGTGTAGTAATGGTGACATAAAAAGGCTGCAAAAGTTACACAACCGAGAAATGCTAGTAATTTCGAAGTGGAATAGATATAGGTCAACATGCTTTATGTTACATTTTCTATTGTGGTTAAGTGTTAATCAAAGATACTCAGCCGTACCAACTTTGAAATAGAGACGACTTCAGATTGTTTTCAGTATCTGTCTATAAATTAAAAGTTTTTTTGTATCGGTAGTGGCAATGAGCCCACTTTTATAATAAAAAACCAACAGGAAATCCTAGACATCACTCTTGTCTCCGACATCATCGCTCAAATGCTAACGAACTGGATGGTATCGTCTGAAGACTCATTTTCAGTTCATAGATACATTCAATTTAGTCTGAATGATGCTCCTCCCTTCAGCCAAACAGCATTCCCGAATTATTGGAAAGCTCTCCGCTGAAGTCTTAAGCCCTCGCGTGGCACCAACGAGCTTGACATGAAAGTCAAGGATTGCTTTCTGCCTTCTTATTCAACCTAGACGCTAGAAAATGCCTGTGGACATCAGCAGTGGGACCGCTTAGAAACGTTTGCAGAAAACTTTTCAACTTAGCAAAAAGCAAAAGAGTAGTGACTGACTGGGACTCATACAAGGAATCCCTCAAAATATATAAAAAAGAACTGACAGAGACAAATCGACAATTCAGAAGGTCGTTCTGTGACAAAATAACCCGGAACCCTCTGAGGCATTGCGGCTAAGAAAAACCCTATGATGCCTAGCTGATTGAAAAAAACCGATGGCTCTTGGACGACTTCAAGTGATGAATCACTGAATCTGCTACTGGACACCGATTTTCCAGGTAGCTCCCTATTCGTTACCAGTCTCAACCATAACAGGCCTACTGCAACCCCGACTAAAATTCATGGCCTGACTACAAGAGACAAAGTGCTCTGGGCGCTGCATAGCTTCAAACCATTCAAGTCTGCTGGTCCGAACGGTATAATCCCCACCGACCTACAAAGGTCCTCAGATACTATCCTGTCTACGCTAGAGAATATCATAAGGAGCTGCGTAGAAATTTTATAGACACTATGAACCCGTTGCTCATAGTTGTGTGAGATTCTTTCTCACTAAAAACACGCCTCCCTTCTTATCGACTACAACTAAGTTACCTTATCAAGTAGTTTCCGTTTCAAATAACGTTCGCGTAGGACAGGTAGCTTTCCAGCAAAAGCACCTGCTAGTACCGCTATTATAAGCGGATAGCCCTTATCGCGCTAGATCGAATGGTCTTATTCTTTGTAATCGACGCACTAAGTTTGTCTCGTCCAGAATTTGGAGTATTTTATTATTACAATGACCATGAAGACGAATCCGGAGTTTGCGAGCAAAGTTCATTATTTCATCCTCGACGGTAACTATTCCTAAGTCTCTGTGGATATCACTGTTTCTGATATACCATAGGGCGTTCACGATTTGTCTTAGAGCTTTGTTTTGATAGCTTTGGAGAATATTTCGGTTGCTTGGTTTAGTACAGCCCCAAAGTTGTATACCGTACGTCCAAACAGGTTTAAGCGCTTGCTTATAGATGAGCAGTTTGTTATGTATGCTTAACTTGGAATGTTTTCCTAGTAGCCAGTACATTTATCTGAATTTATTTTCAAATTCATCAGTTTTCAGTTTTACATCTAGTGTCATTCCTAGATACTTTGCCTCATTTGCATATGGTATTTGTACCGAGTTAATGAAAATGGGAAAGTTGTTTATTTTCCGGTAAGTAAAATTAACATGAGTAGATTTGGTCTCATTGAGAACAATTCGCCATATCTTTGTCTATTTGTAGATTTTATCCAAAGCCGTTTGTAGCTTTCCAGTAGCTAACTCGACTGAAGTATCTGTAGCTGGTTTCGCCGTGTCGTCCGCGAACGTGGCTACTATGGTACCTCATTCTTCCGGTATGTCTCGAGTATAGAGTAAAAACAATACCGGTCCAAGTACACTTCCTTGCGGAACTCCAGCAGCTATCTCTTTAAATTCCGAGTATTCGGTGCCATGTTTAACACGAAAAAATCTGTTTTCCAAGTACGATTTCAGAATCGTATGCAGCTCTCTCGGAAGAACCTGGCTTAGCTTAAAATTCAAGCCTTCGTGCCATATCAAGAAACACGCTAGAACATATCTTTTTCCCCTCTAAGGCTTTCTTAATTTCATTCGTAATTGTGGAGTGGAGTGCTTAAGTAGTTCTAAAACCGAATTGATGTTCAGGAATTAGACGTCTCTCTTCAATGATCGGTTGCAAGGGCTTAAATAGGAGTTTTTCAAATATTTTAGATATTATCGGCAGAAGCGATATGGGTCTGTAGGACTTTTTTTTCATTTAGAGATTTGCCTGGTTTCGGGACCATTAACTTCCTTCCATTAACTTGGAACGTTTAATAGTCTTAGCGCGGCATTTATAAGTTGGAGCAGTTTGATCAGGGCTTTCTTTGGCAGCTCCTTGAGAATTTGAGCAGTTATTAAATCAAAACCAGGGGCTTTGTTATTTTTCAATTTTTTAATTGCTTGGTTAAGTTCTCGTAGCGACAGTGTTTTTATTCTAAAATTGTCCGGTGCCGTAATTATATAATTAGAACCTCCTGTTAACGCCTGTCCATCAAAAGACTTAAACGTTTCTTCTAGGTGCTCGGCAAATAGATCCGTCTTCTCTTTATCTCCTTTTGCCCATTCGCCATTATTTTTTCTTATGGGAGGAAATTGCATTTGAGGCTTTTTGATTCCCTTCATGGCTTTCCAGAGGGAGTAATTTGAATTTCTTTCGGCAGTCAGACCTTCGAGATATGTAGAGATATTCCGATTTTTGTAATCTCGTATTGCTTCTTTCAATTTGTTGAATAAGTGGTTTAAGTATGTTTTATGCTGGGGAGCACGGGATTGTTGCCATCTTTTTCGTGCTCTCCAGGCAGCGTTCTGCAGGACTTTGATGAATCTGTCGACTTCGTCTTTTATTTCGTTTTGTGTTTTTAGCGACACGTTTAGAAGAATATGTTCATTGTAGTAGTTTCTAAAACCGTCCCAGTTAGTCTTGTTATTAGTTAATCTAGGCGCCACTTCTTTGTTAATTAAGTGTATGCTTAGTGTTAAAATGACTGGTGAATGATCTGAAGAGAGATCATAACTTTCCTCGATGTTTGTAGAAATTTTGGCTGCTCCCTTTGTGACAAAGAAGTCTACAAGATCGGGGGTCTTTGCTATATCCGAAGGCCAATAAAGTCAACTTTGCATTGCATACCGGCTTCATAGAGTTGTCTTCCTTTCGTTGTATTACATCTTATGCCCCAGAAGGTATGTTTCGAATTAAAGTCACCACCAATTATAAAATTCGGTCCGAGTGAATCAAAGATACCTTTAAAGTCATTCATTTCTAGCTTGCATCGCGGAGGACAATAAATGGATGCAATGTTGTAGTGCAGGTGGTTATATTTTACTCGAACCGAACTTAACTGCATTGCATCGCATTCAATCTTCATATTTATAGAGTGCTTCATACAATCTTTAATGAACAATGAGGATTCGCCTCTGGCATTGTTTGATGGGTGGTATGCATGATAAGCGCAGTATCCCTTTAGTTCCACACGAGGTCCTTTCCTCAAGTGAGTTTCAGAAATCAAGCAAATGTCAATATTGGCTTTTTGTAAGAACACTTCCAGTTCGTCGAGTTTTTTAATAAGGCCGTTTGCGTTCCACGTCAATATTTTAAGCACTTGTTTCATATTCATGCTTGAAATCGAGTTTTACGTATTTCTTTCTTGAGATTGCTCAATTTTTCAACTAAAAGTTTATTTGTTCTGCATTGCTCCTCAAGAGTCGTGAGAAATAGGGAGAAAACGTGAGCCACTGGATCTGGCGTAAGACCGCTTTTTTTATTTCCTTGCGACGCAGCTTGTGCATACGTTAGCGCGTCAATCGGTGGCGGCATTTCCTTTGCGTTCTTTTTTTTTGTATATCCTTCGACTTTACCACGACGGATTTTCTTTCTTTCACTGCCTTTTCTTTAGCAATATTAGGTTTATTTGTAGTTGCGTTTGGGTTTGGACGTAAGGTTTTTTTAAGGGTATCGCGCCTTTTTTGGAGTTCTTTCGCCACTTCAGATCCGCGATGGTTTGCTGGGCGCTTTCCTTGGTAATTTATGCAAGACTGTGGAAATTCTTTATTTAAGTTACACTCTTCTGAGAGATGTTTACCGGCACATTTTACGCAACGCGGTTCTTTTTGGCAGTAAGTCTGCGTATGATTGAAGCCTTGGCAACGCTTACATTGCGGGATCGATCTTGTGTTCTTTCGTACGGGTTCGATTTTTACTACGATATTTAGAATAGTTTTGATATCTTCTTAAGTCCCCGCTTAACCAAGATTTCCTCGTCTTCCTCTGTTTTTCTCTTTTCTTTTTTAATAATATTTACGACGTCTAGAACTGTAAAGCCCTTTGCATGGAGGTCGCTTACAATATCGTTCGTGAAGTCCTCTCGCTACTACACGTAATGGTCTTTTTGACTTATTTTCGAAAGTGTACCATTGGATCTTCTCGGTGTTTAATTTTTCGGACAATGCTCGGTAGTCATCGGAGTTGTCGACGTTAACTTTCCACACATTGTTGCGCAGTGATGTAACCTTGTACTTACATTTAAGCGTATCTTTGAGAAAGCAATTCAACTTGCTATAGTCTGAAACCCCAACAACGTTGATTGGAGGTGGAAGACGTAATTTTGTTGGGAGTTGCTTTTTTGTGACTCCTGGCTTTTATCTGGAACGACTTCAAGTGAAGAACTAGCTTTACATTTCTTAGACGGTCTTTTTTTTACGGTCCAATTTGTTTCGCGCGTAAGCTCTTCTTCGTCCGTATGCTATTCGCGACTAGTTAAGCGGAGTGGACTGCTTTCTTGGGCTTCGTTTATATGCTTTTTTTTTCAGAGTCTTGTTTTCCTCTCGGAGTATGTCTACTTCTTTTTTAAGCTCTTGAAAAAGTAGCTCCATTTGCTTAAGCTTCGTACTGAGTGTGTTGTTTTCGTCCCCCAAGCTTTTATTTGTCACTGAGTCCGTTTTTTCGCTCGTAGGCGCTTCGAGCGGACTTCTTTTCCCGGAGAAATTCGATCTTGGTGGTGGAGATCGTGATACCCTTGAACTTTTAGAGAAGGAATCAAACGGCTGCGGTAAATTCGTTGAATTTACTGCGTTATTTGCGTTGTTTGTATTATTTGTTTTATTTGTTTTGTTTTTGTCTAGGTTCATATTTAGATCCCACGAGTATGGGGGAAGGGAGGTCCACCGCATCAGAGACCCCTGTAATGCGGTAAAGCTACGTTACAACCAGAGGACGCCAGGTATCCGGAGGGCTCTGTTCGTGGTGCTCTATTGATTTTACATCCCGAGCGCCATTCAGGCCTTGGCACGGGTCGCATAACACCTTGCCTTGAGGATGGGATACTTATTTGAGTGGCGGCGCCCCCTCACGGATCTGGGAATCCGGCCCAGATGGATTTTAGTCGCCTTTTACGACAAGCATTCCTACCACGGGTATATTCTAACCCCTACCCGCAGGGCGTAGAAATGATCCACATTCCCCTGTCATGGAAAGAAGTTATTGTAGTTTTCATTCACAAAGCCGGAAAATGCTCTCCTACTGCCTCAAAGGACCTCAGACCTATAAGTCTATCATCTTTCCTTCTGAAAATTCTTGAACTGACTGATATTTATATACGATCTAAAAGTGATCCACGAAATTTGTCAACGGCTCAATATGCTTACTGTAAAGGAAAGTCGGCGGAGACGGCTCTATATTCACCGACTAGCCACATAGAACGATCCCTACAATATAGAGGGTACACAGTGGTCGCTTTCCTGGACATAGAAGGTGCCTTTAACAACGTCAACACATCCGCAAACACGACTGCCCTGCCAGCTCTGAAGGTAGATGACTAACTTGTGGAGTTGATCAGTCTTATGCTAAATAGCAGGATAATCAACTCCAAATTGGTGTCAGCAAAGGTGCACCGAAAATCGGTGTTCTTTTACTCCTTCTCTGGAACTTAGTGGTTAATGAACTACTGGTATACCTTAAAGGGGGTGGGTGGTACCAGGCTGATTGCCTATGCGGACGACGTTGCTATAGCCGCCTCAGGTAAGAATCTTAATACTATTAAACAACTTAATTGGAAGTAAACCCCCATAAAACTGATCTTGCCCACTTTTCCAGAAAATATAAAACTCCAACCATAGACCCTCCCTCAATCTGGGTCTCATTTTTGACAGGAAACTAAACCGGAAACCTAACATTCAAGAAAGGGTCAAGCAAGCTACAATAGCTTTATTCTCTTGCCAAAAAAAACCATTGACGACAAATGGGGCTTTCAACCTCGCATAATTCACTGGCTATACGTCTCGGAAATAAGACCGATACTCACCTACGGGGTGGTTGCCTGGTAGACGGCCTTAAACAATGCAGTCAACTGCAGCAAACTAAACAGAGTCCAAAGAACTGCAAGTCTGTGCATAGGCGGCCCCTAAGTACTACTCTCTCCGCAGCACTGGATATTCTGCTTCACTTGAGAACCCTGGATATTTTTAGCAGGCAAGTAGCTTCGACCGCAGCTATTCGCATCAAATCGACTATACAGTGGACAAACTATCTGGACACGCTAATATTCTTAGCACACTAGGTTACACTATACCCAAAGATTGGTTTAACAAAGACTTTCATGTAAGGGTCCCCTCTAGATCGTTCTGATCACAAACTGATAGCGGGGTCGGAAATTTTAACGTTTAAAGAAGTCCTATCCTGGCTGAAAAAAAAATTAGATATCTGCAAGGGATATCTCCATCTTTTCGGATAGGCAGGCCGCTATCAACAGCCTGCACTCAGTCTCACTAAACTCTTAAATCGCCCTTGACTGCCGATCATCACTTAGGGAGTTCCTATTTTGGGCGCCGGGACATGGAGACATTCCAAGGAATTGTAGGACCGAATGCCAAAATTGGAACCACTCTATCTATTCTACCAGAAAAATTCATGTTAAAGGTGGATGTTAACAAAAGAACACACCATAAGTGGACTGTTGGATCAAAATGTCTAGGGGCCAAAACAGATCTGGCCGAAGCTGGATCTGAATCGCTCTAAGAGTTTGATCTTTCAAAATAGGAAACATTTTAGCGCTATCATAGGGGTCATCACTCCACACTGTCTTATAGGAGCGTGTTCCTTTCATCTAAGCTTGGGGTCTAGATTCATCCTCAGATATTTAGCTGAATTAAAGTAGGGATTTTGAGCTCCAGCGCTCACATTCCTGAACGCATCTTTGGTAGTACTGTCGGAAGAATAGCCTGCACGATACCACCTCCGATAGCGGAACCAGACTAATCGGCTGCGAAACGGAGCGGAACATTGTTGTAGCTAATACGCGGTTCTCATATCCCGATGTTCATAAAGGGAATTGGAGAATGCCGGATCAATCAACCGTCAACTAGATTGACCACATTTCGATCGACGCAAGGCGTCGTTCCAGTAATATGGATGTCCGAATCTTTCGAGGGGCCAACATCAACTCGGACTATTGCCTTGTGGTAGCCAAGGTGAGGTTGCGGATGTCCCGAACATCGTAAAGGCAAACTAATACAGTGAGGAGATTTTTGTTTTGTTTTTTGTTTTTTTATAAAGTAACGCGCGCTCAAGGGGTGAAGGTACCCTTAAAATGTTTGCACACAGCGCGGACGAAGGAAATTTAGGGAGGAAAGAAGGATTGGTACCGATGTACGTTGGTTTTAAATGTTTGAATGTTGTAATCATTAAGAGATAGAGAGCTCGGCAGAACATTCCACAAGCGAGTTGTTCGGCTTAGGAATGAATCACGATACTTCAGAGTACCACCGAAAGTGGGCTTGGGAGTATATTGGTGAGCATTCATAGCAAGGCGGGTGTTTCGGTCAAAGGTTTGAAGGGGCGGCATGCTACTGGCGATTTCTATGGAGCGCTGGTGGTGGAATAAGCGATAAAACAAAGTGAGACACGAGAAATTTCGTCGGTGTTCGAGGGTGTCCATTGACTGAGTGATATTGGTATCAGCTATGAGTTTGAGGCAGGTCTTGCATATGCAAAGATGTTTTAAGTGCACCTGACCAGATGTGAGCATTATACTCCAATTTTGGGTGGATGAATGCCTTATATATTGTGGCCAGATCAGAAGGGGAAAAGTATTTCTTACATCGTTTGAGGAAACCTAGACATTTAGCAGCATTTTTGGCGACATAGAATATGTGGTCATTCCATTGACACACATACCGATAATGGAGAGTTTTTCGTTTTCGACGATGTAAGTGCCATTCATGAATAATAGCTGGGTATTTAGATTTCGCTTTAATGACAGCAGACAACATTGAGTTTTGGAAGCATTAAATTCCACTCTATTGATAGTTCCCCAATTGGTTATCCTGTTAATGAGCTTAACATACGCTGAGTCCGGAAATGAATATGAAAAATCGAGTCTCCCTTAATCTCTTAAGAGGTCTTATACCCGCAAGCACGACCAACTAAATAAGGTGCATACAAAGGGCGCTGCATAGAAGGATGAGAGCTGCTCCCG
Organism: Volucella zonaria; assembly: GCA_963966105.1. Lineage (NCBI taxonomy): Eukaryota > Metazoa > Arthropoda > Insecta > Diptera > Syrphidae > Volucella > Volucella zonaria. The sequence goes on along the minus strand of OZ014532.1, from coordinate 106,204,081 downwards.
AACTCTACGAGCATAAGACGAGAGATGCCGAGGAAATTGAAAGATACTACTCCAGGAATGATATTCGGAAGTTTGAAAGGAAAAAAAAAAACATGCCACGGATACAAACATCGAACCGAAGCCTGCAGAGACGAACAAGGGAACATCGTAGTGGAGTCGCAGTCGATGCTGAGGATTTGGAAAGAGCATTTCTGTAGACTGTATAACGCCGATAACGAACCAAATAACGCTGTCAGAAATATTAGCCTTTCAACCTAGAGGATGTAGACCAAAAGTTCCATCCATCCGACCTGGATGAAGTGAAGATAGCCATGTCTAAAATTAAGTTCAATAAAGCTACTGGAGCGTATGGCCTGAGTGCCGAGCTCTTCAAAGCGGCAGGCGTACGGCAGCATACACCAACTTATCTGTAAAATACAGTCGGACCAAAGTATGCCTATGAATGGAACCTCAGCATCCTCAAGAAAGGAACTGCGCCAACTACAGAGGCATCAGTCTTCTTAACACCGCCTGCAAGATCCTATCCGCCGTTTGTCAACAACCAGAGTGGTTCATTTCAATATGCCTTCAGGCCAGGAATGTCCACCATCGACAAAATATTCACACTAGGGTAGATCTTGGAAAAAACCTATGAGCTCTAAGTCGGTATACACCATCTATTCATCGATTTTAAGGCCGCGATACAAGAGGCACAATCTTTCAAAAGTCCATCCAGTTATTCGCATATGCCGATGATATTGACATAATCGGAAGAAAGCAGCGTAATGTCACCGGCGTTTTCACGAGTACTGAGACGGAAGCGGCGAAGATGACAATAAGGACAAGAGTAATTATATGCTGTCAACCAGAAAGGACACCCAACACCGACGCACAGTGCGTCGATCAATGGAAAGAAATCAAAAAATTAGATTTACAAAATATTATTTCGAAACACTCAAAAGGCATTACACATTCCCAAACAAGATAATTGTAACTTTATTAGCGGTAAAATTTACCCGCAATCCATCTGGTAACCGCAAAACCTTACTTACTTGATTATTTAAAAAATGACAGTTAGCTCCAGTACATGAAGCCTCGACTGGCAGAGTAAAATAATTATCTTATAAACCAGTTTTTACTTGGATTTACACCGCTAGGACAAGTAGAGGTTATTTGTTTTTTTTTTTATATTTTTACTTGCAACTTTTCAACAGTTGTTATCAAGCTTAAAACAACTCCCATTAGGACACTTTAAGTTCCGTTGAAAAGAGATTTTAAAATGAGTGTTGCTGACTGTTAAGAATTCTTTTTTTGTTTACTTAAGAGGACAGTAAGGTTATTTCGACAAGGTAAAAATTGTCTGCGACAACTTGCGACTGTTTGTTTCGCAACTGTTTATTTATCCATCTATTTATAGAATGTGTACTAATAAAGAACTTTTTCAATTATGTTCATCCGACCCGACCAACCGATTTGCTGTCGTATTACAGTTTGTTAAGAATAACATAATTAAGACTGTTTTAGATCCAGAAGAGGAAGAAAATTTGCACAGTCATGTTTTTACTTTGTGTTCAAATATAAACAAACGGTGGCAAAAGTCCGGAAGGAACCGCAATCGGTTTTTAAAAAGACACAAGGAGTGACTCGACTTGCAGCACTCGTTTCCAGACAACATTTCTTCTATAAGCATAGAGCCTAACAATGAAGACCTAAAAAATAAACGTGGAAGACCGAAAAAACCCTTTCAGGAGTGTTGCAGAAAAACTAAGAAACAGAAAGTGGAAGAGCTGTTAAATCTCTTAGGTTTGCATCAGAAGTTTCAGCAGGAAATTCATCGGTTTTTAGCCGAAGAAAAAAAAGTTTTGTCATCCGAGGAAGCTTTGACACTGTACCTTGACCTTGACCTAACCGAGCGAAGCTATGAAGTTTTGCGAAACACCGTAAACGCATTGCACAAATAATGCTTTCCCAGCATTTATGCTCTACGGTAGATGAAAACGGGTATGTTGCCAAAATCTATTGTCACAGAAACATCTGCTGAAGTGGATTTCCAAGATGTAATGGCAAAAACGGTTCAAAACATAGCCAAGTCCGTAAGTGTCAGGAAAAATACTAACGCAAAGTTGATATGCAAATGGGGCTTTGACGGTAGTGGCAGCCACAGTTTGTACAAAATTGGATTTGAAAATCCCGAAAATTCCGACGTACGAGGGCGGGTCAATAAGTCCGTGGAATAAAACACAGATTTTTTGATAAAAAAATAATTTTATTTTTCAACGTAGTCTCCCTTGAGCTTTATACACTTTGTCCAACGCTTCTCCAATTTTTTTATCCCTTCCAAAAAAAATGATTTGTCGAGGTCCTCAAAATAGGCCTTTGTTTGCGAGATGACTTCATCATTGGAGTCAAATCTTTTTCCACCAAGCCATTTCTTCAGGTTTGGAAACAAGAAGTAGTCGCTCGGAGCCAAATCTGGAGAATAGGGTGGATGAGGGAGCAATTCATAGCCCAATTCATGGATTTTTGCCATGGCAACTGCACATGTGTGCACCCTTGCATTGTCTTGGTGGAAAAGAACTTTTTTCTTGGCCAAACGAGGTCGTTTTTTTTTCAAATCGTCATTGAATCGGTCCAATAAGTTGGCATAATATTCCCCATTGACTGTTCTTCCCTTTTGAAGGTAGTCAATGTGGATTATCCCGCGTGCATCCCAAAAAACAGTCGCCATAACTTTATTGGCTGACAAACCCACCTTGGCCTTCTTTGGCGCCGATTCACCCTTAGAAACCCACTGTTTTGACTGTTGTTTGTTCTCTGGTGTGTTGTGATGGATCCATGTTTCGTCCACGGTTACAAAACGGCGCAAAAACTCCTCCATATTGCGATTAAACAACGCCAAACCTTCCTGTGAAGTTGTTACACGATTGCGTTTGTGGTCGACTGTGAGCAAACGCGGCACCCATCTTGCGGAAAGCTTTCTCATGCCCAAGTGATCATTCAAAATTGAAACCACTGAGCCATGCGAGATCCCTACGGCTTCCACAATCTCTCGCACTTTCAATCTTCGGTCGGCCAACACCATATCGTGAATTTTTTCGATTGTTTCGGGTGTAGAGACCTCAACTGGGCGTCCAGAACGTTCGGCATCTTCAGTGCTTCAGTGCTTGTACGGCCACAACGAAATTCAGTAAACCACTTTTTTACCATTGAAATCGATGGTGCAGAGTCCCCATAGTATTTATCAAGCTTAGCCTTGGTCTCGGTAATGGTTTTTTTTCGCAAGAAATAATGCTTAATAAGCACACGAAATTCACTTTTTTCCATTTTCTCCTCAAATTAGTGAGTAGTCTGATAAAAATAGCTGTCAAACACAAACTAACTGACGTAGCAAGTTTAAATTTTGACAGGAGTCAACTGACAGATGCCTGTTGACAGGAGCAGTGTTGCTGTTTCAGTAAAGAGGTCAGAAATTCAAAAAGTCACGGACTTATATATTTATTTTTAATCGCATTTGTTCCCTTGAAATTAATTGACATCGATTCAGGTGAATCTCTCTGGATAAATGATCGTCCTGGATACACTTTGTATTGTAGGCCTCTGAAGTTTTTATTTCGCAAAGAGAGTTCTGGACTGGTCACTACGCAAGCTAAAATTAATCAGCTTCGTGACACATCTGCGTGTGTAACTGGAACCTGCCTTAGAATATCATTTTAATTTCATTTAACCATGGTTGATGGAAGTGTGTGCAATTTGTTGTCAGAAACAAACTCCGCTTCAAAATGCTATGTCTGTGGTGCATTACCCAATGAAATGAACACAGTCAAATGTTACGACAATTTAGGTGGAATTTAAGCCAAGAATGGGGTTAAATGTCGACCAGCCTAGGCAAGGATTTGGATCGTCCAATTATGGCAATACCGCCAGAAGGTTTTTTTCTGACCCTAAAAGAAATTCGGAAATCACAAAAATAGATCAAAGATTGATTGAAAAATTTTCAGTTATCTTACGCGTAATTTTAGCAGTTATAAGTTATAACTTTGCGAAACTAAAGACCTATACTTAGAATTGTATGATTGGTATTACATGCCCTGTACATTGCACAAACTTTTCTTTCATGGCATTGATATCATAAAAAGTTTTCAAATACCAATTGGACACTTATCCGAGGAAGCACTAGAGGGCTTACACAAGACTTTCCGCCGCACTAGGCTTCATCATGCAAGAAAGTCCTCCAGGTCTAACAATATGCAAGATGGAATAAACTATTTGCTGTTAATATCTGACCCTCTAATTGCATCACAGAGAAAAATTGTGCGCAAACAAAAAAGATGTTATGAAAATATAAGATACTATTGGGTATATAACTTAATGCGTCAGGTTTTTTTTTTCAAAATTTGAACGTTTCTTTAAGAAAAACATGTACAATAGTATTATTCGAAGTATTGCCCATCTGAAGCTATGACTTTTTCCCATCTTTCTGGCAATTTGTGGATCCCATCCCAAAAGAACTGCGCCGGCTTGGCAGCCAAGAATGAATCAAGCCAATTTTTGATATTCTTCTCTGATGTGAACCGTATTTCAGTGAGGGCGTTCAGCATCGACCGGTACAAATGGCAGTCAGAAGGCGGGTGGGGTAAGACTTCCTATCCACTGTTTTCCAAATAGTTCTTAACCGGAATAGCAACGTGGGGCCGAGCGGTGTCATGATGGAAAATTATTGCCTCGTGTCTGGTCGCATATTCCGGGCGTTTTTCGGCCACTGCTCTCTTCAAACGGATTAATTGTGTTCGGTAGCATTGATGGTTTCACCCGGTTTTAGCAGCTCATAATACAGTACACAAATCTGATCCCACCAAATACAGAGCATTACCTTCGCGCCATGGATATTCGGCCGGGTTTCACATATGATTTTTTGCGCTTGGGGTTGTCGTAATGGATAATGGATCCATTTTTCATCACCAGCAACAATCCGATGCAAGAATGACTTCCTTTTGTGGCGTTCCAGCAGCATTTCGGACATGCAAAACCGCCTTTCAACGTCTCTCGACTTGAGTTCATGTGGAACCCAATTTCCTTGCTTTTGAATATATCCAGCTGCTTTTAAACGTTTTGAAATGGCTGCTTAAGTGACACCCAAAGATTCGCGAGCTCTTCTTGTGTTTGGCAACAATCTTCATAGAGTAATGCTTCCAGTTCTTCATCTTCAAACTTTTTTGGCTGCCCAGGACGTTCATCGTCTTCCAAGGCAAAATCACCACTTTTAAATCGTGCAAACCACTTTTGGCACGTTCGCTCAGCTAGCGCATGTTCACCATAAACTTCCACCAAAATACAATGACTTTCGGCAGCAGTTTTCTTCATATTAAAGTAATGAAGAAGAGCTCCCCGCAAAAACACGTTTTCAGGCAAAAAGTTCGACATATTTGAGTGAAAAAAATTATTGTTGTTTACGCTTCAAATGAATGACGTATACTGAAATGACGTACAATGACAGTAGCTTTCCAATGCATGTTCCAATGGAATAATACAAGTTACGCCATCTCTTAGCAAACCGCACGATTTAAGTTATAGACCCAATAATTTATTTCTAATGAGGAACATGATTCTTCTTGTGATGAATTATAATATCTTATTCTAAGTTTCATTCTTTCATTTTAAACAAAAAAAAATTCAAAAATAAATAAAAACCTTTTTTTTGTACCCTTTTTGTTAAAATAAAAACACGTTATGAAAAAAAAAAAAAATGGAAACTAAGTTTTTCTGATTTTTTTCATCACTTTCTATTGACTCGACGCACTGTGCGACGTCTCGGACAGAACGTCACCCCCGACAGGTATAACTTTGAAGCAGTCAAGTATTTTTCTACCTAGGCTCCGCGATCAAATCAGACAACGATGTTAGCGCTGAGGTCAAACGTGGAATTACTCTTGCCAATCGCTGGTTTCTATGGGCTAAAAAGGCAATTGACTAGCAGAGCCGTCTCTAGAACAACCAAAGTAGCCCTAAATAAGTCCTTAATAATCCAAGTCCTGCTCTATGGTGCAGAGGCATTGACTTTATCAAAAATGGATGAGGGTGCTCTTGGCTGCTTTGAGAGGAAAATTCTTCGGGTGATTTTCGGTCCCATCTGCATAGACGGTGAGTAGAGGACGACGAATAGTACGGGTTGTACAGCGACATCGATTTACCCAGAAGAGTGAAAATCCAGTGACTGAGATAGCTGGGCCTTGTAGAGCGGAAGAACATCAATGCTTCGGTCCGCCCCGGGGGGACAGCGCAGTAAGGGAAGATCGCGACTTAGGTGGCGTACGCAAGTGGAATGAGACCTCAGCCAACTTAGCGTGGAAAACTGAGTGCAACTAGCTAAAAATCGAGCTGGCTGTAGATGGTTTCTTGTTGAGGCCCAGGTACACTCCGGGCTGTAGCGCCACCTTAAGTAAGTATGTAAGTAATAATCATAGGCTAGGCTACATTTGAATCATGACTGTGTGATAATGCACCTTAGTAAAGCATATATTCAAACAACACTTCCAGTAGCTACTTAATGGACATATTGAGGGAGTAAAAGTCGAGTATGGCCTCTTAAGTAAAACATCGCATTTGTTACGACCTGTGAGCAAGCCATTAAAGCTTCCGGCTTTTTAATAACGATGCTAGACTTAGGAGGCCATACTCGACTTTTACTCTCTCAGTATCTTCATTAAGTAGCTACTGGAAGTGTTCTTTGAGTATATCTACGTTTCGGTGGCTGCTTTATAGAGACTGCGTTCCAGTTTTTTGGCCCAATATACGTGTTGCGTATGAAACGCAGATTAATTTTGTTTTATTTATTTTCAATATGTACATACGAATAAATATAATAGTTAATTGAATTATTTGAATTTTAAAAGCAACAAAGGCGTAACTTTTACAGCAGACTGTATATGTTCACATATTGAAATTTATGTACTTGGTATATGGTATAATGTATTGGGTCTACAAGTAAGTTTCCAGCGTTTGTCAGAGATGGCGCCACCAGTGGATCCCGGGCAGAAATGTCAGACCCCATGTGTTTTATTTGTAGGTTTTGTATCTGTCAACAACTTTGCAGCGTTATATTTGAGCAGTTCTATCGGTGTCGTACATTTTATCGAGCAAAATCATGGCAAGTTTCCAGCCAAATAAACGTCATTTGCGGGAAGCGCTGCTTTTATTCTTTAATATGAAGAAAAGTGCGGCTGAGGCCTATCGTTTGCTTTCGGAAACTTATGGGGCGGAATGTATTGGTGAATCGACGTGCCGCGAGTGGTTCAAACGGTTCAAAAGTGGTGATTTTGGAGTTGAAGACAAAGATCGCCCCGGAAAGCCGAAAAGTTTTGAAGACGAGGAGTTGAACGCTTTACTGGATGAGGATCCGTGTCAGATTCAAGAAGAACTTGCTGCATCATTGGGCGTCACGCAACAAGCCGTCTCCCTGCGCCTAAAAGCACTGGAATTCATTCAAAAGGTTGGAAACTGGGTGCCGTACGAATTGAAGCCAAAAGACGTCGAACGGCGATTTTGCATGTCTGAAATGTTACTGCAGCGGTATAAAAATAAATCATTTTTGCATCGTATTGTCACTGGTGATGAGAAATGGATTTATTATGATAATCCTAAACGCAGAAAATCGTATACAAAACCCGGCGAGCCCGCCCAATCGACGCCGAAACGAAATATTCACGTGAATAAGGTTATGCTCGGCATATGGTGGGATCAAAAGGGTGTCGTATACTACGAACTGCTTCCGAGTGGTGAAACCATCAAAGGACCATTATATCGAACCCAACTAATTCGTTTGAAGCATGCATTAAAAGAAAAACGGCCAGAATATGAGACCAGGCATGAGTCCGTCATTTTTCATCACGACAACACTCGGCCACATGTTGCGGTTTCGGTGAAAAACTATTTGGAAAATAGTGGATGGGAAATTCTGCCTAACCCGCCTTACAGTCCAGACTTGGCACCATCTGACTACCACTTGTTTCGTTCGATGCAGAACGCTCTTACGGGAATACGCTTCAGTTCAGTAGAGGAAATCAAAAATTGGCTCGATACGTTCTTGGGCTCGAAAGACGAGAAATTTTTTTGGTCCGGAATTCATAAATTGCCAGAAAGATGGGGGAAAGTTGTAGCTTCCGATGGACGAATTTTGGAAAGAAACGCTGGAAACTTACTTGTAGACCCAATAATATTTTGCTGAACAAATACATTTATCATTATGCAAGGCGGTAATTGTACCGCCAACAGGATTTCCAAGCTGTAAATTTACAAAAGAAATGTGTAGTGTTCACTTAGCCTTAAAACGACATAGATCATGAAATAAAATTCTGCAAAAAGTTGAATTCGCGAGTTTCATTTCCAAAATCAATTATTTATATTTCGGGGTCGTAAAAACTCTTGCGTCCTAACATTTTGGTGCCGAAACCCGGGACAAATGCATTAAAACGCGGAAGATTGATTAAAAGTTGCGCGATTGATTATTGATAAAAGCGCGGATTAATAATAAAAGCGCGGGCGAAAACAATTTCTTTTACACCCAAAAGTTCATCCCTACCTTTTGCAGAAAGCGGTGCGGAACATAAGTACAATAGGAAAAGCGCTGGCGAAAAACGATCTCTTTTGCAGCCAAACGTCTATCGCATAGGTAATCAAAAGCTGTACAGAATAAAAGTTTATCAGCGAGGGCAACAGTCAAAAGTGTTTAGAAAAAGCTATTCTGTGCAGAGTTCTTTGTTTGACAGTAACATAAAGTAATCAAAAACATTCAAGGCAAAATATGAATTCAGAAAATGAACGCGAAGAAATTGCTGAGGGGAGGACAACATCAAAGGGCAATCAAAGGCTAATAGAGCTGAAATCTTTGAGAGCCACAACAAAGGTTAGCATAACCCGGATAAGAAATCTTATTGCAAAAAAGGGATCTACTCTGCCCTCAGAAGAATTAGAGTACAGTCTCGGAATCTTAGAGTCATATTTCAAGCAGATTCTTACGGTGCAAGCAAGTATAGACAAAATTGCTTCAGAGGCAGATAAAGGTGCAAATGCCACCTTCATTGGCGAAGTAGAGGAGTTATATGTAAGTGCTAAGTCAAGCATAATGATGTTTATGCCAAAACGGCGTACTTCAGCAGGTGAGATCAGCATGTCCAACACAGCTGCATTTGCAGCTTCAACATCAAGATTACGACGTGAGATAAAACTTCCAAAATTCGATGGAAAATATGCAGAATTTTCCAAATTTATCGCATTATTCAATAAGTTGGTACATCAGGATGAATCATTGGATAACTGTGAGCGTTTTCTTATATTGAAGGAAAGTCTTGGTCCAAGACCTTTGGCAGAAATCGCAGAATTCGACGAGACGGATGAAAACTATCCCAAAGCATTGGAGCGTTTAAAGAATTGTTTCCATAGAAAGGCACTAATGTTTGAAGAGCACATCGTTGCGCTGTTTGAAATGCCACGGACTACGAGAGGGTCTGCTGAGCATTTACGTAAAATAATTAACACCACAAATGCGCGCTTGAATGCGATGCTTTCGCTCGGTAGTTATGAAAATATTGCTAACGATCTTATTATATATCTCGTTATGGAAAAGCTGGATTCGGATTCACAAGCAAAATGGGAAGAAACTGTTGACTATACTAAATTGTGTTCATGGGAAGATTGTTATTGTCCAGACGATGTCAAACGTTAGAAGCCCGTGAAACAAAATTGGAGCGCATTGATCCTAAGCAGAGTGCAGAAGGTAATCCAAAAGCTGCGTAGAAGGTAATCAAAATGGAATAAATCCTCTTCGTTCGCAATAGAGAAGGTGAGTTGTAGCATTTGCCACAAAGTTGATCACAATGTATTGAATTGTTCTAAATTTTTACGCATGACGGCATATGAGCGCTACTCCGCTGCTCGAGCGTCGAAATTATGTATTTTATGTTTGAAAAAAGGTCATTGGTTTGGATGAAAAGTTGAATTCGCGAGTTTCATTTCCAAAATCAATTTCTTATTTATATTTCGGGGTCGTAAAAACTCTTGCGTCCTATCAATACGCACTTTATGTTCATAATAGCAATACTTATCGTCACCATGCCCATCAGAGTTATGTTTCTTTTCTTGTGTAATAATTCTACAAAATATTGACTTTTTAGATTAGAACAATTAAATGTAAACAAAACTGCAACAGAACACAAGCAATGGGAAAATAAAAGCAACAATTAATTTGCCATCCAACATGCGAACAACTGCTCGGGCAGTCGCATTTCGCTTTCGCTGTTGGCGTAGCAATTCCAAGTGACAGCAATTATTTACATTAGCACTTATGCACTCGTAGCTGAGAAAATATCTCTAATCTTAATGATACCCGTACACCTGTGAGTTGACTGATAAAATAGAAAATCACAAAATATTTATTTTCCCAGGAAAAGCAATTATTATTCCTATGAACAGATTAAGGCTTCCGGTGCTCTGTCCAAAAAAAAAAAAACGTACGAACCTAACTTGTTCGGAACTATATTTCTTAACGAGATAAGATTCTGAATTAAATGCGAAATTTCAAAATTATCGCGACAGGCACTGAGATAGTAACGCAGTTTGTACAATATTTTCTGTCGTCCCATCAGTTAGGAATGATTTCATTCAAATTTTTAACGAGCTAAAATTAGTTAGACAAAGGCTCGAACTGGCACAGGACAGCGCAATAATTTTGAATTCAACAAGCAATTTTGGAAACAACGGTCATATGGGCCGATAAGAATGTATCTAGGCCAAAGCTTAAGTAAATAAATTAAAGAAGAAATATAAATAACTGAGAGATATACTGCAAGACACCGCCATTTTTATATTGGCAATGTCTTTCACCGAAAATTTTATTAAGTCATAACCGATTCAAGCTCAGGTTGAGAAAGACCGAGGGTAGCAGAAGGTGACATCATTTTGCAGTATATTGATTATAACTGTGTAGATCTAACTGAACACTCAGAGACCAACGCAACACAGCAGGATGAACTTCAGTGCATATGCGCGACCAATACAACGCACAAAACGGACTTTTCTGCGGAGGAATTCCCAAGAAGGTGTCAGATGGGCACAGATCCAGCGATAGTCTCATCTAAGCTACTTCGACATATAAGAGCTTCCACCGTACTGTGATACCTACCCTATTCTCGAAATGACCCGGCTCTCCGGGTAGGAGGTTGTGCCGCCGGGTTCATAACACGACGACGTAAAGCACACAATGTTGTAAAGCGATAAACAGCCTTGGTGTATGTTGACGACCCCAGCAAATGAAAAACGGTCGATGACTTTCAGCTGTGTACTTTAAATGTGCGAACCCTTTACAGAACACATTTTTGCTGACTACGAAGCGGGTGGGTTGCAACCCACCAACAAATTATGAACGTCTAACTACTATGGCCATTGCTATAGAGAGGAGAAAAAGCGCCTATTTGGATGCGGGTTTGTCATCGAGGGAAGCCTAAGACAAAAAGCCTTGGGGTTCAAGGCTATTATAACAATCCGCATTCACATTAAATTCGTAGGTTTGATATACGCTCGTGCCCGAGAAGAATAATGACTTTGTCAAGGATTGTTTCCATGAGCTCCTCAACTAAACTTGTGACCGGTATCCTAATCATGACGCTGAGATTGTCCTTGGTTCTTGTTAGCGTAAACTAAGGAGTCGACGTAGCCCTAGAGAAAATAATCGAGTGGTGTCAAATCGCATGATCCCGGAGGCCCATTGATGAAGGCTAGACGTGAGATGACCCAGTCGCCAAATTTCTCCTTCACAACTTCGAGCGCTGCGTCGCTTGTATGGCATGTGGCGCCATCTTGTTGGAACTACAGCTCGGATATAGTCTCTAGTGTTTAATGTAGACGTCTGTCGTGAAGACTTAAGTTTACGGGATGCCCATACAGCAAGGATACGCCTTGTCATCGCTCTGTCGCCTTCTTGAGATACCAAAGCAGAACTTGTGTTGAAGGCACAAGTTCCACCCTTGGTATTAGTCGAAGCCGATCTAAACCCTCTTACTCTTCTTAGGGTCACAGCACCCAGTACTTATTGCAACTTTACATTGTGTCAAACCTACAGGAAGACTCTTCCCTCGACTTTGAGTTTAAATATAGCCACCATGACGCTCCACGTCAGGCCCGGACCGAGATCCGGGGGCCTCCTGACTCCCATGGTACCGTGATTTAAGTCCTGGTAGGGACTATCGGTGGTCCTGCCGCCAACAAGACCTATGATCGGCAACTTGTAACTGCAACCTTCGGTGCTACGATAAGACCAGTAATATGCTCTGCCTCCGCTTTTTATTAGACAACGACATTAATGGACGAAGCCTTGATAATTGGGCGGGGGCCCACAGTTCGGATATATCGATGTTGTCGGGCTCTGACTACAGAAAGTCGGTTAATATCGTTTATACCTCATTTAGAAAGAAATAAGGTCCGATGATGCCACCATGCATTAAGCCGCACCAAGCATTCAATCTTTGTGGATGCATTGATGCTTGGTCGAACACTTGTGGATTGTGTTCGCTCCAATAACGGCAATTTCGCTGGTTGACAAAGCCGCTGAGCCAAAAATGGACCTCGCTCGAGAAGATGATTTTTTGGTCAAATTCCGGATCTCAGGTCAACATTTCCAGCGCCCGATTAGCGAACTCACGGCCTTGTATATTGCCGTCTGGCTTCAATTCTTGCGAGAGCACAATCTTATATGGATGTAGTCCCAAATCCAACCGCAAAATAAGCCGGGTTGATTTATTTTTCGGTTGGGCGATGCTCAATTCAGCTGATCGGTGCCGAATCGGTATTTCTGGGTCTTCTCGATACTACGGCTATGTTTTCTTCATTTCGCACCAATCTCTGTCTGGTTGGTGGTTTTAAATCCAAAAGAGTGTACTCATGCTCAAACTTTTCCACGTCACGACGAATTGCCTGCACACTGAAGCCATGATTCCGCACGTTCGGCAAGCGTTAAACGATGCATGATGAAATGGCAAACCTTACTGAATATTTGACAGCTGGATGTCATTGGTAAGTTTGACAGCTGCTGAAACATAACAATTAGAAAAACTGTCATTGCTATTTGGTCACCCGTTACTATGGTGATTGCTATAGAGAGGAGAAATAGCGCCTATTTGGATGCGGGTTTGTCATCGAGGAAAGACTAGGACAAAAAGCCTTGGGTATCAAGGCTTTTGTAACAATCCGAATTCAAGTTAAATTCGAAGCATAGGCTTGATACGCGCTCGTGCCCGAGAAGAAGAACGACTTTGTCAAGGATTGTTTCTATGCGCTCCTCAACTAAACTTGTGAGCAGCATCCTAATCATGACGCTAAGATCGTCCTTGGTTCTGGTCGGATGATGTGTTGGGTTTCTTCGACCAGCACAACGAAAGAACTAGTTTCATGACGAGCGTCGGCAAGCATATGCAACGAAACAGGACGCATACAGGCGCTGAAAAGAAAAACAAGAGTTTATGAGTAGAAATGCAAAAAAGCAGAGAAGCATTGGAGGAGTGGTAATGCAGAAACAATGTTCGGAGCTTCTATCAAAAAGCCAAAAGTACGTGCCGAGTGCACCAACCCCGAACAGAGGCATGCAGAGGGAGGTATGTGAACATAATACTAGGGTCAACTCCGTCCACTCGATCAGGAAGAATGTAAACTTAGAAGCCTGCTGGGCCAGACCGACGCCATGCCGAATTAGTTAGGGCAGCAGGAGATAACTGGGTAAGGTGTCACTTGGAGCTCATTTGGAATGGAGCGACAGCATCACTTGGTCGATTCGTAAGAAGGGAGACCCTCTGAACATCGTCACTTACAGAGGAGTCAGTGTCGTTAGCACCGCGTACAAGATCATTTTTACCGTAATATCTGAGCGTCTCAAACCCTATACAAACAATCTGATAAGCCTTATCAGTGTGATAAATACGCAATCTAGCAAATACTCACCTTCATCCATCTTCTATTCATTGATTTCAAGGCCTCATCATCCTAGTCCGACTGTATGGTCCGGAGGCATGGACTTTATTAAAAGAGAAAACCTTCCAATACTTGGCTTGGTAGTAGTCTACCATTCCGTCAACCATAGTTAGAGAGCTCCCGAAAATTATTGGGAAACTGGATAATAAAAAAGAATAAAGATTCCCAAGCTTAAGTTTTACTGGAGGACCAGGTGATTAAAAGTGTAGTGGCAGCAGCCTCCATGGAGAGGTTTGTTGCGGCTCTGTGACCACGATTCACTTTTCCACATCCTTTCTAAATGGCGAATATACTCAAGGGACCTGTACCTGGACCCCGCCTAGATAATGTTTAAACAGTTCAAATGAATATACTCGAATTAGTTTTTGCTTTTGGTAGTGAAACGATTTTTTTTAAATTATTTTTAAGTAATTTATTGAGTCGCTCAATAGTTAAAAATCGTTAAAAACATTACACAAAATGATGCTCATTGATGCCTGAGAAAATTGGAGACTTCTTGGAGGTGGGATCACTTTAAAGAGTCAATGTGTATGAGTTGAGTTGAGTATGAGCTCTGTTTTTTTTTTAAAATAGACTTGATCCCGACTGCCTAACGTGAACACGTCAGGTGACATGATGTGAGGTCTGAAAAGATATTTTTAACCCTGCTCCCAGTCAATGGAGAATCCATCCCCTCTCCCAGTATGGAGGAGCAAGGTCAGTTCAGCTAACAGCGTATTGAATGAATGTCTCGAACTCTACTGCAACTACGAGCGAGAGTGGACCAAATTTACAGACTAACGAAAATCCTGGAAACGATCAGAAGAAGAAATTCAAGTCGAGACTCACCATCCTTTCATCGACTTCAAAGCCGAATATGAAATCATTCATCGTCATCCGTCCAGCTGCTGGGATACGCAGACGACTGCCAGTGTGCGGTCATAGAGTTTTTTGGAAGAACAGGTGAAACAGGCCTGTCTGTCCACCGTCTTTGATAAACTGTCACTGTTGGCAATAGTGCTTAAGCTCCTTCGGCGTAAGCATCAACTGCACGACTGATAACCGGAATAAGAAAGCGTTGCTGCTTCGGTTTGGCAAACAGTGTGCTGGACGATAAGCAGGAAAGCAAAGCAGATATTGAACACTTCCGAGGAAAAAACTGTTCCTCAAATATATGGTCCCGTATCGAGGAAGGCGAATGGAGAGAAGATACAACCATGAATTATAAGAACTCTATCAAGACGTGAATTTAGTCCAGAAAGCCAAAACACGTCAAGTACACTGGGTCGGTCATATCAAGCGAATAATGCTTCAGCAAAGAGGATATTCGAGTCATAGCCACCAGGTTCGAAACGAAAAGAAACACCGAAACTCCATCTACTTTAGACAACTGGGAACAGCACGCCCGGGATCGAAGAGAGAGAGGATTGGGAGATTAAGCAAGTAAAGTAAGCCAGGACAGAATCTTAATGTCTTATATCTATGGTCAGTGAACAGGATTTTCGGTGAAGGTTGTGTCTGAAAAACTTTAGAATTTAGCTTATATTTTAGCGTCAATGCGACTGTGTCCAATGTGTATCCACCCAGTGATAAACCTTGTTTGATAGTGCGTGACATGGATTTTTGGAAAATTTTTATCTTACGCAGGAGCATTTTCTGATCATGCACAAAATCTTAACCAGATCAGTAGGCATACACCAAAAAACTGCCCAAGCATATCCCATTCCTGAGCGACAGATTCCAGCATCCCATTTGTATGCGACTACAAGTGTCTATTGACGTTGAGTGATAGCCTTATGACATGGCCAGAAGCAATGTCATTTAAGGACATCACGACGTAAACGATTGTCACCCTTTCACCAACAACTACGTATGAAAATTCGGTGCGTCTAACACAATAACCAACGACAGAGGAACCCAATTTGAATCTGCTTTGTCCGCATTAGGACAAACTTCCTTTCACCCAGCATCCGATAGAATAGACCCACCATCTTCAAAGAAGACATCTAATCAAGCGCTGGAGAATTCTTCTTGCATGAGGAACTACAGCCTAATGATGATGCAAAGCGACTAAATACAGCGTTGTATGAGATCTACCCCGAAATAAACACAACAAATATCGTCATATCGACCAGCAACAATTATTTACTATCAAATACATCCACTACACACATCTACTTCATCTGTATCCAGTTTTAGCTCAACCTTTCTGTAGGATTGAAATTCAAGGTTGCTTAGTGGAAAATTTACAAGCTAAGATTGTAACTGCTCAAATACTAGCGATTTCGCATTGCCATGAGTCACTGGTCAAGAGCGCACGTTCTGCTGTTTGCACTTACTTCATTATTCGACGATTAAGTGATCTGGCCCTCCTCCGGAATTATGACTGTCAGCAGCGACACCAGAACATGTTGCTCAACGCCGGAATACGTGTTAATTGAAAAAAAAAAAGAAAGCACGAGAGAGAAATAATTAAAATTCCACCCATATAAGACGGAATTCATTCAGGAACAATGCTGAAACGTTTTCGAACCGCTAGACCGCTAGTAATCTTCTGTTCAATGCCGAACTAAACAGAAGATGTGTTACTGGTGTCCTGACAGCCCTGAAGAATGTCATCAAAAACTTTTACATACGTAAATTGCCGAATGACCGTCTAGTTTCCGTTGCCGCAACTTCACGTGTTTCTCGGGTGAAAAGCAGAACGCAATTTCTGCAAAGCGCTAGAGCCCAGATGGAGAGGCTAGGGCCAATTTTTCTGAGTAAGAAAGTATGGACATTCCCTGCCATCTTCTCTCGGAGAACCCTACACCATGCGACTATTTTTGTGAGGATACCTCATGTTAAAGGTTTACAATACGTAACTTTACTCAAACGCATCAAACGAAGCATTTGTGGTCATAGCTTCCTTGCTTAGCTTTCGCTGGAGGAAAACCTTGAAAGAAATATTCGTCACGTATACGATACTCGTATTTGTTCTTAAAAAACAAAATCCGCATTGTCAATCCGTAATTTTGAACTCGCAGCACTTTTCCCGCCGACAGCGTATTTGACAGCTGGCAGCTGATTTATGATCAATTTGGTCATTTCATCAAAAAAGACTTGCGCATTGTTAAAATTTCTGTCGAAAATCATGGCTCAGTTCGGTTCGGTTTTAGCATGCTCTAATTGGTAAAACGCATTCGCGCCGTAGAAGATGGGTCTGCTGTAGAGCGCAGAGCTGAGGAGAACCCGAATTACTTGATTCACCAGTGGTGCACAGCAATTGGAGCTGTGTTATTCAACTTTATCGAAGACTTTACGGAGAATCTTAGTTGACGAGCTTACAAGATCCAGCTCGTTCAAGAATCAAGCTCGCTTGACCATTCTTTGCATAGTACTGCTTGCAATCCTCTTTCTTCACAACATTTTGTTCAGCCACCTTTATTGAGGCGCCGTTTAGTTTACAAAAAGTCACTGTTTTCAGTACTTTATGGCGGATATTTGTTCATATTTCTTCAAAAATAATGCCGGCCAGAACGTTACAATCTACGAAGAGCGCTATAGATTCAGGATTACTGATTTGAATAGCATTGATGTGGAAGAGTTGTGGTTACAATAAGACGGCGTAACATGGCTCATATCAATAAATTTATTGAAGGAAACATTCGAAGAGCGCATAATTGCGCGTACTGCACTTGTGAATTGGCCTCAAAGTCCTGTAATTTAACACCTCTGATTTATTTTCTGTGGTAATTTGATAAGTCGCTAATGCACGCCAATGAACCAAAAACGACGGATTGCTTGGAAGCAACACAGGTTTATCGGTTTCGCACTTCGTGGTCTACCCTGGGCCCACCCATATGGATTACCCCCCTATGAAAATAGGCTGAAACTAATTAACATGCATACCCTAATTTTGATTTTGGTGGGGGCTGAGGCCCCCATTTATTGGCTTAATACAAGCTTAATCTAACTTAAAAACTAACAGAAAGACTTAAGAGCTAGGGACCAAGGAAGTGATGCAGGAGATCTTGTTTGAGACGAGGAGTGCTCAGGTGGAAATGAAAAAGGGAGAGGTTTGAGTTGACCTTTCGGAGCATTCGGGAGATTGGTTCGTTGGAGCCATAAGAGGTGCGGTGGACCGGTAGATAGAAGAGACGAGGACAACGTAGATTGCGGGGGTTGGTATTGAAGGAAATGGAGTTCAAAATGGATGCACAGTCGATGGAATCTGAGAGTCAGCAATATTCCTACGTTCTTCTAACGAATTCATATTTAGAAGTTTGAGGCGGTCTTGATAGGGAGGTAAGATTAAAGGGTCGTTCCATGGCAGGCCACGGAGAGCAAATCGGAGGAATCGACGTTGAATACCCTCGATTCGGGGAACATGAACCCGGTGAAAGGGGGACCAAGCTTGACTGGCATACTCAAGCAGGGGGCGAACAAAGGTAATATAGAGAGATCTGGTTACATACGGGTTGGAAAATTCCTTGGACCACCGTTTAATAAAGCCAAGTGATGAGTTGGCTTTGAGGATCATCTTATCGATATGCGAACGGAAATTAAGCTCACTGTCGAATAATATGCCAAGGTCTTGAAAAGACTGAACCAGGGGAATTGGTTGACCATGGAGAAAATAAAGTCGGGGAGGAGACGGGTTGCATTTACGTGAGAAGGTTATAAATTGACATTTGGCTATATTAAGTTCTAGGCAGATTTTGAGGCACCAGATTGAAAACCGATCAAGGTCTTCTTGAAGAAGGGCAGAGTCCTGGGGAGAGGAAATAGATTTAAAAAATTTTGTGTCGTCAGCGTAAAGGGAGAGGGAGGAGTGCTTAATGACACTCTCAACATCGTTGATAGTAAGAATGAAGAGAAGAGGGCCAAGATGACTGCCTTGTGGAACTCCAGATGAGGCCAGGAATGGAACAGAAAGGGCGGATCTAAACCGAACACTATAATATCGGTTTACCAGGTAAGAAGAAATCCATTTTAAAAAGAGAGGCTCAAAGCCGAGAGCAGACAATTTGAAAAGGATCAATTTATGAGATATCTTATCAAATGCTTTAGTGAAATCTGTTGCGTTAACATCGATTTCTTTGCCATTTTCTAAGGCTGAGAGAGCAAAAGACACGAATTCAACTAGGTTTGTGGTAGTTGATCTACCTTTTAGAAAACCATATTGTCGGGGCGAAATAAAAGGCTTGCATTTGAAGCTTAAGGCTTAAGGCTATAAAATGCTTTCAAACAGTTTGGGCATATGAGAGAGTTTAGCAATGGGACGATAATTGGTAACATCGTGCTTAGATCCCTTTTTGCGTATCGGGATTATAAAAGAGGTTTTCCAAATTCGCGGAAATTCTCCCTCTGTAAGGAATAGACGAAAAAGGCAGCAAAGGGGTAGAAACAGGTTAGAAGAGCATTTTTTAAGAAACACGGCGGGGAGTCCATCTGGGCAAGGTACAAATTCATCTTTAAGATTTAGTAACTTTTCTTCAATAACTGCAGGATCGAAATTTTGAGTGAGAAAGGGACCAATGGAGAAATTTGGTAGACCATTAAAGTAAGAGGGATCTGCTAGGAAGGAATGTTTGTTTGAAAATGATTGTAGCAAAAAAGTTGGCGATGGAAGGAGGATCACTTGAAGATTTGGTTTCAAAAGCGAGGGAGGAAAGATAACCATCAGTCTTACTTTTGCAATTGACAAATTGAAAAAAGGACTTGGGGTCATTTATGAGATTGGTTTGCGCACTATTCAGGTAGCGCTGATAGAGAGAGTTATAGAGTTCAATGAAATGAAGATACGAGTATGTACCTAGATAATTTGAATAGTCAGAAGAAGAGTGGGTGCGAAGGAATACCGCCCATAACTTGTTTCTTTTGTTTCGTAGAGAGCGAAGTCTACGATTATACCAAGGAGGGGATGTAGAAGAAGTTTTATGGCGGGAGTAAGGCACATAAAGGGAGATGGATTTGAATATTTCTCTGTAAAAAATGGTGAGGGCATCAACCAGAGATAGATTGGTAAACTCAAAAGAAGCACTGCTTAGATAGGTATTAATTTTACGGAAATTAGCTTTGTGAAAATTGTAAGAAGGGGAGAGTTGTGGAAAAATGAGAGAAGAAGTGGAGGATGAAAGTTATCAATAGCTGAAAGAGATAGGGGACAACACGATACTGAGGAGTTGATGGGATCAATTGTGAAGATAAGGTCTAATTGCCTTTCCATATAGTTGGAAACGCGACTGACTTGGCATAGACTAGAGTCTGTTAGCCGATCTAAGAAGAGGCATTCCTTAGTAGAAATGGGATTGGAAGCGATGAAAAAAGATTGGTCTTCAGATGGAGTCCACTTCAGCTGAGGCAGATTAAAATCGCCGAAGATAATGATATCATCAAGCGAATCTGATAAGTCGATCAAATTGTCAATTGCTGCAATAGCAAGTTGGTAGGATTCGATAGGTTGCGCCGGAAGAATGTAACAACACATAATATACAAGCATCTACGAGTGAGGGTTATTTTAACCGACACAAAGTCGAGCTTAGGAGAGGATGATATTGCAACGAGAGAGGAGTCCAAGCTGTTGTGAATAGCCAGTAGGACACCTCGACAAGGGGATTCAATCAAGGGGGGTGCGCGATCATCATCCAACATTAAAAGAAGGAGGGAATAACTCCTGGTTTTTTATGTTGGGGATAAGATTAGTTTCGGTCAGAGCATAGATATCAAATGGGAGAGCATGAGATTGGCGGAAAACAGCGTGGGTTTTAGAACGAAGTCCTCTTACGTTCTGGTAATAGAAGGTGAGAGGGAGGTTTTTGCATGACTTTTTAGAATCAAAAAAATTTATCATGGTCAAGGCGACTGCGTTGGAGGTGTGAGACTCTTTTAGAGTGTACATATTGGCGAAGAGCGGCAAGATCGTCTGCAACTTTTTGGGGGGGCATATTAAAAATCTCGTGATACTTTATATAAAGTTTCCTGAGACTGGTAACGTCTGTAGGGAGGCCTTCCTGCTGGATAGAAACCATGACGCTTGTTTTTGTTTTACCCTCGTAGCACACCGAGTCGGATTTATCGTGCAGATAGGCGAGATATAGACGTATATTCTCATATATCTTTTTATCTCTAAGTCTAGAGAGCGCATAGCGACATTCGGTGGTATCGCTAGTTTGCTGCGTTAATTTAACAGTGGGTGGCGAAAGGGGGTCAATAGAAGAGGGAGTGGTTAATGAGTTCGGTGCCGCAACGGCTGGTTTTTCTGAAATAGGGTTTAAAATGTGAGAACTGATGAAATTGGGATACTTAGCTCCAGTTCTGAGGTCGAAATTAGGGAAAGGCGTGTGTGTTAGGGGTTGAATGGTGGGAGTTTGAGTGGCAGGAGTTTGAGTTGTAGGGCTTAAGTCGAAAGAGACACGTTGACGTTGTGGCTTGACTTGAGGTGGAATAGGGGGAGTTGGAGTTTGGGTGGGCGGCTTAAAATTAGGAAAAATTGTTGTTTTAAAACTCCAATTGGAGCTGGGTTTGTTGTGGGAAGAGGAGGTGGGTTTTGGCAAATTGGATTTATTTACTAACTTATTTGTTGGTTTAGGTATAACGGACTGTTTGGCTTTATTCTGCTTCTTGGGCGTATTTTCCAACCATTTGCAGACACGCATCTTTCCAAATTGCAGTGGCTAATGGTAATGCTATATTTCTTTTCGAAGAAATTTGAGATCCAATCAACATCAGCGTTTAGGGGGGCGCCTTTGATAAGAAGCGTAGTGAACAATTGATTCTTCGAAGCAAGCTTATCAAGTCTACGTTGCCATTCGGAAGGTGTCCAAGTTGAATTAAAATGACTGATAAGCTTCCGTGGGGCAGCGATTGGAGGAGCTGACATAGAAATATTTTCTGTTGTTAAGTTGGAAGAAACTTCGCAGGAATCAGTGGGTTGAACCGTCCGCAGATGACTTATATGTGGGGGTGAGCGTGAATCCACTTCAGGTTCCATTAATTCAGCTATGAGTGATGTATTGTAGGGAACATTCTGGTGAGGCTGCGGCAAGTTTTGTGTATCAACGATTTTGCTGTTTATTGTTGCGATATGATGTTCAATATCGCATACGAGGGATCGAGTCGCAGTAAGTTCGTCGCCGACATCGTTCACTTTATCGAAGATAACTTCGAGCATGGGATCACAGTGTTTGGGAGAGAGTTGTTTGTGTGACGAGGACTGAAAATGAATGTCTATGTCGTCACGCAGGGAGTTTATCATCTCGCAGGTTTTTTGATTGGAGATAACCTGCGCAGAACACATAGCATTAATGTCAATCAACACTTTATCGAGGTGACGTAAGGGACACCGTGTTTCTTTTATTTAACCCGACACAAACGGCATGAAAGGCGTTCCCACAAATGCCCTTGCAAGCTACCCAGTCAGCATTGCTGTCATCGATTACACAATCGGCAATTCCGCAAGACATATTCAAATTCGTTGTGTAGGTCAGTGAGGGTATAGATATAGGTCGAGTTATTTTTTTTTTATTTTTTTTTTTATTGTAGATAGGGGCTTTTATTTGCACTGAAATCTGCCAGTAGACAAAAAAAAATAATGAATTCGAGCACTGGGGGTTATTAACCGGAAAATGCAATTTAACGAGATTTATAACTGAAAATTGAACAGGTGAATAGGGAGAACAAGAAAAACACGTCTAACTGGTTTGAGTCGCAATGAACAATGCGACTTTGCCGTCAGCAAAGGAATATATTGGATTAGAAATAGCAGACAAGAGATCGTTGATAAAAATTAAAAAGAGTGTCGGAGACAGAACTGTGTCCTGTGCACACCAGCATTTATTTTGTGAATATCAGAGTTGAAATCATCCAAGACAACTAGAGTTGAACGTTCCGAAAGGTAATTTCTAATCCATTGAAGAAGAGAGTGGTCGATAACAAGTCTTGCTTTCGCCAGATTAGAGTAGGCTTTGGTTCCGCTTTTAGGTGAGACATGCCATCAGATCACCAGTGGACTTGTTGCTACGAAAACTGTACTGCCCGTCATTAAGAAGTTTACGTTATTCGAGATATTTCATGAGCTGACGGTTTATCAGCGTTTCCATGACGTAAGTGCAGTAGTCTTACCAGCGAGGATGAACACCTTTCCAGAAGGAGGGGACCAGCGAATTTATGGATGTTAAGGTCTTTAACTATTCTTGCTACTACATGAGTGCAACGGTGGAATTGTGCCATTGAAGATTTGACGCACTCAAATGTAGGCGGAGACAAAGCACAATCTGGGAGTGTTGAGCTGGCCGCAAAGAATGCAGCAGCCAGATTGGCCTTGTCCAAAGAGCTGACAGTTGGAATGTTATTATAAATGAGCGTTGGGATGGAGGATGAGGCAGAATCTCTAATATTTTTGACGAAGGACCAACAATTTTTACTACCTTTGGGACCTTGCCTCAGTTTTTGGTCGTGTTGGAATTTTACACGTTTAAGAAAGGCTTTGCAGTCATTTCTGGTTGGTTTAAACTTTATTCGATTTTCCTCAGTTGGGCTGGTCTTGAAGGACCGAAAAAACATTTCTCTAACCCTGAAGGCCTCTTTATTTACAACTCGAGTCGTACCATGCCTTTTCTTTTGGTTTGATACTCTTCTTCCAATGAGTGATAAAGTTTCTCAATCCAAAGAGAATGGTGTCTGTGATCATATCAGTAGGGGCATCCACGTCGTTATCGAGGAAACATAACGACCAGTTGAAATCCCTAAAGAATCTGTTCAGACCGCTTCAGTTGGCGTTCTCGTATTGCCATACGGTTCTTTTAAGAATCTTTTCTCTAGCTGTGTGGTCGGTGCACGGGAAATTAGCTAATATGGCACAATGGCCCCACGAGGCGAGAGCACATCAACGGTCTACTTATCAGGGTGAGAAGTTAAAAACAAGTCCAGGGTTGAGAGTTATTCATTCTATTTTTCAAGATTTAAATATTGAAGAATTATTTGTATCGATCGAACTTGTCTTAAACAAACTTAAACAAACCGCATGCGAGAGAATTATCGCAACACACTGACCGCTGAGTTAGCAGTCTGTGGAATGCATTCGCATAAACGTCCCCAACGTGCATTTTCTAAATTCCTCTTTTGATTTTGCAATCAGGGATATGAGTGATGTTGGATCACGTGCCTCCAATTTAATGTTATTTCCGCAAACGGAATTCGGCTGGAAACGCCCCAAAACCACTTGCCAAGAATGTAAACCTTCAAAATGTCACGTTCGAGTCTGGGAATTTTTAGCAATGTATCAATTTTGAAAATTATTTAATGAAGCACGTAAAAATTTACTCCTATGTATAGCGGTCACTCATTGACTTTTTGACTAGTGTTTGGATATATTGCCAAAAAAAAGTATTACAAATAAAACATACAATGGTTGGGTGGAGCGTCTCTTAGAAGACTCTGAGGGTCTCTGAATCATCTGCATCGATACTTACAATTCTTTGAGATTTCCATTGCATTTCGGGTGTGAAGGGTGAAATAATTGTAATTGTGTACGCTTCAGCGTTTAAGTGAATTAATGTTAATGAAACACCTCAGTTGAGTATTGAATAGGGTACTGTACACTTTTCGAACCTGGGAATGTCCGTGCAGTCAAGGTTTATGTCCCGCTTGCACTTTAAAACTTGTTGTGCAATTCTACGAAGATATTGTGCTGGAGCCGTGATAGCCGAGCTACGCACCGACAACCAAGGGTTCAGCATTCAATGTGCAACCAAGTTCTCGGGCAACGCATTGCCAATCAAAATCAGGTAGGTATCAATTGATGGTTAACTAGGACACCACATCGATCTTTTGACGATAAAACGCATTAAATGTGGGAGAGATGTGAGGAAAACGGAAGACCATCATCACATATTTAGAAGCCATCCACAAATTGCGTATACATCAGTTACGGGACACTATAAGGATCCCCTTAAATGTATGTATAACATTGACGAGCTACTTAGCATTTCAGATCGCTTGAGAATTTCTTACAAACAATTTAAGAAACAAGTCGCTACACGGAATAATGGTAAGGGGAATGCAGCATAGGATGCGCCGTTACAAGCCGTGATAACTCAAGCAACAGAAGTAGCAACTTTACATTCGTTTCCGGAATGGGGAAATCAAATTCTGTCATACCTTATAAGACAGAAGCCAATTGTAAGTCACGAATTTCTGACTTTGAACCTGTTAGCTCAGTGGCCCACTTCCAAAACAGATGGTAAAACTGCGTCAATGTTTCGCCTGATGACAGTTGGTTTAATTGTTTACAAACTTCAGTTTCGTGGAATTTTTTTTTCCGTAATGGAATTCAAACGTAATAGTGTGATGGCGCTATATTTGAGTGGAGAGTCACAAGTGGCTATCATTAGAGCCTGCCAACATTTCGATGTCAATAAATATTTCGTGTCTCGAACCATGGTACGTTTGACAATACTGTGTTGCAAAATGCTATGGTAGTGGTCCGAAGAAGTGTTTCGGAAAATGAGGGCTGGAATTGAACGAAATCCTCGATGGAGTGGTGGGAAAATGGCTCCTGAGCTGATGATATCAAAGGAAACCATATAACGGATATTGAAAGATGAGCTCGAACGTAAGCCATATAAGTTCCAAAAAAGACAACAAGTGAGGTTCGATATAGCGAAGGAGCTGTTGCGCTTGCACAAACGTGGTCAGTTACTAAATATTGTGTTCTCGCACGTATTTATTTAAAGGAAAGGTGATTCGAAAATTTGAAGCTTTGATTGGCCACCAGTTTGTTATGATTTGGGCCACTGTGACGCCTGATGGATGTTCGCCGCTGATGTTTGTGGACTGTGGCGACAAGATGGTGAATTTGGAGCTTTGGTCAACAAAACATTTCGGTTAAAAAGTGCACCAGCAAATAAAGCACGCGTCAACTAGAAGTCGTTGGGAAACAAAGCCCTAGCTTCGTTTTGTCGACACAGTCGCCAGATGCAAATTAACTTGAATTTTCCATATGAGCCATTTTACAGACCAAAGCCACCACTAAAATAATGTCAAAGTGTGGATGAGCTCAAGAAAGCCCTTCCTCGAGAATAGAAGAAGATTCCGCAGGCTAATATTCGTGTACCGTGCGACTCGTTTGACAGGCCATAGTTCGCACTAAAGGCGGCCACATTCAAAATTTAAAATACATTCTAAAAACATAATTTTTTATTTAAAATAAAAAAAATACAGCGTTTTGAAAAGTTGCAGTTCAATTAGGCCTCCCTGTACTTTCAAACAGCACGCTATTTTGCCACCTGTCAAAAAATATGCCCTCATTTTTGACAGATGATAAGTAAAACGCCATTTATAAAAACAGACTCTTCAACAACTTAACATATTGAAAGAAACAGTTCGAAAAGTAAAAAGTTTTCTCCGTCGCCGTGAAGCAAGAACAACTAGCAGTTTTACTGTAGTTTCTGTAGGTTAAATTGAGGTAGGAAATTAAGCCTGCCGGCACTAGCAGCGTCGTAACAGTGCCAATTGGGCGTTGCAAGTGATTAAAATGAACCGGAAAATAAAATGAAGCACATCCGCATCTTGAAGGACTTGTTAATAAGTAGAATTGCCGTACTTGGAGCTTATAAAATCTGAGAATGGAGAAGCCTTTGTATCTTTGTTTTACTATTTGGCGCGGTTTTTGGGCAAAAGCAACACGTTGACCTTATTTTTTTTTGTAAATGAAACGGGTGTGACTGCTTGCATAGCGAACGATGATTAATGCATTTTTATGGGCGCAACTTGAAGGTGTGGATATGGGAAATGCTTGTTTCTTATAAGCCTTACCGAGATTCCTAATCGAGACATTTTTCGAAAAGGTTATCAAAATTACCCGCCGAGATCACATGATTTAGCATCGTGCGACTTCTTTTCTTGGAGGCATGTGAAAGAAACGCCAATTCTTCTCAATCTATTGACGCACTCAAAGCCAATATCCGTGCTGCTTTCGATGAAATAGACAAAAAGCACCAGGATGTGGAATAATGCAGACCATAAAGGAACCAGCACTGACTAACGAATAGCTAAAAAAAAAAAAAGAGATGGTGCCTCTGCAGAGAAACTACTTGTAAATCCCGCTTCGAGGCTTCTACGTGGGTCTCCTTGCGAGATTGTTAGGAAATTACAAAGTTTGAAGAGGGCGAATTGCGAGTCTCCTGCGTCTAAAACAGCACAAGTATTAGTTGGTCTGTGGTCTACCGAGTTGCAACCGTAAAACATTTCATTCCTTTGAAACGGCATCACTCCTTCGTATACGGACGGATACTTTGTTGAAAACCGTTGCCTATCGATCACGGATAACGTTACGGTTTTGGAACTGCTAGATCTGTACAACTGGAGTAGGAATTCATGTGATACAAATTGAATATCATAGGAGTGAGCGAAGTTAGATGGAGAGTATCTAGTCCTCCAAGACTAGAAAGCGTTTTATGGTTTATAGTCAAGGGTTGGGACTATCAGAACAGTGACAGGAACATAACTATTATCCAGTGCTACGCTGTGTCGAACTATTCGGATGCAGACGACAAGAACGAGAAGATATCGTGGGAGATGGAAGATTTTACCTCGAAGATAGGCAACGACAGCACCACCTTCAAACATTTGATGGTACAACACGGCCTCGGGGACACAAGTTAGGTTGTTTTGCAATGTCAAGCATCTAGTTATTGTCACTGTTCGACCACAAAAAACTTTCGAAGATGATTTAGGTCTCGACCAATCGATAATGTACACCGAGCTAGATCGATCACTTTGCCATTAACCGATGCTTTAGAGATTCCATCCAAGCTTTTCACAACAAACATGGAGTTGGCATCGGAATACCATATCCTCCCTATTCCACCATCTAATGGCTACTACACGTCTTCGTTCAGCATATGGTAACAGCAACCTATCTATTGCTAAGGATATCCAGGAATAGTACTGACAGAAGTTTGGTCCATTATTCTTTGGCGAACCTGGGGTTCTTACCACATATGCAGAAACAATTATCAGCTTTACTGAAGAGAGCATCGGTGACCACTGAAACGCTGTAACAAATGTTTTTGCGTCTGGGGCAGGCATCATTGTCGGTAGAAGGCGAAAATGCCTGAGCACATGCACAACTGCATACAACTGAAGACGGTTTGATACTGAATTAAGAGCACGGATTGCAGAGGCATCCGCGTTCTGAACTAGATGCCCAGCGCCACATGAAATGAAAATACACTAGCCACCAAAGCTAAAGAAGCAGCAGATAGGCGTCACAGCAGGAGCGTCTAAAGTATTAATGAGGAACTCGCTAGTGGTCAAAGGGCCAAACCACATCTAGTAAAGGACTGCTGATTTCAGATAAGGAACAGCTTGCCAGAAGTCGAAATATTGTGCAACAATGTTTAAGGTGACGTTCTCACACCGGCAAATACTTGTATTTGCCCTTTCTCTCCCATCAGTAATGTTAAAATAACGTCAGCAATAAAGGCCTTGAAGAAAATATTAGAAAATCAGTTGGAACATTAGACGGCACTCCAGTGGAAATCTTTAAAACCGCGCCCAAAACGTTGCCAGAAATTTTATAGCCACGAATTGAGGAAACTAAATCCTTCCCCAAAGATCGGAAGACTGAAGCTGCGCAAGAAGGGAAAACTTCCGGAATGTAGCAATTGGAGGGATATATGCATTCTTTTGGCTGTGACTGAACCAAAAGTTCTGGATCGAGTGAAAGAACATCTTTAGTAGGCTTTTGAGCTGGATCATAATATATTGACTACTTGCGAATCATCATTGAACATTGCAACAAGTATTGATATTTGCTACCATTTGTTGTTCACTGATTTTGAGAAGGACTTAGACAGTTTAAAGAGGTATACGAGAACACCAATCACTCTTATAAAGGCAGGCTATGTTGGTGGTAGATGTCATGTCTAACACAACAGTGAGGTGTCAGAGGGAGGTGGAATTTGCAGTTGAGTACAACTAGTTTTCATTCATTATAGTAATCAGTGTAGTAATACTGGAAGCTTTGTCTCGGGGAAACTTGTGGTGGACTATGACATCATAATTTAAACTTCGTGACGTTCGCCTGCTCTAACACCACCTGGACTTACACCATAAATTAAAATAGGCCTTAAGCACCTTAGTTTCTTATCACAATATCAACGCTGCTCAACTCAACATTGCCGGACAGTAAATCAAGAAAGTAAACAGTTTTCTGCAATATGTCTGGGAAGAATGATCTCAGAAAATTGTGGTTCCGAATTGGATGTAGAGGGGAGAATTTGCAAAGTAAAACTATTGTTCATCCGGTATGCTATCTTATATCTGGAGAAGCAATATTTTCGACACAAAAGCCAAACTGAGAGTATTCCCATCAAACTTGGAAACAGTAATTTTTTATGAGTGTAGTACCTGGAAAATGATCAACGTCATCACAAGAAAGAGGAAGCTGTTCATAAGTACATAGATGTCTACCCAAATTTGTAGAATCTTCTGTCCAAACCAAATCAAGTATACGCAATATGGCGTCAAAAACCGTTAAACGCCAAAACATGGAGAAGAAAGTGTCACTGGATTGGTTACATCTTACGGCACGAAGACGGTTTTATTGAGCAGTACCCCATGCAACGGAATCCACTAACCGAATGAGAAGAAGATTTTTGGAAATTAAGAGTAGGTACTTGGGGGGAATTTAACCATGTTGCAATACTCCGAACACGATGGCGCGTAGACGCCCCACAAGGGATCAGAAGACCTAAGTAAAAGAAGTAATACTCGTAATTACAAATTCTACAGCACCTGCCGAAACATTTATCATAGATGAGATGGAGGTGTTCCACACCATCGTCAGACAAAAGACCTAAGGAGCTGCAGACAGTACAAATCAATAGTCGCAAAGAGTCTCGCCTGAAAAAATATCGTATACAGGGATAAGAGGCTGAAGTTCAACGAAAGCTTATGGCCGCAGTTCACCAATAAACACGAACAAGTCAACGGCGTCCTCAGAAAGTAGCAGACGACCTTGCTGCATTCGGCCACTACGTTCACTCTAAACGAGTCTCACACCTACAGCGAAGCCGAGCTGACCACGACAAATTTTTTCGTCCATAACGTGCCTTCCTCGTCAGCACTTAAACCATCCCGCCATACATCTCCACCCCACAACATCCTTCTTACATTTTACTACCAGAATGTAAGAGGTCTTCGCTCTAAAACCAATGCTGTCCTACGTCAATCGCATTCTCTTCCCTTTGATATTTACGCCTTGACTGAAACCAATTTGATTCCCGACATAAAGAACCAGGAATTGTTCCCCCCTACTTTTAATGTTTTTCGCGACGACGATCCTACCCGCCCACATAATGATTCCCCCTGTCGAGGCGGATCCACAACAGCCTTAACTCTTCTCCCATTACCATCTCTTCATCCTCTAAAGTCGACTTTGTCGCTATAAAAATATCACTCCCATTCAAGTCCCTTTACGTTTTATGCTGCTACATCCTGCCAGCTCAACCTACCGAATCTTACCAACTTGTTGTCGATGCGATCGACTATTTAAATGACCTGTCTGACTCTACTGACGATATCTTTGTTTTCGGCGACTTTAATCTTCCTCAGCTACAGTGGATTCCATCAGACGATCAATTGTTCTTCATCGCTTCAAATGCCAACTCAGCTAAGGAATGTCTCTCCTTAGATCGCTTAACAGACTCAAGTCTATGCCAAGTCAGTGGTGCATCCAACTATATGGTCAGGCAATTGGACCTTCTTTTCACAACAGATTCAATTAACTCTCACTTTGTCCCCTATCTCTCTCTACAATCGACGACTACCCCCCCCCCTCCCCCCCCCTTCTACTTTCATTTTTTCATAACTCTTCTTTCCACTCCACTCTTCCCACAACTCTCACATCCTACGACTTTCATAAAGCAAACTTTCACAAAATCAGTGACTATCATAGCAGATCCCCCTTTAACTTTCACAACCTAAGCGCAAATGATGCCTTATCCATTTTTTATAAAGAAATATTTAATTCTTTCAGCCTTTACGTTCCGTTTTCCCGCCTTAAAACATCATCTACTAGTCCTCCCTGGTATAATCGCAAGCTTCGTTCCTTACGAAACAAGAGAAACAAGTTATGGGCTGTTTTCCTGCGTACCAGATCCTTGTCCGACTATTCCAACTATCTTGGTGCTTATCTTCATTTCACCGAACTTTACGATTCCCTTTACCAGCGTTACCTTAACAATGCGCAAGTCAACCTTATAAATGACCCCAAGTCCTTTTACCAATTTGTTAACTACAAAAGAAAGTCCGATGGTTACCCTCCTTCCCTCTCTTTCAACAACAAGTCATCAACCGATCCACTCACCATTGCCAACCTATTTGCCAGCTTCTTTAAACAATCCTTCACCTTCGTTACCTACTGAACTTCTCCAACGGCCCACTTCTCTCTCACATCTTGGACCCCTCCTATATCGAATATAAATTACACCAACTCAATGACGAATTTACACCCGGTCCAGATGGCCTCCCTGCCATATTTCTTAAAAAAAGTTCTTGTCTCTTTCCCTTGCCCTTTCTGATCTCTTTCGTCTATCCCTTTCACAAGGAGAATTTCCTCAGGTTCGGAAAACCTCCTTTATAACCCCGATCCACAAAAAGGGATCAAAGAACGAAATAACAAACTATCGTCCAATCGCTAAACTCTCCCATATACCCAAACTCCTCGAAAGTATTTTGTATGAAACTCTAAGCTTCCAATGCAAATCACTTATTTCCCCTAGACAACATGGCTTCCTAAAGGGTAGGTTAACCACCACAAATCTCGGCAACGAAGTCGATGTAGTTGCAACCGATTTTAGCAAAGCCTTCGATAAAATCTCTCATCGATTAATACTCTTCAAATTGTCTGCTCTCGGCTTTGAACCCATACTGTTAAAATGGATATCCTCTTACCTCGAAAACCGTTTTTACAGTGTTCGTTTTAGATCAGTCCACTCCGCTCCATTTTTGGCCACCTCTGGAGTTCCTCAAGGTAGCCATCTCGGCCCCCTTCTCTTTATATTAACCATAAATGATCTCGATAGGATCATCAAATACTCGTCCCTCTCCCTTTACGCCGACGATACCAAATTTTTCAAAACCATTTCCTCTTCCCATGACTCCTTCCTTCTTCAACAAGACCTTGATAGTTTTTCGATCTGGTGCCTCAAAAATTGTTTGGAAATTAATATCACCAAATGCCAATCCATCACCTTTTCACATAAGCGGCTCTACCTTCTCCACAACCAACCTATCTCCTCCGTCGAATCTCATCGCGACCTCGGCATTTTGTGTGATAGGGAGCTCAACTTCCGTTTGCATATGGATGGGATAATCCTTAAAGCCAACTCTGCACTAGAATTCACCAACCCATACGTGACCAGGTCCCTCTATATTACCTTTGTTCGTCCCCTCCTAGAGTACGCCAGTCAAGTATGATCCCCATATCATCGCGTTCATATCTCGAGAATCGAAAGCATCCAGCGCCGTTTTCTTCGATTCGCTCTTCGAGGTTTGCCCTGGGATGATTCATTTACTCTGCCCCCCTATCAAAACCGTCTCAACCTTATTAACCTAAACACCCTTGAGGAACGCAGAGATGCAGCCGACTTTCTCTTCATTCATCGACTTCTTTCAGGTCAGGTTGAATGCACGTCCCTTCACAATTCTATTTTCCTCAACACTAACCCTCGTAATCTACGTACCCCTCGTCTCTTCTATCTCCCAACCCACCACACCACCTATGGCGCGAACGAACCAATCTCCCGCATGCTACGAACAATTAATTCAAACCCTAGCGTCTTTGACTTCCACCGCACCACTTCCTACCTCAAATCGGTTCTCCTTCACCAGAATAACCAACCTTAGTTTTAAGTTTTAGTTTAAGTTTAATTTTAAGTTATTGCTTGTATTAAGCCGAATAAATGGGGGCTTTCGCCCCCACCAAAATTAAACATAATGCACCATAAATCCAAAGGACCACCTTTCTGAAGATCAAGTAGATTTTACTTCAATTCCCGGTGGCACTGATATTGATATTGCTGGAGGTAACCAACAACAATTATATTGTAAGCCAACATAACCTTCCCGATCCAGTTAATTGTTAGAGCCAATAATGTTCTAAAACTGATTAAGGTCCTTGCATATCCGATTACTTTAGCTCGCCTTCATGACTGTTACATACGACTATGGTTGAGTAGTATACAGCTTCTTAAAATTTCTGTAAGCCTATGGGACAGGCATACAGCATGCTGTATCTTTAATTGATTGGCACATTTGGCTCAGACCTATGAAACGATCGTCCTATTCAACAAATTGCTTATAGAGTTTCTAATGCAGCATCAACATGTGCAGATTAACGTTGTCATCTTCCTGAGTTAGGGTAGTTAACAGAGATATGAGACCAAGGACAAGATGACCACCATCAAGACTTGTGTTTTCGATGAAATACCTCATCGGGAAGCACGACTTTTATTTGCTTTCATATTTTTACATGTACATAATTCATTAAGATGCATCGAGGAAGAACAATTTTTTTTTAAAAAATGTTCAAGGACAGACACATACACTTGCGGTCATAAAAACCGCACCACCTAATGAGTTCTCAAAAAATGCCCAATTACATCAAATCGTAAGGGTTTTTCCCATACTAATGAAGGGTATTCCCCATAGCGGAGTTCGATCTCGTATTCAGTGCAAAAAAAAATCAGTTTGAATTGAGTTGTGACGGTGACAAGTAAAAAAAGTGAAACGTCTGGTAAATATCATCAACTGACTCGGGACGAAAAAGTTCAAATATTGACTTTACTCGAAGAAGGGCTTGGCTATCGTGAGATTGCGGTTAAAATAGGATGCTGTCATTCAACTATCGTACGACTGATGAAGAAAAAGAAAATTTGGATCCACTGGAAAGGAAAAAAAGGCTCGGGACGAAAACGTAAAACAACCCAGAAAACGGACAATGTATTACAACGAATTAGCATGAAAGATCGCTTTAAAAGTGCTGTCCGTATAAGAGCAGAGCTGAGTGAATTTCATCAAGTTGATCTAAGCGTCGAAACCATACGCCGACGGCTACGGGAGATAGGTTTATATGGAAGACGACCAGCGAAAAAACCTCTCCTAACCACAAAAATGAAAAAAGCTCGCTTGACGTGGGCAAAAAAGTACGAAGATTGGACGCAGGATGATTGGCGATGTGTGATATGGTCCGATGAAAGTAAATTTAATTTGTTGTGTGCCAACAATTTGCCATACGTACGACGGTCAGCAGGTGAAAGGTTCAAGGACGAGTGCATAGTCAAAACAGTGAAGTTTCCTCAAAGCCAGATGGTTTGGGGATGTTTTTCTTTTTACGTTTTGGGCCCTTTGCATTTTGTTAATGGAACTATGAACTCTCAATAGTATGGAGAAGTAGTAAGGGAGTTTTTGGTACCAGCAATTGAACAGCATCATTCGTATACTGACAAGTGCATTTTTCAAGATGATTCTGCACCTTGACACCACACCAAATCCGTAAGTAAAGTGCTATAAATCAACTTCTAGATGTCTACTTTATAAATAATAAACAGACAAGTAACTAGAGTCTTTCAATAATTTTCAGCTCAAGACAACGTTTGACGACCTCGAAATTACCAGACTAGACTGGCCAGCTAATTCACCCGATTTAAACCCAATCGAACACTTGTGGCATGTAATGAAACGTAACATGGCTGAACATAAACCACAGAGTAAGAAAAAGCTAAATGAAGTTCTGGAACATGTATGGAATGCTGAAATTTCAAGGGATATTGCTGAACTTCTAGTAAACTCGATGCCTTCTAGAATAAAAGCGGTTATAACCGCCAAAGGAGGCGCAACTCGGTATTGACAATTTTTTGGTAAAAGTATCATATCTAAACATCTTATATACACATACATAAAAAATGTATCGTTTGATTTTGTTAACCAATGACTGTATTAAAATATTTTAAAAAAATAAGAAAATTACCTGGTTTTTCTTTCTTTGTTAATATCTTTTTTCAAACATTCAATAAACAGATGGAAATTAGATAGAAATACTTACAAACTACTGCGGAGCACTCAACAAAAATTTCATTTCATTATAAAAATTATTGTCGTAGTTATTAACAATTTTTCAATCATTTTGATATGGTGCGGTTTTTATGACCGCAAGTGTATGTATGTTGATGTATGGTGGTGCATTTTAAGCAGATGCAATTTTTCCAAAAGGTCTTTCCTACGATTTAGTTTTTGTTTAGGTGATTATAATGTCTTGGACCTAAGCTTGGATGTATGTGAAAACAAATCGCCACGACATCATTAACAATATGTTGCCAATTAACTTGTCTACTGTTGTCATTTAAAAATATTTACGAAGGCATGTGCAACTGAAAACGTCAATTGAATATTCATGAACCTCATGTATCTTACTCAGTTTTAAACAGTTCATTGTATTTTCTAGCTTTCACATTGTTTCCCTGTTTAATGTGTTCTTTTAGACTAAAGATACATCCTTTGTGAGATCAGGCAACTTTACTTACCTGCGTACATGTTAAAACCTTTTCGATTCCTAAAATAAAAATACGGCAGATATATGTACAGTAGGGTGCCCCTTATTTTTCAAAGTTTTAAATATCTAACGCATAGGTCTTAGTTTTGTTCATTTGCCTCTAAAACACTCGGAAATAAATTTTTACCTTTTTTGGAACAATATGTATGAAACATATTGTGCGGCAGTAGCGGTGCGTATTCACGGCATTTGTCATTTGTTCTCAATTATTCTCGCCATTAACACGTATTGTTTTATATTTCAAAGATGGCATTGGAATCAAGAAACAATAAAAAATGTGTTTTCTTAGTTGGTGACGTAAATTATCAAATAACAGGCTTTTCAGTCCTTTTTTTTAACATTTCGTTAATGAAAGCGCTAATCTCGTCATTCGGGAATGATTTATATTTTGGGAAAAAGCTAGAATCCCTACCAGAGCTATACCTAACTGTGTAAAAAAAACTTGTGGATCTTCACCATGCTTGGAAAAAAATTGTAAAAAAATTGTAAAAAAATACAAGATATTTATAAGCGCCGTGAGGAGAACTTTAAGAACAATTTAGATAATTCATTTGATGTAGCACACGCTGATGCTTTGGAATGGATGAAAATTGAAGAAGATAAGATATTTTTATAAAAACAAAGAGAACCGTGGTGACCAGGGTGTTTAGCGGGTGTAGACAAAAAGTTAGCCGGAAAAGAAGAAAGGGCAAGACAAAGGAAATTAAATGAAGAGAAAAAAAGATGTGAGCAAATGTGTTTCGGAGGTTTATCGGAGGTTTATCGTCATCTGTTACTACGCAAGATTCTATTCAAACGCTACGACATCACGATCAACTTACCAGCTGTTGCATCGCAACCAACACCATACATCACTCAAGGAAATCAGCTTCTTACAAGCCGCATGTTTCCCGTCGGCATTTACCAATTTTCGAAAAGCCGACGAAAAACACATATCAGCTGACGTAGCTCCCAGCAAAATTGGGCGCTCAGAAAAAACCACAAACAGCTGCAACACATTAGCTGTGGAGGCGGTAGCATGAGAAAACGCATAGAGAAAAAAATGATATGCTTTCGGCAATTAGCATCGCCCAATGAGTGGATTTTGCAGTGGCGCTTTGCACATAAGCGTGTATTGGTGATGTATGCACTCGCTAGTCAACGAAAAACCAAATACGCTATGCGGTAGCAGCTAAGATGTGAACAATTTCCGCAAGGTCCGCAATGGGTCATTGACCAGAAGAACATGCCTTCAAGAATCCGCTGGAAAAGGAAGGTGTCGTTATGATAACTGCAGCGAATGGTTGGGCTTTCCCAGTTAAACCAGCAGAGTGACCGTACCTGCAATTTATTTAATATAAATAAAACTCTTAAAACCAATACTTGCGTTTTAATTTAACCTTTTTTTTTAACTAGATTCTGTATTAATCGGTACTTAACTTAGTCTTGCCAATATATATAAATTTTTTTGCTAGTTTTCGTGCGAAACACCAGCTCTGATGAAAGCCTTGAGGAACCCTTGGCATCCACCTCTCAAATGGTAAGTTCTGAAACTACTACAAAAAGAGGAAGGAAAAACTTTATCACACCTAAGTTACGAGGGGCGTTCAACATATTCTCGATGTCGGGGTGAAGCTGTGGTTGTATATATAAATTGACTTATTTATCAAGTAATACTATTATTTTAGTGCATTCATGTAAAATTTCATATAAATGTGATTATTAATTCGCGTTTTATCTCTAGTTAAACAGAATCATAATGGCAACTGAGACGATGATGGTGAAAATTGAGCATCGCGCTGTAATTAAATTTCTCACTAAGCAAGGAAAAAGTTAAAAAACTATTCATGAAGAGATGGTGGCTGTTTACCAGGGTTCCGCACCTTCATTATCAACTGTGCAAAAGTGGTCAAGTGAGTTCAAGAGAGGCAGAGAGAGCATTAAAGACGACCCCCGCTCCGGCGCCCCGGCTACTGCTTGTACGGGAGAAAGCATCAAAGAAGTCGAAAAACTTGTTCTTGAGGATGCCCGAATAAAGGTGAAAATGATGGCAGAGATCACCAAGCTTTCAATTGGTACCATTCACACCATTCTTCATGACCATCTTAACCTTTCAAAGGTCAGTGCAAGGTGGGTGCCACGAATGCTCACAGCGCCTCAGAAAAAAGTGAGAATCGCATGCTGTAGAGAGCTTTTGGAGATGTGTAGTGAGAACGCGGACGGTGTTATGGATCGAATTGTTACTGGGGACGAAACATGGGTCCACCACTATGACCCTGAAAGCAAACAAAAGTCCATGCAGTGGCATAAAGAGGGAACAGACCCCCCGAAGAAGTTCAAAGTCACTCCGTCTGGAAGCTCATGGCCACAGTTTTTTGGGACTCAAAGGGAATCTTGCTCATTGAGTACAAAAAAAAAGGTGAAACCATCAGCGCCACATCCTATGCTTCCACTTTGCATAATTTGCGGGAGGAAATTAAAAAGAAAAGACGGGGTAAACTCGCAGCGGGTGTGTTGCTTCTTCATGACAACGCTAATGTTCACACGGCGCGAGTTTCCAAGGCTGTTGCGCGAGATTGTGGTTTCGAAGAAATCCAACACCCACCCTATAGTCCAGACCTTGCCCCTAGTGATTATTTCCTGTTTCCGGATTTGAAAAAATGTCTTCGTGGAAAAAGATTTTCGGATGATGAAGAACTCAAGTCGACAATAAATGGGTATTTTGGAAATTTATTTTTTTGAGGGTTTAAAAAAGCTTATCTCAAGATGTAACAAATGCATTGATGTTAGGGGAGATTATGTTGAAAAATAAAAATAATTTAAATTGAATTCGCATTTTCCTTCATACCGATACTGAGAATATATTGAACGCCACTCGTAGTTTCAGCTTTAGATAGATGTCAATTAAGCATAAGGGATTCTGTCTATATACTTCAGGCTGTAGTAGAAGCACTCGATCTTAGCTGTGATGATTTTCCGATAAACACAAATCGTCTATTAAAAGTATTCGCACACAGAGTCGAAAAGATAGAGCGGAATCTATAAAATCAGATTTTCAGAATAATATGCCTGAAATGGTGACCGTTCACTGGAATGGGAAATTATTACCTGGACTTGACGTGAAAAGTTCTAAAGAAGAACACCTGCCAATTCTGATTTCATTTGGAGAAAAGGAACAACTTCTGGCTGTACGCAAATTGGAGAGCTCTTCCGGTCAGAATCAAGCTAAAGCTGTGTTGAATGCACTTTATGACTGGAACCTCGATGACAAGGTACATATAATGTGCTGTGACACAACTGCGTCTAATACAGGTCGATTGAAAGGAGCTTGTGTACTTTCGAACAAAAACTAGACAGGGAATTACTACTCTTTGCTTGCCGCCACCACGTTTACAAACTGGTTTTAAAATGTGTGTTCGAAGCGAAAATCCACCAAGTCACAAGTAGCTATGATATTCCACTGTTCAAAAAGTTTAGAGACAACTGGAAACTATTAATCCTGCTGCCATTGAAACATATGCCGATATCGTCATACGACATTTTTTTAATACAACAATAGAAGATTTGTTGACATTTTATAATCAAGAACTGCAAAAAATCATTGGACGTGACGATTATCGGGAACTGATTGAACTATCTATTATTCTCTTAGGAGGAGACAGTGAAAAAAAAAAATTTAAATTAGACCTCCTGGAGCGATGCATTAAGCAAGGTGGATGGCTAGAGCTATTTACGCTTTAAAGATATGTTTGTTGCAATCCCAGTTCAAAGTTATCCAAGGATAGGCAGGCACTTCAAAACGTCTGTTTATTCATTGCGGTTTTATATGTAAAACTATAGCTTGGTAGTCTAGCGGTGAAGGCACCAAATCAAGATTTGTGCTTTTTAAAGAGGCTTAAGGAATATGAAACTGTTGACAAATTGACTTTGGTACTTGTCAGAAGAAATTGCCGTTTTATCACTCTTTGATGATGAACTTAATGAACAAACCAAAACGAACATTATAGTGAATTTTCAAAGAGAGAGTTTGTATGATTCTGGGAAGAGATACATTCCATCTGAAGAAGATATGTCTGATTATTTGTATATGTAGTAAGTAGCCCACCCAAACTCCAACTCCCCCTATTCCACCTCAAGTCAAGCCCCAACGTCAACGTGTCTCTTTCAACTTAAGCCCTACAACTCAAACTCCTGCCACTCAAACTCCCACCATTCAACCCCTAATACACACGCCTTTCCCTAATTTCGACCTCAGAACTGGAGCTAAGTATCCCAATTTCATCAGTTCTCACATTTTAAACCCTATTTCAGAAAAACCAGCCGTTGCGACACCGAACTCATTAACCACTCCCTCTTCTATTGACCCCCTTTCGCCACCCACTGTTAAATTAACGCAGCAAACTAGCGATACCACCGAATGTCGCTATGCGCTCTCTAGACTTAGAGATAAAAAGATATATGAGAATATACGTCTATATCTCGCCTATCTGCACGATAAATCCGACTCGGTGTGCTACGAGGGTAAAACAAAAACAAGCGTCATGGTTTCTATCCAGCAGGAAAGCCTCCCTACAGACGTTACCAGTCTCAGGAAACTTTATATAAAGTATCACGAGATTTTCAATACGCCCCCCCAAAAAGTTGCAGACGATCTTGCCGCTCTTCGCCAATATGTACACTCTAAAAGAGTCTCACACCTCCAACGCAGTCGCCTTGACCATGATAAATTTTTTCGACCCTAAAAAGTCATGCAAAAACCTCCCTCTCACCTTCTATTACCAGAACGTAAGAGGACTTCGTTCTAAAACCCACGCTGTTTTCCGCCAATCTCATGCTCTCCCATTTGATAGCTATGCTCTGACCGAAACTAATCTTATCCCCAATATAAAAAACCAGGAGTTATTCCCTCTTTCTTTTAATGTTTTTCGGGATGATGATCGCGCACCCCCCTTGATTGAATCCCCTTGTCGAGGTGTCCTACTGGCTATTCACAACAGCTTGGACTCCTCTCTCGTTGCAATATCATCCTCTCCTAAGCTCGACTTTGTGTCGGTTAAAATAACCCTCACTCGTAGATGCTTGTACGTTATGTGTTGTTACATTCTTCCGGCGCAACCTATCGAATCCTACCAACTTGCTATTGCAGCAATTGACAATTTGATCGACTTATCAGAATCGCTTGATGATATCATTATCTTCGGCGATTTTAATCTGCCTCAGCTGAAGTGGACTCCATCTGAAGACCAATCTTTTTTCATCGCTTCCAATCCCATTTCTACTAAGGAAAATGCCTCTTCTTAGATCGGCTAACAGACTCTAGTCTATGCCAAGTCAGTGGCGTTTCCAACTATATGGAAAGGCAATTAGACCTTATCTTCACAATTGATCCCATCAACTCCTCAGTATCGTGTTGTCCCCTATCTCTTTCAGCTATTGATAACTTTCATCCTCCACTTCTTCTCTCATTTTTATACAACTCTCCCCTTCAGTCTTACAATTTTCACAAAGCTAATTTCCGTAAAATTAATACCTATCTAAGCAGTGCTTCTTTTGAGTTTACCAATCTATCTCTGGTTGATGCCCTCTCTATTTTTTATAGAGAAATATTCAAATCCATCTCCCTTTATGTGCCTTACTCCCGCCATAAAACTTCTTCTACATCCCTTCCCTGGTATAATCGTAGACTTCGCTCTCTACGAAACAAAAGAAACAAGTTATGGGCGGTATTCCTTCGCACCCACTATGCTTCCGACTATTCAAATTATCTAGGTACATATCTTCATTTCATTGAACTCTATAACTCTCTCTATCAGCGCTACCTGAATAGTGCGCAAACCAATCTCATAAATGACGCCAAGTCCTTTTTTCAATTTGTCAATTGCAAAAGTAAGACTGATGGTTATTCTTCCTCCTTCGCTTTCGAAACCAAAACTTCATGTGATCCTCCTACCATCGCCAACTTTTTTGCTACATTTTTCAAGCAATCATTTGCCAACAACTCCTTCGTACCATATCCCTCTTACTTCCATGATCTACCAAATTTCTCTATTGGTCCCTTTCTCAAAATTTCGATCCTGCAGTTATTGAAGAAAAGTTACAAAATCTTAAGGATGAATTTGTACCTGGCCCAGACGGACTCCCCGCCATTTTTCTTAAGAAATGCTCTTCCAACCTGTCTCTACCCCTTTCCTACCTTTTTCGTCTATCGCTTACACAGGGTGAATTTCCCCGAATTTGGAAGACCTCTTTTATAATCCCGATACACAAAAAGGGATCTAAGTACGAAGTTACCAATTATCGTCCCATTGCTAAACTCTCTCATATGCCCAAATTCTTTGGAAGCATTTTATAGCCTTAAGCCTTAAGCTTCAAATGCAAGCTTTTTATTTCGCCCCGACAATATGGTTTTCTAAAAGGTAGATCAACCACCACAAACCTAGTTGAATTCGTGTCTTTTGCTCTCACAGACTTAGAAAATGGCGAAGAAATCGACGTTATCGCAACTGATTTCACTAAAGCGTTTGATAAAATACCTCATCAACTGATCCTCTTCAAATTATCTGCTCTCGGCTTTGAACTTCTCTTATTAAAATGGATTTCTTCTTACCTGGTAAACCGATATTATAGTGTTCGGCTTAGATCCGCCCTTTCTGTTCCATTCCTGGCCTCATCTGGAGTTCCACAAGGCAGTCATCTTGGCCCTCTTCTCTTCATTCTTACTATCAACGATGTTGAGAGTGTCATTAAGCACTCCTCCCTCTCCCTTTACGCTGACGACACAAAATTTTTTAAATCTATTTCCTCTCCCCAGGACTCTGCCCTTCTTCAAGAAGACCTTGATCAGTTTTCAATCTGGTGCCTCAAAAACTGCCTAGAACTTAATATAGCCAAATGTCAATCTATAACCTTCTCACGTAAATGCAACCCGTCTCCTCCCCGACTTTATTTTCTCCATGGTCAACCAATTCCCCTGGTTCAGTCTTTTCAAGACCTTGGCATATTATTCGACAGTGAGCTTAATTTCCGTTCGCATATCGATAAGATGATCCTCAAAGCCAACTCATCACTTGGCTTTATTAAACGGTGGTCCAAGGAATTTTCCAACCCGTATGTAACCAGATCTTTCTATATTACCTTTGTTCGCCCCCTGCTTGAGTATGCCAGTCAAGCTTGGTCCCCCTTTCACCAGGTTCATGTTCCCCGAATCGAGGGTATTCAACGTCGATTCCTCCGATTTGCCCTCCGTGGCCTGCCATGGAACGACCCTTTAATCTTACCTTCCCATCAAGACCGCCTCAAACTTCTAAATATGAATTCGTTAGAAGAACGTAGGAATATTGCTGACGTTCTTTTCATTCATCGTCTTCTCTCAGGTTCCATCGACTGTGCATCCATTTTGAACTCCATTTCCTTCAATACCAACCCCCGCGATCTACGTTGTCCTCGTCTCTTCTATCTACCGGTCCACCGCACGTCTTATGGCTCCAACGAACCAATCTCCCGAATGCTCCGAAAGGTCAACTCAAACCTCTCCCTTTTTCATTTCCACCTGAGCACTCCTCGTCTCAAACAAGATCTCCTGCATCACTTCCTTGGTCCCTAGCTCTTAAGTCTTTCTGTTAGTTTTTAAGTTAGATTAAGCTTGTATTAAGCCAATAAATGGGGGCCTCAGCCCCCACCAAAATTAAATTAAATTAAAAAAAATTAAAATTAAAAATAGGAATACAATAAATAGTACTATCTTTTTTATACTGTTTTCAATAAATTGTTAATAATGCTGCCATATTTATTGTTGAAAATCATTAAGTGACTTTGTGTCTGTCAAGAGCACAAATTTATTTTCTCGATTAAAAATTGACAAAAATTTCCTCCAGAGACCCATTTCTACATGGGATGAAGATGTTGCCTATTCAGAGGTGAAAAGGAAAGTGTTTTCTTCAAGGGCAGTTAATGATACGGTTGAAAGAGCTGTAAAACTTATGCAAGATTTTCATGGTTTGATCACTGCAAAGGAAGAGCAAAAGCAATTTTTGCTACGCTGTGTTCAGGAGCATAGAAATCTGTATCCAAACT
The DNA here is from genome assembly GCA_963966105.1 of Volucella zonaria. Classification (NCBI taxonomy): domain Eukaryota; kingdom Metazoa; phylum Arthropoda; class Insecta; order Diptera; family Syrphidae; genus Volucella; species Volucella zonaria. Next base: position 106,160,459 of record OZ014532.1, on the reverse strand, counting down.
GTAAAAAAGAGATCCTCAAAAGAAAATATCCTGCCTGGTCTGTACATTTATCTTCTTTTAATAAATATTTCATAAAAATTTTAATATTTCAATTGATTTAGCTATATAACGGAAAGGGTTAAAAACGGCAATTTTCAAAATTTTCAGAGTTCTGTCGGCACGGGCTAACGTTGACGTAGGAAGATGAAATTTTGTATTTAAGTAAGTCTGGGTAGTTTAAAAAGAAATAGGAGGTATGCATTTCGATATCTAAAAGAAAATATTTTTTCACCCATATAAGGGACACCCTAATGTACAGATTGTAAAATGTTTGCGTGAGTTTCGCTTTATACAATACAATTACAATTTACAATTCAATTGCTTTTCTTAACCACTTTCACTTTAGTTTATCTTTTACTTACTTAAACCACTTTATCACTGCTCTTAATTCACCTTTAAAACTTCACTTTAGAACTAACTTTACCTGATGGGATACTGGTATTTATACTCCGTCAGAACTTCCTGTCCTAGCCAGCTGTTCATACTACTTTCCATTTTACCAGGATTCTCCATTATCCCTCCAATGGATGAGTCTTCTGTTATACAAATATAGATGACACTGTTTTCTATCAAGATAGATATTATTAAAGTATATTATTCTTCTGGCGGAACATGGCATTCAGACAAACAACTAGTCCTCTGTAGTCCTGGGAAGTTCCTTATACTAACATTTTTCAGTTCTCCAAAGGACGATGACTAAGCTCGTCAGAGATAAAAGTGCCAACATTACCAAAGCCCATATCTGCAGCCAAATTCGAGCGTAGGCCGGCGATTCACAGGGGTGGTGAACCGCTGTGTTGTCATTACTCCCGCAGAAAACGACGATGTTGTGTGAAGTGCCATGTCATGGACACCATTAAGCAGTCTGAAATCTTTTATACTGAGAGACAGCAGAAAAGTTGCTGACGTCTTACATTGGTTTGATCAGCTGGCATCTGGAGAGTCATGCTACTTGCAGTTATGCTCAATATAAATCGGAACTCTCAATCGAATCGCTAACCGAGGACACACATAGTTCGAACGGACGTTGGGAAGCTAAGAAACTTTTCTCTAAGTCTTACTTTATTAAGGTCTGTCACCCGCGAGGGGTATAGGGCATCAACTACGCCTGCGCGCCACCTGGTTCGGATGTAGACTCGATTCCTCTTCGATTGTTCTTTGTCATATTTACTTAGGCAGCTCCGCTTGTCTGCCTGAATGGGTGAGAGGATTCCACTGAATGGCATATACGCCGTAAGGTGTCACAAATCCATTGCCACTTCCTCCTCCGCATGGTGACGTCTATAGGACAGATAAAGCTGTTCGTTGGAGATGCGGTTCGGCCAAAAAATCCTTAAGATGTTACGTAGATATCTATTTACCAAAGTTTGCAGTCTACGAGTGACAACGTTGGCAACCTTCCGAGTTCTACACCCGTATAGCAATACTGATTCTACATTGGATTTGAACAGTTTCAGCTTGGTTTTTGATGGCATTCCAAAAAGAGCTTTAACTTTCTCGTATCTGCTGCCCAAATCGAGTTTAGTGCCACCGTCGGCCGAGACGATGCTTCCTGAATATACAAAATTTTCGACTTTCTCGACCTGTTGTCCGGAAATGTTGAGTTGAGCGTCGGAGTTTGAAATGCTCAGGGACTTTATTTTTCCCGCATTGATATTCAGCCCTACTTTGTTTGCTTCAGCGTGCAGATTTTGTGACATTTGGTGGAGATCTATTATTTTATGTACAAGTAGGCAAACATCATCGGCGTAGTCCAGGTGTTTGAGGCGAGATGTCATTGTCCACCTCCAATCCTTTTTTTTTTTAAGTAGGTGCTGCCCGAAGTATTGTATATCGCTGATGACTACCAGGAATGACAACGGTGAAAGTATACAGCCCTGATGTACATAGTGGGACTGCAAAGTCATCTGACATCTTACCATTGTGTAGAACGTGACACTTACCACCCTCATAACTAGCCTTAATAATAGCTGTTAGTTTTCGAGGGATACCTCTCCTGCGCAAACCTAACCAGATAGCATGTCTATTTAAACTGTCGAAAGGATTTTCAAAGTCAATGAACAGTGGAAGTAGCGGAGACCTGAACTCGACACGGCGTTGATGCGATCTACGTAAGGGTATCCATCCTCCCCGAATTCTTGGCTGTTCGGCATCGAGTGCTGCGTCTAGATACTCTCTTATCCAGTCTAGAACTATTTTAGCTATTATCTTGGCTACGGCTGGGAGAACGCATATTCTTCTTCAGTTCACACATTCCATCAAATTGCCCTTCTTTGGAAGTTTGATGATCATCCCTCTTTTCCGCTCCTGCGGAAACCTCTTGCATTAGCACTTTGCCGATGTAGTTGGCGTGCGCGTTTGAAAAAGTTCGGCAGCGATATTATCCTTTCTTTGGGAATTTCTTGCAGCGTTGGAATTTGGGACTTAAATTCTATAACACTGACGCGAAATGTTCCCTCCATCTGGTAATCTGATCTTCATCCGAAATCAGCAGACTTCCATCTAAACTTTTTACTGGATGTTGTTTAGAACTCCGACCACCAGTAAATTCGTTTGTGGTGCTGTAGACAGTCCTGCTGTCACACCTGGCTAGGTGCTCCTACAGCCTTTAGGCCAGTGCGTTGATGTATGAACGCTTGTCACGTCTTTCACTATTCTGCACTTCATACCTCTTCACATGACATTGGGCTCCTAACTCGGGTTTCTTTACTGCTGATGCCGCTGCAATCCGGGCCTTAAGTAAAATATGCTCATCGATCCATCTCATCTGCTGACAACCATGTGCTGTGACTTTTCTGCCTTATACCAACGTTGGCAACTGCCCCAGATACGAAAACATTTTTCACAGCATTCCAATGGTCATCCATGTTTTCATGCTTTCAGCTGCTGATTGTTTCTGTTTCTGTGGCACGATAATCTCTGAATTGTTGGCGCACTAAGAGATCCCGAAGTCTGTCGGTATTGTACCTGGTTGAGCGGTTGTTATTAACGGATGCAGTACGAAGTCGTATAGTGGCTAACATAAGGTGATGGTCGCGCTCCACGTTTGTTTCGGACGCAATTTCTGAAACGTCGACTTATCTCAAAATGGTCAATTTGATTTGACATTCGCTGGCTATCAGATGAGACACAACTGATCTTGTAGCAGCCTTGTGCTCGAGCAGAGTGCTTGCAATGACTAGCCGGTTGGTATTGCAGTAATCTGAAAAACGCTCTCCATAATCATTGTCGCCTCCGAAACCGTGAACTCCCACCACGTGTTCGAGCGCTGCGTTGTCGTTACCTACATTAGCGTTGAAATCTCCTATTACGATTACGATGTCCCCGTTGCGAACGATGCCAAGTTGGTTGTAAAAATGGTCCTTTTCGTCCTCAGCCGCGGCTAACGTCGTATCGGCGTAAAGCACTCTTACTCTACTCTGAAATCTGGCTGTCAATATCCGGTCACTGTACGGTTACTAAGTTGTGAGGCTGCTTCTTGCTTGTGTTAGCATCAGTACTGTTCCGGACTCTCGAGTGCTTCAGGCTGGTTCTCCATGGTAGGGCAAGACGGTGCTGTTTATGGGCGAGTGGTGTATCCCAGCTTTAAACCATCTTATCTCATTCAGCCTCAAGGTGTTCATATTATATCGCTCAAGTTGGAGAAATCTGGCATTCTGAGGATTTTGGTCGCGTGAATCGAGGAGGGTCCTAACATTCCAGAATGCTATCGTTGTCCCTAGTCGATAGACAGCAAAATATCTTCAACAAAATATCAGTCCGTACGTATATTAGATTTTTTTACAGTTGCGGCACGCTGGGCCGGAGATCAACCAACACCAATCTTGTTTTGTGGCGCAGGAAGCTTGCCATTTGTCCCCTCCACTTCGCAGTTTCCGAAGAAATTCTCAGATGACGCCGCGAAGAGGCATGGAGTAGGGCTTGGTAAAAGAATTACAAGATTTCAGAACGCAGAGGCTTCTATATCGTTATTTGATGAAGCAACACTTATTGGAAGATGCAACTTTTACAAGGCCTAATCGTTACCATCTCTAGGCCTTCTCAGAAATTGGTTTTGAGAGTGCAGCTCATGATTTGAATGTCTACGAAAATGAGGCTTATCAGTGCGTCTAGAGCAGAATAAGGCGTGCTGGGGAATGTCTCCATGGAGCCGAGATAGACCATACAGGGACCCAAATCTTTCCAATAGTTCCTTTACAAAAGCAGAAAGCCGACAATACCCAGAATGTTTTCGATGTGACATGTTCGATGTGACATGTTCGATGTGACATGTTCAAAGAAATTTGTTATCCAAGATGACACTCAAATACTACGCTTCTTTCGAAAAAGGCGTGCTTATAACCATACGATTAGTCATAGATCGTAGATAGAACAGAGGATTGACTGAAATTCCATTTCTAGTGCACTTAACAACGATCACGTTTTGGTATGCCTATGCTTTAGAGCAGACAGTCGTTAGATATGATCCAGCTGCATCATTTGCATATGCTTGAGCATAGACGTCAGAACTATTGAGAGCGTTAAGTAGCTGCCCTGCGGGCAATTCTTTTTCAGCTCCGCCATTATCTATTAGCCGCGGTCAGCATCCAACAATGCATTTACAAAGCTCAACCATGCTATTCAACACGAAGGAAGACAGACGTATAGTAGGCTTGAAGCACTTAGCGAACGTGTAATCATCTTTTTCTACGTTCATTGCAAAGGCTACTGTCACTGTTCCTCATGGTTTCGATATGGCTGATGGTGTGGTGCTATGGTGAAGATTCTCTTTAGAGCTGCCGGCGGCTGGTTTATACCTTTTTGTACATTAACTACAAAAAGATGTATGCCATCAGTGCCAGACCACTTGAAGTTATATTTGTTGGCTTCACCCGTCCCCACAACCGATGACAGATACCAGTTACGGCAGGTTGTGTTACTCAGCTCACCTGCTGCTTCCATGAAAAAAAGCCGGTTGTAGACCAGTTGCGATTAAGTTATAAGAGATTTTTGAGTCAGTGCAAGTGCCATCAGAACTTGAGTGCTTCCAGTTTGTATAATTTGTGTCTTTTGAGAATTATGACTAGCTCGCCGGCTTCAGCGAGTGATTCGATCTTTCTGAATAGAGACGAATATAGGGTTATATATTTATTGAAAGTGGCGATATTTTTACTTTAATCTAAAGTACAAACTCTGAGATGTCTGACAAATGTCCGCCTACAAACAGTCATTCTTTTAACGACATTTTTCATCACGTTTTCGCATAATTGCGGCTGTATTTCGGGAATAACAGCTCTGATATTTTCTGTTACTGCAAGATTGTTGGTGGAGCATTGGCGTATACTTTATCTTTAGTTTAGCTCCAAAGGTAAAAGTTTAATAGAGTTAAATCGCGCGATCTCGGCTAGCAATTGTAGTCTCATTTGCAGAAATCACACATTCCAGAAATTTTCCACGAAATACAGCCATTGTTTCGGCAGCTGTGTGGCATGTGGTGTGGTCCTGCTGAAAATAAACGTCATTCATGCCCATAGTCAACATCGTTCGGTAATGTGATCCATTCAGCGAAAAGGTCGCACCAGCATCATTTTCGAAAAGGCATGGCCCTATGACATCGCCAGCCTAAAACGCGCACCAAATTGTCACTCGTTGTGGATGGAGAGGTTGTTCCACTATTTTCCTTGGATTATCGGAGTTCCAGATGCGGCAGGTTTGCTTATTTACGTCCCCAGACAAATGGAAATGAGTCTCATCACTCAGAATAATTTTGTGTAAGAAATCATGATCCAGTTCATTCATTTCCATCATCCAATCAGCAAAAGTAAGGCATTGTAAGTGGGCTGTTGGCTTCAATTCTTTCGTCGACTGGATCTTATAAGCATGTAGGCCAAGATCTTTATGGAAAATGCGGTAAGAAGTGGTTACGGAGAGGCCCAATCCCTATAATCGTCTCGGAATGGGGGCGGAAAACCAGGATTTTAAGGTACACTCTCAGCTACGGCGGCGATATTTTCAGCTGACCTTGCCGGACGAACACGAGTTGGAGTCCTACATCACTAACCTGTCCAAGATGTTCAAATTGATGGATTAAATTCACAATAGCTGTGCGAGGAGACGCATGATGATGACTAAAAGCAAAACGAACTTTACGAAACGTTTCAGCGATATATTCACCGCTTTTGCAGTGAATTTTCACTATTCCAGTACATTGTGCGAGTATATATCGATCAATATTTAATAATCTCCTAATTTTAAGTTATCAAAAGCTATCGCATTAATAGTTGAATGTTGGCAGTTCAACAATTGTGCAAAATTTAAAATGACACCTCTTGTTGGATTACCCTCCATAAGAGATCTGTAAAGATTTTAGTTCCTCTAATTAAGTCCTCTAATCGAGTCAATTCACCTAAGGGTCTACTTATAAAAAGGATGAGCTGAATGCTGATAAGCAACCTCCTCCTCCTTTAACTGAAACTTCGAATACAACCTTAGATCTTGGAGCGTCGATCTAAAGTTGTATTTGAAATAGATAGCAATGACTCCAATCTATCCGTGGCGACAATTAAGCCGATGACGAAGTAAAAAGAGATCCTATACGATCAATTGAATCAGAGAACTTGAACAGCACCATGGTGGAGGCTACTCTGGTGAATTGTAGCAATGATATGGTATCTCCAGATTAATCTCCATCACTCAAAAAAGGCTTCGACCGTACTTATTCTGCGTCTTTCCAAAAACGCAGAAGACAGTATCGTAATCCAATAACCATGGATCGGAGAAGGTGTGGTTCATGGACTTGGGACACCTGTATGCGCCCCACTCTATACAAGAGTAATATTAGAACTTGGATATTAGTGAAATGTAGGCTTAATGTATTTTTACTTCTTAATCTCAGCCACCCCAACTTAACCCATGCCAGACTAGAGACAGCCAAAGGCTCCTACTGGCTGGCATCGGCACATCTTGGCCACGACTATGTGGGCCCTCTCCCTGGTGATAACCTAGAAAGGGTGGTACTGGAAGCTGGAAGGCGCTAACGCTAACGCTCATCACACGGTATGGGGCAGTACCGACATCAACGATAGAGGTGAGTCACTTTTTGACCATATCATAAGTCCTAACGTCATTGTTTGCAACATTGGCAATGAGCCCACTTTTATAACAAGAAACCGACAGGTAGTACTACGAGGGCGGGTCAATAAGTCCATGACTTTTGGATTAAAACAGATTTTTTGATAAAAAAAGAATTTTATTTTTCAACGTAGTCTCAGTTGAGCTCTATACACTTTGTCCAACGCTTCTCCAATTTTTTTATCCCTTCCAAAAAAAATGATTTGTCGAGGTCCTCAAAATAGGCCTTTGTTTGCGAGATGACTTCATCATTGGAGTCAAATCTTTTTCCACCAAGCCATTTCTTCAGGTTTGGGAACAAGAAGTAGTCGCTCGGAGCCAAATCTGAAGAATAGGGTGGATGAGGGAGCAATTCATAGCCCAATTCATGGATTTTTGCCATGGCAACTGCACATGTGTGCACCCAAGCATTGTCTTGGTGGAAAAGAACTTTTTTCTTGGCCAAATGAGGTCGTTTTTTTTTCAAATCGTCATTGAATCGGTCCAATAAGTTGGCATAATATTCCCCATTGATTGTTCTTCCTTTTTGAAGGTAGTCAATGTGGATTATCCCGCGTGCATCCCAAAAAACAGTCGCCATAACTTTATTGGCTGACAAACCCACCTTGGCCTTCTTTGGCGCCGATTCACCCTTAGAAACCCACTGTTTTGACTGTTGTTTGTTCTCTGGTGTGTTGTGATGGATCCATGTTTCGCCCACGGTTACAAAACGGCGCAAAAACTCCTCCATATTGCGATTAAACAACGCCAAACCTTCCTGTGAAGTTGTTACACGATTGCGTTTGTGGTCGACTGTGAGCAAACGCGGCACCCATCTTGCGGAAAGCTTTCTCATGCCCAAGTGATCATTCAAAATTGAAACCACTGAGCCATGCGAGATCCCTACGGCTTCCACAATCTCTCGCACTTTCAATCTTCGGTCGGCCAACACCATATCGTGAATTTTTTCGATTGTTTCGGGTGTAGAGACCTCAACTGGGCGTCCAGGACGTTCGGCATCTTCAGTGCTTGTACGGCCACAACGAAATTCAGTAAACCACTTTTTTACCATTGAAATCGATGGTGCAGAGTCCCCATAGTATTTATCAAGCTTAGCCTTAGTGAGTAGTCTGATAAAAATAGCTGTCAAACACAAACTAACTGACGCAGCAAGTTTAAATTTTGACAGGAGTCAACTGACAGATGCCTGTTGACAGGAGCAGTGTTGCTGTTTCAGTAAAGAGGTCAGAAATTCAAAAATGCACGGAATTATTGACCCGCCCTCGTAGATATCACTCAAATGCTAACGAACTGAATGGTATCGGCTGAATATTTATTTTCAGTTCCCAGATATATCCAATTCAGCCTGAGTGATGTTCCAATCAGCCAACCAGCCAACCAGCATCCCGGAATTATCGGAAAACTGATTGGCTAAAATACTGTCAGAAACGCTATCCTCTGAACTGTCAAGTCCCCCGCGTGACACCAACGAGCTTGATATGAAAGTGAAGGAATTCACTCTGGGTCTCAATCAGTATATGGCCGCTTCTTGCCCTCTTATTCAGCCTAGCGGCAAGAAAAAGTCGCACTGGTGGACATCAGCACTGGGACTGCTCAGAAACGTTTGCAGAAAACTTTTCAACCTAGCAAAAAGCACAAGAAAAGTGATTGACTGGGACTCATGCAAAGAATCCCTCAAAATATACAAAAAAGAACTAAGGAATGCAAAGCGACAATCTTGGAGATCATTCTGTGACAAAATCGTAGAAACCTCTGACGCAGAGCGGCTAAAAAAAATCCTCTCCACAGATTCTGTTTGAAAAAAACTGATGGCTCTTGGACAACTTCAAGTGATGAATCACTCAACCTGTTACTGGACACCCACTTTCCAGATAGCTTCAAATTCTCGGCCAGTGTTTGGAGTAAACAGGCCACAAGAGACAAACTGTCTTGGGCGCTGCATAGCTTCAAACCATACTAGTTTGATGGTCCGGACGGTATAGTACCTGCCAAGCTACAAAGGTCATCAGATATTATCCTGCCTACGCTTGAGAGTATCATGAGGAGCTGTGTAGGACTGATCCACATTCCACTGTTATGCCAAAGCCGCAAAATGCTCTCATGTTATTCCAAAGGACCTCAGACCATATTTCCTTCTGAAAACTCTAGAACGACTGATTGATATCCAAATACGAGTTAAAATTGATCCAAGACTTTTGTCAACGGCTCAACATGCCTACTGTAAAGGAAGGGCGATGAAATGGCTCTGCATTCACTAACTAGCCACATCGAACGATCCCTACAATATAGAGGGTACACAGTGGTCGCTTTCCTGGACATAGAGGGTGCTTTCAACAATGTTAACGCAATCATTGACTGCACTGTCAGCTCTGCAGGTAGACGACTCACTTGGGGAGGATAATCAACTCCAATTGGAGGTACGCCGCAAGGCAGTTTCCTCTCTCCTCTTTTCTGGAACTTAGTGGTTAATGAACTGGTGAGATACCTGAAAGCGGGTGGTAGTAGGGTAATTGCCTATGCGGATGACGTTGCTATAGTCATCTCAGGTAAGCATCTTAATATCATTAACGAACTCCTTCAATTAAATCTCAACAAATTAACCCGTTGGACAGAACACTGTGGATTGGGAGTAAACCCCTGTAAAACTGATCTTGTCCTCTTTTCCAGGAAATATAAAATTCCAGTTATAGACCCTCCCAGGATAAACGGTGCCAGTTTAGTCTTTTCCGATACAGCAAAATATCTGGGTCTCATTTTTGACAACTGGAAATCTAACATTCAAGAAAGAGTCAACAAAGCTACAGTAGCTTTATTCTCTTGCGAAAAAGCCATTGGGAATTAATGGGGCCTTCAACCCCGCATAACTCACTGGCTATACATCTCGGTCATAAGACCGATACTCTCCTACGGGGTTGTTGTCTGGTGGACGACCTTAGACAATGCAGTCAACTGCAGCAATCTAAGCAGAGTCCAAAGAACAGCATGCCTATGCATAAGTGGAGCCCTACGTTCTACTCCTTTCTGCAGGCACGTAACTGCGACTGCAGCTATTCGCCTTATAGCGACTACACAGTGGACAAATAATTTATTTGGCCACGTTAATATTCTTAATATATTAGGAATTCTCACAGAGAACATCGATTACACCATACCTGAACTTTGGTTTGGCAAAGACTTCCATGTAAACTTTCCCTCTAGATCCTTCTGGGAGGAAGATGCTTTCATGGAGGAAAAGTCAATCTATTTCTACACAGATGGATCTAAAACCGATAGCGGGATTGGTGGCGGTGTTTTCTCAGATACACCTAATCTAAGTCTCTCCTTCCGTCTTCCAAATCACTGTGTTCCAGACTGAAATTTGGGCGTTTAAAGAAGCTCTGTCCTGGCTGAAGAAAAACGTGATATCTGCAAATGGTATCCGCATCTTTTCGGATAATCAGGCTGCTATCAAATCCCTGGATTCAAATCGTCCGCGAATGCCGATCATCTCTTACGGAGATGGCAGAGCAGATCAACCTTCACCTTTGCTGGGTGCCGGGCCACAGGTACATTCCTGGAAATTGTAGGGCCGACGAACTCGTCAAAATTGGAACCACTCTACCTATTCTACCGGAAAAGAATAGCATCGGTATACCAATCGCTACGTGCAAATTAATATTAAGGCTGGATGCTAATAAAAGAACAGACCTTAGGTGGATTGTTGGATCAATGTGACTGGCAACTAAACAGATCTGGCCAAAACTAGATCGAAATCGCTCTAAGTGTCTGATCCTTCTAAATAGGAAATTTCAAGAAGGCTTGGCGCTTTTAGAAATGATTTCTGCAGAAGCTGCAAAGACGAGGAAGAAGAGGAGGCAATCCTCCACCGGCTCTGTATAGGTACATGTTCCACTCTCTCCCAGAGAAGAAAACCTCGCTTAGGAGCTTTCTTCTACAATGACCTAAACGATCTAAAGAATATACACCCTGACTGACTCGAACTGTAACCAATTTCAGACTGCTATAATTTCCAAACCGTTCATGACAGTGAGCTCAAATTTGGACACATGACAGATAATTTTATTACTTACAAGCCTTTTAAACGATTTGCGTCTCAGTTGTGTTGAAAAATTTTTATCCGCGATGGAATTCAAACGTGATAGTGTGATTGCTTTATATTTGACTGGAAAACCACAAGTAGCTATCGTTAGAGCCCTCCAGCACCTCAACGTGAATAAATCATTTGTGTCTCAAACCATAGCTCGTTACCATGATACTGGCGGCGTTGCAAAACGCTATGGAGGTGGTCATAAAAAAACAACAACATCGGCAGAAATGGTTCGGAAAGTAAAGGCTCGAATTGAGCGAAATCCGCGTCGAAGTGGAAGAAAAATGGCTCGTTAGCTCAACATATCGTTGGAACGGATGCAACACAAACTGAAAAATGAGCTTGGGCTCAAGCCATTGAAGTTCCAAAAAGCACACGATCTTACACCGCAACAGAAAAAAGTTACGAGTCGAAAGACCGAAGGAGTTGCTACGCTTGCACGAAAGTGGTGAGTTGCAGAATTTGGTTTTTTCCGATGAGTCGCCATTTGTTATGGAGCAATATGTCAAACAAAATGACCGAGTTTACTTGCCAGAGAGGTCCTTCGAAAATTTACACCTTCGGACGGCCACCAGAAAGCAGGCAGCACCGATGGTGATGGTTTGGGCCGCCATAACCGCCGATGGTCGCTCTCCGCTCGCATTTTTGGACAATGGCGTCAAAATTAATGGGATCGTATACCGTGAAACTATCTTAGAAGCAGTATTGAAGCTTTGTGCAAGCAATTATTTCGGTCGAAGACCAGACATTTCAACAAGACTCGGCACCGTCTCACAAAGGGCGCGTCAACCAAGATTGGTTAAAAAACAATGTTCCGCACTTCATTTCTTCGACACAATGGATTGCAAATTCTCCGGATGCAAATCCGTTGGATTTTTCAGTCTGGGGTGTTTTGAAGGCGAAGGCTGGCACTAAAAAATACCAACGTTTGGATCACCTCAAACAAGCACTTCGCCGGGAAAGGGCCAAAATACCGCAGAGCCACTTGCGTGCAGCGTACGATGCTTTCTTCGGCCGTCTCAAGGCCCTTATTCGCGCCAAAGGTGGACATATTGAAAGCTACTGATACAATTTGAAAATTGATGTATTTTCCAATATTTTTTGCTTTGGCACAATAAAATTTATCAAAAAATAAAAAAATTACAGCATTTTAAAAAGTTGGAGTTCGAGTCATTCACCCTGTAGACGTAAACAGTCTCCTACGCTTCATTATAAGCTCAAACTAGTTCCATGAGTAACAGGATCATAGATCCACGTGGCATCACAACGGGCCAATGGGCCTAAGTGGGTGGTTCTTTAAAACAGCCGCTACCTACGTAGTCGCGGCAAATCTGTGTTAGGGATGACTTCCTGGCTGGGCACATAGTTCAAAACATTTGGTGAGGACACGGTTTTGTTATTTTTTTCGCAGATTCCTCTCCCCCAACAAGGCCGAGTCCGATTCTGAATTCGATATACCCATAGTCTAACGTGGAGATTTCCGATCCTTTTCAGCCGCTAATCTCATTTGTTGAAGAAGGTAAGGTCGATTAATTGCTGCCTTCGATGTTCGAAGTAAGCCTTGTATGAGAATCAATATTGATGACAACCCGGTAGAATATAGTGATTGCTTCTCGTGTTGCATTTACTGCTGCCGCAAAAAGTATGGTATTGCGTCCCATCTTCCTGGATCCATAGTACTCAAAGAATTCGGCGACTGCCTTTGGTGGTGGCGATAGTAGCTAATCAGTGGGATAACAAGGTGACGATATGTCTGCACAAATAGCTAAATATTGCTAACAAAACTGTCCAACTGAGCATACTGGGATACGATTTATATTGTTGTGTTATATACCGCGGTCCTATTTCATTTTTTTTTTAGCAGTGGCTGGATCTGGTATGGTTGGTTACATCTGCAGAGATTCAACCGAATGAACAATACTGCTCTTACCAAGAACTCCTAGATTCGAGATGATTCTTTTATGTAAAGATCAAACAATTGTTGGAATAGGATTGCTGCCGGAATTTAAGAGCCACGAAAGGCTGCTGTATCCAAGGCACAATCAGCGTTCTTTGACATTGCCACCGTAAATTAAAGTGTAAGATCATACCAACAACGTGGGTTTAGGGCCAAGTATCTATTTGATAACAATACTCGTATACATCAGCCCGTGTTTGACCCTTGACTCGGTACCAGATAGAATCGAAAATCGACAATGTAGTGTTGGGAAATTTGTACCAAAAGTGACCTCAAATTTATTTAAATGGTGCACTTAACAAAACTGCATGCTGCACTATGAGTGAGATGTATTCGAAATTTTGTAAAAACACGAAGAAATTGAAATGTAAACCGATGAAGGTTTTTAGCTCAAAAAAGTAAACGCACATTGTACTCGTACTTAGTGGAATTACTCCCTCCCTTGACCTAAGTTAAGTCTATTGATTTTCGCCACACAATGCCAACGTACGCGTACCTACTTATTCGTGAACATGTACTCGTACCTATCTTCTTGTTTGCCCCAAGACGTGCCATAATGTGCGCTAAATGAAAAACCAAAACAAAACCAAGAGAATATTTTAAAAATAATTTCATCCGACATTCTACGTGGCGTATGCGCAATAAAATAAAACGTTTTTCACATTTTTTTTTATTTTTCTTTTGCCTCGAATTTGTTATAAACAAAGTCACATTCCCCAACATCCAACGAAACCACACGCGTGAGGCAATGTGTTGTTTTTTTTTTTTTTTTGTTGAAAAAGAAAAACAGTTTACTTTTTCTAAAAATAAATTGCTCCTTTAAAAAAAAAAAAAAAAACCCTATCTGTTCGGTCATCATAGAGAGAAAAACGGCCACGGCGGTCAGTAGGAAAAAAGATTTTTAAACAAACAGAGCGCATAATTAATTTATTTTTCATTCGAAGCCGTTTCTCTTGGTTTGGCCTTAAGTTGATCAAATAGACCGTTAATTGCAATCAGAATGCTATGTAAAAGAGTGCTGTGCTACGAGTAATTGAAGTGGAAAATAAGATTTTCTCTGAAATCACCGTAAGATCACTGCTCCGAATAGAGGAGTCAAGATTTGTTTGTGTATAATTCTGAAACCCATACAAACTACGCAACTTCCGCAGTACTCCTAAGCTTTCGCGAATTATGAACTCTATTCGAGACAAATCATCTTGGAATATACCGTGAAATATTCGTACACATTAACTGCACGACAAAGTTCCTTCCAATTAAATTCTACTCGCGAGCGTCGCATTTGAGTTCATCATATGACACAACTCGCAATTGTTGTGACTGCAATTGCTGCAACCTATCTATCATTTTCCGGATAAAATAGGTACGTAAGAATTAATAACAAATAATCTTTCTATTGTTACTGAAAAGGGCAAAAACCTGTTATCCAATGGCACTTACATAGGTAAAATGTATCTTTAAAGCAGTTTCCCATCACATCTGACAGCTGACAGTTAACGAGTGAAATGTAATTATCAATTGAATCTTTTCAGCTATCTGCGAATGTATTTGCGTTACCTAATGTCAGTTAGTTGTTGTTATTAGACATAAACGTCACAGATTTAATAATAAACTTAACCTGAAGGCGCTGTAAACAAAATTAAGGGCTATTACGGTTATAATCGTCGTAATGTTGTAATATGTTAAATTCTAAATGACACAAGCCACTAGAATTTTAATACGAGTATAAACAGTGGTTACTTGTAGAATGTGAGCTTAATAGCTTAATGCGCTGAAGACGACTATATCTAATGGATCGATAAACAATTTAATTGCATTGCTATCGCAAACGATTTGAATCCATTTGAATTTGCAATCACCAACAGTTGCAGAGAAGGAGCTTAAAAATGTCAGTTTCTAGAGAGAAGATGTTTACATTGCTTTGCTATTTGAGGGCGTTTGTTTTGGTCGCAATTTTTCCTGGTATTTAATTGTTTTTCACAACACTTTTACCTGACGGATTATGCGCTATTGATAGCTTAATAAGATTAGGAACACCCTCTGCTGCGGAAAGTGTAAGCAAAAATTATTTTTAACTCTCGAGGGGTTGGTAAGTGGCGTAAGCAGTGCATTTTTGCTTTTTTTTTAAGGTCGATGCTTCATGTGACCTTGTTTGAAAATATAAACAACTATGGACAAGTTAGTAATTGACATCTGGATGCCATTCGCATTGCTACTCGTATGTTGGGAGACTTATCATTCTGCTTCATGGAGGTTGATAGCAAGTCGCTAACAATGGTTGACAACTTATTTTACCCCAACCAATAAGTTTCTCCAGCTAGCAAGGTATGCCATCAGCAGAATTCAGTGCCACGCCCCAAGTTGGATGAGGTCCCCTTCCACTTGCGTGCGCCACGTTAAATGCGCTGGTTTTCTGCTGCGTTGGACGTTTATATTTGCTCAACATTGCCTAGGTGCTTCAGTTCTTGGTTGAACCTCCTCCTTCACTTTCCGTCAATACGAACTGGACCGATATCGAAGGATGTACCTTTCTCTCGAAACGACCAAGGGTTTTTTCATGTTTCGATAGGGTCCAAGACTCTGTGCCTCATAAGGGCTTTTTTTTTTAAAGTCAGTTTGCTCTGTTACCCAATTGCCTCCTGAGTCCAAAGAAACAGTGATTGGCAAGAGTAATTCTACGAGTACTTACTCAAATGGTGCTACAGTCCGGAGTGGCCCGCGGACTGCGGTCTTTTGCCAGCTGTTTCCAAGTTGGCTTATGATCTTTTCCACTTGTGTGCTCTCCCTCGTTGTCTCTCTTGGTTGCGGTCAATAACCTTCCAGACCGGAACACTAGTGTCCATGCACTCAAGCGGACTTAACCATCTAAGCCGGATTATTCGAACTTTCCTGACGAATGTCGGCATTGTTGTACATAGTTCGCTTTTGAAACGTATCCTCCAATCGATGCCAATCGGGTTGAAAACTACCCGAATAACTTTTCTTTCGAAGCGCCCGCGAACATTGCATCCGGTTGCCGTAAATCAGGACTGCCTTCTAATTTGACGGCGGATTTGTTGTAAGCGGCAGACTAAGGCAAGAATCCTTGAGCTTTCGATATGTAAGCGAACGCCTTATAACAATACGCAGGTCTATTCCTCGACATCAATAGGATATGACCCCACGTCACCACAGAGGAAAAAGACGACGCTACCAAAAAATGTTTCTACCAGCCCCTCGGCAAAATTTACAAGCCATGTCCGAAGTATAAATCTCCTTAGGAAGGGAGGACATTTTTGGCAGGGCAGTGGGAAAACGTGGTCTGCACGAAACCACGGCTGGAAACGGACTAAGGTTGATTGACTTTGCTGTGGGGCGGAACATCACTATAGCTAGCACACGGTTTCCCTAAATTTACATCCAAAAAGGAAACTTGATCATGTTACGATAGATGCAAGACATTCCTCCAATATTATAGATGTCCGGACTACCACCTCGTTGCAGTCGAGATACGGCTACGGATATCACAAACACCTCAACCACCCCGACCAGAAATAAAATGATAGCCATATCCGAGATTAAGAAGAACAAAGCTGCTTGACCGGCTAATCTGCTTGCCTTAAAGTGACAGCGGAAGATGAATTGTTAGAGAGCACCTACCAACTCATTTTCAAGGTTTATTCAGAAGAAATCGTTTCTGATGAACGCAACCTTAGCACCGTTTGCCCGATCCACAAGAAAGCAGATCCTCGTAACTTTTGCGAACCAACACCAACACTGTATAACTATGATACTTGCATACGCTGCTGACACTTATAGTACATCATTGGCAGAACTTAGCCAGTTATCAATAGTTTTTTTTTTTTTTTTTTTGTGGAAAAGTGAGAAATCTTCATAGACACTATAAGCCCGGAGCCTATAGTAGTGTGAGATTCTTACTCACTAAAAAACACCTCCCTTCTGCAAACCACGATTGAGTTCACACTCAACAAGCAGTTCTTCTATCGCATTTTATTTTGTTTTTTTTTTAAGATATCCTACAGGCGATTTTCCATTGAAAATTCCTGTGTACTTTAGAAAAATTACGCGCTGCTAATCACCGCGCTAGATCGAAAGGCTTAGCCCTTTTCAGACGGCGCAGTAAATTTGTCTCGTCGTGGATCTGTTGAACAGAAATATTTGCATGTCCTTGTAGTCGATTTTTGTGTTTTCGCGCAAACATTTTAATTTCGTTCTGAATGTTTTCGACTCCTAAGTCTCTGTGGATATCATCGTTTCTAATGTACCTCGAAGAACTTTGTTTTGGAATGTCTGTATTACATTTAGTACAAGTATTACTACTTTTAGTACAACCCCAAAAGTTGTACACCATATGTCCAGATCGGTTTTAGCACTTGCTTGTATAACAGCAGTTTGTTCTCTAAGCTAAGCTTGGAATACTTTCCAATAAGCCAGTAAATATCTCTATATTTGATTTCAAGCTCTTCACGTTTTTTCTTGACGTGTGCTCTCAATTTTAGTTTAGCGTCGAGTGTCACTGCGTTGATAAACACCGGTGGATTCTCAATTTTCTTGAGAGTGAAGTTCACGTGGACAGACTTGTTTTCATTAAGCGCGATTCGCCAAGTCTTTGTCCAATTGTTAATTAGTGTAAGGGCACGTTGCAACTTGGCAGTTGCTTCTTCGACTGTTTTAGCCGTTGCCAAAATGGCAGTGTCATCAGCAAATGTGGCTAGGACAGTGTCGTCCGTTTGCGGTATATCGCGGGTAAAAAGTAAATATAGCAGAGGGCCAAGTACACTTCCTTGCGGCACCCCCGCCTTTATTGTACTGAAAGTGGAATATTCGTTTCCGTGTCTCACACGGAAGAGTCGGTCTTCCAGGTATGAACCTAAAATACAAGACAATTGCTGGGGTAGAGCTTGTCAAAGTTTATATTTTAGGCCTTCGTGCCATGCCTTATTAAAGGCTTGCGAAATGTCAAGGAATGCGCTTGAACAGACTAACTTACACTCGATTGCTCGTTCAATGAAATCGGTTATTCGATGCACTTGGTCAACTGTAGAGTGTTGGCTTCTAAAGCCAAATTGATGATCCGGAAAGAGGGAATTTGTGTCGGTAATTGGTTTAAGACGATTAAGAAGGATTCGCTCGAAGACCTTCGATGTAATCGGGAGAAGCGATATTGGTCTATATGACTTGACTTCAGTCAGCGGTTTACCGGGTTTCGCAACCATAATAACTTCGGCTACTTTCCACTGGTGCGGTACATACTCTAGTCTAATGCTGGCATTTATAAGATAGAGCAGCTTTAGCAAACCTTTTTTTGGCAACGCTTTGAGTATCTCTCCCGTTATTAAGTCATATCCCGGGGCTTTATTGGGCTTAAGCGTGTCTATAACTTGTCTAAGTTCCCTAAGTGTAGCCTTTTCTACTGGAAAGTTTGTCGTCACGTCTAGCGTATTGACATTCTGTGGAAGCACTTCCCCGTCGAATGATTTAAACGTTTCTGCAAGATGGTCGGCGAAAATATTAGCTTTTTCCTTATCCTCCTTCGCCCAGCCATCCTGGTTTCTTCTTATTGGCGCCACGTGTATTTGGGGCTTTGAACACTTTTAACGGCTCTCCATATGGAGTAGTTGGTATCCTTTGTCGCTGTGAGTCTTTTAAGGTAGTTATTAATACCTTGATTATTGAAGTCCTTGATCGATTTTTTCAACAAGTTGCAGAGCCTATTGAAGGACGTTTTATCTTGTGGTGCCCGGGTTTCATGCCACTTTTTCCGAGCTTTTCGTTTCTTCCTTATCATATCTCGGATTTCCGGTGGGTCGTATGCCGACTTTGGGAACTTTGTTCGATTCGCGGGGAGTGTTCTTCCAGGCCGCTTGCTGTATGACTTCAACAAAACGTTCAACTTCTTCTTCAAGTTGATATGGCGTTCTTAGTGCTACTTTCAACTCAGTATTGTCTATAACGTATATTCGGAAATCTTCCCAGTGAGTTTTGCTGTTAGTTAATTTGGGTGGTCTTTGTTTCTTAACCAAGGATTCGCTCAGTGATAACTGGAGAATGATCGGAGGAAAGATCGAAGCCCTCTTCAACTTTGACGTAACTAGCGTTTACTCCTTTTCCGATAAAGAAGTCTATTAGATCGGGTGTTTTGGCGACATCCGAGGGCCAGTATGTCGGCTTGCCTGTTGAGTAAAAATACAACCACATTCCATACCAGCCATGTAAAGAGTTTTGCCTTTTTGAGAGATACATCTTGAGCCCCACTGTCTGCATTTTGTAAGGGAACATCATACAGTCTTTCACCAAAATTCTCTGTAAAGACCGCCGATTGCTGCCCAATTGCGTGGCACGGCATCTGGTCAATACTCCGGGGTCCTCAGCGACATCTTCAACCACAGCTGCGATATTCTCAGCAGAATGGCTGCTCCGGGGCTGGCCAGACTTGGCAGCATCTTGTGTTGTCCAACCTTTCTAAGCGAACGGCTAAATGTCATAGTGTTTGCCCAGTTGGTGTCGGACGACCGGCAAATCTGCGCTGAAATTCACGCGAATAATTCCGCAAAAAAATTGTATTTATTCCATGTTACATGCAATTTAACTTAGTCTCGGACCCTAAACGCTTCTACAAGTTTGTTAATACCAAAGGAAAGTCAGACGGCCATCTACTTTCAAATTTCTTTGTGAATCTTCTGCCGACCCGAAAACCATTGCAAATTTCTTTGCCTGTCATTTTAATAAATCCTTTTCTAAGAAAACAGCTGAACCCGATTCTAGTTACTTTAGCTATATGAGAAACTATCCTGTGACATCATCCGTTTTGCTAGATATAACAACATCTTTGGTATCTGATAACATTACCAAACTTAAAGATGATTTTTCGTCCGGCCCTGATGGCCTTCCGGCTATTTCAATAAAAGAGTGTGTTAACCATCTCGGTCCTCCCCTGGCTGCCCTATTTAACTTGTCTGTCTCAACAGGCACTTTCCCTTTCCTTTGGAAGGAATCTTACATCATCCTTATTCATAAAAAAGGAAGTAAGGCCGAAGTCGATAATTATAGGCTCATAGCAAAACTCTTTTGCATACCCAAACTTTTTGAAAGCATAGTCTATCAACAACTGCTTCCGTACTGTAGGCCAACTATCTGTACAAATCAGCACGGTTTCATGAAAGGTAAACCGACGACCACTACGACGCTTCATGCTTTAGAAGACGGTGATAAAGTCGATTCAGTTACTGATTTCAGCAAAGCATTCGATAAAATTTCTCACCAACTTATCATTTTTAAACTAAAAAAACTTGGCTTTTCCCCTCATTTTGTGGCATGGACCAAATCCTATTTAGAAGACCGAGAATACAGGGTCATCTTCATTTCTTCAATATCCGACCCCAACATCTGGGGTCCCCCAGGGTAGTCACCTTGGGCCAATCATCTTTATCCTAATGATTGACGATACGTGTACGAGTATCAGAAATCTCGTTTTAATGAATTCTAATCTTTCTACTTTCGCTGATGACATGAGAATTTCTAAAGTCATTTCATTGCCTTCTGACTTAAATAAGTTTTCGGTATGGTGCAAGAGAAACTTTTTGGAGCTTAATGTCAGCAAATGCCAAGCGATAACCTATTCCCGCAAACGTCTACCTGAACCTCCAAGAAACTACTTCATCTGCGATGAGCCTGTTCCTTCCACTACCCAAGTACGGGATCTAGGAATAATCAAGTTTAGTCACCCTATAAACTAATCCACGTTCAAAGAATAGAAGCAGTCCAACGCAGGTTTATCGGTTTCGCACTTCGTGGTCTACCCTGGGCCGATCCATATGGATTACCCCCCTATGAAAATAGGCTGAAACTAATTAGCATGCATACCCTAATTTTGATTTTGGTGGGGGCTGAGGCCTCCATTTATTGGCTTGATACAAACTTAATCTAACTTAAAAACTAACAGAAAGACTTAAGAGCTAGGGACCAAGGAAGTGATGCAGGAGATCTTGTTTGAGACGAGGAGTGCTCAGGTGGAAATGAAAAAGGGAGAGGTTTGAGTTGACCTTTCGGAGCATTCGGGAGATTGGTTCGTTGGAGGCATAAGAGGTGCGGTGGACCGGTAGATAGAAGAGACGAGGACAACGTAGATTGCGGGGGTTGGTATTGAAGGAAATGGAGTTCAAAATGGATGCAGAGTCGATGGAACCTGAGAGAAGACGATGAATGAAAAGAACGTCAGCAATATTCCTACGTTCTTCTAACGAATTCATAACATCTTCCTCGTCCACCATTTCTCCTCCCCCCACTGGGTTAAGAATATCTTTGTTAGTTTTAAGTCTAGCTAGTTGTCCGGGGTAGACCCGGGCCAATTATTATTATATAACTTTGAGATGGTCAGGGACTTTGTATACTTCGGCAGCGCTATTAAATCTGATAATGTTGTCTCATCAGAATCATCACTATTTCTTCGGCGTAAGAAGGCAAATGAGTAACAAGACCTTGTCAAGTAGCAATAAAGAACTTCCATATAAGACCCTCAAGAGTCCTATTTTATGGTGCAGAAGCATGAACGTCAGCGAAGGTGAATGAAGATATCCTTGGCCGTTTGGAACGCAAAGTTCTCCAAGCGATTGTTGGTCCTTTTCACTTTGATGGGATTGGGAGAAGGATATTTAACGACGAACTCTACGAGCAGTAAAGTGCCATTGACCTGGACAGAAAAGTGTACATCAGTCGCCTAAAATGGATAGGACAGGTAGAGCGAATGAACTTCAACACTCCAGCCCGAATAGTGTTGGATTCCAACCCGGAGTGCAACGCACTAGAGGAATAATTCGCCACCTCAACCAACTGGAGTGCGCAATTGGAGACAGTTGGCCTGAAACGGCGCTAACTGGAGAGGCCTATTGGTTGACGCCCAGGTCCATCCCGGACTGTAGCGCCATCTAAGTAAGCAAGTAAGCGCGGAAGTTGCATTATCTTCGTTGTGATTCCTCTTTCGCATCGAATTTTCATCTGAAACAAAGATCATAAGAAAAAGCCATGGAAGTGGCTTGGCAGGAGTAACCTAGTTAATTGGGTCATTAACCCCTTCACTGATAAATAGGCATATTTTCGTCCTGCTTCGCGATATCGCAAGGTCACAAGCTGGACAGTTTACCCTCCAGAAATTAGTAGTGTTGCAATATGAAGTTTCGCCTTATCCACCCTACTCAACAGACTTGTCCCCTGCCGACTATCACAATTTCTGAAGCACGCACGAAGCATGTAACGAGCAAATATCAAAATGCTGCCAAACCCTTTACAAAGCAAGCAATATACGAGTTCACACAACGCAGACAGTCAGAAGTTGTGATCACATTTCACATGTGCACAGAGATCCATCTGATAATTTACAATAGCCCGATGCGCGACCTTAAATCTATCCTCTATCTACTTATGTATCTTTCAATAAGATCAAATCTACATCTAGCCGGAAGACTTATATCAAAATTTGAAATTCAAGTCGAATTCTAGACTGCGGTCGGCATGAACGATCGTTTCGTCAGTTATCCCACGCGAACTTGAGAACTCCAACCACCAGCGATCGTGACTGGCTTGCAAATGCCTTCATCGGATTTATGTATCTTTTTGATAATAAAGAATCGATTACGCATCATGTGTCAATCAAAAAAAAAAGAGGAAAAAAAGTGTTTTAGATTTTTTTTTTTTTATCACCCGCAGGTGGTTGTTGTTCCGCAAATCCTCAGGAATTGCTCAGCACTAATGAGCGTGAGGTGTTTTTTTTATTTTATTTTACCAAAATTAGATCCAAGTATCTGCTTAGTAAAGTTTGTTGTCCCATAGCATTTGGAGGCCGTGGGAATTCTTGTTGCGTACAGTGTCAGAATCAGAATGCCAATGCTTTGATAAATACGAGTAATTAGAAGCGAAAAAGTCACCAAAGATGCTCTTTACTTTTAAGCACTATTGAAGATTTAAAGAGCTTTTTGAGAACAGTTTATCTAAAAGGGAAGCAAGAATCTACTGTTTAAGTACTTCCACGCTTGTGATAAGTTATAAGTTGTGTACAAAATAAGAAAATAAGTCAATTAAGATACTTGTCGGTCTTGAATCATTGACGTACTTATAGTTTAAACAAACCCAATAACCAGACGACAGACCTCGTGTAGTGATCTGTTTTGCTATTTTGTATTAGCTTTGCAACTGAAATGGCAAATAAGGGCTACATGTGACTAATTATAAGACTTTGTAATTTTTACTCACACTTTGATGGGTATAATCCATTAATAAGGCGGGGGAAAAGCTATTTCTTTGAATTTCAATGGAAAATGCTGGTTTAATTACCTCCTCCACTTGCTCCTTAAATGGTACTACGGAGCGCGGTTAACCTGCGGATAGGCCATTTAATAAGGCTGATTAGTTGTCAGCTAATCCCAATTACAAGATATTAAGTTTTACATTGTTAAATATGAGATCTTCCCACTTTAAGTCCCCCATACCTTCCAATCTATATGCTCTAATTCTTACAAAACACTCACATTGTCGTTCGTCTTAGGTAGAGAAGTAGAAAGAGTGACGAGGGTCAAGGCTTAGAACAGTAGAGTTATGCTACGAAAAGCCATAGACTAGTATATCTTAAGAGAATTTTCAAAATAAGCCTGGCACTGGCATACATACCGAGCCCCGTGCGAAAGCTTTATATCGAAAATCTAAAACAATGACTACACGTTCGCCAAGGGCTTCAGACCCATAAGTCTGACTTGCTTTATATTGAAGAGCATGTGACGGTTGGTCGAGCTCCATGTGCGGAAAGCTGCTTTGCTAATGCATCCTCTGTCTAAGATGTAACATGCTAACCAACGCGGAAAGTCCTGTGGGAATGGGCTTCAAAATCTGGTAGGCAGAATTAAAAGCGCACTCTCAACTCATTGCTCAATGCACTCAAAAGTTCTAACGTCTATTCACAATCACACGCTGGTGATGTGGCTGTACTGTCTGTTGGATCAAGTCTAGCGACTGTTTGCTTTAAAGCGCAGGCAGCTCTAGACGTGATCGGTGATTGGCGCACTAGAAATTGGCTTCCAGTCAATCCTCTCAAAACTAACTCCTTCCAAGAACGAGGAAGCTGACTGGTCGGACTATCTTCTAGTGCATAAAGGCATCACTATCCGATTCTTCAAAGAAGCTTAGTATTTGGGGGTCAAAATGGATAACAAATTTATTTTGTTTAAACACATCTAACGCTCATCTGGTAGTGTAAAAAAGCTTTCGGCCAGACATGGAGCTTGTCATCACTATGATAAGGCAAATTACATATATCCTATCCGTCGGTTATCAAGCTGTCAAGAAAATATGTCACTGCTGCTATTACCGGACTCCAAAGAACGGTCTGTTTCGACAGACTTAGGGCTTTACCTAGCACGCCTGGCTCTGCTCTAGACGCGCTGACGTATCTCTTTTCCCTTGACATTGATGTCATGGGTAGCACTCTCAAAGTTATGTTTAGTTTAAAAAAATGGTCTTTGGTACAACACGCACTGGAGTTTAAAAGACCTTGTGCGGCGACGGTCTTTTGACTCTGGTCTTATGGACATGCCATCTAATGCAAAGATATCAAATCCTTGTGCCAAGGAATGGTTTCAGCCAGAATCTGTGATAGGAAATCAATGTAGTCAGGTTTTCCGGATGGCTCCAAAACCGATTTTAGGTGATGGAGTCTGTCTTGAGGGCAACAACGTTAGATTGCACTCCTCGGTAGGAAAGCTTATTTCTATCTTCCAAGCGGTGATATGCGTAATCCTTATGGCAACGAACTGGATTGCGAAGAAGCAGTGGAGAGGGCGAATCATTCACCTCTGTAGCGACACTCAAGCGGCGCCCAAGGCCTTCTTGCACCCTCTCACGACTGTTAAGCTAGTTCGAAAATGCCAGAAGTTTGAATTCACTGAGTCTGAGTCCGAGGTGGCAGTGTGATCAAGGCAAGGCATGAAATCGCCAATGAACTTGCTAGAATTTTACTCAGAGAACAGATTTTTAGATCCCAAACATGAGTTAGTATTGCCTTCGTCCTCAAATGAATGCTGGCTGGCCAAATGAATGCTTCCCGGCGTGTTTTAGCAGCCAGGGTCTGTCCTACTGTCCCCCAGTAGGACACTACGTTTTTCCTAACTGTGTTAAGGACAACCTGCACATCATGCTGCGATGCTTGCTGTGAAAATGATGACCACATCGCGGTGGGTATTCGGCATACGCTCGCATCAGTCTGCAGTAACTAGGATGTGATGGGTGTTGGTACGGAAGGCACTTTTATCTCTACTTTATTTCTACGAAGGATTCATAAATCCCAGTAAAAGGAGCAAACAAGAGATACAATGGACTACTTCTTGTCTGAATGCTATCTTCCAACCGAAAAACGCCCAGTTCCTACATATTGGTCACATGTGTTCGAGTATTCTTCCACTCACTCCTACCATAACTTCTGGTAGAGAATCCCCTCTCAAAACGCCGCCTTGGAAGAATGTGATTTGTTTGCTGCAATGAGAGAGTATAGAGACATATCTGTATTCATAAGTGTCAAGGGGCTAATATGTATCCCTAAAATGTTTCTACATAGCGCGAGGGAAGGAAATTTATGGAGAAAGAAAGGAGAGGTACCGATGTACATTGTTCTTAAATGTTAGCAAGTTATAATGGCAAGGAAATAGAGAGCTCAGCAGGAGTGTGCTTGAGTTCATACTGATGAGCATTCATGGCGAGATGGGTCTTACGTTTTTTTTTTTTTTTTAACTTAACACTCAAGAGGGTATTACTACTCTTAAAAACACGTGTTAAGTTTTTTGGAAAATTGGATAGAGAGAGAGAGAGAAAAACGTTTGGGCTCAGTGGTTAGTTAGCTCTATGGGTGGCATCCAACATTTAATGAGGAGACTAAATTATTAGTGTAAATTGACTTGATGTTGTATTTAGGCAACCATTCACCTTACGATATTTTAGTCCCTGCGAGCACGGCTGGTATTGAACTCTGAACCGTTCGATGGGGAAGCCATTTAAGCCACCGCCACCTACGGTTGAAGGTTTGAAGGAGCGGAATGCTACTGGCGAGTTCAATAGAGCACTGGCGGTGGAAGTGGTCATAAAACAAAGTGAGGCAGGGCTCATTACGTTGCTGTTTGAGGGGGTCAATTGACTAACTGTCATTAGTATCACCTATGAGTATATACATGTTTACAATAGTATAGCTCCAGCAGAAAAGGACTGAGTGTGGTTTCTTATACCGCTGTGGTTGTTATCCTGATTGATCCCAGAGTTCCGATAGAGGTTATATGTTATATGTAGAATATTCACGAAGTTCGAGAACTGGTACTGTTTTTCTAAGGTCTACCAAAAGAAGGGTGAACTTAATGTCCAGAACCACTATATAAAGTCAGTGTACTAGAGCCAGTAAGGAACGCTAAGTAGTATTTGCAAGAATAGAAAGAAGCATTCGCTTATTTCATAATTTTTTCAACATCGTTTTCTCAGTTCAGTTTGGAATGTGAAATCTTGAAGAACCAAAACTCATATCCACCAACCATTGAAGATGAAGATTGATTTCTTGTTAGTGAAGTGGACGACCTTCGCCTTTAAAACATGATCCCTAGGCATTGGATCCGAGTCGACGCCTACTAAGAAGAAATCCCTCCAGGATCTTCACTAATCTTATTTCACCCTTTTGCTGACTGAGGCCATTTTAATAGGTAAACATCTCTATGCCCTTTCTTTAGAGAGATTTCTTTTCGATTTTTGCGTCCCACCAGTATGAGATCTGGTCATTGATGAACATGTAGATGGCAAGCTCTACTAATGCTTTTGTAATTCCTTCAACTCCTCTCAAATACACTGTAAGTGAATTGTCTGAGCCTGTAAACTGCTAGAATTTGCTAGAATGACAGCAATTTAGTACGTTCACTACGTATTCACAGACAGGTTCACACGGATAGAGGCAATCAGTGAAAAGCTTTTTTTGGAACGGTCAAAATCTGGAAATTGTTCCAACTAATTAGTTGACTGACACCGACCACTGATTTATCAATTTTTCTGTCCATGAGTTCCCAGTACGCCGCCGTAACTTATAACTTATAACTTGAAGAGCATCCTGCAGTAGTTGGATAAGAATACTTTGCTGGAGGTCCTCCAGCCGATAACCCCATCAGGATAATAAAGGTAGGGTCATTTCCTCTCCGGAAAATTATAAGTTGTGAGCTCAAAATATAATATGATCAATGATATATTAGCAATTAGGAGTACGTGTAGCCCTTTAGAGGACACGTTGATGCCGTCATCATAAGATATGTGTACAGATGCGACCATGCAGCACTACTGCACCTCCAATCGTAGCTGAAACATAAAACATAAATGATTGTTATGGTAAATGATATTATTTTACCGATATCTGTTCGGTAATATGTTTCATATTGATCTGACCAAACCCCATCATATGACTGTGCCTGAATTAGGCATTCGTCCTGCTTCTTTTCTGTAAGAAGCAATCTTCGGTTATTCGAGATGAGTGTCCTATGAGGTAGGTTGATTTGAACTCATATTTCTGTTACCGGACGTTCCTACTTATCAGCACGATAAACCTCTTCTTCGACAGACCTGCTAGCCCTTTATTTGCCTTAGAATTTTGTCCACAGAAAAGATGGTCCTCTGGCTTTTTACCGACAACCAAAAGCAGAAATGTTGATTTTCAGAGTTTTGTCATTGCTACCGTCCCGCGTCATTACATCTGTCACCTACGTAAGTGTTCAACTTCGAATTCTTCTCAAAACGTTAATACCACTGCATAGCAATAATTCCGGAGAAATTTTGTTCTCTAGGACGCGTGAATTCGTGCGTTGGAAACAACGGTGACGTTAGTCAGTTTAGAAAATACCCTAAATGATCAACTTCAACGTAT
This sequence comes from Volucella zonaria, assembly GCA_963966105.1. Lineage (NCBI taxonomy): Eukaryota > Metazoa > Arthropoda > Insecta > Diptera > Syrphidae > Volucella > Volucella zonaria. Next base: position 106,132,346 of record OZ014532.1, on the reverse strand, counting down.
TTCCCCAGTAGATATAATTAGGAGTAGTCAGAAAGCTAAAATAGAACATAGCGGGGCAACGACATATCTCATATCCCTAAAGTGGGTCACTGTCTGCCCAGGAAGGAATTGTCCCTCCAAGTTTGGAGTTGTGCGTGGAATTAATCCTTGACCAGGTGAAAAAAGCCTTACTACGAGCCACAAAGAATCTCGGAAAGTGAAGGCTGGAAAAATTAACAACTGTGGCGTGCGATTTTGCGGATTTTAAATAGTCAACATGTATACGAGTAAGTTGCGGAGGCCTCAGACCGCTATGAAGCAGATATCACCGCTCTCCGGAAACATACGGTTTGTTGAAGAATGCATGCAAGAATATGCAGCAAAACAATTCGCGTACAAGGCAGAGCTGAAAAGAAGGATGCGGATGGCTCTGTATCTACAACCCAATCTACAAGAAAAAAACCTTGCGAAGATCGTGCGAAACTTGCAAACGAACGCCAAAGACACAATTTTCCGAAGGCCTGTACAACTACTTGCATACGCTGATGGCATTAACATCAGTCATTGGCGGGACGCAGCAAACTATCACTGGTACGTTTTGAGGTATTGAAGCAAAAGAGGCCATGATACATCGAAGAATCGGACAAAACCTTGCACTCAACGGCTATAAATTTGAATTTTATCTCCCTCGGCTCTGTTATCAACTCTGATAATGATGCCTCAAGAGAAACCAAACGAAGACTTAGCTCTTTCTTATAATACAACGAGAACTTAGAAGGCAATTGAGGGCACTTGTCTAGAAACACTAAGCCGACTCTAAATAAAATCCCAATCATTCAAGTTTTTCACTATGGCGTAGAAGAAGTGAATTGAACTCAGATATCCTCGGAGGTTTCGAACGTAAGTCTTTTGTGGTTTTTGGTCTCGCTTGCGCTGACGGGCTTGCTATAAGGAACGTATATAACACGGAACTCTAGGACCTGTATTAGCGACAACGGCCTGGTCAGTAATGTATATATTAGTCGCCTAAGATGAGTAGAGTATGAGGCCTAAATGGACAACACACCGATCTGAAGAGTCGTCGATTGGCACCCAAACGGGCCACGCAGTAAAGCAATACTTGGCTTAACTCCAAAACCCTACCTATAATCAGAGCAAACTTATCCTACCCTAGGTGGCTATTTTTGTAAATAAAAGTCTTTTAACATTCCTAATATTTTAATTCTTCTCCTAGGTTAACGTTTACATAGAAAAGCACTTAAGTATTAATCCAGCATCTATTTCACACATTTAGCCACAAATGGGCGTTCTGCACTTGCAACTAAAAATATGACCCTTCCTTTTCCTGTCCTTTGAGTACGCATAAAACCCGCATCGCCCTTATTTCAGAACATCAGGTGGCCATGGTTCTGGTATATCAGGTTTCTTCAAAACCCCATAGATCATTTAGCGGATATCCGTATTACTGTGTGAATTACGTCAAATTTGTCATTCCTCATATAAGTTGCACTGTTGATGTCTTCAAATCAGTTCCTCTGTTGAGAATATTTTCTTTATTTCCAGCCGAGCTAAACTTCAGCAATATCAACGAGTGTATACCCACTGCATTAAGTAGGCCGTAAAATATACAGAACGGCCAGCGTCGAGTTTTTCGGGGCACTAACTCTGACAGACCCGTGGAAAAGTTGGTCGACTCCGCCATTTATTTTATTGTAGAAATCCGCCATCTCTGGCAAAGTTACAGTTTTCTCTTTATGAGGTTTACTATCTACGTTTTAGTGCTTTCAGATGGACAGTGAGACAGTAAATTTAGGGGCCCACTAAAAGCAAAAATTGCAGATTTTTTTTTAAAAATGAGTTTGTCTTTGAATAAGTCCGGTACTTTATTTTTATTCTGCTTCAGGGTCATATTTTTAGTTGCCGAGGTCTGAAGATAATAATCTGCAACGGGTTGGTTCCTAGGCGTTGATTTTTTGCCAAACATACTTCACCATCGATCATGTGAATGTTCGATGTTTTAGCGTTACAAAGTAATGCTATCTTTAGACCTTCTTCTTCGTCGGGTTTATTTGGAATGTACATATGAAATGGATAACGCCTGCGAAACCCCAAGAGTGCTAAATCCATGGTACAGCAATTCTTTAGACTTTTGAATTATATGATCTTTAATTGATACTCGTACAAGACGATCATCTTGTACCTTGTAACGGGTGACCAGATAGAACGTCTCTTGGTTTTTTAACGTAAACCACCTGTCATGTAGACCTATGTTTACGGGATGCCCATACATCCATAGGGAGCAAGGATACGCCTTGCCACCGCTCTCTGCCAATACTTTGATACCAATTCGGAACTGTGTTGGAGGCACAAGTTCCACCCACGGTATGAGTCGAGGCCGACGTAAAACCTCTTACTGTTCTTAGGGTCACAGCACCATAACGTCCCCACAAGGGGGCCTACCTCAACAAGTCAGGCCCGGACCGAAATCCGGGGGGGCTCCTGACTCCCATGGTACCGTGATTTAGGTCCTAGTATGGACTACCGGTGGTCCAGCCGCCAACAAGACCTATGACTGGCAACTTGTTACTGGTCAAATCGTAGCAACCTTCAGAGGCGTTATCTGAAGATGTTTACGATAAGATCAGTAATATGCTCTTCCCCCGCTTTTTATTAGACAACGTCGTTGATGGGCGAAGCCTTGATAATTGGGCGGGGGCCCGGGTGACCAGATAGCAATGATAGTTTTTCCCATTGTTATGTTACAGCAGGTGTCAAAGCTAGCAATGACATCCAGCTGTCAAAATATTCAGTAAGGTTTGCCATTTCATCATGCATAGTTTTACGCTTGCCGAACGTGCGGAAATTATTAAAAAATATCGAAATACGTTGTAAATATGCAACTTGAATTTCGTCGTGATGTCGATCGTCATCATGGCTTCAGTGTGCAGACAATTCGTCGAACGATGGAAAAGTTTGAGCGTGATTACACTTTTTTGGATCTTAAGCCACCAATCAGATAGAGATTGGTGTGAAATGAAGAAAACTTAGCCGCTGTAGCGGCAAGAGTCGAAGAAGACCTAGAAATGTCGATTCGGTGCCGATCAACTAAATTGGGCATCGCCAGAGAGTCAACCCGGCTTATTTTGCGGTTGAATTTGGGTCTAAATCCGTATAAGGTTGTGCTGATGAACGACCATAGACAACGCCGTGAGTTCGCTAATTGGGTGCTGGAAATGTTGACCGGAGTTCCGGATTTTGGCCAAAAAATCATCTTCCCGGACGAAGACCAGTTTTGGCTCAGCGGCTATATCAACTAGCAAAATTGCCATTATTGGAGTGAACATAATTCACAAGTGTTCGGTCAAGCATAAAGGTATCCACAAATATTGACAGTTTGGTGCGGTTTATGGCATCGCTGCATTGACACCTTTACCGTCAATAGTCTCCGATATACTAGTAAAGTAACCTCCTTGACCGCCAGAATACGCTGCTACTGCAAAAAAGGTTATGGTGCCTTGAAGTCCGTTCATATTTAGTCAGACATGCCAAATTTCAGTGCGATACTGTCTTTAGTTTTGTTTTGACAGCTGATTGTTGTTGACGTGTTTGGCAAAATGTTGAGTATGGACAAAAACGATTTTCGTTCTCTCATAAAACATTATTTTTTGAGAGGCAAAACGGCGAAGGAAACAAAACAAAAGTTGGATAAATATTATGGGGCTAATGCTCCGTCAGATTACACCGTCAAATATTGATTTCGAGAGTTTCGTGGTGGCCGCAACTCCATTACCGATCAAGTCCGCAGCGGCAGGCCTTCCGATGCGGTTACAGAGGACAATGTCAAAAAAAATACATGAAATGGTGTTGGCCGATCGTAAAGTGAAGGTGCGCGAGCTAGCAGATACCACAAAGATTAGTACTGAGCGCACACGTCATATTTTCGGCAATATTCTGCACATGAAAAAGTTATCGTGTCGCTGGATGCCGCGTATGCTCACTCCTGACCAAAAACACGAACGCGAGAGCACTTCGAAAGAGTGTTTGGACTTGCTGATGCGGAATCTGGCGGACTTTTGGCGTCGATTGGTAACTGTTGATGAAACTTGGATCCACTATTACACACCAGAGGACAGAATGAGTGCCCGGCAATGGACTGAAGCCGGCACGAGTGCTCCGAACCTGCCGAGGGAGGCTCGATGGGTCGGAAAGGTTATGGCGTCGGTTTTCTGGGATTGTCATGGCATACTCTTCGTGGAGTACCTCGAAAAAGGAAAACCCATCAACAGCGAGTATTACTGTACATTATTGGAGCGATTGAAGGCCGAAATCGCAGCAAAACGGTCTCACATGAAGTGAAAAAAAATTTTGTTTTTGCAAGGAAATGCGCCGGCTCACAAGAGCATCGCAACCACGGCTAAAATCAATGACTTACAGCTGCAATTGCTGTCGCATCCACCGTATTCGCCCAATTTAGCTCCCTCGGACTATTATCTCTTCCCAAACCTCAAAAGATGGCTCATCAATAAAAAATTCAGCTCACGCGAGGAAATCACCGACGCCACGGAGTAGTATTTTGCAGACCTTCCGGAAAATTTCTTTTCGAACGGGATCAAGAAGTTGGGAAATCGCGGGACTATATTGAATAAAATAAAAAAAAAAAACATTTAAAAAAAATTTTTTTTTAATTCCCAAGGAGGTTACTTTTCACTCCACCTTGATAGTAGAACGATGTTAACCGACTTTCTGTGGTCAGAGCTTGACAACATCGATATATCCGACCTGTGATTCTAACAAGACGGCGCTACATGCCATACAAGCGACGCAACGCTCGAAGTTGTGAAGGAGAAATTTGGGAACTGGGTCATCTCCCATCGAGCGTTCATCAACTGGCCGCCGCAATCATGCGATTTGACACAACTCGAATACATATTTTCTCTGAGGCTACGTCAAGTCCTTAGTTTACTCTAACAAGTCAACCACTTTAGAAGAGCTCGAGCCCAACACTCGACACGCTATTGCCGGAATAAGGCCGCACATATTGGACACAGTCATCAAAAATTGGACCGACCGCTTGGAGCCGAGGCGGCCATTTGAATGATGTGCTATTCCACACATAATGCCATAAACGTAGCTTCAAAATAAAGTTAGAATCAATTTTATATCTCACACCGTTGTTGTTTTATTTAATTTTTTTTTCCATCGTTCTTATCCGGTCACCCCTTATTTCATATGTAAATTATGGTCGTATACTGCCTGGGTCCTGATCCTGGCCGAAATTGTTATTGCACGATCGAAAACCTTTATATTTTTGCCTCTGGAGGCTTATTTTTGCATTTGTATACGATGCAATATGTTCAATTGTCGTTGTGTCAAAATACGGTCACCGAGCTTCTATTACCGTAGAAATATTCTTCGCGGCTCCCTTATAACCTGGTGGATGCAATATTGTGTTTCGTGTTGGAACCCGCGGCATATGTGGTGGTTTTCCGCTCCATTTGTACTTATTTCTCCCATTTAATCTTGTCGGAATTTCCAATACCGTGATTGTGTTACAGCACCCTGGGTAGGGTTCTAGGGTTAAGTCGATGGGGACTTCAACTTGGAGGCAGCTGACCTGTAGGTGAGCTTGATGTAGAGGTCTGTTAGTTGAGGTTCAGTTTCGTCCCGGTATGTAACGCCATCTCAGTAAAGATTTTCAATGGCCTGTTTCATTTAAGAATGATCCAAAAAGCTACAGATGTCACCTCCGATTCTAAGACGGCTCCTTTGTAAAGAAAGTCATGCAGACTTGAGTCCACGCACTCAAATAGTATAGGACTATAGCACAGACTAGTATAGGAGCAGCGCTAGAGAGATTTCGATATCGAGCAGGTGTTATTGACAGCAGAAGTGATATCGATTTTGTACGTAATGAGCCGAAGGATGGTTCAGCTCTATTTTGATGCTTAGGCCCCTAAGTTCGTTGCTGGGGCTTGATATCGTATTTAGATTATTATACGGACGAGCTCGTATCTTATCAACATCAGCATTTAGGTATTCACCTGACGTGATGTGAAACAATTTAATGAATTTGTTGTCAAACTTAAAGTCCCGTCCGGAAGAGTATCTATTTTGGTGTATTATCTAAGCACCTTAATTACGAGTACAATTGGGGGCTTTTTTTTTGCTCCACAATTTGGCTACTCTACTCGTACTAATGCCCCGCAATAATTACATGAAAAATCTAAGCTCGAAACTGTTTTATAAATTTGTGCGCAATCAAGAACGTGTTGTATCAACGTGAACAAAAATTTGCTCGCTCAAGCCCCTAAGCTGATTAGATAAGTTCCGTCTCAGTTATTTTTTGTAATAAACATGCCGCGTTTGCCTCCAAATATAAAGCGTGATCTTCAGCTAGCTCAAATCAATGATTCACAAAAAGAGAAGAAAACGACAAAAAAAAAAAAAAAAATAAAACACTTCCAATTGTTGTCACATGTTAATTGGGTTTTGTTGTGATTGTGTCGGGCGTCTGCTTGTTTAAATGGCATGTCGCTCAAAGCGGTACTTCCCGAAAAACACAATATCATCTATGAAACTATTCACAGCTTATCTATGTGGTTTTAGCAATTTATTCCAACGCCCAAAAACATTAATAATTTCCTATTGTAACACGAGAAAATCTCAATGATAAAAGCGCGCCAACATTAGGGGTAGCGGCGGTGGTGGCGGCACGGCACGGCTCGTGCGAATACAAACGGCCTTTTATCCAATTATGGCGACCCAAAATTTAAAAGCACTATGTGTCAGCGGTGGCGCTCGGTGGCGGCGGCGAATTTTTGAAAAGCATTTCAAGTTAATTAGAGCGATCATGGAAACTACCCAAAAGCAGCAGCGAAGAGGTCTATCCATAACCATATCCACTTGACCTTCATACAGATTTATGTACGCTTGAGTGGCATTATCGGACGTCGCAACTGATGAGGAAATTCTCAGGACCATCAAAATGTTGTCACTCAATCGTATCTAGTGATCGTACGAGTTAGTAAAAAGTTAAGCTTCTGTAGATCGCCCACTCTAACCGCGTTGTTGCAGTGCATATTTAATAAGCTTCAATTGAAAGCTTTTTTTTTGATCGGTGGCCTAGTGCTCTAGGGCTCTAGACCGCTGGCGCTTAGTGTTGGTGGAAATGAAGATACGAGTAGATACACATGTATCTACTTATTTTAGATACTCATGCAACCACACAACACCGGCACTGTTGATCGACGATCAAGTCAGCTTTACCTACTGGCAACGCCATGTGAAATTTCTATCTTATCGGTTGGTACGGTTTGTATTTTTTTATTTTTATTTTTTTCATTGTTGCAATTTTCCATCAGTTGTATAAAAGTTGATGTTCTGTTGAAAGCAGCACCATTAAAACGATCTTCCTACTTCGTGACACAAGGAGTACTCGTACCAACGGATATAGTTTCGATAGTTGTTCGAGTGACACACGTTAGGCAATTGACTTAAATCGATGGATTGTTGACGTTTTTCTCGATTTTTTTTTTTTTTTGAATTTTCCAGTGCATAACTCTTTCATAAGAAAAAGTGCGGAAAAAATCCTGACAAAGTGTTAACATCAATTTGGGTGAAAAAAAATCTTGACAATTTGTGTTTGAGTATTGTTATTGTGAACTAATTACACCGTTAATGTGGACTGTTTTGTGTGGCTAATCCGCAAACGAAAAAGAAAACGATTGCTATTGTGATCGATGCAATTTATGGTATCGAAATCTTTTAGACGTGAAACATTTCAAGTGAACTAATTGTGAGGTTGGTTTATTTTTTTTGAAAAGGTAACTACTCGTATTTGGTTAAGTTGTCAATTTGGTCTTAAGTATTGTGGAAGAATTTATGACGTTAGGGTAATTTTTTTCGATAATAGTATTTATTTCCGTGACGGTTTCATGGATTATTCCCAATTGAATGAATGGGATAACAGTGTCCTTTGCTTTTTAAAAAAAAGACCTAGTTGATGAGATTCTGTTCGCTTATTTTTTTTTTATGATGTGCGTAAATGGATGTGGGGTCGTAATACTTGGCATGCACTATTGACGGGTTAGAGGTCTCCTGGAGGCTTTTTCTGCCTTCTGCAATAAAACAGGCATCCTCCTCGTCTATAGTGCTCGGACAGGTAAGGTGGTAGTTGCAGTCTCCACTTGCTGAAATCAGATTGTTGGTCACCCTGCCATTTGTGGAGTTCTCCCACCTGCCTTGCCATATCGCTGCCAGTGCTGCCCTTTGCTCCTCCATTCTTCCAATTCGAGGGTAGCCTACGGTACACTCTCCGCATCTCATTCGCGAGAATACCGTCGTAGATCATTCCGCTGATAGTTCTAAATGCGCAGAGCCTATGCGCTACGATTTATTTTTGTTGGTGTACTAGACGTGGGCCTTGAAGCGCAGCATTTAATCGATCATCACCTTAAGGTATTTTTAAGAACTCCTTTGATCTGATCGTCTTCCAACTCGGAAGTTCGCATACTCCACAGTCATGCGACTGGTTATTATTATGCCTCATACGCGGCAGGTCTTTCTCGTGGATATGGTTGGGTACAGTGACCATGGTGATGTTATCAGCGAGTCCAATGACTCGCGTAAGTTCATAAGATAGGTTCAAAGACCGGTCCTTGTGGAACTCCCACAGAAGCGCTGTAGTACTAAAATATTTGTAGATTCGATTTAGATTAGATTAAATAGATTTTTTATATCAGAGCTAAAATATTTGTTACAATTGTATGTATTGCCATCTGCCTGGTTAACAACTAACTTCAAGTTCATGTTGATAGTTCATTTAAAGACCTAATACAAAATTAATTGAAATAGACTTGACACTGTAATGTAATCTTGCAATACCTCGTTAATTTTGGAACGTTTATTTCATTGGGAACTCTCCAGACCTCATTTTCCGATAGAGTATTCGTTTCAAAGATTTCCCTCCTGGTTTCCGTGAGGATTGGACATCTGCCAAGAAAGTGCAAAACGTCTTCTCCGTCTGCCATGTTGCACAAGCTACTAAGTATCGGTAGCTCATCCCTGTATGGTATATAATTCAATTGCAAGAGCTCTCCATGTAGCTCCAACAATACTGCTGTCAATCATTCTATGCTGCGACCATAACGTATTCTCTACAAGTCCTTCTGTAGCCTGTTCACTATCACCTGCGATGAGCTGATATAATTTTGGCCTAGAGTTCGTAGTATTTTCAAGATTTAGCTCTACCCCACATCCAGTAGCTATTCCTTGTATCACCCGTTCTATGCCGTATTGTGCGTAGAGCTGATTTTTTTTGGTAGACCATAGTCTGGCATGTTTTGAACTTTGAGCACGTAATCAACCTGGAGTTTTAACGTTTTCACGAAAAGTGGTGATAGTCCTGTTTCCAACATGAGCATGTACAATAATTTGGCGTGTTAGGTGGAAGATGAAATGCGTCCCCACTGTCTCATATTTCCCGTATCCAGCAAATTTGCGCAGCGTATGTACGAGGGTTGTCTGAAAAGTTTCCGACCGACAAGACATTTTTTCTCAAATTTTTTTTTATTTTTCTCCTAGTAACTCTACACACTTCTCCCAGCGATGCTTCCATCTCTCTAACCCGTCCAAATAGTACTTGGCCTTTTTCTCTGTAAAATAATTGTTCACGAAGGTGACTGCCTCCTCATTTGACGAAAATCTCTGTCCTCCGAGCGCAGTTTTTAGATGAGGGAACAAAAAGAAGTCGCTTGGGGCTAGATCTGGTGTATAGGGCGGATGGTTAAGCAGTTCAAACCGTAATTCATGGATTTTAGCCATGGCAACCGCGTTGTCTTGGTGAAACAGGATTTTCTTCTTCTGCAAATGTGGCCATTTTTCCGCATTTTCTGCTTTCAGCTTGGCAAGTAATGATGCGTAGTATGCTCCTGTAATGGTTTTTCCTTTTTGAGGATAATCGATTAAGATAACTCCTCTACCATCTCAAAAAACAGTCGCCATCACTTTCCCAGCCGAAAAAACAGTTTTTGCTTATTTTGGAGCCGGCTCACCCTTTGCAGTCCACTGTTTTGACTGAATTTTTGTGTCGGGCATATAATGGTGTATCCAAGATTCATCTACAGTAATTAATCGACGTCAAAACTCGGATTTGTTGCGCCTAAACTGCGTCAACAGAGCGTTGGAACGAACACGTTTTTGGTCTAACGTAAGCAAACGCGGCACCCAACGCGCGGACAGCTTACCTATGCCTAAATCTTGATTTGATATGCAACAAACACGTTCTTTGGACATTTTCATAACCTCTACTATCTCTCTCACTTTAATTCGGCGGTCGTCTAACATCATTTGGTGAACTTTAGATAACATTCGTCAGAGGTTGTAGTTTTTGGACGTCCCGAATGTTCATCAACTCCCAAGCTCTTACGGCGACGTTTAAATTCAGCTGTCCAAAATTTCACTGTGGTAAATGATGGTGCAGAGTCCCCATACACAGAGTCCAACTCTTTTTTGATTTGCGTAGGCGTATTGCCTTTCAAAAACAAGAATTTAATAACAGCTCGATACTCAATTTTTTCCATTTTCACAAAAAACACTCACATCGACTCACTCCAACGACTGTCAACTAAAAACTGCGCTTCCAAAATGACTGAAACTTCGGTAAGTAACTGTCAAAAGAGGCACAACCGCTATCTTTGCGTTGCGGTCGGAACGGGTTCAGACAACCCACGTACAGTATGCTACTATGGGCAATGTTTTTTGTTTATGAAACATTACAGACTGCATTGCTGGCGGCTTTTGACTTCTCTTCTAAAATCTCTGTTCATTTCTCGTTTGAACAGATTCTACTTCCCCGCTTTTGAATATCATTATCTGTGTCTTATTCAAATGAACCACCAGATTCCACATTTTACAGTAGTCATGTAAAGGATTGATCATAGGCTGCATAGATTCAGGCTAGTAGACCAACAACACTATATGGTTCTCAAAAATAAGGGCTTTAATCAGAAAATCTACTCGAGCTAAAACGACATCCTTGCCTTACTCCACACCACGATTGGAAATATTCCAATGCGACATCGGCATTCCATACAGCGACTTTGATATCAGCATATAAGTTTTGTATAGTCCGACCAAACTGTGACATACACACATACAGGGTCTTCCAATTGTTGAAGCTACATCGGTCAAATTGGGTGTCATTTGTCAAATCACCATGGACGGACACAGCATTGGGTGTTCTGTTCGGGCAACGATCCGCGCGATTCGCCCATTTTACGATCGCCATAATCGTCCTACCGAGAGGACTATTCGCAGTATTAGAGAAAAGATCACTAAAAGAACCGTATGGCAATACGAGAAAGCCAACTTTAGCGGCCTTAACAGCTTCTTTAGGAATTTTAACTGGTCGTTATATTTCCTCGATAACGACGTGGATGCCGCTGCTGACATGATCACAGAAACTATTTTCTTTGGAATGAGATGCTTTATCCCTCATCGGATGAAGTGTATCAAACCAAAAGAAAAGGCATGGTACGACTCGAGCTGTAAAGGGGCTGTCAGGGTTAGAGAATTGTTTTTTCGGTCCTACAAGACCAACCCGACGGAGGAAAACCGAAAAAGTTCAAACGAGCCAGGAATAATCGCAACGTCTTCCTTAAGTGTGCGAAATTCAAATATGACCAAAAACTGAGGCAAAAAATACTACAATGTCCCAAAGGAACTAAAAATTGTTGGTCATTCGTCAAAAATATTATAAATTCTGTCTCATGTTCCATCGCAACGCTCTTTTACAATGACATTCCAGCTGTCAGCTCTTTGGACAAGGCCAATCTGCGTGCTGCACACGTTGCGGCTAGCTCAACACTCCCAGATTGTGCTTTGTTCCCGCCTACGCTTGAGTGCGTCGAATCTCGTGTTGTATCAAGAGTACTTAAAGATCTTAAAATGCATAAATCCGCTGGTCCAGATGGTATATCTCCCCTTCTTTTGAAGAGGTGTTCTTCCACGCTGGCAAAACCACTGCGTAAGCTTTTTCATCAATCCTACTCTTTAGGACTCTTTCCGAGCAGATGGAAAACAGCATTTGTCCAGCCCGTCCCTAAAAAAGGCGAATCTTCTTCTCTCTCCTCCTACAGACCCATTGCACTTACGTCCCTTCTTCCCAAGGTCATGAAAACACTGATAAATCGTCAGCTAATGAAATATCTCGAAACACGAAAACTTCATAATGACCGGCAGTATGGTTTTCGTAGCAACAGGTCCACTGGTGATTTGATGAAATGTCTCACTGAAAAGTGGAACCAAAGCGTACATCAATCTGGCAAAAGAAAAATAGTTGCACTTGATATTTCCAAGGCATTTGACAGAGTTTGGCATCAGGCTCTTTTGTCCAAAATGCGTGCTTTTGGGATCGATGACTCACTTCTTCAATGGATTAGAAATTACTTTTTGGAACGTTTAATTCAAGTTGTGTTGAACGGTTTCAAGTCTGATTTCACAAAATAAATGCTGGTGTACCCCAGGACTCCGTTCTGTCTCCGACACTATTTTTAATTTTCATTAATGATCTCTTGTCTGCCACTTCTAATCCAACGTATTCCTTTCCTGGCGACAGTTCTCTCTGCTTTTCATATTCGTATGTTAAGCTCATTAAATTGCGATATTAACAACATAACCATTTGGGGAGCTATCAGCAGAGTAGAATTTAATGCTTCCAAAACACATTGCTGCCTGCTGCCGTTAAAGCAAAATTTTAATAGCCAGCCATTATCCATGACTGGCACTTGCTTCTTCAACCAACCTTCAACCATAATACCCGTTTCGTTATGAACGCTCATCAGTTCACCTTCAAGCCATTTTTGGACGCACTCTGAAATATCGGGATTCTTTCCTAAGCCTCACAACTGGCTTATGGAACGCCCTGTCTAGCTCCTAGTCATTGCAACCATCAAACATTTAAAACCAACGCTCTTCGGTACCTCTCTTCCTTTCCTCCCTAATTTTCCTTGGCCCGCGCTGTGTGCAAACATCTTAAGGGCAAAAAAAAAGAACAAGAAGCGTAGGTAGCTCAGCTGTGGCTTACTTACTTGTTCTGGCTTTGCTGAGCTCCGGATATAATTGTCTTGAGGATTCATACATTGAAAGGTTTTTTCACCTTTTATTGATTTTGATTTGTAGCGTTTGCTCCACTTTCATCCTTAGGGAGGAGAATGGAGGTTTGATTCTTCGATCTGCCAGTTCCTTATCAAGGGAGGATCTTTTTTGAGCCAACTCGTCTGTATATTTGTTGCCTACCATTCTTTTGTGCTCAGGGATCCAGCAAAGCTTAACCCTATGTTGAACGCAAAAAGTTTTAAGCACTTCACAAGCTTTGGATTTAACCCCGGCTGCAACGATGACCATAATGACAGTCTGAATATGGTAATATGAATAGGGTAATATCATCGTGGAGTATTGCATTTACTGCTCTAGGTCTGGCCGTTCGCCAATATCTCAGCCTGCTCTTCCACGCTGGAGACGTGAGCAGTTTAAGTTCAATTGATTGGAGCTGGATATCGGATCTTCTACTATTCGGATCCTGTCCCACGCCTCTTTGATTGGGAAAATACAGACGTTGGGGTCTTAAATAGTCCGAATTGGAGCATAAACCCAGTTGACTTGTAAAGATTGAAGAGTGGCTTTTCGGTTTTGGTGTAGGTACTCGCATATGTGATGGTCTGTACTTTAGTCAATAACTTAGGGTTGCTAGTTTTATTGGCGGATTGCCACCATACTAAGCTACCGTACATTAAGATGGGTCTGACGATAGTTGTACATCCATAGGTTAGTCTTGCTATAAGGTCCCTATCATCTCCCAAATATACGACTGCTGCTGTGTAGAAAGCGATCGGTGCTTAGTTTACACGTTCTTCAACATTAAGCTTCCAACTCAGTTTAGTATTTAGCATTGTTGGATATTCGAAGGGTTGTCACATCTATGAAAGGAAGCTTAGATCCCAGCAGCCCACAGAGCTTGGTCCATTCACTGAGGATTCTTAGTGCATAATTTAGTTTTTCACTGATTGTGGGGAGGAACTTGCCGGTGACCAAAAGAACCACATCATACGCGTACGCAGGCCTCTTATTGGTCAGGATGAAGTTTTTGTCGGTCATCATTGTCATCAATGGTTCTCTCTCATTCCTTGCACTCCTGTTTTGCTGCATGCACTTGTCGGAACGATGCGTTATATTTTGATGACGTGAAGATCTCTGATTTTCGCCATAGCTGATCGGCGCCGAATCGACATTTCTGGGTCTTCTTCGACACTGGCGGCTCTGTTTTCTTCATTTCGCACTAATCTCGGTCTGGTTGGTGGCTCAAGATAAAAGAGAGTGTACTCACGCTCAAACTTTTCCACTGTGCGACGAATTGCCTGCAAAACTAAGCCATGATGACGACCGACTTCACGACGAAATTCAAGTTGCGTATTTACAACGTATTTCGACATTTTTTAATAATTTCCACGCGTTCCGCAAGCGTAAAACGATGCATGATAAAATGGCAAACCTTACTGAATATTTTGACAGTTGGATATCATTGGTAACTTTGACAGCTACTGCAACATAACAACTGGAAAAACTACCATTGCTATCTGGCCACCATATACAATACAATTTTATATACAGGGTGACTTACTCGAACTATATGCACGCAGGTGGCTCTGCCGTATTTTGGCCCATTCCCGGCGAAGTGCTTGTTTGAGATGGTCCAAACTTTGATATTTTTTAGTGCCCACCTTCGCCTTCAAAATACCCCAGACAGAGAAAACCAACGGACTTACATCCGGAGAATTTGCAATCCATTGTGTCGAAGAAATGGAGTGTGGAACATTGTTTTTTAACCAATCTTGGTTGACGCGCGTTTTGTGAGACGGTGCCGAGTCTTGTTGAAATGTCCACGGTCTCCGACTGAAATGATTGTTTGCCCAAGGCTTCTATATTGCCTTTAAGACAGTTTCACGGTATACGATCGCATTAATTTTGACGCCACGGTCCAAAAATACGAGCGGAGAGCGAATATCGGCGGTTATGGTGGCCCAAATCATCACCATCGGTGCTGCCTGCTTTCTGGTGGCCGTCCGAAGGTGTAAATTTTCGAAGGACCTCTCTGGCAAGTAAACTCGGTCATTTTTTTGTTGACATATTGCTCGATAATAAATGGCGACTCATCGGAAAAAACCAAATTCGACTACTCACTACTTTCGTGCAAACGTAGCAACTCCTTCGCTGTTTCGACTCTAACTTTTTTCTGTTGCGGTGTAAGATCGTGTGCTTTTTGGAACTGCAATGGCTTGAGCTCAAGCTCATTTTTCAGTTTGTGTTGCATCCGTTCCAACGATATGTTGAGCTAACGAGCCATTTTTCTTCCACTTTGACGCGGATTTTGCTTAATTCGGGCCTTCACTTTCCGAACCATTTCTGCCGATGTTGCTGCTTTTTTATGACCACCTCCATGGCGTTTTGCAACGCTGCCAGTATCACGGTAACGAGCTATGGTTTGAGACACAAATGATTTATTCACGTTGAGGTGCTGGAGGGCTCTAACGATAGCTACTTGTGGTTTTCCAGTCAAATACAAAGCAATCACACTATCACGTTTGAATTCCATCGCGGATAAAAATTTTTCAACACAACTGAGACGCAAGTCGTTTAAATAATAAAATTATCTGTCATGTGTCAAAATTTGAGCTCACTGTCATGAACGGTTTGGAAATTATAGCAGCCTGAAGTTGGTTGCAGTTCGAGTCATTTACAATACAATTTTATATACTAAAGCGCCTCAAAGATGTATAACTCGTATATGTATCAACTGCTTATTTTACTCAAATAGTTTCTGTCTTATGTTTGATGACATTCATTGGCATACTTTACTTATGAATGAAAGCCTCTCGTTTAAATGACCCATAAATGTTATAGTCTAGCTTCGATACAAACAAAAGGCTGATTGATTGACCCATTACTGACAAGTTGAATTGCTGCATTGCTACACCATACAACGATCAGCAAAACAATAAACTATCTGTCCCAAAACAGCTCATATGCTAGATGAATCAAATCACTTACTCATTTGAAGTATTTCATTCCATAGTACGACCTTTGATTCTCACCTTACGTATGACTACTTCAAATCAGCGATAAGTCAATCATCTAATGATTACGAACATGAATTTCAATTGAAATTTGAAAAATCAATTTCTAAGGTTTCCCATAAAAATGCTACTCGACTCTGAGTCAGTGGCTGCAGATTTCCCAGTGATAAACAATCTGTCTCTGCCGACTAACAAATCCTAAACAGGTGCTTTAACAGGCTTGGATTGGTTTTTCTTGTTCAAATAGCAAACTCCATCATAGTAATCTCTAAAATTGAAGCTTAAACTAAAACTGGAAATTTTGGATTTTTTTATTTGTAATTTCAGTTGATCGCTGGAACGCGAGAGAGTCAGCAATAAATTTTGACAACCAAAGCCTAATACCCGTAACACTGCAGTAATGACTGCTGCTACAGATTTAATCATGGAGAACTACTTAAAGTCGCCGTACACTAAGCGATACATCATTGAAGACTCAAGTGAGTAGATTTATGATTTTTACCTTCTCCAAATCCAATAGATGAATCAGTCTACAGTCTCTTAGTTGGTATACTGTATCAGTTATTGGATCTCGAAATTTTTAGCTCAGGGTTACAGTTGTAATACATTTAGTCATGATTTTGTGAAAACAATTAGAGTGGATGTCACAGTTCATTCGTATCTAGAACTTGTCCAAATAAGTCTTGTAAATGTTTTCAGAATGGAATCGATGAATGACGATGAATCTGACGAGGATTAAGAACTTCAACTAGTTCAAAAATTCACGAACGTCTGTATGCCACATGTGTGAAATGACTATTCGTCATATGTGGGAGTCAAATGACAGAATGCATGTATTTACTGAATATTTCTTCTCTGTTGTTCCTCTTCTTTCCTGATTCAAGGGTCTGTTTAACAGTTTTAGCAAGATGAGAGCTTTAGCCCATAAAGTTTCAATACGGGTTGAGATATGAATATTTCGCTTGAACTTGACAGATTTTTTATATTTAGTCCTACTCCTGGTTTAGATCGTTAAGATTTGTACTAAGATGTCAAATTCCCATCTCTTGGCTTTTGTCTCCATTCAAATATTCAGGGATGATTTACCGCCAGCATAGATTTATATTTAGATTTTCAAAATTAAGTCCAATCAACGCAGTTTCCGGGATTCCACAAGGGAGCCATTTTGGGCCTCTCCTTTTTACACTAACAGCACATAAACGATGTGACGCTTTTAAAGGGAGAATCGGAAATTGTTATTCATTTTGAAGAACGGTTCATTACATTATGCCTTGAATACAACTTCTGTCATATGGATTTATTGGCTGGTTGTTTTGACGAAGTACATCCTGTCATCCACTCCTTTGAGCTGAGGGCCTTATGTCACTAGTAATGCGCTTAATATTGGCTTCAAAGGCCTGAATAGAACGCGGGTTATCAGCTTCCACCAAAGACTTTACATAGGTCCGCAAGACGATGCAATACTCGATATAATGGTGTCGTTGAATCCATCCGTCATAAAGTCAATAGCTTCATTGGCAGTACGGCATCTATCGTCATCTTGCTAGAACCACATATCGTTCGAATCAATGTGAAGAAGTAATCTCCGATCATTGTTCGGTAACGTTCGGCTATTGACTGTAAACCAAGCTCCGGGACCATTTTTGAGAAAAAGGACCCAGCGTGAAGACCACACCAAGCAAGGTGATTTTGTGAGTGTACTTTCGCGAGTCCCTTCTGTGTTTGTCTCATACCAAAAATGGCAACGTTACTTGTTCAGAAACTTTGACGGTCTGTTGCGATTGCAGCCATTCAACATCAAATGACGATATGTCATGTGGCACCATTCTACTAGCACCACATATCGACTGGATCATTGTTGCCCACATTTTCGAAATTCACTGTTTGTTGTCTGGAAATGTTGCGCAAATTTCAGCCAGAAGAAAGTTTCTATGAGTGTAATTGTATCTCATAAATCTCTTGTGGATTTACCTCACTACAGAAATAGCAAATCCGCTTATTCACAGATCCATTAAGCCAAAAGTAAGCCTCCTCGTAAAATTGAGGGTGAACTTCAAGCTGCTCGAGAGATGTGGAAGTAGCGATTCCAGATCTTTCGCTGCACTTTCACAGCCCAACAGTTGGTGGCTGCTTTTGTGAGATGTAGAGTATATGCGATACTAAATTTATCCCCAACACTATGAATAGCTAATTTGGTTAATTATGAAGATCACATAAATCATAAAGTTTCATGACTTTAGGGCAAATCTTCAAAATAAGATTGAATAATACGGATGAATTGTACATTCTCCTTGTGTATACCATCTCTCCACTATTCCATCAGTTCCTGATCTTACTTTACTTACTTGCATAAGGTGACGCTACAGTCCTGGGTGGACTTGGACTTCAACCAACGAGCTTCTCCAGCCAGCTCGATCTTTAGCTAGCTGCCTTCAGTTGGCTGAGACCCCCTTCCCTTTGCGTGCGCCACCTGATTCGCGGTCTACCTCTACTTCGCTGTCCCACGAGGGTGGATTCGAAAATTTTTCGGACCGGCGCCTTGATGTCTATCCGCTCTACATGGCCCATCCATCTCAGTTATTGGACCTTCACTTTTCTAGCTAAGCCAATGTCGCTGTACAGCTCGGACAGTTCGTCGTTGTACCTCCTCCACCACTCGCCGTCTCTGCAGACAGGGCCGAAAATCACCCGAAGAATTTTTCTCTTAAAGCAGCCAAGAGCACCCTCATCCATTTTTGATAAAGGCGATGCCTCTGCGTCATAGAGCAGGACTGGGTTTATTGAGGGCTTATATAGGGTGACTTTTGCTGTTCGGGAGAGGGCCTTGCTAGGCTATTGCCTTCTTAGCCCAAAAAAGCAACGATTGGCATGAGTTATTCTTCGTTTGATCTCTGCCTTGGTGTCGTTGCGTGAATAGATAGTGGAGCCTAAGTAGACAAAGTCGTTAACTGCCTTAAAATTATACCATATATGACAAGGGTGATGTCCTATCGGAGACGTCGGTGTTGGATGTCTTTTCTTATTGACAGCAGATATTTGGTCTTGCCCTCGTTGACTACTAAACTCTTTTTCGCTGTTTTCGCCTCAATACTTGCCAAGCGCCACTGACATCACGCTGCTTTCTTCCAATTATATCAATATCATGGGCGTATGCGAGTAATTGGGCGGACTTTTGAAAGATTAGGCCTCTTGTGTTGGTGCGTGAACTTTGCACTATTCTTTCAGTCAAAGAAATCGCATGACAGCGGTTTCGGTGAGTTCTTTACCGACCAGGATGCATTCTCCATCGTCATCCTGCAAAAACGGACGAGTTTGGGAAAAATGGCAAACCGAAACATTGCTCTGTAGCTCATCTCTATAGATGCTGCCATAAGCGGCCTTAAAATCGGCGAATGGGTGGTGTGTATCGATTTAGAGTTCACGGGTTTTTTCCAAGGTCTGTCTCAGTGTGAATATTTGTTCGATGGTGGACTTTCCTGGTCTAAAACCATTCCCATATGGACCAATCAGGTTGTTGACGAACGGCTTGAGGTGTTCACACAATACGGCAGCTATGAACTTGTAGACGATGTTAAGAAGACTGTTGCCTCTGAAGTTCGCGCAGTTGAGAGGGTCGCCAATTTTGAGGATCAGACAAACAACGCTGAGATGCCATTCATCGGGTATTTTTTCGTCCGACCATATTTTACAGATGAGTTGGTGTATGCTCCTTACCAAGTCATCGCCTGCCGCTTTGAAGATCTCGCCATTCATCAGCTTTTTTGGACTTAAGCTTAGGTATAGCTATCTTGACTTCATCCAGGTCGTGTGGAGGGAATTGTTACTTTACATCGTCCAGGTTGAAGGATTCATTCTGCCCGTCAGCGGTATTTGGCTCGCCTTCGCTCTTATAAAGTCTGCAGAATTGCTTTTTCTAAATGCTCAGCATCGACTAGCACTTTACTACATACTATGTTGGATTGTTCGTCTCTACCGGCTATGATTCGGGGTTTGCGTCCGTGGCATGTTTGTTTTTACCTTTTTAAAACTTCCGAATCTCATTCCTGCAGTGGCATCTCCCAATTTCCCGAACAGCGCGCTTCGTCGCTCCGGTGTTTGTGTCTTCTCTTCTGCTCGTAGAGCTCGTGAGCGGCTCTAGTCCATCTAAGCAGTGCCGCTTTGTATGCCTCTTGCTTAGCTGCATGTGCTTGGCGACACTTGTCGTCAAATCAGGGGTTTCGTTGTGGTGACCGAGTGAAACTCAGCACATCAAAGGCGGCATATCTGATGGCTTTTTGGCAGTGTTAGCATTGGTTTTCAATATTTGATGCTGGCGGCATAGAACCTCTTAATATATTAAGGGGTACTCGATTGGAAAAGGATTTGGCGATCTTTTGCGATTTTAGCCGTCCAACGCCGAACTTCCTCTTAGCTTTAGCTTGTGTTTGCGATGTTCGAGATATCTTCAACCGCAACCTTGGCAACCTCTTAATATTCGGACATCGATAATACTGGAGGAGTACCTTGCGTCGTGGTCAATCTGGTTGACTGTTGATTGATCAGGAGGTCTCCAATTCCCTTTATGTATTCATTATGGGATGCGGGAACCGTGTGCTAGCTATAGAAATGTTTCACCCCCCGGCAAAGTCGATTAGCCTAAATCCGTTATCGTAGGTGGTGTTGTGCAGGTTATAGGTTCTGTACTACCAAAGATGCTTTTTCGTCGTAGGTATGCATTAAAATCATCGAGGCCACTTTGATGTCGTCATCTTCCCTTCTATGGGGCAAGCCCGGATATAAGACTAATGTTGAGAGGTTTAGTCTTAATACAATTTGTTACGAGGCGCTCTTGAATATGCCGGAAACTGAAGACTTCTTGCCTAAGTCTGCCTCTAACAATAAATCTGCATCCAAATAGGCGCTGCTTTTGCCGAAGATAACAATCGGTGTAGTAGATCTCGCAGTTTTTCGTCCTCTTTTTGTCCGGCCCATCTC
This sequence comes from Volucella zonaria, assembly GCA_963966105.1. Taxonomy (NCBI): domain Eukaryota; kingdom Metazoa; phylum Arthropoda; class Insecta; order Diptera; family Syrphidae; genus Volucella; species Volucella zonaria. The sequence goes on along the minus strand of OZ014532.1, from coordinate 106,111,263 downwards.
ATCGGATTTCTTGGATGGCAATAATATCTGGTTTGCAGCAGTGCAGTGCTTCCGCCAGTTGTTCGGCTGCACGTGGCCTATTAAGGGACCTAGCATTGAAAGTTCTTTGTGCTTGTTTCGTTTGCAAGAGCTGTCAACCCTACATCCGTCCGTATCCGAGGCGTGTTGTTGCTTCGTAACTACATATTCATTCCATGGCCGGGCAGTTACCCCGGCAGCACAACCACCAACCTAGAGGGCCAATTCCATTATACAAACTTCTAGGACGAGGGGTCGGTTAGGCCGAAGCCAGTAAGCCGTTCGGAGATGTCAGCGGTGTCATTGGTCCATTAAGAGCTCATCCGCCACCATCTCTTTTCCAAGATCCTAACTTGGTCTCAGAAATCCTTATCGGACTGAGTTCCAAACATGTCGGAGTAGCCCGGATAAAGTTTAATTTGTTTTGTTCCATGATTTTACTTCACCGTTAATTCCATCTGAATCCGTGTCCCTATTTTTGTCTGCTGGTCAGCACTCGCGCTTATAAGCTTAGCAAGTCGAATCCAAATGGACATCGACCAGTACCCGATGGTTACAACTTAGAAGTAAATAAAGCACAATTGATGTGAGTATGTAGTTCATTGCCATCAGGATTGCGTATATTTCTCCTTGCAAGACAGCGGCAAGGATTCCTAACGAGGAGTGAAACAAAATTGTCAACCTCTAGATAGACACCAGCACTGCATCCTAGATCGGTTATGGAGACATCCGTCAGGACACCACTTCATTCCTTTCCTAGCAAAGATTCTAGCCGAAGCCATTACTGAGCACAGGGTAAGCCGATCTCGCAAAAGGATTTTTGGTGTCTTTGCATCAGGTGGCATTGCCCATAACAGCAGATTCAAAAGACAATCGACGCGAAAGCCATTAAAACTCTAGTGCGTGTTGTGGTAACCGAAAAATTGCTTTTAGAGTCCAAGTCATGATATGAATATCAATAGGAGGGAGATTCATCAATGCGTCTAGAGCAGAGTCAGGTGTGCTGAAGAAGGCGTTTGATAAAAGCAACAGTTACGTATTTTCTTTCAAGCCGGTTTCACCAGACAACCAATGCATAGTATTTGTAAAGTACACAAATCGGTAGCCAGTCCCATGTTTTGCTGCTCTACAATGCCAGAAAGCCGACAGCGCTTTGGAATTTTTGAAGGGAAATGTCTAGCCCAAAGAAGTTTCTTATCGATGATAACACCCAGAATTTAACTTATAGAAAGGGATGGTGTTGAACTAGCTGAGTCAGACCAGTCAGTTTCTTTCTTCCAGAGAACAAAAACAATTTGAGAAGATTGACTGAAATCCTATTTCTAGCGCAACAATCATCAATTACGTCTAGGACTGCCTCCGCTTTAGAAGAGACAATCTCTTGCCATAATCCAATAAACAGCTTCATCATCAGCATGTATCTGAGCGTAGATGTTAGAGTCAACGAGAGCGTTAAGCAATCGTCGCTTTGTGGGCAACCCCTGTTCAATTCCGCCATCACATACATATTGGAAATTAGGGTTCTATTCCCCAGCATTGCTTATATCCACTTTCGACTGCGCCATATTGCCTGACCGAATGACTCATGGCGTCAAAAGTTGCGTCGAAACCATCTTCAATGGCGATGAAAACGTCCAGTGCATACCCTTTCTTGTCGAGTGCGCCTTTAATTCTGCCCACCAAGCCTTGGACCGCAGTTACGCAGGATCTTTCGCGTTAATTCGCATACTGCGTCGTAGACATAGGATGCACTCACAGAGCGGTTTTGCGGAGTTTAGCTCGACCATTCTGAGCACGTAAACATCTTTTCCGATGATGGCTATGTATTCCATTGCCAGTCACGAAATGAAAATTTTCCATAGAGTTGCCAGCAGTTCATCTGTGGTACCATCCATCACCACAACCGACGGGAGATACTACCTACGGCAGGTTGTGCTCCTCAACTCACTTGCAGGGTCAGTGATAGGACCTAGTTGTGTGCCGATCAAGAGGAGGTTACATGGGACAGCCAGTATTAGTTTTCGTGTCAGTGTATCTTTGTGCTTAGAAATGTTTTCGTTTAAGCATTCGTTGCAAATCTTTATTCTACCATGTAACCGCCGAATTGCAGGAGATTTCCCGGCTGAGCACGTTAGCTCTGAGCATTTCTGGGGGCACCGTTCAGATTCTGAACAGCTTGCTCTGCCTTTGGTTTCGTTCTAAGCTTAGAACTTGCCGAGTTCCTACTTCAAGCGTTTCAAGTTGGTCTTTCGCGGACTCTGGTTGTTTAGACCTTGTATCCGATTCCAAATGTATCTTTGGTCTGAAATGTAAGCTTCCAATAGTACCTTTCAGCTGATTTACTCCTAAATGTACCTCTTAGATGGCGTTGAGCCGATTACCTGCTATTTTATTCGTACCTTCGTAACACATGTTGGGTGAGAGGGTCAACATTGTTGGCAACGATTAGGGATCAGAAGACGTTGTCGTAGACATTTGTATGGGTATGAACTCTAGCTCTAAGTTATTGATTGTTTCTGAGTCCATAATTATGTGACCTTGACTTATTGGCGCACAAGGGCCTATTGCAATCGGATTGTTGGCTCACAATTAAGCCGGTACGGCACTTACCATCAATGTTGTTGGACGAAGTTGGAAATTTTGTTGAGATCAGCTGTGCAAAACAATCCATAGCTGACGTTTCAACAGGACTTTACCTCTGCGCATACTCCAAGGGATACAATGACACTGTTAGGGAAGAACTTCAACCAACGGATTATTTTGCAAAAGAGCAAGTTCAATTCGAAGGGTTTCGAGTCAACGACCTTAAGAGAGGTAATCTTCCACGTTTCTGTTAATTAAATTTATATAGTCGACTACAGAAAAAGATATAAATAGCAGTTGGGACGAATTCTAACCACACAAAGTGACTCTGTACATACATATTCGTATAAACTTTCCCTCTCTGATCTTGGATAGACCGGAGATTATAAGATAACATAAGTCGGCACATGTGAAGGCTTTCCATCTATAGGTCTGTAGTCTAACATAGATGACCTACTAAACGAACTGGATCCCACACCTGTTGGTAATACGAATCATTCAGTGGTCATCTGTTTTTATAAATCAGCCAGAGCTGTGCTGTGCCAAGAGTTAAAGTGAACACCTTCCATGATCACCAAGGAACGACCACTTCAGTCTGAATTCTGGTACCATGATCGCACCTGCCGTTTGAGTGATAATATCAAATTGCTCCTTCGGAACCTACGAGCATTTAGCATTAAACTTGTAAAACACTGAAACGATCAATGTCAACATCAGCACAATGCTACATCTTAAGTGCAATGATCTTCAAAACCTGCCGCACACTTCAAAATCTATATCAAGTTCGCAATCAATGCCATCAAAGACCTGAAGCAACGCCATAAAACTCATCGTCGAGATGCGAATGTGAGTATTACTCGTAACACCTCACCTCTCTACTGACAACTCTAAGTGATTACTTTGCGATTTATTTTTACTGCAAGAGTCCGCGCGGCGAATTAATTTCGTTTTTCTTTTGTTTGTACAGCCGGCTGCGGACTTAAGTGTCAAGCTTTGCTCCCGTACTGAAGTGTAGACAACCGGCCGCCACTCACAAAAGCTTTTACCATATTTAGTTGCGAATTGAATACACTTGAACGGGATTGCATTGAATTGAATTGAGTTAGCAGTTACTAATTGCTAGTTTACTCGTACACCAAAAGAGGTGTTAACATGCTTGTTAGACATCGATCTGTAGTCTATAATTAAAGCTACACTAAGAGCTAGTCCCTCAAGCATTTAATGACGACTCAAGAATTTCTCATATCCGGCATCCTTTCTACAGGAAGTAAAAACTCAGCGGAAGAGAATAAAGAGACATATGGTTCTGATTGACTATGCTATATCCGGTTTAGGTAACTGCAAGCAAGTAGAACGCATGAACCTAAGTGATTCGTAACAACAAGATGTCCTTCGACAAGTTTCTCACGCATAACTCTAAAAGGCATGCTTCCATTTGTATTTTGATTAACGCAATCTGATCGCTTTTTAATGGTACTAGTCGACTGACTGGTTACTCATCGAGTCAGTTTAAACATTGCACTGCTCGTACATCAGCGAACTTCAACTTGACACGACTAACAGATACTTGTACTTTCCCACAAACGCTTGTATACGCAGTTTTGAGTCGCATTACGCAGTGTTTTTTGATGTTGCAACTAGATTACAAGTCTCAAGGATCACGAGCGTTGGACTTGATGGAGATTGTGAATAGAGTGCACAATCAAGTGTGGCTCGTGATACGGAAGTATCTGGTGAATATATGTAGATCTCATGTGTGAGCACTTCGGCACTTCGACAAATGTATTTAAAGTGGAAGCAATTAAAGTGGAAGTGGGTATCTCTACAGATGTCTAAGTGTATGGTAAATATAAAAACAGCTCTAATCTGGTAGATAAGTTATGTTTCACAGATCTTAAGTTTGATGAAGGCGGGCTCGAGGGCTAAGCTTCGACTAAGTATTCATCTGTCTGTAGGATAAACCGGCATCCTGGACTTCCCATTACTATCTGACCTGGTTGCCAATGAAACTGGCTCAAAGAAACCTTTTGTTAAGATAGTAAGATAGAAGGTTTCCATAAGATGCGAGGTCCTAGGAGCAACCCACAGAAAACCAACTGGGCACAGTTTAAGAAAAAGCTCAACAAGTCTGCCAATGTCAAATGCAAAGTCAACAGTTGAAGAGGCTGCTCAGAACCTGAACGGTGAACTGCGAAATGCTTAGAGTTGTCATGTCTAGCCAGGAAAAACCCCTTCAGATCGCCGGTTATATGCTGGAAGAAAGATTTGCAGTGACTACGTAAGAAAACCAAAAATTTCATAATTAAGTGAAATCTTTACAAATTGAGGAAGCTTATTCGGACCTTGGAGAGTGCCTGTTGAAAGACTTTTGGAAAACGATCGAAACACTCGGCAGGCTGGTCAAAGTCCTTAAAAGGGGCAGATCAGTCAAATTGGCAACAACTAGAAGTTCTGATTGGCACCTCTACTGGCCCGAGAGTAGTTTCTCTCTATCCCATGTAACCTGATCAGGACCTGCTGCAATTAAGCTGAGTAACACAATCAGCTGTAGCTTATATCTGTCATTTGTTGTATTAACGGATGAAACCATAAAATGCGCTGTTGCTTCAACTATTAGTTTCAAGTCACCCGGTACCGAATCGGTACAAAAAAGGTATAGACCTGCTGCTAACAACAATTTTCATTGCTAGCCTGGCACTGGTATACTTACTGAACCCCCAATAGCCTCTATACCGGCAATCGGAAAAGATGAATACACGCTCGCCAAGAACTTCAGATCAATCAGTCTGACTTCCTTCGCGCTACATCCGCGCAAACCGCTTTTTGAGTGCATCCTCTGTCCAAGATGAAACAAGCCCACTAATTCGGAAAATTCTACCTAACCGGCGGGCAGAATTGAAGGCGCACTCGACAAGAAGGCATACGCGCTGGATCCTTTTGGTCGACATTGAGAGTTCCCTCGGCGACGCAACTTTTGTCATCATGTGTAGCTCGGCAAGACAACAGATGAATCAGTAGGATGATTGTGATGGCGGGGATAAACAGGGTTTGCTCTCAAGGTAGCGTCCTGACTCCACTGCTATGGTGCACGTTGATCGATTCACTGTTTAACACTTTTAAAACTTCGAAGATTTACGCTCTGGCATACGCAAATGATGTAGCTGTACTGACAGTGAAATAATGCGTTGTGACTCTCTGTTCTGAAGCGCAGGCAGGCTTAGACGTGATTCGAGATTGGCGCACTAGAAATGCTCTTTACGAAATGGAAGATTGATTCATCTTCAAAGCATCACCATACATTTCTTCAACGAAGTTAAGTAAGTAAGGTGCCATCCTGGATAACACACTTCTTTGGACTAAATATTTCACTTTAAATACTTAAAAGACGTTGTAGGCTTTTTGGCAGTGTAAACGAGCTTTTGGCAAGACTTGGGGACTGTCTTTTGCAAGGAAACTAAAACTCCTGGTTTCGGTGACAATCTGGGCCGGGAAGAGAATGAGGTAGGGTTTTCATAGATGACTCCAAGACCCATCAAGGATGCGACGCTAGTGTCGTTTTGAAGGACAAAAACTTCACATGTCACTCCTCCTTAACAAAAAAAAGTTTCTCAGGAGCCGAACCGGTTAAGGCAATTAGGTTTCTTGTTTACAGAACTGTAGATGGATTAACTCCTCGTGACCCCGACGGACCAAACGTGTCTAATAGTTCAGCAATTTTTCTGCTAACCCTCGGTAGGAAAGACTATAGATCATTTCCTGGCGTAACACCTCGTGAGAGTTATGACGACACCGCGTAGCACTATCTTTGTGAGTGTCTGGCCTACGCTCGCATTATTCCGTAGAAACACGACGCTGTGGTTGGTGCTGCTACTGAAGCGCTTCGTTATCTTTCTACAAAAGACTTCGGTAGAAAAGAAAAAGGCCGACAAGAGAGTTGTCTACAGAACAGCCGTTCTAAGCTCCAAACAATTCTTAATGATAGGTAGCATCCTGCTGACAAGGTAAAGGCCAATAATACCGAACTAGAGTTTCAATATCTAATAGATTTTATTTTTGGTGATCATAAACGTTCACCACAAAATTGGAAATATAAAGGCTTATCCATGACACGAAAGACAATTCTTTGATTCGTCCTGGCCGCGTGTAGAACCCATTTTTTATTGCTGTCTTACCTTAATTAATCTTTTTAAAAGAATGGTTTTTCAGATCCTTAAAAGCTGAGTAGAACTATAACAATTTACAATATTTACACAATCTATTTTCTAGATCTATGTTTAGATGCTGATAAGGTTTCACAGAGCTGACTGGCTTCTGAGCTTCTTGTAGAAGCCTTTATACGTTTCAACCACATAGCCTTGGAAAGTATATTGCTACCAAGATAGTTCATTGTATTCGTTTTGTATCTCTTTAGAGGTCTTTCAGCTGTGTGTTACAAAATGTAACTATACTATACAATATAGCGCAACCAAATCTCAATATTATTGTGTTCGAAACCAAAAAGCTAACATTTTATCTTTTTCAAAAAAGAGGATAGGGTTGTTATGATTCGTATGTCAATAGGGAGTCTGTTAAATAACTTGCATGATATAATGGAGGAAGAATTTCTAAAGCTTGTAGTACGAAAGACAGGGATTGGAACATATGATTGGGAATTGCTTCGTAAGATATATGCGTCAGATATTGGACTTTGCAGCTATCCACCTCTCTTAAAGAACATTTTAAGTACCTTGTAATAGAAAAGGTGTCGCACTGGGAGAATTCTCATATGCCTAAATAACTCCATGGAATGAGCTAGACGAGAAGAGTTACAGACTTTTCTTATTGCACATTTTTGCAGCACAATTAGCTGCTGAAGTTTACTAAGGTATGCGCCCCCCAACAACTTATTCCATACTGTAATTTAGAATGGAAAATCCCGTAGTATATTGTTTTTAGACTATTATTGGAACAAAACATTCTTAGGCGATAAAAACAACGAATGGTGGAAAGAAGATAACGCTTCACACTTAAAATATCCTCAGACCAACAGATATTTAAAATAATGAACATTTTCAATTTTAAAGCAATTGGTGTTACAAACGATGCTCGTATCAAAAGAGTCCCTAGAATTAAGAGTAGCACACTCATTACTGATTAAGTTATACCTTCTGCAATTTGATGTATAGAATGTACTTAACATTAACATCTGGGGTCATTTCTGGACTTAGGCTATAAAACATAAGTTTAGTTTTACTACTAACTAATAGTTTGTGTCCAGCAATGATTGATATCAGATACCATGTTCAAGGGGCTAACTGCTCTATATGCTATAGCTAAGTCGTATGCAAAGGCAGTAACTTTTCCAGCAAAAGGTTGCTCAAAAATAGAATTGATGTAAATCAGAAACAGAATAGGACCAAGAACAGACCCTTGGGGAACGCCGAGTTTAATAGTTTTAGGATTACTAAAACTGGTTCCTATTTTGACCAATTGTTTTATGTCCTTCAATCATAGATACAACCACGGAAACCCACATTGTATAGTTTATGCAAAAGAATGTTGTGATCAAGCATATCGAAGGCTTTAGTTAAATCTACAAAAAGTCCACTGCAAAATGTTTTATCATCTAAACCTTTGTGTATAAAGGAGCAAAATTGTAAGAGAATATCCTCAGTAGAAAAGCCTGGTCTAAATCCAAATTGGTTCGAACTAAAAAAGTTTTTATGTTCGAGATATTACAAAATCTTGCGTTTAAGCATTTTTTCAAATATTTTTAAAAGAAAAGGTAACAGCGAGATCGGCCTATAATTATTTTTATCTCTTTCGTTTCCTTTTTTAAAAAGTAGTAAAACATTGGCACATTTCAGTTCAGGGGTATTGCCAGTGACAATACTTAAATTAAAAAGATGTGTTAAAATATCAACTATGCTAAGGGATATTTTTTTGAAATACCATCATTCCCATATGAATTTGAGTTGTTTAAAGAGTTTATGGTTTTTAATAACTCAAGACCGGAAATAGGTTCAAAATAAAAACTGTTTCTATGCAGAACACTATCCACAAGACCATCTCTAGGTTTACCATAGCAAGTATTAGAAAAATCAGGCGAAGATTACAATTGCCCGATTGAAGCAAAGAACTCATTGAATTCGTTTGCTACTAAAATATGATCCGAGATAACTATACTAACAACGCTAAGCGTTGTAGCTGTATCGTGCTTGCTCATATTTCGATTAATAATATTATTAACCACTTTCCATTCTTTCTTAAGATTTCCGTGCGAAACCTAATTTGGTTATGGTAGTAACTTTCTCTACATAAACGGACTTCCTTATTGATTTTAAGGTACATGCGATCATAACGTCTTTTTAAACACGCATTTAGTGGGTGTTTACTATATTTTGTTCGCAGTTTATGTTTCAGTTTGATTTTTTAAAGAAGAGATTGCGTTATCCAGGGCTTTAGCCTTATTTCAGATTTGCTCAGTACAACGATTTTACTGGAAGCAGCTATGAAGTTTTTTTAAAATTTCAATAAATTAATCATAAGCCTTAGAAGCATTTTCCTCAGCATAAACCTCATCCCAATTATTGCAGCGCAATACACTATTAAGGTGAACAAAGTTAATCTTTTCACACTAGTCAAAGAATGTTTTACATTGCTCTTCTTATCAAAGGTAGGAATCAAAATACCGGTCACACAGTGATCAAACATTTTAAGGTCAAAATTAATAGCAGCACATTCATTAGACTGAATTTTTGAGAAGCGACAAAAAAACGTGATCAAGGTAGGTGCCAGCAATTGGTCTTGTGCACTCATTAACAAAAGAGGTAAATCCATGTTCGGCGATAAGAGCAAGGTAACAATCCAAAAAATGGCATGAGTTTAACAAGTCCAGGTTAAAGTCCCCTAAAGTAATTAGATTAGTTGCTTTCACATTGAACAGAAAATACAAGAATTCTTCAAGAAACACATTAAATGACTGTGAATTAAATCTACATGCACAAACAAAAGTAAAGGATTCATTGCATATGGAACAAGATATTTTTATGACGTCAGCACTCGACAAACTGTAACGCTGTATATCACAATCATACAGATCTTTCACAAACACACCCACTCCACCTACTGCATACGAATCGTTTGCATTTGCATAAAAAATATAGTCAGGAATACTGGTGGCGCCAATGTCCTTATATGCAGGCTGCTTACCCTTACGTATGCCTTACCGTGCAGAGTTATTCGAGCAATCTTTAACGGCCTTAATAGTGAGATTTTGATTTCATCTGAAACCTGTCAATTTCAGCCAACTTGAAGGTATAGTAACACATCCACAAGGCCAGTAAAGTATTTCTAGTGAATGAGAAAAAGTAATTTGAAGTAGGAAATTTTATAGAAAACTCCTCATTCTTTATTTAATATTGAAAGCAATGTGGCATAATTCTTATCAGCCAAAAATATTAGCCATAGTATAATCAAGACATTTAGAAGATGTAGAGTGGCAGCAACTTTTACAAGAATTGCCGAACTATAAAAAGTATCTTGAGCCGAGTTACCGCAAGAAGTTATTCCACTATTGAGATACAGCGCTGTATATAAACAAATTACCGTTGCATAAACATGATACAGCACACCCTGTAAAATAAATGGAATCACTGTAAAACTGAATTTCCTCTCGGAATGATTATCCCTTACAAATGGACGTGCTGATCCTCTAACATCCAATAGGACCGTGGCAGAGAATACGAGATCTGGTATCACTACCGTACAGACCAGCAAGAGAAATACTCGCGCCTCCGATGATATTTCTCGGGCTTGAATGCAAATACTATCATGTTGGCTTAAAATATAATCAATGGCGATTATTTCGAGAACCTTAAAGAAAAAATATTCACACGTTCGGAAACATGTATTTCATAAATTTTTTTTTGGATACTTACCCCACAGATAAGAGGCAGCAAACCATTGACAACACCCTCAAGAATTTTTGTCGTTTGACGAAATGTCAGCGCCATTGTATTTTGTTTTTTTTATATCCGTCCTGATTTCCGTCGACTTAGGTGAGAGAATTTTATTTTCGCACTTCGCCCTCAAGAAATATAGTTTTGACAGAGAAACGGTAGAACGAAATGTCAAAGGTGACTTGTTGTATCTCATTATTCATCGAAAAACACGGTGGATGTATCGGAACGTGAGTGTAAATTTTGAGTAGAACAGCTGGTCCTACCAATGGCATACACCTTACAAACTATTCTGTCCATTCAATGGCAGTCCTTATTTCGGCGAAGTGAGTTCCTGATATCGGAATACGTGGTATTGTGGATTTGCAAAAATAGTAAGATAAGGTCTTGTTGAAAGAAGAAGACTAAAGGAAGAACTCTTGTGCTTCCCGCATGCAAGTGAATACTACTTCTTTGAAAAATGTCCAATGAATGGCATTATGAACATTTGCTGCGTCTTCAAGGACATTCGGTTGCCATCGGCCGTCCATCAAATTCATTCATCCAATACTCGTATTTTCCGATTGCATCGAGTGTTCATATCCCTACAGCCGCACACTATGTAAATTCCATAAAAAGTTGTACATGAACGTCAAATTGGCAAAGAATTTCTGTGACAGTCCCTATGATTCCAGTGCAACATAGGAAGCAACAATCCTGTAGACTTCATACTATCATCCGAACTGGTTATCAAAAATGTTAACATTTGTTACGAAAGGAAGACAGCAAAAAATAGAATCATCTTTGTGTAACAGATCAACCTTTAGAGATGTGTTTAAGAAATTGGAGTTGCTTTAAGGAAGGACATGGAAAATGATTCAAAACTTCGTCTAATCCCAAAGGAGACAAAAATGAGAGGAAGCTGTTCGGAACCAGTGCTACGATTTGATATGAGGTGTCAGGTGAAACTACTGTAGATCGTCCGTTTCTTTAGATGTACCAAAGATTCGCAGCGACTTCGTAATGGAATAGACCACTTAAGATTAATTCAGAAGGAATCGGAGCAAAAAAAATAGAAGAGGGTATTTACCTGGTACTAGCAAATATTTTGTAACACGAAATGAACACATTCATTTTCAAGAACTACTGAACGCATCCACTCCAACTTGACGGCTATTTGACAAGTGACATTTATGAGAAGCTCCCGCGTAAAAAGTTTTTGACTTCAGCTGTTTACGGGATTTTTCGAAGATCGTATCGAATGCCGCTACGAAATGTTGTAGCCGCTGAAAATCACAAGAAACTTATGCAGTTATTTGAGGATACTGGTGGAATAGCCGATCGTGCACTATGCGCTGCGCACTATGCGAATGCCACCAGTCATCAGAGACGTGGGGAATCGAATTTGTGGAAATCCGCTGCGGAAGCAGAAAGTCATGTCTCGGGAGATAAATCAGCGGGGACAGGGCGTGATTTGGGATTCCGCGCATACAATAGGCACACCGGCCAGTTACGCACAGAAGCGTTGAAACAGAAACGTAAGTCAAAATGGAGAGACTTGATTCATCAGTACGCAAAGAACGGTTACAAACGAATTCTTTTTACTGACGAGAAAATGTTTACAGTTGAAGAATCATTGAACAAAAAGGCTGTATGCTCTGTCATCACGACATGCGTTGGAGAGTTCAACCTGCCCATCATCCACCTTCTGTTATGATTTGGTGGGGAGTCACCGAGCTCTATTTCTGTGAGAAAGGTGTCAAAACCTCGGCAAAAAAGTATCAAACGGACGTTTTAGAGAATGTTGTGAAACACTTCAACAAAACACTATTCGCAAATAAACCGTGGATCTTTCAACAAGACTCCGCTCTAGCTTATAGGGCAAAAACGACTTAACCGTTGTTAAAATACACCTTCCGAACTTCATTTCCTCGGATGATTGGCCATCTGGTAGCTCAGACCTCAATCCATTAGGCTGCAAGACGGTGGTCCGTTCTGGAGACTATAGCTTGCACTACTCGACATATAAGTACTGAGTCTTTGAAGTGCGCCCTTGCCTGAGCAGATTTCTCTGGGGTTTTACGTGAACTCCTGTCTGTGAAGACTTAATTTCACGGGATGTGACGGGATAGTTACCATGACACTCCCACTAGACCGAAGTCCGGTGGGCTATTGACTCCCAAGGTACTGTGATGTAAGTCTTGGTATGGACTACCGGTAGTCCTGCCACCAACATGATTTATGACCCGCAGCTTGTAACTGGTTAAATCGTAGTAACCTTCGGAGGCGTTAATTAGACGTTTTTATTAGACAACGACATTGTTGGAAGGAGCGTTGATAATTGCCCGAGCACTGGAAAATTTTCCAATGCATGAGGTGAGTACTACAATCGATGAGTGGCCAGACTGACTTCGCCGTTGCTGGAAGGCAAATGTGGGCCATTTCAAACAATTTGTAGGAGTTTCAGAATCATCAGCCTTACTACTGTCATGTGGATGAACATGGAGAAAATGGTCGATCTTGATGTACGCAACATGCAACTTGCTTTTCAACGCTGATAATCCTGGAGAATGCCCTTCGAAACCCTCAGAACGTCGATAGTGGATGCTGATTTCGACCAGTATGAGATACAACGTATAAATAGGAGTTGCCCGCTTGTCGGTATTTTACCTCAACTACCAATGTAGATATTGATCGACTCGCAGCTTAGTTCTAACATCTACGCTCAGGAATGTACATATAGTCAGATGATCACGCCTGACAGCCTTAGATGTAATCGATGATTACGATTACTATGATTGGAAACAGGCTTTAAGTCGATCATTTTAAAATTGAGATTGTTTTTTCGCGAAAAGGAAAAACTTTATTAATATGAGTCATCTATTGCCAAAACGCATCAGCATCCGTTTTTCCTTTGAATCAAAGTAAGTATAGAGGTGTCACCCTGGATAAAAAAGTTATTTGGACTAAAAAAGTTCTGTCAGCGGGAGCCCAGGAGGGCGCTTTGAATTTACTCACCTATGATAAGGCTAATTCCATTCCTTTCATCAGGTTTTTATTGGAATTAGCTTCCATGTGAATGCGTCATTCAAAATAATTGCCTAGTTCGGCTGTATTAGAACTTTTTACAACACGTCTGGCCTTGGTCTGACTGATGAATCTCCCTCCTCGATATTTCTATCATGGGCTGCATTCTCCCTTCCATTTAAAAAGGAGACTTTGGTTCGACTCTCACTGTATTTCCGATGACTTGGCTTCGGGACACCGGAATTTCAGCTGCAGCGACAAAGTCCGCTTTCTGTCAGAAGCTAACCTTTGAAAGGAATTCACAGATGGTTCCAAAACTGATGTATGATGTAGCGCTTGGGCTTTCATGGAGGACGATTTAACTCGTATATTGATGTGCGTATTTCAAGCGATGTACGAGTACATACTCAATACGGAAGGCAATGAACTACATATGTATATATGTATATGTATTTTGTGGAACAGATGGAGACAGCGAAGTGAAAAGTCTGCTATGACAGGCACGCTTAAGGCTTTGCTGAGCGCCTTCTCACTATTTCCCACCTGAAGCTAGTCGGTAGTTTGAATTCATTGCGCCTTGTCGAGGTCTCATGTTACAATGGAAATAGGGAAATGTGATCGTGATAAACTCAGTGGAGGACTTATTAGTACCTGAACCCATATTAAAATTACGAGTACATGCATCCTTCGTTAAAGCTTTCATTGACAGGTCGGTTACTTGTAATCACAATCGTAGTGGACATGACTCTGAAGGATGAATCCGTCCCAATGTCTCTAAAAGTAAGTGGCGCTCTTACTGCCCCTAGCCAGAAAAAATTATTGACTGCTTACTATCATCTAAGCGGGGCACTCCACTTTGCTAAGCACTTAAGTGTGTCAGGCATAAGTGACAGCATCTTCTGCGATGATTGTTGTGATAGTGATATGTCATAGCGGCATTCCCTCCATTTGATAGTTTGAGGAGTTGTTATGCTCCTAGAGTCCATTGGATGTTCCCTTGGGTGTGTTTTGTCCGAACTATCATAGCTTAGCGGAAGTTTCGCTTTTTTCTTAGCATCAGAAAGGTACTTATATCGGTTATTTATGACTTGCCAAACCAGTTCGACAGCTTCGCATTCAGTTGGACAGGGCAATGGTGCAGCAAAGGGTGATGTTCAATTGTTTTGCTACCTCGTATCTCGTTGAGGAAGAGCAATCTAAGTGAGGAATTTACTGGTTTGTCGAATGGCCGTGATTTTGGCTTGAAAACTATTGTAATGATTCGGGAGACTTCACAGGAGATGAATGCTTATATCTTCCGAAATAATGCCGAATCATTTTCGAGTGCTAAACCCATTTGCGTGACAGTTGCCCATTGTATGGGTTTAGGACATACCTTTCCGACTACTCTGATTTGTCTAATATTCGACTATTGAAGCCATAGCTTGAAATCAACTTCTGTAGACAATCGGAAGATACTTTTCCGAAAAAAAAATACATGGTCTAGGGCCACCAAGTCAATGCTATCTTTGCCATGTCATGACATATCCGTCAGTGTTATGCTTTAAATTAACAGACGAAGACAATTTTTTTTTTCCTTTTGGGGGAGGAGAAATCCCTTACGCACCATAAGGAGGTCTGTTGGCGTTGACCATCCCCGTGTGTCCGGCTCTCTCCGCATGCTTTCGGATCATACGGACTAAAACTCCTCCCAACCCTGTGGCTTCTGACACAACCCCCTGGGACCGCTCTTCGCATTACTTCAAGGGGCTGTGATCCTACACCCTTTCGGATTTACGTGCTTTCCCGGTATTGTTCTTCTTCTCTTTTCTTTCTTCTGAGAATATCTTCCACAAACTGGCAAATTCTTCCCCAGTTCAGGTCACTCGTCAGCATTTTATCCACTATGTTGTCTGGGTTGAAGGCACCAATGCTGTTTTCCAGTGTTGTGCGTTGGGCTTCCCATCTTCTGCAGGCAAAAAATGTGTGATGTACGTCGTCTGCTGGGGAGTTGCCGCACTGGCAGGCTCAGCTATCCGTTTTGTCGATCCTATGTAAAAAGGCTTTGAAATTTCCGTGTCCGGTGAGGAACTGGGTGACGAAGTAGTTGACCTCCCCGTGTTTCCGGTCTTTCCACTCAGCCACATTTCTTATCAGCCTCGCTGTCCGCCTTCCTCTGCTTTCCGAGATCCAGCGCTCTTGCCACTTCCGTATCGTTTGCTGCTCTGCTTGGTCGATTGCCGCTTCCAATCCGATTTTCGCCTTGTTTTCGTGGACGTACTTCCTTTGTGCTGCTAGGAGATCGATGGGAGTCACTCCAGCTACTACAAGGACGGCTGGTTCCGACACCGTTCGGTAAGAGCTAGCCACCCGTAGAGCTCCGCGTCTTTGCACTGCCGCCATCTGCTTCCGGTACTTTTCTTGTCGAAGCGCGTCTGCCCAGATCTCACTTCCATATAGCAGAATGGCATGCGTTGTCGACATAAATAGCCTGCGCTTACTTGACGTTGGACCACCTATGTTCGCCATTAATCTACTGAGTGATGTTGTAACTGTAGAGGCTCTTTTCGCTGTGTACTTTATCTATTGCCAGAAAGTTAGTTTTGTGTCAAGTCTCAATCCCAAATACCTCACCGCGTCCTTGCTCTTAATGACTTCAGAGCCAATTTGGAAGTCTATTTGTGTCGAGATTTTCTTCTTCGTCAGAAGGACTATCTCAGTTTTCTCTGTTGCCAAACTAAGACCGTGCTCATCCATCCAGAAGGTTCTTCGTCGCATGACTTGGTTCAACTTTCTTTGCGTGTTTTCAGTGTCTCTTGCCGTTATCACTGCCGCGATGTCGTCTGCGTAACCAACTCCCTCCGCAGTATATCATCATAGTGGATGTTCCAGAGGTCTGGTCTCAGGATTGATCCCTGTGCTGCTCCAGATGTTACTTCCTTCCTTCGTAGGTCTTCTGTGGTCTCGTAGATCAGCTCCCGATTCCTGAGATAGTCCTTCATCATGTGTAATAGATAGGCTGGGATGTTGAATCTATTTTCTAGCGCATTTAGTATATCACTCCACCTGGCTGAGTTGAATGCATTTCTTACGTCCAGGGTTGCCAGCAAAACGATCTTCTTAGAGCGACAACTTCCTTGTTGGGCAGTTTGAACAGACTTCACCACTTCTTCAATAGCTCTGACCGTGGAGCGTCCTTTCCTGAACCCGTACTGCCTTCCTGTCAAGTCTCCCGCTCTTTGTACTGCATCTGTGAGCCGTGATTTGAGCAGATTTTTCATCAGTTTTCCCGCAGTGTCCAGCATACATAAGGGCCTGTACGCTGATGGGGAGTCTGGGTCTCCTTTTCCTTTCGTTGTTTTTTCCAGCTCTTTGGGAAGACTCCTTCTTCGAGGCAACTGTTGTACATGTTGAGCAGCTAGTTAGGGCATGCTTGGGCAGTCACTTTTATAACTTCTGCTGGAACTCCATCTGGGCTGGGTGCTCTTCTGATTTTCATCATCCCAACTCGTCTTCGTTAAAAAACGGACGAAGACAAAAGCTTGTTAGTCCCTACACCTTGCAACTCTAAGCTATAGACATTAACTTTATATCGTTTATCACCCACACTCAACTCAATCATACCTGAAACATTCACTCATGAGTTTCAAAATTTATTCTTCAACAGTTCCCAAAGTAACTTCAGATGGACAACCCCATGAAATGATGACTCTAGTGGCCGGTCTTTCCGGCATGTTTGCAGCCGTTGTAATATTAGGAATTCTAGTCTCACTCATCGGTTGCAAGCATAAAGAAAGGTAAGCTCAAGCAATCTTCCATCAATCACTTCCCAAACTAATAACCTTTCATTTTTGTTCGATTCCAGACAATCCAATCCAAATGAAGCCCCACCATCACCGGGTGTAAGTGAAATCCCCGAGCTGAAAGGCAAAAGATCATCTATACTACCTCTCTTTAGCAAAAGCATCAGCATGGAAGAGACCAGTCCCAGACTTGTATCTGTTTCTGTCATTTCAAATAACTTCCCATATGTCCCCAATGAAATTGCCCGCGGACCGAAGAGTGACAAAAATACAATATCCTTTGGCAACTTACAGCGATATTAAATTGCTGCGTTAGAATGTTTATCCTAAATAGAGGCAACGCAAAAGACTGAACAGTTTTTAAGAAATGGAATTTGAGTGAACACTTTTACTGTAGATTTGTACAAAATATGTTTTGTTAAAATTTTCCAACAAAATGGTCATTTACGTATTTTTTAGTTTTAAAATTTGTGTACATAAATATCTGTATATACAATATTTACCTTTTTAAATATAATTTAAGGATTGAATAAGAATCGATTGAAAAGGATTTTGATTTGGGGTTTGATGACAATAAAAGCTGACAGTTCCTTGAGACGATATGTAGTAATCCTTCACAAAGGAAAAATGTATGTTACCCATAAAAAGGAGGACTTGTTACACTAACCCTTCCATGTTAGGTACCCCTCTAGATCCTTCTGGGAGGAAGATGCTTTCATGCAGGACAAGTCAATCCATTTCTACACAGATGGATCTAAAACACTGTAGCGTGCTCCAGGCGGAAATTTTGGCGATTAAAGAAGCTCTGTCCTGGCTAAAGAAAAACGTGATATCTGCAAAGGATATCCGCATCTTTTCAGATAGTCAGGCAGCTATCGAGTCCCTGGACTCAGTCTCATTAAATTCGAAAACCGCCCTTGAATGCCGATCATCTCTTATGGAGATGGCACCTTCACCTTTGCTAGGTGCCATTCTAGGAGACATTCCAGCGAACTGTGGGGCCGATGAACTCGCCAAAATTGGAACCACTCTACTTATTCTACCGGAAAAGGATAGCATAGCTATACCAATCGCTACGTGCAAATTAATATTTTTTTTATAATCAGCGCGCCCTCAAGGGGTTTTTGTACCCTTAAAATGTTCGTACACAGCGCGGGCGAAGGAAATTTAGGGAGGAAGAACAGACAGGTACCGATGTACATTGTTTTTAAATGTTTGTAAATTATAACAACCAGGAAACACAGAGATCGGCAAGGTATTCCATAAGCGAGTTGTACGGCTTAGGAAAGAATCACGATATTTTAGAGTACGTCCGAAAATGGGTTTGAGGGTATACTGATGAGCATTCATAGCGAGGCGGGTGTTACGGTTGAAAGTTTGAATGGGCGGGATGCTACTGCATTTCAATGGAGCGCTGGTGGTGGAAATAGCGATAAAACAAAGTGACACAGGAGGTATTTCGTCGGTGTTCGAGGGTGTCAATTGACTGACTGATATTCGTATCACCAATGAGTTTTGTCGCACGGTTTTGAATTCTATCTAGGAGGTGCAGAGTTGTTTTAGGAGCACCTGACCAGATGTGGGCATTGTACTCTAATTTCGGGCGGATAAATGCCTTATATATATATTGAGGCCAGATCAGAGGGGGTAAAGTATTTCTTACATCGCTTGAGGAAACATAGACATTTCGCAGCATTTTTGACAACACCGAATATGTGGTCATTCCAACGTAAGTTGTCATTGACACACATACCGAGAATTTAAAGTTTATCGGTTTCGACGATGCCAGTGCCATTCATGGATAATGCCTGGGTATTTGAATTTCGCTTTAATGACGGCAGACAGCATTGTATTTTGGAAGCATTAAATTCCATCCGGTTGATAGTCCCCCAATTGGTTATGCTGTTAATATCGGAATTTAATGAGCTTAGCATACGCTGCCGTTCCCGTTCTACCGCCGAAGAGCAGGGACGTGAGTCCGGGAACGAATACGAAAAGCAGAGAGTACTGTCGTCAGGAAATTAATATATTGGATTAGAAGTAGCAGACAAGAGATCATTGATAAAAATTAAAAAGAGTGTCGGAGACAGAACGGAGCCCTGGGGTACACCAGCATTTAGGTAATTTCTAATCCATTGAAGAAGAGAGTCGTCGATCGCAAAAGCACGCATTTTCGACAAAAGAGCCTGATGCCAAACTCTGTCAAATGTCTTGGAAATATCAAGTGCAACTATTTTGCTTTCGCCAGATTGATATACGCTTTTGTTCCACTTTTCGGTCAGACATGTCATCAAATCACCAGTGGACCTGTTGCTATGAAAACCACATTGCCGGTCATTGAGAAGTTTTCGTGTTCCGAGATATTTCATGAGTTGACGGCGAGCTGGACAAATGCTGTTTTCCATCTGCTCGGAAAGAGTTCTAAAGTATAGGATTGATGAAAAAGCTTACGCAGTGGTTTTGCCAAAGTGGAAGAACACCTCTTCAGAAGAAGGATAGATATACCATCTGGACCAGCGGATTTATGTACGAGTATGATGAGATCTTTAAGTACTCTTGCTACTACACGAGTGCGAAAGTAGATTCGTCCCATTGTAAATTCGATGCACTCAAGTGTAGGTGGGGACAAAGTACAATCTAGGAATGTTGAGCTAGCCACAAAGTGTGCAGCAACCAGATTGGCCTTGTCCAAAGAGCTGAAAGGTGGAATGTCATTGTAAATGAGCGTTGGAATGGAGTATGAACCAGAATTTCTAATGTTTTTGACGAATGACCAACAAATTTTACTGCCTTTGGGACATTGCAGTATTTTCAGCAGCGGCATCCACGTCGTTATCGAAGATACATAACGACCAGTTAAAATTCCTAAGGAAGCTGTTAAGACCGCTCCAATTGGCTTTCTCGTATTGCCATATGGTTCTTTTAGGAATCTATTCTCTAACTGTGTAGTGGGTGTACGAGAATTTAGCTGATATGGCACAATTGTCCGACGAGCCTAGAGGGGAGAGCACATCAACGTAGTGCTTGTCAGGGTGAGAAGTTAAAAACAAGTCCAGGGTGTTGGCAGTATGACTGTCAACGTCTGGTATTCGTGTGGGCTCATTTACAAGCTGGGTTAAATTATTTTCCGCAGCGAAGATCTCAACACACCGTCCTTCGGGTGTTCTCTGTCCAGTATGTCGAAGCCAACCAGAATTGTGTATATTGAAAGCGCCCGTAGTCACGATTTCAGTATGAGGATACAGGGATACAATTCTTTGAATGGAGTCAGACAGCGCATCAAACTCTTGAAAGGCCGAGTTGCTGTCCAGTTTGGGGCTTCTGTAACTAAAGCAGTAGGGGATAATTTGCTTGCGGAGATGGAATTTTAACCACATAAAATTGAATTCCGGATTGGAACAGGGACTACATTGTGGTGGAATTTGATAAGCTACAACACTACGCACATAAAAGGCGATACCGTGGTGAGAGAAGAATAATGGCACTCGTTCGTAGCCATGTAGCTTCAGATCAGTGTGATCGGAGAGGTGTGGGCGGGCATCTACCTGTGTTTCACTAAGTGCCAAAACAGCTGACCTGAATTTACAGACGTGGACGTACGCAGCAAAGTGATTACTTTTTAGCTCGCGTATGTTCGCAATGTCCACCCTAGATTCCCGAGTCATTATAAGAAAATAAAAACAAACACTGTTGGACCAACATGTCTAGCGACTTAACAGATCTGGCTAAAGCTAGATCCGAATAGCTCCAAGAGTCTGATACTCCATCTCAGTGGCATCATAGGTACGAGGGGCGTTCAACATATTCTCGGTATCGGTGAAGCTGTGGTTGTATATATAAATTGACTTTTTTATCAAGTAATACTATTATTTTATTGCATTCATGTAAAACTTCATATAAATGTGATTATTAATTCGCGTTTTATCTCTAGTTAAACTGAATCATAATGGCAACTGAGACGATGATGGTGAAAATTGAGCATCGCGCTGTAATTAAATTTCTCACTAAGCAAGGAAAAAGTCAAAAAACTATTCATGAAGAGATGGTGGCTGTTTACCAGGGTTCCGCACCTTCATTATCAACTGTGCAAAAGTGGTCAAGTGAGTTCAAGAGAGGCAGAGAGAGCATTGAGGACGACCCCCGCTCCGGCGCCCCGGCTACTGCTTGTACGGGAGAAAGCATCAAAGAAGTCGAAAAACTTGTTCTTGAGGATGCCCGAATAAAGGTGAAAATGATGGCAGAGATCACCAAGCTTTCAATTGGTACCATTCACACCATTCTTCATGACCATCTTAACCTTTCAAAGGTCAGTGCAAGGTGGGTGCCACGAATACTCACAGCGCCTCAGATAAAAAGTGAGAATCGCATGCTGTAGAGAGCTTTTGGAGATGTGTAGTGAGAACGCGGACGGTGTTATGGATCGAATTGTTACTGGGGACGAAACATGGGTCCACCACTATGACCCTGAAAGCAAACAAGAGTCCATGCAGTGGCATAAAAAAGGAACAGACTCCCCGAAGAAGTTCAAAGTCACTCCGTCTGCCCGAAAGCTCATGGCCACAGTTTTTTGGGACTCAAAGGGAATCTTGCTCATTGAGTACAAACAAAAAGGTGAAACCATCAACGCCACATCCTACGCTTCCACTTTGCATAATTTGCAGGAGGAAATTAAAAAGAAAAGACGGGGTAAACTCGCAGCGGGTGTGTTGCTTCTTCATGACAACGCTCCTGTTCACACGGCGCGAGTTTCCAAGGCTGCTGCGCGAGATTGTGGTTTCGAAGAAATCCAACACCCACCCTATAGTCCAGACCTTGCCCCTAGTGATTATTTCCTGTTTCCGGATTTGAAAAAATGTCTTCGAGGAAAAAGATTTTCGGATGATAAAGAACTCAAGTCGGCAATAAATGGAGGAGGAGGAAATTTATTTTTTTGAGGGTTCAAAAAAGCTTATCTCAAGATGTAACAAATGCATTGATGTTAGGGGAGATTATATTGAAAAATAAAAACAATTTAAATTGAATTCATATCGATACCGAAAATATGTTGAACGCCCCTCGTATCATCGCTGGATACTGCCTCATAGGCAAGCACGCAAGAAGGCTTGGCGCTTTTACAAACGATTTCTGTAGAAGTTGCATGAACGAGGAGGAAGAGAAGACAATCCTCCACTTACTCTGTACATGTCCAGCTCTCTCCGAGAGAAGAAAACTTCACTTAGGGACTTTCTTCCACAATGATCAAAACGATCTAAAAACATATAGACGTAAACAATTTCCTACGCTTCATCGTAAGCTCAAACTGGTTCCATTAGTAAGAGGATCATAGATCTACGTGACATCATAATGAGGCAATAGGCCTAATTGGGTTGGTGTTTCCAACAGCCACTCTTACATACCTACCTACCTACACTAACCCCATCAAATTCACTTGGTTGACTTTCATAAAGAGGTGACATTTCAGAGAAACTAGAAACCCAGCGACCCAGCAACGCACTGACATTCACAACGAAAATGGTGGAAATTTCGCTGAAATACTTTGAAAAGTGAAAAGTTTTCTCGGTCGACTAGACGTACCATCTTCTTTGGCAATTATTTTAATTAATATTTTATTCAGATTTGAATTTCAAAATTAATCAATATGGCTCTCCAGTTACGCACGCCAACTTTCTTCAGGTACCCTTCCAACTGTGTGCCACACCTTAGGTAAGGTCTTCCTACATTGCATTGCCCCAGTAGGTTGGAATCGAGATAGGGCTTTTCTGCTCAATTGTCTTCTAAGTCCATAGAGACAACGACAATGGCAAGAGCTATTCTTCGTTTAATTTTTAATGTGACTAGAGTATACATTTTCCTTTGCCTTCATTGACCCTAGATCCATTTTTGCTGCATCTGCCACATTGCATATGCGAGAAGTGGAAACAATTTTTGAAATATTGTCTCTGGTGTTGGGAGTGTTGCTAATGAAGTCGCATCGCTCTGTCTGAAGGCTTCTTTAACATCGAACGATTCGGAGATGTTATTTCCGGCTTCGAGAGAACTACGGGAGTTCTACACCGACGTCTAACATCATCGAACGACATGGCGCCCCATCTCGTTTCTGTATACTAGCCTCATACAACTGAAACCAATGAACAGATGATGCTTCATGATTTTTTATTCTTGAGTCTTCTCCAAGATCTGCAGCAGAGTGAAAATTTAGTCGATTGTAGATTTACCAGGTCTAAAGCCGCACTGAAATGGAGCCATCAGTTTGTCGACCATCGATTTAAAACGTTCACATAATACGGCAGTAAGGATCTTATATGCGACATTTAAACTGCGTCCCTGCATGCACACTTCAGGCGGTCTTCTTTCTTCAGAACCGGGCAGACGACACTCAGATTTCCTTCAGCGGGCATGAGTTCCTCTGACCAAATTAGATATATAAGCTGATGCACGCTGCTTGCCAGATGATTTCCGCCAGACTAAGATCAAGAGGATTCGTTAGACTTAAGTTTGGATATAGCTATCTTCACTTCGTTTTGGTCAGGTGGACAGACGCTTCCGCGTTTTCGATCAGATGGAATGATATATCCTGCATGGCAGTGTGTTTGTGTTTCAATTACGATGATCCCGTGGTTGCCTGTGCAGTCTTTGGTTCGCGTTTTATTGCCTTGACACGCCCTATTTACTTTCTGGTAAAATTTCCCAAATTACAGAAACATCTCCCGATCTCCTCAACTCTGCGTTTTTGGAACCCCCTTTTTCATCGCTGTGAAGTTTGTGTTCGCCTCTGCCCTCGCTCTCGCGTGCACTCCTTCACGATACCCCTCCAGTTTGGCTGAAAATGCACATCGCCATTCATTGTCCAAACATGGGTTTCTTGATTGTGGTCGCCTTGTGAAATCTGTCACATCAGACGCGTCTTAACCTTTTGTCTGATATGTCCTACGTTTTAGCGTTACCACGAAAACCGAAAATAATGGAAGAGCTCACTGAAGTCTTTGGACTCCTCCTGCCGTGAAGGAAACATGAATAGCTCTTGCTTCTTTTAAAAGCACATTTAATCACATTACAAGGCTGTTATACCATACATACATATAAAAGTAAAAAAATTAGGCAATGGAAATTCACAATAATAATCTCTCTATATGATAAAATAATCTTTTCCTTCATCTGAATTTTTTATTATATCGGCGGTGCCCTCTGGTAATAATAATAAAAATAATATTAATCAGTTCCTTCCGAGTATCATCGCAAGTAGAGCCATGCGCACGTACATTCCGTATTCGCCTTGCCTAAAGTATGCTGCCCTGGGATCCGAGTCGAAATCCTTGCTTATCTCGAACACTCGTGGAAGTGGATGCATAACGATCATACGTCGATTAGCTTCAGTCATTAATTTGGGCGTCACGATGAATTTACCGCAGCACTGAAAAAAATAAGAAGAAAACAACGTTAATTAATTTGTACCTTCGCCTATGTATGTCTTCAAAACCTACCCTGTTGTATTCCTGTTCTGAACTGAATCGTTCTTTCTGAATTCTAGTCATGTAGAGAACATCTGTGGTAGGCAATGCTTCTTCAATAGTGTTCATTGTCTTCTGATTAATTCCCTTTGAACTGACATACCGTACAATATGCTCTGGCATGCCCAAATTTTCAGGACTAACGTACTGCAACGTCACATTGTATAAGGTGAGTAGACGTGCCAAGGAATGTACAGTTCGACCATGTTTCAAATCACCGACCATTGTGATTGTGAGACCATTAACCGTGCCGATTTCTTCCCGAATAGTGAATATGTCCAAGAGAGCCTGTGTTGGATGTTCACCTACACCATCGCCGGCGTTAATCAATGCCTTCCGACAATGTTGCGCTGCCCTCTGAGAAACAAACAAATACGATTCGTTACACATTTAAAAAAAACAAAAATCGTTCTCATTACTCACGCCTACAGCTCCTGGTTCAGGGTGTCTCAGTACGACGACGTCCGAATATCCTGCCATGACTGCAACACTATCCTCCAAAGTCTCTCCCTTTTTAACCGATGAACTCGTTTCATCCATGTAAATAACTTGCCCACCAAGTCGGTGCATTGCAGCGGCAAAACTGCAACATGTCCTAGTACTGACCTCGTAGAAAATTGAAGCCATGATTTTTCCCCTCAAAATGTCATCCAAAGGACGATCTTTCACAACGCGACTTTTGAAAATTTGTGCCAAATTAAATATATCATTCAGCTGCTCCTTGCTGAACATGTCAACTGAAAGAACATGCTTTCCGAGAAGACCATGCGTGGTGGGGCCCATTGTTGTCTTTTGTACCAGCTCCTTCAGTGTTTTATTTCCACTGGAATCACAGCGAACACGATGAAGTGGTGAAATCGGTCTTAAGAAATTGGGACTGCCGGCAAAGTGAACTGCCAGTTTGGGATTTGGATCCGGTAAAAGCTTAGAAAAGGCTTCATTTGTTTGCACATCAGAAACAAAATCTGTGCTTCGGTGTAATACATCCAACTTGACTAACGAATCCAGTGCTTCTGAGGAATGATTGTAGTCCAGAGACTCAAGTGACTGATGTAGCAGAGATTTTCGATTGTATTGCGTTCGGACATTCAAACCAAAACCGGGCGGAACTAAAACTTCTCCATCAATAAAGGCAACTTCACCGCGTAGCACAACTCTATGCACGCGTCCTTTTACCTTTATGCCATCGAATGGAGTCCATTTGGCTTTGGAATGCATTTTTTCTTTACAAATTGTCCATTCCTCGTCCAAGTCAACCTCCACATATGTTTTCGGCTGTTCTGGAAGACTGAAAATTCTCTTAGGGTTGCGATGGAATTTATTTTTTATGTCCTCCAGGGTGAGGCGACCATTATTCACTGCATCGAGAAGAAGTGGTAGTATAGTTTCTAGTCCTGGAAAACCTGGTGGCGGTTTCTCTGAATTCTTCTCATCTATGGTATGTGGAGCATGGTCAGTGGCGAATACATCAATGTAATCCAAATTGTCCCATAGGGCTTGCTGATCTTCCGGTGAACATAGAACCGGTCTTACTTCTGAGCGCCCAGATCCAATTTTCTCAATATCCTTTACGGAAAGGAACAAATGATGTGGACATACCTCGCACGTGACACGAATACCCTTTTCTCTTGCGGCGCGGATAATCATAATCTCTTCCTTGCGCGCCACATGGCAAATATGTATAGGACGATCCATCATGTGGGCCATCAAGATTATCGCAGCCATTGTTTGCTTCTCTGCATGGCACACCAACGGTGCGCGTTTCGGCCAGTTTTGCAAATGTTTTTCCCAGACAGTCATGTCTGTCATTTTCAGGGTACTGAAGGTATCATTGAGATACATCTTCAGACCAGCAGCCTGAGCAGCAAGCTCGGATATTTGACCCCAATTGTTGTCAGATGCGCCCACATACAGTGCGTAATCACAACGTGCGCCCACTTTTGCAAGCTCTTGGAACAGATTGAGAGTGGTGCGATCTGTTATCGATGGCGTGGTATTGGGCATGGCACAGAGCAATGTAATGCCTCCAGCTAATGCTGCAGCTGTACCACTAGCAAAGTCCTCCTTATGAGTTGCACCTGGTTCACGTAAATGAGCGTGAACATCAATGAAACCAGGCAGCGTGACCATCCGTCTTGAAGTCATACAATCGGTGTGTGTTTTCATTGATGGCGCACGACCAATAAGACGCATAGCTTCTACGAGAAGTTTGGTGCATTTGACATCTGTGACCAAGGAGACAGAATAGTCGACTGCCAATCGTCGGGTACGATAACCATGCGTCATAAACGACGAAACGCTGAAAAATTAAGAAAAGTGAATATACATACATATGGTGAAAAGATTGTGTGAAGTGGCTTACCGTCTGGCGCCGCCACCACGCATTGGCAGATTGATGACCATATCGAATTGCTTATTCGCCAAAAATTCAGCCAAATGGCGCAATTCACCAGTGGCATCTTCGGGAGTGAGTTTGTCAAAAGTCCATTGCACCGATTCAACCTGCAACGAAATGAGAGATTTCGGCAATGAAAAAATAAAGCGTTACACTGCAAATTGAGTTGACAAAGCAAAAAATGTCAAAGGAATTATACGAGTATATCTGATCAGAAACGGTTCTACGAATTTCTCAACAAGACGTATGAGATATCCCATCATCTATGGAGTTTTGAAGGAATGAAACGGTTCAAGATTCCGCCATTCGGCAAATGTTGCTGTTGGGGTGTCAATATGGCATGATACTAGTGTTTCAGTTCGTCGGCAACTACGCTAGAGTACTGCATTCAATTTGTAGACAATACTCCGAAAAGTATATTAGAAAACATTATCCTTGACTTCGCTTGCTTTTGGAAGTGAACTGAAAACCTCTGCCTATAAAAAAGTTGCTCATTACTACGCTTTTCGGGTCCAACAAAAAAAAACCTGTAGGCCTCACTTTGTTGCACAATTTGACAAGACGAACAATACAACGTGAAGTGACTAGGGAATGGGCCACACTGGACGTTCACGTAATGGACTTATTTTATTTATACAAGCATGGCATATTGCAAGAGTATATGACGAGCTTCTTGAAAAGAATCGGAGTCATTATTTTCTAAAAGTAAGTGAAACTAACATCAAGAAACTAAAAAGGCTATCCAAAAACCTTGTCTCGGCCCTTCTTGATATCACCAGAGTTGATGAAGCCGACATTAATTTACACTTTATTCGTCTTGCTTGGACCAGGCCCAAAATAGTTTTCATCCCTAACGCAGGTAAAACCCTCCTACGATTCGATGTGACTTTCCGGAGTGCGGGAACGGCATACAGAATATTACCGCAGTCCGTCCTAAAGTCCGAATACATGGGAAAAAATCAAATTCGGCCACTTTAATACCAAAGATGAGCATGTATTAACATCTAATGAGACTATTCGAAGTCTGTATGTGTGGACAGGTTCCCACGTCTGGAGACCACCAGTGCGCAAAAGAAAAGTAGGATTCATATTTGTACATGAACAAGCTAAACAAGAATGACGGGCAAAAATTCACCGCAAAAAGGGTCGGAGCTGCCATCATCTTGAGCGCTGTAGTTCTAGCTAAGATTATGGAGGGCGAAGAATAGACAAGCTCCTCGCGCTGCATACGATTTAACTGGCATTTCGCAACGCCACTTGACAAAATATATTGAACCCTCTGCTCGTATCTGCCAATTAAACATCGAAGGCATTAGTAAAGCAAAATGCGACCATCTCTGTCGTTTACTTGAGGAGAATACAATATACGCAGTACTTCTTCAAGAAACACACTTCAAGGATGAACCAAGCCTCTCTGCCCGAGGGAAAATCAATGGGTACATACTCGTAGGGCCTCTTCATCACCAAACCTACGGCATTGCCTCATATGTAAGATCTTCTATTGGGTCTACAAGTAAGTTTCCAGCGTTTTTTTTTCCAAAATTTGAAGTTTTATTATGAAAACATAGTTACAATGCTTTATTCAAAGTATCGTCCATCGGAAGCTACAACTTTCCCCCATCTTTCTGGCAATTTATGAATTCCAGACCAAAAAAATTTCTCGTCTTTCGAGCCCAAGAACGTATCGAGCCAATTTTTGATTTCCTCTACTGAGCTGAAGCGTATTCACGTAAGAGCGTTCTGCGTCGAACGAAGCAAGTGGTAGTCAGATGGTGCCACGTCTGGACTGTAAGGCGGGTGAGGCAGAATTTCCCATCCACTATTTTCCAAATAGTTTTTCACCGAAACCGCAACATGTGGCCGAGCGTTGTCGTGATGAAAAATGACGGACTCATGCCTGGTCTCATATTCTGGCCGTTTTTCTTTTAGTCCCCACTTCAAACGAATTAGTTGGGTTCGATATAATGGTCCTTTGATGGTTTCACCACTCGGAAGCAGTTCGTAGTATACGACACCCTTTTGATCCCACCATATGCAGAGCTTGACCTTATTCACGTGAATATTTCGTTTCGGCGTCGATTGGCGGGCTCGCCGGGCTTTGTATACGATTTTCTGCGTTTAAAATTATCATAATAAATCCATTTCTCATCACCAGTGACAATACGATGCAAAAATGATTTATTTTTATACCGCTGCAGTAACATTTCGGACATGCAAAATCGCCGTTCGACGTCTCTTGGCTTCAATCCGTACAGCACCCAGTTTCCAACCTTTTGAATGAATCCCAGTGCTTTTAGGCGCAGGGAAACGGCTTGTTGCGTGACGCCAAATGATGCAGCAAGTTCTTCTTGAATCTGACACGGATCCTCATCCAGTAAAGCGTCGAATTCCTCGTCTTCAAAACTTTTCGGCTTTCCAGGGCGATCTTTGTCTTCAACTCCAAAATCACCACTTTTGAACCGTTTGAACCACTCGCGGCACATCGATTCACCAATACATTCCGCCCCATAAGTTTCCGAAAGCAAACGATAGGCCTCAGCCGCACTTTTCTTCATATTAAAGAATAAAAGCAGCGCTTCCCGCAAATGACGTTTATTTGGCTGGGAACTTGCCATGATTTTGCTCGATAAAATGTACGACACCGATAGAACTGCTCAAATATAACGCTGCAAAGTTGTTGACAAATACAAAACCTACAAATAAAACACATGGGGTCTGACATTTCTGCCCGGGATCCACTGGTGGCGCCATCTCTGACAAACGCTGGAAACTTACTTGTAGACCCAATATAAAAGAAGCGAATCTTATAGAAACCAAAGACAACAATAACCTGTTCATTCCGTTCATCCAATCACGGAGACAGACGACAACAAATAGTCAGGTGTGTTCTTCATGACTGCCCCCATAGCCAACATCGTCCAGTATTTCTAGATGCTGGCATAAAAACTCAAATTGGAAACTCTACCCCTTGTCCAAGATGGAATTTCAAAAAAGCAAGAGCTGGATTCCCCCGACACCCAATGACCACGCAAGATTCGTTGGCACCGTAGTGCGGGCAGTCAAGAAATTTAACTCCCGCGGCTTTCGGAAAAATTACATTCCTGGATAGAACGAAGAAAACGATCGACTACACCAAGAATTCGCACGAAATAGAGACTAAGAAGTTGCGGAGGTACTCCTTCAATCCCTCGATAGATCGCACTTGAACCGATGGAAGCAAACTACGGAAACCTTGGACTTGGACCCGTTCTAGCAGGAAAGCATGTGGCTTACTTCGGAAACTAGAGGGCACCAACTCCTTCTTGTCTCAAAAACCGAAGATTAACCCCGAACTTGTCGCAAACCTCATTGTGGAAACCTTCAAAGCCAACTCCGACAAAGCTCACACAAGATCCATCAAAAAAACTCAAGGCGGCCACCGAATGCGATACAACACGGTCGTTGAGCTAGAAGCTGCAATTGCCAACTGCAAAAGCTGCAGGAGCTGACGAAATTTACTCTGAATTTATAAAAAATTGTGGTAAAAATACAAAAGCCTGGTTGTGTAAGTTCTATAACAACATCCTATTATCTAGAATCCTTCCTAAAGATCCTGGAGCGTCTCATCCAGGTCGAGGTTCAGTAACCTTAGCCGCTCATAATGAATATGACTTCGAAAATAAGCTGAAAACAGGTGCTGTATTTGTAGACCTTACAACAGCTTACGACAGTCTGGCTTATAGGCATGCTTTTCAAACTTCTGAGAGTGGTTCCATGTGTCAAGGCACGAGTAGCTCAGTATGCTCAGTAATCAGTCATTTCAAGTATTCATCAACGGTAGTGCGATCTAGGCCAGACAACTCAATAACGGTCTACCTCAAGGGTCTGTTCTGTTCCCACTGTTATCCAACCTTTACATTCATGATATGTCGGATACGCTGTTCAATAAATTCATGTAAGCAGATGACCTAGCTATTACCATACAGAGCATAACATAGCCCTTATCGAAGTTACGCTCACCAAGGATCTTGAACTCTTGGAAAATTAGTTAAAAAAAAAAATGGAGACTAAGAAAAACTGAATCGTTGTGTTTCCATCTAAATAGTCAATTAGCTTACCGACCACTGGAGGTCCAGCTCAACGGTTGTGTACTTCCATATAACCAGCAACCAAAATATCTAGGAATAGCATTGGACAGAACCTTGACAATTTAAACTGCGTTGCCAATAAACTTTAAATAAAATCAAAACTAGAAACAACCTGCTCCAAAAACTTGAATCTAGCTCCGGACACACTGCGGACAACCACTCTTGGCCTGGTAGACTCATCTGCAGCTTCCGTATGACTGAACAGTGCTCTGTCTGTTGTCTGTTGATTGCCGGGTATTCCATCGACGCGTTTCTGATATTTTTGATGTCGGTGGTCTGCCAGAACAGTAGTCATCTTCAACGACTACTTCGGAAGAGTACATGCCAATCGTAAGCAACTGATTTCCTTAGAGAATCGTTACGATTCTCACTATTCTTCAACATTTCCAATGTATAAAAAAAAAATAATAAAAATTTGATGTAAATTTGTTGCTATTCCGCCATAATTTGGCTGGAATCTCAAGAACCGCTGTACCAACATAAGAAAAATAAGTCAAATTTAAATCGGTAAAACATCACCTTAACTATATTTGAACAAGGTTTATAAGCAGGAGACAAACTGAACAAAAACAAATTCGAAGCACGGGCAAACGAGGAAGGTAAAAAGAACGTGTCAGGGCAATAAAATACGAAACGAGGCCTGCAAAGACGACCAATAGAAAATTGTGATTGAAACGGAGTACATACTAAATAATAGGCAGTACCACTTCTGCGGACTGGTAAAAGGCAGGAGACATTGTTCAATCCAGGCGAAGACCGCGAAAACGTCCGTCCACCTGACCAAAACGAAGTGAAGATAGCTAACATACATATATCCAAACTTAAGTCTAACAAAAGCTCTTCATCCAATGGTTTAGTCGCCAAGTTCCTTAAAGCTGAAGGGAATAATGATGTACAATCTGGTCAGAGAAACTATAGGGACGAGCTATACAGAGCCATGTCTGGTCTTGTGAGCCCTGCCAAATTTTATTCAACTATGCAGGATGTCGATGGAGATCTCTCACTACTCCGTCAAAGTCGAAAGAAACATCATCGAATCTTTTGATACTGAAAATGGTCTCACAGAAAGCGATACTTGGAAGTATTGCGCACAGCGCATAACCTAATACCAGAGGCACAAAAGTCTGTCTAACTTCTCGCATGTACGGATGACACTAACATAATCGGGAGAAGTAAGCGGGATGTCAGTGGGGCTTTTGTAAATATCAAATCCCTATCACGAGTAACAAAGAAGATACTATACAAGAGCTTCATCATCCCTGCCCTTTTGTACTGCGAGGAGATGTGGACACTCTCAATACCGAGGCAATACAGGAAGAACTTACTTAACGTGGCGCACGCAATTGGAAGCGGGCTTCAATCAATCTGTTGTGCTATAGAAGGCAGCTAGCTAGGGATCGAACTAGATAGAGAAGCACGTTGATTGAGGTGCAGTACCGCCTCGGCCTGCAAGATGCCAGTAAATGAGTAACAAAATCAGAATTCTTTAAAACAATGTTTTGTAGAAAAAAGGTCAAAGATGGGTAAAAGAAGGAACCGGAGGAGTTACTAAAGACTATGTGGAGCAGCTTTGTAATCTAGTACCTTTCTGGTGAAAGTAAGTTTTTTCTTATAATTTGGGCGCACTGAAGGAATTTGAGTACCCTTAAAATGCATACACACAGCGCGGGCGAAGGGAAATTAGGGATGAAAAAAACGAAAGTTGGTTTTAAATGTTTGAAGGCTATAATGACTAAGAAATTAAGAGTTTGGCAAGGTATTCCATAAGCGAGTTATACGGCTTAGGAAAGATTTACGATATTTCAGAGTACGTCCGAAAGTGGTTTTGCGGGTAACCTGATAAGAATTCGTGGCGAGACAGGTGTTACAGCTGAATGTTTGAAGGGGCGGAACACTACTGGCAATTTCATTGGAGCACTCTATAAATAAGAGACCTTATACCCAAAAATAATAAAGCAAATTGTATGATGGGCATCAAGGCCCTTGACTCAATTACGATTTTTTCTAAATCGGTAGACCGGTGAAAGAAAAAAAATTATGTAAAAAGTCAACAATTGGATTCCTGGATCTAAAGGGCGAGTCAACAGCTAGTGTGGAAGTTTTTGTTAAATTAAAGACATATTTATTGTGAAATCAATGTAGAATTGTTATGGTTATTGGCATAGAGGTATCAAATCGCATGATCTTGGAGGCCAATCAACTTCCTCTCTAAACGAAATAATGCGATCTTCAAATTTCGTACGCAATAAATTGATTGGTTGATGGCTTGTGTGGGCAGTAGCGCCATCCTGTTGAAATCAGAGATCGTCCAGACCCAATTTATTCAATTTTGAAAAAAAAATATCCGGTCAACATATTGCGGTAGCGTTCTCCATTCACTTTGGCGACGAATTGATGTGCCTGGCTGATTTTGAACACCGTCGCTCACAGTGGTGATGTTTTGGCGTGTACGTGCTGGCCGAGCATGTTGATATGGAGTTTGACCCGATACCGAACCAGTTTCTTTAAAACTCTTCATCATTGCATGAATTCCGGACTCACTATGCCGATTATTTTGACAGAAAACTTCACGAGTTTTACGAAATGGTACTTTACAGATTGTCCATTTTCGTAATAGCATTGATGCGTTGATTGTATGACATCTGTCTAAAAGATCAACCACATTGAATTCACTAAATGGTAGTAATTGACAGCCAACACCCACGCCATCTATTGACGCGCCCTTTATTAAGATGGACGCCAATGAGAAAGTCGATTTACCAGCTAGAAGCCAGATACGTCCATTACAGAAAACTTAGCTCAGATTACTTCAAGTTCTCAGCTAGAAAAACATTTTTAAGGACATTCGTTCAACAGCAGCAAGTCCAAGACAGGATAACCTTAATAATTGTCTTATATCCAGGAAGAAATGACCCATATACTCATACACGCTAACTAGAGTAAAGAAAGCCATTAACCAACCAATTGGTCTGAGCCATAAGAAGAGAGTTATGAAACTGGTCAACAGCAAAGCTGAGCATCCGGCATATCTGTATCTAGCCATCCAACCATGGTGTGTCCACCGCAGTCCATTAAGGACTGAAACGAATAAAATCTGTAAATTTTAATACGGGCTATACTTCCAATGCGTAAAAATTGCGATCCCATTTTGTACCCAAATTAGCCTGTATATTCTCTAGTTTCAGTTTGTTATTGATTTTAGTTCGGTGCGGTTTAAAATATTTAAAAAATATGAGTCAAGAGGAACGCCGTAAAAAGATCATCGACAAATGGCTCGAAAATACTTCGCGTCCAAACCATTTCATCGCAAAAAATTTAAATATAGCAAGCAGTACAGTGGATTCTGTTATTAAACGATATTTGGAGACGTTGACAGTTAAGCGAAAACAGAAAAGTGGAGCACATGATACAAATTTGGACAGGAAAATAGTGGGTACATCGTAAAAAACCGGGCTATGTCATTTAGAGATGTTGCTCGGAAATGTAATACCAACCAAACAATGGTACAAAGATCTAAAAACCGTAACGGTCTAAAAACACGAAAAAAACAAAAAATACCAAAAGTTACTGAAAAGCAAAAAAAGTCATAAAAACACGAGCCCGAAAGCTATACAAGTTGAACGGCAACAAGAAAGCGTGCGTGGTTTTGAATGACGAAACTTATGTCAAAGCCGACTTTACTACTCTTCCAGGTGCGCAATTTTACAACTCGTTTGAAGCTGAGATTCTTCCGCAATCAACAACATCGATTGGAAAAATTCGGGTCAAAATATCTCGTTTGGCAGGCCATTTGCCAATGTGGACACCGAAGCTCATCGTTTATTACAACAGGAACAACTAACGGAGAAGTATACATTAACGAGTGCCTAAAAAAACCGTTGATTCCTTTCTTAAACAAACACGAGGGTTCAACATTATTTTGGCCAGATTTAGCTTCAGCTCTCACTATGCTCATGCGACGTTGAGCTTTCTTGTTGCTAAAAATGTCGACTTTGTCCCAAAAGACATAAATCCACCCAATTTTGATTTGATTTGATTTGCGGACCGGGTCAACTCCGGACAGATTTATTAATGCTTATTGCAAGCTTATTCTTAGAACTAACAATTTTCACTTAAAACTAAAGATAAAAACTAAAGGGTGGGAGCGGTTAAAAAAAGTTAGGATGTGAGGCTTAGGTGGAAATAAGAGTGTTTTTAAGAGAGAGTTTGGTGAGATGGTAGTCGAAGAAAGGCAGAATGTCGTTAACTTCACGAAGCATTCTAGACATTGGCTCCAAGTGTCCGTAATTCGTTCGGTGAAGATTGAGCCGGAAAAGTGGCACAAGTACAAAATAAATAAGGCGAAGTAAAGAAGGACAATCGATATTACCAACTAAAATTTGATGAATAAAGAGAATGTCGGCAACTTTTCGACGTATAGAAAGGGGTTGTAAATTTATAAGTTTAAGCCGGTCAGTATAAGGTGGTAAGTTTTGGCTATCATCCCAGGGAAGACTACGTAAAGCGAATCGTAAAAACCTGCGTTGAACAGCTTCTATCCGGAAGATGTGTGTTCTGTAGTAGGGTGACCAAACTTGGCTTGCATATTCAAGAAGAGGCCTAACAAAGGTCATGTAAAGAGATTTGGTAACATAAGGATTGGAAAACTCCTTAGACCAGCGCTTGATGAAGCCAAGGGCAGAGTTGGCTTTCTTTATTATATTATCAATGTGAGAACGGATATTAAGTTCCTTATCACAGATAACACCTAAATCACACAACTCATTCACTAAGGGAACAGGCAGATTAAAGATTAGATAGCAGCGAGGTGAAGTAGGGGGCCGCTTACGGGAATACGTTATAGCCTGACAGTTATTGACGTTAAGCTCAAGAAAATTCTTCTGACACCAAGTACAAAAACTGTCAAGATCTTCCTGCAGTAGTAGGCTGTCTGAGGGAGAAGATATATATCTAAAGATTTTTATATCGTCTGCGTAAACAGATATGTATGAATTTTTAATGATGCAATCAACATCATTAATGGCCAGAATAAATAGTAAGGGGCCAAGGTGGCTGCCTTGAGGAACACCAGAGGAGGCTCTAATTGGGTCAGAAATCATAGACCTAAATAAAACATAGTACTGTTTAAATAGTTGTCATACAGAGAAATTTATTTGGGCAGACTGGTAGTAAAAGAAATCGATGTCGGAACGCGATATTAAGTAAGTACGCCAGAGCTTATTTCTCTTATTACGAAGAGATCGCAGCTCTTTATTATACCAGGGTGGTGATGATGAGGGATTCCTTTTGGGTAAAAAAGGTACAGATTTGGAGAGACATTTGAAAATTTCGGTATAAAAGGATGCGAGAGCATCGTTAACCGTGAGGTTGGCCATACTGAGGAGGTTATTCAGTTTGGCGTAGTTAGCCCTATGAAAATTAAAACTGTAAGAATACTCATAAGAAACACGATTAAGACCATTGTCATACGCCAACGTAAGAGAAAGGGGAGGATGGTAACTATCCAACTTAGAAAGAAGATGTCTGCTTTCTAAAACGATGCAGTTATCTGTTTCAGTGGCGAAGACTAGGTCGAGTTGTCTGCCAAGGTTATTGGTGACACCACTTAGTTGATACAGACCAGAGTTAGTAAGGCAGTCGATGAAAAGGTTTTCTTTATCAGAGGTGGGATTTGTTGCAGTAAAGGAGGACTGGTCAGTCTGAGCCCATGCAAGCTTAGGTAGATTGAAATCACCTAAAAAAATAACTACGTCGTTGGGATCAGCAGCATTAAAAATGCTGTCGATTGCATCAACAGCTAGCTGGTAACCTTGAATTGGTTGAGAGGGGCGAATATAGCAGCAGCAAATATATAGGTTGCGCTTGCAAATAGGAAGCGCATACAAATTCAAAGAATGCAGTGGACGATTTTTTAAAGGGTTTAGACTCAAGACGAGAGTGTATAGCTAGAAGTACCCCACGGCCATATAAATTTTCCTCTTTATCTAGACCGTCGTCACGGTGTAAATCAAAGTCTTGGGAAAATAATTCATTATTCTTAATATTAGGGGTGAGGTTTCTGTGATTGCAAAAATGTCATAGGGCAGAATCTGCGAATTAAGATAT
This sequence comes from Volucella zonaria, assembly GCA_963966105.1. Classification (NCBI taxonomy): domain Eukaryota; kingdom Metazoa; phylum Arthropoda; class Insecta; order Diptera; family Syrphidae; genus Volucella; species Volucella zonaria. The sequence continues at coordinate 106,073,799 of OZ014532.1, read as the reverse complement.
ATAGCAGAAATCTTAGTTCGTAATCCTCTTACATTTTGATAATACAGGGACAGATATTTGGGAGGCTTCGGCAAAGAATTGAGTGGTGGGTTAGGAGCGATGGTAGTTTTTGAAACTAGACCGTGTTCGCTGGAGGTGTAGTATGCGTGAGACGCAAAAGAAGAAAGATCATTAGCCATATCATCAGGAGTCAGATCATTGTGATTAGTAGGAAGGACTTCTTGCAGAATGGAAACCATTGCGTTGGTTTTCGTTATAACGTCTATACAGACAGAGTCTGGCTTATCATGAAGATATGCGAGATATAAACGAACATTATGGTATAGTCTGCGGTCTCGTAGTCGAGAGAGAACATACCGGCCATCTTCCCCTGAATCGATAAGGTGCTTGGTTAACTTTGCCTTTGGAGGAAGTATGGGGTCTAAAAAAGAAGGTGGTGTTTTATTAGGGTGGGACTCTAGCTTAGAAGATGGGGAGGGATTTAAAATATGGGAGCGAATAAAATTAGGGTCTGTTGTTTTTGTTTGAGTGGGATGAGGAGATGTTGTTGGGTTTTTTAGATGACTGAGAGGAGGATCAAGATTAAAAGATACACGTTTGGGAATTGGGTTGGACGGTGTGGAAGAACGTTTTGTGTATACGCGATTAGCAGTATGAAGTGAAGAAGGAGTGAAGAAAGGAGATGTCCCAACTTTAAAACTCCAGTTTGGATCAGGAGCTTGTTTGTTAGGCTTTGGATTTTTTTTGTGAGAGTTGGGCTTCGGTAAAGGGTTAGACTGCTGTTTTCTGGGTTTAGTGGGATTTGAATTACTGGACTTAAAGGTGGTATCCTTGCGATGTTTGTTGTTCCCTCTATTTGGTTTTAATCTTTCTATGGTTATTCCACCCAGATTGATGACGTCGGAAGCAGGGTTGATAAACATTCACTCATATTTTAATGGGATGCTTACCTTGAGGGTGTTGGTGGAGATCTTACGGCAATTGATGACATCAATTTTAAATTTAGATTTGAAAAGACTAGTTAGCCTGGCTCGATCGAGATGTGTACCTCTTATTAAAAAGGCAACCGATTCGGCTTTGTTGGAATTGTTCAACTTTTTGATTCTCTTGTTCCACTCCGAAGGTGTCCATAAGGTGCCCAATCGTGAAATTGTGGGTTCAGGAGTTGGTGTATTTGGATCAATTTCCGGAGCGGGTTGTGATGGAGGAGAATGTTCCACAGTGCCGTCCCATTGAAAGGTATTGGGCTTTGGTCAAAGCTAAATTGAGGAAAAGTGAGCAGTGTGCAAAGGACGTAAAAGATTTTAGTGCTGAATGGAAAAGAGCGTCCAAAAAGATCACGGATGTAACTGTCACCAACCTTATGAAGGACATTCGAAAGAAGTTGAGGAAAGATGGGAACCCAAATAATTTTTTTTATTTTTTGTAATTGTGAATGAATTTAATAAAAACAGTTTTAAAGCAAATTAAAAAAAATTTACATGAATTATGAAAATATTTTTTTTTTTTTTACTTTGAAGTTTCCAAATTTTATTCGTTTGAGTCCTTACCATTAGGCTAAGGGGATTGAATCTTCGTGGGAGGAAGATGAAATTGATATGTATAACATTTGTCACTCTCCAGCTTTCACATAAGTCCGGTACGTTGAGGTATGAGGCCTTATTTTTAAGGAACTGACGCGGATGCGCTCAATTGAGTTCTGCAAAAACGGTCGACAGGTTTCAGGAACGAGATAACCTCAACTTGTGGCACAAAGTGGATTCATACGAGGGTTGTCTGAAAAGTTTCCGACAACATGGTACAATGATACAAGACATTTTTTCTCAAATCTTTTTTTTTATTTTTCTACATAGTCTCCTTGTAACTCTACACACTACTCCCAGCGATGCTCCCATCCCTCTAACCCGTCCAAATAGTACTTGGCCTTTTTCTCTGCAAAATAATTGTTCACGAAGGTGATTGCCTCCTCATTTGATGAAAATCTCTGTCCTCCGAGCGCAGTTTTTAGATGAGGGAACAAAAAGAAGTCGCTTGGGGCTATGATGCGTAGTATGCTCCTGTAATGGTTTTTCCTTTTTGAGGATAATCGATTAAGATAACTCCTCTACCATCCCAAAAAACAGTCGCCATCACTTTCAAAGCCGAAAAAAACAGTTTTTGCTTTTTTTGGAGCCGGCTTGCCCTCTGCAGTCCACTGTTTTGACTGAATTTTTCTTTCGGGCGTATAATGGTGTATCCAAGTTTCATCCACAGTAATTAATCGGCGCCAAAACTCAGACTTATTGCGTCTAAACTGCGCCAACAGAGCGTTGGAAATGTTCATTCGAACACGTTTTTGGTCTAACGTAAGCAAACGCGGCACCCAACGCGCGGACAGCTTACGTATGCCTAAATCTTGATTTGATATGCAACAAACACGTTCTTTGGACATTTTCATAACCTCTACTATCTCTCTCACTTTAATTCGGCGGTCGTCTAACACCATTTGGTGAACTGTAGCAATGTTATCGTCAGAGGTTGCAGTTTTTGGACGTCCCGAGCGTTCATCAACTCCCAAGCTCTTACGGCCACGTTTAAATTCAGCTGCCAAAAATTTCACTGTGGTAAATGATGGTGCAGAGTCCCCATACACATAGTCCAACTCATTTTTGATTTGCGTAGGCGTATTGCCTTTCAAAAACAAGAATTTAATAACAGCCCGATACTCAATTTTTTCCATTTTCACCAAAAACAGTCACTTCGACTCACTCAAACGACTGTCAACTAAAAACTGCGCTTCCAAAATGACTGAAACTTCGGTAAGTAACTGTCAAAAGATGCACAACTAGCATTCACTAACTTTTATTGACGTGTGCCGCTATCTTTACGTTGCGGAAACTTTTCAAACAACCCTCGTATATCAAGTGTTTTTTTTGAAAACGTTCATCAAATGTAACGAAGTGTTGTCCACCGACGAAAAGAAAGGAAAACCCATTTATACAGTATAGCTTCCGCTTATTTACCGCACTTGAGTTGTAAGTTGTAAGACTGGAAGTGCTTATTAGTTTTAAGCCTTTAATTCACTTGAAGACCATAAATGAATCTTTTCAATGAAATCGAAAAAGCCCCCAATCACAACGAAAGTGCAATTAAAATTGCTCCCGTCATAAAAGACTCTGTTCGATGGTAAGCTCGGAAATAACTTCTATCAGGCCATCGAGTTTATAACAACAAATTGAGTAGTGTTTTTTTGTTGACTATTTGACCGTTCTCAATGGAACATCACGTATGTATGTATGTACTCGTACCTATATATCGGATATCGTCCTATCTATATGAAATGCAATTCGTAACATTAACTCACGATCGTTTCGTTCGTTCATCGATAATGGCCTGTGTTATCGAACGTGTAATCAAGAGTGTCATCATTTTATCAATTAGTCGACAGAACAGTTTGTTGCTGCCGCCTCTATTCAGTCTCTGTCAGTTTTCAAGCAGCGGAAACGAACATCGGTCGGTTGGTTGCCAATTTCGTGCGAGTTAAACGCTTAGATCTTGAAAATTTCTGTCTCTCCTAATTTTTTTTTTTTTGTTTTATTGAAATCTCATTATCGATGACCAACAGTTTGTAGTTACGATAATGGGCAGCTCCAAGTCAAAGCAAATAATTCCGAATAATCCTCTCCAAGAGCTGCAGCTCAAAGAGATCCTTCGTGATCAGAAAATCAAGAAAAGAAAAAGAGAGCAGAAAAATCTTCGAAAAATTCAGGAAAAAAACATCAAAAAACAGCAGAAACTCCAGAAGCAACGAAGGAGCAACGATCGTGTTTCAAATGAGCCCCAACAAGGATATGAGCTAAATCAACAGGACTATGAGCAGAAAATCGAACAGAGCATAAAATATCAAATGGATAATGACTTGTGTGGATTTCTTTTGAATCAGATGTCGTTTACGTTGCAATTTTTTGGAAATTTCGAACGGTGAGTACGGTGACCGCTTGATAAACTCATTTATGGATGAACATTTGTACAAATGTCCTTAAGTAAGACCTTGACAGGTTATTTCTTCTATCTATTTAAATACACACTTGTAAAGAGCTGTGATTCACAACATCGAGAATGGGGAATAGCTTTATGATTTGTTTTTTTGTATTCGAAGTGCAACGACAAAGTGCATTCGATTGCCAGTCACTATCTATGTACATATGAAGACAAATGCAGGTATAATGTACGATAGATAACAATTCTGTTTGCTTACGACCATAAACAGCGCAATTCTTTTGTTCCAATTAAAAAGAACCTCAGTCGATGACAGGCCATTGTTCGATGTTTAACTTGCATATCCTAGAAGTACCCCTCAAAAAGCGTTTACCGCCGAGAATTTAAGTGCATTTTGCCATTTATTTGGTGGACATAAGTTTTGAATTCTCCCACTAATCGTTGACGTTTATACGAGTATGTCTAGTGTCATTTTCCATTGAGCACCACTTGATTTCAGATCTCCGAGTTCCTATTGTCAAATGAAACATAGAATGAATCAGCTGCATTGGAACATCATCCGACCGACTCCTTCTGATCTTTCTTTTTATGGTTTGAAACCACTATTCAGATCCTGAGCAAACGTGAGAACGCTACATGTCTCTGCCGCTAATTATTGTGAATGCAATTAGCGGTGTAAGCCACGGAATGAATGAAGTGAAAATTCCATGAGAAACTGCATCCGCTCTTGTAAAATTACGCAGCATTTCGGTACACAATATTTGTAGCAATTTCCTGCTTTTTTCGTGACATCAGAGAAATGAGCGACTTGATTAGTTATTTCTTAAATTTGCACGTCTAGATCTGTTTCTTCTTGACCGAAAGTGTTGTTGGATTTTTAGCCGAATTTATTGGGTATATAACTTAATTCGTCCGTTTTTTTTCAAAATTTGAACGTTTATTTAAGAAAAACATGTACAATAGTATTATTCAAAGTATTGCCCATCTGAAGCTATGACTTTTTCCCATCTTTCTGGCAATTTGTGGATCCCATCCCAAAAGAACTGCGCCGGCTTGGCAGCCAAGAATGAATCAAGCCAATTTTTGATATTCTGCTCTGATGTGGACCGTATTTCAGTGAGGGCGTTCTGCGTCGACCGGAAAAAATGGTAGTCAGAAGGGGCAAGGTCTGGGCTATAAGGCAGGTGGGGTAAGACTTCCCATCTACTGTTTTCCAAATAGTTCTTAACCGGAATAGCAACGTGGGGCCGAGCGTTGTCGTGATGGAAAATTATTTCCTCGTGTCTGGTCGCATATTCCGGGCATTTTTCGGCCACTGCTCTCTTCAAACGGATTAATTGTGTTCGGTAGCGTTGTCCATTGATGGTTTCACCCAATTTTAGCAGCTCATAATACAGCACACCCATCTGATCCCACCAAATACAGAGCATTACCTTCGAGCTATGGATACTCGGCTTTGCCGTTGATTTGGCTGGTTGGCGGGTTTCACATATGATTTTTTGCGCTTGGGGTTGTCGTAATGGATAATGAATCCATTTTTCATCACCAGTAATAATCCGATGCAAAAATGACTTCCTTTTGTGGCGTTCCAGCAGCATTTCGGACATGCAAAACCGCCTTTCGACGTCTCTCGGCTTGAGCTCATGTGGAACCCAATTTCCTTGCTTTTGAATATATCCAGCTGCTTTTAAACGTTTTGAAATGGCTGCTTGAGTGACACCCAAAGCTTCTGCGAGCTCTTCTTGTGTTTGGCAGCAATCTTCATAGAGTAATGCTTCCAGTTCTTCATCTTCAAACTTTTTTAAGCTGCCCAGGACGTTCATCGTCTTCCAAGCCAAAATCACCACTTTTAAATCGTGCAAACCACTTTTGGCACGTTCGCTCAGCTAGCGCATGTTCACCATAAACTTCCACCAAAATACGATGACTTTCGGCAGCAGTTTTCTTCATACGAGGGCGGGTCAATAAGTCCGTGACTTTTGGATTAAAACAGATTTTTTGATAAAAAAATAATTTTATTTTTCAACGTAGTCTCCCTTGAACTCTATACACTTTGTCCAACGCTTCTCCAATTTTTTTATCCCTTCCAAAAAAAATGATTTGTCGAGGTCCTCAAAATAACGAGATGACTTCATCATTGGAGTCAAATCTTTTTCCACCAAGCCATTTCTTCAGGTTTGGGAACAAGAAGTAGTCGCTCGGAGCCAAATCTGGAGAATAGGGTGGATGAGGGAGCAATTCATAGCCCAATTCATGGATTTTTGCCATGGCAACTGCACATGTGTGCACCCTTGCATTGGCTTGGTGGAAAAGAACTTTTTTCTTGGCCAAATGAGGTCGTTTTTTTTTCAAATCGTCATTGAATCGGTCCAATAAGTTTGCATAATATTCCCCATTGATTGTTCTTCCCTTTTTTCCCGCGTGCATCTCAAAAAACAGTCGCCATAACTTTATTGGCTGACAAACCCACCTTGGCCTTCTTTGGCGCCGATTCACCCTTAGAAACCCACTGTTTTGACTGTTGTTTGTTCTCTGGTGTGTTGTGATGGATCCATGTTTCGTCCACGGTTACAAAACGGCGCAAAAACTCCTCCATATTGCGATTAAACAACGCCAAACCTTCCTGTGAAGTTGTTACACGATTGCGTTTGTGGTCGACTGTGAGCAAACGCGGCACCCATCTTGCGGAAAGCTTTCTCATGCCCAAGTGATCATTCAAAATTGAAACCACTGAGCCATGCGAGATCCCTACGGCTTCCACAATCTCTCGCACTTTCAATCTTCGGTTGGCCAACACCATATCGTGAATTTTTTCGATTGTTTCGGGTGTAGAGACCTCAACTGGGCGTCCAGGAGGTTCGGCATCTTCAGTGCTTGTACGGCCACAACGAAATTCAGTAAACCACTTTTTTACCATTGAAATCGATGGTGCAGGGTCCCCATAGTATTTATCAAGCTTAGCCTTGGTCTCGGTAATGGTTTTTTTTCGCAAGAAATAATGCTTAATAAGCACACGAAATTCACTTTTTTCCATTTTCTCCTCAAATTAGTGAGTAGTCTGATAAAAATAGCTGTCAAACACAAACTAACTGACGCAGCAAGTTTAAATTTTGACAGGAGTCAACTGACACATGCCTGTTGACAGGAGCAGTGTTGCTGTTTCAGTAAAGACGTCAGAAATTTAAAAATGCACGGAATTATTGACCCGCCCTCGTATTAAAGTAATGAAGAAGAACTCCCCGCAAAAACACTTTTTCAGGCACAAAGTTCGGCATATTTGAGTGAAAAAAAATTATTGCTGTTTACGCTTCAAATGAATGATATATACTGAAATGACGTACAATGACAGTAGCTTTCCAACGCATGTTCCAATGGAATAATAACAATGGAATAGTACAAGTTACGCCATCTCTTAGCAAACCGCACGAATAGTTATAGACCCAATACATATTTAGATGGTGCTAGAGTCCAGGCTGAACCAGGACGTCAGTTAACATGCCTCTGCAGTTAACGCGGTCTTTTGCCAGCTGCCTCCAACTGCGCACCCGTAGTTAGCTGAGGTCCCTTTCCACTAGTGCGCATCATCTAACACGAGGTCGTTAAGCGATGTTAAGGATACTGATGCCGCTGAAGTGGGCGCAGTTTATATGGTTTTCTTTATTGTGGATCAGGTAAACAATGTTGGAAAGCTATTCCATTTGTCGCTACATAAATAACTCGACAGGTAGGACGTCCCGCAGTCTCAAAGTTTAAAATTTCCTGTCATTACTTTATTTCGGTCGGCTGGACGAAAGTTAGGCTCTCAGTACCCAGGTTTAAAGATTTGCTCTGTCTGACGATTGTTTGGATTGCCTCCGTCGTTTAACATGACACTTTGCCATATAAATTCCCAGCTTACCTTCTCAGGTTAGTGTTCAAGGTTTGTTGCCGTGACTCGTTCGATTTACCTTTTGCCAAAGATCTTTCTATTTCTCGGGAGAAGTTAATCTTTTTGCGCGTAGAGTATTTGAGCCACTTTCGTTCTTCTATGAAGCGCTGCTATTTAGGCGAATTTATTTTGCTACATGTGCTCGCCTGGACTTTCTCTCAAATCTGGGGTTTCTTGGAGTGGACAACAGTTGCGACGTTGTCAGGAGCAACGTTTTGTGTTTCGTCTTTAGGACTTAATGTTGGTTTCATAGGACTTATCGAGATGTTATCGGATAAGGGATCGGCAAGGTTTCTGGCGATTTATTTAGATTGCAACCGTTGGACGATAAATTAACTCTTCGTATTTACTGTGTTGTTGTGGCATCTGAGATATCTACAGACGTTCCTTGGCTATAACTAGGTAGTCATTCGAGGTCACATTGGCCGTTCGGAATGTCTAAACATCTATGAAACTGTATGAGTGCCATGATCAGACGAAAACTCATATATTTTATCTGACATGATGAAGCCACCTCTTTCTAATACCTAGTGGAAGCAAATGTTTTCGTACACGGGTTTTGGCTAATAAAATGAAAACGAATGCATATTTTTCAAAAACTTTTTCTTCTATTAATTCCGTCACTGAATTGCTACAAATTGCAGAACAATTTATTCGAAAGGGCCTCCAATTTGCCTTCCAGCAACTAGGAAGTCGGTCTGGCCACTCCTCGATTGCAGTACGCACCTCATGCATTGGAAAATTTTCAAAGACTTAATAATTGGATGTCAAATAGTGCAAGCCATAGTCTACAGAACGGACCATAGTCTAATGGATTGAGGCCTGCGCTACCAGATGTGCAATCATGCACGGGAATGAAGTTCGGAACATGGTTTTTGAACCATGTTTGAGCCGTTTTTGCTTTATGAGCTGGAGCAAAGTCTTGTTGAAAGGTCTCTGGTTTATTTGCGAATAATGTTTTATTGAGGGGCTTGACAACGTTCTTTAAAACGTCCGTTTGATACATTTTGGTCGAGGTTTTGACACCTTTCTAGGACAAATGGAGCGCAGTGATCCCATCCTAGGCGACTTCCCACCAAACCATCACAGAAGCTGGGTAGTAGCTACATTGAACTCTCTGAATGAGTTCAGACGCATGTCGTGATGCGAGAATACACTCTATCGTTCTATTTGTTGAACGATCCTTCAACGGTGAATATTTTCTCGTCAGTAAAAAGAATTCGTCTGTGACTTGTCTTCGTTTACTGGCGAAGTAAGGCTTTCGATTTTGATCGATTTCGATCTTTCGATTTTCTTTTACAGTGCTTCTCTATGCGCTGAGTCCGAAATCACAACTCAAGATGCGCGACATGCTGTCCTTGCTGATATCCATCTCCCGAGACGTGATTTTCAAATTGCCCATCGGATTTCGCCCAATTAGATTCTCCACGGCTTTGATGACTTGTGGTGTCGACTATTCCACTAGTATCCGCAAATAAATTCAGTGTAAGATACACAAGGTTTCGGCCACAACGGCTGAAGGACTTCGCCTTTTCTGTAGCCGCGTTTTTGCAGGCCAAATACGACAACACAATTTTCAAGCGAGCTCCATTCCATGATCGCAAACAACTGACGTCAAAAACTTTTTACGCGGGAGCTTTGCATTAATGTCACTTGTCAAATAGCTGTCAAGTTGGAGTGGATATGTTCATTGGTTCTTGAGAATGAAGATAGTCATTTCCGACAGAGTATTGTAGTGTTGCTATTTTTTTTTAATCCTCGCGCTTGGAAATAAAGCAAGTCAAGTCCGGATGAACGAGGTAGAATAAGTACAATTGCTGTTGTTACAGTTTCAGCACCGAGAAGTAACTAGTATGCATGGCAGAAAAATATGTTTCTCTGACTAATTTTGGCGATGGTATAATACAAGGTAAACTAAAGCCCCTCGAGTTTGCCAAGTCCAATTTCACAGGCTCCAATGCATGACATACATATTTTAGGCATCGTAGAAATAATTTTTTAACCACTTTTGGCACGAGATCCGTCTTGAAGGATTTACGAGTATTTGGATATTAAATTTGACGAACCATCTTTAAAAGTGAATCGCGTTATAGTGAAGATAAGAAATTCGATCGCTGATCAACTCTGATAACAAGAATTTGGCATAAAAGTTGCCAATGATGCCAGACGCGGTTTTCTTGAAAATAATCAAATCTGAGTATGTTGCTAAGAAACCTTGCTGCGTGTCATGAAGTAAACATAAAATTTCTGAGCAGATCCTCATTCCAGATGATTATGATGTCTTCGATAAATAAGAGGTTTCTCACTGCTGCAGAATCTTAGATAACGTACTTCCTTTATTTTTTACTTGACGCCAGATTTCAAGATCTCTTGATGATCGTCATACCAAGTAAATCTTAAAGAGGTCCTGCCTTGAGAATGGGAATTCCTATAGTATGGGGGGTTGAAATTGTCATTACAATTTCTATGGCCTGATTAGACGTTGAATCAAGTCTATGACAAAAAAATTAGGCGAGACCCTACTTAAGCAGATGGAAAACAGCTTCTATCCGCTAATTTTTTAAAAAAGAATTTTTCAATTCTGACCCAATTGCACATACTCGTACGTGAGATAGTGATGATAGATGAGCCAAAGTAAAATGTATCTACGTTCGACACTATTGCGTTTTTCCTATAATTAGCACGCGGTAAAGAGAGTATGATCTACGTTGGTTTTGAATGTTTGCAGGTTATAATGACTAGGAATAAAGCGCTAAGTGAGTTGTAATACTTACAACTTGGTCCGAAAGTGGGCTGAGGCTAAACTGATGAGAATTCATAGCGAGGCGATCGTCGCGATTCAAAGTTTAAAGGAGCAATTTTGTTGAAACACTAGTGGTAGAAATAGCGAGAAAATAAGGTACGAGTTAAATTATGTCGATTTTGGAAAGCGTCAGTTAATCGCGCAATATTGGCAACATCTATTGTCCTATCTGACAGATGCCGAGAGGGCTTTAGAGCTGATGTGGGCATTGTACTCTAATTTTTAGCGGATAAATGCCTTTTATTCACGCCTGATCAGAGATTGTGAAGTATTTCTTAAATCGCTTCACGAAACTTATACATTTCACGGTATTTTTAGAGACATCTATTGTAGTAGGTGATCATTTTAACAAATACTTATTATCACACATACCGAAAATGGAAAGTTGCCCGGTTTCGACAATATAAGTGCCATTCATGGGTAATGCCTAGGTGTTTAAACTTCGCCTTAACAACAGCGAAATACTGTTTTCAAAGCCTCACATCCCACTCGGCTTTCTAATTATAGATGCTGTTAGTATCGGCATCTAATGGGGTTAACAGCCGAAGAGCAGAGACCTGATGAAAAGCAAGAAACCTGTTGAGAGCAAAGAACCCTTAATGAAAATTCACAATAGTGTTGGTGACAGGACGATACCCTGGGGTAAGCCCCCGTCCAAGACCGCTTGCTTTCGCCGGATTGGTCTAAACATTGGCTCCAACTTTCGGTGGTACTTTTATCAAATCACCACTGAACCTACTGCCAAAAAAACTGTACTGCCGATCGTTGAACAGTTGCGTGTGTCTAAGCATTTCATGATGTGACGGTTTTAAATCTTCATCCGATGAAGAATAAAGGATCTCATTCCTAAGGGAATAGTGCTTGTGAATATATGTAGCAGCAGCGGCATCCACATGGCTTTCAAGAAAACTCATCGATTAGATATAATTTCTAAAGAAAATGTTAAGATTAAAAACAAGCCCAGGGTTTTGGCGGCTGACTATCATTTGCTATACCCATTCTAAACAATGTGTGCTCAACCCTTATGCAGGCCTCCCCAGTTTGGAACAGATTACAAGTAAGGCCCAGAATGTTTTGTAAACCCAAATACTTGCTTCGACCTGCGGTTGGAACTTGGTTTGCAGACGGAAATGTCTGCGCTCACAGTAGAATATTCCAGCAATCCATTTCTTAAGTGTGCAAACGCACATATTTTTATGTCTTTTTTAAAATTCGTTAACATCTATTTATGCAAGATTGCAGCTTGCTTTTGACTACATATTTTCCTGTATGGTAGAGAATAGTCTCATCTTAACCAATAGATTTATTCGCGCTATGCAGCTTACTGCTATTCTAAGGATTTTGAACATATTTTCCCGAAATCTGTTCAGATGACACGTTTTCTAAGTATATTTAAAGATTTTTTGTTTCCCGCTGTGGTTCGTTTTTGCTTTTCTAAATCTGTATTGACTGTCATGAACTATGCATCGATCGGTAGTTGTTACAGTTTTTCGTGACGCCCCGGCTTTATACAGTCTAACATGAAATACCTGCTGTCACGTCTTCGATTTGTTATATCTGTACATAGGTTTATTGTACTTTAAAGTACAGTGAATTAATTCGCCGCAGGTATCATGTTTAGGATCCAAACTCAAAACCGTATCTCTAATTTGGGAACTACTTTCACCACAAAATAATATACACGTAGATATTTAAATAATTAAATGATGATCGCAGTAGCTCGTCCTTAGTAGACTTCAAGAAAGTCGGCTCTTTTCGAAAGTTTGTTATGATTTTGTTCCATTCTTGAAAAAAGAACAAAACAATTAACTCATCTCTCATATGCTTCCTGATTGAAACGATGATTAATTATTTGACACAATTCGAATACGATATGTGTATCTTCCTGAGATTTTATTATCAATATAATTGTTGATAACAATTAAACTGTGTTTTCATTGAAAATATCTACAACACATATCGACATCAAAGTGCTAGTAATTAAGTTTCCGATAAAAATGATAAAATTACCAAGCTAATGGCACGTGCAAATTAGTTAGTTAGTTGGTTAACAAACATAGTCCAAGTTACTGGTTCAGATATTTTGATAACAAGTAATGGAGAGGTAAATTTGTGTGAATTTTGAAATATACATAGATCCCAACAACCACTTAATTGTATTGTTCTTTACTAGTTAGTGTTAAATTAGTGATTAGTGATTAAAGTCCCAAACACCTGAGGGTGTGAGATTTCGATCCAGGCTTTCTCTGGTTAAGGGGCCTATGCCTCTGTTCTGGGCGAATCAATATTCCTCGATATCTATGATCTGACTGAAGCCAATCTGATCTGAGAAATCAAGAATGTGTTGGGTATATCGATCTTATTCTCCCTAAGACTCCTTGTCGAGTAGTCCTAGTGTCCATTCACAATATGCAACCTCTTCTCTCATTCCTATTCCTTCGTTTACTATACTGAACTCGACTTTGTTTAAAAAAAAAAAAAAAAAAAAACATTTAATCGCACAAGACAACTGAAGGCTACGTCGCGTCGTGGGCTTACAATAAAACTGTAAAACAATAATAAACTACAATAGCATGACCCAATCTAAAGAGCTGATCAAACTCCGTAGACGAGACTTCTCCAAACTCACAAACATAATTATAAGACACGCATAGGGATTCCTTTACAACTGTCCTGCCTTTGGATGAATGCGAATGCAATTCCATCTTGACAAATTTATCAAGAAATCTCATTGGTTCCGGGACTAACTAGATCATCCCCCTGCCGTGCTTCTATCAGTGGTTTTACTGTGCACTTACAACAGGTCTAACAACACTCTGAATTATTGTGACTTTGATTTGAGTCAACTGAAGCGAACTTCACTAGTTTCATGATCAATCTTTTTTCATGGGTTTCAAATGGTGATTCGGCTGTCTCGTATTTTTAGATGGGCTATCAGACTGAAGCCTAGGCCAAGTTAGTGGTTTCTCAAACTACAACGATAGCCAATTAGATCTAGTTTCAGCAACAGATTCTATCAGCACCTCAGTAGCATTGTGTCCTCCATCTCTATGAACTTTTAATAACACTACTTCGCCTTCTTTCGTTTTTCCAAAACTGCCCTTACACAATCCTCCCTTTCAAATTAACCGTCTTTGGTTTTAAACTTGTCTCTTTTTTTACTACCTCTGATATTCCACAAGGGAACCACGTAGGTCCTCTTCTTTTCACCCTAACTATAAGTGACCTTGAGAGCGTGTTTAAATAAAAAAGACTCTAGTTTGCTTTAAGAAGAACTCGATAGGTTTTCCAGTTGGTGACTTGAAAATTACTTAGAGCTTAATATCGCCAATTTATTCCTTTGTCACACTAGTACAACCAGCCTCCTACTCGCCTTTGTCTTCTCCAGAGGTGAAGATACTTCAAGACAGAAAGTTGCTTTCCATTTAATTCGCACGCCTTGTGAGGCCATGCGAGGATCATCTGATCATTGTGAGGCTCAACCGAATTCTCAAGCTGCCTGGATATTTGAATCAAGATAGTGCCCTTTAAGCGAGCAAAAAGATTTCCACTTCGAGACACATCTTGTATAACACCAGACAACGTTGATAATTTGTTTATAATTCTCCAGAACTTTCTATGTCTTCATAAGCAATTGGTCTCCTTACGGACTCTAACGGAATTAAAGCTTCATTCTAAAAATGTAGAGTACAAACGTCAACTTCAGATACTACACACAGTGCACTACCTGCATTCCCAATGATTTCGGTTACATTCTGATCTGTTCGTGATGTCGCTGGAACGTGCCTAACAACCGGCTTCTTTTAAGCGCAGGAAGAACAAGAAGTGATCAACCACTGCTGCATTCGTGTCATCAGACATTGCACAATAATAACCCAAAATGTGTTGAAGATAATGAGCATAAGGCCCGAAGATCTGCCTGTTTGTGGTCGAGTGTTAAACCAAGATGCTCCTATCTGGTTTTAGAATTATTCTAGCTCCCCAGTTTCCATATTTTCAGCGTTCCCTTCTTAGAAAGTTTGACAAACTTCGGTAAAGACTTCGATTTCCCAAGTTTTCCTAACAATCGGCTGTAAGTTTTCCGCTGAGATACTGGGTGAGGCTTGAAAGACTTCTGCTGGGAAGTCATCTATGTAAACTGCCTTGTTTTTCTTTAAGGCCCTGGTAACCGATATGATTTTAGTGGTACTGGGAGTGGAGATGCATAGTCGGGAATTTTGGTTGGTTACTTGCTAAATGATTTAGTGTAGCAGCAAAGTTATCCTCCGGTAAGCTATTCCTCATCCGAGGTCAATAGGTTGACGTCTATGTTTTTTACAAGATGAAATTTGGATCTTTGGCCACCTGTAAGTTACTTTGAGATATTTTAGACCGTCTTACTGTTAGACTTGCTTCTTCTGGTGCTAGTGCGTTGATTCAATTACACTTACCTCATCTTACACTACTCCGCAATTCCTTCTTTTTTATTCGATACCACTGAGACGCCGATACAATCCGATCTTTGAGAACTCTGTGCCTTCAATCCGTGTCTAGGTATCTGTTGAAAACCATGGCCTCTTGTCTATTTTAGTCATTTACCGACGGTGGTGTCTGCCCCAGAGGAAAAAAAACCTTTTCCCAGTGCTCGTCGATGGAGTGGCTCCGCTGATTGTTTGAGCTTCTGAGGCAAGATAGTCTGGTCTTCTTATAATATCTGGGTATTCTCACCAATTTGAAGAGGAGGTCATTCGATGAAATCTCTAAGCGTGCCAGCGGAACGCTATATGATCGATCTGGTTCGATGCACGCTGTCCATCTGTCGAGACCCAACTGATCTTATGACAATCGTTGTGCCTACAATCATTGACGTTGCACAAGCCAACAAACCTTTTGCCATATTCATTTCTAAAGTTTCCGAAGTCGTGTGGTCCCATCACATGTCTAGGCCCTGTGTTGTCATTGCCTACCTATGCATTAAAATCCCCAATTACGATCAGGATGCCCTACAGAAATCATCCTCAACCTCGTCGTGCACATAGTTTGGTAGAGTGTAGCACTGGATGATGGTGATATTCCTCATTCTACCTTTAAATCTCGCCGTAAATATTGTATCACAAAATGGTGAATAAGACATGAGGCTACCACGCGCTTTTGGGGTCAGTAGTAGACCTATTCCATTTTTGCGTATGGTGCTCAGTGGTGTTCAGCGGTGTGCAGGAGTAGAGCAGGAAGCTGTTTCCAATTCCGGAGGGATAGATGTTGAGATCCCACCACCTTATTTCGCTAATGTCCAATTTGTATCACATGAAATCTCACTCAAGCTGTGTTCCTTCTTTCCTGTTGTCGAGGAAGATCTTAATGTACCATAACGCAATCCCTGTCCGAAGTCTAAAGCCAGTGGTCGTCAACATGTCCCAGGTATTTACATCTGTTTCGGAGTTTTTGGGGTTGCGTCTCGCTGGGTTAAACAATTTGTAGATATATATTCTCAATATCCATTTTTAAATTCGTTCTTTTAATAGGGAAATCTCTGCGGCCTATGAATACATATGGAAACAAAAGGAGAACCAACTCAATCAGCAGTTCGAAGAGCATTCGATTCTCATGGCCAATGCTCTAGACGCAGCTGTAGAGAGACGTGTCAAATACAAGCCCATGTACGTAAAACCATCGAAAACATTTAAGATCCTATCAAAAATAAACACTCTAATTTCTCTTTATAAAGTCACGGACCAGAAAAATATCAGCTGCAACCTCTCCAACCGCAAACAATGTTCGTTGTGTTCGAGAACATAGACATCGCGAGACCGAATGAAGCCAACTATGACTCCCTATCACCAATATGCAAAGTTGACATGGAAACGGATTTCTATAAGACCACTCCATGCGATGACACTTATTCTACAATTTTGAAAAACACTAAATGGATGGGCTACGTTCGACTTAAGCTAAGAGATACACCTCCCGATAACTCATCGAAAACGGTTGCCCCACAGAAGCCACACTACAATGATGAGGGAATTTATTTTGCTAGTGAAAGTACGATTTCCTCATCAAGCCGAAGAATAGAAGACGCCCGACATTCTAGCAGCAGTGGCTATACATCTGGTCCAGATTACGACTATGCCTATATCACGCATTTGAATTCCCATCATCCCTTAAACGAATTGACAATGACCAATATCTACGAGAAGGCAGCAGTTGACACAAAGATTCTTCCTGAGTCATGTATTGCAAATCTTGAAGACTTTCTCCGATCTCCAGACGATGATGACGACGAGGAAGAGGAGGAAGAAGTCTATGGATTTAATGAAGATGATCCTTCAAATAGAGCCATCTATTCCAAATACAACATCCCCCAGGTAAAATATCTTAACTCAAAAGAGTTTATGCGCTATTTTGGTGACCTACTTCGAAAGAAACTTGCCCCGAAACTTGATCTTACACCAGCTGACTTTGAAAATGGAACATATCGGGGTGCCTCAATTCACACGAAAAACTACGAAATCATTCCAGCGATTCATGTGGCGCACAATGCACAGAATTGGCCCGATTGTGCGTTTCAGTTTAAGAGACGTGAACGGCCAACTCGTATGAATCCACTGACCCGCAAACAGTTCCAGTGGCCTACTCAGGATATGATCAAAAGAGTTGAGACATTTGGATTCCATGTAATTCCGATGGGTTATGCGCCCAAACGACAGAAAAATCCTTTTCGTGAAATCGAGTGGAAAATCATTTTCCCCAAAGCCGAACGATTTCTAGAGACTACCTTGACCAATACCCAAATTAAGGTTTTCATGATAACCAAGGCTTTGGTGAAGACTTTCGTGGAACCACAGGAAAAGGACAACACTTTGATGTTCACCATCGATCACCTGCGCATGCACTTATTTTGGGAATGCGAAAATAACTATGTCACCTGGCCTGAAGAGTTTCTTGGTGATGTTCTCCTTCGATTCATCAAAACCTTCATGATGCGACTTAGTCAAAAGAACCTCCCTGACTTCTTCATTCAAGGAAGGAATCTTTTCGAAAGCATACCAGAGTATTCACTGTGTCGATTGCATAATGTCCTGGCTGAAATCGTGGCAAACCCTGCGACACATCTGATAATAGCACTAAGAAATCTGCACTTTGTCGATGATTTTATCCCAAAACTGGATTTCAAAAAGATCTTCCTAAACTTGACCGAGAACAATTATCTTAAACTCAAAAAACTTTCACGTACTGCGAAGAACTCCATAATGATGGAGGAACCTAACCCGGCAATTCTGGCAAAAGACAGTGAAGAAACTTCCGATTTTCAAGGATTAATCGGATACTCCCAACAGAAAGACAAGAACAAAGGTCCGTTGAGAAGACGTACTCTTCTCCTAAAGCACAACATCGAAATGCGCCGGAAATTGGAATACGAGAAGAATCGGAAGTCAGTGGATTCCATTGATCTAGAGGTGAGTAGTCTTGTGTTTCCATAATTTCCTTCAACTTTCACAATTCTTCATTCAATGTATGTACTTCTCTTACAGTTCGTGTTCGGTAAAAACCTCAAGGATTCGGAGAAAAAACGCGACTACAACCAAGGTGTGGAGAATCTTCGTAGAACTAACATTTTAGAAATAATCCTTGACAACCTCGCCGCCATGGCAGAGATTTGTATTGGCGCAACAGAAAATCGTTCCATCTACTTAGCTCGCATCTATCTCAATCAGGCTAAACGACTCAGCAAGTTCTACAGCAGCTACGGCTGTGACATGGGTGCCATCGAATACATTTCCAAAATTGCAACCATTGAATCCCAGATAGACATACTACGTAATACAGAGAGCAACATTCCTCCGCCAGCCCTACCAATTCGAACGAGTTTAGAGCCTGTGAAATCTTTTCGAACTAAAGATGCAATGGATTTGACAAAGGAAGTAAAAGGCAACCTCTACATTCGACAGATTTCTCGTGCTAAATCCGAATCGCCAAGACTTGATACCGAACCGAGAAAGTCCATCAAATTTGCCAATCAACCGTCTTTACTAGCAAAAGCCGATGTGCATAGGCAGGACTCCTTAAAACAGCAAGACAGTGAGGTGTATGGGTGCAGAGAACCACGCAGATCGATCAAATTCTCCGATGAGACCCAAAGTCCTACCAATATTTTCCATTTTGACGATGATGAATTATTGCAGTGGTCTCTAAAGCCAACCGTAGTGGAAGTAGAAACAGAAACCACCCAGAATCCAATAATCGATCACCACACCTCACAGACAAAAATTATGCAAAACTTAATATGCACCCCAAATCCTCCAAGTGAATCATCAGATTCGTCCACTGACTACGATGATGTTGGGCCGCCTTCGACATTCTGCAACTCCACACCGATCATCATAAAGAGGCCAAATGATTCGCAGATTTCCTCACATGCGTCAGCAGCTCCATCGGCCATTTATCGTTTTGAAATCAGATCAAGTCAATCGATTGGAAAGGCATCTCCAGAAGCAGATTACATCTTTAGAAAGAATCAACTCCAACAACCTAAGCCAATTGGAGCTTCCCCTCGTGATCAGGACATGGTGAATCCAAAATTAAACCAAGTCGAAAACAAATCCAACAGATTAACCACTATACTCCGTTTCGACAAAGGCACACCGGATGTGCTTTTAAAATCCATAGAGCCGCCAATCAACCGTCTCCCAAGTACAGCTTCCGAATCATCGTCCTCATCAGTGCGCACTCATATACCGACAACATTCGAGGAAAAGCGTGCCCTCATTCGGAAAATGTTGCAGAAGAAGACTGAAGGCCTGATCCTAACGAATGGTGTTTGTCATTCCGAAGCATCAGATCTATAGCTGTAGTGTTATCTGTTTATAGTGTTTACCACTCTCTTTCCCCTTTCTCCTTTCAAATTAATTGCTAAACAATGACGTCAGTGCTTGAGTATTTGTAAATATAAGTTCAATTTTGTAAATAAACGTTAAAATGATTTTCTTATAACAAGTGAAGCAATTTTGAATCACCGGCATAGCCATACACAGAGAGCCAGACAACAATACAACGGGACAACCTTAATAGCAATAACAATTGATTTATGTTTTAGTAACATTTGATTGCTGCCGCAGGGTATCGATAACATTCTTACTGCACTGTATCTTATCTATCTATCAGAGGCAAACATCGGAAGTACGATTGTGTGAAAGAGGCAGTCATGGCCGCAGATTGATCTTTTAGTTTTCATTTCCGTGAAATTCGCAGGGCAAACATTTATTTTATACACTCATAGTTTCTCCCCAAGAAATGACAGGTCCTGGTTTGCGAGGAACTCTATGAGTCAAGTTTGATTCATAGGGAATACCATATCGCAGCTGCATTCAGATTCAGCGTTGTTTCCAAATATACGAGTATGTTACATTAGAGCATCCTGTTTGAGAGCATTTTGAGCTTTCCCCGAGCTCAAGACTGAGCCAATCACAAACATTTCCTTGGAATGCTATCTTCTATAACAACTGAAGCTGTCAGACACTATAAATATTTCCTATGTTGTGTAATCGTCAGCAATATGTAACATATCATACTGCCCGTACTGAAAAAGCCTGGAAGCACCATGGTGAGTTAGCATACGAGCATATACCTTTCTTTGGCTGCCTTGTCGCGGCAATAAAGAAGAATTCAAGATCCTATGGTTTTCAAAAAAATCCAGATGGGACGTCGAACCAGGCGCCATAGACGTCCAGACTACGCGTTAAACTGGAATACGAGTACTGTATCGAGGTGACCCCACAATGACACACGTTTGCCCGGTAATGGCAATACCAATAATCCATCCATGGTCTTCCTGAAGAGTGAGTCCTATGGCTCTTTCGGCACGTTCCGTATATTGAGCTCAAACGATGGAGAGACTACCGGAAAGGCTCAGCCTGTTATGAAGAGATGGTTGATCAAAGTGGTATTTTAGACGGTTTGACAGGGCAAACTGAAGTCAAACAGATCGGCGAAATTGACACCTACTGGAACCGATCAAGCTTTCGAAATTGAAATTGCAAACTTTTCTTCCATATCGAACAGGGCCTAGGGGAAGAAAGCTCTGTCGACGCAATTTTCCTGAGCAGGCTGCCTAGAATATGCTCCAGTGGACGGATATCCGATGCACAGAAAGTTCTGCTGTAACCAGTGTTGCAGTTCCGGTAGGCGAAATTTGGATGCCGCAGGAAAATACACCTTCAAGAAATCTCTGAAACGTCAAAGGAGGCGACACAATCTCTGAAACGCATGAATTGATGTTTCAAATTGGCCAGGCAACATTCTGAACAGCGCACAGTGGCGTAAATTACCAAAAACCTGGTCAAAACTGTTAAAAACTAAAACTAGAATTGTTGTTGTTTTTGCATGCCAATTTGTTTACAAATAAGTCAAGTATATGATCTGATTAATCCCGCTATTTTTTACAACCATTTAGTCAGGTGATATGCGACTAAAGTAGGAACTTTTTAATAAGCCGCAGTTAAATATTTTGTTTGTGCAAGAAGGTTGGTTTTTCTTAGTTTTTTTTTTTTTGTTGATGTGCAAATATTTTCTTCATAAACAATATGGAATCTGTTGCTAGTGGCATCTTTAGTGAAATAAATAAAAAACAGTTAAACGATTTCATGTTGTATGTTGGTGTATAATATGTAAAAGAAACAGCCTTGTGGAAAATAAAGTTGAATTTTGTGTAGTAAGCTAAAAGTTTATGTTTCCCGCGAAATCCCGTGATGAAATGTAGCTCCTAATTTACCTTGATATATCCTTTATAAGTTGTTAATAAAAAAAAGTTGCGATGCTAAGAGATGTTGTAAGCTAAGTGAGGTCTTAAGAACTTCTTCATCACACGATAAAAAAAAATTGATTTTTTGTCAGTAAAAATCGAAAACTTGACTCACATTAATACAGTCCCTGGCCATATTATTAGACGCACTGTAGAATTTTTATAATTATTAGATTTAAGCCAAATTTTGTAGCTTTTAACGTTAACGTTAACTAAGTTTTGCTTATTAAATTTGTTTTGTGGTTCTATTTTCTTTATTTTGATATGTTGCATTAGGTAGGTATACATGCATAATGTCAAAGTATTGGTAACAGAGCGTAAACAAGTACAAACTTCTTTCAGTCGCATTTTCGCATTCTGGCGGTTCGGACTTTTTTGTGTGACTTTAAAAGCTTTGTGTGCTTACTAGCGGTATTGAATTGTATTGTTTGTCTATTGTGTGCTTCTTTACTGTTATTAAGCAACATTTTTGACCAACAAAAATAATAAATTGTGACATTTTAATCATGGGTAAGAGAGGAGACCTGTCACCTCGTAAAAAAGCTGAAGTGAAAGCTCTGATCAACACAAAAGCTTTTTCTAACCGAGAAATATCTCGAAAAGTGTGCGTGTTTGAGACTAGCGTGAGACGGATAAAGAAAAAAATTGAATGTGGTGAAGAATTAAGCCAAAAAGAAAGAGCAGATGCGGAAGAAAGCCGATTTTCACACCAAGGTCGGAAAGATGTGTACAGAAAATTTGCATCGAAAACAGATTTGCAACCACAAAGATGATAAAAACTCAATTGTAAGGAGCTAATATTATTGCTTCTGAGCGCACCGTACGCCGAAAACTAAAAGGTTTGGGTTTTAACGCCCACAGACCCGCCAGGAAGCCAAAGTTAACAGCTGCAATGAAAAAAAAACGTCTGAATTGGGCAAAACAGTTGCGAGATAAGGACGTGGACTTCTGGAGATCGGTAATTGGATACTAAATTTATCGAAAACGATAAAATAATTAAAATTCAGTATTGTTCTAAGAATTTTTATTTCTTTTTTGTGTTTTTGACAGGTGTGCTTCAGCGATGAAAGCACTTTTGAGATTTTGGACAACAAAGCTTAGTTTGTTCGTCGACGCCGTAGAGAAAAATTTCACCCCGATTGCGTCATTCAGACTGTGAAGCACCCTACCAAAGTGATGATCTGGTCAGTCATCAGCGACAAAGGCACAGGACGTCTGTACGTGGTAAAAGGGATAATGCGACAAGACCAGTACAAAGCAGTCTTGCAGAATCGGTTGGTGCCGCAGGTCAGAGAATGGTTCCTGAATGGTGAACCATATATTTTTATGCAAGATGGAGCTCCATGCCACACAGCCCGGTCTATAAAAACTTATTTGAGGGAAGAAAACATCCCTCTATTGGACTGGTCGGGAAACAGCCCTGACATGAACCCAATTGAAAACGTGTGGAAGCTGATGAAAAGGGAAGTGGCTAAAGATGCGGTCACAACAAGAACTACGCTTATAGAAAAAATAATTCACGTGTGGAGTCACCACCCACAAATGCAGGAAACAGTCCAATCTTGCATTGCGGCTCTTATTAAAGCAAAAGGAGGCTCAACAAAATATTGAAAAAAAAATAACAAAAATAACAAAAATATTGAAAATATTAATAAAATTTTTTTTTTCATTAAATATGTTATTTTATTTCTGTAAAAAAGTAGGAAATAGTTAATATTCTTCATAAAAATTCATTTAAGTGCAATACAATATTCGAAAACCTAATTAAAATAGCTGTACATTGAGATTTTGCATAAAATCTATAGTGCGTCTAATAATATGGCCAGGGACTGTATATCTGATGAAACAAAGAAAATCTTAGCTAAATTTGTGAGTGGATATAAAGATCGATGGTTAGCTTCATCTAGAAATTACCGAGCTTTCCAAAATGGTTAGAGTTCGAAATACCGTTTCCAAGCCGAGCCCATAGACTAGCTGGACGGCCACAAGTTTATTTTGTTGAGCTTAGTGAAAGGGCAAAAAGGCGAAAACCGAAAGGATTGCGCTCCGAACCTGGGTCGGAAGAATTAAGTTATGCGGCACAAATGCAACTTCGGCAACAAGGGAAAATTGATTCTTCCACAGTAATGAAAGATGTAGTCTTTTCAACTCCATCACGGGCCAAAAAATACAAAAAAACCTTTTAAAAAATTCGGCTGTGAAATAATTCCATACACTGCAGACGAAGCTTTGTCAACATTTGTTAAGGCCATATTAACAAAGTTTCAAAATAATATTATTAGAGATGAAGCCAAAAAACCTGGTGTCAATTTATATCCTAGCTATGAAGCAATTACGGAAGCAAAAAAAAAAATGTTATCCAGAAAATTTAAATATAACAGAGTCCTTTGCAGAATGACTACTTGAAAGTTTACTCGATAACACTACCCAAAGTTTCTTAAAATCTATCGAAGAGGTTGTTGATAGTTTACATTCTAATAAAACGCGGGACCTTAATCTTATATCCAAATGGGCTTGCGATGGTAGCTCGGGCATGAACGAATATAAGCAACGGTTTTTAGACCCAAACATTTCAGATGCCAACATTTTTTTAACATCCTTTGTACCTGTTCAGCTTATATCAGGAAATGCATCCTCAGATAAGAAAATTATTTTGTTGCAAGTTCCTCGCCCATCTTCTCCAAGGTTTTGTAGCCCAATCCGGATTCAATTTGTTCGTGAGACAAAGGATATTACAGTAAGAGAGGTGGAATATGTTGAAAACCAAATATCATTATTGAGTGAGACTTGTATAAACCTTGAAAATAGAAGTATTTCGACTAAGCACATTATGCTACTGATCATGATGGGTGGAAAAGTGTGCAATGCAATCTCCGAAAATTCGTCAACACAAAGGTCTTATTTCTGCGGGCTAATTTTAACAAAATGAGTCTAGTTCTTTCCAAAAAAGTTCAAGATAAATAAATCAAAGGTTCGGTCTATCGCCATTGCATGCATGGATTCGATTTTTCGAATGTTTGATCCATGTTTCATATAAAATGGTAATTTGCCAATGGCAAGCGCGTGGTGATGAAAATAAAAAAAAAGTAGAAGAAAACAAAAAGAACATCCAAGAAGCCTTTAGATGTCGAATGGGCTTGTTAATCGACAGACCAAAACCAGGTTACGGAAGCTCAAATGATGGAAACACAGCCCGCAGGTTTTTTGATATTTCTCTTACTTCATCGCAAATAACCAATGTGGACCAAGGTTTAATTAATAGTTTTCGAATAGTTTTACTTACAAAAACATTGACACAGCTAACATGTTTGTGCAACTGTACCCGTAGTATAATATGCCAACAATAGTGCACAAAATTTTGATACACGGTCCATAAATTCTCTCCGAAGCGATTTTTCCCATAGGACAACTCGCGGAGAAAGCCCAGGAAGCTCGAAATAAAGATATAAAAATATGGAAAAGCTTTTTGCACAATCTCTTAGTTTTTCGGTTTTAACGATGCAAGTGCCATTTATGATTAATGGCTGGGTGTTAGGATTTCGCTTTAACGACAGCAGACAGTATTGTCTTTTGGAACCATTAAATTTCTCTTTGTTGATAGTTCCCGAATTGGTTGTTAATATCAAAATTTAAAGAGCTTAGAACCGAAAACCGGCGACATGAGAACGGGACCGAACGTCACAAGCAGAGAGTACTGTCGTCAGCAAAGGAATATGGTATATGAGATTACAAGTAGCAGACAAGAGATCACTGATGAAAATTAAAAAGAGTGTCGGAGACAGAACGCAACCCTGGGACACTCCAGCATTTATCTTGTGAATATCAACCTGGAAACCATGCAAGACAACTTGAATTCAACGTTCCGAAAGGCAATTCCCAATCCATTGAGATTCGTCGAACCCAAATGCACACATTTTCGACATAAAATCCATGATGACAAACTCTATCAAATTTCTTAGAAACATCAAGTGGAACTACATATCTTGCTTTCGTCAGATTGATGTACGATTTGGTTCCACTTTTCGATGAGATATGCCATCAAATCAGTGGTAGACCAGTTGCTACGAAAACTGTACTGCTGGTCATTGAGAAGTTTTCGTGTTTCGGGTTATTTCATGAGCTGATAGCTTATTAGCGTTTCCATGCCCTTGGAAAGAAGGAATGGTTCTGCACGAGAGAAGATTCGCCTTTTTTAGGGACGTGCTGGACAAATACTGTTTTCCATCTTCTTGGAAAGAGTCCTGAAGGGTAGGATGGATGAAAAAGCTTACGCAGTAGTTTTGCTAGCGTGGAAGAACATCTCTTCAGAAGAAGGGGAGATATACCATCTGCACCAGCGGATTTGTGTATTTTAAGATCTTTAAGAAAGTGGATTCGTCCCATTCGACGCACTCAAGTGCTAGCGGAGAAAAAGCACAATCTGGGAGAGTTGACTGCCACAAAGTGTGCAGTAAGCAGATTGGCCTTGTCTAAGGCGCTAACAGCTGGAGAGTCACTGTAAATGAGCGTTGGGATGGAAGATGAGGCAGAATTTCTAATGCTTTCGACGAACGACCAAATATTTTTACTACCTTTGGGACAACGTAGTATTTGTTGCCTCAGTTTTTGGTCATATTGAAATTTCACACGCTTACGAAAGGCGTTGCAGTCATTCCTGGCTCGTTTGAACTTTTCTTGGTTTTCCTCATTCGGGTTCGTCTTACATTTCTCTATCTCTGATAAAGGATCTTCTCATTACAAAGACACTAGCTTCTGTGATCATTTCAGCAGCGGCGTTCACGTCGTTATCGAGAGAACATAGCGACGAGTTAAAATTCTTAAAGAAAGTGTACAAGAAGGCTTCAATTGGGTTTCACATATTGCCATACGGTTCTTTTAGGAATATTTTTTCTAACTATGTGGTCAGTATAAGCGAAATTGGCTTATATGACACAGTGACGAGTGACGAGCCTAAAGAGGAAAGCACATCATCAGCGTACCTATCAGGGTTGGACATTGGGTGTGGGTGGTATGACGTCTGGTATGCATGTTGGCCCATTTACAAGCTGGGTCAAGTTGTTTTCCGCCCCTCAGGTTTGTAAGAAAAACCCTCGATACCCGCATCAAACCTAGAAAACCAAAGCTTTCCAATGACCCCATTATACTTAAAGTATCGGTTTCCAAGATTTTAAATAGAGGACCGCGTTGGGACTGTGCATCATTCTTCGTATTGTTGCCAGTACCAACATATGTAAGTACATTGAACTAATTCCATGGTCGAGCGCCCTTTCTCTGAAATATTCTAAGTTGATAAAGGAACTCATCGGAGAGCTAGAATTTGAGATGTATCCCATAAGCACAATGATGTGCGATACCATTTCGTGGAAGTGGAAAATAGAAGGTGGGATGCACAATGACATTTTGTTTTTGATATTAAATTGAACAAAGCTCTCTTCTTCGCTGAGTTTCAATCACTACGGACACGAACAAAGATAAACTACAAATCAAAGCCAAATTTATGAAACAAATCGAACTTACATCGACCCCATGTTCAGCATAGAAATCGCCAGTGCCCATCGACGCGTACAGCTTGTATCCCATCTTGGCCAAATCACGAATCGACGGAAGCAACTCCATTTTGTGCTGCAAAATAAACAACAATTAAGCAATTAGTAAAAAAAAAAAAAAAAAAAACATGTATCAAAGAACTCACCTTGAAACTGCCAATAGAAATCAAAATTGCATTCTTCGGTATCTGGAATCCGGTGGACATCATCGCCTTAAGATACGCCTCATAACGATTATCTCCAAAGCAAGCCACTTCTCCTGTAGATGACATTTCAACACCCAATTGCACATCAGCTCCGGCCAAACGTGCAAAGCTAAACTGCGGTACCTTAACACCCACCTTTCCTACGCCATGCAACACATCGACTGGGTCAACAGTCATGCCTATGATTGCTCTCGTAGCTGTGGCCACAAAGTCATGGTTTAGTGTCTTCGATACAAATGGGAACGATCGCGACACCCGAACATTGCATTCGATCACTTTCAGTTCGTTATTTTTGGCTATCAGTTGCATGTTAAACGGTCCTGTAACATCTAACAAACCAGCCAAATCGCTTGCAATGCGTTTGATATTCTCGAGCGTTTCGGCATTCAAGTCCTGTGGAGGTGTAACAAGTGTAGCATCTCCTGAATGTACACCGGCATTTTCGACATGCTCCGATACAGCCATGCAAAGGATTTCTCCATCAGCTGCCACAGCATCAACATCGATTTCTTTGGCCTCAGTAAGGAACTTAGATATAACCACTGGATGTTCTTTGCTTACTAAAGAAGCAGCATTTAGATAGGTTTCCAGATCTTGATTTGAGTATGCCACATTCATAGCAGCACCTGAAAGCACATACGATGGTCGTACCAGGCATGGATAGCCTACTTCTTCACAAAAATCGATGGCCGATTGAAGATTTGTCAATTCTTTCCAGCGTGGCTGAAGGATTCCCTTTCGATCTAACATGCGCGAGAACTTGAATCGATTTTCAGCACTATCAATATACTCTGGGGATGTTCCCAAAACTTTAGCCTGCTGACGGTGCAGATCCATAGCAATGTTGTTGGGCAATTGACCACCCATTGAGAGGATTATACCATCGGAGTTTTCTAGCTCATAAATGTCCATGACCACCTCAAAAGATATCTCCTCAAAGTAAAGCCGGTCGCACATGTCATAGTCTGTCGAAACCGTTTCGGGATTATAGTTGATCATAATTGTAGATTTTCCTAGATTTCGCAGTTCTCGCAGACAGCCTACGGCACACCAATCAAATTCGACAGACGATCCAATTCGATAAACTCCAGAACCAACAACGATTGTGAAGTTTCCAGGGAATTCCAAGTCATGCTCTGAAGCATTGTAGGTGAGATAGAGGTAATTTGTAGCAGCTGGCCATTCTCCTGCCACGGTATCGATCTGTTTGACGTAGGGGAATATACTCATCTCCTGGCGCTGTTTTCGGACAGCTAATTCGGTGCTCTTGGTTGTAGCAGCAATTTGTTTATCAGAACAGCCCAACTGCTTTGCTCGTAGCAGAAGCTCATGCGTTAGATGTGTACCATTCGATTCCAAAACATTCAGTAAGTCCATAATGTTCTTCATCTTGCTCAGAAACCAATGATCAATCTTAGTCAGATCGTGCAGTTTATCAATCGTATAGTTGGCTTTAAGGGCAGCCGCTAGAACGAATGGACGCTTGTCAGTTGGTTCGGTGAGTTCTTCGTCGTTCACAGGTTGTAGATAGGGATCGAAGCCGTTTACACCACCATCCACCATTCGCAGTGCTTTTTGGAATGCTTCCTCGAAATTCCTTCCAATCGCCATAACTTCGCCCACACTCTTCATCGAACTTCCAATATTCTTGCTAACGCGCATAAATTTAGCCAAATCCCAGCGTGGTATTTTCACAACACAGTAATCCAAGCTGGGCTCGAAACATGCTGTTGTTACTCCAGTAACTGAATTTTTAATAGTCGGTAGGGCAACTCCCAAAGAAAGTTTAGCTGCCACATAGGCCAGCGGGTATCCAGTTGCTTTGCTAGCCAATGCGGAACTTCTTGACAATCTTGCATTCACTTCGATGATGAAGTATTCCTCTGAGAAAGGATTCAGGGCATATTGAATATTGCACTCACCAACAACGCCAAAATGACGAATCACCTTGATAGCCGTTGTCCGGAGCATGTTATATTCTCTGTTGGACAGAGTTTGTGATGGTGCCACTACGATACTCTCGCCTGTATGTATGCCCAAGGGATCCAAGTTCTCCATATTGCACACTGTAATGCAGTTGTCGTAAGCATCTCGAACCACCTCGTATTCGACTTCCTTCCAGCCTTTGAGTGATTTATCAATGACCAGCTGGCTTGAGTGTGCCAACGCTTGCTCGGCCAGATTCTGCAATTCCTCTTGATCGTCAGCAAATCCTGAACCCAAGCCTCCAAGTGAAAATGCTGCACGAGCCATTACTGGATATCCCAAACGCTCCGCTGCTTCTAGAGCTTCTTTAACCGAGTAAACAGCCACTGATGGTGCGACCTTTTCGCCAATTTCATTCACACGATCTGCAAATATCTTTCTATCCTCCGTCTCAATAATCGATTTAATGGGTGTTCCGAGAATCTTAACGTTATACTTTGAAAAAACTCCAGCCCTCTCTAGCTCAACACCGCAATTAAGAGCTGTCTGACCACCAAATGTTAGCAGAACTCCATTTGGTCGTTCGGCCTTGATTACTTGCTCCACATATTCTGGAGTTAGCGGTAAGAAGTAACACTTATCTGCCAATCCTTTTGATGTCTGAACGGTTGCAATATTCGGATTGATTAGAATTGTTTGAATCTTCTCCTCTTTCATTGCTTTGATAGCTTGAGATCCGGAATAGTCGAATTCCCCCGCCTGACCTATAGATAAACCTCCAGAACCGAGAATCAATACTTTCCGTGGCCTCTCTTCTGGAATCGAACCGGGCGTTGGTTTGTAGGTCAATCTTTTTATCAACTGCTCACGAAGAGGTATTTTCGATTTTCCACCATCTCGTACAACATCAAGAAAGACATCGAAAAGCATCTCCAGATCCTCTGGTCCCGCAGTGTGCTCTGGATGAAATTGAACTGAGAAATATGGTTTCTCCTTATGGATTATTCCCTCGTTCGTCTGGTCGTTGGCATTTGTGAAGAGCGACTCCCAATCATCGGGTAGACTTCTGCTATTCACAGCGAAGCCATGATTCTGTGATGTCATAAAGCATCGATTCGTTCCATGATGTATACACGGCAAGTTATGACCCCGATTGCCATACTTCATTTTGTAAGTTTTGCAACCAATTGCAGTGGACAGCAACTGATGACCCAAGCAAATTCCAAAAATCGGTTTCTTACCTTCATCGAGGACTTTCTTAATTTGGGAGACAGTCTCCTTACACACAATTGGATCACCAGGGCCATTGCTCAAAAACAACCCATCAAACTCCGTCTCGTTCAGCTTGTGATTCCATGGAACCAAATCTACTCTGGCTCCACGTGACACGAAACACCTTATCTGATTCAGCTTCAGACCACAG
This sequence comes from Volucella zonaria, assembly GCA_963966105.1. Classification (NCBI taxonomy): domain Eukaryota; kingdom Metazoa; phylum Arthropoda; class Insecta; order Diptera; family Syrphidae; genus Volucella; species Volucella zonaria. Next base: position 106,043,215 of record OZ014532.1, on the reverse strand, counting down.
TCAATAGCGCAAATTCTCGGTGTACCGGACTCATTAAATACCATCGGGGTTTTAACCGAACACTCTGCAACTAGATTCCTTTCATTTGGATCTTGAAAGATGAAACTGTTCGGGTTGATAGGAACTCCATACATAATTCGACCCAATATTGATCCATGTTCTCGTATTTTCTTGGTCAATGCACGAGTGTCAATACCACTGATGCCAGGAATTCCTTCAGTTTCCATCCACTTGGATAGCGTCTGCTTTGCCCGCCAATGCGATGGGGTATCGCAAATTTCTCCAACTACCAGAGCCGATACAGAAATTCCCGAAAGCCATTCCATATGCTTCACGAGACCTTGCTCGTCACATTCGGTGGTATCTGGAACACCATAGTTGCCCACTAGGGGATAAGTTAGCACAAGTATCTGCCCACGATAGGAACGATCAGTCATTGATTCTGGATAGCCGACCATACCCGTTTGGAAGACCACTTCACCATCGCACTGTTGACGACCACCGAATGCGCGACCTGGCAGAACAGTAGAGTCCTGGAGTACTAGGTAACAATTGGGCCTCATTCTGATGTTGTTAGTACTTGTATTGGTAGAACGGTGAAATCTGGGGGGGAAAAAAAAAAATTATAAGATTTTATGAGATAAGGACTAACAAAACAAGGTTGAGTATACGAGTAGATGGCGACACTGATGGAGTGCTAATCGTTTAGAGAGAAATTCTGTATAAAAGCAATATATTCCAGAGCAATGAAAGTAGGCTTCTTGAAGCAGGAAGCTGGTCCATTACGTATTACGCAACACAAGTGTGTTGCATCTGTCAGTACAATCGCCAAACACTTTCAAAGCAGAAACATTCAATTCGGTGCTGAATTGTCAAAACAAGGGAACCAAGACAACGCTTTTCGAATGAATGAAAAGAGGATGGCTTGAATAGGGCACTGCAGGGGTTAATGGCAAAAATGAAGGAGTCAGCGTGTAACCCATTTGAGTGCAATGCCAAAAACGAAGCGTCTAGAAAATACTTTTGCATGACTTTAAGGAAAGAAACTACTCACTTGAGGCATAAATGGATGTCGAACAAGGCTTCGTTCTTAGCGCATGACACAATGGAACACGTTACAGATGGAATAGAGCCCAGTGGAATCAAGATTATTGCAAATATGTAGGTACCATGTAGTTAATGACTTACATGCCAGAAACTTATTGCAAAAGACGGAACACGAGGCAATATTTCCTTGTCTGTGGCTTACGAAAAGGAATAGAAAGATCTTACGGCAGCTGAAGTCGGAGGCGAAAGGCGGCTCATAGTCTACATAATTCAACTATTTCCGCTGCACTTAGTTTCTTGAAACGCTTGCCTTCTGTTCCTTGCCACTATTTGGTTCCCTGCATTCCACCATTATGTTTTCGTATTTATGTTGAGCAGGCCTTTTGTGTATCCGCGCAGTGTTTTATCACCACTCTTACACTTATTCGCTTGTGCGCTTAGTTCTTTCTTTTAGTTCGCGGCATTTTGGAGTTACTAAACTACATGGCCGGCTACTTCCCTTGCCAGTATATTTTTTGCGACCGATGCCGGTTGTGGTTGGTTCTTCTCTGCTTTTTTCATGAAAAATTGTGTCAGCAAAAGTCGTGCTATTATCCGGGCTGCTCCGACATATTTGGAGTTCAAGTAAGGATTTGCGAGACTAAGTCTGGGTGTTGGAAAAGAGATTGTGGCGGATGAGCTGAGCCCTTAATGGAGCATGGCATCGTTTACATCCCTGAACGGGTTAATGGCTTCGGTGTAACCGACCCCTGGTCCTAGAGGTCTCTATAATAGAACTGGCCCTCTACTGGCCTCGGTTACGGACGGATCTACTATTGACAACGCCTACAAACGAAATAAGGATAATGAACTTCGGGTCTGCAGGAGGAATGTTACGTCGCTTAATAAGCCACGTGCACCCGAACAACTGGCAAAAGCCCTGGACTGCTGCATAGCAGATATTATCGCCATCCAAGAAATGCGATGGGATGGGCCGGACAAAAAGGAAAGTAATCTACTACGGCGATTGTTATCGGCGAGAAAACCAGGCTAGACGTCTTGAGTTTCCGGGATGTGAACTTGCACCTCGTAACAATCTGTATTAAGGATAAATTTGCCAACGATAGCCTTATATGCGGACACGCGCCCCACAGAAGAGAAAGATGACAACACCAAAAATAGCTTCTACGAGCTCTTGGATAAGACCTACAACCAGTGCCCTAGCTCGTAAAATTTTCCTCGGCGGTTTTAATGCAAAGCTTGAAAGAGAAGACACCTTTGGTAGTACTTTCGGAAAGTATACCCTGCGCGACACCATCTCCGATAACGGATTCAGGCTAATCGACTTTGCGATCGGATGAAACATTGTCGTAGTTATCACGCGGTTCCCGCATCTCGATATTCATAAGGGGAATTGGAGATCTCCTGATCAATCAACCGTCAACTAGGTACTCCGATCGATGTCGGAACGTTCCGAGGGGCCAACATCGACTCGGACCATAACCTTGTTGTTGCTAAGGTATGGTTGCAAATAATCCAAACATCCCAAAGACAAGCTGATTCGATGAGGAAATTTGACGTCGCACGGCTACAATCGCCAAATTCTTTTCCGATCCAGTCTCCCTTAATCTCTTAAGAGGTTCTATGTCGCCAGCATCAAATATTAGTGGCGAACAACATTGCCAAAAGCCCCTGATGTGTTGGGTATCAATCGGTCACCACAACAAAATTCTTGCAGCTAAGCAAGATGCATACTAAGCGGCGCTGTATAGAAGGCCTAGAGCCGCTTACGAGGTCTCGAGCGGAAGAGAAGAGACGAACACCGACTATTTCAGGAATGAGATTCGGAACTTTTACCAGAAGATAAAGAAAAACATGTCACGGGCACAAACTCCGAACCGAAGCCTGTAGAGATGAACAAGGGAACATAGTAGTACAGTCGTTGTCGATGATGAGGATTTAGAAAGAACATTTCTGTAGATTGTATAACGGCGATGATGAACCAAATACTGTTGTCAGGCAGAATGAACTTTTCAGCCTGGACGATGTAGACCAACAATTCCATCTACCCGACCTGGATGAAGTGAAGATACCCATATCTAACAAAGCAACAACAACTTGATAAGGAGCATACACTACCTCGTCTGTAAAATATGGTCGGACAAAAGTATGCCGATGAGTGGAATCTCTGCATTGCTTGTCCGATCGTCAAGAAAGGAGACCCTTTCAATTGCGCCAACTACATAGCCATCAGTCTTCTTAAGCAGCGTTATGTCGGTGGCGCTTTCGTAAGTATTGAAACAGAGCCAGCGAAGATGGGTTTAATGGTCAACGAGGGCAAGACCAGGTATATGTTGCCAACAAAAAAAGGACACCTAACATCGACATCTAGGAGAGAACGTCACTTTCGACAGGTATATCTTAAAGGTAATTAAGCACTTTGTTTACCTTGGCTCCGCTATCAATTCAGGCAAGGATACGAAGAACAACACTTGCCAATCGCTGCTTCTTTAGGTTAAGAAGGCAATTGACTAGCAAAGCCGTCTCTCGAACAACAAAAGTGATCCTAAATAAAACCTCAATAATCCCGATCCTGCTCTAAAGGCATAGCCTTTATCAAAAATGGGTGATTTTCGGTCCCGCCTGCATAGACTGTAAATGGAGGAGGATACATAACAATGAATCAACCTGGCCAGAAGAGTAATGGTCCAACGACTGAGGTATATGGGTCATGTAGAGCGGATGGACACTAATGCTGCGGTCCGAAAAATCTTCGATTCCGCCCCCGAGAGACAGCGCAATAAAGAAAGACCACGAATCAGGTAGCGCACGCAAGCGGAAAGGGACCTCAGCCAACTTAGAGCGCTGGGGGCAGCAAGCTTAATGTCGAGTTGTCCCGGACTGTACCTCACTTACCTTACATAAGGAAGTAGAGGTCGGTGCTGACGTATTAGTGGTTTGCCTAAGATCACTTTAGAATCTTTCACTCGCCGTTGGTCGTTGAGGCCTATTACGAGCTCAACGAAATTGAATCGGAATTTCACAAGGAAGTAACCAGGTCTAGGTCTATAATTACTGTTTTATTTAAAAATGACCTTCGACTTCCACCAAATATTATCACTATAGGTGAATTCACGACCGATACACATACTTGTAGTCGAGGAAAGGCAATCAAAGTCAACAAAAATTCTTCAAAACTGTGTAGATACTCGTACTTAAGAAGATTGGATCAATAGTTGGCAAATATCGTACATCTGAAACGTTCCAGATCTGTTCACATTGAAACTATCCAGCGATTCGAAAATAAAGTTCAACAGGGACGTTAGAAAGTCATACCTGCATCGCGACTGAGGTATATCGAGGGCTGAGACAACTGATAAATCAGGAAATACTAAGATTCACTGAAATCCAAGACTGAAGCGCATTAAACCACATTACACTGTCTTTTAAGCCATGTGTTTTGAACTGAGATGTATTACAGCACTGAGTCTGGTTACTGAGAGTCATGTACTGGGGTGACGTTAATACCAGACGTTGCGTTGTAGGTTTCATTCCCATAACCAGATCATCAAAGTCTTCTTTTTTACCTTTGATAACTTCAGCCCGCCAGGTTCCAATGGCGAGTACTTCTAAAATGGTATGAACTGTGAGCCGGTAAATACCGAATCAAAGATTGTAAGTTCTACTCTCAAACAATTCTTCCTCCAACTGTTTAAATGGAATTTTATTCATATCCAGGATTTATTGCAGTCAATCCCTTCTGTTGTGGGCGCTTAAGTTCGGCCTGGAAGCATCCACACCCGTTTATTTGGCAACTCCAAGTGATTTTATAGACAATCCTCTGTGCCTTCAATCAAGAAGAGGGCAATATGAGAACACTGCTAACAAACATTTATTTAATACTGTACTGTCTCCAATGAGTTTAGCGAATACTCAAACCAACAACAATAAATTCTTGCTCTAGTGCAGAGAGTTTGTGATTAAGAGTTTTGCAGAGCAATTTTGCAATCAAACTTCAACTTCTCTCCCGAATGAGTTCGTACAAAGGGGTTATGTTGAAACATATTTAAAGACATTAAACCACATGTTGGCAAAGTGATTCTAATCCTGGCTTTGGATAGCAATATAGAAGGAACAAGTTTATACTGCTTTAGGTCAAGTTGATGAACTTTGGCTTTCACCATGAACAGACTTGCGCCAGAACAGCGTTCCCACTTTGTGGGTAACTAACCTTGCGCTACGTCTATTTACTGGTCGACAAAATCCTCCATCTAATCCATAAGATCCTCCCCTTCTAACTGATAATATGCACCTGCAGGAGGCACCGAAGAAGCTGTTGCTAATGTGGAGCAATGAGCTAATTTGTGCACAGTAGTAGCAGTGTCCTTCCACTTTATGGAAGATTTTGCGAAAAAATCTCAGCTTCCCAATTGACGAGATCCACCTCGTGCAAGAATTAAGCCGCCGAACAACGCCGTCTAAGCACTTAATTCTTCCCTTGTGGAAACCAACAACTAAAGTACAAAATTCAGAGAGGAAATCCCTTATGAGAAACACAAGTCATCAGATACTTCGAAGTATTGGTAGGATGCATGTTTGGGTACTATTTCGGCATTATTCACCTAGCGTTTACACAGACGAGTTAAACTAGTAGGGTATACATATGTTGTGTACCTGTACACGAAAGAGCGAACTGGAAGCCAACTAGTAAAGGGAGAGCCAACAAAGTGGTGCAAAAGTCATCAGCCTATCGGAAGATGCTATAATTTTTGCAAATACTGGCAAATGTCAATTCTACTTTCACGAAGAAGTAAACAGAAACAAAATACACGTCAACAAAACATGAATCGCTATACCCATAAAGGACGCAGAATTATTGTTACAATTTTTTTGCGGAATAATTCGTCGGTGGTTTGGGGCAGAATTTTGAGCGAAGATTTCCCGGTCGTCCGACACCAACTGGGCAATCACTACGACGTTTAGCCGCTCGCTTAATGGAGTATGGGACAACATGAGACGCTACTAGGTCTGGCCAGCGCCGGAGCAGCCGTTCTGCTGAGCATATCGCAGCTCTGGTTGAAGATGTCGCAGAGGACCCCGGAGTATCGACCAGACGACGTGCCACGCAATTGGGCAGCAATTTGAGAATTTTGGTGAGACTATAAGATTCCCCTTTCAAAGTGCAGACAGTGCATCAGCTTTTAGCTGTTGACCGCCAAGCACCTGTAACATACGCTCAGGCCATCCTAAATCTCAGTAACGAGGGGGACAACTTTTCATCGAAAACCATCATGAGCGACAAAGCACATTGCCATCTCCGTGGATATATGAATATGCATAATTATCGCTTCGGGAGCGCCGAAAATCCGCGTATAACCCACGAAGAGCCATTACAGCAGCTCAAAGTTACTGCATGGTGTGCTGTTTACGCTGGAGGTGTCATCGGCCCTTATTTTTTCGAAAACGCCGCGTGCCAAACGACTACTGTGGACGGCGAGCGCTACAGAGCCATGCTCAATGACTTTCCTCTTCCTCAATCGGATAAACTGGGACTGGAGAACATGTGGTTCCAACAGAACGAAGCAACGGCGCATACTACACCCTGAATGACTCGAACTGCAACCAACTTCAGACTGCCATAATTTCCAAACCGTTCATGACAGTGAGCTCAAATTTTGACACATGACAGATAATTTTATTATTTACAAGCCTTTTAAACGATTTGCGTCTCAGTTGTGTTGAAAAATTTTTATCCGCGATGGAATTCAAACGTGATAGTGTGATTGCTTTATATTTGGCTGGAAAATCACAAGTAGCTATCGTTAGAGCCTTTCAGCACCTCAACGTGAATAAATCATTTGTATCTCGAAAGCTCATTACCGTGATACTGGCAGCGTTGCAAAACGCCATGGAGACGGTCATAAAAAAACAGCTACATCGGCAGAAATGGTTCGGAAAGTAAAGGCTCGAATTGAGCGAAATCCGCGTCGAAGTGGAAGAAAAATGGCTCGTTAGCTCAACATATCGTTGGAACGGATGCAACACATACTGAAAAATGAGCTTGGGCTCAAGCCATTGAAGTTCCAAAAAGCACACGATCTTACACCGCAACAGAAAAAAGTTACGAGCCGAAAGACCGAAGGAGTTGCTACGCTTGCACGAAAGTGGTGAGTTGCCGAATTTGGTTTTTTCCGATGAGTCGCCATTTGTTATCGAGCAATATGTCAACAAACAAAATGACCGAGTTTACTTGCCAGAGAGGTCCTTCGAAAATGTACACCTTCGAACGGCCATCAGAAAGCAGGCACCACCGATGGTGATGGTTTGGGCCGCCATAACCGCCGATGGTCGCTCTCCGCTCGTATTTGTGGACCGTGGCGTCAAAATTAATGGGATCGTATACCGTGAAACTGTCTTAGAGGCAGTATTGAAGCCTTGGGCAAACAATCATTTCAGTCGGAGACCGTGGACATTTCAACAAGACTCGGCACCGTCTCACAGAGCGCGCGTCAACCAAGATTGGTTAAAAAACAATGTTCCTCACTTCATTTCTTCGACACAATGGATTGCAAATTCTCCGGATGGAAATCCGTTGGATTTCTCCGTCTGGGGTATTTTGAAGGCGAAGGCTGGCACTAAAAAATACCAAAGTTTGGACCACCTCAAACAAGCACTTCGCCGGGAATGGGCCAAAATACCGCAGAGCCACTTGCGTGCAGTGTGCGATGCTTTCTTCGGCCGTTTCAAGGCCATTATTCGCGTCAAAGGTGGACATATTGAAAACTACTGATCCAATTTGAAAATTGATGTATTTTCCAACATTTTTTGCTTTGGCACAATAAAATTTATCAAAAAATAAAAAAATTATAGCATTTTAAAAAGTAGTAGTTCGAGTAAGTCACCCTGTACATGAGCCTCAACCGAAATCTCGAGGGCTGCATTTCCAGGTGGCCTAATCTCTCGTTTTAGCGATTTGCACTGACCGGAAGATTGCCTGATTTAAAAGTGCCAGACTTCTTTTTGAAGTCACGAGTCTATGTCAACAAGAGAAAATATCCGTCAAGAATGCGAGGACCTATCGCCCGAAGTTCACGCAAGAGTTATGAAAAATGCCACAAATCGGGGCCGAATGGTCATTAATTCTGGCGGCGGCCACTTAGCCGATATCATTTTCTCGACTTAATGCAAAAAATTTAAGACATCATATAAAAATAATCCAAAAGCAGAAATTAAGTTTTTCCTTCACAAAAAAAATTACAGCCAAAGAACATCGGGTGACAACTTTTGCGCCACCTTGTAGTTTAACTCGCGTGTGTAAGCCCTAGGTCAAACGTAGAATAGTATCCCGATGGATAGGTACAACTACACACGTGTATGTAAAAGAGATAACATGTTGCACGTTTTATTTGACCTACATTTATTTCGGACTGTTAGTACATTGATCCGGCGGTCAATATCTCTCCACTTTAGTTTAAAAAAAAAGAAGATAAAATTACAAAAAAAATCGTTCCAAGTAGACACGTACTTGTTCATTCAATCTACCTGGCCGCAAAGTACTCGTATCTATAAAAAGACACATCAAAACACAGAGGTAAAATGTGTCTGTTAGCCTCATGAAATGGAATTCCGCTGAATCCACGGGTAAAACGTTCTGTTTGTGGGTCACCATGTGCCCAACCTATGTATCTGTCAATTCGGACTCTCTTCGTGCGATACAAACACTATGCAGAGATGTCAATCATCCAACTACGAGTACTATCAGCACTGATAACAATGAAAACATAAACAAAAATAGCACATATGCATGTGTACATACATATACCCGCTTTGTCAAATGATGCGGACCTAAGAGACCGGCAAATTCTGTGTGCGTATTCGAGGGCAGCTAATACTCTCTGACTATAGCCGCCGAGCCACGCCATCTAAACACTTAAATCTTCTCTTATGTAAACCAACAATTAAAGTACAAAATTCAGAGTGGGAATTTCGAATGAGCGACCTCAACCATCAGCCAGAGTCAGATACTTAAAAGTATTTGTAGAATCCATGGCATTCATACAATGGAAACCGGTTATCATCATATTGCGAGCTATCGCATAGGCATTAGGCACGATGTTGTAGGACGCCATGTTTGCGTTTGACCTTTGATAAGGGGTGAACACATTCTACAAATTACCCAATTTTCCATAACAATTAACCAATTCAATCAATTACATTTGAATTTTCCAATAAAAAAATATTCACACGTCTTTCTATCTAAATGCGTAGTAAGTTCACTTAAAAAAAAAAAAAAAAAAAAAAAAAAGTATCTATAGCTCGACTCACCCTCTTTTAATTAAGGAAATCCGGTCCAGCAGTCTTTAGGCGATTTCAAAATTTGGGCAAGTGCACACTTTGACCAAGCAATGCACGATTTCAAAATAATTTTCACTCTTTCACTCAAAGTTTTCAATTGAAATTAAAATTTTCACTTCACTTGACAAGTCACCCACGTGGCGGTAGTGATTTTCCAACGTACAACCGTAAACAAAAAACGAACCTCACAAACCGGCAGACAATCGACGACTGAACTGCTCTGGGAAGGTCGATTAGAAAAGAGCAGTCCAACATATACCGCAAGCAACACTCCACCGTTGCGATTGCTACGTCTATTTTATGCGTAAGAGAGTTCGTCGATGTTATTCCGCCGATATGCCGGTCGAAGGGAGTTTATGTTTACTTTATAGCGCTCTGCCAATGAAGTATTCCGCTTTTGCAGCACATTCGAGTTATGTCACGTCAATGTGCTTGGAATGTCTGTAAAGAATGGCTAGTGGTGGTGGAAGCGAGCTGCCGCGCCCGATGGTTGAATTAATTGACTGTTTTTTTTTTTAATTGACTGATAGACTAATTAATCTGACTAAAATGGCAAAGTTAATTGTACCGATCGATTGATGGATTAAAACGACGAAACGTTCGGTGCGTGGGTGTTTTAGGATTAAATAAGGCGCAAATCGGTGTTAATTAAACGATGCCCAGTTTTGTAGATACTCAATTTAAGTTGAAAGATTTGCAACTCCGGGAATGAGTCACCACTGATCACGGCATTTGTTTATGTTCTTTTCAGTGGGGCTAAAAACCGAAGAAATGTTAAACAGGTATCACCACCCTGCAAACAAACATTCAGTTTCGTTCGAGCAAGTAAGTGGAACTGAAGTTCGGGATATTAATATTTAGACCCACCGGTGGGTCACGCAAAAGTTTCACAGGAGGCCATATGACCCATCGAATGTAGGAACGTTTTTTACGTGACTTAGGCACTTAGTAGAAAGTCCTGCGGTGCCAGCACTTAACTTCATGCAACTTATCGACACAATCGGCAGTTGCCAGCATATATTTTGGTTCAATCGGCTATCCTCGATTATATCGTCAGATTTGGCAGCACACAATGTTGAACATGACGTTTAGAACTGTTCCCAACGAAATTGCGGAATTGGATGAGTTTGTTCAAAGGTATTTCTACAATTATAGTAGGGTGCGTTGGACACACTTCACCAGAACACTGACGAGACCACTCTCCTCGAATTCGCTCTACCTACCGGCCAATAGAAATCTGTCAAACGAAGAGATTGACAGGTACCTAAGACTAATGGACGAGACAATCAAACGAACAATGGACAAACAAATGAACAGTACCAACACACTGATGAAGAAGACTTATTCCGCAACGCAACTATTGACGCACTGCACCGATATAAAAGTAGACTGCTGTCAAGACTAAAAACCTTGTACAGAGAGTTTACTGACAGACATAACCTGGAGATCACGACACTGAAGTCGTCGATCAAAAACCTCCAAACATTAATAAAAGAAAATTAGAGAAATTCTGTAAGTTTGTATTGGAACAACAAAATTCGGACTGTAAACACCAGCAACCCGAATATGTTCACGCAAATAAATAAAATATTTCAGAAAAAAGATCAAAACTACCTTTCGTGTCTTAAAATCGCCCGAAAGACGGACAACGAACAAATACTTGTAGCAGCAGGCATTGATCCAAATGAGGCCGTTGAGGATGACAACTTCTTTGTGATCGACGATCCGCAGGAGAAAGTAGAGGCAATAGGGGCGACTTACCAGGAAGTGTACAAGGCGAATGACATCATTGGCCCCAACCACGACCCGGAAAATCGAGTCCTTGTACACAATTTCTACCTTCGAAATGAAATAGTGAATTGGCGATTCGAGAGCTCGGGTTTCACCCAGTTCCTTGACGAGAATATGGCGAATAATGTCATCACCAACGAAAGGGTACTAGCCCCGTTCATTTCGAAGTAAGACCTCCAAACTTTCTTCGGATCACTTAAAAGTAAGAAATCAGTGGGAACCGATGAAATACCGAACATTGTGCCTCGACAATGGTTTCTGATATCCAATGGAAAAAAGGCAAGAACCAGTGAAATGGTGCCTGCCTGATTGACTTGGAAAAAGCCTTCGATACCGTATGGTTAGGGGGACTCTTCTTCAAGCTGGACAGGTTGGGCTTTAGTAAACCACTGCTGTATATTTGCTATGCTCTCCAGTAGACAGTTCATCGTGAAGAATGGCGATGTGACTTCTGCTGGAACATTTAACATTGAAAACGGTCTGCAACAAGGTGCGGTAAATTCGCCGATCCTATTCAACATTTACACAAGTGATCTGATAGGTTCACTTCACCATGCCATAGCGTACGCAGACGACTTAATTGCGTACAGATCAGGTCCGAAGATTGAGGTCATTAATATACTTTTGCAACGTGACTTCGACAAAATTAAGCGATATTGCGACGACTGGAAGTTGAAAATGAACTTTCAAAAGCCGAAAACCATTCTGTTTAGGACGCCTTTGTCTGGGGCCTCTAGGGATATCAGAAAGAATTGGCGAAAGTTCTCTATCGTCGGACAACATGGAGAGCCACTTGCTTGTCGAAATGTAGTCAGTTACTTTGGGATCTGGCTAGACCAATATCTGTATTTGAACAAAGATATTGATGTTGCTCTGGCCAGAGCCAAAAGTGCTTTTGCCCTAACAAAGGACTGTTTTATAATAGTCAACTCAATGCGAGGGTGAAGGTGATCTGCTACATGGCCCTCATCTGGCGTATGCTTGTATTTGGATGTCCCGTGTTATTAAACGTGAGAGCAAGTTTACTGGAAAGATTAGGGTGTTTGAGAGAGCTTGTCTTAGGACTTGTCTTCGCTTATACAGAACACCAGGGTCTGAGTACATATAATTCTATCCAAAGGAGGTCTTGTACAATAAGGCGAACCTAATAAGAGTGGACACTCTTCACTAAGTTTTTGCTTAAAATTTACTTTCTTAGTTTAAGTATTAATTAATGTTAAAATAAAAGTAAAATTAGACTGTAAGATACGTCGAAAGACATAGCTTAAGTGTTAGGTTTAACTTAGAGTGCCAGCATGGGGCCAGTAAGTTGGAATAAGATAATTTTAAATTAATTAAGCCAATTTTTAAGCGTTTTTTTTTCGTATCGCTTGTAAGTATTAATTAATTCAATATAATAAAAATTCATATAAATTGAAACTAAATGACGTTTGAAACACAAAAAATTAGTCGACAAAAAATAGTTGTCACCTGCGGGAATTTTATTCTGAAAAAAAAAATGGAACATAAACAAAATATGTCCATTAACAAAAAACAGATTGAGGTTTTGACAATTTTTATGAGTTGTCATTAAGACTTAGCAAAAGGGATATTTAAAACAGCCCAAGAAAAAAAAACAGCAGTTTTCATACAAGGTAAAAAAAAAGAGCAATAAGCTTCACTTAAGGGAAACGGCCGGTGGCCCTTACATGCAAAAAAGCATCGATGAACTGGAGGAAAAAACTATAGAGTGTGCCGGCCTGGAAGGAGCAGTTGAAGTTCGTACAACAAAATCTTTTGGACCACGGAACAATGCAAACTGTTCGTGTTGAGTGCCATTCTTAGCATCGTCGGTGTTATGTTTGTTTTTATTTTCTTCTAATAACTCGGGAATTTAGGGTGGACATTGCGAACATACGTGGGCTAAAAAGTAATCACTTTGCTGCGTACGTCCACGTCTATAAATTCAGGCCAGCTCTTTTGTACTTAGTGAAACACAGGTAGATCCCCGCCCACACCTCTCAGGTCACTCTGATCTGAAGCTACCTGGCTACGAACTAGTGCTATTGTTCTTCTCTCACCGCGGTCTTGCCATTTATGTGCGTAGTGATGTAGCTTACCAAATTCCACCACAATGTAGTCCCTGTTCCAATCCGGAATTCAGTTTCATGTGGTTAAAATTCTATCTCCGTAAGTAAATTATTCACTACTACTTTATTTACAGAAGCCCAAACTGGACAGCAATTTGACCTTTAACGAGTTTGATGCGCTGTCTAGCTCTATTCAAAGAATTGTATCCCTGTATCCTCACACTGAAAGTGTTATTACGGGCGATTTCAATATACACAATTCTGGGTGGCTTCGACATTCTGGACTGACAACACTCAGACGGTGTGCTGAGATCTTCGCTGCGGAAAATAATTTAACCCAGCTTGTAAATGAGCCCACACGAATACCAGACGTTGACAGTCATACCGCCAACACCCTGAACTCGATTTTATCTTCTCACCATGATAAGTACTCTGTTTATGTGCTCTCTCCTCAAGGCTCGTCGGACCATTGTGTCATATCAGCTAATTTCTCGTACACCCACCACACAGTTAGGGAAAAGATTCCTTAAAGAACCGTATGACAATACGAGAAAGCCAATTGGAGCGGACTTAACAACTTCCTTAGGAATTTTAACTGGTCGTTATATTTCCTCGATAACGACGTGGATGCCGCTGCTGATATGATCACAGACACCATTCTCTTTGGAATGAGATGCTTTATCCCTCATCAGATGAAGAGTATCAAACCAAAAGAAAAGGCATGGTACGAGGCTGTCAGGGCTAGAGAAATATTTTTTCGGTCCGACCAACCCGAAAAAGGAAAACTGAAAAAAGTTTAAACGAACCAGAAATGACCGCAACGTCTTTCCGTGAAATTCCAATACGACCAAAAGCTGAGGCAAAAAATACTGCAATGTCCCAAAGGCAGTAAAAATTGTTTGCCGTTCGTCAAAAGTATTACAAATTCTGCCCCAACCTCTATCCCAACGCTCATTTACAATGACATTCCAGCTGTCAGCTCTTTGGACAAGGCCAATCTGCTTGCTGCACACTTTGCGGCCAGCTCAACACTCCCAGATTATGCTTTGTCTCCGCCAACGCTTGAGTGCGTCGAATCTTCAATGGAATAAATCCACTTTCGCACTCGTGTACTACCAAGAGTACTCACAGATCTTAACATCCGCAGGTCCAAATGGCATATATGCCCTTCTTCTGAAGACGTGTTCTTCCATGCTGACAAAACCACTGCGTAAGCTTCTTCATCAATCCTACTCTTTAGCACTCTTTCCGAGCAGATGGAAAACAGTATTTGTCCAGCCCGTCCCTAAAAAAGGCAAGTCTTCTTCTCTATCCTCCTACAGACCCATTGCACTTACGTCCCTTCTTTCCAAGGTCATGGAAACGCTGATAAACCGTCAGCTCATGAAATATCTCGAAACACGAAATCTTCTCAATGACCGGCAGTGGACCGGTTTTCGTAGCAACAGGTCCACTGGTAATTTGATGGCATGTCTCAGCGAAAAGTGGAACCAAAGCGTGCATCAATCTGCCGAAAGCAAGATAGTTGCACTTGATATTTTTAAGGCATTTGACAGAGTTTGGCAACAGGCTTTTTTATCGAAAATGCGTGCGTTTGGGATCGACGATGAATCTTCACTGGGTTAGGAAGTACTTTTCGGAACGTTCAATGCAAGTTGTCTTAGATGGTATCAAATCTGATATTCACAAAATAAATTATGGTGTCCCACAGGACTCCGTTCTATCACCGACACTCTTTTTAATCTTCATCTGTGACTGCTACTTCTAATCCAATATATTCCTTTGCTGTCGACAGTACTCTCTGCCTTTCATATTCCTTTTCCGACTCACGTCCCTGCTCTTCGGCTGTAGAACGCGAAGGGCAGCCTATGTTAAACTCATTAAATTCCTATATCAACATCGTAACCAATTGGGGAAATATCAATAGAGTGATGCTTTCAAATACAGTGCTGTCTGCTGAAGCGAAATTTAAATACCTTGCCAATATACATGGATGGACTTACATCATCGAAACTGAAAAACTTTCCATTCTCGGGATGTGTCTCAATGACAACTTACGTTCAAATGACCACATATTCGATGTAGCCAAAAATGCTGTGAAATGTCTAGGTTTCCTCAAACGACGTAAGAAATACTTTTCCCTTTTTGATCTGGCTTCAATTGGAGTACAATACTCACATCTGGTCAGGTGTGCCTAAAACATCTCTGCATCTGCTGGACCGGATTCAAAACCGTGCGATAAAACTCATAGCTGATACCAATATCACCCAGTCAATGGACACCCTCGAAGAAATATCTCGTATCTCACTTTGTTCGCTATTTCCACCACCAGCACTCCATAGAAATCGCCAGTAGCATTCCGCCCCTTCCAACCTTTAACAGTAACACCCGTTTCGCTATGAATGCTCATCGGAATACCCTCAAGCCCACTTTCGGACGTACTCTGATATAACGTGATTAGTTCCGAACAACTCGCTTGGGGAATGCCCTGCCGAGCTCTCTATTTCCTAGTCGTTATAACATTCAGACATTTAAAACCAATGTACATCGGTACCAAGCCTTTTTTCCTCCCTAAATTTCCTTCGCCCGCGCTGTGTGCAAACATTTTCAGGGTACCTTAACCCCTTAAATGTGACCCACCGGTGTTCACGCTCTTAAAACAAACGCTGCGCAAGTTGGAAACCACTATCTATTCATTGATGTAAAAATCGCATATGACACCATAAACAGCCTTGAGGTCTACAGAGCGTTAACAGCCTACGCCGTTCAATTAGTAGCTGTCGAGGAGTTTTAAGAGACTGCTCATAACATATAGCAAATAAGTCTCCTTGTTTAATTTTTTGAGAAAGGGGTAATGCAACAGCGGATCCCATGTGCTTGTGCCCATTGATAGCCCCTTCAGTCCCAACAAACATTCTTGCATTGTATCGTGTAGAGACCGGGTAGATTTTGCACAACAATTTTATGATAACAATTTTGCTAACCATGATGCGACTAATAGTCGGGGACTCTCGTATCGCTCATTTACTATTCTCCACACGGTGCGGCGGTATAATTTGCTCCAAATACTGTAGAAGGTTAATCAACTTTTCAGTTTCTCTTGTCAGACTGGATTTCAAAAACCACATTTTGTGTCCGTCTGGTATGGATCATTTCAAATTTTAAATACAACAACAACGCTGTGAGAAGCTACATTCATGCCATTATGTATGCAATAGCACATCATGCAAGTGGGCGCCTCGGCTTCGCTGACAGTGCTTCAAGTGGTGAGTCCAATTTTGGAAGACTCGGTCCAATATGTGCTGCATTATTCCGGCATTAGCCTGTCGAATGTTGGTGGCGAGCTCGTCCAAAGTGGTTGGCTTGTTAGTGTAGACTAAGGACTTGAGGTAGCCCAAGAGAAAATTATTGAACGTTCGCCGTGAGATGACCCAGCCGCAAAATTTCTCCTTTACCGTCTTGTTGGAATCGCAGCTCGGATATACCCATGTTGTCGAGCTCTAACCACAAAAAGTCGGTTAACATCGCTCTATACCTGGGACCATTGACGGTAATGGCGTATAACTTATGGCCAACATTTCCAGCGTGCAATTAGCGAACTCACGGCGTTGTCTATAATCGTCCGGCTTCAATACTTGCGTCAGCATAATCTTATACGGATGTAGGCCCAAATCCAACCACAAAATAAGCCGGGTTGACTCCCAATTGGCGACGCCCGATTCAGCCCATAGGCTCTGAATTTAAATTTCTGGGTCTTCTTCGATTCTGGCCGCTACGACGGCTATATTTTCTCCATTTTCCACCAATCTCTGTCTGGTTGGTGGCTTAGGATCGAGAAGAGTGTACACACGCTCAAACTTTTCCACTGTGCAACGAAATGCCAGCACACTGACCGCAAGACGAATTCGCTAATATTTTTTAATAACTTCCGCACTTCTGGAACTGTGTCCTTTGATCCTCAATAGCACCGAATACTTCTGGTTTGCCGGTTCCTTCCATATTGTATTCTTCGGAAAGTTCGGTCTTGAATTTTTCTTCGATAAACTTCCTCATTCTATTGTATGAATTTCGTGGTCTTTTGAAAGTAGAGATGGGTTATATCGAGCAAGTCAGACCCTCTTATCTTACTCTGTTTTATTGAAAAGGTTTAGCTGTTCTCCAGCCTCGATAACCGCTCTTGTAGATATAACAATCTTTTTAAACCTCTCGTAAGCATCTTCGAACTTTTGATCTCCCAGGGGATTATCTTCGCCTCTGGAAAAGTGATTATATAATCCCTTTGCATAGAAAAGGACTCAAACAGGATATTACCAACTACCGAGCTAATTTTGATGCAATGTTCTTTCATTGTAGATTTATACAAGGATATCGAAACAACATGCATTTCTTAAAGGCTACTACTAACCTTATTGAGTTCGTTTCTAGTGCATTTTGTGTCCTACAGCAAGGGAAACAAATTTTATGTGATTACCACTGACTTTAGCAACTTTGATAAAATCGCACATAAGTTAATTCATTTCAAACTTCATGCACTTGGTTCTCAACCCAAGCTGATTTCTTGATTCAAGTCCTACTTGGAAGAACGCTATTACCCAGTCCACTTTCATTCTCGTTTGTCTGAACCAATTAAAGCCACTTGGGGTGTTCAACTTTTATTTTTTGATAAATTTTATTGTGCCAAAGCAAAAAATGTTGGAAAATACATCAATTTTCAAATTGTATCAGTAGTTTTCAATATGTCCACCTTTGGCGCGAATAATGACCTTGAGGCGGCCGAAGAAAGCATCGCACACTGCACGCAAGTGGCTCTGCGGTATTTTGGCCCATTCCCGGCGAAGTGCTTGTTTGAGGTGGTCCAAACTTTGGTATTTTTTAGTGCCTTCAAAATACCCCAGACTGAGAAATCCAACGGACTTGCATCCGGAGAATTTGCAATCCATTGTGTCGAAAAAATGAAGTGTAAAACATTGTTTTTTAACCAATCTTGGTTGACGCACGCTTTGTGAGACGATGCCGAGTCTTGTTGAAATGTCCACGGTCTCCGACCGAAATGATTGTTTGTCCAAGGCTTCTATACTGCCTTTAAGACAGTTCCACGGTATACGATCGCATAAATTTTGACGCCACGGTCCAAAAATACAAGCGGAGAGCGATCATCAGGAGTTATGGCGGTCCAAACCATCACCATCGGTGGTGCCTGCTTTCTGGTGGCCGTCCGAAGGTGTAAATTTTCGAAGGACCTCTCTGGCAAGTAAACTCGGTCATTTTGTTTGTTGACATATTGCTCGATAACAAATGGCGACTCATCGCAAACAACCAAATTCGGCAACTCACCACTTTCGTGCAAGCGTAGCAACTCCTTCGGTCTTTCGATTCGTAACTTTTTTCTCTTGCTGTGTAAGATCGTATGCTTTTTGAAACTTCAATGGCTTGAGCCCAAGCTCATTTTTCAGTATGTGTTGCATCCGTTTCAACGATATGTTGAGCTCACGAGCCATTTTTCGTCCACTTCGAAGCGGATTTCGCTCAATTCGATCCTTCAGTTTCCGAACCATTTCTGCCGATGTAGCTGTTTTTTCATGACCACCTCCATGGCGTTTTGCAACGCTGCCAGTATCACGGTAATGAGCTATGGTTCGAGACACAAATGATTTATTCACGTTGAGGTGCTGGAGGGCTCTAACGATAGCTACTTGTGGTTTTCCAGCCAAATATAAAGCAATCACACTATCACGTTTGAATTCCATCGCGGATAAAAAATTTTCAACACAACTGAGACGCAAATCGTTTAAAAGGCTTGTAAGTAATAAAATTATCTGTCATGTGTCAAAATTTGAGCTCACCGTCATGAACGGTTTGGAAATTATGGCAGTCTGAAGTTGGATGCAGTTCGAGTCATTCGGGGTGTAGTATGCGCCGTTGCTTCGTTCTGTTGGAACCACATGTTCTCCAGTCCCAGTTTATCCGATTGAGGAAGAGGAAAGTCGTTGAGCATGGCTCTGTAGCGCTCGCCGTCCACAGTAGTCGTTTGGCACGCGGCGTTTTCGAAAAAATAAGGCCCCATGACGCCTCCAACGTAAGCAGCACACCATGCAGTAACTTTGAGCTGCTGTAATGGCTCTTCGTGGGTTATAAGCGGATTTTCGGCGCTCCCGAAGCGATAATTTTGCATATTCATACATCCACAGAGATGGCAATGTGCCTCGTCGCTCATGATGGTTTTCGATGAAAAGTTGTCCCCCTCGTTACTGAGATTTAGGATGGCCTGAGCGTAGGTTACAGGTGCTTGGCGGTCAACAGCTAAAAGCTGATGCACTGTCTGCACTTTAAAGGGGGAATCTTATAGTCTCACCAAAATTCTCAAATTGCTGCCCAATTGCGTGGCACGTCGTCTGGTCGATTCACCGGGGTCCTCTGCGATATCGGCTGCTCCGGCACTGGCCAGACCTGGTAGCGTCTCATGTTGTCCCATATTCCATTAGGCGAGCGTCTAAACGCGAGATTTCTACGTTTCGCTCTGCGCGGACATTACATCCTTCCGCCCTATGATGACCGACTCATGTTGCTGGGTCTATAATCACTAGGAAGACGTCGCGAAACCGCCGATATTCTCTATGTACATCAACTCTTAACCTGTTTCTCGTTTTCGTACAAATAACCACCGAACGGCATATGGTTTTAACGAACCACTGTTTCGAATGCTACATAAATCTAATAGAATTTCCCATGTGTTCGATTTCCATTGCAGCAGAAGTGTCCTTAAAAATGAAATCACCTCTCCCGACCCTCATCTTGCAAGTCCATTAGCTTTAGTTTTAGCTTTAGTTATAAGAGTAGTCTGTACTAAACTCAATAAAGTCGTCCGGAGTTGATACGGGCCTGTTAAATTCGCCTGTTAAATGCATGACTCATTCAACAGAATGCATTAAAAGTCACATAAATAGGATTCTTGAACTCTTTGATTTGGTTACATTCCAATTTCAACACCAATACTGTAGAGCTCCTGAATTTCCAATTCAAGTGAATATGATATTAAGACGCTAGACTGCCCATTAGACCACCAGTTGGCGCATTGATTTACTTAATGTTTGGCTCAAGTCCAGAGCTCGCTTATAGTACAGGGTTCTTGCCTTAATCACTCGATAATAGTGCACGAAATATAGAGAGTATTTGGGTATATTGCGGGTACTCTTAAACACGGAGTTTTTAACAGGCAACAATACTAGCATAAGAAGGCAAAAAAGCACATTGGCGAACAGAAGAGAAGTCGTTTCGGGCTCGTTAATATTGTAAAATGCTTGTTTGGGTACAAATGATAGAACTTATTCCTTTCAATACAATCGCTTTATTCAATACAATTAAAATTCACAATTTAATCGAGATACTTTTACTTTTCTTTATCTTTAACTTAAACCACTTTATCACTACTCGTAATTCACATTTCAAATTCCACTATTCCGCATCCACTAACTTGCATATCTTGGGGGATGCTGGTATGTATACTCTCCTGACATCTTTCGAGAATATTCTGTACTGTCTAGCGTGCCTTACAAATTTTCATTTTCCTAAAAAATTCTATAAAAGTCTCCATTCTCCAATGGTTGAGTCTTTTGCTATTTAAATAAGGAAATCTTCTACATTTCATATATAGATGGCGCTGTTCACATTTAAACGGATATAACAATATCCTGATTCATTTAAAAATTTTTTCACGATGTTAAAAACCAACGGACTCTGTACGCTGCCTTGGTGTACTCCAACACTAACTTCGAATTCGTCGGTTAATCCCGCTTTGCACTTAACTGTCGTTTTAACCTCATCGTACATAGTCAATGGGAACTAAATCCAACTCTTTTCCCAAAGTGACGAAGACGATATGCTGATCTTTCGAAGCGTCGCCGTCGATATTCCACAAAGCCGCATTGACTGCCATGGAGTATAGTTTTTCAATGTATGCAACATTAGCTTCACCGATCAGTAATTGTTGCAATTTTTCGTGTCGTACCGTTGTTTTTTGTTTAGAGTTAGAGAATTTTAGAATGGAATAAATCAGATAAAAATCGTGATGATGACCATGGGTTGGGAACTGCAGCTTGCTCAAATAAAGCGCAATCTCGAAGTCTTGTTCTCGACCACTTTTTTCAGCACCGGGGCCGAATATCGGCAATAACGCGCCGAATGTTGGCTGGCAAGTCGTCCATCCTCTCTGGTTTATTAAATGCAGCAATTTTTCGTTATGCCGTGACCATTCAATCAAAAATGAGCCTCATCGCTGATAAAAGTTTTCTCGTGGAAAAGAGAATTAAGAGCAATCTCGTTACCGACGCACACGATGGTCAAGTGGGTTTAATTCTCGCACGAGCTGGATGTTCTAAGTTCGTAAGCCAAGATCTTTCCCCAAACTCTTCCTTAAGGTAGAAGGACACAGCTCCCATTACTGTACGCATCGATTGGTACGGTTCCTCCTCAATACAACGATCCAGAACAACAACAGCTTTTCGGTGCCTACGGTACGAGATTCCTGTAGATGCGTTCTATCAGTTACAAGTGGTGCTGCGATATTCCGATGGAGGATCTTGTGGACCAGTAAATGCACGTAGCACACGGTCACCTTCGAGAACTTCGAGAACTAAGCGATGAATTTCGGATGAAATTTGCACAATTTGAGAGCGTTGTTCAGGCGCAAGTCTGTTCACAGTGAAAATCAAAGTTCAACAGCTCGACTTAATGCAGTACCTACTCAGTCCTTTTGTATTGCTATCCAAAATGATGCCAGGATTAGATGTGGGGAATAGTAAGCAACAAAACGCTTTCTCTAAACGTGGTCTAACATTTCAAGATGTCCCCTTAGTACGAACTGATTAGAGAAAGAAATTGAAATGTGATTGCTACTCCGCAAAGCTCAATCGCAAACTCTCAGCAGTAAAGCAAGAATTCATTGTTGTTGGTTTGAGTATTTGCTTAACTTAGTCGAGACAGTAGTACTGTACAGTACTAAATAAATGTTTGTTGGCAGTTTCGAAGGTGAAAACCGTCTTCTCAGTAAGAAGGGCGTAACATTCGGAATATACTCGTATACTCGTATAGCAGTCCTTCATGCCAGATTTTATCAAACGCTTGAGCATATCATTTTGTTGCCTACGGCTGGAGTGTTTTTCCCAGAATCCAAATTGATGAGATGGAATGTTGATGAGGAAATGAATCTACAAGATAAAGTTTCATGCGGATTTCCCGCTGCTTTCGGAATAAATATAATTTCGGCGACATTCCAATAGTAAGCTTGAACTTTAAACAAGCATTTATATTCGCTGTTACTTTTCGCATTGCTCTATGAGGTAACTGTTGCATGGAATCTACTGTAATGAGGTCATAACTAGGAGATTTTTTAGGACTGGAGGGATTTCCCATCCCCGAAGCGGGTTGCTGGCTCCGTAATTTGGTCCGGCCCTTTTTGTCCTAGGTGTCACAAAAAGCGCCTGGCTTCCCGTGCGTGGGGTAAGCTGCCCAACCACGTAAAAAAGTAATTGCTACGAAGCGACCAATAGCCCGGATTCACTGTTGACGATCCTGCAAAATGAACAAAGGACAACGATTTTCGGATCTGCACGTGGAATGTTCGGACCTTGAACAGGCCGCGTGCAGCCGAATAATTAGCTGAGGCCCTAGACTGCTATAAAACAAATATCACCGCCATCCAGAAAGTGCGGTGGGTTGGGTCGGACAAAAGAAAGATGAAAATGTGATGTTTACTACGGTGATTGCTATAGGGAACGTAAGCTGCGTCCATTTGGTTGAGGATTTATTGTAAGCGGTAGACTTAGGAAAGAAGTCTTGAGCTTTCGATTCGCGAGTGAATGCCTTATAACTATTCGTATCAAAGGTAAATTCGCTTATTTGCGCTCACGCCCTAGCAGAGGAAAAGGTCGATGCTACGATGTATGACGTTAAAATCGTCCAATGCCAAAATTGGAAAGGAGAACATCTTTGGTAGCACAATCGGAAGACATAGTCTACACGACACGATGTCTGTAAACGGACTTAGGCTAATCGATATCGCTGCGGGACATAACGTTACAATAGCAAGCACACGGTTTCCTCACCTCAATATTCACAAGGGAACATGGCGGACACCAAATCAGCAAACAGTCAATCAGATTGATCATGTTGCGATTGACGTAAGGCACTCCTCAAGTATTTTAGATGTCCGAACATTCCGAGCAGCCAATATAGACTCGGACCTCTACCAAGTTGCTGCCAAGGCATGTCTACGGATATCTCAGATGCCACAACAACGGAAAAATACAAGTACTATGAGGAGATTTAACGTTGAATGCTTGCAATCGCAACAAGCCGCCAGAACCTTTGCCAATCGGGTATCCCTCAACCTCTTGAGAAGTCTTTCGCAGCTAGCATCAAGTGCTGAAGACCAGTGATTTAGATGCGGCAACTAACATGCTGGATTTCACCCGCCCACCACCACGAAACCCCTGGTTTGATGAAGAGTGCTGGCATGCACATGCAGCAAAACAACATGCCTGCAAAGCGGCGCTGCACAAAAGGACGAGAGCGACTCGTGAGCTCTACGAGCAAAAGAGGAGGGAAGAACATCGGCTTCTCGGGAGAAAAAAGAAGGAGCATGAGAAGCGCGCGATCAAGGAAATAGAGAGGGGCTACTCCAGGAACAATGTTCGGAAATTTTGCCAAAAGGTAAAAAGAACGTATCAGGGTAATGAGACCCGACACGGAAACCTTGTATTAGAATCACAGAGAAATCATTTCTGCAGACTGCTCAATGGCCAACGCAACACAAATTCCGCTGTCAGGCAGACGGCCTACCCGCTGCACCATTTAAGCCAGCGAGAGATGATTTGGTAGAGAGCATACGCCAACTTATTTCTAAGATTTGGTCAGATGAATGTATGCCTGATGAATGCCCGTTTGCCCGGTTAACAAGAAAGAGCCCCCCTAAACAGCGCCAACTATAGCCTGAAACCATTTGTCAACGATTTGGTTGGACCCGATTAGTGCGGTTTTAGGCGCGGTAAGTCCACAATTGACCAAATATTCATTCACTCTACGGCAGATCCTGTAGAATACCGAACAAGTCCGGATCGATACACACCACCTTTTTCCGATTTTAAAGCCGCATATGACGGTATCTACAGAGACGAGTTATACAGAGCTATGAGTAGTTCTCGTCGTCCGCTTGTGCAGGACGACGGTGGAGAAAGCTCGCTGCTGCATCAAGGGCGATAACGACCTAACCGAGACCTTTGAGGTCAAAATAGGATTTAGGCACGGCGACGCGCTGTCATGTGACTTCTTCAACATTATACTT
This sequence comes from Volucella zonaria, assembly GCA_963966105.1. Lineage (NCBI taxonomy): Eukaryota > Metazoa > Arthropoda > Insecta > Diptera > Syrphidae > Volucella > Volucella zonaria. Next base: position 106,018,636 of record OZ014532.1, on the reverse strand, counting down.
GAAAGAATTGTGCAAAACTCACAAGCCAACACACGAAGTACGATCTTTCAAAAGTCTGTTCAATTGCTTGCGTACGCCAACGAGATTGATATTATTGGTACAATAGAACACAATGAGCTGTCACTGGTGCGTTTGCGAGTATAGGAACAGAAGTGGCAAAAATGGGCTTAGCGGTAAACGAAGGCAAAACAAAATATATGCTGTCAACAAGAAGGGACACCCAACATCGGCGAATCGGTCAGAATGTCACAATCAACAGCTACAACTTTGAGGTAGTGAGAGACTTTTTTTATCTCGGCTCTGCTATCACATCTGAAAACGATATCTCGTCAGAGATCAAACGCTTGCCAATCGCTGTTTCTTTGGGCTAAAAAGGCAACGTGTAGTAAGGCCCTCTCCCAAACAACCAAGGAAACTCTATATAAGAGTTGTAATCTATGGTTCCGAAGCAAGAACCCCTTCTAAAGCGAATGAAGACATCCTTGGTTGTTTTGAAAGAAAAATTCTTCGTAAAATATTTGGTCTCTACAAGATGTACAGCGACATCGACCTGGTCAAAAACTGCGCACTAGGCGTTTGAGGGAATGAACACCAAGGCTCCAGCCCGCAGAATCTTCGACTCTAATCTGGAGGGACGATGCAGTAGGGTAATTCCTCGTCTTAGTTGCAGCGCACAAGTGAAAGGGGACCTCAACCAACTTGTGGTGCGCAACTGGAGGCAGTTAGCCAAAGACCGCGATAAGTAGATTTCTCTTAGCCCATGAACTATTGTCTGTTGGAAGAGGTGGACTCTGCTCTATAGGGCGTTTGACATATTATTTTGGTTTGGTCAAGACCTTTATTTTCAGTGAGTGAGTCCACCTAACCAATTTTCACCTTATTTTATCCATTTGTTCAAATATCGATTTTTTACTCCGTTTGCCTTAAAGCGTACTAATTCAGTGACTTGGTTAAATTGCGATCTGTACAAGGAATGTCTTTTGTGGCGTTATAGGAGTTTAGACGCGGGAATTTAGAGTAGATATAGCCAATATTCGTGGGCTTAAAAGTAACCACTTTTCTGTGCACGTCCACGTCTCTAGATACGGACTAGCAAACACTTAGTGAAGCACAGGTAGATCCCCGCCCACACTTCTCAGATCACTCTGATCTGAAATTACCTGGGTACGAACTAGTGCTATTGTTCTTCTCTCATCGCGGTCTCGTCATTTACGTGCGTAGTGATGTAGCTTACCAAACTCCACCACAATGTAGTCCCTGTTTCAATCCGGAATTCAATTTCATGTGGTTAAAATTCTATCTCCGTAAGCAAATTATCCACTACTGCTTTATTTACAGAAGCCCTAAATTGGACAGCAATTCGACCTTTAACGAGTTTGATGCGCTGTCTGACTCCATTCAAAGAACTGTATCCCTGTATCGTGATTACGGGCGATTTCAATATACACAATTCTAGTTGGCTTCGACATTCTGGGCAGACAACACCCGAAGGACGGTGTGTCGAGATCTTCGCTGCTGAAAATAAGTTAATCCAGCTTGTAAATGAGCCCACACGAATATTAGACGTTGATAGCCATACCGCCAACGCCCTGAACTTGTTTTTACTTTCTCACCCTGACAAATACAAGATCAATGCGCTATCCCTCTAGGCTCGTCGGACCACTGATATCAGTTAATTTCTCGTACACCGACCAAATCGTATGACAATACGGGAAATCCAATTGGAGCGGGCTTAACAGCTTCTTTAGGAATTTTAACCAGTCGCTATGTTCCCTTGACAACGATGTGTTCGCCGCTGCTGATATGATCACAGAAGCTATTCTATTTGGAATGAGATCTTTTATCCCTCATCGGATGAAGAGTATCAAACCAAAACAAACAGCTTGGTACGACTCGAGCTGCAAAGAGGCTGTCAAAACCACTGCGTAAGCTTTTTCATCAATTTTACTCTTTAGGACTCTTTCCGAACAGATGGAGAATATGGAACATGTGATCTTGACTCAATTGCAGGCTGGTCTGCTGCGCCTAAAACATCTCTGCATTTGCTAGATCAGATGCTCGTATCATAGCTGATACCAATATCATTCAGTCAGTGGACACCCTCGAACACCGACAAAATGTCTCGTATCTCACTTTGTTTTATCGCCATTTCCACTATCTGTGCTCCATAGAAATCGCCAGTACCATCCGCCCCTTCAAACTTTGAACCGTAACATCCGCCTCGCGATGAATGCTCATCAGTATACCCTCAAGCCCACTTTCGGACTTACTCTAAAATATCGTGATTCGTTTATAAGCCGTACAACTCACTTATGGAATGCCCTGTCTAGCTCTTTATTCCCTAGTCATTATAACCTTCAAACATTTAAAACCAAAGTTCAGCGGTACTTCTCTTTCTATCCTCCCTGACTTTCCCTTCGCCCGCACTGTGTACAAGCATTTTAAGGGCACTTAAATCCCTTGAGCGCGCGCAAATTATAAAAAAAAAGTAAGCGAGATCAGAACGAATGTTTATGGTGAGTTGCCCATAAATCTCAAGGTTGTGATGGCCAGCTAAATACCATTAGAGAAAGTCACGGCCGAAATCGTGAAGTGGAAGCGAACAGATAAACACTGAGGTGTCAAAGCCTTGTGCTGGCTATAGTTACATCACGTCCCGCTCCAAATTCAATAAGCCTGTGTACGTTTTGGGAGCTGATGGCGTGGAGACTGTACTTCCCTAACCACACTATTATCAAAGATGACTTCCTTGCTTGCCAGTAAAATCACCGAGGATGATTTTTGCTCATTAAAATAATCTTATATAATAAGTGTAATTTCAAACAAGATTAACAAATAATAGAAACAATTTGAAGTTAAACTGTGCTCATAAACAAATTTTTGACTTGGGAAATATCCAATGAAAATAGCCAGATTTTTATTTTACTAAGAAAAGAATACCGCATTCTAAGCGATCTTATTGCGTAAGGTAATCTATTAAATAGCGTAGGTGCCGAAACAGAGTAAAAGTTAGAAAAATGTGTTCTTTGGGAAACTGGAACTTTCAAAAGTTGCTGAGAATTAACTCTTAATCCATATGCATTTGAATTTCTAAACATTGTGTTGTATCCACTGTGAATGAAAAAAAACTTTTAGGACCTTATAGACATAAGGAATGAAATGAATAAAATCTGTAAATTTTAATACGGGCTTGATTTTAGTTCAGTGCGGTTTAAAATATTTATAAAATATGAGTCAAGGGGAACGCCGTAAAAAAATCATCGACAAATGGCTCGAAAATACTTCGCGTCCAAACCATTTCATCGCAAAAAATTTAAACATAGCACGCAGTACAGTGGATTCTGTTATTAAACGATATTTGGAGACGTTGACAGTTAAGCGAAAACAGAAAAGTGGAGCTAAAAGTGGAGCACATGATACAAATTTGGACAGGAAAATAGTGGGTACCATCGTAAAAAACCGGACTATGTCATCCAGAGATATTGATCGGAAATGTAATACCAGCCAAACAATGGTACAAAGATCTAGAAAACGTAACGGTCTAAAAACACGAAAAAAACAAAAAATACCAAAAGTCACTGAAAAGCAAAAAAAAGTCATAAAAACACGGGTCCAAAAGCTATACGAGTGATCGGCAACAAGAAAGCGTGCTTGGTTTTGGATGACGAAACTTATGTCAAAGCCGACTTTACTACTCTTCCAGGTGCGCAGTTTTACAACTCGTTTGAAGCTGAGATTCTTCCGCAATCAACAACATCGATTGGGATGGAAAAATCCGGGTCAAAATATCTCATTTGACAGGCCATTTGCCAATGTGGACACAGAAGCTCATCGTTTATTACAACGGGAAAAATTAACGGAGAAGTGTACATTAACGAGTGCCTAAAAAAACCGTTGGTTCCTTTCTTAAACAAACACAAGGGTTCAACATTATTTTGGCCAGATTTAGCTTCAGCTCACTATGCTCATGCGACATTGAGCTTTCTTATTGCTAAAAATGTGGACTTTGTCCCAAAAGACATGAATCCACCCAATGTTCCACAGTGCCGTCCCATTGAAAGGTATTGGGCTTTGGTCAAAGCTAAATTGAGGAAAAGTGAGCAGTGTGCAAAGGACGTAAAAGATTTTAGTGCTAAATGGAAAAGAGGGTCCAAAAAGATCACTGATGTAACTGTCACCAACCTTATGAAGGACATTCGAAAGAAGTTGAGGAAGGAATGGGAACCCAAATGATTTTTTTATTTTTTGTAATTGTGAATGAATTTAATAAAAACAGAGTTTTAAAGCAAATTAAAAAAAAATTTACATGAATTATGAAAATATTTTTTTTTTACTTTGAAGTTTCCAAATTTTATTCGTTTCAGTCCTTATATGTGTTTCAAAGGCAGAATTTTTAGTTCGAGAAATAATGGCCAACTACTTGTTATTCTACTTTTTCTACAAATAATTCTGACAATGTGTTTTTGGGCTATAAGTAATGGTTCCATCACATTATTGTAAGCTCCACTCCAACTTGTTAAGCCGTATTGAAGCTTCGAATTTATGATTCCATAATAAATAACAGTTAAAAGTTTCTTGGAACAGTGAGGTTGCAATAAAAACATTTTGCGCGTTGCACCTCTCAAGTAAGCTTTTAATTCAGTCGCATGCGTTTTCCAACTTAAATTACTATCTATTGAAATTCCAAGGTACTTGAAAGATTCAACAGAATCTATTTTGAAACAGTTTGAACAACATGTTGCATTTGCACAAAAGTTAACTTTTCCACAATTGTGAGAGAACATTGAGAGCCTTGAGCAAACAGCTGAATGGAAAATAACATTTGTCTCAAGCAAGGGTGAATTTATTAAGCTGAAAAGCATAAGCTTAGTTTTTTCGCTACCAATAAGTTCATGTTTAGCAAACCACTGTCTCAATCGCTGTAAATCAGTTTGGATTCCAGCCACCGATTCAAATAAGGAGCTATTGGGGTAAGAAAAAGCAATGTCATCGGCGAAAGCTGTAATGTTTCCATAAAAATTTTCTTTGAAAACTGAGTTGACATATATTAAAAAAAGAATCGGACCCAAAACAGAGCCTTGCGGAACTCCAACTTGTAATTCTAACTTTTCGCTAAAGACTTTGTGTATTTTCACTCTTTGAAATCTAGTTGATAAATAGGATCAAAACCAACTCAATACGGAATTTCTAAATCCAGCTTTGTAGAGTTTGTCCAAGAGAATTTTATGGTTCACCATGTCAAAAGCCTTGGTCATATCTATAAATAAAGCCATGGGACTTTTTTTTGTGTTAAAACCATTGCATAGCTCACTACAAAATTTCAAAATGGCATCTTCCGTCGATCTGGTTTCTTAAAAACCATACTGTTGGTGGCAAAAGAAATGGTTTTTGTTTAGAAAGGACATAATTCGTTTTTTCATAATTTTCTCAAAAATTTTGGAAAAGGTTGGAAGCAAGGATATTGGCCTATAGTGACTTACCGATTTCCTACAACCTTTTTTGTAAAGAGGAATTACTTCAGCCGTTTTTAGTCCTGACGGAAAGATACCACACTTGACACTCATATTTAATATATGACACAACACGTCAACAATAAAAAAAGCAATGCGTTTTACAACACAGTTCGTAATACCATCGGAAGTACAAGATTTTTTATTATTTAAACTTATTATCTCTTTATAGAGTTCTAATGGTGAAAAAGACTGAAAAGCAAAGCTATTTGTTGGAAAACCATCATCTGTAATATCCGGATATGAGTTACAATTGCAACCGGGTGGAGAGGGTTTAGGTTGCATTTTCGTTGCAACAGTGGCAAAAAACTTGTTAAAGGTATTTGCAATTTTTGTGGGATCACGAATTAGAACATTGTCTACCTCAATTTGACAGGGGCTATCCCTACTGCTGCCACTACAACTCTCCATTCCTTTTTAACATTTCCACTACAGTTTTCAAACTTGCTGAATAAAAGTTGTTTTTACTTAAAGCAACTTTCAGCTTCACTTCATGGCAAAGTTTTCTGTACTGCTTTGATAAATTTACGTTTTGCGAGGCAAATTTTTTTTCGTTTATGGATTTCAACAAACTTTTTCCAATCCAAGGTTTTAAATGTTTAATGTTTTAATGTTTTTAAAAATGTATCATAAGCTGATGATGGATTATCATCCGAAAATACCTCCGCCCAACACTCAAACTTTAAGGCATTCACCAAACTGAAATAATTTTTAGTTTTTTTTTACAGGAAAAGGAATATATTTCTTAGATTGTCTCTCATTTCCAAGCTCTATTTCAAGGTGAGTCATACAGTGATCCGTTATCTTTAAATCAAGAACTTCACTTAAAACTTTTCTCTTTTTTTGAAACCTAACAAACATATGATCAATACAGGTTTGTGTACAGTCAGTTACACGACTTGGCTCATTGATAAGTGACTCTAAGCCAAATTACTCGTAGATTGTGTCGAAGAGCTCGTAGAAGCAGACTTTGCTAAGGTCGGGCATTTGTGAGGCTAATTTTGGCTAATTTATCCTTAATGCGAATTGTCGTCAGGCGTGAATAAAAATCAAGATTTTTTCCCCAAGTCTTCCTCTTACGGCGAATCTGCATCGCAATAACTACTGCGAATGCTGTCCTTGCCTCTTCGATTGTCTGTAACATTCTCCATTGTAGGTATCACAGCTTTTCATCCTCTTTCTGTCTGGCCCATGCCATTCCACTTTTTGCCACCATTCTGCTATCGTTCGGCTGCAGATAGTCTGTTAAGAGTCAGAAAATTCTACGATCGGATATGAAAATCCGCCGGAGTCGTCAATAACGAATCCGTTATTATCCGAGGCTATTAGGTGGTTGGTCACACTTTTTTTTATCGCTTCCATATAGTGTTGTGAGCCTTATGACGGCTTAGGCCGTTTATTATGCAACAGGCGAGCACGTAGTACGGATTTACTTATGCTGTTACCCTGGTCCTTCACTGGGAGGTAGGGCAAGCACTATTCCATGAACTTTGTCATTGCGCTGCGGGTCCAATCCAAGTTATAGGACAGTCAGTAGTTTCCCGATCAATTGCCGCACTGCTCCCCAAAAATATTTAAAACTCTAAATATCTTAAAAGATTATCCTTAGACTAATACAATGCTCTCGTTCTCACCGGAAAATATTCATACCTTTTTCTATAGAATTAATACAAACGTTTCAGAACCAAAGTTAGATGTCAACGCCCTGGAAGTATGAGTATTATCTATGTATAGACTCACAAAAAAACTTTTATTAATTGAATAATGCCATTAGGTGTTTCAATTAACCAATTTCCAACAAGCAGTACAAAATATCAATTGTTAAATTCTTTAGTATCCCACGTTTGGCATGTGAAATCCTAAATATTCATTCCCATAACCAACGCAAACTACATATACTCGTATGTTACGTTTGGATATGCACATAAATTACCCCGTCAACCTCAATCTTTGAACACCACGTCACTATCCACTTGCAACTTTATGGATACGAAGAGTTCAAGATTTATTTCTACACCATAGCTCTTGTATCTGGTTCTGCATATGGTATATGGCTGGAGGTACTCGTATGCCACCACATCTTTGAAAGGATTTCGGCCTGATTGCCTACGATAATGATGGCACTTACATTAATGGCGCTGGCGATGTTGAAAGAAGACCCAATTCCGGACCAAGGCTTATCGGCGACAGGGAAGGATTCGATGAACTACAATATCGATAAATATTCCTTGATCTGTGGCTTCAGCTTTTTTATTTATTCTATTTACTTAAAGCCTATATACTCTGACTTCATTTACTTGAAGAAAGCTTCCCTGAATATGCGTAGATACGGTTTAATAACTTTAATGGTTAGCAATGAGGATGCTTGTGAAAACAGGATTAAATGCACGAGTTTGTGGGCAAAAAAACAGGTTGAGCACCAATGGAAGATACTTTGGGGTTTTGTGAAATTGGCAAGTAAGGGGATTTCTGTGAACTACCAGGCACGCAATTGAAGTTGTTTTGCTAAGTAGCTTACAACAAAGTCTCACGTTAAATGACGAAGAGGAGAACACAATGAATGAATAGTAGGACCACAATTTGTTCTTTTTCTATGTCCATTTTTAAAGAAATGCTATTAAAGGTTAAGATAATTTTGTTTTGGGTACGATAGATCACTAACTCATCTCAGTATATTCTCGAGACATTAAGGAGCTTCGATCAGAGACACTGAAGCAACATTTCTTTTCTTGGCGGAAAACCTACATTTGCACTCGTATATCCGGAAATATTGTAGTGTACCCCATACGTATAATGAGGGAAACTGGATTTATAAATTGTGAAACAAAATTAATAAAAAGAAAATCGGCATCAGACCGATAGAGATTAACGTCCTAACAAATTTAAAGAGCCGGCAACAAAAAAGAAGCGGAAGCGCTTTGCTTTTATTGAGAATCCAAAACTGGGCGCTTTAAGAGAAATAATTTGAAATCTAGTGGAAAACAAATCTTCAAGATCTCCATTGCAAGTAAAGATGAATTACTGAGGCTAAGATTGGACGAACAGAACCTGACAAATTGGGTTGACCCAGTTTTTGAAGGAGATTGTATATCGGGGTGGTCCAAATATAAGTTTCCTTTTAAAAATAAAATAAAGTTAAAAAAATCAATCATGCTCGGTATATTATGGCCTTATTAGAAAGAGCAAAGATTGCAATTAATTATGGAATACGATTTCAGTCGTATGGCTGCCTCGGCTGACTTCGCAGGAGTGCATCCTGTCAACCAAATTTTCCAACACCTTGCTGACTTTAATTATATAGGGTGAATGATTGGAATCCAACTTTTTAAAATGCTATAATTTTTTTATTTTTTGATAAATTTTATTGTGCCAAAGCAAAAAATGTTGGAAAATGCATAAAATTTCAAACTGTATCAGTAGTTTTCAATATGTCCACCTTTGGCGCGAATAATGGTCTTGAGACGGCCGAAGAAGCCGTCGCACGCTGCACGCAAGTGTGTCTGCGGTATTTTGGCCCATTCCCGGCGAAGTGCTTGTTTGAGGTGGTCCAAACTTTGGTATTTTTTAGTGCCATCCTTCGCCTTCAAAATACCCCAGACAGAGAAATCCAAAGGATTTACATCCGGAGATTGTGTCGAAGAAATGAAGTGTGGAACATTGTTTTTTAACCAATCTTGGTTGACGCGCGCTTTGTGATACGGTGCCGAGTCTTGTTGAAATGTCCACGGTCTCCGACCGAAATGATTGTTTGTCTAAGGCTTCAGTACTGCCTCTAAGACAGTTTCACGGTATACGATCGCATTAATTTTGATGCCACGGTCCAAAAATACGAGCGGAGAGCGACCATCGGCGGTTATGGCGGCCCAAACCATCACCATCGGTGGTGCCTGCTTTCTGGTGGCCGTCCGAAGGTGTACATTTTCGAAGGACCTCTCTGGCAAGTAAACTCGGTCATTTTGTTTGTTGACATATTGCTCGATAACAAATGGCGACTCATCGGAAAAAACCAAATTCGGCAACTCACCACTTTCGTGCAAGCGTAGCAACTCCTTCGTTCTTTCACCTCTAACTTTTTTCTGTTGCGGTGTAAGATCGTGTGCTTTTTGGAACTTCAATGGCTTGAGCCCAAGCTCATTTTTCAGTTTGTGTTGCATCCGTTCCAACGATATGTTGAGCTAACGAGCCATTTTTCTTCCACTTCGACGCGGATTTCGCTCAATTCGAGCCTTCACTTTCCGAAGCATTTCTGCCGATGTTGCTGTTTTTTTATGACCATCTCCATGGTGTTTTGCAACGCTGCCAGTATCACGGTAACGAGCTATGGTTCGAGACACAAATGATTTATTCACGTTGAGGTGCTGGAGGGCTCGAAGGATAGCTATTTGTGGTTTTCCAGCCAAATATAAAGCAATCATACTATCACGTTTGAATTCCATCGCGGATAAAATTTTTTCAACACAACTGTGATGCAAATCGTTTAAAAGACTTGCAAATAATAAAATTATCTGTCATGTGTTAAAATTTGAGCCCACTGTCATGAACGGTTTGGAAATTATGGCAGTCTGAAGTTGGTTGCAGTTCTAGTCATTCAGGCTGTATATTCGCTTTAAGGCTTTGAATAGTTTCTGGATTGCGCGCATAACTTCGATCTTTAAGGGTACCCCACAAAGAAAAAGTTAAACGAGGTCAAATCGCAACTCCGAGGCGGCCAACTGAGATCGTCAAGGCAGTAGATAACACGATTACCTAACTCAGCGCGCAAAAGATCGATTGTTTGATGGGCTTTGATGATCGTCCAAGTCCATGTCTTCAATTTCAGCCCACAAAAATTCGGTAATCACGGCGCTGTAGTTGACCGAAATGGCATTTCCAACAGCATTTTCGAAATAAAGTGGGTCAATGATGCCACAACTCCAAAATTCGCGCTAAACTGTCACTCTCAGCGGATGCGTTAGCTTCTCGACAATCACGTGCGGGATTTCCAATCCCCAGATGGTCCAATTTTGTTTGTTAATTTAGCCATCGAGATGAAACTGCACCTCGTCAAAACAAAAGATTTTTCGTGCAAATTCGAAGTCCAATTCGAGCTGCTATAAGGCCCAAACTGAGAAGCGATAATGAAGCGGTGATACTGACTGACGATCAAGATTTCGAACGGGAAAGACCTATCAGTGTCAAAATAACATACGATTCAAAGAGAAACCTCCCACAAGGCAGCCATCCAGGTCCCCTCTTTTTAATTTTAACTACGTACAAACGACCTTGACAGGATTATCAAACACTGCTCCCTATGCATTTACGTCGACGAGACTAAGTTCTCCAAGACTATTTCTTCAGCCCAAGACTCTATTCTCCTTCAAGAAGACCTGGATAGGTTTTCCACCTGGTGTATAAAAAATTGCTTTGAGCTTAATGTCTCCAAATGTCAATCTACCTATGACTTTGTCTCGTAAGTCCAATCAATCTCCCCCACGACTTTATTTTCTGCATGACCAACCTGTACCCCAGGTTCAGTCTCTTCGCGACCTTGGAATATTATACGATAGGGGGTTAAGCTTCCGTTCGAATATTGATAAGATAATCCTTGAAGCCAAATCATTTCTCGGTTTTATCAAATGATGGTCTTTTGCAACCCTTATGTGATAAGATCACTTTACATTACCCTTGTCCGGCCCCTTCTCGAATATGCCAGCCAAGTGTGGTTCCCCTTTCAGCGAGTTCATATATCCCGAATCGAGAACATTCAACGTCGCTTTCTTCGATTTGCCCTTCGTGGACTACCCCGGGATGACCCCTTTATCTTACCTCCCTACCGTGACCGCCTCAAACTTCTTAGCCTGATTACCTTCGAAAAACGCAGAGACGTAGCTGACATTCTCTTCATTCATCGACTGCTCTCTGGTTCTGTTTGTTACACTGCCCTTTACAATTCTATTTTCTTCAACACAAACCTTTGTAATTTGCGCTGTCCTCGTCTCTTCCATATTCCAACCCACCACACCTCTTATGGTTCTAACGAACCAATCTCCCGCATGATCCGTAAGGTTAACTCAATCCTCCCCATTTTTGATTTTAACCCGAACACTTCCCGTCTTAAACTTGATCTCCTCCACCATTTCCTTACTTCCTAACCTTTAACTGTTGTTAGTTTTTAAGTTAGTTTAAGTTTGTACGAGTATTAAGCGAAATAAATTGGGGGCGTTAGTTAATCAAATTAATTTGAACCAGGCAATATGTATTTCATCAGAACGTCTCATGATTTTTAACGTAAACCACCTGTCATGTAGACCTTATGTTAACGGGATGCCCATACATCCATAAGGAGCAAGGATACGCCTTGCCATCCCTCTCCGTGTTGGAGGCACAAGTTCCACCCTTGGTATGAGTCGAGGCCGACCTAAAACCTCTTGCTGTTCTTAGGGTCACAGCACCCAGTACTTATTTGCAACTCTACAATGGGTTAGACCCTTTCCCGCAATTTGGGTTTAAACCACAGCCACCATGACGCTCCCATAAGGGGGCCTACCTCAAACAAGTCAGGCCCGGACCGAAATCCGGGGGGCCCCTGACTCCCATGGTACCGTGATTTAAGTCCTGGTATGGACTACCGGTGGTCCAGCTGCCAACAAGACCTATGACCGGCAACTTGTTACTGGTCAAATCGTAGCAACCATTCAGAGGCGTTATCTGAAGATATTTACGATAAGACCAGTAATATGCTCTGCCCCCGCTTTTTATTAGACAACGTCATTAATGGGCGAAGCCTTGATAATTGGACGGGGGCCCATGTATTTCATCAGAAGGACATCCATCCCAAACGTGCAACTCTTTGGTGTAGTTTTTGGGCTGAACTCATCATTGCACTGCCTTCCTTCGCGAATAGGCCGCCGGAAATGAACAGACAATTAATGGCGAACCATATTGGGAGTACCCCATTGTTCTGTGCTAGAAGACATAGGAGATATGTGATTCCAACAGAATAGTCTCTGTGCTTTTGAAGTGCAAAGTTTATGTTAACAAGCTTACGACCATCCCAGCTTTGCCAAGGTAGATTCGAAGCTGTATCACTAAAATCCAGCTACATTTATGCCAAACCATGCCAGAAAGTTTCATCAGAAGGATGTGTCAGGAAGCAGAGGGGGCATTTTTCGGACATCTTATTCCATTCATATTTCCCACATGTCTACTTTACTACTAAATCCAAATTTTGGTATTTTTTCAAAAAACCTGTCTGCCATTTAAAAGTGAAATTTTGGGACAGCCATTATTAGCGGGGAACGAATTTTACGTTACGTGTAATAATACGAGTAGGTAGGCACTGAGTGACGTCAACCTGGCGATGTGGAATTCTGTAACTTTGGATACTCGTATACATCTATTGTGCTTATTTTACTTCCTAGTGGTAGACATCGGGAATTGGTCTCGTCCAACCGGATTTGACATGCCAAATTTATTAGCGCGAGTGTTGAGGGGGAGAAAATGGCAATAATTTAATGTCTTGTCAGAAAGGACTAAATCTCAGAAGGGGGACGAACTGCGAATGAATTTGTGTGAACAGTCAGCATGGCAGACCCCTTGTATGTGCTACTTCAAGATATTTGAAGCTGAGGTCAACCAGGATCTCTTCGGATTTATCAGTGTGCTGAAAAAGAAAAAGTGGTGAAGGAACCCCTATTTGGACATTGTCAGCTCTCATGTCCCCTAGTTTTCTAGTCATTTTGCTAAAGGGGTCCAAGAAAGAGGCTAATTCCCCAGGTTGAGGGTTGTGAGAGTGCGGTTTATTATCCGCCCGGGTTAAAATTCGATTATTGCGAAGTAACCGATTGCCTCTATAAGAGCGGGCAACGGCTGTTGACGACTCTGTTAAGGGAGAAAAGTACAAAGTACGTTCGGATATGTATGTCGGAATTTGAACGCGATATCTGCAGTCTATCACTGGCATCCGGAAAGTGCTGTGGTATAACTCAGTAAAAAGGCCTGTAACATATATTACGGTGATTGCTGTAGAGAAGAAAAGCGGCGTCTTTTTGGGTGCTGATTTATTGCAAGCTAAGCAGCAGACTAAGGAAAAAGGTCTCAATCTCTCGACATATGAACGAATACATTGCAGCAATTCGCATCTAGGATAGGACCGGCAACATCAATCCAATATGCAACCACGACCACACAGGAGTAGTAGACAATCCTGCCAAAGTACGTATCTACAATCTATGCCCTAAGTTTGACGTTAAACGTAATGGTAACGTCAAATTAGGAAAAGAGTCAATTTTTTGGAGAACAATAGTAACATAAAGCATAGCCTTCACGAAACCACGTCTGCAAATGGACTTGGGCTAATGGACTTCGCTAATGGACGGAATATTGCTATAGCTGTGATGGTTTCTTTACTTCAATACTCACATAGAAGCATAGTGATCCTAACCAAAATTTTGTATGTTACGATCACCGCACTCGTCAATAAAAGCTAGTGAATGCTGGTGATGCATCTTTTGACAGTTACGAGGGCGGGTCATTAATTCCGTGCATTTTTGAATTTCTGACCTCTTTACTGAAACAGCAACACTGCTCCTGTCAACAGGCATCTGTCAGTTGACTCCTGTCAAAATTTAAACTTGCTGCGTCAGTTAGTTTGTGTTTGACAGCTATTTTTATCAGACTACTCACTAATTTGAGGAGAAAATGGAAAAAAGTGAATTTCGTGTGCTTATTAAGCATTATTTCTTGCGAAAAAAAACCATTACCGAGACCAAGGCTATGCTTGATAAATACTGCACCATCGATTTCAATGGTAAAAAAGTGGTTTACTGAATTTCGTTGTGGCCGTACAAGCACTGAAGATGCCAAACGTCCTGGAGGCCCAGTTGAGGTCTCTACACCCGAAACAATCGAAAAAATTCACGATATGGTGTTGGCCGACCGAAGATTGAAAGTGCAAGAGATTGTGGAAGCCGTAGGGATCTCGCATGGCTCAGTGGTTTCAATTTTGAATGATAACTTGGGCATGAGAAAGCTTTCCGCAAGATGGGTGCCGCGTTTGCTCACAGTCGACCACAAACGCAATCGTGTAACAACTTCACAGGAAGGTTTGGCGTTGTTTAATCGCAATATGGAGGAGTTTTTGCGCCGTTTTGTAACCGTGGACGAAACATGGATCCATCACAACACACCAGAGAACAAACAACAGTTTCTAAGGGTGAATCGGCGCCAAAGAAGGCCAAGGTGGGTTTGTCAGCCAATAAAGTTATGGCGACTGTTTTTTGGGATGCACGCGGGATAATCCACATTGACTACCTTCAAAAGGGAAGAACAATCAATGGGGAATATTATGCCAACTTATTGGACCGATTCAATGACGATTTGAAAAAAAAAACGACCTCATTTGGCCAAGAAAAAAGTTCTTTTCCACCAAGACAATGCAAGGGTGCACACATGTGCAGTTGCCATGGCAAAAATCCATGAATTGGGCTATGAATTGCTCCCTCATCCACCCTATTCTCCAGATTTGGCTCCGAGCGACTACTTCTTGTTCCCAAACCTGAAGAAATGGCTTGGTGGAAAAAGATTTGACTCCAATGATGAAGTCATCTCGTCATTTTGAGGACCTCGACAAATCATTTTTTTTGGAAGGGATAAAAAAATTGGAGAAGCGTTGGACAAAGTGTATAGAGCTCAAGGGAGACTACGTTGAAAAATAAAATTATTTTTTTATCAAAAAATCTGTGTTTTAATCAAAGTCACGGACTTATTGACCCGCCCTCGTACTTACCGAAGTTTCAGTCATTTTGGACGCGCAGTTTTTAGTTGACAGTCGTTTGAGTGAGTCGATGTGAGGGTTTTTTGTGAAAATGGAAAAAATTGAGTATCGAGCTGTTATTCAATTCTTGTTTTTGAAAGGCAATACGCCTACACAAATCAAAAATGAGTTCGACTCTGTGTATGGAGACTCTGCACCATCATTTACCACAGTGAAATTTTGGGCAGCTGAATTTAAACGTGGCCGTAAGAGCTTGGGAGATGATGAACGTTCGTTACGTCCAAAAACTGCAACCACTGACGATAACATTGCTGAAGTTCACCAAATGGTGTTAGACGACCGCCGAATTAAAGAGAGAGAGATAGTAGAGGTTATGAAAATGTCCAAAGAACGTATTTGTTACATACTAAATCAAGATTTAGGCATGAGAAAGCTGTCCGCGCGTTGGGTGCCGCGTTTGCTTACGTTAGACCAAAAACGTGTTCGAATGAATATTTCCAACCCTCTGTTGGCGCAGTTTAGGGATTATACTGCTAATCTTGGACATCCTGTATTTTTTCTTTCTTTCGGCTGACGGCTAACGCATGCTATAATTGTGAACCGTGTATATATGAAAATTAAATTATTGAATAAAGATACACAAAAAAAGAGACCACAATAATTGAACTATATGTAACAATACATAAGTTAGTTTAAGTAGGTTAAGACTATTTAGGTAGTTTGTAAGTTTTATATTGTAGTATAATAAAAAAAAAAGTGATTTTTTTAATTTAACAAAAAATATTTTCTTAGTTTTAATTTTAATAAATATAGAAATAAAAATAAATGCATACTGTAAGAAACCTCGTAAGTAAGAATAGGTTGGAGCATCTAAGAATTAAATAATGAAATGTGATAAAAATGCATATAAAATAAAAATTAAAATATACTGACTCCAAGTGCGGGGGATCCAGTATTCGAGTCCTCGGATTCAGTGAACATGTTAAATTAATTTTCACTAAATGAACGTTGAAGTAGAAGCAGTGCCTGAAGGCAGTCAAGCGATGGATACCGGCCGGCCAGACGGTGGTCTCTCTAAAGCAGCCGTTGCCAAAACCATTACCCTGAGCACCTGAAGCGCAGCAACATAAAAAAAAACAACAATAAAAATAACAACAGAAATATCAAATGATATAATCAAAGCAGAAAAGTAATGAAGGCAACCAAAGCCGACGTCAAAGTAAAAAAAAAGGACAAAGGAAGATCGAAGCATGACGCCAGGCTCAGCTTTGTTAATTTCCCTCAGGGCGAGGAAAATGCTTCATTATCAGAGGAGATAGAAGACGAGGCAGCTCAGCTTGATAAACTAATAAAAACGCTTATAAAAAAAAAGAGAAGTTGCAACAGTATAAAAGGCAACACCAACAGTTGAATCGCCAACAGCAACAACAGCAGTGCCAAAATAATAAGCAGCCACAAAAACAACGGAACTATCAGCAAGAGCAAAGAACTCAAAATACACCGCAGCAACAAAATCAACAACAGCAGCCACAGAAGTAGCGGCAATAGTAGCAACAACAATAACAGAAGCAATCACAGCCAAGAAGGATAAAATTCCTGCCATTTATGTGAGTAACTTAAACATTAGGAATTCCATTCGGTTATGTCAGCTATTTGGCGAGAATTTTTATGTAGTAAAGCGATTAAGCTCAAATAACCACATAATACGAGCAATGTGTAATAACATTGACGAATACAATAAGGCACGCACCGCTTTGGAAAAGTGGAGACCGAAGCGTGAGAAATTGCAGACGGTGCTGTTAAAAGGCATTCATCCAACAATAAAAACAGAGGAGCTGGAATCGGTTGTAACCAAAAATTACCTTTCTTTTTCGTTCAACTAACGCCCAACAGAAAAATTGATAGGCTGCGAAATACTCGTATTAAATTCCTGTACTATCACGCGGTAAATTGGAAGAAATGAAAAAGGACAGATCGCGTCCTGCAGTGTATGCACTGCCGGAGGTTTGGGCAGGTTGCAGCTGCATTTAAATTTCCAAAATTACTATCATTTCTATAGTTTTTTTTTGGAAGATGAACAACTCGGATGGGCACGATAAAACTTCATCAACTTTTCTAATACTAACACTGCAAGCATCGCAATCAATGTTTGGTAGTATCCCAAAAAATATCTCACCGACAAAAGGTCAATATTGATTTGTGAAGCATTATTAAAGTGGTCTTCAATAAAATATTCTGGATATACCTCATATAAATCCATTACAGTATCATCTTCCGGCAAATGTTGTTCGGGTAGCTCATTTAAATCTGTTAAATTTTTCTTTGATGTTGTTATATATTGGGTCTATAACTTAATTCGGTTCGCTAAGAGATGGCGTAACTTGTATTATTCCATTGGAATATGCGTTGGAAAGCTACTGTCATTGTACGTCATTTCAGTATATGTCATTCATTTGAAGCGTAAACAACAATAATTTTTTTTCACTTAAATATGTCGAACTTTGTGACTGAAAAAGTGTTTTTGCGGGGAGTTCTTCTTCATTACTGCTGCCGAAAGTCATCGTATTTTGGTGGAAGTTTATGGTGAACATGCGCTAGCTGAGCGAACGTGCCAAAAGTAGTTTGCACGATTTAAAAGTGGTGATTTTGGCTTGGAAGACGATGAACGTCCTGGGCAGCCAAAAAAGTTTGAAGATGAAGAACTGGAAGCATTACTCTATGAAGGTTGTTGCCAAACACAAGAAGAGCTGGCAGAATCTTTGGGTGTCTAAGTACGTAGGTGGGTGATCACATGGGGACTCAGTACTCCGCGTGCTGTTGACAAAACGCGCCACATGGGCATAGTACCCCGGCGTTAAATCCCGGACCCTACAAATTAATTTGTATCGTTCCCTTGATAATAATAATAATAATCTTTGGGTGTCACTCAAGCAGCCATTTCAAAACGTTTACAAGCAGCTGGATATAATCAAAAGCAAGGAAATTGGGTTCCACATGAACTCAAGCCAAGGGACGTCGAAAGGCGGTTTTACATGTCCGAAATGTTGCTGGAACGCCACGGAACGTACCTGAATTTTTAACGTAAACCTCCTGCGGTAAGACTTAATGTTTACGAGGTGCCCATACACCCATAGGGAGCAAGGATATGCCTTGCCATCGCTCGCCACAAAAATTTTGATACCAATTCGGAACTGTGTTGGAGGCAAAAATTCCACCCTTGGTATGAGTCGAGGCCGACCTAAAACCTCTTGCTGCTCTTAGGGTCGCAGCACCCAGTACTTCATTTGCAACTCTACAATGGGTAAACAGAAAAGAAAACCCGTACCCGCGATTTGGGTTTAAACCACAGCCACCATGACGCTCCCACAAGGGGGCCTACCTCTAACAAGTCAGGCCCGGACCGAAGTCCGGGGGGCTCCTGACTCCCATGGTACCGTGTTTTAAGTCCTGGTATGGACTACCGGTGGTCAAGCCTACCAACAAGACCTATGACCAGCAACTTGTAACTGGTCAAATCGTATCATCCATTCATGCAAAAAAAAAATCTGGATGTTTTCGATAAGACCAGTTATAGAATAATCTACCCCCGCTTTATTATTAGACAACGTCATTGATGGCCGAAGCCTTGATAATTGGGCGGGGGCCCGCTGGAACGCCACAAACGGAAGTCATTTTTTCATCGGATTGTTACTGAAATGGATCCATTACGACAACCCCAAGCGCAAAAAATCATATGTGAAACCCGGCCAACCAGCCAAATCAACGGCAAAGCCGAATATCTATGGCGCGAAGGTAATGCTCTGTATTTGGTCCGATCAGATGGGTGTGCTGTATTATGAGCTGCTAAAACCGGGTGAAACCATCAATGGACAACGCTACCTAACTGCGTTTGAAGAGAGCAGTGGTCGACAAACGCCCGGAATATGCGACCAGACACGAGGCAATAATTTTCCATCATGACAACGCTCGGCCTCACGTTGCTATTCCGGTTAAGAACTATTTGGAAAACAGTGGATGGGAAGTCTTACCCCACCCGCCTTATAGCCCAGACCTTGCCCCTTCTGACTACCATTTGTTCCGCTCGATGCAGAACGCCCTCACTGAAATACGGTTAACATCAGAGAAGAATATCAAAAATTATCTTGATTCATTCTTGGCTACCAAGTCGGCGCAGTTCTTTTGGGATGGGATCCACAAATTGCCAGAAAGATGGGAAAAAGTCATAGCTTCAGATGGACAATATTTTGAATAATACTATTGTACATGTTGTACGAGGGGCGTTCAACATATTCTCGGTATCGGGGTGAAGCTGTGGTTGTATATATAAATTTATCAAGTAATACTATTATTTTAGTGCATTCATGTAAAATTTCATATAAATGTGATTATTAATTCGCGTTTTATCTCTAGTTAAACAGAATCATAATGGCAACTGAGACGATGATGGTGAAAATTGAGCATCGCGCTGTAATTAAATTTCTCACTAAGCAAGGAAAAAGTCAAAAAACTATTCATGAAGAGATGGTGGCTGTTTACCAGGGTTCCGCACCTTCATTATCAACTGTGCAAAAGTGGTCAAGTGAGTTCAAGAGAGGCAGAGAGAGCATTGAAGACGACCCCCGCTCAAAGAAGTCGAAAAACTTGTTCTTGAGGATGCCCGAATAAAGGTGAAAATGATGGCAGAGATCACCAAGCTTTCAATTGGTACCATTCACACCAGCAAGGGAATCTTGCTCATTGAGTACCAAAAAAAAGGTGAAACCATCAACGCCACATCCTACGCTTCCACTTTGCATAATTTGCGGGAGGAAATTAAAAAGAAAAGACGGGGTAAACTCGCAGCGGGTGTGTTGCTTCTTCATGACAACGCTCCTGTTCACACGGCGCGAGTTTCCAAGGCTGCTGCGCGAGATTGTGGTTTCGAAGAAATCCAACACCCACCCTATAGTCCAGACCTTGCCCCTAATGATTATTTCCTGTTTCCGGATTTGAAAAAATGTCTTCGTGGAAAAAGGTTTTCAGATGTTGAAGAACTCAAGTCGGCAATAAATGGAGGAGGAGGAAATTTATTTTTTTGAGGGTTTAAAAAAGCTTATCTCAAGATGTAACAAATGCATTGATGTAAGTTAAGATTATATTGAAAAATAAAAACAATTTAAATTGAATTCGCATTTTTCTTCATATCGATACCGAGAATATATTGAACGCCCCTCGTACATGTTTTTCTTAAATAAACGTTCAAATTTTGAAAAAAAAAACCTCACGAATATATGTATATACCCAATATGTTTGTAAAAATAATACAAGCCCCAAACGTACTTAATACAATAAATAATAATGCAAAAAATAAGATAATATAGAAATATTGAAAAATACCACCTTGATCATAAAGTTCCCGGGAGACACCACCGTCTGGCGCTCCCGTTGTTCCGATTTGAGTTCTGCCTTTTATTTTTAGGTTTTTGACATTCCCTCTAAATTTTAGCGCCATAGCTTGACATTTGCAAAAGTTACGTAGCCAAGAGTACATCTAACTCGGTGTGTGTTGGCGATTTTTCACAATTTTAGAAATGGATTTAAATTTGCAACAACGAACTTTCGTAAAAATCGGATTTAATGGTGCGCGAACGTTGGAAATGTTGGAAAAGGTTTCGGCAACGATTGTCTAAAGAAAACGGTCGTTTACCAGTGGCACGAGCGGTTCAAAAGTGGTCGTGAGTCAATCGAAGATGATGAACGCATTGGCAGACATCGAAAACAGACGAAAACATTGATGAAGTACTCCTAAAAGAAATGTTGGTCAATAACCGCAAATTAACCATCAGAGATATAGCGGAGGACTTGAACATTGCCTATGGATTCGTCCAAGACATTTTTTTTAATGATTTGGGTTTCCGTCGTGTAGCAGCAAGCAGCAAAGTTGGTGCCAAAAGACCTCAATTTTATGCAAAAAAGAGACCATGTTGGCGTTGCAAAAGAGATGATTTTCGAGGCTGAATCCGATCCCACATTCATCAAAAGGATCATTACTGGAGACAAGACGTGGGTTTATGAGTACGACACGCAATCCAGACATCAGGCAAGTGGATGGCGTTCACCACATGAGGCGAGACCAAAAAAAACCACGTCGTTTTCAGTCAAAAAAGAAGGCAATGCTCACGGTTTTCATGGATTACAACGGTGTAGTGCATCATGAATTTTTGCCAGAAGGCCTTACTGTCTGGAGTATTACGAGTATTTGGGCGTTATGAGACGATTACGTGAAGTAATTCGCCGAAAGAGACCAGAATTATGGGCAGAAAACTCATGGATTTTGCACCATGATAAGGACTGAAACGAATAAAATTTGGAAACTTCAAAGTAAAAAAAAAATATTTTCATAATTCATGTAAATTTTTTTTAATTTGCTTTAAAACTCTGTTTTTATTAAATTCATTCACAATTACTAAAAATAAAAAAAAATATTTGGTTCCCATTTTTTCCTCAACTTCTTTCGAATGTTCTTCATAAGGTTGGTGACAGTTACATCCGTGATCTTTTTGGACGCTCTTTTCCATTTAGCAATAAAATCTTTTACGTCCCTTACACACTGCTCATTTTTCCTCAATTTAGCTTTGACCAAAGCCCAATAACTTTCAATGGGACGGCACTGTGGAACATTGGGTGGATTCATGTCTTTTGGGACAAAGTCGACATTTTTAGCAACAAGAAAGCTCAACGTCGCATGAGCATAGCGAGCTGAAGCTAAATCTGGCCAAAATAGTGTTGAACCCTTGTGTTTGTTTAAGAAAGGAATCAACCGTTTTTTTAGGCACTCGTTAATCTACATTTCTCCGTTAATTGTTCCCGTTGTAATAAACGATGAGCTTCTGTGTCCACATTGGCAAATGGCCTGTCAAACAAGATATTTTGACCCGGATTTTTCCATTGCAATCGATGTTGTTGATTGCGGAAGAATCTCAGCTACAAACGAATTGTAAAATTGCGCACCTGGAAGAGTAGTAAAGTCGGCTTTGACATAAGTTTCGTCATTCAAAACCACGCACGCTTTCTTGTTGCCGTTCAACTTGTATAGCTTTCGGGCTCGTGTTTTTATGACTTTTTTTGCTTTTCAGTAACTTTTGGTATTTTTTGTTTTTTTTTTGTTTTTAGACCGTTACGGTTTTTAGATCTTTGTACCATTGTTGGTTGGTATTACATTTCCGAGCAACATCTCTGGATGACATAATCCGGTTTTTTACGATGGTACCCACTATTTTCCTGTCCAAATGTGTATCATGTGCGTCACTTTTAGCTCCACTTTTCTGTTTTCGCTTAACTGTCAACGTCTCCAAATATCGTTTAACAACAGAATCCGCTGTACTGCGTGCTATGTTTAAATTTTTTGCGGGAAAATGGTTTGGACGCGAAGTGTTTTCGAGCCATTTGTCGATGATCTTTTTACGGCGTTCCTCTTGACTCATATTTTTTAAATATTTTAAACCGCATCGAACTAAAATCAATAACAAACTGAAACTAGAGAATATATAGGCTAATTTGGGTACAAAATGGGATTGCTATTCTTACGCATTGGATGTATAGCCCGTATTAAAATTTACAGATTTTATTCGTTTCAGTACTTAACGCACAGTGCGTCGCACAGTGCCATCATTATTCGTAATTTTTGACGAAAAATGCAACAAATACCATCCAACAGCCACCGAATTCACTTGATTTGGATCCCTGTGACTTTTTTCTGTTCAATCGAGTTAAAAAACCACATCGGGGAACGCGTTTCAGCAGCCGAGAGGAAGTAATAGAAAAATCGCAGGAAGCACTGATGGACATACCGAAAACCGAATAAAAAAAGGTTTCGAGGATTGGATCAAGCGCTGGCATGAGTGTGTTGCAATCGATGGGGATTACTTTGAAGGAGACAATATATGTGGATTTAGATGAATAAACTTGCATTTCCAATTTTCTGAATACATTCCGGGAACTTTTTGATCAATGTGTTTTTTTTTTTTTTTTTATACCTTTTTTTAGAGAAGGTTATCCACCTCTTTGCTCTTTTATAATTTTTTTTTCCTTAAATCTACTCTAATCCTACCTAAAACTATGTAAGTCGGCCACGGCTAATAAACTAGATTGACGACCGACTTCGCTTCCTAGTGAAGCTATCATGTACCAAAGGAATTTGACAAAGAAACTTCCTCTCCTTCAACAAGCCACCAAAATTGTTGGTGCTGCCGAGCAACATCCCTCATATCGCGACTCCCTACCGCCCTACTGAACCGGAGACACTCCGCACTGCCATGTGCGACGTCTCTGTCGTAGTTGAGTCGCCTGTCCGCAGCTGTTCGAGCGACGTAGAAGATTAGCGGCACCGCTAACCTGTCCTGGATCAAACCTTTCATGTCGAGGTAGAGGGTGGGGTGGTGTAGTGGTCCTAGCAATCGCTTCTCACTCGGAGGGTCAAGGTTCGAATCCTAGCCTCGGCAAGTTTTCATTTGTGTAATTGGAACTCAGTCAGAAAAAATCTGCTTGTGAAGGCATAACACTGACATGTAGATATTTGGCTGTTGTAGGGTTTTTCAAAGCACAAAACAACCGTTAAAATTCTCAACCTGAATCATTCCGAGTGAAGAAAATCTCTCCGTCTTATTCGGACTCCCACCCCTGGAGAGCAAATATCGAAACCAAACACACCTGAGTTTCAAACCACTACATCACAAACTTTCCCTTCTCCTCCTTCTATCTTTCCGCCCACGCCAAGGCAACAGTAAAAGGGTATTATAACCCCTTAGGCGCGCGTAAATTATAAAAAAAAAATAAAAGAGGACACTTCTGAAGGAATAAAGCCGTCAAAGGGCACTCTCTCGTGATACATATCATTGGGGTAGTAAGCCTCAGAGATCAGGTTATTCGATGAGGTCATTGCTCTTGCAATGTGCCTTCGAGTCCACTTAATGACGAAATTGTCCACTCTTATTAGGTTCGCCCTATTGTACAAGACCTCATTAGGATAGAATTTTATGTACTCAGATTCTGGTGTTCTGTATAAGCGAAGACAAGTCCATTCAAACACCCTAATCTTTTCCAGTAAACTTGCTCTCACATTGAATCATACGGGACAACCAAATACAAGCATAGGCCGGTTAAGGACCATGTAGCAGATCACCTTCACCATCGCATCGAGTTGGCTGTTATAAAACAGTCTCTTTGTAAGGGCACCTTTGGCTCTGGCCAGAGCAACATCTACATATATGTTTGTTAAAATATAGATATTGGTTTAGCCAGATCCCAAGGTATCTGACTACATTTCGACAAGCAAGTGGCTGTCCGTGCTGTCCCACGATTGAAAACTTCCGCCAATTCTTTCAGGTATCCCTAGAGGCCCCAGACAAAGACGTCCTAAACAAAATGGTTCCCGATTGAGTCGTCTGCGTACGCTATGGCATGGTGAAGTGAACCTATCAGATCACTTGTGTAAATGTTGAAAAGGGTCGGCGAATTTACCACACCTTGTTGCAGACCGTTTTTAATGTTAAATGTTGCAGCAGAAGTCACATCGCCATTCTAAGTAGGATGAATAGTTGAATCACGGTCGTTGTTTGAGGATGTGGAAAAACCATTTCTGCTGACTTTTTAAGGTCAAGGACGGTTCAAGCTCCGCTGTCAGGTAGAATGAACAATTGAAAGCAAGATGTCTGCCCACCCGACTAAAGTGAAATAAGGGTATAACAACATAGCTGAACTGCTATTTAAGGCAACATTAGATGCCTTAGTAGAGATGCATTCATTTCTCAAAATCCAAAAAGTTTTAGGTTGTTTGAAATACTTCTACTTGGAATCACCACGACTAGCAGTCGTGACGGACTTGAACTTGGATATTTGTATACACACATAAGTAGCTATCCAGGCATAGTGTAGAAATTCCTCACTACTTTTGCACACTTACATATTGTACTTAAAAATAAAACACGACTTTACTTCTCGCTGATATTGAAAAGCTGACGAGTGCCACATACAAATGCATTGCAAATGTGTCAGTCGGCGAATTTAAGGCTTGAGGTAAAGCATTCAAAATATGATTCCAATTTATTCGTTCGTCTGTTGGCTCTATTGCTTAAAACATAGTTTTGTCATAAAACAAATACCTTTATTATCATTGTCATTGAAAGGCTTATTTGGTCAAACTCAATGACAGTTATGTCATAGACCATACCTTGAAGATATTTTTTAAGATAAAATATCTAAAATCTCTTTATTCGAGAACATTTTACCCAGTAAAGCTTATATGAATGTAGATACTCGTATGTATACATGTCTTCTGATAAAAGTAATAAAAATGTCCTCACAGCATGGATGAATTTCTCTTATATAATATTGCACACACAAGGATAAGACGCCTTTTTTTTCGGGAAAACGGAACATCCTGAGATATAAATCGTAAATTAGAGATCCTTTTGTAACCCGAATAAAGGTAAATGGTTTCCGTCCCTTTTTTTTCCTTTGTAAGGAGTTTATCAAAAAATCGGTAATCTCAACACAACGCGTATACTTATTTGCGTTGTATTCTATATACAGGAGTTTTTTTTATGTTAAATTTCACACCAAGCAAAAAAAAGGATTCTAGGTAGTATCCTTATTATAAAGTTATATTTCGAGACTGTTGAGTAGTTACGGTTGATGAGTGACTCGGATAACCTTGACACTGTTTTTTTGAAGTAAGGGGAGGAGTCAATTAAGGAACTCCAATGGTTTTTTGTAGTAAGGAAAGGACCTATGTAATGAAATGGAAACAAGAAATGTGATATCTGTAGGCCAAATGTTCATCTTGTTATATGGTGCACCACTTCTCTTACTGCCTCTGTTCGAACGAATAGCAAACCATCCCTATTTTCACAACGTTACTTTATAAGCTTCAAGGTTATCCCACTAAGACTTTTTAGTGTACAACCTGACATCTAAACGTTAGTGGCGGGTAGGTTGGCAGAGGTAGCGGTTTACTATGAACCTAAGTAGCACTAGAATGTGCCTTTTTGGTACCACGACTCGTGTGACCCGGGTGAGGATGTGAGGTAGCCGGTGCCTAGTTCACTTGTTAACTTACAACCATTGTACTTAGAATGTGAAAACCCTTTCTGTTAAAAAACAGAAAACATATTCGAAAAGGGGTGTTAAAAGATTAGCAAAAACACGTTTGGCAATTTCATGTGAATTTCAGAGTTCTAAGAAGTAGTATACGCTTTAAACTAGAACACCTGCTCCACCACAATCCAAACCAGACTCTATATCTACGCCCATATGTCAACAAAAAACAAAAGAAATCTCGCAGAAACTTCTCCCGAAGCTTTTAACGTCGAAAAAAAACACAACACGTTGGAAAAATGTCTGAGGAGCTAGTTGGAGCCATGACCCAGACGGATCTCATTGAATTGCTATGTCTGTTACATGACTCGAAATTGAAAGACACGGCTAAGAAGAACCACATCGAAGCTATTGCAATCGCCAACCAAAAAATTAGAAACCTTGGAAAAGAAGTACGAACTGCTGGAGAGCCAAATGGAGCAGATCTAAAGAAAAAACACTGAAAACAATTTGATTTTACGAGTTGCACTACTAGGTGGAGTGAAAAGTAACCTCCTTGGGAATTACAATTTTTTTTTAATGTTTTTTTTTTCAAAATTTGAACGTTTATTTAAGAAAAACATGTACAATAGTATTATTCAAAGTACTCTTAAGTTCTTAACCGGAATAGCAACGTGGGGCCGAGCGTTGTCAGGATGGAAAATTATTGCCTCGTGTCTGGTCGCATATTCCGGGCGTTTTTCGGCCCCTGCTCTCTTCAAACGGATTAATTATGTTCGGTAGCGTTGTCCATTGATGGTTTCACCCGGTTTTAGCAGCTCATACAACTAATACAGCACACCCATCTGATCCCACCAAATACAGAGCATTACCTTCGCGCCTTGGATATTCAGCTTTGCCGTTGATTTGGCTGGTTGGCCGGGTTTCACATATAATTTTTTGCGCTTGGGGTTGTCGTAATGGATCCATTTCAGTAACAATCCGATGAAAAAATGACTTCCTTTTGTGGCGTTCCAGCAGCATTTCGGACATGCAAAACCGCCTTTCGACGTCTCTCGGCTTGAGTTCATGTGGAACTCAATTTCCTTGCTTTTGAATATATCCAGCTGCTTTTAAACGTTTTGAAATGGCTGCTGGAGTGACACCTTGTGTTTGGCAACAATATTCATAGAGTAATGCTTCCAGTTCTTCATCTTGAAACTTTTTTGGCTGCCCAGGACGTTCATCGTCTTCCAAGCCAAAATCACCACTTTTAAATCGTGCAAACCACTTTTGGCACGTTCGCTCAGCTAGCGCATGTTCACCATAAACTTCCACCAAAATACGATGACTTTCGGCAGCAGTTTTCTTCATATTAAAGTAATGAAGAAGAACTCCCCGCAAAAATACTTTTTCAGGCACAAAGTTCGGCATATTTGGGTGAAAAAAAATTATTGTTGTTTACGCTTCAAATGAATGACGTATACTGAAATGACGTACAATGACAGTAGCTTTCCAACGCATGTTCCAATGGAATAATATAAGTTACGCCATCTCTTAGCAAACCGCACGAATTAAGTTATATATATATTATTCAATATAGTCCCCTTTTAGTTTGATACACTTATTCCAGCGATTTTCCAACTTCTTGATCCCGTCCGAAAAGTAATTTTCCGGAAGACCTCCAAAATACACCTCCGTGGCGTCAATGATTTCCTCGCGTGAGCTGAATTTTTTATTGATGAGCCATCTTTTGAGGTTTGGGAAGTGATAATAGTCCAAGGGATCCAAATTCAGTTACCAATCGACACCACCTTCATTTTCCGGTCAGCCAACACCATTTCATGTATTTTTTTGACATTGTCCTCTGTAACCGCATCGCAGGGCCCGCCGCTGCGGACTTGATCGGTAGTGGAGTTGCGGCCACCACGAAACTCTCGAAACCAATATTTGATGGTGTAGTCTGACGGAGCATTAGCCTCATAATATTTATCCAACTTTTCTTTTGTTTCCTTCGCCGTTTTGCCTCTCAAAAGAACGAAAATCGTTTTTGTCCATACTCAACTTGATGCCAAACACGTCAACAACAATCAGCTGTCAAAACAAAACCAAAGACAGTATCGCACTGAAATTTGGCTTGTCTGCGTAAATATGAACGGACTTCAAGGAACCATAACCTTTTTTGTAGTAGCAGTGCATTCTGGCAGTCAAGGAGGTTACTGTACTTACTAGTACAAGAAGGTGCCGATGAAAAAGATGTCATAAGAAACATTTTGTCAAGCGTTATACAACCAATCCAACCTACTGAAAACCTACAGATTCATGAAATAAAAACGAATAATGCGACTGATAAAAACTTTATTGTGAAACTCGAATCAAGACAACAGGTGATCTCAGCTCTCAAAGGCACGGAAAGGCACAAGTGTAACCATGTCGAAAGATCTTCCCATGACAATACGAGTAAATTCTTGAAGATACGAGGTAATCTAATAGAAATAAACCCGCAAATTAAAGTATTGGTGAGGGATGACAGGATGTACGTGCAGAAAAATGTTTTTCGTTGGAGTTCATCTATAGGATTGCTGCAGAACAACACAAATGCGATTCCACTTCTCAACCAGATCTATCAAACCGATTTAAGTAATCAGCTGTGGGCCAACGGGGATGCACAGAGGACAAATGACGACAACATTACGGGTGGAGAAGCAACATCTTCAGCACAAGCCAGAAACATCTCAGCAAAGATGATCACCATATTGAATAGAAGAAAGTAGGATGGAGTTGCCGTCTGCAAAAACACAAGAAATTTGTAGAATTTTAGTCGAAAGAATAAAAATTCTAAGCTATAACATCTCAGGTCTCAGTAATAAGTCAATTTACGAAAAATTTTACGAATTTATAAATAGTTTTGATATTGTGCCTCTGTACGAAACTTTTTTAGACAAAGAAAATCTAAAACAGTATTTTAGATATTTTAAACAATTCGAATTTGTTTGTATACCCGCTTTGAAACAAAGTGCGAGCGGAAGAGTTAGTGGTGGATGTTTCTTCGGGTACGATAAAAATATTAACAACATATCCTGTGATTTCGAAACAATTAATGAGGTCAAACTTTTAAAAATCAACCTAAGTTCAATTAAGCTAATTATACTGCCATTGTATATTAATTGTAATCATTGGGAAAGAGATTTTGGTGTACTATGTGAGCTTGTTGCTACTTGAACACAGTACTTACGACGATATAATGATTATCGGTGATTTGAATTCAAGAATAGGAGAAGAGGAGGGAAGAGAAAACAGATTTGCAGGAAAAGTGAGGAAATCCAAAGTTTAGTTTAGTTTATTTATTCAGTTTTCATTTTCAACTTAAAATAAGAACAATTACAATTTTTAAGGAATAAATAATAGCTATCATTCTGTAACTAGGAAGTTAGTGTTGAATGGTAAATTTGTAAACTAAAATTTCCACTAATAATAAACTGTAAACTGTTGTGTAGTGACAATCAGCAATATATAATACATAGTATATCAATGTTTGAGAGAGAAGAAAGCAAAAGGATAGCAAGAAAAAGATACATATTCTATTAATAATACATTTTCAACTATGGTTATCAATACAATTTAAGTCAATCGTGTATAGCCAGTCTTTTACAATTTTGAAGAAAGATTTAAAATTAAGACTTTGCCTTATAGACAGAGGTAATTTATTGAAAGACTTAGGTGCTGCGACAGTATAAAAGTTAGAGAAATGAGTTTTGTGAGCAATGGGTACAGTGACCAGGTGCATGTTGTTTATTCTCAGGTTATATAATTGCGAGTTTCTGCTGGAAATATTGCCATTTCGTTTAAAAAATTCTTTAAGTACTTTAAAAATATAAAGATGTCTCATAGGTAGAATTTGCAATTCCTTGTACAACGGCCAACTTTCGGTATAACGATTTTTGTTGCAGATTATTCGAATAAGATGCCTTTGAGCAATTATTAGAGGTCTAAAAGTATTTGCATAGGAACCACCCCAACTAGATAACCCATACTGTAGTTTAAAGTGCGCAAGGCCATAATATATTGTTTTGAGAATCTTTTTAGAGCAAAATCGCTTTAAGAGATACATTTTTCATGTTATAAGCATCAAATGATTTTTAATATTTTTACTATGGTCTTTCCAATTAAGGTTAGAATCTATTGTAACACCTAAATATTTGAAATTCTTCACTAAATTGATTTTGAAACATGAATCAGAACAAGTATTTTTTTTATGAAAGTTACGTAAACCACAATCATGAATTGGAAAGCTAAATTGCCTACAATTCGAAGCATGAAAAAACAGGTTGTAATTACAAACTGGATGACCAGAGGTTTTAAAAGTCATGAATTTAATTATTTGTTTATGGTTCGAAAACCAAGTTCTTAGAATTTCTAAGTCCTCTTCAATTAGTAAAATACAATTAAAATCAGAATTTGACTGATAGGTAAATGATATATCATCTGCAAGTGCCGTCGAAAGACCATTTAACGGGAGTTCGAAGATTGAGTTTATGTATACTAAAAAAAAACAAAGGGCCGAGGACAGATCCCTGTGGTACTCCATTTTTTAAAAGCCGAGTTTCACTTTGTGTGCCGTTTATAATAACTTTTTGAACTATCTCTTTTAAATAAGATTTCAACCATTGAAAAATCACCCCTCTATACCCTGCACTATATAATTTGCCTAGTAGTATATCGTGATCAACCAAGTCAAACGCTTTTGTCGTATCAATGAAGAGGGCCATAGTAGATTTATTATCATTTAAGCTGCCATAGCCTAAGAATTGCATCTTCGGTTGACTTCCCCGAACGGAACCCAAATTGATTATCGCTAAAAAATCTTATTTTATTTAGAAAAGAAGTAATTTTATTGACCATAAGTTTTTCAAATATTTTTGAAAAAGTAGGAAGGATTGAAATAGGTCTATAGTTAGCCATATTTGTCTTATCTCCTTTTTTAAAGTGTGGAATAACCTCAGCACTTTTAAAATGTTGTGGGAAACAGCTCTGTTCCATACTTAAGTTAAATATATTGGGTCTACAAGTAAGTTTCCAGCGTTTTTTTTTCCAAAATTTGAAGTTTTATTATGAAAACATAGTTACAATGCTTTATTCAAAGTATCGTCCATCGGAAGCTACAACTTTCCCCCATCTTTCTGGCAATTTATGAATTCCGGACCAAAAAAATTTTTCGTCTTTCGAGCCCAAGAACGTATCAAGCCAATTTTTGATTTCTTCTACTAAGCTGAAGCGTATTCCCGTAAGAGCGTTCTGCATCGAACGAAACAAGTGGTAGTCAGATGGTGCCAAGTCTGGACTGTAAGGCGGGTTAGGCAGAATTTCCCATCCACTATTGTCCAAATAGTTTTTCACAGAAACCGCAACATGTGGCCGAGAGTTGTCGTGATGAAAAATGACGGACTCATGCCTGGTCTCATATTCTGGCCGTTTTTCTTTTAATGCCCGCTTCAAACGAATTAGTTGGGTTCGATATAATGGTCCTTTGATGGTTTCACCACTCGGAAGCAGTTCGTAGTATACGACACCCTTTTGATCCCACCACATGCAGAGCATGACCTTATTCACGTGAATATTTCGTTTCGGGGTCGATTGGGCGGGCTCGACGGGCTTTGTATACGATTTTCTGCGTTTAGGATTATCATAATAAATCCATCATCACCAGTGACAATACGATGCAAAAATGATTTATTTTTATACCGCTGCAGTAACATTTCGGACATGCAAAATCGCCGTTCGACGTCTCTTGGCTTCAATTCGTACGGCACCCAGTTTCCAACCTTTTGAATGAATCCCAGTGATTTTAGGCGCAGGGAAACGACTTGTTGCGTGACGCCCAATGATGCAGCAAGTTTTTCTTGAATCTGACATGGATCCTCACCCAGTAAAGCGTCCAATTCCTCGTCTTCAAAACTTTTCGGCTTTCCGGGGCGATCTTTGTCTTCAACTCCAAAATCACCACTTTTGAACCGTTTGATCCACTCGCGGCACGTCGATTCATCAATACATTCCGGCCCATAAGTTTCCGAAAGCAAACGATAGGCCTCAGCCGCACTTTTCTTCATATTAAAGAATAAAAGCAGCGCTTCCCGCAAATGACGTTTATTTGGCTGGGAACTTGCCATGATTTTGCTCGATAAAATGTACGACAACGATAGAACTGCTCAAATATAACGCTGCAAAGTTGTTGACAGATACAAAACCTACAAATAAAACACATGGGGTCTGACATTTCTGCCCGGGATCCATTGGTGGCGCCATCTCTGACAAACGCTGGAAACTTACTTGTAGACCCAATATAACTCAAAACATCTGAAACATAAAAGGGGCAATTTTTTTAAGAAGATTACTAGATATTCCTTCTGATGTGCAAAAGTTTTTATTTTTTAAAGATAAAATAGCTTTGTATGTATCAAAAGAGGTGATAGGATTAAAAGCAAAACTATTTGGATGGGAGAATTCAGTATTTATACACTGTTGATTAAAGCAATTACAATCATCACTATAATTAATAGGCTGATTCAATGTTGCAGGTATTTATGTAAAATATTCATTAAATTTGTTGGATATATTTTTAAAATATGTAAGAGCAGCACTGTCAACTACAATGGTTTCTATTATATTAGGCTTAGAAGTTTTACCTAAAATGCTGTCGATGGCTTTCCATTCTTCCTTAATATTGCCCTTTAATTTTTCAAACAAGTTAAAATAATAACGTTCTCGAGTTAATTCAACACTTGCGCTTACAGCTTTACAAAGTTTAAGGCAGTACTTTTTTAATTTTTCATTGCTTGGATGTTTTTTTAGCTTTATACTTATTTTGCTCTTATTTTTAATTTGCCTAAGGAGAGACCCATTCATCCAAGGCTTGAGAAACTTATTTTTATTAGATTTTTTTAGGGATATGGAAGTGCATGACTCTATATGTTTTTGCAGAATTGAAATAAAGAAAGCGTATGAAGTAGGTGGGTCCTTTTCCGAATAAACCTGATCCCAAAATTAATTTTTCAAAATATTTTTTAATGAAGTATAGTCTATTGTATAATGCTTTTTTGTTTGAATTACTAAAGGAGGTTTCGCTATATTTTCTGACTCATATAATAAAACGATCATTTTGTGATCAGTAATCTTTAAATCGAGAACACTTCCAGAAAGTTTTAGTTTATTACTGATTTTAAACCGGGTGTAAAAGTAGTCAATGCAAATACTTGAAGATTCTGTTATACGGGTATGGTCATATAGGTTACATTTGAGACCATGCGAGGCCATAAGGAACAAATACTTATCAGTGTCAATATTGGACTCATTCGAAATATCAATATTAATATCACCAATTAAAATTAAATTACAAGTTTTGTTTATACAAAGAATTTTGCTAAGTTCCTCTATGGACAAACTTTTATTAAAGGCATGCAATCTATACAAGCACAACATTGTATAATTTTCGTTTTGATAACAAAACGATAACTTTACAACATCCGCACTACGTATGACAATTTTGAAGAAATTGTGATCAATACTCTTATCAATATAAACTGCAACCCCACCTGACGAATAAGATTCATTGCAACAACTGAAAGGGGTATAACCCGGTATATTGTACAATTTCATTTCATTCTCATAACCCCAAATCTCATACGAGTAGTTAGAACTATTATAGCTGGCAATTTATTAGGTGACTCAATATGAGCCAAGAAAACTGAAAGATTTTGTCTTAGACTGCACACAAAAGCAATTATCGATAAAACTGGCATATCACATACATTTTGAACTGAAGGATTAACAATATTCATATTTTATCAAAATCAGAGATACAATTGATTCTTACTGAATTGTCACCCTCGTTCTTCCTTATAAAGATATCACTAACAATTTAAGGGGGATGAAATTACTGGAACTGTGTGATTCAATGGGCTTCCGTATTATGGATGAAGTGAGTGGGTCAGATTCAAAAGGGGAATACACTTTTATAGAACAACAAGGCTGTTCGCTCGTGGACTACTGTTTAATACGAGGTGAATGAATATCTTTAATAAATGAGTTCAAAGTATTGTGTGAGCCGTATTCAGACCATATGCCTATAGTCGCAGAGTTTGGTTCAGCCCCGATAGAAAGTGAAGAGGTACGAGATATACGTTTACCTCCTAAACTGTTATGGAGAGATTCAAATGCAGTCAGTTACAGACACAATCAGGATTTACACCTAAACACAGATATTCATTGCAGCATTGGAGGAATTGTAGATCTGATCATAAGATCGTACCCACCCTGCATGTACATATGTTCAAGGAAAAAGTTCGAAGCCAAAGGACAGATGGTTTGACAACGAATGCAAAGCGGCAAGGCAAAAGTCGTTCGGATGGCTCAAGGCTTTCCAAAAATTTGGCAATAGTTATTATAAAAAACTACAAGGTGACTTACTCGAACTATAACTTTTAAAATGCTATAATTTTTTTATTTTTTAATAAATTTTATTGTGCCAAAGCAAAAAAATGTTGGAAAATGCATAAAATTTCAAACTGTATCAGTAGTTTTCAATATATCCACCTTTGGTGCGAATAACGGCCTTGAGACGGCCGAAGAAAGGAACGCACGCTGCACGCAAGTGGCTCTGCAGTATTTTGGCCCATTCCCGGCGAAGTGCTTGTTTGAGGTGGTTCAAACTTTGGTACTTTTTAGTGCCAACCGTCGCCTTCAAAATACCCCAGACAGAGAAATCCAACGGATTTACATCCGAAGAATTTGCAATTAATTGTGTCGAAGAAATGAAGTGTAAAACATTGTTTTTTGTGTTTTTTAACCAATCTTGGTTGACGCGCGCTTTGTGAGACGATGCCGAGTTTTGTTGAAATGTCCACGGTCTCCGACCGAAATGATTGTTTGTCCAAGGCTTCAGTACTGTCTCTAAGACAGTTTCACGGTATACGATCGCATTAATTTTGACTCCACGGTCCAAAAATACGAGCGGAGAGCGACCATCGGCTGTTATGGCGTTCCAAACCATCACCATCCGTGCTGCCTGCTTTCTGGTGGCCGTCCGAAGGTGTAAATTTTCGAAGGACCTCTCTGGCAAGTAAACTCGGTCATTTTGTTTGTTGACATATTGCTCGATAACAAATGGCGACTCGTGGGAAAAAACCAAGTTCGGCAACTCACCACTTTCGTGCAAGCGTAGCAACTCCTTCGCTCTTTCGACTCTAACTTTTTTCTGTTGCGCTGTAAGATTGTGTGCTTTGTGTAATTTCAATGGCTTGAGCCCAAGCTCATTTTTCAGTTTGTGTTGCATCCGTTCCAACGATATGTTGAGCTAACGAGCCATTTTTCTTCCACTTCGACGCGGATTTCGCTTAATTCGGGCCTTCACTTTCCGAACCATTTCTGCCGATGTTGCTGCTTTTTTGTGACCACCTCCATGGCGTTTTGCAATGCTGCCAGTATCACGGTAACGAGCTATGGTTTGAGACACAAATGATTTATTCACGTTGAGGTGCTGGAGGGCTCTAACGATAGCTACTTGTGGTTTTCCAGCCAAATATAAAGCAATCACACTATCACGTTTGAATTCCATCGCGGATAAAAATTTTTCAACACAACTGAGACGCAAATCGTTTAAAAGGCTTGTAAATAATAAAATTATCTGTCATGTGTCAAAATTTGAGCCCACTGTCATGAACGATTTGGAAATTATAGCAGTTTGAAGTTGATTGCAGTTCGAGTCATTCAGGGTGTATATATACGAGCAAACAAAACCTTGAAATAAATCAGCAAGAAGAAAAACAAAGTTTATTTCGAAAACGAAGCTCTGAAACTAACTTGCGGCTAGAATGTGAAAGAATTTTGGTGAGCGGTAAAAAAGTTTAAAGGCAAAACGTCCTAAATTGGGACGCAATTGAACGCGAATACATTGCTGAACCATTTCCGAACACTTTTAAACCCTCTAATGAATAGTCCTCACATTCATTACGCAGCACCTTTCATTACCAATGAGATACTAGACGCGCCTATAACACAGGATGAAGTTTCGAAGTTGCTAATAAAGCTCAAGGACGGAAAGGCACCGGGGACAGATAGGATCGTCATGGAATTCCTTAAATATGCGTCTGCCAATTTCATCCAAAAAATAACAACCATATTTAATCAAATATTAGAAACGGGTAATATACCGTAAGATTTTAGAGAAGCAGCGTTTGATAATATCGATCGAAGAGCCCTAATTTTTAAGGCCACAAATTTGGGAAGGTCCTGGAAAACAGCATGGAGCGGAATCGAGACTTTGGAATGGTTCGAAACATTATCAGGAGTAAGACAAGGTTGTGCACTTAGCCCGAATCTCTTCGCCATATACATAGATGACCTTGTAGACTTCCTTTCAATAGGAATTGAGATTGCCGGAGTATTAATAAAGGCTCTTTTGTTCGCAGGTGATGTGGTAATTTTTGCATATTCACCAGAATCCCTTCAACTTATGATTAATCGTCAATTATGGAATCTTGCCGTAAACCTCGAAAAATCAAAAATTATGATTTTTAAAAAGGGATCTGGAGGTAGATTATGTGCAAATCAGAACTGGCATTTTATCTTGGAGTGATTATTACTTTTAATCTAAATATGGAACGTCAATTAAAAGACAGACTAATAAAAGCCAAAAGTGCCATAGGTGCAACCTGGAAAAGATGTTTTTCAAATAATCTAGTCGACCATTGTGTGAAATATAAAGTGTTCCAAGCTGTAGCTGAGTCAGTAATGTTGTATGCAGCACAATCATGGGGATACATCCAGTACGAAACCGTTGAGAAATTGCTAATCTTTAGTCTACCAAGTACAACGCCCAATTATATGATAAACATTGAAACAGGTTTATCTTCACTATTCGTCAAAACACTGAAACTGCATGCGGATAACCTTATTAAAGTTCTAGAGATGCCTGATGACAGACTTCCAAAAATCAAGGAGAACAATTGGAATGAGAACCCTGTGGTATAAACATTTAGAGGAGCTGGTAACGTATTGTGAAATAGAATTCAACTTCGTAGATAGGACTGGAAGATACTCCAGTGAGGTGCTATACGAGTATAATATCATTGGAAAAGTGGACGAAAAATATAGAGAATATTGTCTCAATAAGGCTACATCATAAGTATGTAGATCTACATACAGTATCTTAAATCAACAGTGAGGCAGCAGTTATCATCAATAAACATTCGCTTTGAAATCTAAAAACGGGCTCTAGCATGCTACAAAACTAAGGAGGACACTGTGAGCACCTGTTATAACTGTTTTAGTATACACATAACATAAAAACTACCTAAGACCACACAAAATCATTTTTTATTCACAGCCTTTGGAGCTTAAAGCAAAAAACCCTTTTTTTTTTTATAAATTTTAACTGCTGCAGGTTTATCCAAGCATCATAAAATCTGTGGGTTTTTGTGCAAACTTGATGATGATTTTTTGTTTTATTATTGTTACTTTCATAAGAAAAAAATTAGCAAAACGATTTTAATTAGGCATTTTCTGGAGAAAAGTGACCTCAAAGTCAAATATTAGCAAGGACAATGAAAACGGAACAGGCTTAGAAATTGGATATCTAAAGACTCAAACAAGATATCAACTTAATTTAAACGCCGTTACAAAGGCTGGTATTTCTCATAAAAATTAAGTCCTCCACTAAGTTTCTACCATTAGCACTAACAATTCCCATTAACATGGGTCAGGGTACACCAAAGTAAGCCTTTTCTTAAATCCTCGATAAATGCTGTCAACATTGGAGATAGACTCTTACTGTAGAATGATTTTTTTCTTAGAATATGCCCATGAATCATTTCCCAAATTATCGTTGATGAATTAGGGGACACCCTGTATAAACTTTCGTATATGACACAACAATGTTCAAGTATTGCTATTTCAGTTGATTTACCGGCTCTAAAGCTAAGAAAAGAATTTTTTTCAAAATAGGGTAAGATTCTCCTTTTGATAATTTTTTCAAAAATTTTTGGAAACACTGCAAGGAGTGATATATCATAGATAGGTCTAAAATTATTTCCAAGTTTCTTATCGCCTTTTTTTAAAAATTGGAATAACTTCGGCTAGTTTTAGGCTTTGTGCCAATTTACCATGAAAGATACTTTTATTGGAAACAAGCACGAGTACCCACAACCACGATCAATGAAGATGACAAATTTCCTGCATATGACATGTAAAATTATCTTTTCTATTATTCTTTTTCTTTTTTTTTTTCTTTCTATTCTGTTTCTTCTCTTTAACTATCTCTGTTTATTTACTTCCATCGATGAGTCTAAGATTTTAATTAACGTTCTTTGCAAACAAAAAAAGGGCTGCAACATATGTTACCTGAACGCACAAAGCATAAACAACAAAATAGACAATTTACGTTATGTATTTAATGATAGCATAGTTGATGTTATCTGTCTTTCAGAAACCTGCTGGAGTCAGAAATGAATTCCAATCTGTTTAGACTAGATAATAAGAAACTTTTCCGGAGTGATAGGCAGCGCAAAGGAGGTGGAGGGGTCGCCATTTACATTAAAAATAATAAGAATTATACGTTTCATGTCGTAAAGAAATCGGCAATGAGTGAGCTTGTGGAATATCTGTTTATTGAAGTAATAGGTGGCTGTGACACGGATAAAATGTTGCTTGGTTGTGTATACATGGCACCCGATGTAGTCAATTATGCACTCATAAGGGATGTATTTGAGCAATTAGGTCCGCTACACTCAAAAATCGTTATCTGTGGGGATTTTAATCTAAACATCTTAGGGAATGAAAATCGAACAATTCGAGAAATGATAGAAGCACTCAATTTAACATTTGTAAATTCCAACCAACCAACTC
The DNA here is from genome assembly GCA_963966105.1 of Volucella zonaria. Classification (NCBI taxonomy): domain Eukaryota; kingdom Metazoa; phylum Arthropoda; class Insecta; order Diptera; family Syrphidae; genus Volucella; species Volucella zonaria. The sequence goes on along the minus strand of OZ014532.1, from coordinate 105,979,423 downwards.
ATTTTGCACCCAATTGTATGTCTTCTCTATTAGACTTTGTTTTGGTTTCTCATCCCAGTTTAGTAATGCACTATAACCAACTTCTTGCTCCTTGTTTTTCCCATCACGACATGATTTTCACAGCAATAGATGCAATTCCTTCTTTTATATTATATCAGTATTCTCATATCAACTCGGAAGAGCTTTTTGCTGAATGTCGTCGTTTGCATTGGTGGCCCATTTATAGCACGAACAATACCAGTTTTCAGGTTGAATATCTGAATAGCATCATCCTATATTTGTTTAACAAATATGTCCCGCTTAAAATAAATAGGATTAAAAACACTAACATTCCATGGTTTACTCAAGATATTCGTGACCTTATAAAAGCACGTAACTTTTTGTACTCCAGGTGGAGACGATACAAATGCTTATCCCTACATAAGGAGTTCAAGGCTGCTCGTAACGCAGTAACGACCCTTATTCGGAGAAAAAAAAGAAACTTCTTCAAACACAAATTCGACTCTGTTAGCTCCAGTTTCGAGTTTTGGAAAAAAGTTCGTCATATTGGACTAACAACAGATAAGACATCAATTCCTAGCACTACAGATTTAGAAGACCTTAATTCAAAATTCGTCTCCAATAGTGAAAAATCAAACGGGCCGGTTATGTCGACTTCTTTTATTCGAGAAAACAATCTTGAAAGAAAGTTCTCGCTTTCATGCATTGACGAAAATGAGGTGGGCAAGACAATATTAAACATCAAATCTAATGCAATGGGTTCAGATAATATCCAACCAAAGTTTTTTAAAGTTCTCCTACCTACTATTCTTCATCAAACCACGCACATTGTGAACACTATTATCACAACCTCAGTTTATCCTGATGGGTGGAAAATCGCAAAAGTGCTACCGGTAAAAAAATCCTCACCATCAAACATTCCAGAATACGAGGGCGTGACTTTTGGATTAAAACACAGATTTTTTGATAAAAAAATAATTTTATTTTTCAACGTAGTCTCCCTTGAGCTCTATACACTTTGTCCAACGCTTCTCCAATTTTTTTATCCCTTCCAAAAAAAAATGATTTGTCGAGGTCCTCAAAATAGGCCTTTGTTTGCGAGATGACTTCATCATTGGAGTCAAATCTTTTTCCACCAAGCCATTTCTTCAGGTTTGGGAACAAGAAGTAGTCGCTCGGAGCCAAATCTGGAGAATAGGGTGGATGAGGGAGCAATTCATAGCCCAATTCATGGATTTTTGCCATGGCAACTGCACATGTGTGCACCCTTGCATTGTCTTGGTGGAAAAGAACTTTTTTCTTGGCCAAATGAGGTCGTTTTTTTTTCAAATCGTCATTGAATCGGTCCAATAAGTTGGCATAATATTCCCCATTGATTGTTCTTCCCTTTTGAAGGTAGTCAATGTGGATTATCCCGCGTGCATCCCAAAAAACAGTCGCCATAACTTTATTGGCTGACAAACCCACCTTGGCCTTCTTTGGCGCCGATTCACCCTTAGAAACCCACTGTTTTGACTGTTGTTTGTTCTCTGGTGTGTTGTGATGGATCCATGTTTCGTCCACGGTTACAAAACGGCGCAAAAACTCCTCCATATTGCGATTAAACAACGCCAAACCTTCCTGTGAAGTTGTTACACGATTGCGTTTGTGGTCGACTGTGAGCAAACGCGGCACCCATCTTGCGGAAAGCTTTCTCATGCCCAAGTGATCATTCAAAATTGAAACCACTGAGCCATGCGAGATCCCTACGGCTTCCACAATCTCTCGCACTTTCAATCTTCGGTCGGCCAACACCATATCGTGAATTTTTTCGATTGTTTCGGGTGTAGAGACCTCAACTGGGCGTCCAGGACGTTCGGCATCTTCAGTGCTTGTACGGCCACAACGAAATTCAGTAAACCACTTTTTTACCATTGAAATCGATGGTGCAGAGTCCCCATAGTATTTATCAAGCTTAGCCTTGGTCTCGGTAATGGTTTTTTTTCCCAAGAAATAATGCTTAATAAGCACACGAAATTCACTTTTTTCCATTTTCTCCTCAAATTAGTGAGTAGTCTGATGGAAATAGCTGTCAAACACAAACTAACTGACGCAGCAAGTTTAAATTTTGACAGGAGTCAACTGACAGATGCCTGTTGACAGGAGCAGTGTTGCTGTTTCAGTAAAGAGGTCAGAAATTCAAAAATTATATCACGGACTTATTGACCCGCCCTCGTACAGACCCATTGCAATACTACCGTTTCTAAGTAAAGTGTTTGAAGCCATTTTAAGTCATCAAATGAAGACCTATCTCAATAATAACAAATTAATAGCAAAGTACCAGTCGGGGTTTCGCACTAAGCACAACTGCACCACTGCTTTACTAAACATTACAGAGGATCTACGTAACGGTTTGGATAAGAATATGTTGGGTATAATTATATTTCTTGACTTCTCAAAAGCATTTGATTCTGTAAATCATACGAGTACTATATTATTAAAGAAACTTGAAAGACAATTCTCATTTGAAAACTCTTTATGTAGTCTTATGTCATCGTATTTATGTAATCGTTCGCAATTCGTCTATCACAAAAACAAACAATCGTCTTGTCTTCTAGTCCCCACAGGTGTCCCACAAGGTTCCGTGTTAGGGCCTCTACTATTTACATGTTTCATAAATGATATTTCTCAACGACTTAACACCTGTGCACATCATATATACGCCGATGACCTCCAAATATACACCCTGTTTCCGGAATCGAACAAAATCCAGGCGATAAACAGCATGAATTGTGAGCTAGACAAAATTAGTAAATGGTCAATCGAAAACAGGCTAAATCTCAACCCGGCAAAGACAAAAGCTATGGTGATAAGTGGTTCTAGAAGCACTGAGGTTTTTCCACCTCTTCTCTTAAACCACTCTCCTTTCGAGTACGTAGAAACAATTAAGAGTCTTTTTATTCATCTCGGTCAACAACTGAACTGGAATATTCATATAAGTAAAACTGTATCAAAAATTTATGGAGCACTTCGTGGACTAAGTCCCACCTGTCAAATTACCTGTCAACTTACGTTAAGTTAAAACTTGTTAAGTCCTTTGTATTGCCTATCATCCTTTATGGTTGCTAAATATTTTCCAATATGGACCATGAGTCTATAAGAAAACTCACTGTAGCCTATAATAGCTGCGCAAGATACATATTTTGTATCAACAGACACGAACACATTTCTGACTACAGTAAACTAATAACCGGCTGCAATTTAACGGCGTTCATGAAATACAGAACCATACTATCATTACACAATATTATTACAACCAAAAAACCGGATTATCTTTTTGAGAAAATACGTTTTGCAAGAAATCATAGAGCCATGCAATTAATTACTCCCAGATGTAAGTATCTTAATACATCTCGTCAATTTTTTGTGCATGCCCCTGGAAATTAAGCGTACGAACGACACAAAAGCTTTTAGCAGGAAAGTTTTCCAATACTATAAAGAAAATAACTAATTTAATAATGCTCTATTTCTTCATCTTTTCTTCTTTCTTCTTTCTCTTTATCCTATTTTTTTCTTCTTTTTTTTCTTTATCACCTATCTTGAAATTATGTACAGATTATATCAATCATTATAATTGTAATTATCCTAAGCTTGTTCAATAAGTTAAAAGATGTATATTATATATCTTATATGAATAAGAATACAAATAAATGTAAATGAAAATGAAAATGAAATATGTTAAAATGTCTACTACATTATAACTACAGTAATGTCTCGCTAATCCGAATCACCTTTAATCCGAATATCGCGCTAATCCGAACGTCTATTTTTTCTCATTATGTACTCTACAATCCGAACCTACCCTGATTTTTGTATGCTGTAGTCCAAATGCCAACTAAAAAACATACGAACGTACTGGTTTTCACAGTAATGTTAGTTTTTACGGTAATTTTGTTCAGCCGTTACTCGTTTTACGCATTCTGAGCTCGTATTCTGGCGACCACAATTCTGAATGCATAGGTTAACACCACCTAAATAAACAATAATTATCCACGGTTGGCAAACCAAAGACCGATATCCTTCCGTCAGAGCACTAATCATCACTAATCAGTAATCATCACCATCTGTAAGATAAAAAATACATCGTCTGCGGAAGTGGACCGCAATAAACAAAGAACCGTCGTCATCTTCAACGCCGCTTATTACACAGTGTAGGTAGGTTACTTGTAAACCAGGGTTAATTGAAAAAGGCATTCTTAAGTTGTACGTAGTTGAGAGCATATCGAAATTGTTATTCGAAAATAAAGTTTAAAATAAAAACCCTGTCCACTTTATTAACTAAGATTATATTGATTTATAAGATTTATTGTTGCTTCCCTGCATGTATTGAGCTTTGGTTCTTTCCGGCTAAACACGTGCTAAATAGTTTTGTTGAGTTCAATTTTGTTCAAAAATGGCAAATAAGAGGAAGCACACAACACTAACATTGAAACAAAAATGTGGGATCATTGAGAAACTCGAAAACGGTGTTTTTGGGAAAAAACTAGCTCTAGACTATGATGTTGGCGCTTCCACAATATCAAAATCTGCGGAATACCCAGAAATGGAGAAGAGGTTACACGAATGGTTTCTTAAACAAAGAGAAAAAAAATGCTATTGTCTCTGAAGACTTGTTGAAAATGAAGTCCAAAATTATTTTCAAAGACGTTTATGGTGCAGAACGCTCTTTAAATGCAAGCCGAGGATGGATTGCAAAATTCAGAAAACGTTTTCGAAAATTTCGAAGAAAAACTTTCTGCTAATTTAGACGCCGCAACCGAATTTCAGAACAAGTTCTCCCAAAAAGTAAGAGAGTTAGGCCTTTCACTGTGCCAGATTTACAATGCTGATGAGAGCGGCCTATATTGGAAAATTTTGCCAGAGAGAACACTAGTAAGCTCCACGGAAAAAACTGCTCCTGGGCGAAAAACGAGCAAAGAGCGTTTCATTTTCCTGGCCTGCACAAATTTAACAGGGTCGCATCAGCTTAAAATGTTTGTGGTTGGCAAATCAAAGAAGCCACGTGTCCTTTAATACAGCGAATTTGCCTGTAGATTACGACTCTACTGTAAGCGCCTGGATGACATCTACAGTTTTCAAGTAGTGGTTTTTCAACTCATTCGTGCCCCAGGTAAGAAAGTTTATGCGCTCTGATGGGCTGCCGAAAAAGCATTGCTGTTATTGGATAATGCGCCATGCCACCCACCAGCAAATGATCTTACAACTGAAGACGGCATGATAACAACATTCTTCTTACCACCTAACTGCACGTCACTGATCCAACCCATGGATCAGAATATCATAAGAATTACAAAGCTGAACTACAAATCATGAGCCAGAATGCAAGGACGCAGTTTTTTTCTTGCCTAGTGCTTGGGAAGGGCTTTCACAGGAAATGATGGAAAACTGTTGGAAAGTTTTGTTATCTTTCACCGAGTCAGATGAATGGGATCTTGAAGACGATATTCCGATAGCTCGACTAATGAACCAAGCAAATTGTATCTCAACTGAATCTGACATAGCAAATTTTGCGGAAACTATCGAAGGTATATCAGGAATTCAACTGACTGATAATGAAATTATCGACTGGATGAATGACAACAACATTCAGGAGAGTACACAGCCAGATAGTGAAGAAGAAGAACCAATACTTCAGCAACAAGAGAAGGTTAAGCATGAAGATGTAATAACAGCGTTGGTTGTTTCTACAAAATGTGCGTTGGAGAACGAAGCATCTGCTTCTGATATATTAGTCTTACAAAACCTGAAAGAAAAGGTCTTGACTGCAATGCACGGGCAAAAGAAAACACAAACGCTTATTACTGATTTCACGCTCCAAACTGTATGAGCTATATTAACACAATCGAATATGTTATGAATTTGTGTAAAGTTTTTTTTTTTTAATTTTTATTATTATTGCAATTTTTGGTTTTAAGCAGCAATAAACATGAATTTTTGTCATTAAATAACACATCTTTTCTTTGCCTTTTCTTGTACTCGTTAGTCCGAATAATTCGATAATCCAAGGGGGTACCCTTGCAATAATTGATTCGGATTAGCGAGACATTACTTTAATTTCTTTCATATAGCAGTTGGAAAAACAATTATTAGTAGACGAGTTAGAATTGTCCAACTTTTTAATAATTTTGAAGACTTCAAAGGAGGAAATCGACTCAAAATAAAAACTATTAGGTTGAACTATTTCATTGAAACATGAAGCTGGACAGTTGAAAGAAATTTGGTAAATGCCTGCACTGCAAAGAGTATTTTTAGCTATATTAGTAAAGTACTCGTTAAAAGCCTTAGCTATAGCAGGGTGTTCAACGATTTTCAAAGTTTCGTTAAGTAAGTTAATTGGAACTCAAAAGTTTTCTTTTTGATAAATAATCCATTAGCTATGCCCCATTCTTTTTTTAAGTTTCCGCGGACATTGTGGAACCTGTTTATATAAATGTTTTCCTTACAGATAGAAACATCGATGCTTATCCCTTTACATAACAAGTCATAGGTTTTACGAAAGACGATGTTGTTAGGTTGTTTCCTACACTTAAGTCTCAATTTATTTTTTTTTTTCAATTTTTTTCAATAAAAAAGTAGATAACCATGGCGTATATTCGGCCGAGCCGACGACGCACAAGCATGACCGGTCAGACCCCATGAATTTCTTCTCTTTGAGTTGCTGTAATGAATCCAATTTTCATCACCCGTCGCGAAAAAAACGACGCTCATGGCCCCTTGGCTTCAAATCCCAAGGAACACAAGTTCCTCTTTTTTAAATCATTCCCAGCGCATGCAATTGCTTGGGCTTGGCGGGTAACTCCTAATGCTGAAGCAAGCTCGTTTTGCGTTTGGCATGGATCTTCTTCGAGCATTCCCTCCAATTCAGTGTTTTCGAAGGATTTTGGCCTTCATTCACGCGGACGGTCGTCAACATCGAAATAACAGTCTTTGAAGCGACGAAACCAATCACGGCAGGTTTTTTCACTTGGAGCAGAATCTCCGTAAACCTTTTAGAGCTCTAGATGTGCTTCAGCCGTCGTTTTCTTCAAATGAAAGAAGAAAATCAACACTTAGCGCAAATAACGATTAATTGGCACAAAATCAGACATTTTTACACGAACTTAGTTGCACACCTGTATGGAGAACTATCCTGCTTGTAAAACTTATACCCGAGCATACATACGAGTTACAAGAGAATAATGTTATGTCGAGCACTGTTCGACATACGAGCGGAAAGGGTTAACAACCGGAAAACTCTTTAAAAAATGACGTTGTACTATTTTTTTGAATCCCACAAATTTGCTCTCATTACGTATAACGGGAATTTCTTAGCCTGCAAGTTAAGTCTCTCGTTAAGTTGTCCTGTATGACTAAACTGAATCCCAGATAGATGTTCTACAGCCTATATATGTATGTATCATGCGTAAAAGTAAAAATGTACAAGCATCACAAGTATAAAATTCAAGTGGTGCTATTTTTTTGCACAGAGCTGTACATTGTGTGCAAAACACTGACAGAGAATACCTCCTTTAAACAATTCATAAAATAAATTAAAATCTTATTAGGAGTACTAAGAGAGTCATAACGAAGTCTGGTTCATGTACATAATTCAAAAGTCGAAAGAGCTCATTTGAAAATGCTGTGCATCATTTGTAAAGATTAACTCTGGACATTGAGTTAAGAGAAATTGAGTTTTATGAGAAAGATAAAAGGCAAAAAAGTATGTCTCGCAGAGAAGAGAATCAATTTCAATAGACCTTCCGTTAAGTACTCCGTACAATGTCAACTCTTCTGGGAAAACTAAATATCACTACTGGATCTTCCTACTCCGGCATTTCAGCTCTAAGCGCAGAATCTGCCTCTCAGCAATTCGGATGGGCAAACAATTAAGAATTCTGTATAATGAAATTATTAAGCTGAATCAATTAATAACTGAGGCGCTTAATAAAATTAGATAAAATGCATCTCTCTCTAAAAAAGTAGATGCATTAGAACTGAAGCTCAATCTACAGTAGCAAAGAGAAGAAGAGTGCGCAGTTAACATTGTAGGCATTCCTGATGTAAACAAAGAGAACGTTAAAGAGAAGGTTGAACCTTTAATAACAACGATCAATGACGGAGCAACGGGTGACCAGATGGCAATGGTAGTTTTTCCAAATGTAATGTTTCAGCAGCTATCAACGTTACTAATAACATCCAGCTGTTAAAACATTCAGCGAGGTTAGTCGTTTCATCATGCATCGTTTTACGCTTGCCGAACATACGGAAATTATGTGTTAAAAAATTATTACTCGTCGTGAGGTCGATCGTCATAATGGCTTCAGTGTGGAGGTAATTCCTCCCACCAAGGAAATGTTTGAGCGTGAGTACACTCTTTTAGATCTTAAGCCACCAACCAGACAGAGATTGGAGCGAAATGAAGAAAACATAACCGCCGTACCGGCCGACCCAAAAATGTCGATTCGGCGCCGATCAGCTAAAGTGGGCATAGCCAGAGAGTCAACCCGGCTTATTTTGTCTTTAGATTTGGGCCTACATCCGTTTAAGATTATGCTAACGCAAGAATTGAAGCCGGACTATTATAGACAACGCCGTGAGTTCGCTAATTGGGGGCTGGAAATGTTGACCGTAGATCCGGATTTTGGCCAATAAACCATCTTCTCGGACGTGGCCCATTTTGGGCTCAGCGGCTATGCCAACAAGTAAAATTGCATTATTTTAGCGAACACAATCCACAAGTGTTCGGCCAAGAATAACACATTGGCTGAAAAGTCCGTACCGTTTCTAAGAGAGGGCACCACTTGAATTAAATCCATAGCATTTTCAGTTTGTACCAACCTTCAAAAGATACGTGTATAAATTTGACAGCTGTCGGACGATTAGTTCTAGAGATATACCGTTGTGAGTGAAGCAACTTTTGTTATTGTGAAAAAAATGGATTCAAAGCAATTTCGTGTGTTGATTTTTCATTGCTTTTTGATGGGAAAAAATGCAGCCGATGCAAGGAAATGGCTTGATAAGTGTTACCTGGACTCTGCACCAGCCGAACGAACCATCCGCAAGTGGATTGAAAAATTTAAAAGTGGTCATACAAGCACCGAAGATGATGCACGCAGTGGACGTCCAAAAGAGGCTGTTTTAGATGAAAAGATCAAAAAAGTCCACAAAATGATTACGAATGACCGTAAAGTGAAGTTGATTGAGATAGCTGAGGCTCTGAAGATATCAAAAGAGCGTGTTGGATACATCATACACGAATACAGTGAAAGCTCTGTTCAAAGTGGGTGCCGCGTTTGCTCACAGTCGACCAAAAACAACAACGTGTTGATGATTCAGAGGAGAGTTTAAAGCTGTTCAACCGCAATAAAACCAAATTTTTGCGCCGGTATGTGACAATGGATGAAACTTGGCTCCATCACTTCACACCAGAGTCAAGTCGGCAGTCACCTGAGTGGCGAGCAGGCGACGAACCTCGTCCAAAACGACCAAAAACAGTCGGCTGGCAAGGTTATGGCATCCGTATTTTGGGATGCACATGGAATAATTTTCATCGACTATCTCCAAAAGGGGCAGACTATCAACAGCGACTATTACATTGCGTTGTTGGAGCGTTTGAAGGACGAAATCGCAGAAAAACGGCCGCATTTGCAGAAAAAGAAAGTGCTGTTTCATCAAGACAATGCACGGTGTCACAAGTCGATGAAAATGATGGCAAAATTGAATGAATTCGGCTACGAATTGCTTCCCCACCCACCGTATTCTCCAGACTTGGCCCCCAGCGACTATATCCTGTTCGCAGAGATTTAAGACCGAAAAGCGGAAACAGAGGCCTATTTTGAGGCTAAACCGAAATCGTACTACAAAACTGGTAACGAAAGATTGAAAAATCGTTTCAATCAGTGTATCGTCCTCGAAGGCAACTATATTGATAAATAAAGTTGAATTTTGCAAAAATTTCGTGTTTTGCTATAAAACGGCGCGGACTTTTCAGCCAATGTGCTAAATGCATCCACAAAGATTGACTGTTTGCTGCGGTTTATGACATGGCGGCATCATCGGACTTTATTCTTTCCGATGGAGACACCGTTGCCGTCAATGGTTTCAGGTATAGAGCGATGTTAACCGACTTTTTGTGGTCTTAGCTCAACAACATCGATATATGCCAGCTGTGGTTCTAACCAGACGGCGCTACATGTCATACAAGTGACGCAATGCTCGAAGTTGTGAAGGAGAAATTTGGCGACTGATTTTTGATTTCATTCAAAGTTTATAGTACACTCAACAGGGCCCCCGCCCAATTATCAAGGCTTCGCCCATTAATGACGTTGTCTAATAAAAAGCGGAGGCAGAGCATATTACTGATCTTATCGTAAACATCTTCAGATAACGCCTCTGAAGGTTGCTACGATTTGACCAGTAACAAGTTGCCGGTCATAGGTCTTGTTGGCGGCTGGACCACCGGTAGTCCATACCAGGACTTAAATGACGGTAGCATTGTAGAGTTGCAAATAAGTACTGGGTGCTGTGACCCTAAGAACAGTAAAAGGTTTTAGGTCGGCCTCGACTCATACCAAGGGTGGAACTTGTGCCTCCAACATAGTTCCGAATTGGTATCAAAGGATTGACGGAGAGCGATGGGAAGGCGTATCCTTGCTCCCTATGGATGTATGGGCATCCCGTAAACATAAGGTCTACATGACAGGTGGTTTACGTTAAAAAAAACAAGAGACGTTCTAGTACACTCAACAACAACAATGACGACAGCAATAATGTAAAATATGTACATATATATACATAAAAAGTAAGGCAGCAGTTAGCAGCAGTGAAATCCAAAAATGGGCTCTAGCATGCATACAAAACCAAGCAGGATACTTTGAGCACCTGTTAGACCTGTCTTAGTGCACACATAAAATAGAAATTATATGAAATCACAGAAAACCATTTTCTATTCATAGCCTTTGGAGCTTAAAGCAGAAAAACACTTTTTTTTTGTCATTTTACCTGCTGCAGGTTTTCCCAAGTATCATAGTTAATGATGATGATAAATGTGGGTCAACATTGTAGGTACAACCTTACAGTTGAACGATTATTTTCTTAGAATATACTCAAAAATCATTTCCCTAATTATCCTTGATAAATTAGGGGACACCCTGTATAGTGGTAATTATTTTCCGTCTTCACTTTCAAATAACATCAAATGCTTTTGTTAGTTGCTTTAGTTTAGTTATAAATGACTTTTATTTCATTTTAAGTAGTTTACAAAAAACAATAATTTCTAAGTCTCTTTTTTTTTGGCATGGCTGATAGCCGTCTACCAGATTGACCAATATTTGTATATCAATAGACTAGGCATATAAAATTAGTACAAAAATAAAAAAAAAAGAAAGAAAGTCCTCCTCGATAATACGCCTTCTAAAGCGAGGGGCATTCAGTGTAAAATCGTGTACAATAAATCCCATCCTTGAGGTCCATTCAAAATGCGGATGACTTCTTCTTCATCTATAGTATGATGTGTGCACCAAAGAATTGTAAACGGAATTCCCTTAAAAGGGGACAGATGGCAAGAAAATGAAAAATATTTTCTATTACGTTTTGGTTGCACATATTGCACAGGATTGGTAGTTCTGGGCGGTGTGGTATAAAATTCAGACTTATCAGCTCTCCTCTCAATTTAAATATTGTGCTTATTTTATCCGCCGAATAAGAATTTAAAAAAATATGTACTTTCTTGCAGATGATATTTTAATTTACTATAATACATCCTGCGCTGAGATGATTGGGTGTCATTTGCTAACTTGTCATAGTTTCTTTAAGTAAAGATGCAAGTTGAGTTCTTATTAAATCAGGCTCGAAATTTTCTGTAATTTCAAGGCTAAGGCCACACTCTGACGATAGATTCCGCCACTCATTCACGAAAATAGCTCCTGTTGCAATAATGCGTGTAAGAACGATTTTCGGCAACCTTATTCCATCTATTGACATAACTTTGACTACATGGTCAAAGTGTAATTTAAGACTCTCGAAGAATAAAGGAGGCATTCCGGTTTCCAAACATATCACATAGTTTGGTGTATTGGGTGCCGAGCTGACCATCGACAAGTGCACACGCACAAGTGCACTGTGTACTTCGCTCCTAGCGTGGAGTAAAAAAAAAAAAAAAGCAAAGTTCACTGTGCGGGCAAAAAAAACAACAACGCGCGAGTGAAGTTTAACCGAAATCCACAGTGCGGACATCACAACCTTCCTGCCCCTGGTCAAACTGTTGCTGGCACTCGGTCACTGCCGATGCTGCATTACATTGTGATACAGCGCGTGCAGTGACCGAGTGTATGGATAGCGGGCTGTGGGTATGAATTTTGTTGGTGTGCTGTTTCGTGTTGTTGTAAGGGCATAACACCTACAACAATTTGATTCGGTAAACCAACTCTGAATTTGTACTTCACATCTGCGCTTAGCAACGTCGGTGTTTGTCTTTCTTTATAATGACTAGGAAATTCAGGGTGGACGTAGCCAATATACGCGGGCTAAAAAGTAATCACTTTTCTGCGTACGTCCACGTCTGCAAATACAGACCAGTTGTTTTGGCACTTAGTGAAACACAGGTAGATCCCCGGCCACATCTCTCAGATCACTCTGATCTGAAGCTACCTGGCTACGAACTAGTGCCAATATTCTTCTCTCACCGCGGTCTCGCCATTTACGTGCGTAGTGATGCAGCTTACCAAACTCCATCACAATATAGTCCCTGTTCCAATCCGGAATTCAATTTCATGTGGTTAAAATTCCATCTCCGCAAGCAAATTATCCACTACTGCTTTATTTACAAAAGCCCCAAATTGGACAGGAACTCGACCTTTCACGAGTTTGATACGCTGTCTGACTCCATTCAAAGAACTTTATCCCTGTATCATTATACTGAAATTTAATTTAATCCAGCTTGTAAATGAGCCCACACGAATACCAGACGTTGATAGTCATACCGCCAACACCCTGGACTTGTTTTTAACTTCTCACCTTGATAAGTATACGGTTGATGTGCTCTCCCCTCTAGGTTCGTCGGACCATTGTGCCATATCAGCTAATTTATCGTACACCGACCACACAGTTGGAGAAAAGATTCCTAAAAGAATCGTATGGCAACACGAGAAAGCCAAATGGAGTGGTCTTAACAGCTTCTTTAGGAATTTTAACTGGTCGTTATGTTTCCTCGATAACGACGTGGATGCCGCTGCTGACATGATCACAGAAACTATTCTCTTTGGAATGAGATGCTTTATCCCTCATCGGATGAAGAGTATGAAACCAAAAGAAAAGGCATGGAACGACTCGAGCTGTAAAGAGGCTGTCAGGGTTAGAGAATTGTTTTTTCGGTCCATGAAGACCAATCCGACAGAAGAAAACCGAAAAAAGTTTAAACGAGCCAGGAATAACTGCAACGTCTTTCTTAAACGTGTAAAATTCCAATACGACCAAAAACTGAGGCAAAAACTACTACAATGTCCCAAAGCTAGTAGAAATTTTTGGTCGTTCGTCAAAAGCATTAGAAATTCTGTTTCATCCTCCATCCCAACGCTCACTTACAATGGCATTCCAGCTGTCAGCTCTTTGGACAAGGCTAATCTGCTTGATGCACTCCTTGCGGCCAGCTCAACATCCCAGATTGTGCTTTGTATCCACCTACACTCGAGTGCGCCGAATCTTCAATGGGGCAAACCCACTTTCGCACTGGTGTAGTAGCAAGAGTTCTTAAAGATCTTAACATTCACAAATCCACTGGTCCGGATTGTATATCTCCCCTTCTTCTGAAGACGTGTTCTTCCACGCGGGCAAAACCACCGCGTAAGCTTTTTCATCAATCTCACTCTTTAGGACTCTTTCTGATTAGATGGAAAACAGCATTTGTCCAACCCGTCCCTAAGAAAGGCGAATCTTCCTCTACCTCTTCCTACAGACCCATTGCACTTACGTCCTTTCTTTCCAAGGTCATGGAAACGCTGATAAACCGTCATCTCATGAAATATCTCGAAACACGAAAACTTCTTTATGACCGGCAGTACGATTTTCGTAGCAACAGGTCCACTGGTGATTTGATGGCATGTCTCAGAGAAAAGTGGAACCAAAGCGTACATCAATCTGGCGAAAGAAAAATAGTTGCACTTGATATTTCTAAGGCATTTTACAGAGTTTGGCATCAGGCTCTGATGCTCCCTTCTTCAATGGATTAGAAATTACCTTTCGAAACGTTTAATTCAAGTTGTCTTGGATGGTTTCAAGTCTGATATCCACAAAATAAATGCTGGTGTGCCCCAGGGCTTCGTTCTGTCTCCGACAGTCATTTTAATTTTCATCAACGATCTCTTGTCTGCTACCTCTAATCCAATATATTCCTTTGCTGACGACAGTACTCTCTGCTTTTCATATTCGTTCCCAGACTCACGTCCTTGCTCTTCGGATGTAGAACGGGATTGGCAGCGTGTGTTAACCTCATTAAATTCCGATACCAACAGCATAACCAATTGGGGAACTATCAATAGAGTGGAATTTAATGCTTCCAAAACACAGTGCTGTCTGCTGTCGAAATTCAAATACCCAGCCATTATCCATGAATAGCACTTGCATCGTCGAAACTGAAAAACTTTCCATTCTCGGTATGTGTGTCAGTGACAACTTACGTTAGAATCACCACATATTCGATGTCGCCAAAAATGCTGCGAAATGTCTAGGTTTCCTCAAGCGATGTAAGAAATTTTTTACCCCCTTTGATCTGGCCACAATATATAAGGCTTTCATCCGGCCATAATTGGAGTACAATGCCCACATCTGGTCAGGTGCTCCAAAAACATCTCTACACCTGCTAGATAGGATTCAAAACCGTGCGATAAAACTCATTGGTGATACTAATATCAGTCAATCAATTGACACCCTCGAACACCGACGTAATGTCTCGCTACGAATGCTCATCAGTATACCCTCAAGCCCATTTCCGGACGTACTCTAACATATCGTGATTCTTTCCTAAGACTTACAACTCGCTTATGGTATGCCCTGCCGATCTCTGTGTTTCCTGGTCGTTATAATTTACAAACATTTAAAAACAATGTACATCGGTACCTGTCTTTTCTTCCTCCCTAAATTTCCTTCGCCCGCGCTGTGTACGATCATTTTACAAGGGGTACAAAAATACCTTGAGCGCGCGCTGATTATAAAAAAAAAAAATTGTGCTTTTTTTCATCATTCTTCTTCTATCCAGCGCATTTCCTGGATCGCAGTAGTGTCCGCCTTATACTGCGTGAGGATATTTTGCAGTTTTTGGGTAGCTCCAGTAGCGTATAATGTTCTAAGATTCCAGGAGCATACTCCTAAATCGTTGTCCTTTTTCGGGCTGTGTCGTCGTTTTAAATCGGGTCCGTTTTCTTCCGAGACATCTCGTAACGATGGGTTTTTTTTACGTGGTCGAGCCATTAATCCCACGCACAATCGCCAAATCCGGTCGGCGTAGAAGAACGTGTCCTCTAGCCTAGAACATAGCTGCACTATTCAGAGGCTGCTGAGATCGCTAACAGGGCGCCACGTGGAGGCTGTATGTCAGTTTAAAGTGTACAGTGACAGGGATCGCATCTGGCATCTCTCCTAGTTGAGCGGGTTCAGAACTTTAACCTATATGTGCATTTCTATGCAGGAGTTGAATCCACTAGTTTAATTGCTTAATTGGATAATGACACCAAGCAGGAAACTGGCTGCATGCAAAACGTCATGGACTCATGTTCAAGCTATTCTGCCCTGTTGCTTTGGACTATAATCAAGCGGTTACACTTATTAATTATTATCATTGTGGAAAATAAGGCATATTCAACGCACTATTATTCCCTTCGGTTGCCACGATTTGCTGCTACGATATTCTCTCTACGTAGGCTACACAGTAAAGTAAATATTTTTCGGTTACCCCGAAATTACCCCGAGCTCTTAGACTTTAGTCTCAATGGTTTCGTCCAGTCTGTTCGTATCGAATTTTTTTCGATCACGGAAGCGATAATTTGGCCTCTGGCTTGTAGTGTTAGGTTAGTTCACTATTCCCTATAGTGGCACCTCGTTTACGAGGGGCTCCTGTGGCTAGAAATGCCTTCGGTGGTCTGGCTGATAGGCTTTACGGACGAAATCGCATTGGTCATAGAGGCGTCAGAGTTTTAAGCTAGGAGCACAAAAACGCAGCTGGCTGTTCTTGGCGCCAGCTCGATGGCTAGCTACTTTCACATGCGTTGTGGGAGAAGATGCTTCTCGATATTATTTGGTTTTCGTTGGAATATAGATTCCAGGGGTTATCCTCTTCCACCGGTTGAAGACTTTCAGATGCCCTGTTTGATATTGCCAGTTGCGAGTCTTGCATCTGAGGTTAGCATTGAATGATGGGTACATGTCTGCTTTCCACCTCTGTCAAAGCTTGGTATTTAAACTCCTCAGAAATATCACCGAAAGTAGATGATAAGGAAGAGGACTCGCACTTGTTGTTGGAAAGTTTGCCGCAATGAGAGCGTTAATGCTGTTAATGAAACTCTGAGAGCCAGAGGAGCCACTTTTAAGGAAGTGCACGCCATCCGTATAGCTACCACCCACCCACAATAGTTGGATGGTACACTCTTCGCATTATACAATAAATTTATATTTTATAAATATAAATGTACATAAACCAGAATATACAAAAATTTGTGAAAATAAAAATAAACAAGTCGGAACCCAAGCACCATGCCGAACAAATAAATCACTGATCGTCAGGAGCTTGTATACGTGTACAACACTGAAAATCTTGTGGCTCCTGATTTTCCATTTTTAGTGTTTTCCAGTGCTCCTTTGCGTTACTTCGAATCATTTCCAAATATTCAAGAAACGAACCATAGGTAATGACCTCCCTGTTCGGGCATTTAATCCTATGATGATACCTGCATTCCATGTCACATACCCATTGCCTTTGAACTGGTTGAGTCAGCTCGTAGCGCTCTAGATAATCCAAGAATTCCTCTTTACTATCCGAGAAGTATGCGTTGAACGTTACATATCTATCAGAATCAGAAAAAAAAAACTTTCGCCCGTTGGAAGGTTAATATACATATCATAAACCCTTACGTTAAGCCCTTCTCAATCATATCTTTCACCTCTCGAGTGTCAATCACATTGTCTACACTGTCACAATCGGTACCTTGTTTCAGAGCCAATAGCATACAAAGTGGTATCAGACTAAATCGAACGCAGTTCATTATGTCCAACAAATGAGATTGTCGCTCTACCCAGTTATAGTTGAGCCATCTAATTCCTGACATCAGAATCTAGAAAAATGCGGAAATACATTCTCATAGTTGTCTCATTGGATCACCTCGAAAATACCTCGGCTTCAGAATTGACTCCAATGTAATTCGAACTCAGAAGTGCACAGACTTCTTTCGCACTTAGCAACAGGAAATCCTTTGTAGACACCAGCGTTAAGAAAAACTTAAAAATTCTCGTCACCATAAGTTGCTGCAGTGTTTCCAGACCATAATTTCGCGCTTCCAGATATAGGAGCAGGGCAGTGTCCTCCTGAAATCGAATGCCATCATCGAAATAGGCCCAACACTGATCGACTAATTCTTTGATTTTCAAAAATGTCGCCGCACTAAAGAGGTCTAGAATCCCCTCCCTCTGAATGCTTGGCTTTGGAGAAAGCATCCAATCGTAGACCATCAGAAATGCCTTTGCAGTAACGATTTCTTCTGGAAGATGAAAAGTTGTACCGTCGCTGGTCTCCATGAAAAATTCGGAGTAGCTCTGCAGAACCATCACGTGGCAGTTGAATGACGTATCGCCGATTATGATTTGGACATTCGTGTTGATGTGATTTTCAATCATGTCCTTGAAGATCTTGTAAAGGTTGTCTTTTTTACTCTGTTTGATTGTACCCCAACGGTCACTTTTAGTTTTTTGGAAGCCCATTTCCCTGAGTGACTTTTCGGTGCGGTTCATATTCCCTTGAAGCAGAGATTCATCAGTTCCTTGGTTCATGGTGAGCAGTGATACTTTCTTACGAGTCGTCTCGGTTGCTTCAGGGTCTTGCTCACCTTTGGCTGTTATATAAACAAACTATGGATAGTTAAAGAAAGACCTAAGCATTCCATACTTACCTAGAGGCTGCGAGTGAATGACGGAAGTCTTGCCCTGGCTCTGGACTGACGCATTGGAGTTTTCTAGAAAACTTAAATTAAAATACAAAATCAGTCCTCTAATGTCTAGACTAGCGAACGGTCTTGGGCTGGTTTGTGAAATCAAATCGGCCTTTGATATTTTGAATGCGAACCGATATTACTTACTCAATAAATTTGCAAACGTTTTTGACAGAAGAATTTCCAGAATTTTCGGATGTTGTGTGACATGTGATCAAGGATTCCGTAGCCTGCAACAAGAAGAGTGAAGGAACGTTCCGTCATTCTTGATGTGATTTACCTTATTTGTCCTATTGTCCATGATTGCAAAGAGAACTGTCTTAAATTTTTCTTTAACTAAAATATCTAAAGCAATAAACGACTGAAAGTAACTTTGCCTAATATTTAATTTTAATGAATTTAAGGTATTGAGATAAAATATTATTTACTTCCTTGACAGTGGCTATGAATATAGAGGACCAAAGACAGCTTGTTCCTGCTGCTTCACCAGATCCTTTACTACAGTGTATTCGGAGAATATGGTTAGAAGAATTAGGGATTCTTGTCGAATAAGGAATGGTGTTGAGTGAAGCTAAACTACAGTCTTCACTCGCCTCCTTCTTGATAAAGCAAATGAAAGAACAGGAGCTTTTCGTAGCAATGGTGAGGAGTATGACACCGACTATGCCAAAACAGTTGGCAAGCATGGTAGCACTCTCACCGGAGATAGATATTGAACGAGAAGATATCTATGGCAACTTTTACTTCTGCTACTTCTAGAGTTGTCTCCGAAGAGGACTTCACAGAAAGATTGGGAACAGCTTTGTCATCTCACCAGAGCGCGCAATCTGCAATGCAACAAAGTATGAGGGATGTGCTTTCGGGTGAGCTATGGTCATGCTGGTTGAAAAAATGGTCAAACTAGAGGCAAGTTAAATATCTCAGCAAGAAAAAGAATGTGAAGACTGGTACCAATATGTGACATTGTACTGATAGCAATTCGAAAAATTGCTTGAAAGGTTTCCGACCGCAACGTAAAGATAGCGGCACTCGTCAATAAAAGCTGGTGAATGCTATTGGGTATATAATTTAATTCGTGCGTTTTTTTTTTCAAAATTTGAACGTTTATTTAAGAAAAACATGTACAATAGTATTATTCAAAGTATTGCCCATCTGAAGCTATGACTTTTTCCCATCTTTCTGGCAATTTGTGGATCCCATCCCAAAAGAACTGCGCCGGCTTGGCAGCCAAGAATGAATCAAGCCAATTTTTGATATTCTGCTCTGATGTGAACCATATTTTAGTGAGGGCGTTCTGCGTCGACCGGAACAAATGGTAGTCAGAAGGGGCAAGGTTTGGGCTATAGGGCGGGTGGGGTAAGACTTCCTACCCACTGTTTTCCAAATAGTTCTTAACCGGAATAGCAACGTGGGGCCGAGCGTTGTCATGGTGGAAAATTATTGCCTCGTGTCTGGGCGTTTTTCGGCCACTGCTCTCTTCAAACGGATTAATTGTGTTCGGTTTTAGCAGCTCATAATACAGCACACCCATCTGATCCCACCAAATACAGAGCATTACCTTCGCTCCATGGATATTCGGCTTTGCCATTGATTTGACTGGTTGGCTGGTTGGCCGGGTTTCACATATGATTTTTTGCGCTTGGGGTTGTCGTAATGGATCCATTTTTCATCACCAGTAACAATCCGATGCAAAAATGACTTCCTTTTGTGGCGTTCTAGCAGCATTTCGGACATGCAAAACCGCCTTTCGACGTCTCTCGGCTTGAGTTCATGTGGAACTCAATTTCCTTGCTTTTGAATATATCCAGCTGCTTTTAAATTTTTGCTTTTGAAATGGCTGCTTGAGTGACACCCAAAGATCCTGCGAGCTCTTCTTGTGTTTGGCAACAATCTTCATAGAGTAATGCTTCCAGTTCTTCATCTTCAAACTTTTTTGGCTGGTCAGGACGTTGATCGTCTTCCAAGCCAAAATCACCACTTTTAAATCGTGCAAACCACTTTTGGCACGTTCGCTCAGCTAGCGCAGGTTCACCATAAACTTCCACCAAAATACGATGACTTTCGGCAGCAGAACTCCCCGCAAAAACAGTTTTTCAGGCACAAAGTTCGGCATATTTGAGTGAAAAAAAATTATTGTTGTATACGCTTCAAATGAATGACTATACTGAAATGACGTACAATGACAGTAGCTTTCCAACGCATGTTCCAATGGAATAATACAAGTTACGCCATCTCTTAGCAAACCGCACGAATTAAGTTACAGTTGTGCATCTTTTGACAGTTACTTACCGAAGTTTCAGTCATTTTGGACGCGCAGTTTTTAGTTGACAGTCGTTTTAGTGAGTCGAAGTGACTGTTTTTGGTGAAAATGGAAAAAATTGAGCACTGAGCTGTTATTAAATTCTTGCTTTTGAAAGGCAATACGCCTACGCAAATCAAAAATGAGTGGGACTCTGTGTATGGGGATTCTGCGCCATCATTTACCACAGTGATATTTTGGGCAGCTGAATTTAAACGTGGCAGTAAGAGCTTGGGAGTTGATGAACGTTCAGGACGTCCAAAAACTGAGAGCACTGACGATAACATTGCTAAAGTTCATCAAATGGTGTTAGACGGCCGCCGAATTAAAGTGAGAGAGATAGTAGAGGCTATGAAAATATCCAAAGAACGTCTTTGTTACATATCAAATCAAGATTTAGGCATGAGAAAGCTGTCCGCGCGTTGGGTGCCGCGTTTGCTTACGTTAGACAAAAAACATGTTCGAATGAACATTTCCAACGCTCTGTTCGCGCAGTTTAGGGGCAATAAATCCAAGTTTTGGCGCCGACTAATTACCGTAGATGAAACTTGGATACACCATTACACGCCCGAAACAAAAATTCAGTCAAAACAGTGGACTGCAAAGGGCGAGCCGCTTCCAAAAAAAAGCAACAACTGTTTTGAAAGTGATGGCGACTGTTTTTTAGGATAGTAGAGAAGTTATCTTAATCGATTATCTTCAAAAACGAAAAACCATTACAGGAGCATACTACTTGCCAAGCTGAAGGTAGAAATTGCGGAAAAATGGCCTCATTTGCAGAAAAAGAAAATCCTGTTTCACCAAGACAACGCGCCGTCTCATACCTCAGTGGTTGCCATGGCGAAAATCCATGAAATACGGTTTGAACTGCTTGACCATCCGCCTTATTCACCAGATTTAGCCCCAAGCGACTTCTTTTTATTCGCTCATCTAAAAACTGCGCTCGGAGCACAGAGATTTTCGTCAAATGAGGCAATCACCTTCGTGAACAATTATTTTGCAGAGAAAAACGCCAAGTACTATTTGGACGGGTTAGAGAGATGGGAGCATCGCTCCCTCCCTGTAGAAAAATAAAAAAAAATTTTGAAAAAAAATGTCTTGTATCATTGTTCGGAAACTTTTCAGACAACCCTCGTAAGTTAAGTTTTTGGTTGCTGTAGTTAACATTCAGCAGCGTTTTTGCCGTGACTCAAGCAGCGGGAAATTTTCAATAAATTGTTTCACAACGTCCTGTGGATGCAACAGAAAACGAGAGATTTTCAACTTGATGGCGCATGTTGAAGGAATGAACGCAATGTTGAAGCACGTAGCCGAAAAATCTCCTAGGGGTTCTGAAATGGAATCTGAGAGCTGCAGATCAACCAACTTCACCCTACCCTTTCTACGACTCTGGTGAAGTCTGCATGTATATATTGGGCCGTGAAGAGAAGACTTGTTATACCCAATGCTGAAGTATCAATACAGCTTGCAGAAAAGGGCACGTTTGTCTAATACAGAAAATTAGAAATGAGGGTTTGGAGGGTAGTTGTCAGGCCATCGATAGCTGGATATACCATTTTGACCACACCACCGTGTGGCGCACCCATTGTTCCGATTTGAGTTCTGTTTTTTTTTTGTTAACTTGGTAAATCTGTTGTTGGCATTCCCTCTTAATCGCGTCAAGCGCCATAGCTTGACATTTGCAAAAGGTACGTAGCCAAGAGTACATCTAACTCGGTGTGTGTTGGCGATTTTTTACAATTTTAGAAATGGGTTTAAATTTGCAAGAACGAACTTGTACCAAACTTGGTATTAAATTTTGCGTAAAAAATGGATTTAATGGTGCGCGAACGTTGGAAATGTTGGAAAAGGTTTCGGCAACGATTGTCTAAAGAAAACGGTCGTTTACCAGTGGCACGAGCGGTTCAAAAGTGGTCGTGAGTCAATCGAAGATGATGAACGCATTGGCAGACATCGAAAACCGACGAAAACATTGATGAAGTACTCCTAAAAGAAATGTTGGTCAATAACCGCAAATTAACCATCAGAGAGATAGCAGAGGACATGAACATTGCCTATGGATCCATCCAAGACATTTTGGTTAATGATTTGGGTTTCCGTCGTGTAGCAGCAAAGTTGGTGCCAAAAAACCTCAATTTCATGCAAAAAAGAGACCATGTTGACGTCGCAAAAGAGATGATTCCGATCCCACATTCATCAAAAGGAACATTACTGGAGACGAGACGTGGGTTTATGAGTACGACACGCAATCCAGACATCAGGCAAGTGGATGGCGTTCACCAAATGAGCCGAGACCAAAAAAAACCACGTCGTTTTCAGTCAAAAAAGAAGGCAATGCTCACGGTTTTCATGGATTACAACGGTGTAGTGCATCATGAATTTTTGCCAGAAGGCTAGACAGTAAACAAAGAGTATTATTTGGGTGTTATGAGACGTTTGCGTGAAGCAATTCACCGAAAGAGACCAGAATTGTGGGCAGAAAACTCGTGGATTTTGCACCATGATAACGCACCGTCGCGCAGTGCCATCATTATTCGTAATTTTTTGACGAGAAATGCAACAAATTCACCTGATTTGCCTCCTTGTGATTGCTTTCTGTTCAATCGAGTTAAAAAAACACTACGGGGAACGCGTTTCAGCAGCCGAAAGGAAGTAATGGCAAAATCGCAGGAAGCACTGATAGACATACCGAAAACCGAATATAAAAAATGTTTCGAGGATTGGATCAAGCGCTGGCATAAGTGTGTTGCAGTCGATGGGGATTACTTTGAAGGGGACAATGTAGATTTAGATGAATAAACTTGCATTTTAAATTTTCGAAATAAATTCGATCAAGGTGTTACACCTTGAATGAAACTAAAGGATAGTGTCGTTTTCAAATGCTTTCTAACTTCCTCAACCAAAGTTTCTCCAACTAGTACGATCTTTCACCAGCTGACTCTAATGCCGCGCTGTTTGTTAAGGTACCCTTCCACTTGCGTGCGCCAACTTAGATGTGCTGATGTCGTTGATATATGTAAATGTGGAACCTAGGTGGACGAAGCTCTTAACTATCTAGATTGTGGGCTTTCCTGGCATTTAACCGCACTGATATGGATCAATCAGTTTGTTGACGAACGGCTTATGGCGTTCACACAATACGGCAGATAGAATCTTGATGATAAGAAGACTGATGCCTCTGTAATTGGTGCATTTTAGAAGGTCCCCTTTCTTGAAAACGGCTGAGGTTCCATTCATCGGCATACTGTCGTCCGACCATCATATTTTACAAATGAGATGGCATATGCTCCTTACCAAGTCGCTGCCTTCCGCTTTGAAAAGCTCGTCAGTCAGGCCGTCCGCTCCAGCAGCTTTGTTGGACTAAATCTTAGATATGGCTATCTTCACTTCATCCAGGTCGGGTGGACGGAATTGTTGGTCTACATCACCCAGATTGAAAGGTTCATTTTCAATGATTGCGGTATTTCGTTCGTCGTGCCGTTATGCAGTTCACGGAAATGCTCTTCCCAAATCCTCAGCATCAACTTCGACTACTATGTTCCCTTGTTCGTCTCTACAGGGTTTGTGTTCCTGCCATGCTTTCGTAAAATTTTCATTTCATTCTCATTTCTGCAGTAGCATCTCTTCATTTCCTCGACCGCGTGCTTCTCATTCTCCTTCTTTTTCCTCCTGAGAAGCCGGTGTTCGCCTCTCCTCTTCTGCTCGTAGAATTCGTCTGCCGGTACTCGTCGGCAAACCAGGGATTTCGTTGTGGTGAACCAGTGAAACTCTGCACATCAGAGGCAGCGTCTTTGATGGCTGTTTGGCAATGGTGTCACTGGTCTTAGATATTTGACGCTGACTGGTATTAAGTGAGACTCGATCAGAGAAGGATTTGACTATATTTTGCGTTTGTAGCCATCCATGCGATTGTAGCTATGCCTCTGCGATGTTCGAGATATTTGCAACTGTACCTTGGCTACAAGATGGTTATGGTCCAAGTCGATCCCTCGGAACGTTCGTTAATCAATTATACTGAAGGTGTGACTTGTGTCAATCGCAAAGTGCTTTATAAGGTTGATTAATCAGGAGTTCTCCAAGATATTGTGATTATCTCGAAGTGGGAACTGCGTGCTAGCTACGACAATGTTTGGCGAGGTCGCGAAGTCAATTAGTCTGAATCTGTTATCAGATGTGGTGTCGTTCAGGCTATACCTTTCGACAGTACTACCAAAGATGCAGTCTCTTCCTAACTTTTCATTCAAATAGCAGAGGACAATTTTAATATCATAACTAGGGCATTGTTCGTAGGTCTTGTCCAAGAGCTAGCGGGAAGCCACCTTTCCCCTCTGTGAGGGCATGCGCACTTATAAGGCTAATATTGGCAAACTCAGACTTAATACGGATAGTCGGGAGGCGTCACATGCCGTATGCTCAATACTTCTTGCCTATGTCTGCCTATAACAACAAATCTGCATCCAAATAAGCGCTGCTTTTGCCATCGATAACAACTGCCGTAGTAGATGTCGCAGTTTTTCATCCTTTTTTTTTGTCCTTTGCAGCAGTATAAGGTCTTCGCTAGTTGTTCGGCTGCACGTGGCCTATTAAGGGACCTAACATTCCACATACAGATTCGAAGTCCGTTGTCCTTGTTTCTTTTGCTTGTGTTGCTTCGTAATTTAGTTGTTTTATGTTTTTCATGACGGGGCAGTTACCCCGGCGGCACAAGTCCCAACCTGGAGGGCCAGTTCCACTATAGATATCAATAGGACGAGGTTCTGTTAGACCGAGGCCAGTAGTTCGGGAATGTAGGCGCTGCCGTTGGTCCACTAAGGGCTCATCCGCCACCATCTCTTTTCCAAGACCCTGACTTAGGCTTAGTAATCGCCTGAGCTCCAGACATGCCGGAGTAGCTCGGATATGGCCTTATTGGCTTTATTTCATTTCGCTTCTCTCTGAGGAATTCATCCGCTGTTTATATTGTGATAAGTTGAGTCCGGATGGACATCAACCAGTACCAGTGGTTGCCACTTGGGGTAAAATAAGCAGAATTAATGTCTAGAAACAGGTACAACACTGGGCATCGCCAGGTTGAGGCGTTCAGCTCTTTTTCAACAAAATAGAAGAACGCCTCTGGAGGAACGAAGCACATTCTCGTGATATTGATAATTAGGCCCCGGAGATCAGACTGTTCGTCAAGGTCACTGCTCTAGTAGTGTGCCTACAAATTAGCTTAGTGTTGAAATTGTTCACTCTTATTAGGTTCGCCCTATTGCACGAGTACAAGACCTCATATTTTACTTACTCTGACTCTGGTGTTCTGTATAAGCGAAGACAAGCCATTTCAAATACCCGAATCTTTTCCATTAAACTTACTCTCACATTGAACCCCACCTGACATTCAAATACAAGCATAGGTCGGTCGGATAAGGACCATGTAGCAGATCACCTTTACCCTCGTACCGAGTTGCCTGCTATAAAACAGTCTCTCTGTAAGGTCAAAAGAACCTTTGGCTCTGGCCAGAGCAACATCTATATATTTGCCAAAATACATTTTGTCAAGCAAGTGGCTACCCGTGTTGCCGCACGGTCGAAAACTTTCGCCAGTTCTCTCTGGTAGAAGCAGACGTCTCAGACAAGGTCGTCCTAAAACGAAAGGTTTCCGGCTTCTGAATATCGTATTAATTCGGACCTTTTCTGTACGCGATCAAGCCGTTTGCATACACTGTAACATGGTAAAGTAAGCTCAGAAAATCGCTTGTGTAGATGTTGAGTAGAATCTGCGAATCAACCACACCTTGTTGCAGACCGTTTTTAATGTCAAATACTCCCGCAGAAGTCACATCGCCATTCTTCACAATGAACCGTCAACTAATGATCATATTAAAAAGAATTTACAGAGTGCTTTACTTATGCATAGCCTGTTCAGCTTGAAGAATAGTCCTTCTAACCAAACTTTGCTCAAAGCCTTCTTCAAGTCAATCAAGCGGGCTTCCGTGCATTGCTTCTTGCTTTTGTTCCACTGGATATTGGATACCAGTTTGGAAACCTTGAAACCGAATTGATTATTCGGAAATATACTTTTGTCCTGAACTCACTTAATCAGAACTCTAACCTTTTCGAATACCTGATATTCGGGAGGAGACTTATCGACCGAAGATTCGCCGGATTGCGAATCTCTTTTATCTCTTTTGGGATTTGGATGCACCACCGCTGTTTTCCAATGCACTGGACAACGTGCATTATTCACGTCATTATTAATCAGTATGGCGTTTATGTTCACCGCTTCGAGTGGAAGATGTCGAAGCACAATGTTCGGTATTCCAGCGGTTCCCAGTGATCAGAAGTTCGTTTGGAGTTCTTCTTTCGAAATGAACGGTGGTAGTGCCCTTTCGTTGGTGCTGACATTATTCGCCATATTCTCGTCACGGAACTGGGTGAAACCCGAGCTCTCGAATCGCTAGTTAGATAACTCATTTTAAAGGTAGACATTGTGCAAAAGGGCCTGATTCTCAAGGTCGTAGTCCATTTGACATCATTTGACTTATGCACTTCCTGGAAAGTCGCATCTATGGCCTCGACCTTCTCCTGCTGATATTCGATCACAAAGAAGTTATCATCATCATCATACAGATTCTCCTGGATCTACTCGTATAGCTGCTGTTAACAGAATTCGTTCATTGTTTGTTGGTCGGTCTATCTTCAGACGCGTAAGGTCATCTTGATCTTTCCTCCGAAATATTTGTTTACTTGCGTGAACATATGTCCCATTACGAAACTGATGAATTGACGAAACCATTTTCTTGGGTTATATAGAAGAATGTGAATTGTAACCACAAACTACCCGATTCCTTTGCAAGTACAATACTACAACCTAATAACTACCAGTCCTCTTAAGCTCTGTTTCGTATACATATCCCCACAATTCTTTAGACAAAATGTGCACTACTACTCAGAACAATCAAACATCTACGCAAGACATTGTGAAAAGAGTAAGAGCGTAGCCATTAAAGGAAATTCAAATTAATCCTTGTTCTATTGTACATACTCGTAAATAGTGGATTGCAGTCTCCCTGGTAATATTCAAAAGTCCTTCCACATGGGCATTAAATGACGCACGTAAGGATAAATATCCTCTGACGTGATGTTACGTAAAATATCATTATACGAGTAGCTCTATGGCAACGAAAATGCGTGGGGTTTCAAACGTGTTGGATATTTTCAATGAAATTATGTAACAAATGGCAAATTCCAAGGAAGTTTTATTTAGTGCTTTAGCTTTAAAGGCTGCGGTATCAATGCAGCATGAAGCAGCCACATGTGCAACGCGGCTCTAAGTTGTTTTTTGACGGCGACTTTACGCTATCTTTCAAAAGGTGTTTCCTGCTGCTTTTTATGCTAAAGTTGACAATCGAGATTTGAATAATTCGAGGGTCTTGGTAACGATAGGTGATTCGTTGGTTCGTGAACGTTCCGCGTTATGAACTCACTTCGACGAGTAAGTGGCAACTTGTCAGCTACTAGCCAAAATCTTCCGGGACCATCAGCGTCAGCAGCGAGGCCGGAACATGTGACTCAAGTTCGACGCAAAATTATATGCAATCGGCGTAAACCAATAAGAAAGATTGCGGTCTCTATTGGGCATTGTACGAGAAACCTTAGAGAGGACGATGGCGGAACGTTTTGGAACAGCTCGAACGCTTGGAAATATATTGTTTGCTGACGAAGCACATTTTCATATCGATGGCTGTGTTAATATACAGAACACAAGATACTGGTGTCAGCTGAACACCATCACCAGGATTAAATATAGGAACTCACGCCACGACAGAGCTGTCAACCAAGATCGAGTATCGAGGAAGGTATAGGGGTGGGTGAAAAAAAATAAGTTTTTTGTTTTCTTCTCTTTGTATTACTCCTGAAAACGAACGCCGACATTTTTCGGAAGTGGGATATTTATCCAAATAATCGAAACGATGAGGAAATTCGACACGCTGGAAATAAAGCACTTGAAAGCAATTTTGGGAGCCAACAATTTACTCACATGTGGCCGTAAAGCGGAATTGCTGGCACGCATTATGGACTACATGAAGCCGGACGAAATAGATGCCGCCGACTTGCGAAATATCGAAGATGACTACGATGAAGTGATCTCCGCCGACCATAACATTGAACAGCTTACAAGGACGGTGTAGAATTTATCTCAACAATTCACGAATCTTTTAACCACTTTGAATTCCAACAGGTCAACGTCGACACCAGCGACCAACGTCGAAAGCACAAATGCCACGCAACACGCAATCACGTCGCCATCATCAACCGAATCAACACCTTCATAACACTGTACTCTTGGAACGAAAGGAGTGTACTTTACGTCGCACAAACGAAAATGCCCAGCGAAACAGTGGTCAGACTCCCTGCTTGGAGAAATACAATCGTGGCAAGAGTTCTCCCGACGACTCATAATATCCTTCGGCAAGAGCGAAAACGAGGCAGACATCTATCTTAAAATATCTTCAAATATACGGAAACAGGGTGAAAATGTCATTGACTTTTTCTATCCGATATGAGCGATCCGGCTATAGTCAAATACATTCGTTACGGAATGAACCATAACGAGCTGCAAACAGCACTGGCAGCAATGCACCTCAAGCAATTGAACGAATTACGCAACACCGTCGAACGTTTTTTCGCCAATCGTCCAACAGGATCTTCAACCAACAGACTCCGGAAAACTACCACAAAGATTGAGTACTCACCCTACGGTTCGCCAAGAATGATCACCGCATCGGAATGCCAACCAACCACAACAGCAAGGTACTCCTCATCCCCTGTCGTCTGCTATAACTGCTCCGAAACCGGACACATATCAATCAACTGGACGAAGCCACAGAAGAAAACGCGATGTAATATTTGCCGAAGGATGACGCATTCGGAGAACAACTGTCGAGAACAAGGTCCAGCCAACAGTAAAGAATAACGTCCTATGGATCGCTAACGATAACGCTAATGGCAGTAACCGAACGAAGGATGTACAAATAAACACTTGGTACAGGAATTCATCGACCCAGGCAGCGATCGTTCGCTCAAACAGTATTCGTTAGCACAAAACATCGGGAAAATTCAACCGCACTACCCTTTCACATTAAATGATTTCGCTGGCGGAAATTGGTGTGGAAACAGCTGCATTATTGCGACGATAGAGGTAGATGAAATGGAAGAGGCGGCTCGCTGTTTTTTAATTGTAAAAGACGAGTTGATGCCGTATCCTCTCTTCCTTGGAAATGATATCCTATGCAAAGACAACCGCCGGAAAAAAACTTACCGTCTCGAGGAATTTACCAAGGACGAAGTAAAGACGGGAGAAGAGTTGTCATCGGATGGAAAAGAGAAACTGTACGAAACCATTAATGAGTTCTCTATGTGCTTTGGAGAGACACTCAAGCACTTAGGACTCTGCACCGCAGCTATGATGAACATCACGCTTACGTCCAACACGCCGATTGAGAGGAAGCCATATCTTGTACCATTTGCGAAAAGGGAAGTAATTGATAACGTTACCGAAGAATTGATGAAGTACAATGTGATTCGGCCTAGTACATCTGTCTACTCATCACCTGCCGTGCTGGTGACGAAGTCACCGTACCGTATGTGCGTCGATTTTAGAGCACTGAATGCCATCACGCTGAGGAAGCCATACCCAATGCCAAGGGTGGAGGAAATTCTTTCAATGACTGCAGGAAAAAGTTATTTCACGGTACTAGATCTCATGCCGGGCTACTATCAGATCCCGATCACACGCTCAGGTCGGTATGAATTTAATCGAATGCCGTTTGGTTTGGTTAATGCGTCGTACGTTTTTCGAAGCAATCTCTAAACTTTTGAAACCGATGAAAGCAAGAGCATTTAGCTACGTGTACGAGATCATCATTCCGAGTTGCAGTGTGGAAGATGGGCTCAGTAGCCTAAAAGAATTTCTACAGCTACTAAAAAAAGCAGCCTTAACTCGTCGAATTAGCAAATGTGTGTTCCTAGCGACCGAAATCACTTTTCTAGGACATCGACTGACCAAGAGTGGAATCAAGCCTAGGCACGAAAAAACATCAGCTATCGACGATTTTCCTCGGCCTACAAACGTCACCGAATTGAGAAGATTTTTGGGCTTGGTGGGCTATTTTACAAAATTTGTTCAGGATTTCGCAATCATCGCCAAACCGTTGACATCGATGTTGAAGGAAGAGAGGGTAGAATCACTTCCGAAGCATTCGCGAAGTTAAAGAAAATATTATGCAGCGAGCCAATTCTCCAAGTTTACGATCCAGGGAAAATTCATGAAGTCCACTCCGACGCCAGCTCATATGGATTAGCTGGAATACTGTTTCAAGCGGTAAATGATTCTGCCGAACGTAAGCCCGTTTTTTACTAAAGCCGCGCATGCACACCACCCGAGTCAAAATATTCAAGCTACGAACTCGAAGTGCTTGGGGTGGTGGAGAGTTTGGAACACTTTCGCATGTACCTCCTCGGTCGAAAATTTGGAGTCGTCACGGATTGTTCAGCTGTGAGCGCAATAAAAGCCACGTCATCGCTTATTCCTCTTGTAACCAGATGGTGGTTGCGTCTGCAGGAATATGAATTCACGATAGTTCATCGAAGTGCAAATAGAATGGCTCATGTGGACGCTCTGAGCCGAATGCTTGGGTGATGAGAGTTAAAATCTCTCGAGATGACTGGATCGCCAGCATGCAACATCAAGATCCAAGGCTTGCAATCATCGTTGGGGCGTGAATTGATCGACGGAAGTGTGCAGTTACTACAACAATTCTGCTTGAAGGACGGCCGTTTGTTCCGGAAGGACGAAGGAAAGCTGAAACTGGTCGTGGTCATCAGCCGTACGATGGCGAATCGTCAAGTATTTCCACGACGACATAGGACATTTCGATGTGGAAAAGGTTCTGCAACGAATTAAAGGGAACTCGTGGTTCAGACGAATGCGGAACTTCGTTAAATCTTACATATCCACATGCACCGAATGCTGTGTGGTGAATGAATCACAAAAGAGTGCCGGGTGCGGTAGAAGGAAGAATGCAGGTCGTAGATGTCACTCCCATCTCGTTTAGTACGATTCACGTGGATCACTTGGATCCTTTTCCACGAAGTCGACGAGGTAAAGCCTACATCATCGGTGTCGCCAATGCTTTCAGTAAATACATAATTGTTAAAGCAGTAAGGGACACGAGATGGAAATGCTAGACGATCTGACGACTTATTTCGGTTTGCCGGATGTCATCATTAGCGATCGAGGAATCGCTTTTACTGCCAAAGAGTTTGAAGCCAAATCGAGAGGCTCAACCACAGTATTTTACAGTATCTCCGGACATTAAGCGATGAACAGCACAATTACGGCAGCTACAATGGTCGATTAATACGCAGCCAAATTCAACAACTGGATACAGTTCAAATGAAATAGTTTTTGACTTCAAGCTGAACGACATCGGTGTTAATCATTTCTTAAAGGCTGCTCATGATGAGGAAGACCTTGAGCCAGTCAACATGTAGCAGCGATGAGCAGACGTGTCTAGTAGGATCCACGAGGAGAAGGAGAAATGGAAGCTGAGGTTCGACGCCAAACACAAACATCCAACAACATACAACGAAGGTGACCTAGTAGTAGTGGAAAGTGTTCCATCGCCCACTGGGGAATCGCACAAATTGGAGCCGAAGTACAAAGAACCGTACGTTGTGGAGAAATTTCTTCGACAGGATCGCTATGTTCTGGGTGGAATCGAGACCGGCCGACAAGAATGGAAGTTTTCAACTGTGATGACGAGCGACAAAATGAAGCCATGTTGTTTACTCGGACGAGGACGATGAGGACGAGACTGAGTCAGGGACGACTCCATGTCAGGAATGGGCGAGTTGTCAGCTGAACGCCATCACCAGGATTAAATATAAGAACGCACCCCACGACAACCAAGATCGAGTATCGAGGAAGGTGTAGGGGTGGGTCAAAAAAAATACGTCGTTTGTATTCCTTCTTTTTGTACTTCTTCTTGTTTTTTGCGTTTTATAATAAAGAGCTACGTATTACTTCAGAAAACGAACGCCGACACTGGTGCCCTGGTGTGCAATTTCTGCCCGAGGAATTATTGGTCCTTATTTTTTTAACGATTCTATATACTTAGCAATCCGCCCTTGATCTTGTTCGGTTTTCTTCGGGTATACGGTTTAATTATCCGCTTGGAGAGTGGAAATCATCATCCGCAAAGAAAAAGCATGGAACCTTTTCGTTCCATACTTCCGGAGACGCCAATTTGTCTTGAAGGATTAGATTAGGTTAGGTTAGATTAAACAGGGGTATGATGCAGACACCAGGCACCAAAACGTACTCATTGCGATCCCTGTGGAACCAGTTGAATTTGGAAAAAATCTAAACAATCGCCCTGGTGAAACACCCAATTTCTCCGCAAAAGCCAGGAAGGCTATTTCCTCTTGGTTTTCGAGTATTTTCATAAAAATTTTCACCTAGCATTCACGCAGTATGAGTGTTATGTCCTCAACAGCTTGCAGATCATCGCAGATTCTAAAAATATCCGTGTCTGACAATTTGAGTCTCTTTGCGTGTTGCCGTAGGAGACAGTGTCCTGTCAGAATTCCTATTACTATCCTAAGCTTATTCCTGTTTAATTTTATTAACTTTCTAGATCTTTTGCCGTCAAAGAGCAACCAAAGAGCCTTGGATAGCATGTGTCTTTCAAGACTTGACCACCTTAGGTTGGCAGTCTTTGTGATTTTTTCCTCGATAGTGCCCCTATCGAGGGTGGTTTGATTTTGGCAACCTCACTATTGTCGAGTAGCCCTCCTTTTCTGGCAAGCTCGTCCGCTTGTTCATTTCGGTTAATACCGTAGTGTCCTGGCACCCAGCACAGCCTTTCCCGGTTCTGACTGCATAGCGCCTTGAGCACTGTGCGATAGCCCCTGGCTATCGATGTAGATCGCGATATCTCTTTCGGATACCGATCACATGTGCATTAGCTCAGCCGCCCTGAGAACAACCAGAACCTCTGATTGGAAGACACTACTGGCGTCCGGTATTCTTATAGAGACTCCTAGTTTTGGGTCTTCTGAGAAGATACCTGTTCCCTCCTCTGTTTTTGTTTGCCAGCGTTCCCTCTCCGGATAAATTATATCATAAGGGATGTCGAAGTTGACCAAGGAAGGAATTTCATCCGTTAGAATTGGATTGCCTGGCAGTAGCTCCGTGAGGACCGTGCCATGTCCGAAGCTGCTCCTCTTGAATTAACCCAGATTAGTGAGTCCAATAGCACTGTTGACAGCAAGTTTGTTGATCTGTACATCATGCGGCGTTAGGTGCAAAAAGGTGTCCAATGGCTATGGAAGCCGTTCTATGAACCGCTTTCTTTTTTGTTGCTTCCAACCATACTAGTGCGCCATATTATGTAAGTTTGGGTCTTACCACCACCGTTTGCAGCTAGTACACCCTAGCAGATTGAAAGCCCCAAATTTTTCCTACCGTTCTTTTACAGATAAAAAGAGCATTATATACCTTTTTGGTTCCTTCCACTACATTAAGATTCAAATTCAGTTTTTTGTCCAGAATCCCACCCAGATACTTCGCACTGTCCGAAAGGGACAGCTCCACTTCGTTGGGTTTTGAGAGTTTGAACTTTCTGGTAAAAGAACCGGATCCGTTTTAGAAGGGTTGGCATTAAGACCACAGCTTTTTGCACAAGTGCTGATAATCTTCGGGGTGACCTCCGCAATGTCGCGTAAAATATTTCAGTATTTTCCCAGCACTGTTATGAAAACGTCATCTGCGTATGCCGTAGCACTTATACCCTCAATGACATTGAGGATGCCATTGATAACCAGCACCCACAGAAGTGGAGATATCACTCCCCCCTGGAAGGTTCCCCTGGTTACGGACATTCTGACCGAGCTTTGCCCAATTTGACAGTTTATTTTCCTGCTTGCAGGCATGTTGCCTTGTTCGATGTTAGCGTCTGCTAGAGCATTTTTAATGGCGGTGGACTCCATGATATTGAAGGCTCCTTAAATATCGAGGTAGGCCGCCGTCGCCAACTTTATGTCCCAAGCACAATCTTGCCACTATTTTAGAAAGTCTTTTCGGATGGTATTCCATTATCTCCTGAAGTGGAGTTTTAGAGTATATACGAGTAAGTAGAGAGGAGGAAGTCCAGTCTCCAAATGAGGCATGTAAGTGGGAGTGTTTTCTGGTAGACGAAAAATTTTCTTTAGGAAGTATCTTATCAATTTTTGAACGTTCATCATACTGGAAAATTCCCCAGATCTGCGTAGCATAGCACGTTATGGTTGTTACTAACGCTTCAAACAGTTTGTACTTCACACTGTTCCGACGTTGTTTTTGCCAAGGAGTCCTTTCCAGTTGCAGTTGATGGCTATTTTAGCATCGTGTAGTTTGGATCTGAAGTGTTTTTCAAGAGAAACTTTGGGAGTCAGGATTACTCCAAGATACATGTACTCATTGACCTTTTCTAGTTCCTCACCTTCCCAGGCCCATTTCTCATCCCTAGCGTATCTACCGGAGCCATTTCTGAAAACCATAATTTTTGATTTATCGGTGTTAGCCTTTAAGTTCCATTTGCTGTAATATTACTGCAATTTTTTGGCCATGAGTTGCATCATATTTGATGTTTTTGCCAGCAGGACGATGTTTTCTGCAATTCCTCTTTTAAAGTTTGGGAAGATAATGCCCTTCCTGAAGTTTTCATCTACCACTCCTTCATCGAAAATCTGATTCAAACATCCAGTAAGGTATTGTTGAAATTGTCTAGATTAAGGACATTGACTGTCCGTGTATCGTTGTTGCGAGATATAACTCTGTAATCGGTTGAACACCGTGATTTCAAGATTGTGTGCAACTTGCTATAGTCCGAGATTCCAAAGACGTTTATTTGCGGCGGCGCACAGTGTGACGATTCGCACATTTAGCGGGATTTACTCGTAATTCGAAAATCGACATGCACAAATGTAAACAAAAAACGGTTTCTCTTAAAGCTTAAACCTCCCACTGAATGACTGCAGAAAAAAATTTATGTTAAAAGCATGTGCAACAACAAAAATTGTCATCAAAGATCAAGTTTTGTACAATTATTCATAAGAAGGTCAGCTTTAAGAGCAAGCGGTAAAGTTTTTTTTTCAAGTGGTTCGCGTGGCTTTAAGTAAAAGTTTAATTTTTTTTAAGTAAATAAAATATTGTTGAAGGTAAGTTGTTTTGAGATAAAAAGTGTTTTCGTAAAAATTAATTTAATTTGATTTTAATTTTAATTTTAATTTTAATTTTGGTGGGGGCGAAAGCCCCCATTTATTCGGCTTAATACAAACTATAACTTAAAATTAAACTTAAACTAAAACTTAAAACTAAGGTTGGTTATTGTGGTGAAGGAGAACCGATTTGAGGTAGGAAGTGGTGCGGTGGAAGTCAAAGACGCTAGGGTTTGAATTAATTTTTCGTAGCATGCGGGAGATTGGTTCGTTCGCGCCATAGGTGGTGTGGTGGGTTGGGAGATAGAAGAGACGAGGGGTACGTAGATTACGAGGGTTAGTGTGGAGGAAAATAGAATTGTGAAGGGACGTGCATTCAACCTGACCTGAAAGAAGTCGATGAATGAAGAGAAAGTCGGCTGCATCTCTGCGTTCCTCAAGGGTGTTTAGGTTAATGAGGTTGAGACAGTTTTGATAGGGAGGCAGAGTAAAAGAATCATCCCAGGGCAAACCTCGAAGAGCGAATCGAAGAAAACGGCGCTGGATGCTTTCGATTCTCGAGATATGAACGCGATGATATGGGGACCATACTTGACTGGCGTACTCTAGGAGGGGACGAACAAAGGTAATATAGAGGGACCTGGTCACGTATGGGTTGGTGAATTCTTTGGACCATCGTTTTACAAAACTTAGTGCAGAGTTGGCTTTAAGGATTATCCCATCCATATGCAAACGGAAGTTGAGCTCCCTATCACACAAAATGTCGAGGTCGCGAAGAGATTCAACGGAGGAGATAGGTTGGTTGTGGAGAAGGTAGAGTCGGGGAGGAGATTTGAGCCGCTTATGTGAAAAGGTGATGGATTGGCATTTGGTGATATTAAGTTCCAAAAACTATTAAGGTCTTGTTGAAGAAGGAAGGAGTCATGGGGAGAGGAAATGGTTTTGAAAAATTTGGTATCGTCGGCGTAAAGGGAGACGGACGAGTGTTTGATGATCCTATCGAGATCATTTATGGTTAATATAAAGAGAAGGGGACCGAGATGGCTACCTTGAGGAACTCCAGAGGTGGCCAAAAATGGAGCGGAGTGGGCTGATCTAAAACGAACACTGTAAAAACGGTTTTCGAGGTAAGAGGATATCCATTTTAACAGTATGGGTTCAAAGCCAAGGGCCGACAATTTGAAGAGTATTAATCGATGAGAGATTTTATCGAAGGCTTTGCTAAAATCGGTTGCAACTACATCGACTTCGTTGCCGGGCAGAGATGGTAAAGGATACGAATTCAACGAGATTTGTGGTGGTTGACCTACCCTTTAGGAAGCCATGTTGTCTAGGGGAAATAAGTGATTTGCATTGGAAACTTAGAGCTTCATACAAAATATTTTCGAGGAGTTTGGGTATATGGGAGAGTTTAGCGATTGGACGATAGTTTGTTATTTC
The DNA here is from genome assembly GCA_963966105.1 of Volucella zonaria. Classification (NCBI taxonomy): domain Eukaryota; kingdom Metazoa; phylum Arthropoda; class Insecta; order Diptera; family Syrphidae; genus Volucella; species Volucella zonaria. Next base: position 105,942,232 of record OZ014532.1, on the reverse strand, counting down.
GTTCTTTGATCCCTTTTTGTGGATCGGGGTTATAAAGGAGATTTTCCAAACCAGAGGAAATTCTCCTTGTGAAAGGGATAAACGAAAGAGATCAGAAAGGGCAAGGGAAGGAAGAACATTTTTTAAGAAATATGGCAGGGAGGCCATCTGGACCGCGTGTAAATTCGTCATTGAGTTGGTGTAATTTATATTCGATATAGGAGGGGTCCAAGATGTGAGAGAGAAGTGGGCCGTTGGAGAAGTTCAGTAGGTAACGAAAATAGGATGGATCTGGTACAAAGGAGTCGTTGGTGAAAGATTGTTTAAAGAAGCTGGCAAATAGGTTGGCAATCGTGAGTGGATCGGTTGATGACTTGTTGTTGAAAGAGAGGGAAGGAGGGTAACCATCGGACTTTCTTTTGTAGTTAACAAATTGGTAAAAGGACTTGGGGTCATTTATAAGGTTGACTTTCGCATTGTTAAGGTAACGCTGGTAAAGGGAATCGTAAAGTTCGATGAAATGAAGATAAGCACCAAGATAGTTGGAATAGTCGGACAAGGATCTGGTACGCAGGAAAACAGCCCATAACTTGTTTCTCTTGTTTCGTAAGGAACGAAGCTTGCGATTATACCAGGAAGGACTAGTAGATGATGTTTTAAGGCGGGAAAACGGAACGTAAAGGCTGAAAGAATTAAATATTTCTTTATAAAAAATGGATAAGGTATCATTTACACCTAGGTTGTGAAAGTTAAAGGGGGATCTGCTAAGATAGTCACTGATTTTGTGAAAGTTTGCTTTATGAAAGTCGTAATATGAGAGAGTTGTGGGAGGAGTGGACTGGAAAGAAGAGTTATGAAAAAATGAAAGTGGAAGGAGGGGGTGGGGGGGTAGTTGCCGATTGTAGAGAGAGATAGGGGACAAAGTGAGACTGAGGAGTTAATTGAATCTGTTGTGAAAAGAAGGTCCAATTGCCTGCCCATATAGTTGGATACACCACTGACTTGGCATAGACTTGAGTCTGTTAAGCGATCTAAGAAGAGACATTCCTTAGCTGAGTTTTGATCGTCTGAACGATTGATCGTCTGATGGAATCCACTGTAGCTGAGGAAGATTAAAGTCGCCGAAAACAAAGATATCGTCAGTAGAGTCAGACAGGTCAATTAAATAGTCGATCGCATCGACAAGAAGTTGGTAAGATTCGGTAGGTTGAGCTGGCAGGATGTAGCAACATAAAACGTAAAGGGACTTGAAGGGGAGTGATATTTTTATAGCCACAATGTCGACTTTAGAGGATGAAGAGGTGGTAATGGGAGAAGAGTTAAGGCTGTTGGGGATCGCCAGTAGGACGCCTCGACGGGGGGAATCATCATGTGGGCGGGTAGGATCGTCGTCGCGAAAAACATTAAAAGAAGGGGGGAACAATTCCTGGTTCTTTATGTCGGGAATGAAATTGGTTTCAGTCAAGGCGTAAATATCAAAGGGAAGAGAATGCGATTGACGTAGGACAGCATTGGTTTTAGAGCAAAGACCTCTTACATTCTGGTAGTAAAATGTAAGAGGGATGTTGTGGGGTGGAGATGTATGGCGGGATGGTTTAAGTGCTGACGAGGAAGGCACGTTATGGACGAAAAAATTTATCGTGGTCAGCTCGGCTTCGCTGTAGGTGTGAGACTCGTTTAGAGTGAACGTAGTGGCCGAAAGCAGCAAGGTGGTCTGCTACTTTCTGAGGGGACATGCTAAAAATCTCGTGGTACCTGATATAAAGGTTCCTGAGACTGATAGGGTCGGTAGGGAGGCCTTCCTGCTGGATGTATACCATGACGCTGGTTTTGGTCTTCCCTTCGTAGCAGACCGAGTCCGATTTGTCGTGTAGATAGGCGAGAAAGAGACGAATGTTTTCATATATCTTTCTCTCTCTAAGCCTAGAGAGTGCATAGCGACTTTCTGTAGTTCCATTGGTTTGCTGGGTTAGTTTAACTGTGGGGGGAAAAAGAGGATCAAGAATAGGGGCAGTGGAGGAAGGAGATGGAGATTCGTGGTTGGATATGGAGTTGGGCGCCGGATGAGATGTGGGGTTTAGGGTATGGGAGTTAGGAAATGAGTTGTTTGCTGGGATCGGTGGCGTAGAAGATTGAGAAGGGATAATATGGGTGGTTGGGGTTAAGTTGAAAGAGACGCGTTGGCGCGGGGGCTTGGGTGGAACATTGGAAATTAGCGGATTAGAGGATTGGTATGTAAGGGCTTTGTGTCGGATAAGTGAAGAGGGGGGACTAAAATCGGGGAACAAATTCGTTTTGAAGCTCCAGTTGGGATCGGGATTAGAGCTTCGTTTTTTATTAGCGTGCTTTTTAGTTGGAAGGGGGTTTGGGAGCGGTCTTCTTTTAAGCTTATCGTTACGTTTATTTTTAAAATTTTGGTTGTCGTCGACACGTGGGTTTTCTCGTTCCTCAGAGCATTTGGTGATACTTATCTTCCCAGGTTTAGTGGCTTTACCAGGGGAAGTGGGGAATAACCATGAATATTTGGTTGGGATGCTGATTTTGAAGCTGCAGGTACTATTGGAGTCAGCAGGGGAAATCATCTCGCACTCGCTAATGGTGATGGCATAATTTCGGTGAAAGAAATTCCGCACCCAAGGGTGCTTGAGGGTAAAAAATTAGTGATAAATTATGTGTTTTATGTGTTCATTAGACCAAAAGTGTAATTGTTCAGTGTTTTTCAAGATTGAGACCATTTTTGTTTTAAAGCCTTATATATGTGGAATCAAAAAGTGTTTTGACTTTTTGCGCACAGGTGCGACACCCATACTAAATTTTTCGTATTTTAGGATGGCAACCGAAATTAAGCGCTTCGATGCTGTATTTGCTTTCGTAATAGATTACTTTAATAATTTTTCATTTTCTGAAGAGGCAATTAAGTCATTAAAGGCAACCTTGAAAAATTTATGTTTGAGGTTTGACGAAAAAATGGGCAAAAATTGTCGCCATAGAGAATGCTTCGAAAGCAATAATTGTGCCTGGTTAGATGAAACTTTAACAGTATCACAAACTGTTTTAGATAAAATTTCCTCTTCATCTCCTGGCACCATGGTATTAGGAAGACCAAGAAAAAGCTTCGAAGAGTGCTGTGAGAAGACCAAGAAGAGAAAAGTACAAACACTTCTAGATTCATTTAGCGCTGAAGAAATCAGAACTGCGAATGAAATAAACCTTAGGAAAGCTGGAAAGAGAAATACTGCTAGTGCAGTTAAGCAATTATCAATATGTTCTCCAAAAAGAGGTTAGTTTTTTGCTTAAGTCAATTTTTTTTTTTCTTATAAATTTTATCATTTATACCTAAGGTTCAATTGTAAAGAAAACACTGGAAACACATACATCTGACTTTTTGCCAATATCTGCAGATGATGCATTAGCAATGATAACAGACGCACAGCTATCCACTCATCAGTACAATATAATACGTCAACAAATTAATATAAATGTTCCAAATCTACTACCTTCGTACCACAAAATTAAAGAGGCTAAGGCAAAATGCTATCCCCATAGCAGAACTGTGAGTGAGTCTTTTGCTGAATGCGGCTTACAAAGCTTGGTAAATCATAGCATTGAACGTTTATGCTTAGCTCAAAAAGATGTTTTAGATTCTGTTCCGGATTTTAAAACTGGGCTTAAAGAATTGTTCCTGCTCATAAAATGGGGTTGCGATGGTGCTCAACAAAAACAATACAAAGAAAAATTTTCATCAGGTCATCATTTCGATGAAAACCTCTTTAGTTTTTCCATGGTGCCAATTCAGCTATATTTTTTACAGGAAGAAAATAAAAAAGTGGTTTGGCAAAATCCAGCTCCATCATCCACAAGATACTGCCGGCCTATTAAATTGAACTTTGCAAAAGAAACGACAGAATTGATCAAGTTGGATGTACTCGTAGATTCAATACAAGAACAAATTAAAATGTTACAGCCAGTTGAGATAAATAATGACAGTTTTCATGTCCAAATAAAACCAATTTTCAAAATATGTACTGCTTTATCACCTATAACTTCTTCGTCACAAACCTGTTATATTTGCGCAGCAAAACCATCTGAAATGCACAATTCAACCAAACTTTCAGAAAAGCAAGTGGACCAACAAGCAATGTCCTATGGGCTAAGTCTCCTTCACTCTTGGATCCGATATCGCTTATAGACTGGATGTTAAAGTTTGGCAGGTTAGAGACCAAGAGAGTAAAGAAAAGGTTAAAGCAAGAAAAAAGTTGATCCGGAATAGATTTAGAGAGGAAACTGGGTTATTGGTTGATATGCCAACTCAATAGTCAGGCAATACGAGTGATGGTAACATGGCCAGAAGATTTTTTAGAGATGAGGAAAAAATTGCTGAAATAACAGGGATACGAGTAGATAAGGAAATTATAAAAAATTTCACATAATTTTAGAAGCCATTGGGTCTGGGTTTCCAATTGACATAGATGTCTTCGAAACATTTGCAAGAGAAACGAGAGAGCTATATATCAGAAAGTATGGCTGGTTTTGTATGCCAGTAAGTGTACATAAGGTATTATTTCATGGGAAATAAATAATTTCTACTTGTATACTTCCAATTGGACAACTTTCCGAGGAAGCTGAAAAAGCTAAAAACAAGGAAAATCGAAAATTTAGGGAGCTGTTTACCAGGAAAACCTCGCGAGTGGATACGAATACTGACCTTCTTAATAGGTTGCTAGTATTCTCAGATCCATTTTTGGTAAGTTTTCGATGCATTCCAAAAACAAAAAAAACAGTAATTGAACACGAAGTTCTACAATTGTCAAATATACCAACTGAGTAATAAAATGCAAATTATTAGCTGTTGTATCTTTTTTTTTTCATCACAACTGTTATAGATATCTTTACAAAATTTATTACATTTCATTCTATAAACAATTTTCATAATAGTAAGTAAAAAGCATTTCACAAAAACATTTAAATCTAAGCGCTATTAATTTAAACCCGCTAAATGAGCGAATTGTCACACTGTGCGGCGGTCTTTGTTTGGGATGCTTTTTGTTTTTATTGACCTCAACAGTATTAGAACTGGCTGGCGTCTCTTTTTCTACAATTTCAGGCGAGGAACCAGCTTTGCGTTTCTTACCTGGTCGAGCCTGTTTCTAGGACTCGCTCTTCGTCTTATGAAAATTCGATTTTTCCGGGCAGTCAAGTCGCGAAACAGGCTCGGTTTTAGATTTGCGTCTTAATGGCATCTAATTCCCTTTTGAGTTCGCCGCAGAGCAATTCCATATTTTGGAGTCATAATTGTCGCGTTCGAGATTTTGTAGCCTATTCGGTGTAATACTATCGTCCAAAGCCACCGACTGGGCTTGGTCTTTGCTTCCGCACGATTTTTCCAACGATCCGCGTGTTGGAGATCTCGTAACCCTTGAGCTTTTTTTGAAGGGGTCCTGGTTTGTATTTGTATTGTGTTGTATTGTATTTGTTGAACTCATTTTCGTTTCCACGAGTAGCAGAGAAAGGGTAGTCCTGGAGGCTGATCCGGAGGTCTCCAAGTATCTTTCGACAGAAATATTGGACATAAGGAAGCTGTGCGCAATGGAACAAAAACAGAGTCGTGAGGATGTTTCAATCGAGTGCTTGGGCAAAGTTTTACAGCAATAAAGCCGAGTTTTTGCGTCGATTCATAACAATGGATGAAACATGGTTCCGTCACTTCACACCCGAGACGAAGGAACAGTCAAAACAATGGACTCAAAGGGAAGAATCGGCTCCAAAGAAAGCGAAGACGGTTACATCTGCAGGCAAGGGCATGGTGTCACTTTTTTGGGATATGCGTGGAATAATTTTCATTGATTATCTTCAGAAAGGAAAAGCAATCAACGGCGTGTACTCGTATTATGCGAACTTATTGCAGCGTTTGAAAGATGAAACCAAGAAAAAACGTCCGCATTTGTCGAAGAAAAAAAGTCTTGATTCATCAAGACAATGCACCAGTTCACACATCCGTCATCGCGATGGCCAAAACCAATGAGTTTGAGTTCGAATTGCCTCCTCATGCACCCTATTCACCAGACTTAGCTCCCTTGGATTATTTTCTATTTCCGAATTTGAAAAATGGCTCGGTGGTAAAAGATTTGCCAACAGTAAAGAGGTGGAGTCTGCGGTTGATGGCTATTTTAAGGAGCTCGACATTTCTCACTATAAACAGGGTATCGAAGCCATTGAACATCGCTGGGAAAAGTGTATTTAACTAAAATGAGACTACTTAGATTTCGGTAAGTATCTACAGGGTGAATGACTCGAACTCCAACTTTTTAAAATGCTACAATTTTTTTTATTTTTTGATAAATTTTATTGTGCCAAAGCAAAACAATACATCAGTTTTCAATATGTTCACCTTTGACGCGAATAATGGCCTTGAGACGGCCGAAGAAAGCATCGCACGCTGCACGCAAGTGGCTCTGCGGTATTTTGGCCCATTCCCGGCGAAGTGCTTGTTTGAGGTGGTCCAAACTTTGGTATTTTTTAGTGCCAACCTTCGTCTTCAAAATACCACAGACAGAGAAAGGATTTGCATCCGGAGAATTTGCAATTCATTGTGTCGAAGAAATGAAGTGTGGAACATTGTTTTTTAACCAATTTTGGTTGACGCGCGCTTTGTGAGACGGTGCCGAGTCTTGTTGAAATGTCCACGGTCTCCGATCGAAATGATTGTTTGCCGAAGGCTTCAATACTGCCTCTAAGACAGTTTCACGGTACACGATCGCATTAATTTTTACGCCACGGTCCAAAAATACAAGCGGAGAGCGACTATCGGCGGTTATGGCGGCCCAAACCACCACCATCAGTGTTGCCTGCTTTCTGGTGGCCGTCCGAAGGTGTAAATTTTCGAAGGACCTCTGTGGCAAGTAAACTCGGTCATTTTGTTTGTTGACATATTGCTCGATAACAAATGGCGACTCATCGGAAAAAAACAAATTCGGCAACTCACCACTTTCGTGCAAGCGTAGCAACTCTTTCCCTCTTACGACTCCAACTTTTTTCTGTTGCGGTGTAAGATCGTGTGCTTTTTGGAACTTCAATGGCTTTAGAGCAAGCTCATTTTTCAGTATGTGTTGCATCCGTTCCAACGATATGTTGAGCTAGGAGCCATTTTTATTCCACTTCGACGCGGATTTCGCTCAATTCGAGCCGAACCATGTCTGCCGATGTAGCTGTTTTTTTATGACCACCTCCATGGCGTTTTACAACGCTGCCAGTATCACGGTAACGAGCTATGGTTTTCGAGACACAAATGATTTATTCATGTTGAGGTGCTGGAGGCCTCTAACGATAGCTACTTGTGGCTTGCCAGCCAAATATAAAGCAATCACACTATCACGTTTGAATTCCATGGCGGAAAATTTTTGAACACAACTGAGACGCAAATCGTTTAAAAGGTCATTATCGGTCATTTGTCAAAATTTGAGCTCACTGTCATGAAGGGTTTGGAAATTATAGTAGTCTGAAGTTGATTGCAGTTCGTGTCATTCATGGTGTACAATAAATACGCGATGTATAGTTTTTATCCGAGGCCATTACTTCATTTGTCACATGTTTTTCATCTCTTCTGTATAGGGTTGTGAGCCTTATGCCATTTTAGCCTCCATGTGTAAGGGTTTTCAGGCAAGTACTTCACTACGTACTTGACTGTTGCTTTGTTGGCCGAATGTGCATTAAAAAGTTTAAATTGGCAAGTGTTCATAAAAAAAAAGTGCAACATGAAGACTTTATTAAATTTTGTTTAAAATGCACTTTACTTGCATCACAATAATCGAATGCGCAGTTCTCTGTTCGCACATAATGACCTATTTATTAGAATACAATTTAATTTATATGTTCGTTCGGTGTGCCATATGCTGCCAGTCATACTATCCATGAATACCTCCAACAGTAGGGTAGCACCTCTATCCGGAACATCTATGCAGCTTCCCCCGTAACGACAGCACACAAGCTAACAGTGTCCCAACAGCCCAACACCCCAACAACACAGGAACCGGATATTCAAGAATAGAATGCCCGTTCATATGGTATACGAGTATGAATAATAATTTCATATACAATACATATATGGGTCCTGTGGAACCATGAAACTACATCCTCACATCGCAATTTTGCGAACTCAATTGTGTTTCTAATAAATACCCCCATCGGCGAGTACATAAATACGAGTATACGAGTACACAAAATGGCAATGCTGTTTCGAATGAATTGTCATTATTCCGCCATTCATATGGAGCCCAATCCAACATGGTTTGGGAGAAGCATCCCACCGTTGGCATGGTTAAAATCCAATATATCTGCACATAGGTTTCGATATCGATTGCCATTATTTGATGGGCAAACAATCGTGTCTGGGAAACCATAATTTCCATCTTACAATCGCAGCCAGCATACCAAATAAGATTGAATGTTTTATCAACAAGATTAACGATATAGCTCTCATATACTGTACTATACTTATACTTGTAGCATCTGGGAGTTGGTTGCTTTTTTCCGAAACGAACTGAAAGAATTCCAATTGAGATCCGAGTATATGGAAAACAAAGGCATTCGCAAGCAATATACTCGTAATTTCATTCCACAGATTTTCGTAGAAATACCGCCACCAGGTGAATCGGTATACATTTCCACATTGTTGCGCTTCGTTGGCTGATTTTTTTCAAATGCTGGAATGGATTACTGAAAAGGATTAGTGCTGTAACCTTTGCCATTTAAGTATGCCAAATGCGCAATCTATGTAGAGTAGCAGGTATCAACGGACAAGCTTCTCGTCTAGGCGAGTAGTTACTGAGCTGTAACAAATTTAAATTGGTTTTATGTGTAGAACGGATTTGAATCTGTCATTACTCGCATACCAGCAGATGTATCTGTTCCCACGAATAGTGGTCAAAATATTCACATTCTACGTGCCTATTTGTCAAAGTCAGCCTTTCATTAAAATATAATAAAATCTGACTTCAAAATTAGATTTATAAAAAAATCTTGAAGCCCAAGAGAGAAACTAGGTCAACTAAACTAGGGGCAAAAATCGATATCGGTGGCAGACCAAACCAATACCTATTAGCATTTGACAAGGAATATCTCGATGCCAATGAAAATGGGTATTGAGAGCGAATATTGTATATAAATTCCACATCAGCAATATCCTGTTTTCGATATTTTATTCTTCTCATGTCAGAAACTGTCGTTAAATTCCTTACTACTCTTGCAGTGACATGAATAGTAACTAGATTAGGGCAACTGAACATTGTTGCATTGCAACGAAATAGATGACATTTTTTACTTTTTTGTTTTTACTATGAAAGCACGAGCATCAGATGCAAATTTATAGACCTATAGGTACCTATGCAGCATCATATCACCGCACTTACTACAAAAACAACAAGAAGGACATACGAGTATTGGGTATGCACAAAATAATTCGGTTGTTCTATTTTATTTCAAATCCATGTCTGTCCCTTTGAATCAACAAAAATTCGAGTCCTCTCACGTTGGAAGTTTTGTGATTTTCCGGTAGTAAGGAGAGTATCCTTTGATGGAACTGAGCGCGCCTTTTGACCACAATGACAGGGATAAAAACGATTAGTAGTGCTTTGATGTCTTTGTATTTGAATTTATTTTTGATGAAAATTTTGGAGATAATAATAGCGACATTTGTGGCTTGGAAATGGTTGCCTGGTTCCTAGGATTTGCAGATGTGATAGTTTCTTTTACTCTTAACTAACTTCTGCAATATCGGCAATGAGCTACTGTAAGGAGTCAGTTGGCCATGGAGGCATCCATGATGCAGGAGTAGATGGCAGTGGCACCCTCGCAGTTGCTCGTCCGATTGGTTTGGTTCTTCCCACTACCCCGTGCATCGCAACTCAACTTACCTTTTTGTTTCGTGCCGAAATATCAAGAAAAGATAAAAAAAATAACGATGGATAGTTATGAAGAAAGCTACGTTACAGACTTAAACGACAGGATGAGAGAAAGACGATAGAAAAGAGAGGAAAAGAAAGAGCAAGATCACATCCGTGTGCCATCACCACTGTGCAAGACCGGGACTTTCGCGATGCAGCTAACTAAACTTAAACTAAGCTAACCCCTAAATACCGAAACTTAAATAACGACTTTTAACTAAACATAAAGCTAACTTAACCCTATGTACCCTACACCGAATAATATGTCCCAGGATCACACAGCGATGACAGCTCGGTAAACCATTGTCAGAATTTTCACTTCGCAGCCTTGCTTAGTATCGTCGGTGTTTGTGTTTACTGTGTTTGTTTTTTAATTATGACTAGACGTAGCCAATATATGCGGGCTAAAAAGCAATCACGTACGTCCACGTCTGTAAGTACCGACCAGTTGCTTTGTCACTTAGTGAAACACAGGTAGATTGCCGCCCACATCTCTCAGATCACTCTACCGGGCTACGAACTAGTGCCACTATTCTTCCCCCATCGCGGTCTCGCCATTTATGTGCGTAGTGATGTAGCTTACCAAATTCCACCACAATGTAGTCCCTGTTCCAATCCGAAATTCAGTTTCATGTTCTTAAAATTCCATCTCCGTAAGCAAATTATCCACTACTGCTTTATTTACAGAAGCCCTAAACTGGACAGCAATTCGACTTTTAATGAGTCTGATGCGCTGTCTGACTACATTCAAAGAATTTTATCCCTGTATCCTCATACTAAATCGTGATTACGGGCGACTTCAATATACACAATTCTAAAATAGGTGGCTTCGACATTCTGGGCAGACAACACCCGAAGGACGGTGTGTTGAGATCTTCGCTGCGGAAAATAACTTAACCCAGCTTGTCAATGAGCCCACACGAATACCAGACATTGATAGTCATACCGCCAACACCCTGGACTTGTTTTTAACTTCTCACCCTGTCAAGTACTGCGTTGATGTGCTCTCCCCTCTAGGCTCGTCGGACTATTGTGCCATATCAGCTAATTTCTCGTACACCCACCACACAGTTAGAGAAAAGATTCCTAAAAGAACCGTATGGCAATAAGAGAAAGCCAATTGGAGCGGTATTAACAACTTCTTCAGGAATTTTAGCTGGTCGTTATGTTTCCTCGATAACGACGTGGTTGCCGCTGCTGACATGACCACAGAAACTATTCTCTTTGGAATGAGAAACTTTATCCCTCATCGGATGAAGAGTATCAAACCAAACGAAAAGGCATGGTACGACTCGAGCTGTAAAGAGGATGTCAGGGTTAGAGAATTGTTTTTTCGGTCCTACAAGACCAACCCGACAGAGGAAAATCGAAAAAAGTTTAAACGAGCCAAAAATGACTGCAACGTCTTTCTCAAGCGTGTGAAATTCCAATGATATTCACAAAATAAATGCTGGTATGTCCCAGGGCTCCGTTCTGTCTCTGACACTCTTTTTAATTTACATTAATGATCTCTTGTCTGCTACTTCTAATCCAATATATTCCTTTGCTGATGACAGCACTCTCTGCTTCTCATATTCGTTCCCGGACTCACGTCCCTGCTCTTCGGCTTTAGAACGGGAACAGGAGCGTATGTTAAGCTCATTAAATTCCGATATTAGCACCATATACAACCGAGTAGAATGTCATGCTTCCAAAACTCAATGTTGTCTGCTGTCATTAAAGCGAAATTCAAATACCCAGCCATTATCTATAAATGGCACTTGCATCGTCGAAACCGATAAACTTTCCATTCTCGGTATATGAGTCAGTGACAACTTATGTTGGAATGACCACATATTCGATGTCGCCAAAAATGCTGCGAAATGTCTAGGTTTTCTCAAGCGATGTAAGAAATATTTTACCCCCTTTGATCTGGCCACAATAAATAAGGCTTTCATCCGTCCAAAATTGGAGTACAATGCCCACATCTGGTCAGGTGCTCCTAAAACATCTCTGCACCTGCTAGATAGGATTCAAAACCGTGCGATAAAACTCATTGGTGGTACTAATATCAATCAATCAATTGACACCCTCGAACACCGACGTAATGTCTCCTGTCTCACCTTGTTTTATCGGAGCACCAGTGCTCCATTGAAATCGCCAGTAGTATTGCTCCCATTCAAACTTTCAACCTTATACCCGTCTCGCTAAGAATGCTCATCAGTATACCCTCAAGTCCATTTTCGGAAGTACTCTAAAATATCTTGATCCTTTTCTAAGCCGAACAACTCGTTTATGGAATGCCCTGTTGACCTCTGTATTTCCAGGTTGTTATAACTTACAAATATTTAAAAACAATGTACATCTTTACCTGTCTTTTCGGAGACATTGTCTCACTTTGTTTTATCGCTATTTCTACCACCAGTGCTCCATTGAAATCGCCAGTAGCATTCCGCCCATTCAAACTTTCAACCGTAACACCCGCCTCGCTAAGAATGCTCATCAGAATACCCTCAAGCCCATTTTCGGGTGTACTCTAAAATATCGTGCTTCTTTCCTAAGCCGTACAACACTCTTATGGAATGCCCTCTGTGTTTCCTGGTCGTTATAACTTGCAAACATTTAAAAACAAAAAACAATGTACATCGGTACCTGTCTTTTCTTCCTCCCTAAATTTCCTTCGCCCGCGCTGTGTACAAACATTTTAAGGGTACAAAAACCCCTTGAGCGCGCGCTGATTATAAAAAAAAACTTGTCACGAACTGAAATAAGCTGGGTGTTGTTATCTGTGGATGGTCAACCCACCCTTACAGTGGCGCCCAACGTGGGGCGTGAGCTTGAGATCACGAACTTCTAGTCGTGTTGAAGTATAACCTGGACATTTTCTGCCAGCCTACCCGTCACAATCCTGCTGATCTAGTCTCCAGCGGAATACTTCCAACAGAATTAGTCCAGACCATCTGATGGTGGAGCGGAATCAACTTCTTAAGGGTTGTATCGGACTTTGACTTCCCAGTTCAACCTGCTAACTTCGACACCGAGGAAGGAAAGAAAAAAATCAAGGCTCATCACACCAATGTCACCGGTAGTAGGATCTCTCTGAAAAATAACCGCCTATTGCCAAAGATTTGGATCTAATTGCCGAAAACAAATCGCGGAACGAATTCAAGGACCAATAATTGCTTCGGAACTCGAAGCAGCAAAAAAGATTTTAATACGCGTAACTCAACTCGAAATATTTCCTCAAGACATCGACAAGTCCAGGGTTATGGTGCCCTTAAATCCATTTACGGATTGTGAAGGCATCATTCGAGTTGGAGGAAGACTTAAAAACGCCGATCTCTCGTACGACCAACGGCATCCAATGATTCTAGAACCAAAACATCCATTCACGAAATTACTATTAAATGAAGCACACGCCAGGACCCTTCACAGCGGGGTGCAATTAATGATAGACCATTAGTGCATTAGGTTTTGGATTTTGCGCATAAAAGGAGCAGTCAAAACACAGATTCAAGGATGCACCATATGTTATAGATATCGTAGCAAAACGGCTCACCACATCATGGGAGAACTCCTTAGCAATACGGATGTCGAAGGATGTCGAAGCAATTCACACACACCTGGGTCGACTATGCAGGGCCCATCGATATAAAAACATGGAGAGGCCGAGAAGCAAAATGTTATAAGGGTTATCTGGCCACACAAGCCTTTGTAGCAGCCTTCCGACGATTTGTGGCGCGAAGAGGACTTTGCCACGAAGTGTACAGCGACGAGGCACAAATCTCGTCAGAGCCGAAGCAGAACTTCGTCGGTTATTGGATAACGCTACTCACGATTGGAAGAAAATAGCTTAAGTTTCGGTAACCGAAGTAAAACAGTCAGTTCTGCACTGCCAGATTGCGTGATCTGAGCGGAGACTTATTTTGGTACTGCGGGAAGTCTAGAACTCGGTCCAGCGTGGTCGTGGAATTGGACCGCTTATTAGAGTACCGTAGTGACTGTAGGTTATAACCAAAATAGAGGGGAGGGTTGGGACGACTGAGCACGATCACTATAAGTTATAATTTATTACCGTTGTTCCGAATCGTAAAATGACGATCGCATCAGATGGCTAGCTCAGTGCATCACTGCAATAGGATGCCATGACCCATAGAGTGGCAGAGGTATTAGATAGGATTCCACCCTTTATCCAATTCGACTACTCTCTGTCCTTTGGTTAGTGTTAGTCGGAAAACTATCCCGTGTATTATGTTTCAATGCGAAGTCTGAGGACCAAACTTTCCTAGATTTCCACAGAAATGGAGTATTTAGCGTATTATCATTTACCCTCCTGTTGTTGAAGTCATCTACGATTTTCTTCAATATGTAGTATAGTAAGGATCTCCTAATACAACCAGCTCACAGAGTTAGGGGCATTCTTAACATCAGGCCTTATTACTGCCCAATACTTCTTTGTCCCGTATTTCTGCTTTTCCCCCAGCTTAGCTGCTGTTTCTATTCGTACTTCTATCCTCATAGCATCGACGGTAGAACGCAATTCTTGGAAGCCATACTGTTGACAGAGGTCTCTTTTCGCTCGCAAGATGCGCTCCAAGATTTTGCTTAGAGTATCAATCAATCAATCTCCAACTAAATGTTGGAGACCCATCTTCTAGCTACCTCAGCGTTGCATTCCCAGCTGCCCGGGCTTCACAAATATACCTCAGGGACCAGCGACTTCGACTATATTAAGATCTTTGTACTCTTGCTACTTTACGAGTGTAAAAGTGGATTGGCCCTATAGAATGTTCCAGGATTTAACAGGTGGAAAGCCCATTATAAGTGAGCATTGGGATAGAGAATTTCTAATATTATCGATGAAGAACTAAAAACTTTTAATTTTACTTTGGGACATTAAAGTATTTATTAGTTACAATGACGGCCGCTGAATCCTTTTTCATCCAGATATCCACTTCATTCATGCGAGAAGAAAATTTTTAAGTTTCCTAATTAAATTAGATTATAAAATAACAGTAGTGACTGACTAAAGGAATCCCTTAAAAACACTTAAGCCTCCAGTATGGAAAGGGAAAATTCTCTCCTACTCTTGAGCTTTCAAATTATCGACCCGTGAAATATTTCTTCCCAGCCAACGTCAACCCTAAAAACCAAAATCGAGAAGATTATTGAATCAGGGCAAGGAAAAAGGTCTTAAGATGTACATATTTTTGTACCCCGTAAGTTATTACATTTAACATGACGAAATATTTATGAAATACTTAGGATGGCACGAAAGAACGTCAATTCCAGGGATCCGACCATCTACCATTTTTCACGAGAGGGTTCTTTCTTTATCGAAGGATTATGGTATTAAGCGGCATTGGCTTGAGGTTTACCTAACCAATTATTTATGTAGGTCGACAAAGAAAACTAATTACAGAATAAGCATTAAAAAGATTCAGACTTCATTTGGGAATCTGTTTTCAAGATACAGATAAACGTTCAACTTTTGACATAAATTAAAATATCATCTTTGCTTCAATTAAAAGGATGTATCAGCAAATAAATTACTCGTACGTATATCATAACGAAGTGCTCCTTATTAACTATTGACAGAGTCCTTATATCTGTCTATATGGGTTTTCATATCATTTTCATAGTAAGACAAATGGCACTCTACTTTTATGTGGATTTAAAGTTTAATACTTGTTAAGGTTGTCGTTGAAAGTGTGTAGATACTGAGAGTATATGCTTTTAATGCGTTTATGATTACTGCCAAACGATGAATAATCCTAAACCGATCGACTAGAGAAAATGTAACAATTGCCACTGCGACCTTGAGAAATTAGGCTGTAATAGTGGGTTGCGACTTAAAATTCAAGACACGTATGCTCTTTTCCAGTCACTAGCCCTACTAAACTCTCATCTATCCAGGACTCCCACATGTAAGCCGTCCTTTCAACAACTTGCCTGGGTTTAGAGGATTCTGTAGGAGCCTTTAGTCACCGACAACTAAAAGGCTCTCATCCCTCATTTTCTATGTTTTTTTCCTGTGAATCCATTACTATCCTTTGATATTTTTGATAAATAGCTTACGTGTGGATGATAAGTTCCGCTACCGGTTTCATTTCTGGACGATGTCTGCACGATGTTGGCAGATCCAAGACCACTTTTTTCATACATTCATCATTTCAGTGATCAATGTCTGCCTTAGCGACTATCCAACGCGGTACTCTTTGTAGAGTCCCAAACTCGTGATTAAGTCCTGCATTCGCATTCTACATCGTCTTGGTATTGGGGCTACAAGTAAGTTTCCAGTGTTTTTTTTTCCAAATTTGAAGTTTTATTATGAAAACATAGTTACAATGCTTTATTCAAAGTATCGTCCATCGGAAGCTACAACTTTCCCCCATCTTTCTGGCAATTTATGAATTCCGGACCAAAAAAATTTCTCGTCTTTCGAGCCCAAGAACGTATTCAACCAATTTTTGATTTCCTCTACTGAGCTGAAGCGTATTCCCGTAAGAGCGTTCTGCATCGAACGAAACAAGTGGTAGTCAGATGGTCCCAAGTCTGGACTATAAGGCGGGTGAGGCAGAATTTCCCATCCACTATCTTCCAAATAGTTTTTCACCGAAACCGCAACATGTGGCCGAGCGTTGTCGTGATGAAAAATGACGGACTCATGCCTGGTCTCATATTCTGGCCGTTTTTCTTTTAATGCCCGCTTCAAACGAATTAGTTGGGTTCGATATAATGGTCCTTTGATGGTTTCACCACTCGGAAGCAGTTCGTAGTATACGACACCCTTTTGATCCCACCATATGCAGAGCATGACCTTATTCACGTGAATATTTTGTTTCGGCGTCGATTGGACGGGCTCGCCGGGCTTTGTATACGATTTTCTGCGTTTAGGATTATCATAATAATTCCATTTCTCACCACCAGTGACAATACGATGCAAAAATAATTTATTTTTATACCGCTGCAGTAACATTTCGCACATGCAAAATCGCCGTTCGACGTCTCTTGGCTTCAATTCGTACGGCACCCAGTTTCCAACCTTTTGAATGAATCCCAGTGCTTTTAGGCGCAGGGAAACGGCTTGTTGCGTGACGCGCAATGATGCAGCAAGTTCTTCTTGAATCTGACACGGATCCTCATCCAGTAAAGCGTCCAATTCCTCGTTTTCAAAACTTTTCGGCTTTCCGGGGCGATCTTTGTCTTCAACTCCAAAATCACCACTTTTGAACCGTTTGAACCACTCGCGGCACGTCGATTCACCAATACATTCCGCCCCATAAGTTTCCGAAAGCAAACGATAGGCCTCAGCCGCACTTTTCTTCATATTAAAGAATAAAAGCAGCGCTTCCCGCAAATGACGTTTATTTGGCTGGAAACTTGCTATGATTTTGCTCGATAAAATGTACGACACCGATAAAACTCAAAACTCAAATATAACGCTGCAAAGTTGTTGACAGATACAAAACCTACAAATAAAACACATGGAGTCTGACATTTCTGCCCGGGATCCACTGGTGGCGCCATCTCTGACAAACGCTGGAAACTTACTTGTAGACCCAATACAAAGGCTACAAGTACACAAATTGGGCCATATACATACTAATCACATCACTAGCACTCCTGCCAAGGATCCAATTTCCGACCCTAGAGATGGAAGCAGTGATATGTCATTCTTTAAAACTGAGCAGATCGATTGAAGAGATATCGAGCGCATCAAAAAGTATAAAGACAATGAAAACCATCTTCAAAACCCTCCCTGAGACGATTAAAGACAGTCCCGTACCCGCTACGACTGAAAGTGGCTTGCCTATCTATAAAAGTGCCTCTACTAACGCCTGGCATAACGAGTTCTAGATCAGAATATGACTGGGAAATGGGCAGTGTCATTTTTAAGATCTATAGATAGGAATAATAAAATACAAAGGCACAACGTAGGCCCTAGTGTACGATCTATGTAAGCATCACCAGTACAAATGATATTTCTCAAGACAGGTTCTGCCCAAGGCCTCACGAATCTCGAGTGTACTTAAGTATCCAGGTTGACATTGTGGGAGAACCCTTGGATCTGATTTTGAAAAATCATATCTCTAGCTGCACCCCAGCAATCCATCTCACACTTTACTTCGTGCAGAACAATCTAGATACCATCTTAAATTTATGAAAAGCACCACAACCCTATGTAATCGTCTGTGAACAATTGAAGCATGCTTTTCATATTCTCGATATCGGGGTGAAGCTGTGGTTGTATATATAAATTGATTTATTTATCAAGTAATACTATTATTTTAGTGCATTCATGTAAAATTTCATATAAATGTGATTATTAATTCGCGTTTTATCTCTAGTTAAACAGAATCATAATGGCAACTGAGACGATGATGGTGAAAATTGAGCATCGCGCTGTAATTAAATTTCTCACTAAGCAAGGAAAAAGTCAAAAAACTATTCATGAAGAGATGGTGGCTGTTTACCAGGGTTCCGCACCTTCATTATCAACTGTGCAAAAGTGGTCAAGTGAGTTCAAGAGAGGCAGAGAGAGCATTGAGGACGACCCCCGCTCCGGCGCCCCGGCTACTGCTTGTACGGGAGAAAGCATCAAAGAAGTCGAAAAACTTGTTCTTGAGGATCCCCGAATAAAGGTGAAAATGATGGCAGAGATCACCAAGCTTTCAATTGGTACCATTCACACCATTCTTCATGACCATCTTAACCTTTCAAAGGTCAGTGCAAGGTGGGTGCCACAAATGCTCACAGCGCCTCAGATAAAAAGTGAGAATCGCATGCTGTAGAGAGCTTTTGGAGATGTGTAGTGAGAACGCGGACGGTGTTATGGATCGAATTGTTACTGGGGACGAAACATGGGTCCACCACTATGACCCTGAAAGCAAACAAGAGTCCATGCAGTGGCATAAAAAAGGAACAGACCCCCCGAAGAAGTTCAAAGTCACTCCGTCTGCCGGGAAGCTCATGGCCACAGTTTTTTGGGACTCAAAGGGAATCTTGCTCATTGAGTACAAAAAAAAAGGTGAAACCATAAACGCCACATCCTACGCTTCCACTTTGCATAATTTGCGGGAGGAAATTAAAAAGAAAAGACGGGGTAAACTCGCAGCGGGTGTGTTGCTTCTTCATGACAACGCTCCTGTTCACACGGCGCGAGTTTCCAAGGCTGCTGCGCGAGATTGTGGTTTCGAAGAAATCCAACACCCAACCTACAGTCCAGACCTTGCCCCTAGTGATTATTTCCTGTTTCCGGATTTGAAAAAAATGTCTTCGTGGAAAAAGATTTTCGGATGATGAAGAACTCAAGTCGGTATTTTGCAGAGAAAGAGGAAATTTATTTTTTTGGGGGTTTAAAAAAGCTTATCTCAAGATGTAACAAATGCATTGATGTTAGGGGAGATTATATTGAAAAATAAAAACAATTTAAATTGAATTCGCATTTTCCTTCATATCGATACCGAGAATATATTGAACGCCCCTCGTAAAGCCAGACACATTTTTCTTTGTATTCTCAAAGCCTTGTTTTGGTTCTATTAAAGAAAACCTAATTTTCATACGCAAAGTACAATGGGTTAAATCTGTTACATTGTCCGAAAGGATCATAGGCCTACCATTTATTATTTCTCTTAAAAATCCTCTAAAAATTGTATACATTGGTGACTAGAGCGAGCTTTTAACAACGTTAATACTTCCCCGATCATCAATTCTCTCCAGGAAGTAGAAACAAGTGACCGGTATCGTATTTGCAACTGTAATACGTTGTTTTACTAATTTTTTAAAAAAAGAAAGACTGAATAATGCCTTTGACAGGGCACGGAAATTAATTGTGTCTTTATTAATTTAATTCCGGTATTTATACAAATTTGGCATAGTCACTGTACGGTGACTATGCTTGTAAATGAACGTCTAACGTAGCAAGAAACATGACTCCACAATCGGTGATACACTTGCTGCAGTGTGCAGAGTGCAGAGTGCAGTGCAGATAATAACGTTTCCAAATATTGCTCTTGCTATTATTTTGGCGTGCTTGGTCGGTATTGCTACTGCAATGAGATACTTTGTGAGGTCACATATGATGGTGACTGCATACTCATTGCCATTAAAAGACTTGGGAAGAAGACCAATTGTATCTATTTGAACAGTTTCGAATGCTTTACTTGGTGTTTCAGTGATAACCATTGGTTCTCTAATGTGTCTATCTATTTTGTTCTTTTTACATTGTATACAATTGTTAACATATTTCTTGATGTCCTTTTTCATATTTTTCCAGTAGAAATGTTGCCTAATTTTGTTAGTGGTACGTACGATTCCTGGGTGGCCTCCCCGAATTGGATCGTCATGGTACTGCCTAATGATTTCGTAGATTTTTCCAACATCTGTCACTTACGTTAATTCCGGAGTTAACGCTATTTCAATTCCTTTGAGAACTTGGTACCCTTTTGTTTAAATTCATCTACTCGAGTATAATTAAACAATTTGTCTCCTAAGGACAATTGTATTTTTACAAGTCCTAAATTGCCGGCTTCTTTCATAAGCCTGACAAAGAATTGTCCTAAGTCAATTTTCGTCTCAACAATCAGGTTGTTTGTATCTATTAGCTACAAATTTTCTTTCCTTTTTTGGAATATAATTTCGGTGGGTTGAAAACGAGCTGAACATGCTTTCTAACTTCGTATTTGTTTAGTGCTTCGTATATTTTGGGGTTCTCGTAGTGACGTATTTCTCCCTTAATATTGTCTGGTTGAGGCTTTTTCATGGATTTAGTTGTAAATTTTAATATTTTACTGGCTTCTACTGAAACTTGTTTTAACTGTGCGATATCTATTCGGGATAGTGCGTCCGCTACTCGTATATAGTTCTCTTTACCTGCTATAAACTCCACTTCGAAGTCGTATTCCTCTAAATCTAGTCTAATTCTCGTGAGCTTAGAGGAAGGATTCCTCATTGAAAAAAGGTATGTTAAAGGTCGATGATCAGTATTGCCGCTAATTCTTTTTCTATTGTTGCCTTATTCAATTCGCCTTTAGTAAAGGATCTTGACCCAAACGCTATGGGTAGTTACTTATCATCATACTGTTGACTTAGTACTGCTCCACACGTGTAACCACTAGCGTCTGTTGTAATACAGAATTCTTTTTCGAAATCAGGGTACTGAAGTATATTAGGATTAAGTAACGCAGATTTTAAATAGTTAAATGCGTTTGTGCATTCTGCAGTCCATTCGAATGGTATGTTTTTTCTACAAAGCCTAGTGAGGTGTCTAGAATGGAGTTCGGTTCGACCAACTGTTGTGAACAGACGTGTGCTCTTGAATTCAGATAAAAAGATCGTTACGTGTGAGATACAGTGAAAAGTAAAATCGGCTCTGGCCGTATACATCTGCGAGTATTAAACTTTCTGAGACAGTGACTCTTTAAATTAAAGTCCACGGTGTTGTGGTGGCTTGTGACGTATTGTTGGAGGCGGACGTGTTTCGAGGCGACGAAGCCAACTAGCACAATTAATAAGTTCGTGCGACAACTTTTTTCGAGACAGTGGCCTTTTATAATGGAAAATAATTACGAAAAACCTTGTGTAGTGCCTAGTTATGTATTTTGAAGTTATATTGAAGCGTATATGCTCACATCGAACATTAGCAAGAGTTCGAATGTAGTCCAAACTTGTACATGTGACTCAAAAATCCATCAGCCAGTCAGTAAAAAAAATTATTTGTTGAACAGCAATCAACATTTCTGGTAACACATACGGCGGATTGTGACAGCGTGTGCAACGAGCCATCAGGTATGGATTATGAGAATCTTCATCGAGACAATTTCACAGACTGTAATGACAGTCCAAATAATTGGACAACAGTCATTAGCAATTTGAAGCGATCAGCTAGTTATTTTCAATCCAACACTAATAAAAGGAAGCGAAATTTCGCAGACGATACATCTATTCGCTCAGCTAAGCAAATTAACTTAACCAACAACCCCTTTTCACCTCTAGCAGAGAGCGAGTCATTGGAAACCGGTTTCGCAGCAACACGAGAATGCAAGACACTAATCAGAGTGGATCCAACAAAAATAATTATATTGAGGAAGGAGAAAGTCCTTCCTTATTGGCCTTATCATAGCCATGTAAGTGTTTTAAAATCATTGATGTCGTCAACATCGAAAAGCGAGAGAAACAAAAAATTGAAGGAAAGGATATGACAGTTAAACGTAGCCTTCCCCTCTTTATGCTAACCTTTGAGAACACTGAACATACCCAAAAAATATACGATATTAAGTCAATCCTCAACATTATTGTTAAAATTGAGCCTCGACGCAAAAACTCGAAACTGATCCCGCAGTGTAAGCGATGCCAGGAATTTAACCATACGCAAGCTTACTGCCAAAAAGAGCCTCGGTGCGTAAAATGCGCAGGTAAACACCTGTCCAAAGAATGCAACGTAAGCAAACAAACCCCTCCGACTTGTGTCAACTTCAGGGGTAAACACGTAGCAAATTTCCGTGGCTGTGCAGTAGCAAAGGAGTTGCAAAACAGACGTGACAAGTTGTTTAAGCCACAAAAAGAGAATCCCAAAACTAAAGAAAAAACATCGGGATCTGCTCAAAATATCGTTAAAAACGCCAAGGCGAAAGTGACTGATTCCAGTGTTGAAAAGAAAGCATCGGAAAAACTTACATACGCTGAAGCTACCAAGCTAAAGGCAAAAGATTCCGGAGATCCTGCTTCCCAAGTATTTTCCGTTATTCTCGCGCAGCTTGAGCAGCAAAACAAAATCAATGAACTTATTTTAGATAAGCTAAAGAAGTTTGAAAATAGGTTCAATAAAAAACGTCCTTCGCCTAAAAAATGAAAAGGGAAAAATTAAACGTACTCACCTGGAATGCAAACGGAATCTTAGAAAAACTTTATGAACTTGAGTTATTCCTATGGAAAAACGACATTGACGTTTGTTTGGTTTCCGAAACCCACTTGAAAAATGGGTCATCTGCAAAAATTAGAGGTTTTAAAGATTACTACGCGTATCACCCTTCGGGAAACGCGAGAGGCGGATCCTCTGTATACATTAAAGAGTCTCTTGAGCACAACGAAGATATAAAATTAGAGCTCGAGTCTGTACAACTAATTGCGGTGCGCGTAAGATTGGTACGGAACTCCTTTACTATTTCAGCCATCTACTGTCCTCCACGATTTACGCCTTCAGAACATATATTTAAAAATATATTCAATTCTCTTGGATCGGCTTTTATGATTGGCGGTGATTTCAATGCCAAACACACTTTATGGGGATCAAGATGTGTCTCCCAAAAGGGTAAAATACTCTATAAAGCATGTATGGAACACAATTGTGACTTCTATTCAACGGGCAAGCCGACTTATTGGCCAACAGACACAACGAAAATACCCGATCTTGTCGATTTCTTCGTTGTTAAAGGAATTCGTAACTCGGATATAAACGTTGATGAAAGCTTCGATCTTTCCTCCGATCATTCTCCAGTCATACTGACAATGAACGACACGTTTATTAAAAAACAAGGACCATTAAGACTAACTGGACGAAATACTAATTGGGAAGGATTCAGAAATGAGATTAATAATAACCTAGAACTAGACGTTTCACTTAAAGCAGCACTTGAACTCGAAATCGAAGTGGATTCTTTCGTTGAAATAGTCCAATGTGCTGCGTGGAACAATACACCTTGTCGACGAAAAAACACGGCTAAACGTAACTTAAACTACCCGCCTGAGGTAAAAGATATGATAAGAGAAAAAAGAAAAGCTCGCAAAAGATGGCAAACAACTCGAGCGCCGCAGGATAAAACACGCTTAAACAGGCTCTGTAATCTGCTCAAGGAGACTCTTAAAAGTTACAGAAATTCCGAAGTAAATACATATGTTCAAAACCTGACGGCAGGAAAAGAAACAAATTACTCGCTTTGGAAAGCTTTAAAATGCTTAAAAAGGCCCAAAATCCCCGCGCCACCAATCAAGGTCGGCAATAACGAATGGGCTAAGGGGGATAAGGAAAAAGCGGAGGTTTTTGCCGACTATCTTGAAGAAATTTTCAAGCCCTCCGACGGCCCGACACTGGCACCCGGCACCAGTTCTTTAGAAATAGCATATAGTAATTTTGTAATGACAAATGCAACTCTTGCTGAAATCAAAACTGTAATAAGGAAATTAAAACCAAAGAAGGCTCCGGGGTATGACCTTATTACCGGAGAAGTTCTGAAAATGCTACCTCAAAAAGCACTTATAAAGCTCTTACACATTATTAACGCGGCTCTGAGGCTTGAATACGTGCCAAGCCAGTGGAAAGTTGCAGAAGTCATTATGGTACTAAAACCAGGAAAACCTCCAAACGATAAAAAATCATACAGACCCATTTCTCTCCTACCGATCCTGTCGAAAATCTTTGAGAGGATTTTGCTAAAACGTCTTCTCCCAATTATCGAAAACCAAAATCTTATTCCCAGCCATCAATTTGGATTTCGGACTAAGCATTCAACAATTGATCAGGTGCATAGAATTACTGATGTAATTGAAAGATCCCTGGAAGAAAAAAAGATTTGTTCGAGCGTATTTCTTGACGTCTCACAAGCTTTTGACAAAGTATGGCATGAAGGTTTGAAGTTCAAACTGCGACGAATTTTGCCATTAAAGCTTTATAATATATTGACAAGCTATTTTGAAAATAGAATTTTTCGCGTTCGATACGGAAATGATGTTTCGAAATTTAAAGATATCCTAGCCGGAGTACCGCAGGGAAGCGTACTGGGCCCACTCTTGTACCTTTTATATACAAGAGATATACCACACGTCGAGGAAACTGTTCTCGCTACTTTTGCTGACGACACCGCTATCTTAGCGGTTGGAGAATCAATAGAAGACTCAACGGCGAAACTTCAGACTGCTTTAAATAAAGTCTACGAGTGGACAAAGATCTGGCGAATTACCCTTAATGAGACAAAATCTGTACATGTTGACTTCACCTACAGAAAGATAAATCACTTGCCCATTTCTATAAACTCGGTGTGTATCCCCTTTGCAAACGAGGCTAAGTATTTGGGAATGACACTTGACGCGAAGCTTAAATGGAAAACGCATGTTAGAAAGAAACGAAAAGAACTAGAGGCCAAATACAGAGAAATGCACTGGCTACTTGGTAAATATTCCAAGCTAAGCTTAGAAAACAAGCTGCTTCTTTATAAGCAAGTGCTAAAGCCGGTGTGGACCTATGGTATACAACTCTGGGGTTGTACTAAGAAATCAAATGTAAATATAATACAAACTTTTGAAAATAAAGTGCTACGACAATTTGTGCGTGCCCCATGGTTTATAAGAAATAATGACCTGCATCGAGACCTCGGAGTTCCTTTCGTGGAAGATGAAGTCAGGAACTGCGCACGAAAACATAAAGTCCGGTTAAGCGGCCATATCAACAATACAGTCCTAGAAGTCTTGGACGAACGAAACATACTACGCCGTCTTCAACGAACTAAACCGTTGGACCTTGCGCGATAAATTGAAACCGCATTAAGAAAGCGGAATATGTAGGGTCTTCCATTGGAAAGTGTCCTACCAATCGTGACTAACTTATGAAATAAAAACTGCTTGATAAGTTCTACTTAGTTGCGGTATTAAAATCAACAATGAAGGGAGGTGTTTTTAGTGAGTAAGAATCTCACACTACTATGAGCACGCGCTTCTGATCCTCATAGTGTCTGATGGAAGATTTTCACCTGCCCTCGCCGGGAAAAAAAAAAAAAAAAAAAAAAAAAAAAAATGTAAGTGTAGAGGACGCTTCTCAGTGACCCATGTCTTGCCGATACCTCATTTGCAGTGCCAGAAGGCCGACAGCGCCTTAGCGACTTTCGATGTAACATGTTTAGCCCATAGATGTTTGTTATACAGGAGGACACCCAAATAATTGGCTTCTTTGATGAATTGGATGATGATGCTTTTAATCTATAGATGAGTCAGACCAGATAGCTTCCTGCTCCTCGTAAAGAGAACACCGTCAGTTTTGGAAGGATTTACTGAAAGCCCATTTCTAGTGCACCAATCGTCAATTAGGTCTAGAGCTGCCTGCGCTTCAGAGCAGACAGTCGCTAGACACGATCCAACAGACTGTACAGCTATAACATCCGCGCATGCTTGTGTATATACTATAGACGTCAGAAAATTTGAGCACGTTAAGCAGTGAGTTGACCAATATGCCACAGTCAACATCAGCAATCAATGCCCTATTCACCGGCATTGCTTCTCTCCACATGACTAGTGATTCGTTCACGCCGCCGTGTTGTTTTCCGAGTTGTCTGGCCGAGTTGCATATATCGTCAAAAATTGCGTTGTCGAAAGCACCGTCAATGTCGATGAAAATGCCCAGGGCGTATTGCATCTTGTCAAGTACTCGTACTTAGTACTCCTCTAGTAAGATCTTCCGCGTTGGTAGTCGTGTTGTATCGTAGGCAGAGGATGCATTCGCAAAGCAGTTTTGCGCACATGGATCTCGACAATTCTCTCCATGCTCTTCAACATGATGGAAGTCAGACTTAGAGGTCTGAAGTTCCTGGCGAGCGTGTAGTCCTCCTTTCCGATTTTTGGCGCCAGGAGACTTGAAGCCATCAAAGGAAGCAACATCATGTTTAATGGCCTCATCCGTCACCACAACCGATGAGATATACCAGCTACGTCGTGTTGTGTTATTCAGCTCACTAGTAGCTTTGTTAATAGGAACTAGCTGTGAGCTAGTTTTGATGAGGTTACCTGGGATGGTTTTGATGAGGATACCCCAAGTGATTACAGCTTGGTTGATTTTCCCCTTTTGAGGACTTTGACCAGCCTGCTGGCTTCCCTGACAGTTTCGGTCTATTCGCAAAACTCTTTATAAAAGGCATTCTTCGAAATCTGAATTAGCTTCTTATACTCGTATTCTTTTTACTTCGAACTGTAAAGACTCCAGTCTTCCTCCAAATTAGTCTTAAGTGACCTGTTTAGAAGCCGAAGAAACGGGCGATCTGCAGAATTGCTTTCCTGCTTGACATGCCATTTCTAAACACTTGGTGGGATTACAGCTCAGGCCCTGAACAGCTTCCTCTAGCTTTTCTTTTGTCCTGACCTTAAGGGAGCACTGACCTTAGTTCGTGTGCAGTTGGTTTTCTTTGGATTCCTTCACTTCACCAAGGTCGAGACCTCGCATCCGATTCTGAATTCAATATACCTACGGTCTAACATAAAGACTTCCGGTAGTACTTTCCGCCAAAAATCTCGATTACTTGCTATCTTACTGTCATAACAAGAGTTGGTTGAGTCCCAACATTGTTGCCAACTAGGTCAAACAATAGTATTAAATCCCGGAGACGATTGCCTCCCAAGTTGCATTTGCAACTCCTCAAAAGAGTATTCTGATAAGTCTCATCTTCTTGGAACCACAGTATTCATTGAGTTCGGCTACCGCCTTCGGTGGTGGTGGTAATAACGAATCGTAAGGAAAATAAGCAGACGCAATGACGAATTTGAGTCATACCCCGATCGTTTCGAAGCTTATGTCTGCAGCAGAATTGCACAAGTTTATATCGTGAGAGTGAGTTCGGCACATAAAGACAAATTCTCGGTTTGAAAATCCTTAAACATCCGAAACCACAAATGAGTTTATTACACACTCAGGGTTCCTGTATGGATATTATGTGAGGTTTTGCATTCATCTTGGAAAGCCTCCTACATAGGGATGCAGTAGCAAACATGGGATGTTGAAGGTTGATCTGAGTACCTAAAATGGTCGTCTCTTATCTGCATTCACTTGGAAACAAAGTGAAAATTAACCAAGGTGGAGATAGGGACGTGAGTCATGCCAAGATTTAATGCTCTCGACGGAAGTTTTGTCTAAGCCCGCAACAAGGGAAGAGCCGTCCTTGTTTTTTTGATTCTTTCTCTCTTTGTGAAAGCATTGTGGATTTTTTACTTTTCAGTGTCGAGTTCAGGGTTCTGCGTATGAAGACGCATTCACACATTCGCCGTGTCCCTGATTTTCCCGGGAACCCAGAAGATGGCGCGCTTCAGTTTGGGTTGTCTGAAAACATCGAAAATATTTGGTTTCAGTGGTGGGTTTTTCGACACACATTTGTTCAATCATTCAAAAGTTTGCTGCACTTCACTCTTAGAGTTCAGTTTTCGGTGCTGATAATATGGAAGAACTTTTTCTGGAGACCGTATAACGGCGAAGAAGTCCAACATGCCGCTGGCAGGCAGAATAGGCTATTCAACTTAGACGATGATAGCCAAAATTCCGTCCGCCTGATCAGAATGAAGTAAGGAATATCTAAGATAAAATCCAATAAATCAGCTGGAACTGACGGCTTACCGGCCGAGGTATTCAAAGCTCCTGGAAAGAACTTTATGAAAAGCATGTACCAACTCATTTTTAAGATCGGGTCAGAGGGGTGTATGCCTGGTGGATGAAATCTCCTCAACAGCGAATAACCTTCATCAACAACCTAATTGGCTCCTCCCGGTGGTGTTTCAGACCAGGAAAGTCCGCAATCGACAATCTTCACACTCCAGCAGATCTAGGAAAAAACCCAAGAAGTCCAAATGTAACCACCATCTTTTCATCGGTCTTAAGGCCGCATATGGCAAAATTTATAGAAACGAGCTATATAGAGCCATGTCCACTTTTGACATCCCTGCCAAACTCGTCCGTCTGTGTAGAATGAGAATGGAGGACGCTCGCTGATACGTCAGAGTCGGTAACGACTTAACCGAGACCTTTGATGTCAAAAAGGGTTTAAGACGCGCTATCATGTGAATTTTTTAAAATCATGTGAACACTGGAGGCACAATCTTTTACAAGTCTGTGCAACTTCAAGCGAACGCCCTTAATATCAGCATAATTGGGATAACTCAAGGGGCTGCCACCGGTGCGTTCCCCTGTACTGAAACGGAAGCTCCCAAAGTGGATATAGCGGCAAATTAGGGCAAAACCAAGTATACCATATGCTGTCAATGAAGAGGGACACACAACATCAACGAATTGGACAGGACGTCACAATCGACACCTATAATTTCGAGATATTGTAGTTAAGGACTTTGTCTACCTTGGATCTGCTATGATCTCTGCCAACAACACCTTAGCAGAAATAAAACGGGGAGCCACTCTTGAGAATCGCTGCTTTTTTGGGCCAAGAAGGCAATTGAGTAGTAAGGCCCTATTCCTAAGGAGACTCTATATAAGATCTTGATCATCCCAGTCCTACTTATGGCGCAAAAGCATGGACCCTGTCGAAAGCGGATGAAGATATCCTCAGTCGTTTCGATAGAAAAATCCTTCGGAAAATACTCGGTCCCGTTCGCATTGACGGGCTTTGAAAGAGAAATTTCAACGACTAACTATACAGCTATTTCGATTCAAACAGAAAACTGCGTATTAGCCGTCTGAGATGGCTAGGAATGGACGCCTGCAGAGGGTTCCAATCTAAGATCGCAGTAGAGGAAGACCTCAAATTAGGTGGAGTGCACAAGTAAAAGGGGATCTCAACTGACTTGGAGTGCGCAACTGGAGGCAGTTAGCTAAAGGCCGGACCAACTAGAGAGGCTCGTTAGTTGAGGTCCAGGTTCACCCCGAACTGTAGTGCCATCTAAGTAAGTAAGTATTAAAATAGTGAAATAGTGGAATGATCCAGTTGATCATAACTCTCAAAGAAATTGAAAAACGATAGGAAATAAATATGGGTATTGCGAGGATCACTATCGGATCAGTTTCCTTATAATAAATATCAGTACATGTAGATTTTGCAGAAAAATTGAGGGTAGAAAATAAATATGTTCCTTATGAAGAGGATCTGAAGGCCATCTCATAGAAAGAGCTGATCCAATTTCTGGAAATATTAAACTACTAACGAAAGAACGGGGTACAATATATCAATCTTGTCGCAGGGCCTCTGCCATACCCCCGTAATCCCATACAATGCCATACCATGCGCTGCGAGTCACAATAGGCTCTTGAGGACAAATGCGACAAATATTTTGTGGATGAATACCAGGAACTATTGCCCACGGTACTGACTGATGGCTGATTCTGCTTAAGGGATTCTTATAATTACTTCTGAGACGCATTTCACAGGCAATGTGCCCATCTCCAGAGACACATTTGGGGGCACTGATGGAAAAGTAAAATCATAATATACCTCATCCGGTAAGACATTTCCAAGTTGAAGTTTACCCAAACGAGCAAGAAAAGTTACAAGTATTCGTCTCCTTATTTCACTAATATTGAGTTACTGAGTTACGCAGTTGGCACTGCGAGGAGGTGACTAATATGTTTCTCCCTTAAACTGCTTCAAAAATAATTAGTAACACCTTTTCGAAAAAATTTACAAACTTGTCTTACAAAACCCAAAAAAATGTTGTTTATTCCATTCTTTGACTTAGTGTGTATAGGTATATCTCAGAGTGTATGTACGAGTAGTTACCTTCGTTATACATTCTTTAGTTGCATTTTATTCGTAGGAATTTAATTAAATAACTACGCATGGAATGTCATGTATTACATGTACGTCAGCAATAAGCTCATACTTAAGGAACTTAGCCTGCCTGTGGCTATGTTCCATTTTGATGGCAACGAAAAATTATAATTGCTCCTCACCTCTTTGTACGGAACAAAAGGACCTGTTTTTTGCTTTGCATAATTGTGTTCGTGGCTTTGCATTTTTTTTGGTTGAGTTCTCTCTACCCAGGCACACATGTAACATAAGTACTGGCATGGATTTACAAGGTTAAATCTCTTGGCATGGTTTATTATTACATTTTTTTCCATCCAGCTATTGAAGAACCTTTTTTGTACCGCACTTCGTGGATCTATACATAGTTGTGATGGGCAGGAGGGTGTTATGTGCAGCTGAAAATTACGTCACAGAATTGATTTAAGCTGCCGGCAATGGAAGCCCATATTGGCGACTGACATTGGAAAGTCATCCGCCTTGCTTCCGTGCATTATTTGGAAGCCATTTCATGCTTACCAGAACCAAGGTCATTCCAAATGGATAGCTAAGCGATTTTTGTAAAAAGGAATCTATCAATGTGCTTAAGTTGTAAGTTGTGGAGGAAATGGCGAAACAGTGCATAAATATGGAGACTTAGTCTTTTACACTGCATTTTACTTACCTCTAGGATCATTCATACTCGTTATATTTTTAGAACTTCATAGTTTCTCATTTAAGAAACCAGCAAAGCTTCATCAGGCTATTATAGAACTAAGCGTTTCAACCTTATAGTGAGTTTCACTTCTTCAAAATATCAGTACGATTAGGGTAGGCACTGACTAGCATCAGCTTAGCGATACCCAATGCTGCAACTATGACCACACATCAAGTGTGGGTATTTTGTCTCCTCCTAGTAGCCGCTGGGTGCTGGTCCCGTCCAACGGCGCAACTTTTTAAGTGTTTGAGCAAGAAAAAATAAAAATACTATAATTCGGGCAAAATGACTGAACGTCAGAAGGAGAACGTACGGCGGATGAATTCATATCATCGAATCAAGTGTGGCTTCAACAATCAGTATGGCAGCGAACTCTTAGCGGGTTTTGATGACGATTTCATAAGCCACGATGGGTTTCTACCAATTACATTCCAGTTCCGATTGAGTTTACAACCGTTGCTCCAATCTAACGTGGTTCCTTAGCGAAATATCTGGCGTACACGGATTGCAAAATTTACTCGGCTGCTTTATTACGGATTTACTTCTCGATGTGTGTACAGGAACAAGCTGGAGTGGTCTAACATGGAGTAATTCGGCAGGTGACTACCCAGAATTCGAATTTGGAATGGAAGTGGAAAAGATTTGGTAGAAAGTTGCATCTCGGCCAGGATTTCCTTTGAAAAAACCACTAAAGTGGGACTTAAACGTGCGCACAAATCATTCGGCTTCGCCGTTAGATGCAGGATGAAAAAGTGCGACTCGGATACTACCTCGATCCATTCAGAAAATTGGAAATACAAGTTTATTCATCTAAATCTATATTTTCCCCTTCAAAGTAATATCCATTGACTGCAACACACTTATGGCAGCGCTTGATCCAATCCTCGAAACATTTTTTATATTCGGTTTTCGGTATGTAGATCAGTGCTTCCTGCGATTTTTCCATTACTTCCTCTCGGCTGCTGAAACGCGTTCCCCGTTGTGTTTTTTTAACTCGATTGAACAGAAAGCAGTCACAGGGAGGCAAATCAGGTGAATTCGGTGGCTGTTGGATGGTATTTGTTGAGTTTCTCGCCAAAAAATTACGAATAATGATTGCACTGTGCGACGGTGCGTTATCATGGTGCAAAATCCACGAGTTTTCTGCCCACAATTCTGGTCTCTTTCGGCGAATTGCTTCACGAAAACGTCTCATAACACCCAAATAATACTCTTTGTTTACTGTCTAGCCTTCTGGCAAAAATTTATGATGCACTACACCATTGTAATCCATGAGTTCTTTATCTTCGATTGACTCACGACCACTTTTTAACCGTTCGTGCCACTGGTAAACGACCGTTTTCTTTAGAGAATCATTGCCGAAACACTTTTCCAACATTAAATCCGTTTTTTACGCAAAATTTAATACTAAGTTTGGTAGAAGTTCGTTGTTTCAAATTTAAACCCTTTTCTAAAATTGTAAAAAATCGCTAACACACACAGAAATAGATGTACTTACTTTACTTTTAAATTCATTTTTTATTATTTCTTTCATTATTACTTAATTTCTAGACAAAAATGATTAAATCTAATTTAACAATTTTAGTTACTTATTCTAGCTTACTGGCTCTTACCGAACGCTCTAAACTTAACAATCTCTTTCAAAGTTTGCCTTTCGGCCTTAAAAACTATCTTACGATTAACCTTATCTATCAGTTATAAATAGGTGAAATTTCTAAGAAAAATTTTAGAAAAACTTAGATACCATATCTTTTAAATTTTGCATAAAACTTAAAACTATGGCCCTATTCTACTTAACCTACCTAAGCTACTTAACCTACCTTAACTATAACCGGGGTGGTGAGCACTCGTAGCCTCTCGCACCGAGTGGTCACCATACCAATTGCGATTTCGGGAGCCTGGCATTCGTCAACATCGTGCACAAGCATCCCCGAGATTTAACCAATGCCATAAAGCATCGGTTACTTCTCAGCGGCGCCGCCTTATGTTGACGAACGTGGTCTCTCCACGAAATCCCCCTAACTATCCTTATTCTAACTTACAACTAAGAGGAGTGTGTTACCTTAGTAACGTACCGACCTAGGAAAGTGAGCCCACCCTCTCCCCTTCTAGAAGCCACCAGAATTCGGTGTACTGTTTCTCGGCATCGATCCGATCCCTGTCCGCAATCGCGGGGCTAAAACGGAGGAGCTCCTGAGCATTGGCGGCATACCCGTCGTAGATGAGCCGCTTGTCCCTCGCACCGCGGTGGCGGTGGTATATTACCGTGATACCATCCCTACTTTGCATTAACCCTTTAGTGTCAATATGAAGAAATGCCTCTGGTGGGATAAAGCCTGATAGAAGCGTACTCTCGTGGTACATTTCGTTGGGGTAATAAGCCCCAAAGATCAGGCTATTATCATTAGTCATTGCTCGTGCAACGTGTCTTCGCATCACCTTAATCAGGAAATTGTCAATCCTGTTCAGATTAGCCCCATCGTAAAGGACTTTGTTGGGATAATATTTTTTGTACTCAGATTCTGGTGTTCTGTACAAGCCGAGACAGGTCCTAAGACACTGCCTTTCAAACACCCGAATCCTTTCCATCTGATACGGCGCTACATTGAACCACACGGGACAACCATACGCGATGACTGGCCTGATTAGGGCCACGTAGCATATGACCTTCACCCTGGAGACAAGATGACTGCTGTGAAATAGCCTTCTTGTCAGGGCTAAAGCCTTCTTGGCCCCAGCAAGACAAGCATCTATATGTTTGTCAAAATACAGATACTTATCGAGCCAGATACCAAGGTATCTCACTACGCTTCTCACCGCTAGTGGGAGTCCGTGCTGTCCAATGATGGCCAAATTTCGCCAGTTATATCTGGTATCCCTAGAAGCCCATCTCAATGGCGTTCTAAACAAGATTGTTTCCGACTTTTGAAAATTGATTTTCAATTTCCAATCGTCGCAATACGCCTTAATATGATCGAAGTCACGTTGCAAAAAGGTGTTAATGACTTCGATTTTTGGACCTGATCTGTACGCCACTAAATCGTCTGCGTACGCTATAGAATGATTGAGGGAACCTACTAGATCACTTGTGTAAATGTTAAACAGTATCGGAGAAATCACAGCCCCCTGTTGTAAGCCGTTTTTAATGTCAAAGGTCTTGCTCGAAATAACATTGTTACATTTAACAACGAACTTCTTTCCCATAAGCATGTCGTAAATCATATATAGCAGGGGTTTCGGCATGCCCATGCTGGTTAGTTTATAGAAAAGCCCCTCTAACCATACGGTGTCGAAGGCCTTCTCAAAGTCAACCAGACAAGCACCCGTACACTGGTTCTTGCCTTTATTCCATTGTATGTCGGAGACCAGTTTTGACGCAGCATGAATAGTGTCATGCCTCGCCCTAAAACCAAACTGGTTTTCCGGAATTATATTATTTTCCTCAACCCACTTTAACAGCGCTCTATTTACCACTTTCTCGAATACCTTGCTAATATTCGGAAGCAAACTAATTGACCGAAGATTAGCAGGGTTAGTTCTAACTTTATCCCTTTTCGGGACTGGGTGTACCACAGCTGTTTTCCAATGCGTCGGATAATATGCATTATTCAGCGCATTGTTAAACAGCGTAGTAAATACATCCACTGCTTCCAAGGGCAGGTGTCTTAATACGACGTTTGGAATACCGTCCACTCCCGACGACTTTTTGTTTTTCAGAGATTCAAAGATGCACAGGAGTTCATCTTTTCGCACGAACAGATGAGAGGAAGCTCGTTCATCGGCGACGATGACGTTTGCCGCGTTTTCTTCATTGAATACGGTGAAACCGTGATTCTCGGATCGCCAATTTTGAAGTTCGTTGCGCAGATAATAGTGACTTACGTAGGCCTTGTTGTCAATGTCGTGATTACATCGAACAGGATTGTTCACTGTATACACGGCCTCGAAAAAAGCTCCCAGCAAATTCACTTTCTCCTGTGGGTCTTCGACCACGAAATGACCATCGCCTGAGACGGCACTCTCTGGACTTATGCCGACGGTCAGTAGTGTCTGTCTGCTTTCTGTTGTTTGTGGAATTCGGACACACTGAATGTCATTGTGATCTTTCCGCCTGAATAGTTTATTTATCTGCGCGAACATATTCGGACTACTAGATTTTATAGCTCGGATCTTATTGCCCCAGTACAGACTTACAGACTTACTGTAATTTTCTTTGATTAATTGCTTCAGGTTTTTGATCATTGACTTCAGTGTTCTTATTTCCGTATCATTTCTGTCAGTAAACTGTCTGTACAGCTGCTTAAGCCTCGAGAGTAGTCTACTTTTGTGTGCGTACAATGCGTTGATTGTTGGAGTTCTGTACTTTTCGATCTGGCTTTCGTCGGAGTATTCTATCCGAGGGATAGTCTGCTCCATAGTTCGTTTGACAACGTCTTGCATCGTCAGTAAATTACGGTCGATTTCCTCGTTAGTTAAGTTTCTGTTAGTCGGGGGATCAATTCCATTCAAACGTAAATTACGCTGTAAGATTCTGGAGAAGCGCGACCACCGTACTCTACGGTAGTCGTATGAGTACACTTGATCATACTGCTCCAGCTGTATTTGCTCGTTTGGGATCCGTATTGTGGCGGCAAGTCCGTAGTGATCACTATCGTACTCGAACGCTCGCAAACAGTTCCTTGTGTTTCGATCCGTGTTAGTCAGTTCTAGTCTACTGTCTGTTAATGCCAAGTCCAGGAAAGAACCGGCTGACGGGAAGGATGGGATATTCGTCGCGTACAGTTCAAGTCTGTACTCAATCATATTTTGACCCCACCAGTAGTATAACTGGTTGCCCCTGGTGTTTGGTGGATTATTTCCCCATGCCACATGTCTAGCATTAAGATCTCCGGCCAAATAATAATAATTTTCCTCCGATTGAAGCTGAAGGCGACGAAAAAGTATTTCGAGCTCAGTTATAAATTGAATGGGATTAGGTACTTCAGGTGCATAAAGCGACACCACATACACTCGCCTTCGACTATGAAGAGGAATGCATACGATGCAGGCTTCCAACACCCGGAACCTCATTAAATCCCCGCTATATATGACCCTATGGCGCATGCCTTTGCGTAATAAGATACCAACCGCACCCCCTCGTGAGGAATGTGGACGGTCTCTTCTATATATATCATAGCCACTGTAGCCAATTTTGTGATTCTGGTTGAGCTTAGTTTCGCTAACCAAAAGCACATCTGGGCATTCACTTAACAACAGATTTTGTAGGTTGGCCCTTCTCTCGATCCTGATTGCGTGTAACGCAAGGATCTTCAGATTAACCTCATTCAACGTAGCAGACATTATATCGGCATGCCAGACTTGTCAAACAGGGTCGAATAGATGACGTCAATTCGAGCCGCTTGTTCATTTAGTTGTTTCTGAAAATGGTCAATTTTTCCGTGTAGGGACAGAAGAATCGCTTTCAAATCCAGATCCGCTTCCGGTGCTTTTTCAGCTACCTTTGGCGTATTTTTTGCTGTTATTGTGGCCTTACCCGCTCCAGATACCATTTGGGCAAAGGATACATTGGGTGCCACAAAATTAGAGAAAGCACAACTCTTTTGACGCTTCTCTTCTTCGATGAACTGTTTTCGAGCCTGGACTTTCTTTTTCAGCTCTTGAAACCTAGGACAACCCCTGAAATTGGCAGGATGCCCCGAGTTCCTGCAGAGTACGCAAAAGAGTTGACCCCTATCTACTACTCTATCGTTGCCTAAAGGACATTCTCCATATTTGTGGTCCTTATCGCACTTAACGCATCTAAATTGCATATTGCAATTAGCTGCGGCGTGCCCGAACCTCTGGCAGCGCATACATTGCAGTACACGATCTGCCCTCTTTAATTTTTCCCAACTTACAGCATGATAGTACAGGAATTTGATTTTTCGCAGACTATCGATTTTGCTGTTGGGCGTTAATTGAACTAGGAAGAATGGTAATTTACGGTTACCACCCCTTGCCGCGGCCGTGACCCCCACGAACTTAAGGTCGTCGCTCTCATATATTTCATATTTCATATTTATTTAAAAATTTATCTCTGTACAGGTAAGCTTACAGCTAATATTAATTATGCACGGGTTGAAGATGTATTTAACAATTATTTTTTGGTAAAATAAGAACTATAAATGATAGGAAAAGGTGAAAGAAAGAAAACAATAGGGAAGGAAGAGAAAGATAGAGAAAGATGAAAATAGAAAAGAAGAATTCTAAGATAATGAAGTCTAGTCATCTTTAGTATCGGAAACTTCAGTTTGCATCCAGGTAGTATTGAAAAGCCAGTTTTTTAAATTGATTCGCATTAGCACGTTTAATGTCTATCGGAAGTTGGTTCCATAGGCGAATTGAATGGACGAAAAACTGTCTAGAACTAACTAAATATTTATGGCGAGGTGGTTTAATTTGCAAAGATCTTTGAGATCGTGTAAAATCTAAAATGTAAGATAGATAATTTGGCGCCTTATTCTCGAGGATCCCATGCAATGCTACAACAGTGCGATATTTTAGGAGCGAATTCAGTGAGAGCCCGGCTATTTTCTGCGTATATGCTGAAACGTGATCATATCGATTAAGGTTGAAAATGTATCTGGCACAACTGTTGTATGCAACATTTAATTTTTTTTCAGAGCAATAGTCCAATTTACAAAAAAGCTCACACCCATATAAAATCGAAGGAAGAACATATGACTTGACAAGCTGGAGCTTAACTTTAGTTGGCAAAAAGCGTGCAGTTGGACTAAGACCACGGAGAATGCCGTAAATTTTGCCTACTATACTATTAATATGATCATGCCAGGTCATATTGCTGTTAATATATATGCCTAAGTTTTTAATTTTCGACACGAAATCTATTTTTAAACCATTAAGAAAAAGTTCTGGTGGTATTTGGTCTGTTTTGTTTCTACTGATTGTCAATGCTTTAGTTTTTTTAGGATTAAGGGCAAGTTGGTTTTGTTGGGACCATTGATGCAATGAGTCTAGATCCTCGTTTATGCCTGCTACTGCTTCTGATTCGTCAGACTTTTTGAACAATTTATAAATTTGCAAGTCATCAGCATAAATGTGGTGATAGCAGTTTTTAATACATTTTGAAACGTCATTTATAAAAAGCACAAATAGCAAAGGACCAAGAACGGATCCCTGAGGTACACCCGAACATATTGGCAAGTATGATGATTGTCTATTCTCAGAAAAAACAGCCTGAAGACGACCCTGTAAATATGAAGCTATTAGTTTACTTGCTGTAGTTTCAAAGCCAAATTGATTTGTAAGTTTTTCAATAAGTATTTGGTGGTTTACAGTATCAAATGCTTTAGAAAAATCCAGCAGCACAACTAAGCCATTTTTGTTGTCATCTATTCCACAGCGTACGTCTTCAGTGACTTTCATAAGTGCCGTTATGCAGTTGTGTTTTCCCCGAAATCCAGATTGGTACCTTGTTATTAAGTTCTGTTTCTCTAAGTACCCTTTAACCTGATTGCTTATAACAGATTCAAGAACCTTGCTCATAAACGAAATAACTGCAATAGGCCTGTACTCAGGATTTGTTGGCGAAGAACTCTTTGCAAGTGGAATTATTTTTGCAACTTTCCATTTATCCGGATATACACACGTGGTGAGGACGGTATTCAGAATATGTGTAATATGTTTAAGGATATAAGGGAGCAGAATTTTTATGAAATCAGGATGGATGCCGTCTAGTCCTACAGCCCTAGATTTTATTTTAAAAATTACTTCTCGAACGTCCGTCATATGTACATTTTTAAGGTTAAAAGAACTACTCATGCCCTGACTAACGCTTGAAAAACTAGAGCCTGATGTACTGTTAAAGGATTGTGTGGATTGCACAAATTTTTCATTAAGGTCATCTAAATTAACACCGTGTAAAGAAGGAGAATTATTTGTGTTCAAACCTATCTGACGAATGTTTTTCCAAAATACAGCAGAAGACGATATGTTGGAGAACTTATTTTGAAAAAATGTACTTTTAGACTTGCGGACAAGGTTTGCCGTCATATTTCTGCAAACCCTAAACTCTTTCAAGATACTCTCGCATCCATACCTTCGCCATCTTTTATAAAGTAAATTGCGTTTGCAAATGGCTTGTCTTATTTCTGGGGTAAGCCATTCTATGCCACGGGGTTTACTTTTTTTGTACATATGGGAACATATTTATCAAAAAGGTATAGTATATTATTTTCCAATGTTACGACTTGTTCATTGACGTCAGAAGTACAGTAAACAGGAGACCAATTAAGCAATTGGCATTCGTTGATTAGCGAATGAGTGTTTATTCTCGAAAAATTGCGATAAGTAACAAAAGTATCTGCAGAACCTGCAGCAAACATATTAACGGTTAAAAATATAGTATCGTGATGTGAAAAAGCAGGAGATTGTATTTGATCATAATGACCTATAAGTTCAGTGTTAGAAACTAAGAAAACATCAATAAGGGAAGGAGTTTTATTAGGCATAAAATGAGTAGGCGTTTGACGGTTAACAAAATCAAAACTTGTTGATTTCATAACATCAAACAACTCTTTGTTTTTGTTGTTTAAAATATCGAGGTTTAAGTCACCTGCAACTACAATTTTTGCGTATAAGGGAGTTATTTCCTGCAGAACGTTTCTAATTTTATTTTGACTCGCTACATCAGGAGCCATGTAATCGGATCCTATCAGCAATTTATCATTGCTTAAAGTAATTTCTAAGAAGATAAACTCATGGTCATCAACTTCTGTGGATTGAATAATAACCTTGGCCTTCAAACCATGTTTTATATAAATGGCAGCGCCCCCACATTCTTTTCTACACCTATCAGCTCGATACAATTTGTAGCCTACTAGTTTAAATAAACTATTGGGCATATCAGGTTTCAGCCAGGTTTCAGAAATGCAAACAATGTCAACATGAGAGTCCTCGAAAATCAAGCGCAAATCATCTATCTTGTTTACCATGCTTTGTGCATTCAAGTGGCAAATGTGCAGCCCTTTTTTAAAGTTGCACATTATATTAAGCAATGTTCTTGATTCGTCAATGCAACTCGCCCATGAGGAACAATTACTGGTCATTGATTAAGGGAACAATGAAAGAGACACTAAACGTACGTTTAAGCAAAAAAATTGGTTTTCATTTACATACCTTTGAAGTTTCTTCAGCATTATGTTGATGACGGATGTTGTAAAAGCTTTACTTAAAATATGTACAATATGGATTAGCAAAATTAAAATTAACAAAAAAATTTCAGTAAATATGAATAGAAGAAATACAACAAAAGGGACAACATTATTAAAGAGCAATATAGAGAGAAGAAAATGAAAAGAAAACGAAGTTTGAAAAGAAAAATAAGAGAGAGGGATAAAGAGAAGAAGAAGAAAAAGAGACATTTGTAATGTTTTGATGAAAGTTGAGTTGAGCTTTTGTGGATGACAGATTACTCCGAGAAATTTCTCAAGTCGTCGATGCATCTAATCAGCATGGAATCCCCGCCCGGTGTTTTGCGTACAAAAACTTGTCCATTTAATGTGTACACAGTTGACACGATCTTCTGTTGTTTTAATTTGAGTGCATTGCGTTGAAT
Source organism: Volucella zonaria (assembly GCA_963966105.1). NCBI lineage: Eukaryota > Metazoa > Arthropoda > Insecta > Diptera > Syrphidae > Volucella > Volucella zonaria. The sequence continues at coordinate 105,901,525 of OZ014532.1, read as the reverse complement.
AGTGTAATTGGTTTTCGTCAGGCTTTCATTTAAATAAATTCTTTTGTGTGATTCTTGAAAACCAATGTCGTTTAGGGATAAACCAGTGCCTCTATCCTTAAAGAGCCCTAGGCAGCCCTTAAGCACTTTATTTTTGTCGTAACAATCGGCAAATTTTATTATGATTGCACCGTCGTTTGCGCCAGTGTTCAGCTTAGAGTGCGATGATTTTACTCTGAAAATTTTTTTGAGTGGTGGTGCGCTTACTTTTATTTTGCTGCAGATTGTTTTAAAAGTATTCTCCAAATTTTCGTTTTCGATTTGAGGAACACCAATCAGAACGGCATCACTGCTCACTTTTTCTCGTTCAAGATGGTCGATTCGAGATTCAAGCTGCATGCAGTGGCTTTGGAGTTCTTGAATTTTGCATGTGAGATTTTTTTCGATTTGGTTGACCTTGGCTAAAATTGTTTCGTCGATCGATGTCAGTTTGGAAAATTTGGACGTGACTTCTTCCGTGAGAACCGCAAGCCTTTTCTCAATTCGTGCCCACAATTCAGCGGCATCGAGGGACTTTGTCGGTGTATTTTGTTGTTGGGCCAGCTTGTTTCTTGTAGAAGACGACATTTCCTTTGTTTGAAGAGTTCTCAAAGTTAATTAAGTTGATTTATTTAGACCGCAAGGGGGAACTAGTTAACGATTATAAAAAAGAAAAATTGTCAAATTGGGAGTTTATGTACTTTATGTCACAGAACTAGGATTTGATTAAAGGATTGTCGATCAAAAACTTAAAAAGATCCGGAGTAAAAAATTTAACTACTGCTCGCTTTGACACATTATTTATCGGGCAACCTTTAAGCTCTGCTTCGAGCTCCTCCGTTTTTATTTCTGGATCGATCCCTTTTAACAGCACCGTCTGGAGTTTTTCACCCTTAGGGGTATATGTATAATATTCGGTATCTGCTTTTCCTAGGGCGGTACGTATTTTTCGGTATTCCTCCATATTGTTACACATAATTATGTGCTTATTAGCACTTAATCTCTTAACATGAAAATTCTTAGTTACTAACTTACATAACCTAATGCTATCATTGATTTCTAAATTACTTACATTAATCGGGGGCACTCTTTCTCTCCCCTTGTTTTCAGGCTGTTGTTTTTGCTGTTGATGCTGATGTTGTTGTTGCTGCTGCTGTTGTTGCTGCCGTTGTTGTTGCTGCTGCTGTTGCTGCTGTTGCTGTTGCTGTTGTTGCTGGCGCGATGGTTGCTGTTGAATTTTCTGTGGTATTTGCTGCTGTTGTTGTTTTTGTTTTTTTTGAGGTTGCGCTTTCTGTTGCAGTCGTTGTTCTTGTTGTTGTTGCTGCTTTTGGGTTATTAGCTGCCTCTCTTTTTGTAGTTTTTGTTGTTGCTTTTGCTGCCGCAACTTCTCTTTCTTCTCCTAAGCTTGTCAAGCTGGGCCTCCACATCTTCTTCCTCTTCTCCTGAGGTATCAGTATCTGACAACTCTTTAAAGGAGTTCCCTTCTCCAATGTAGCGGCACTCACCCCCTTCAGACTCGTAAGAGTACTCCTTTCCGTCCGCTTTAATGCCTTCATCTTCTTTTATTTTTTTTTTTGAGGATGATTTCGACGACGCCTTGGTTTTCCTGCGCCTTTTCGCCTTTTCGACTTTCGTGTCATCATCTGACTTTTGCATTGCTGCTGCTGCCTTGGTTGTTGTTGCTTGCTGTTGTTGCATCTCACACGCTCTCGTCGTCATTCGATTCGATACCGGTTCCGCCTGCTGGACCTCCGGCTGACCGGTATCCATCGTTAATCGGCACTACTACTACAACTTCTTATTTTAATATTAAAAATTAAAAAAAAACAATTGATGAATTTTTACTGGACTCGAACCCAGGTCTCCCACGCACTGAGTCAACTACTGCTCCACTGAGCCACACAAATATTATCTAGGTGCTTGCTTATTTCACTATTTCGCTATTTGATTGTCTTTTCACTTTTATGTACACAACGAGAAGGCCGACCGTCCTCTATGAGAGTTGGGAAACGACTGACAGAAATAGATGTACTCTTGGCTACGTAACTTTTGCAAATGTCAAGTAATGACGCTAAGATTTAGAGAGAATGTCAGAAATAGATTTACCAACCTAACAAAAAAAAAACAGAACTCAAATCGGAATAATGGGAGCACAACACGGTGTTGTGCTGCGGGAACTTTTTGATCAAGGTGGTATATTCTATTCCATTTTGCTTACAGAATTTGACAAATGTGTAGGCTTCGAACTGAGGTCCATTGTCTCTGGTAGTCCTTATAGTGAAAAAATACGTCTTCAGGCATGGGTTATTCTGGTGGTAGTGGTGGCTTTCATAGGAATAACAAAACGGAATTTTGAAAATGCGTCGATGCAGATCAACCATATTTTTCCCAAAAAGGGACCAGCGAAATCGACGTGCACTCGTTGTCATCTGAATTCGGGCATAAGCCAGAGGGTGATTTCTTTGGAGGGTCTGAAGCTGCTACCTGCCACACCTTACACTTGTTGGCCCGATTTAATTTAGGCCACCAGCAATATCTTCTGGCACACTACGCCCCAGTGCCCTTCGTTTAACATCTCTATGACTCGGTTTTGAAAAGTGCTTGATACTATGATCCGTAAGTTTTCTATTTGAAGTAAAATTAGTCCTTGGTACCGATAAAGACAGCTTTCCTGAAATATATGAAGCAATTTCTCCATCTTCTTCAGATAATTTCCCTGGCTCGCATCCTTGTTAGTAGCGGCTATAATTTCAGCTTTATCTGCACGCTCTTCAGAAATCTCCAAACCTCGTATCTCTTCTTCTTTGGCGTCGAAATGGGCATCAGGTCCTCTAAGGAAGTGAGACAGAGCACCGGCATGGGAGTGCTTTTTTGTTAGTCGGTACAAAATACGGTTGTTAAAGTAAATGATCGTAGGTATGAGCATTGCTAGAACTTCGTTACCCAATAGACGATCGAGGGAGGCCCGTTTTCGATGTGGCTATATCCTCGTTGATGTGTGTCTAGTGTCTTTGACGCAAACCCGATTGGCAGTTCATTGCCCACTTGATCTAAGTATGCAATTACGGCTACTATTTAATATAATGACGCATATGTGGCCAATAGCAACGGCAACTGGGCTATAATTGATGAGGCAAGTAGCGTTAGCAAGTAGTTTATTCAGATTAGACAACACGTTTTCTTCGATGGTCCCCATTGAAAAGGAAAATGTTGTCTACGCAAGATATTAAGTGGTACTGCTACTTGAGAAAAATTTTGGATAAATTTTCCGTAATAATTGACTTTGTCTGCAAGTCCTTGAGGTCTTTATTGCAACGCATCTCCGTTATAACCATTACTCGTGACTGAGATGGAAGAATTCCTTTCTCGCTTACAACGCGGCTTAAATATTCTACTTCAGATTGAAAAACTCATATTTTCTATGGTTGATGCGCAATCCATGCTCTGATAATCGTTTTAACACTGCCTCAAGATCGACTAAATGGTTCATCTCGTCTTTCCTTGAAACCAGTAGGTCATATATAGTGTATGACGCAATTGACTCCTGACAAGATCTGTTCCAGCGTCTTGTGATAAATGGCTGGGGCAATCGAAATTCTAAATGTAAGCCTTTCATATCTAAAAAGCCCAAGAGCTCTATTAACGATTGGAATGGAATGGAATGGATTCCTCATCTATCTCCATTTCCATCCAGAGATAAGCGTCTGCAAGGTCTATTTTTGAAAATCGTACACCACCCGCTAATTTGTGAAATAGTTCCTTCGACCTTCGAATAGGGTTCTGGTCAACCTCTGAATGTGGATTTATCGTCATCTTAAAATCTGTGAATATACGAAGAGTATCATTACGCTTCAAAACCCCAACAATGGGAGTGGGCCATTCGCTGAAGTTGATAGGCTTCCACATTCCAGCGTCTTCTAAGCGCTTATCTTCCTGTTTAAATGCTCCTAGTACAGCAAACGGCGTGGGCATAGACTTATGGAACTTGAGTTTGGTATGCGGCTTTAAATATAATTACGCCTTCACTCATGGACATAGGCCTAAGTTACTTACTATTTAACGGGCTCCCGAGAGTCTCTGCCTGAGACACTGCAGCCTTCCATCCTCTACGATCCCGAGCACGCTGCTTCCAGTTATCCAGACCAAGCGCTCTGGCATCCGCGATAGCTTGGTCTTTGAAACGTAGGTCCGGTCTTCCTTGTCGTCTCGAACCTGAAGGCTGAGGTTCGAAGATTCTCTTAGCTGGAGCATTGTTGTCCATTCGCTCGATGTGGCCGAGCCAATGTAGTCGACGTATTTTGGCTTTTTGGATTACATTCACATCTTGGTATAGCTCATAGAGTTCGCGGTTGTATCTTCTCCTCCAATCGCCCTCCTCGCACACAGAACCAAAAATCCGTCGAAGAATTTTTCTTTCGAAGGAGCCCAGAATTAGCTCTGCCTTCCTGCTTATCGTCCAGCACCCGGCGCCATACAGTAGAACTGGCAGGATACAGGTTTTGTAAAGCGTACATTTCGTCCTTCGAGTAAGGAGTTTTGAATGCAATTGCTTTGCCAAACCGAAGTAGCAGCGGTTTTCTATGGTAATTCTTCGTCTGATCTCCACTAGGGTGTCATTCGTGGAGTTCATGTTTACTCCGAGGTAGACGAACTCCTTAACTACCTCGAAATTATTGCTATCAATAGTGACGTTTTGTCCTAGGTAGTGGACAGATGATTCTTTATTTGTTGGTAACATGTACTTGGTCTTGTCCTCGTTTACTTCCAGGCCAACGAATTTCGCCTGTTCTTCAATCGCCGTGAAAGCCTCTATCACGGAACGCTGCGAGCGCCCGATGATATCAATATCGTCCGCATATCCCAGGAGCTGGACAGACTTGTTGAAGATAGTGCCTTCCGTGTTGTCACCTGCCCTGCGCACTATCTGCTCTAGGACGATATTGAAGAAACCACACATCACCTTGCCGAAATCCGGTATATGTTTGAAATAGTTAGAAGGAGCTACTTCCAAACTGAACGTTGCAGTGCGTGTTTTCCAGTGTCACGCGACACAACTGGATCAGTTTTGCCGTGATCCCGAATTCGGCCATCGCCATATAAAGCTCCTGACGATTAATGCTATCATATGCGGCCTCTTGAAGTCGATGAAAAGGTGGTGAGTCTCGACTTGAAATTCGTTGGTCTTTTCCAGGATTTGTCTCGGTGTGAAAATTTGGTCTATAGTCGATCTGCCGGGCCGGAAGCCACACTGGTACGTGCCGATTAGTGTGTTGCAGAACGGTTTGAGGCGTTCACACAGTACGTTGGATAGGATCTTATATGCGACATTAAGCAGGGATATTCCACGATAGTTCTTGCAAGACATAGGATCGACTTTTTTGTAGATGGGGCATATGGAGCTGATAGTCCAGTCGTCGGGCATTTTTTCTTCCACTTATACTTGGATGATGATCTCCCTGAGCTGGGATGCTGAGTAGGCGCTCTTTTTTCTACGCAGGATCCTCTTCTCTTCCCTCCTCCTGGCTCGATACTCTTCCCTTGCTGCCCTTGTTTAGCGCGGCAGCATTTTCTTGTGTGCATCTTCTGCCACCTTTTTCCTGTAAACGCATTCATCATCATACCACGTGCTCTTTCTCTGGGGTGGCTGCTATCCTAAGATGGTTTCGGCTACCTCCTTGATGATGTCGCGATACTGACACTACTGATGGTTGGCGTCTGTGGTAGGTGAGTGCACAGTGGAGAGTTTCTCACACAGGCGCTCTGTGTAGTCTCTGGCTACTCCAGGTGTGCTAAGGCGCCCAACGTTGAATTTCTTTTTCTGGGCGGTTCGCAGTTTCTTCTCGTTGGACAGTCGAGCTCTGAATTAAGCCGCAACAAGAAAGTGGTCAGATTCAGAATGTGCGCACGTCGAGGATGTTGGATGCGTGCCTCGCATCAATAAGCACATGATCGGCAGTTCGACCGCCTGGAGAGAGCCAGGTTGCTGTGTGGATCCTTAACCTTAGTTAAGGCCTAAGTTATTAGAAATAAATTCGGATTATTTTTTGAAAATAGTTACTGGATGCCCTGTTCAATGTTTCTAGTCCAAACGCTTAAACCGAAGATGTTATGTGCTGTTGCGACATCGGCGACTAATGTCTGATACCACCTCGATATTGCTCTTTGTCTTGTCACCGGCTATTGCTTCTACCTCTACCACCTTTCCAACCCTCTGATTTTACCTTGTTTACTTCTAATGGCTTAACGCTATCATTTTTAATAAGTCTGAGTGATTACTCTAGTGCTAAATATGCCTCTGGGTTGAAAAACCTAACAGCAAAACTTGGGTTAGTTTTTCGGAGTGATGTTTTACGTACCACATCATGTGGAGTGTGTAATACAATGACGTCCCTAATCAGTTCGTCAACGAACTCCCCATTTCAATCGGGCTTTTTGCAACTAAAAGGACAAGTAACATATGTGCCAAATTCGTTAAACTTGCAACCCAGTCTGAATACGATGGACCAAGTCTCATTCGACATTTCCAAAATTCATAACGAGCCATCGAAATATGTATCTTTTCTTTAAAATCATTCGTTCGCTTTGCCGTTAGTAGCTCATACGTTTTATTTGGCACCTTTTCACCACCCAACACGTTTTGCAATCAGATCAGAGATATGTATCCACGAGTATCACAACCAAGCCAGGACTATATGCTTTTTTTTCATCTTCACCCACCACCTTGTATGCCAGGAAATGTTGTCCCAGCTACTGCATATGTACTGTCCAAGTATTTCTTTCAGGGGGAAACTGCTGAGATTGTGGAACTGCTGCTCCGGCTGCGCTAACTCCATTTGGAGTAACTCGCTCCAAGATCTCCGTCATTTCAAGTTTTTTCTTTCTGTAGATTACTTGTTAGCGAGATACCAAAGCAAAAAGTGCTGAGTTTTCGAGATGCTAGCGAACGCCTGATAAATGTTCACATACCCTTAGCTACGAGCTTTTAAACAAAACATACCAGAAATGTCTGAAGTATAAAGGAAGGACATTCATGGCAGGGCTGCCGGGAACCATAACCTCCAGGATACGTTGTCTGGAGGCAGTACATCACTTTAGCTAGCACACGGTTTTGTCACCTAAATATCAATGAAGGGACTTGGCTTTCATCTGACCATCAAATAATCAACCAAATTGATTATGCTGCGATCGACGCAAGACACCCCCTCCTAACGTTCCAGCCGGTGAACATAGATTCGGACAAAGGTTTGTCTATCACAATCGACATCACTACTACGAAGAAGTACTGTGTTGAGATTTAAGGTTAAACGGTTGCAATCGCAATAGTCCGCCAGAGCCTTTGCCGATCGCGTATCCCTTAAACTCTAGACCTGTCCTGTGCAACCAACATCAACTGCTGAAGACCAGTGTCATCGATGGCGGGAAGCCGGCAGGAACGCCCCTAGTGATGTGCTGAATTTCACCCGATCACCTCCACGAAACCCATGGTTTGATGAAGATTGCAAGCAGGCTCTCCTAGCGGCCCACTGGATTGGAGAACGAGAGCGGTTCGAGACCTATGCGAGCAAAAGAGCAGGGAAAAACTTTGACTTGTTTGGAGGAAAAACGAGCGCGATCGAGGAAATAGAGAGGTTATACTCGGAAAAATGCTCGGAGTTTCTGCTAAAAAGTAAAGAGAGCGTGTCAAGGCAAAAAGACTCGAACAGGGGCCGGTAGGAGACTTAGCAGTAGAGTCACAGTCGGTACTGAGAATATCGGAAAAACATTTCTGTCAGGCAGAATTAACCATTCAACCTGAACGGTGAAAGTCACGAGATCCGGCCACTCGATCAAAATGAAGCAAGCATTGCAACATTCAAGCCTAAATACTTACAATAAGACTGCTAGACCGGACTGCCAACTTGTCGAGCTTCTTAAGGCAGCGGTAAATTACATGGTGGATAGCTCATTTCCAAGATATGTTCGCCAGAACGCATGCCTGAAGAATGAAACTTTGTACTGTTTGTCAAATCCACAAGAAATGAGATTCCCTAACATGCGAAAATTACAGGAGCTTCAGCCTCCTTAACATCAGCCGCTTTTGTGACCTCCAGAAGCAATTTATATAAGATTTGATTGATCCCTATCAGTGCGGTCTGAGGGTCGGTAAGTCCACAATCGACCAAATTTTTCTACTATGGTAAATCCTGGGAAAACCCAAGAAGTCCGACTGATACGCACCAGCTCTTTATTGATTTTAAGGACATCATCCCTAGAGGCGAGTTACACAGATACATGTTTAGCCTTGTCCAGTTCGTCATATTGTGCAGAATGACGATAAATAATAAAGGTCGGAAGCAATCTTTCCAAAACCCTTGATGTCAAAGAGGATTTAGGCAAGGTGATGCGCTGTCTTGAGAATATTGTGTGAAACTTTCAAGTAAATATAATTCTCCAAAAGCCTGTACAAACTTAGTGAGCTGTCATGGGTGCGTTCAAAAATGTTGGAATAGAAGAGTTGCAAATGGGTTTAGCCGTGAATGACGACAGGGCTTAGTACTCGCATATGCTGCCAGCAAGGAGGGACACAGACCATCGACTAAGCGGATAAAACGCCGCTTTGATATAGTTAAAGTGTTCCCCTGCACCTAATCGGAGTAAAGCGCTATTCTTGCCAAACGCTGTTTCTTCGCCCTAAGAAGGCAACTAAAGTAATAAGGCCTTGTCAAGGAACATTTAGGAAACTCAACTTAAGACCCTCAATATCCCAGGTCTGCTTTACGGTACCGACGCATGAACAAGATATTCTTGGCCGCTTCGAATGCTAAATTCATCGGGTGATTTTGGTCCCGTTTGCGTTAACGGGGTTTGGAGGAAGACACTTTGAAATACAAACACAAAGACATGGCGCGTTTTGATCTATACTGCTTGAGTTTTAATAAATGCCAATCGGCGCAAATCAGATGGTGGAAAATCAGTTTAAAACAATTCATACAATACGTCGGACAAGATCTTATATTCGATGTTAAGGAGACTGATGCCTTTATTGTGGGCGCAGTTTAATGGGTCTCCTTTCTTTCAGACCTGACAAACAAAGCTGAGATTCCATTTCTCAGGCATCCTTCTCTCCAAGCACATCTTGTTTGCTTTCTGCCAAGTTATCTCCTGCCGTCTTGAATATCACAATACTCGTAAGTAGGATGTTTGTTCCGACAGCGTTCACACCCTTAAGTTCAGATATTGCTTTCATTAATTTGTATCGAGGCTCGTCCCGCGTAAGTGTGGAGCTTGGATTGCTTTCGCCGTTTAACGGTCAACAGAATTGGTTTTCCTATGCTCGTATGCTCTGGCTCCTGTTCGGGTATTTATGGCTTAATACGTTTGTTTTTGGTATAACTTCCGGATGTTGTTTCTGGAGTTTGGGTTTCCCCGCTTTTTCGATCGATGTTCCGATGTCCCCATCGTGGCACGAGTCCCTTCCGTTCTGCTGTGCATCGCCGTTTCAGAGGTGAGAAGTTTCGATTTATGTGCTTGCCTGTAGTCTTACTTAAATCAGGAGTTCAAAACCACTGCTGTTCGAGCAGAGGCTCGAATCAGAGGTTCAAGGGAAAATAATTGGATCACTTAAATGCAAAAATATCAGGGAATTCGGGCATCCCAAATACTATACAAGTGTAGAAGGTCCAGTAGCAATGCAGGTGCGTTGAAGTATTATGGACTACAAGTTCACCGTGGAAAAGTTTGAGTGTGAGTACACTCTTTTGGTGCGAAATGAAGAAATCAATGCCGCCGCAGCGGCCAGTACCGAAGAAGACACAGAAATGTACATAGATTCGGCGCCGATCAGCTGAATTGGGGGTCACCAGAGAGTCAACCCGGCTTATTTTGCTATTTAATTTGGGCCTGCATCCGTATAAGATTATGCCGAAGCAAGAATTGAAGCCGAACGACTATAAACAACGCCGTGGGTTCGCAAATTGGGCTCTGGAAATGTTGGCCCAAGATCCGGATTTTGGCCAAAAAATCTTCTTCTCGGACGAGGCGCATTTTTGCCTCAGCGGCTATATCAACAAGCAAAATTGCCCTTATTGGGGTGAACACAATCCACAAGTGTTCGGCCAAGCTAGAAGGCGTCCACAAAGATTGACTGTTTGGTGCGGTTTATTGCATGACGGCACCATTGGAATTATTTCTTACGAAATGAGGCAGGAAACACCGTTACCGTCAATGGCCTCAGGTATAGAGCGATGTTAACTACCTTTCTGTGATCAGAGCTCGACAACATCGACATATCCGAACTGTGATTCCAACAAGAGGGCGCTACGACCGACGCAACGCTCAAAATTGTGAAGGAGAAATTTGGCGACTGGGTCATCACACGGCGAGAGTGCATCAAAAAGGCCACCCCGATCATGCTATTTGACACCTTTGAGGCTACGACAAGTCTACGCTAACAAGCCAACCATTACCAAAATAACGCCGCACATATTTGACCAGGCGGCGAACCCGAGGCAGCCATTTGAATTGTGTGCTACTCCACACATAGTGGCATGAATGTAGCTTCAAAATAAATCCAAACTGGGGGCCAACGTTGTTGACAATTAACAACAGACCACATATGAAGTCGACCAGGTGATTGTCTTTCACGTTGCATTTTGTACTGCCTCAAAAAAATATCTGCAGTAACCAAATCTTGGTTATAAAATTGACTAGGTTCAGATCGTGAAAGTGAGCTTGGTCCAAAAAGACAAGTTCTCGGTTTCTCTGACCGCTCGTAATATATCTAGTAATATGGTATAGTGCATGTAGGCACGTGAGGCGGACCTAAATTTAATGGTCTTGACAGAAGCCTAGCCTAAGCCCAGAGATGTACTGGTTTTATACTTGGCTCTGGGTATAAAGATGCACAAACAAGTCTTCTGCTTGCCTGAATTGCCTTTGGATCCATCAGATAGCGCACACCAGCTTTATTGGTCTAAAAATTTCAAAAGTTCTAGCTTCCAGGAGGCAAATTTTCGATAAAGACTTGCTTAGCCATTTAGGAGCTTACTAACTGCAACACTTCTCAATGAGAGTTGTGTTTTCCATACTGCAGCCCTCCGATTGATTGGAAACATTCTGTGCTTTAGCTAGTTCCAGCTATTGTCATTGATACACTTCCCGAATCAAAAGCTTACCCTCATATGTAAGTCGATTTCATCCATTTTGGTGCGCCTTCCAGCGCCATTCACAATCCGCCCGGCTGAACTGCAACTTTCGCTGATTAGCGCATCATAAAACGGGTATTATTCGCAAAGGCAGTGGCAGAAGCCTTAGCCTTGCACGAAACGAAATATTATAGAAACTTGTACAGTTTCAGATCCGAGAGCTTGATGGGTTTCAATTAGTGCAAATTGGACCGATCTGTTCTTCATTTCCTTCGCCGTTTGGCCGGCTTTTGCAACTTTTGGCATCATGTTCTACGTTCCCTTACCTCACGCAAAACTTTTGCCTTTTTAATGCATTCGAGGTACTTCTACCTGGCGATAACATCCGTTTTTTATTCCTTGATTAGAGGAAATTATAACAAAGATCCCAGATAAGCGGCTAGCCTGTGTAGTAAATGAAGTTATTTTCTCGTCAGCCTGAAGGTCCTGTAGTTCGTTTTTTACACACACATAAATATTTTTCATTCCTTTTTGTAAATTATTTAATAAAAGTCGTTCCATTCGCTTACTACCTTAAACTTTGAGAGCATATTTCATAAAGAAAAAGGATAATGATTTCCCTTTGTATCCTCCATCCAGAATGGAACAATCTCTTCTCCCAAAGCAGTTTACCTACTCGTATACATGGTATTCTTGATTTTTTTTGCAGCTTCCTTTAGAGAAGCATAATCATTGGCGTGCAGTCCTTTCTCTATTCAAGCACACCACCTGTTACCAGATTTCAAAACTGTTCCTCGTCTCAAGCATCCGGGCTACTAAAACGTATCGATCCGCATTCAGGAAAGCTCCTTGAAGTAAATGGGGTCAGAGTAAATGGCACAAGCGATAAATGTGTTTATTCACTTTGCTCCAAAAGCTCAGATGAAATTTTCCTGCCGACATTGAAGGATAACGTTAACGTATCGATACTTTCTCGGCTGCCAACATATACCGAGAGTCGCGGTACAGAATTGAGCTCTCTTTGAACGAAAACAAAGTCATTATTGTAAGTGGCATCATTATCGCCGGCAATAAAGCTGAAATGTTCGAGTTTGTGGTGGAGTACTTTTTGTATATTAAGCCATTCAAGGCGTTTGAAATCTCAACTCTATATGGCTCTATATTTGCCACGATGTAAAGCGGTATATTCGTATAAGCCAGCATTATGGGCCTAAGAGGAGGACACTCCCGTACATCCGCTGATATACGAAGATGTGATGCTGGGAAGATTGACGGTGATGGGGTAATTTTTTGGCATATCCAAAAATATGGCTTGTTATGACTTCTAGCTAAAGGAATGGATACTTTTGACTGCAAAAGCCAAATGTTACCTTGATTGGAGATTGATTACACAACATAACTCTTTAAATCTCTCTCTAAGGATTAAGATGATTTTACCAAGTCTTTGGGTTAGCTTGTCAAAGACATTTCTATCGAATTTTATCTCGACAACCACTCTTGCTTGTTAGAATGATTTACAGTGAATTTGTTGCACGGCTACAATGTTATGAAATGGAGAAAGGACATTTTCTAATTAAATGTCGGTAATCCTCTTATGCGCAACCGATATTCGCTGTTTGTTAGCAATTAAAACCACCTAGCAATGGTAGGATTTCGCCGATTACTTGACTTAACGCTTTCGTTTGCTGTGGTCGTCAATATTATATCCACGCGTACCCGAAGCTGTTGGTTGTATCTGCGCTGTTTTTGAACTACTGGCAATTTCTTTAGACTAAGTCTGGTGAAAAATTCGATAGAAAAATGAGACATAAAGTCGGCCTTGGAGGATATCGATTGACTTGGCACATGATTTGTTTAATTGTAATACGTCCGAAAACCGTTTAATTAAATTTAAATCCTTTAATGAGGAAGATCTCCTCTTTAATCTTTGAGTTTAGTTTTCATAAATAATCGATAATTTAATGCAGTCTTGCAAAACTCATACAATATAGGAACATGCATCTCGTTAAGGTGGCCGGATACTTGCTCGTCTGATAAATAATCAATTCACTGGAAATTTCAGCTTGTTTCCCGCAGTGTTGGACATCTTCCTATGAAGTGGAGAACGACCACAGTTTTGCTTCTGTTACATATGCCGTAAAGGTATAGACCAATTCCTCTCGTAGTTTCAACATCATTGAGATTTGATGTGTAGTATCCTCGTCCCGAAATTAATCATATCGAGTGCTGTAACCTAATTGACTTTATACTGTTCTATGGGATGATTCCGCCCCTTCACTACAGCATTTTTCTCGAGATTGCTGATCTATTGTACTTCCAACGATGAAGATAAGTTCCGTGAGAATCGGCCTCCAGCTTTGCAGTGTCTCCGTGCAGTGCAGTCAGCGTACAAACTAGGCCTGCTCCTTATTTGAGTGAAGGCCACTATCTTGGGCAAGCGATGCTTTCCATTTCGAAGACCTTGATACTTAATGTAGGAAAACTGCAATTTATGGGTTTACGGTTTCCATAAATAGGGGAGCTAGTCCTATTTCAATGGCCAGAATATAGTTTGGTGTATTCGCAAAAAGGTTAAAGATTCGTTTAATATATTACACCTAGAACGTTAGGAGTTGTTCGACTGTTTCTTAACATTTGTTACCACACACTTGAGCTATATAAGAAAGAATGGGATCTGCGAGATCTTTGCAAATTTTGTATTTGCTACTTTGAGCTATGTTTGCATTCCCAAAATAAGGGGCGTGTTTTTTAGAGGTTTAGTTTTTAAACTGGCAACACTGTTTCTACAGATTGTCAATTCGACAGTTGAAAGTTGATTTATGGTGGGTACGTTTCGCCATTTTACAATGACTGGCACTTATTTTGAAAACCATGATTCGGTTCACCAAACTTATCGTGCGCTACGTCCATTTTACGGTCGACATAATCATCCATCTGAGCAAGTTATTCGGAACACGATGAATAGTTTTCGCACACGTACACTTTAGTGGATAATGCGCATCCCCAAAGATGACAAACAGTGTGAACAGAAGAAGTTATTGCCGTTGTGGAATGGCGCAGTGTTGAGGAGAGTCCGAATGAGTCGCTTCGCCATCGTACACAGCAATTGGAGCTATGCCCATCTACTTTGTGGAAGATTTAACGAAAAGATCTTGGCTTAAAAGGTCATAAGATCAAGCTTGTGCAAGAGTTGAAACCGCGTGACCAATATACGCGTCATAGGTTCCGTGAATGGGCCACAAACAGGTTCAGCTTGACGCTTATTTTCAACGCAAAATTTTGTTCTCCGATGAGGCCCATTTTTGGTTTTGTAACCAAGCAAAATTGCTGAATTTGGAGTGGAGAAAACCCAGAAGTCTTTGTCGAGACGTCGTTGCAACCATTAAAACTCACTGTTTGGTGTGCTTTATGGGATGGTTGAATCATCGGCCCATATTTCTTTAAGGACAATGCCAGCCAGAATGTTACCGTCCATGGAGAGCGCTATAGAAACATGATTTCTGACTTCTTCGTTGCTCAGTTGAATGGCATTGACGTGACAGAGCTTTGGTTTCAACAAAATGGCACAACATGCCACACTGCGCTCGACACCATCAATTTATTGCGGGAAAAATCAGCTGAGCGCATAATTTTGCGTAATGGACCTGTGAACTGGCCTCCACTATCCTGTGATCTCACACCTTTAGATTACTTTCTTTGAGGGTATGCGAAGTCACTAGTCTATACCGATAAACCAGAGACGTTGGACGATTTGGAAGTCAACATTCGCCGCGTTATTGCTGATATTCCGCCCCAGTTGCTCGATAAAGCTATCGAAAATTGGACGATTGCGCTTCGTTCGAAGTAGCCGTAGTGCGTATGCCCAATGTCATATTTGAGCACTAATGGCATGGAATTGTCTATTAAAAAAAGCTAATATCATAGACATTAACATTAGCTTCTGGTGTTTTATTTCACATTGAATTTGTATACCTCTAAAAAAAACACCCTTAATTTAAGCCATCTTGCATTTAAAGCAGTTTTTGTGTTCCTAAGTTTTGGTTTTTCGTTAGAGGCATTTTCAATTAACTCTTTGACTATTTCTTGGCAGTTTCTTCCACCTCCATTTTTGAAATTTATCACCTTTGACTTCTCTAGATTGACAACGAGGTTCCATAAGCTGAAATATTCGGCCAGCTGATTAATTATCATTTGCAGTGTTTCTAGCGTCGGCAAAGAGAAGTGCTCTGATTAATATATTAAGGACTGGAACGAATAAAATTTGGAAATTTCAAAGTAAAAAAAAATATATTTTCATAATTCATATAAATTTTTTTTATTTGCTTTAAAACTCTGTTTTTATTAAATTCATTCACAATTAAAAAAAATAAAAAAATTATTTGGGTTCCCATTCTTTCGTCAACTTCTTTCGAATGTCCTTCATAAAGTTGGTGACAGTTACATCCGTGATCTTTTTGGACGCTCTTTTCCATTTAGCACTAAAATCTTTTACGTCCTTTGCACACTGCTCACTTTTCTTTAATTTAGCTTTGACCAAAGCCCAATACCTTTCAATGGGACGGCACTGTGGAACATTGGGTGGATTCATATCTTTTGGGACAAAGTCGACATTTTTAGCAACAAGAAAGCTCAACGTCGCATGAGCACAGTGAGCTGAAGCTAAATCTGGCCAAAATAATGTTGAACCCTCGTGTTTGTTTAACAAAGGAATCAACAGTTTTTTTAGGCACTCGTTAATGTACACTTCTCCGTTAATTGTTCCCGTTGTAATAAACGATGAGCTTCTGTGTCCACATTGGCAAATGGCCTGCCAAACGAGATATTTTGACCCGAATTTTTCCATCCCAATCGAAGTTGTTGATTGCGGAAGAATGTCAGCTTCAAACGAGTTGTAAAACTGCGCACCTGGAACAGTAGTAAAGTCGGCTTTGACATAAGTTTCGTCATCCAAAACCAAGCACGCTTTCTTGTTGCCGATCAACTCGTATAGCTTTCGGGCTCGTGTTTTTATGACTTTTTTTGCTTTTCAGTAACTTTTGGTATTTTTTGTTTTTTTCGTGTTTCTAGACCGTTACGTTTTTTAGATCTTTGTACCATTGTTTGGTTGGTACTACATTTCCGAGCAACATCTCTGAAAGACATAGCCCGGTTTTTTGCGATGGTACCCACTATTTTCCTGTCCAAATTTGAATCGTGTGCTCCACGTTTAGCTCCACTTTTCTGTTTTCGCTTAACTGTCAACGTCTCCAAATATCGTTTAATAACAGAATCCACTGTACTGCGTGCTATGTTTAAATTTTTTGCGATGAAATGGTTTGTACGCGAAGTAACATATTTTCGAGCCATTTGTTGATGATCTTTTTACGGCGTTCCTCTTGACTCATATTTTATCAATATTTTAAACCGCACCGAACTAAAATCAATAACAAACTAGAAACTAGAAACTAGAGAATATACAGGCTAATTTTGGTACAAAACGGATTGCCATTTTTACGCATTGGAAGTATAGCCGTATTAAAATTTACAGATTTTATTTGTTTCAGTCCTTAGGGTCTTGTTTAGCACCTGGTAAAATATCGACAATACCCTCAAAAAAGTCTGCAAATAAGACTAGACTTGATGAACAACCTTGTCTAATTCCAGTTTCAGTTTCAAATCACTCTGATAGTGTCTCGTTATTCCACATAGTTAATTGGTATCAATGTACAAATTTTGGAGAACTCTACCAAGTTTTATCGGGATTCCCATATTGTCGGTTCACTCTATCAAACCCCGCCTAGCAGTCCAAAAAAAGCGCTTAGAACTTTTGGCCTTTTACCGTAAATGGTCTACTGTTGAATAGCCAGATCCAAACCCTGCTGCAACTCCTGAAATATATTATTAGTCGTGATCCAAAACCCTTTTTGTAGCGCAGCCTTTATGACTTCATACGAAAAGTTTAAAAATGAAATTCCATGACAAATTTGTTTTACTTTTTTTTTTTTAGGGACCTGATCCGCGAAAAGACCTGTCGTACCACTAAATCTTCTGACGAACTTGATGAGAAGATTAGATTAGAAGTTCTCTGAGGAAGTGTTGTCTTCTTAAGGCACTTAGAGCCATGCATTCACATAAACTGTGTTCCGCAGTTTCGTCGTCTTCAGTCAGTTTCCTGAATAAGACCTATTTTGTGTAGGTGATATCGAAGGTGGCAGTGCCCGGTTAGAAACCCAACCAGTCTTGTGATACTTCCCTTTGAGTTGTAGGGATTCTTTAGATTTGTTGTATTTTAACCTGGTGAAGCCCTAATAGGTGTTCCCAATTGGATATACACATTTTCTTCTCCCAATTATTTCTGAGTTAATTGCGGAATTCGGGATATTACGGAACGCCTCAGGGCCGATGAAAGAATCAGCCGAACCATTTCTTACCAGTTCGACGGCTACTTCATTTCCGACAGCTACTTTATGACCAGGGACACACAAAAGTTTTACTTTATTCTTATAGGAGACATCTTGTTTTGTATTGAAGCAGTGCAAGACTGATTTTGAGTCAATGACGTCAAGGCATAATGCTAGGGATGACCTTTATTCCCTTATCGTGGATAAGATTGACGCACATCTTCTGGCATGAATTTCCGCTTGAAATACGCTGGAGCTTTTCCCCATTGGTTGCGAAATTCTGGTGCTTGGTCCATCTTTGATCCATCCGTATACCACATGATACGTTTTGAACTACAACCATACTTCTCGGCTTGGGATCACTCCGTTGAATATTCAATCGAAGCACAGAGTCTTAGGTAAACGGTCGTTTACCACGCAGATCAGGTCAAGCTTGTGGATTTCTGAGAGAAGATTCATTTGATCCATGTGGTCTGAGGGTCTCTCCTGTTTGTAGAAGTACGACTGTGCCATGAATTGCTATCTTCTTTATAAAGAGATGGAGTGGTGTTAAATCAATGAAGGCTTGTATAGCTGCTGTGGAGCATGCGTGCATTCTGCCGGCGATGTTGAGGCATGCAATTTTTTGTAGCCGCTGCAGTTTTTGTATGGCAATGAGTAGTACGAACCAGACAGAGATCGTTAGAGAAAACAGTGCCAGTTCCCAAAAGGCCCAAAATTAGGAACGTCAAAACTCTTCCTGAGGCTTCCAATCTAACATCTTGAGGTGTTTTTGGGAAGTTCTAAAAGACGCAACAATGATCGCGATGATCAATAAAAACGACTCCGATGGATTAATAGTATCTGAACGGTGGCAATTAGCCAAGCTAAAGGTTTCGGACAAATTCTTGGCCATAATGTGGGAAATTCCTATACATCCCATCACGAGCGATGCTAGGCCTAGGCCTTTGTACCAGGGCCACGCCAAGCTTATCGCCTCCGCCGAAAAAAAATCTTTCGATCTTTACACAAAGCCATAGGTGGATTAGGAGAGTTGTGGCGGGGTACAAATCTCGAGATCGTGATTAATTTGGATCTCCCTAGCAGACCTAGGAGTCGCATCAGAATCTCAGTCGAACCCTCCTCCACAAAAATCATTCTTGATATCAGCAGGCTTAGTAACCCGACCCTTCCGACTCATGCCCGGAAGGTCGCGAAACTGGAGGAACTAAGGGGAACTCATAGATGCACGCTAATCGGGATAAATAAGGAATCCCTTAACCCGATAGCGTAGACCAAAGGCATGATTCGGTTGGATTTCAAGTCAATAAGCCTAAGGGTTTACAAAAAAGATGAGATGGATGCTAATAAGCAAACTCCTTCTCCTTTAACTGAAATTGTGAAATTGCAAGTTCAGCTTCAAATTCTGGTGCGTCGATATCCTTTCCTCAATTAGATGGCGACAATTCCAATCGATCCGATGTGACAACTAAGTCGACGGTCTCCACCTCTGACATCCTATCGGAAATCGAAGTCAGAAGTCGATGAATTAAAAGCAAATCCTTTACGATTAGATGATGAAGATAAGCTCTTTGGTTCACGTTCAGAATCGGAGGGCTCGAACAACACTGTGGTGGAGACTTCTCTGGTAGATTGTAGCAATGTAGTTACGGTTTTTTCTGATTAACCTCCATCACTCCAAAAACACCTCGGCCGCACTCTATCTGTTTGGATCTATCCAAAAATCTATAAGACATCATCCTAATCCACTAACCATGATTTGTAGAAGGCGTGGTTCGTGGACATGTGGTACCTGTATTCGTTCTGCTCTATACAAGAGGCAAAGGTAAGATTATAACTTCTAGCCCCAAAGTATTCTCACTTCCTAACTTCAGCTACACCGACATAACCGTTGCTAGACTGGAAACCGTCAAAGACACCTACTGGGTGGCATCGGCACATCTCGGTCACGATCATGGGGGCTCTCTCACTGGTGACAACCTAGAAAGGGTATGGGGCAGTACCGACATCAACGATAGAGGTAATTCATTTGTTGATTACATTATAAGTACGAACCTCATTGTTTGCAATATTGTCAACGAGCCAACTTTCATAACCAAAAGCCAACGAGAATTACTTAATGATAATGATCTGGATGGTATAGTCTGATAACTCTTTTTCAGATCACAGATACATCCAATTTAATTTAGTCTGAATGTTGTTCCTCCCTACGAGTAGCATTCCGGAATTGGTCAAGATACTGAAGAGCACTTTTAAAACTACTTTACTCAAGGTCAAGGATTTTACCCAGGTTTTCAATCAGGCAGTGGTTGCTTCTTATCCTCTAATTCAACCTAGGGACAAGAAAAATCCGTACTGGTGGACATCTGCTAGATCTGCAGGAAACTTTTCAACCAAGCAAAAAGTATAAGATAAGTGACTGACTGTCACAAAGAATCCCTCAAAATATACAAAAACGAACTGACGAAGGCGAAGCGACAGTCCTGGAGGTCATTCTGTGTCAAAATAGCAGAAACCTCTGATGCATGACACCTAAGAAAGATCCTCCCTACTAATCCTACGATACCTACCTGTTTGAGAAAAACCGACGGCTCTTGGAAAACCTGCCACTGAACACCCATTTTTCAGAAGGAATACTACAGCCGTGACCAGAATTCGCGGTCTGATTACAAGAGTCAAGTTACTCTGGGCGCTGCATAGCTTCAAACCATACAAGTATGCTCGTCCGCATGGTATAATACCTGCCGAGGTACAAAGGTCGTCAGATATTATCCGGCCTACGCTAGAGAATAACAATAACCAGCTTCGTAGAAATGATCCACATCCCCTTGTCATGGGGAGATGTTAATGCCGTTTTCATTCCCAAAGCCGGAAAATGTTCTCATTTTCTCCCAAATGACTTCAGACATCTAGAACCACTGATTGGTGGCCATAAACGATCTAAAATTGATCCATGACTTTTGTCTACTGCTAACCATGCCTACTGTAAAGGAAAGTCAGTGGACATAGCTACACATTCACTGACTAGCGACATCGAACGATCCCTGTACTATAGAGAGTACACAATGGTCGCAATCCTGGACATAGAAGGTGTCCTTAACAACATCAACAATTTCGCAATAAAAACTATCAAGTCTAAAGGTAGATGACTCACTTGGGGAGGCTGATAAATTTTATCTTAATACATCCTTATCATCATTTTAATACCATTAAAAACTCCTTCAGCTAAATCTTAACAGATTAGCCCGTGGGGCGGATCTCTATGCTCTTGTGCTCTTTTCCAGGAAATATAAAATTCCATTCATAGGCCCTCCCTCAATCAACTGATACCAGCTTAGTCGTTTCGAAATATCTGGGTCTTACTGTTGACAGAAAACTAAACTGGAAACCGAACATTCAAGACAGAGTCCAGAAAGCTACAGTAGCTTTATTCTCCTGCAAAAAAGCCATTGGGAACAAATGGGGCCTTCAATCTCGCATAAACCACTGGCTATACGTCTCGGTTATAAGACCGACACTCACCTACGGGGTGGTCATCTGGTGGATGGTCTTAGACAATGCAGTCAACTGCGGCAAACTATTGTAAGCAAAGTCCAAAGGACAGCACGTCTGTGCGTAGGCGGACCGTTACGTACTACTCCCTCCGTGGCACTGGATATTTTCAGCAGACAAGTAACTAGGACCCCAGCCTTAAAGCGACTATACAGTGGATAAATAAATTACTTGGCCACACTAATATTCTTAATACACTAGGAATCCTTCTAAAGAACATCGATTACAACGTGCCCCAATATTGGTTTGACAAAGGCTTTCATGCAAACATCCCCTCTAGATCCTTCTAGGAGGAAGATGCTTTCATGGATGACAAGTCAATCCACTTCTATACAGACGGATCCCAGATTGATACAGCGCGTATTCTCAGATAAATTTAGTCTCTCCTTCCGCTCTGCCGTTCGGTCTGAGCTTTCATGCCACACGCATCGATCTACCAGTATATCTATATATCGTTTTGTTTCTTTTTTCTTTTCACAAAATTAATAAGCGCCCGAGATCCCCAATTACTGGAGACAATCTTTTGTCAAGCCCACCGAAATAAAAAGCTCCAAACGCTAGAAAAAAGCTTCCAATCCCTTTTGGAATATTGTTAAAATTATAAAAAATAAATCCAAGCATATGCCTTGTCTCAAAAGTAGCTTACAAGTTTTCTCAAAATCACACTGTATCTCAGCATTTAGGGGATGGAAATACAAACAGGATTGTAGAAGATGCTTTAAAGTCGTTTAGTATGGTAAGTTGTGAAACTCCACCAAACGAGCTCATAACCGAAGCTGATATAAAATTTCTCGTAAGTAATCTTCTTACAAAGAAATCGAGTGGAGTGGACCAAATAAAAAACATTTACCTTAAAAATTTGCCTAATTATGGAATAAAATGTCTCACATTTATAGTCAATTCTTGCCTTAAAATGCAGTACTTTCCAGATACATGGAAACATGCGAAAGTAATTCCAATACCAAAAGCAGGCAAACCTTTAGACAGAACAGAAAGCTATAGGCCAATAAGTTTACTAAGCGCTGTAAGTAAAATCTATGAAAAAATTTTAAAAAACAAAATTATTCAAATAATTGATGATCAACGCATATATCCTGACGAACAGTTTGGATTCAGACGAAACCACGGAACTTCGCATCAAATTATCAGGATATGCAATGCCATTAAAAGAAACCGTGAAATAGGTAGATCCACAGGTATGATCATACTAGATATTGAGAAAGCATTTGATTCTGTGTGGCACAGAGGTCTCATATACAAAATGATAAACTTAAACTTTCCTGTCTAAAATCGTTCAAAGTTTCATGTCGAATAGGTGTTTTAAGGTGCATGTTAATTGTGGTGTGTTTGACCTAGTAAACTTTTCCGCTGGTGTACCCGAAGGCTCTGTTCTTGGACCAGTGCTATACAAATTATACACTGCAGATTTCCCATTCCTTCCAGAATGCAATGCAGCAATATACGCTGATGATACGGCAATATTTTCGTCACATGAAGTTTGTCTCAGTATTGAGACGAATCTTAGAAATGCGGCTAAAATATTACAAGATTACTACACTAAGTGGAAAAAATTCAAGCAATCTTTTTTATCAGAAAAAGAAAACCTTGTTTCCTTCCGACTAACCAGTTAACTATTGGCGGGCACCCCATAACGTGGGAACCATCTGTAAAATACCAGGGCATTTATCTTGACAAGAAACTGACTTTTCAAGAGCATAACATTAAGACAATTAAAAAAATAAATATTACCATTAAATTGTTGTACCTATTTATCAACAGAAGATCATTGCTTTCGAATGAAAATAAATTAATAATATACAAAACTGTTTTCCAGGCAATTCTTTTGTACGGGTGCCAGGTCTGGGGTAAATGTGCAACGTGTCATAAAAAAAAATTACAAATAACTGAGAACAAAATTTTAAAAATGATGTTAAACCTACCCTGGCATCATTCTACATCAGACCTTCATCGAGTAGCTAATGTTGAATTGATCTCCAATAGAATACATAAACAACGAATCATTTAGGATCAGATGCGACATTCCTGAGAATCCTCTCATTAATCGATTATAATTTTTTTTTGTAAACGAAATAAAGAAAGACTAAGATATCCTTCCGCTTTCCAAATCACTGTAGCATGTTAAAAGCGGAAATTTTGATGATTAAAAAAGGAGAAGAAGAAGCATGTCTTTTGCAATGCACACACGTTGATTTTTTTGCAGGAAATTCAAGTCTTTCGGTACTGACCCTGCAGCGACATGTCTCAAGTCCGATTGATTGGTTAAACTGACGTGAACGGATTCGTTGATTCTCCCTACCTTGAAACATCTTACGGTTAAAAAAGTGTGCATAGTACAACTCCCACTGAAGTTTCGTTGACCTGCAAAAGTACCAGGTCTTCGGTTGTTGCGAAAATACTTAGTCCATCTTCCTTGTACTCATGACTGGCTTTGGAAAAAATCTGAATTCTCACTGCTGGATCAGTTTTGTCTATCGGTTTAGGAAATTTGTTAAAAGTCCACATTAGACATTCTGCCTCATCCTCCATCCCAACGCACATTTACAATGACATTCCAGCTGTCAGCTCTTTGGACAAGGCCAGTCTGCTTGCCGCACACTTTACGGCTTGTTTAGATCTCAACATGCATAAATCCGCAGGTCCAGATGTTATATCTCCCCTTCTTCTGAAGAGGTGTTCTTCCACGCTAGTAAAACCACCGAGTAAGCTTTTTCGTCAATACTACTTTTAGTACACTTTCTGATCAGATGGAAAACAGCATTTGTCCAGCCCGTCGCAAAAAAAGGCGAATCTTACTCTCTCTCCTCATACAGACCCATTGCACTTACGTCTCTTCTTTCCAAGGTCATGAAACGCTGATAAACCGTGAGCTCATGAAACACGAAAACTTCTCAATGACCGGCAATATGGTTTTCGTAGCAACAGGTCCACTGGTGATTTGATGGCATGTCTCACCGAAAAGTGGAACCAAAGCGTACATCAATCTGGCGAAAGCAAGATAGTTGCACTTGATATTTCTAAGGCATTTGACAGAGTTTGGCATCAGGCTCTTTTGTCGAAAATGCGTGCTTTTGAGATCAATGACTCTCTTCTTCAATGGATTAGAAATTACCTTTCGGAACGTTCAATTCAAGTTGTCTTGGACGGTTTCAAGTCTGATATTCACAAAATAAATGCTGGTGTGCCCCAGGGCTTCGTTCTGTCTCCGACACTCTTTTTAATTTTCATTAATGATCTCTTGTCTGCTACTTCTAATCCAACTCCTTTGCTGATGACAGCACTCTCTGCTTTTCATATTCGTTTCCGAACTCACGCCCCTGCTCTTCGGCTGTAGAACGGGAACAGCAGCGTATGTTCAGCTCATTAAAATTTGATATTAACAGTGCAACTAATTGGGGAACCACTAACAGAGTAGAATTTAATGCGTCCAAAGCAAAATGCTGTCTGCCGTCGTCAAAGCGAAATTTAAACACCCAGCCGTTATCCATGAATGGCACATGCATCGTTGAAACCGATAAACTTTCCATTCTCGGTATGTGCGTCAAGCACAACTTACGTTGGAATGACCGCATATTCGGTGTCGTCAAAAACGCTGCGAAATATTTAGGTTTCTTCAAGCGATGTAAGAAATACTTTACCCCCTCTGATCTGGCCTCAATATAACTATATGGCATTCATCCACCCAAAATTGCAGTACAATGCCCACATCTGGTCATGGCATCTTTGCACCTGCTAGATAGGATTAAAAACCGTGCGATAAGACTCATTGATGATACTAATATCAGTCAATCAATTGACACTCTCGAACACCGACGTAATGTACCCTGTCTCACTTTGTTTTATCGCCCTTCCCTGCCGATCTCTGTGTTTCCTGGTCGTTATAACTTACAAACATTTAAAAGCAATGTACAGCGGTACCAGTCTTTTCTTCCTCCCTAAATTTCCTTCGCCCGCGCTGTGTACGACCATTTTAGGGGTACAAAAACCCGTTGAGCGCGTGCTGATTATATAAAAAAAAAAAACACTTGTTCTAGAGGGTGAATGAGTCTAACTCCAACATTTTAAAATGCATAATTTTTTAATTTTTTGATAAATTTTATTGTGCCAAAGCAAAAAATTTTGGAAAATACATCAATTTTCAAACTGTATCAGTAGTTTTCAATATGTCGACCTTTAGCGCGAATAATGGCCTTGAGACGGCCGAAGAAAGCATCGCACGCTGCACATAAGTGTCTCTGCAGTAGTTTGGCCTATTTCTGGCGAAGTGCTTGTTTGAGGTGGTCCAAACTTTGGTATTTTTTATTGCCAACCTTCGCCTTCAAAATACCCCAGACAGAGAAATCCAACGAATTTGCATCCGGAGAATTTGCAATCCATTGTGTCGAAGAAATGAAGTGTGGAGCATTGTTTTTTAACCAATCTTGGTTGACGCGCGCTTTGTGAGACGGTGCCGAGTCTTGTTGAAATGTCCACAGTTTCCGACCAAAATGATTATTTGCCCAAGGCTTCAATACTGCCTACAAGACAGTTTCACGGTATACGGTCGCATTAATTTTGACGCCACGGTCCAAAAATACGAGCGGAGAACGACCATCGGCGGTTATGGCGGCCCAAAACATCACCATCGGTGCTGCCTGCTTTCTGGTGGCCGTCCGAAGGTGTACATTTTCGAAGGACCTCTCTGGCAAGTAAACTCGGTCATTTTGTTTGTTGACATATTGCTCGATAACAAATGGCGACTCATCGGAAAAAACCAATTTCGGCAACTCATCACTTTCGTGCAAGCGTAGCAACTCCTTCGGTCTTTCGACTCGTAACTTTTTTCTGTTGCGGTGTAAGATAGTGTGCTTTTTGGAACTTCAATGGCTTGAGCCCAAGCTCATTTTTCAGTTTGTGTTGCATCCGTTCCAACGATATGTTGAGCTAACGAGCCATTTTTCTTCCACTTCGACGCGGATTTCGCTCAATTCGAGCCTTTACTTTCCGAACCATTTCTGCCGATGTAGCTGTTTTTTTATGACCGTCTCCATGGCGTTTTGCAACGCTGCCAGTATCACGGTAATGAGCTTTCGAGATACAAATGATTTATTCACGTTGAGGTGCTGGAGGGCTCTAACGATAGCTACTTATGGTTTTCCAGCCAAATATAAAGCAATCACACTATCACGTTTGAATTCCATCGCGGATAAAATTTTTTCAACAGAACTGAGACGCAGATCGTTTAAAAAGCTTGTAAATAATAAAATTATCTGTCATGTGTCAAAATTTGAGCTCACTGTCATGAACGGTTTGGAAATTATAGCAGTCTGAAGTTGGTTGCAGTTCGAGTCATTCATTGTGTATGATAAAATAGCCAAACTATGGATTGGAGTAAAGTGGAAATTTCCAAGCCCTACCACAATTCTGACAAAGGTTAAGGTGGCTGTAGTACTTCCTTCCGGTTGGCTTGAAACGATATTTCCCCCCCATCATAACATTGTCATTTTATGGCTTAAACTCCCATGAGAACCGGAACTTATAATTCCTTCACTAATCCGAAACTCTGACTCCATTTTGCCCTGGAAATGATTAACTCACAAAGGATTTTCCTGGGTTGATTTAATAACGAATAACCTTTCGTAAATGATTGTTATTGATTACCACTCTTCTAATTAGGAAAATTTTGGAAATACCTTTCTATTATTGATGACTGGACTCTGGCCATTGATGACTCCTGCCAACCATACCATCTAATGTATAAAACTTAATGGCCAGCAGGTGTAATTCCCTTAATATCTGACACCCAACCATAGTAAATTGATGAAATTAATTGGAGAAGGATACTTGATTTTCAATTACCCGATCAAGTTAAGCCTGGCAATATTGTGGTATTGTTGTTATAGGCAATATTTTCTGTATATCCTTGCATTATGAATGTTTGAACTACATATTTTGTATGGTGTCCTAGTTTCTCTAACTCGAAACAATTATTCAATTGGTAGAAACATATGCATTGAAGGGTTTCATACGGAGTGAAATCATCATAAGTAGAACTTTCAATACGAAAATTGTATCTAAGAGGTACCTAGGGTGTAGACCACACAATATATTTCCACAACTGGTTCAATAAAAAGAATTAAAAAATAAATTCATTTCTATTTCACTAGATTAATTAACAAAGAATCGGGGCAAGAACCACAAATCTCATCATCATTTCCAACAGGAATCTTTCCGCAAGAGACGACTTTTTTTTTTGTCACACAAACATCAAAGTCATTTGGGTTAAGTAGAAAAGGTTTCCAATTGAGAGGGAAATATTAAAAATATTTTTCTTTGAACCGAAATTTAAATATTGGTTGATCAGGAATTTCGAAAGTTGGAGGGCATCTAAAGGTAAAATGAGAATCCAATTTCAATATACTTTCTCTTACCTTCTTCATGTTCGTCCTACGAACTCTACATACATCCTGCAACATACTGCTGGATATACATTTATAGCAAATTAGAGTGGGAATATTGTATTTGAAAAGTCGTTACCAAAACGTATCTGAGTGAATGGAAGTTCACTTTGGAAAACGTGCACAGGACCAGCGTCTTTGAAAAGACGGAAGTGAATCCAAAATTTTTCTCACGAATGGAAACAACGGTGCAGTTAAACTATAGTTAGGATAGTAAATAATATAATAGCTCAACAACAACTGCTACATCGCTCGATTGACCTACTATCGTCAAGAAGCACGGTGTTGAGACTCTTTCTCGGAGTAAAGGGTTATGTTGCCTGGCATTTTAAGAAAAGCAGATGTTATGCAATAACTAAAAGTAAGGTGGAAATGCCTTCGAGCTAATACATGCAATTTAAAGGGTCCCACCTTTCTAATGAATTCCGGAGACCATCATACAACAAATATGTATTGTAGATTGAAGGCTGCAATATCTGGCACAGCGATTCCCCCTTATATCCTTGTAGGCTTAAGGTTGTTTTTTTATATAGCCCATATAGATAAAAGACATTAGTAACTGGTATTTCGTTAAGCGCTTCCTATCTTTAAATTTAAATAAAACAAACTGTGTGTGAGATATCATCGACATTTTTCATTCGTTTGAAAGGCTAATCGATGCCATTATGTAAGAAATATGAGGTCGTTCAAATGTCCGTGGCGGCTTCTCTAGGTGGCGCGCATCCGAACTGTCCAATTTTTCACGACTCTGGCGCATAAATCAGGCTGAATTTGACCGATGGCATAGGTTATGTTGTCTTTGAGGGCCGCTGTGGTTTGTGGCTTATTCGCATAGATCTGTGACTTCAGAAAACCCCACAAAAAAAATTCTAACGGGGTCAAATCGCACGATCTCGGTGACCAGTTCACATCACCTCCACGTAAGATGACCGTACCCTCGAATCGCTCGTACAGAATTTCCAATGTGGCCTGAACTGTGTGGCACGTAACGCCGTCCTGTTGAAACAACATGTCGTTGGTGTTCGGATCATCAAATTCGGGCCAAAAGAAGTCGGTAGTCATCGACCTATAGCGCTCGCCGTTGACGATGATGGCCTGGCCAACGTCGTTCTCAAAGAAATATGAACGAATGACCCCGCCAGCTCTAAATCCACACCAAACAGTGATATTTTCGGGATGTATTGGACGTTCTTGAATCTCATGTGGATTGGTATCGTCACAAATTCGACAATTTTGTTTGTTAACGTACCCCTTCATCCAGAATGGGGCCTCATCGTCGAAGATGATTTTTCAATGAAAATTAGGGTCAGTTTCCAACTGCTCCAGGGCCCATTCAGCGAATACACGTCGTTGCCTATGGTCGTCTACCTTCAGCTCCTGGGTCAGTTGAATTTCGTACCTGTGCAAGCCCAAGTCACGACGCAAAATTCACCAAGTTGTGGTCTGCGAAAAGCCGAGTTCTTGTGAGCGACGCTAAATCGACTACCTCGGATTCTCCTGCGCACTCTCACAGACAACGGGGATGTTTTCTGCAGATCTTGCGTTTCGTCGACGTACCGGTATTGGTTTATCGTCTACTGAACCAGCGGACTCAAATTGTTCCACCATACTGCGAATAGTCCTCTCGGTAGGGCGATTATGACGACCGTAAAATGGGCGAAGAGTACGGAATGTTTCCCAAACAGAACACCCATTTTGATTAAACAATTTTATCATTTGTACGTGTTGACAGCCAATTTGACAACCAATTTGACAGATGTAGCTTCAGCAATATGGCTCTCAACGGTCAAAGTTGGTAAGTCCCTATTGGAAGACTCTGTACTTCAGATAAGTCAGATTGAATGGATCATGAAAGGCGTAAGGTATTCCTTCAGTGTCATGGATATCCGATTCTAAGGAAGAAAATTGCAAAATTGGCTCGTTGATTGAAAATTAGTGGCCAATCATTGATAACTGAATTCCTTGCCTACTTTCGCTAAATATATATACTAAGACGTTACGCTGGGCCAGCAGGATAAATATAATCGATTGCAGATTTAAATGTGCTGTTTATTGAAGTATTCAATTCGATGAGAAGCACCACCAAAAAATCACACTCAAGTGAGTGGCGCTGGCTTGATTGTGCGTGCCCCTCTTAACAACAAAGTGGAATAAACGAATTAACACGGGCTTATCACTTTTGACAACTGCATACCGTAAACAACGATCAAAATACATCCGTCGGCAGAACGAAAGGATAGGAGCTACATGTTCCATTATGCTCGCATGACAGACTTTTCAGTTTCTGTCGCTCTTACCGCTGGCGTCATTGTACGACAATTTCCTCCTTATAGACATGCCATCCAACTCGTATTGACTATTTTCAAATTAGTTCAAAAATTCAAAATCATCAATGGAACGGCTAGGGACGGTTCAGAGCAGTACGTGGCACTACTTCAATCAGAGTCAGTGTTTCCTTTGGCATTGAAGGAGTTATTGAGCGTTGTGTGTACGACAGAAATGAGCGGTTTAACTTTATTTCCGTCCAGCGAGTTTACTATCCGCTACCTACGTTTCTATCCTTTGTCGATGCAGGGATAAAATGCGAGCTTCTCAGGCGACCCGGCGTGTCTCCAGGTAGCGAACACGAGAAGCCACGAAGTGTGGTACAGCTTTTCATACCCTCGCGGACCAAGAATCAAATTTTCCAAGTCAATGTGTTTTGAAATATGTGCCGAAGACCAAATGGTTCAGGGAACTGAAAAATGTGCATCGTAAATGTAATGCCGGGCGACCTCTCATAGAAACCAGCCATACATCTGCATGGGATCTCTGCAGGTGCGGACTTTTTATCCTCGTCTTACTAGTTGGACAACACGTGAATAAAAATAATCACAAAGACAACAAAATTAAAGCAATAACATAAACATTAGCGGAGTCAAAAGAGGAATCTCTACTCCGTTCACAAATTTCTGAGATGGACTCAGAAGAGACGAGTCTCATTCAATCTCAAATTAATCCTACTTGGCGCCCACCTGAAATCTCGGACAGTATAGATGCACAGGATCGAAATTTACAAAGCATCGAGATGGTAGCAAAAGCCGATGTAAGCAAGCCTCAGCAGAAATATGAACACTTCACGGGGGCCCAAAAGCGTCGAGTCGCTGCCGTCATTAGGGACTGAACCGAACCCGAGGAGGCAAAACGGCTGGGAAGACTCAGATATGCGTTAGTTCTCGTGCAGAAGAAAGAAGAAAAAGAAGAATAGTGGGCTCAGCACCAGCAAAAGTGACAGCTCCATAGGTAGCTCCACTATGGCAGGAATGAAGAAAAGGACATAGATCACACGAAATTACTTAAAGACATATGGTATGTGCAGGTATGCTTAAGGGAGACGCTAAACACCATGAGTCTGCTCACTAATCCCACTCAGAAGCGGTCAAAAGCTCAAGTGGAGTAAAATAAAACGAAGCTTGTCTAAAAAGTCCGGTGAGACGGAGACCTAGCACAACTGGAGGAATTCCACTAGGCTCCTCAAGTCCTATCTTAACAAATGCCTTTTTATTCAATTTGCAGAGTTATAGACCTGCTTATTTACTTACTTAAGGTGGCGCTACAGTCCGGAATGGACCTGGCCCATCAAGTCTCATGAACCAACAAGTGTCTCCAGCCAGTTCGATCATTAGCCAGCTGCCTCCGGTTTCGCACGCTAAGTTGGCTGACGTGCCTTTCCACCTGAGTCGGGGTCTTGCTCTACTGCGCTGTACCACGTGGGCGCATTGGTGTCCGTCCCCTCTATATGACCCATCCATCTTAGTCGTTGGATCTTTACTCTTCTAGAAAAATTGATGTCGCCGTACAGGCCGTACGTATTTCGTCGTTATATCGCCTTCTCCACTCACCGTCTATGCAAACGGGACTCAAAATCAAACGTAGAATTTTCCTTTTAAATCTGTCAAGAGCACCCTTATCCGTTTTTCATAAAGTCCATGCCGCTGCGCCATAAATTCTTCTATAGAGTCACTTTTGTTGTTCGAGAGAGAGGTTTGTTAGTCAATTGCTTTCTTAGCCCAAGGAAGCAGCGATTGACAAGAATTATTCTTCGTTTGTTCTCAGCACTGGTTTGGTTATCTGAATTGATAGCGGAGTCCAGGTAGGCAAAGTCTTTAACTATCTCAATGTTATATCGATTCTGTCAGAGATGTCGGTGTTGGATGTCATTTCTTGTTGACAGCATATACGAGGGTTGTCTGAAAAGTAAAGATAGCGACACTCGTCAATAAAAGCTAGTGAATGCTAGTTGTGCATCTTTAGACAGTTACTTACCGAAGTTTCAGTTATTTTGGACGTGCAGTTTTTAGTTGACAGCCGATTGAGTGTTTTTTGTGAAAATGGAAAAAATTGAGTATCGAGCTGTTATTAAATTCTTGTTTTTGAAAGGCAATACGCCTACACAAATCAAAAATGAGTTGGACTCTGTGTATGGAGGCTCTGCACTATCATTTACCACAGTGAAATTTTGGGCAGCTGAATTTAAACGTGGCCGTAAGAGCTTGGGAGACGATGACCGTTCGGGTCGTCCAAAAACTGCAACCACTGACGATAACATTGCCAAAGTTCACCAAATGGTGTTAGACGACCGCCGAATTAAAGTGAGAGAGATAGTAGAGGTTATGAAAATGTCCAAAGAACGTGTTTGTTACATATTGAATCAAGATTTAGGCATGAGAAAGCTGTCCGCGCGTTGGGTGCCGCGTTTGCTTACGTTAGACAAAAAACGTGTTCGAATGAACATTTCCAACGCAGTTGGTTGTTGGCGCAGTTTAGGCGCAATAAATCCGAGTCTTGGCGCCGATTAATTACTGTAGATGAATCTTGGATACACCATTACACGCCCGACACAAAAAACACAAAAATTCAGTCAAAACAG
This sequence comes from Volucella zonaria, assembly GCA_963966105.1. Taxonomy (NCBI): domain Eukaryota; kingdom Metazoa; phylum Arthropoda; class Insecta; order Diptera; family Syrphidae; genus Volucella; species Volucella zonaria. The sequence continues at coordinate 105,869,088 of OZ014532.1, read as the reverse complement.
TGGACTGCAAAGGGCGAGCCGCCTCCAAAAAAAAGCAAAATACTATTTTTTCGGCTGGGAAAGTGATGGCGACTGTTTTTTGGGATAGTAAAGGAGTTATCTTAATCGATTATCTTCAAAAAGGAAAAACCATTAGAGGAGCATACTACGCATCATTACTTGCCAAGCTGAAGGCAGAAATTGCGGAAAAGCGGCCACATTTGCAGAAAGAGGAAATCCTGTTTCACCGAGACAATGCGCCATCTCACACCTCAGCGGTTGCCATGGCGAAAATCCATAAGCCCCAAGCGACTTCTTTTTGTCCCCTCATCTTAAAACTGCCCTCGGAGCACAGAGATTTTCGTCAAATGACGAGGCAACCACCTTCGTGAACAATTATTTTGCAGAGAAAACGCCAAGTACTATTTGGACGGGTTAAAAAGATGGGAGCATCGCTGGGAGAAGTGTGTGGAGTTACAAGGAAACTATGTAGAAAAATAAAAAAAATTTTGAGAAAAAATGTCTTGTACCATTGTTCAGTTGGAAACTTTTCAGACAACCCTTGCACTTGGTTTTACTTTCATTGCCCGAAAGCGCCACTGACATCATGCTGGTTTCTTCCGATTATGTCAATATAATCGGCGTATGCGAGAAATTGGACTGACTTTTGAAAGATTGTGGCTTATGTATTGGCGCTTGAGTCTTGCACTATTCTCTCAAGAATGGTGTTAAAGAAATCGCATAACAGCGCATCGCCTAGTCTAAATCGTTCTTTGATATCAATTTTGTCATGGCATTTATTCGCCCAAAATTGGGCTGCAATGCCCACATCTGGTCAGGTGCTCTTATAGATAATATCGCCGAACTGCACGAATTCAAAACCGTACGAGAGGTGATGTTAATATCACCCGGTCAATTGGCCACCTCGAACGCCGACGAAGTGTCTCCTATCTCACCTTGTTCTATTATTATTTTTACTACCAGTGCTCCATTCGAATTGACAGTAGCATTCCGCAAAACCCGTCTCGCTATTGAATGCACCTAAGTTCACCGTCAAGCCCACTTTCGGAGGCACATTGATCCATTCCTAAGCCGTACGACTCGCTTATGGAATGCCCTGCTGAACTCTTTATTTCCTCGTCATTATATGCTGCAAACATTCAAAACCAAGGTGCATCGATATCTATTTTCCTTTCCCCCCTAACTTTCCTTCTTCTCCCACGCTGCTCTTTTAATTTTTTAAGAGTCATTTGCATTAAATTCGTTCTTATCTGAGGCTGATGCTTGCTGGTTTGTTAGCCCCACGCAATACTCAGAACTTGCGGCCCAGGCTCCTTGTTGCTTTTTTCTCCTGCTCAACACTCGTGCTTAGAATTTTAGCGAGTCAAAGTGGGTTGGATGAGACCAGCACGCAGTGGCTACCACGAGTATGTGAGAAAGTACAATTGATGTGCCATAGCTGACGCCGCTTACTACCAGCCCTACAACCCTGAACTGGTTGTTCAGGTGATACATGGTACGCCTTCTAGAAAACGTACTTAGAAAAAAACTTTATTGGCATTGTCCTTTCTCGAATTAATGAGCGCATGTACTTAAGACCAATGCTTACATACATCTTGATTTTGATCTCATTGTAGTCAAATACTTTTGCACCTACTCGTATCTACAGGTCAATGGTTCTTGCCATCCATTTACGAAATCAAACCCGTTAAGTTCTGATTAGGTTTATTCGCAGACCTTTCATTCTAATGCAATAAACTCGTAAAATGCCTTGACCGCTCAAGCTTCATAGGGAAAACCAAATTTCTGGAATTTGAGATAACTTCAGTCTTTTTTTTGGGCGGTGAAATAGGCACGTGTTTCCCATCTTTCCTGCGGGAGACTCAATTACAGTGACGAACGTTGTTGTATTTTTCTGTAGTGCGAGATAGAAAAATATTTTATTTCCACAACAGATGGAAACTTTATTAGGCAGAGTCTGAAAGTACACCTGAAATACTCGTACGGTCACCCCAAATCTATTTTAATCGAAAAAAAAATCCGTAAATTTGTTCACTGTTTAAGACAACAGACCTGTCAAAACCGCCGGCAGCTGTGATTGATGTTCGGGATATAATATGCAGGACACGATATTTTTTTTCTAATTTGTTTCTATTTATAGATACAGTTCTCCAGAGTGGTTTCAATACTCGCATATATGACGATGTCCTCATCTCACGATATCTGTTTTATCAAAAGTTTTTCCAAAACGAAAGCAAAAGATTTCATTGTTTACTTCGAAAAATAATCTTTCCGAAAATACTATAAATGAAATCCTTTCCTAGGATCTGTGTGTGTAGGTTGAATATGCATATTCCTGAAGGGTAAAATAAACTTTTAATCGGAAACAAACTTAGTTTCGGAACTTCAAATTTGGAAATTCTACTCCATGACATGGAGGAGGATTAGTGTTCCTTCGACTAACTCACTGCTCTTTCGACCTAACAAAAATCGGTTCCAATATAACCAACGATAATATGCCGTTGGAAATTTAATTAATGTAAAAGTTACGAGTGTCTGTCAACTATTTAGTTTTTAAAATCGAAACGTTGTGACAACTGCCTATATAATGGCTATCGCAACCAGGTTAACTCTTCGATATATTACTCAACCTTGGATAGTGCTTAATTTCGTGAGGCAAAAAAGATTCTCGGGCAAGAGCCAACGAAATTGGATTAGACGGTCACGCATTTTATGAAGCATAGACACTTCAGTCAAAATTTTTACTCTCACCTCTCCGCGGTGAAGCCTGGGTGCCTAGTATCTTTGACTGAAGTATGGGTACCCAACCCCTGTGGAATGTTTTTGGTGGCCGCAGGAAATTCTCTTTCATTGGGCCGACATTTAAGAAAACTAATTTATGGATCGACGGCTTGTCCATGGCTCTAATCAGTTTGAGCTATCCGGTGAACACCTCGCTTTAGAGCTACTTTGGCTTATTCGGAGACCAGGTCTAAAAAGTGCTCCAATCTTATTTCTGGATGAGATCGCAAAGCAAGAGCCCTGAATTCGTTAAAGACAGCTCTTGTTACATCAGAGCTGGCACTGGTACTGGCACGATTAGTCATACCGTTTCTCCAGAAGCCTTATTAAGGACCTCGCCCACCAATCCGGAAAACAAATTCCAGTTCAGAGACAGCGAACAACCTCGGTTCCGGAAGTATATAGTCCTGATGACCCCAGCAATGGACAACAAATTTCGGTTTTGAACATGGATTTGATTTGCGGCCCGGGTCAACCCCGGACAGATTTATTATTGCTTATTGCAAGCTTATTCTTAGAACTAACAATTTTCACTTAAAACTAAAGATAAAAACTAAAGGGTGGGAGCGGTTAAAAAAAGTTAGGATGTGTGGCATAGGTGGAAATAAGAGTGTTTTTAAGAGAGAGTTTGGTGAGATAGTAGTCGAAGAGAGGCAGAATATCGTTAACTTCACGAAGCATTCTAGACATTGGCTCCAAGTGTCCGTAATTCGTTCGGTGAAGATTGAGCCGGAAAAGTGGCACAGACCTAAGATTGCGTGGGTTGGTATTAAAAGAAATAAGTCGAAGTAAAGAAGGACAATCGATATTCCCAACTAAAATTTGATGAATAAAGAGAATGTCGGCAACTTTTCGACGTATAGAAAGGGGTTGTAAATTTATAAGTTTAAGCCGGTCAGTATAAGGTGGTAAGTTTTGGCTATCATCCCAGGGAAAATCACGTAAAGCGAATCGTAAAAACCTGCGTTGAACAGCTTCTATCCGGAGGATGTGTGTTCTGTAGTAGGGTGACCAAACTTGGCTTGCATATTCAAGAAGAGGCCTAACAAGGGTTATGTAAAGAGATTTGGTAACATAAGGATTGGAAAACTCCTTAGACCAGCGCTTGATGAAGCCAAGGGCAGAGTTGGCTTTCTTTATTATGTTATCAATGTGGGAACGGAAATTGAGTTCCTTATCACAGATAACACCTAAATCACGCAACTCATTTACTCAGGGAACTGGCAGATTAAAGATTAGATAGCAGCGAGGTGAAGTAGGGGGCCGCTTACGGGAATATGTTATAGCCTGACACTTATTGACGTTCTTCTGACACCAAATACAAAATCTGTCAAGATCTTCCTGCAGTGGTAGGCTGTCTGAGGAAGAAGATATATATCTAAAGATTTTCATATCGTCTGCGTAAACAGATATGTATGAATTTTTAATGATGCAATCAACATCATTAATGGCGAGAATAAATAGTAAGGGGCCAAGGTGGCTGCCTTTAGGGACACCAGAGGAGGCTTTAAATGGGTCATTAATCATGGACCTATGATTGAACCCATGTTATAAAGTTTATTTGGAAACCAAGAGCTTTTAATTTCAGAAGGATTATATCATGTGAAATCCTATCAAAGGCTTTGCTGAAATCGGTGGCAATCACATCAACTTCATTTCCAGATTCCAGTGCACATAAAGTGCTTGATACGAATTCCGTTAAGTTGGTGGTCGTAGATCTACCTTTGAGAAATCCGTGCTGGTTTTGGGAAACAATAGGTTTACAATGGAAAAGCATTATGTCATAAATAATGCTCTCGAAAAGCTTAAGTATGCAGGACAGCTTACCAATTGGTCGATAGTTGGAAATATCATCTTTTCGGCCTTTTTTATGTAGGGGAGTAATAAATGACCTTTTCCTGGTCGAGGGAAATAATCCCTGTGTGATAGAAAGCTGAAAGAGAGCTGTGAGACGTTGGGCTAGGTGCATTTCACATTTCTTTAAAAATATAGGAGGAGATCATCAGGGCCGGCAGAATAATCATCTTTGAGGTTCATTATTTTATCCTTAACCTGCTCTAAAGTTATAGACATAGATTCCAAAGTTGTTTGTGGGCAGCTATTTAAGTAGGAAAAGTAAGAGTGGTCTGGCTCTTGGGAATGAGTGGCGAACACTTGGCTAAAAAAAATTTGCTATAATTTGGGGATCGCCCGAGGACTTATCTAGAAAATTCAGAGATGATGGATAGTTATGCGATTTACTTTTAGTTTTGATGAACTGAAAGAATCGCTTGGGGTCGGAAATGAATGTGCGGTCCATTTGGTTTAAATAGTTGTCATATAGAGTTTGACAAAGTACAGAGAAATTTATTAGGGCAGACTGGTAGTAAAAGAAATCGATGTCGGAACGCGATCTTAAGTAAGTACGCCAGAGCTTATATCTCTTATTACGAAGAGATCGCAGCTCTTTATTATACCAGGGTGGTGATGATGAGGGATTCCTTTTGGGTAAAAAAGGTACAGATTGGGAGAGACATTTGAAAATTTCGGTATAAAAGGATGCGAGAGCATCGTTAACCGTGAGGTTGGCCATACTGAAGAGGTTATTCAGTTTGGCGTAGTTAGCCCTATGAAAATTAAAACTGTAAGAATACTCATAAGAAACACGATTAAAATCATTGTTATACGCCAACGTAAGAGAAAGGGGAGGATGGTAACTATCCAACTTAGAAAGAAGATATCTGCTTTCTAAAACTATGCAGTTATCTGTTTCAGTGGCGAAGGCTAGGTCGAGTTGTCTGCCAAGGTTATTGGTGACACCACTTAGTTGATACAGACCAGAGTCAGTAAGGCAGTCGATGAAAAGGTTTTCTTTATCAGAGGTGGGATTTGTTGCAGTAAAGGAGGACTGGTCAGTCTGAGCCCATGCAAGCTTAGGTAGATTGAAATCACCTAAAAAAATAACTACGTCGTTGGGATCAGCAGCATTAAAAATGCTGTCGATTGCATCAACAGCTAGCTGGTAACCTTGAATTGGTTGAGAGGGGCGAATATAGCAGCAGCAAATATATAGGTTGCGCTTGCAAATAGGAATTCTAGCGCATACAAATTCAAAGAATGCAGTGGACGATTTTTTAAAGGGTTTAGACTCAAGACGAGAGTGTATAGCTAGAAGTACCCCACGGCCATATAAATTTTCCTCTTTATCTAGACCGTCGTCACGGTGTAAATCAAAGTCTTGGGAAAATAATTCATTATTCTTAATATTAGGGGTGAGATTGGTTTCTGTGAGTGCAAAAATGTCGTAGGGCAGAATCTAATGTTAGGACCTCTAATATACCAGGTATAGTATCACCGCAATTCAAGAAGTGCTATAGGATTGGGCGGGAAAAAAGTGGATGAGAAACTACGAAGTCTATTACGGCGACTGCTATAAAAGAGGAAGACCACGATTATTTGGATATTGTTTGAGCCAGACTAAGGCAAAGAGTCTAAGTTTTTGGCATCTAAGCGAACGCCTCATAACAACGCACATCAACACCAAATTCGGAGATATAGCGTTCTGAAATTTGCGTTCATGCCCCTCGAACATACCAGTATAATCAGTGTCCTAGCTATGATACCAAAATTGCGATTGGTCTTGAGAGGGTCATCGGAAAACACGTAACACCACATCCGACAACGGATTCAAATTTTTGAAATTTTAACAGAGCGTAGCCTCTTGATAGGCAGAAAGCGGTTTTCACATCTCAACATCCATAAAGGGACTTGGCTATCCCCTGATCAATCAACTGTCAACCCAGATTGATCATATTGCTATCAATGCCATCCATTGGATGTAGAAACTTTCCGGGAAGCCAACATCGACTCGGATTTTTATCTTGTTGAAACCAGGATATCATAGGAACATCGGATTCAAGTAGGACCACCAAAGTTCGACGTTGAACCGCTGCAATCGTAAGAGACCGTTAGTATCTTTCTCCATCGTGTTTGATTTTCTCAAAATTCCAACTTCCATGCACGAACCATAGAACACCACTGTGTGATTGATTTCCAAGCGCTGCGCCACAAAGAAATCTCTAGTTTGGGGATGAATGCAACCAGGCACATGCAGTGAACCAAGAATAATATGACGGGGCGCTACTTCGAAGCACGAGAGCTGCTCGTGAGCGTTATATGCAGAAAAGAAGGGAAGCGGTCAATTGAGGAAATGGAAAGATATTTGTCCAGGACTGATGTTCGAAAGTTTTAACAAAGACTGAAGCGACCATGCCAGGATTCCAAAGCCAGAATGGAGGCCTGCAAAAATGAACATGGACAACCGCCACTAGTCGCAGCCGGTGCAGGGAAAATAGAAAAAGTACTTCTGCCATTCATCCTGGGCGAAAGGGATAAAGAATTCCGTCCCCTAACCCGGACGGAGTTATGGTAGAAATATCGAAGCTATTGGGGATGACACAGATTTGACGATGCACCATCTCATCTCCAAGACATGGTCATAGGAAGGCATGCCCGGATTATGGTATCTCAGCATCGTTTGTCCAATCCATATGTAAGCAGACCCTTTGACAGCGAATACTACGGAGAATAAGTGGGGTCCTAAATATTGAATATGAGACCTTTTCTGCCTTATTATGTGAGCGTCTGAAATCATTCATAAAACAACCTGGTTGGTCCATATCAGTGCGATTTCCCGCCCGGAAAGTGCACCATCGATCAAATATTCACACTTCGTCAGATCGTTGAAAAGACCCGGGAATTTCAGATCAACACTCACCATATATTTATCGGCTTAACGTAAAGCCGCATATAACAGAGGGCATAGGGACGAGTTATACCACGTCATGTCTACTTTTTACATCCCTGCCAAACTCGCCAGTTTGTGCAGGAGAACTATAAATAACTCTACCTGCTCCAAGGTCGGTAATGAATTAACCCAAACCCTTAATATCAAGAAAGGTTTTAGAGAAACGCACTGTCTTGTTACTATTTCAACATTGCCCCCGTCGAGAGTACTACAATGGCTCTGACAGTAAACAAGGACAAAACAAGATATATTTGCATCTTGTCATGAGAAAATGACGCATACCACCGGCGGCTTGACTAGAACGTCACAATCGGTATTTATAACTTCGAGGTGGTAATCGTTTCTTTAGGCTCAGGAGGCAGTTGAATAATAGAGCCACAGATCAAACTGGTTTTTTACAAGGTTCATCATCCCGGTACTGTTCTATGACGCAGAGCCTTGGATCTTGTTGAAAGCGGATGAAGAAGCACTTGGTTTCGAGAGGAAGATTTTGCGTATGATTTTCGGTCTCGTTTGTATTGACAGGGGATGGAGTAGGAGATTTAAGCACGGGAAATAAAGTGACATGAGTCTAGTCAGGCCTTTATGGATCTAACGTTTGAGATAACTGGGCCATATCGAGCGAATGAGCACCATAACTTCGAGCTTAACCCCACGGGACAGCGCAGTAGAAAACGACTGCAAGTAGAACGCAAGTAGAAGAGGACCTTAACCAATTTGGAGTGCGGGACTGTAGACAGCTGGAAAGAGATGTTGCGTACTTGGGAAATATGCATTCGCAGCTTGGCTGAAACAAGGTGGTGATCCGAGTCAATGTTAGCTGCACGGAACATTCGCACGCGCAGAATAGCGGGGACATGACTTACGTCTGTCGCAATGTGATCAATTTGATTTAGTGTTTCATAATACGGAGACCGCCATGTCCCCTTGTGTCTATTGAGGTGAGGAAAGCATGTGCATGTGCAGTGATATTTCGTCCCGTCGCAAAGGCCGTTGCGAAACGTGGTGTCCCACCAAGATGTCCTCTTTCTTGTCCTGGCATGAAATCATCCTAGGCCACTTCGGAAATTACTCATATGTCTTGTTGAAGAGCTCATGGGCAAATAGGCTTATGTTAGCGAATTTTGCCTTGATGCGGATTGTCATAAGATGTCGGAAGCTGAAGACTTTTTGCCTAAGTCTGATGCATATGGCAAATCCGCATCCGAATAATCGTTTTTTCTTTTCCCTATAATCTTGCTTATGTCCGAACCATCCCATCGAACTTCCTGAATGGGGGTGATATCTGTATGATAGCACTCAAGGGCCTCTGCTAATTGTTTGGCTGCACGTGGCCCGTTAGGAGTCCGAACATTCCACATGCAGATCCGAAGGTTGTTGTCATTTAAACGATTGCAACGTTTAAACGTCTATTTTTATCCATGGTCTTTATTAGGTTCGTCACATCTTTCCAATCTCTTCCGTATAGGGCTGTGAGCCTTATGAAGGCGTAGGCCAGAATCATGTTACTGTCAGTGCATGGCCTTGCCAATTAACGGGGACCTCCACTAGGAGGTAAGGCATGTTACGAACTTGATGTTATCTACGTTGGCTTCGCATGCAAGGACGAGATGCCAATTGGGACGATGACACTGTTCGATCAGATTCTGTACAAGAGCAAGTGGAATCGTATCTATGTCTCCGGGGAAATAGGTTGATGCGTACACGAACTCTAGCAAAGGATTCCCCTGAGGTGGTTCGATGATAGCTGCCGCTAGATCCCTGGTGTTAAACCCTGAAATGAGAAGTTATTTAATTTTGGAACTGATCAGTAGAGCAGCCCTCGGTCTAAAATCTCCTCTGGCAAATTCTAATATTCGCTCACTCTTGTTGAGGCTAAATATCTTACCCTCGATAGCCAAAATTTCTTGAATTAGTCCTAGGGCAATGTTTTCTCTTGTGCATTGTAGGTTAAAGATGTACGAGGCACCTTTCGCATGGAGCAGCTTTCCTTGCAAAAGCTTGAATGCAGCCATCATCGCTTGCGGCTATACGTGGGGTTGGGTACACGGCTCGGCTTGGTATCGTTTCCCCACCGTATTGGAACCTCGGCAAGGCTCGTCCTTTGGCCTCACTCTGGAAGAACGAGCTGGGGGAGGTACAGGAACTCGACTTTTGGGTCTACTCGTATTTGCAACAGCTGGTTCTTGTGTTAATCGGTTAGTTGAGGGAAGCTCACGTGAGCTATCACCCTCGGCTGCAGCCGTATCAACGGTGTTGTTTTGGAGCCTCTTTGACAGACTACTGGTGTTGTTTGTGGTGGAGGTATCTGGAGTTTTGTCTGAGCTCTTTCACTCTTCGCAGGGCTCGTGTTAATACCTGAGTTTTGTCCATCCAAGGACTCGAGAATTTTTTCGTTAGCTAGGCTGATGCTTAGTGGAAAGAACCCCCTTATGATGCGTGGTTTCGAAAATGAATCCTCCTCCACTAACACTACGTTTAGGTCGCAGTTCTCCTTGATTGTTGAGAAATTACTTCTCAGCCAATTTGCAGTGGCTGCATTGAAGCAAACAAACACCACCCAGCCCTGATTGTAAAGCTGTCAAAACATGGCTTCACCTCTTCTTCTCGAAGCCCAATTGAAACATCGTTAACTCCCGTCTATATTGAGCCATTTGCGCTGCACCAAGGGGGTTGAGATTGATGTCTTCCAGGATTACACCCAGCCTGATACGGCCCAGTATATTGCTATACGGTAGCATTTTCTGTTTGGACTGTCTTTACTCCCGAAGTCAGAGGAGTGGAGTCGTCGGATCGAGTTCGTTTCGTCTCTGTGCCGTTGTTTTCGGTTTTGGCTGTGGCAATCTCTAGAGCCTAGAGTTACCTAGAGTTACCTTGTTTCAAGTCTTATTTGAACCTTCTATTTTTCGAAGGTATCAGTTCAATGTAGCCGGTAAAGTTTTGTGATGCAAACAGAACGCATCCGATAGTATGATAATCGTGTCTTCACACACACATTCCCTTCCTCACTTCTCATTTAGCGTCAGAGTTGGCAGATGTCGTCCGATCGACAGGGTCTGGTGTAGGGAGGACAGGTGCATCCCTAGAAGCCGATGCTTGGATCAATTTTGATTCCCACGAGTAATCAGGATATGAAGGTCACCTAACAGCAAAGTCTGTCTTGCTAAGAGGAAGGCTTTGAACGCAAATCGGAGGTATATAGCTCGGTATCCGAAGTTCGCAAATTAGAGACACTAGAGACTAAGCATCCTCTTAGCCATGCATCCTTCATTTCATCATTTTTGCCGAGTGAACACACACGTGAACAGAGTGATACCCTTCAATATTACAAGCTTGCGAGTGTATGGAGTATACGCAGTCTGCAATACCAATTCATTAGCAATGACCCATAAAGTACACTGGAGCTGATGACTCATCCTTAATTAAAGAGTGTTCCTCGTATTTCTGCTTCTTTTTGCATAAAATACTCGTATACCGTGCAGTGCGACGCGGAGTGACCGAACACATTGTAAAACGTTTTTGCTCCCCTTTAATTGTCCCTAGTATAGAACTTGGTGGTCCAGGTCTACAGTACTGCTAAAGGCATTCAGTTTGCTATCGGGGCTAAGCTGAACTAGGAAAGAGGGTAGTTTCTGAGAAGCCAATCCAGCACCCTTAATGGGATTATCTGTCATACAGCTTAAAAAATTTGGCTGCACGTGCCATATGGTTCTTCGTCCTTTTTGTAATTCTCTTTCTCAATTTTGTGAATTGTGAAAAAGTTTTACTTCAGTTAATAAACAATCACAAATTAAAATTCGATAAGAAATACTAAAGAAAGATTTTCGTCCCTCTTCTAGGAATAGATTCCGAAGGATTTGTGAAGAAAGAGCAGACATTTTAAAATTAAAAATTAAAACTTGTACAAGAATATTTTTTACTTCAAATCGTCACTAAGGACGCATGTCTCATTGTCTTTTTCAGCACTAGAATTGGGGTAGAAGAACTTAAAGAACTTACTTCTGTTACAAAGAATAACACTGTTATAATGTTAAAGGCCAAATTCAAATCCTTCGTCACTAACATACACACATATACAGCATTTTTTGCTACATTGCCAACACAGAAAAATATTCTGCCATACCACCATCAGCTGGTCCTTTTTATTCGCACGTTTCTTGGTGGTTAGAGTTAAAAGCTTTTAAGTTGGATGGTTCCTAGTTCGACCCACTCTATATTCACACATACCCTTAGACTGCTCTATTGCAAGCTGTCTTATATTGCGAATTAATGGGTTGTAAATATGACTTGTTTACTCATGTGACGTCGCTGAAGAAGTTGGTCTATCGTCACATGGAAACAGCTCTCTCTGTGAGAGAATAAAAGGCCAAAGTCCTTAAAGCTTGAATGTATATGGTCAATTCTTTTTGGGGTTTGTCGATACGCGAAAGAGTGTGTAGGGATTCAGATAAAAGCTCTCCCTCAGTGTGAAGGTCCTCTGCCTGGTACACGTATTCATGGATGCATCTTATCAGAAAGAAATATGGTATTTGAACTTACTACGAACATCCTTTCATGGTGAAGCTTTTATTGAATTCAACCAAAGAAGAGATTCTCTTGGATTTCTTATAAATTAGTAAATACCCGTACTCTCATGAGTTCATATTGTAAGCGTCAATGAAACGCTCAGATCGCAATTTCAAAACAGCACACACAAGAATGGCACAATATATGTAACAAGGGCGTCATTTCTTTTTTTTTTAATGCTGGAGAAATAAAACGAAAGCTCAATTGAATTACGTTTTAGTCAAAAATGGTTCCTTGATCTTTAAATCGAGTTATAAAAGCCGTCGTCGGTTCAATTCATCAGCGAAGAATCCTAAAAAGCGCTCAATAATTAATGCCACTCTGTAGCAAGTCTATTATCCCATGCGTGCTTAAGATTAAGAGTCGTATATCTATGTACCTCTTGGTACGGGTTTCAGTTTTGACAAACAAATAGACGCTGCTCTTACGTGTTGAGTATAAACATACCGAATAGACCTAAGCAAGAAATCGTCATTTCCATACGAGAACACACCATTCTAATGTAATATTGTTGGAGGATACACCATATCTATTAACCAACGAAAGGGCAATTGAGTATATCTAAGCTTTCCCTAAGATCTTCAGAAAACACTCTTTCGCAGAGACTTGAGTAAGATATTTCATTCACTGCTAGATTCCAGCCTGTTAGAAATGACTGCCTTAAACACTGTAGCCTGTCATTCGTAGTATCCCAAGCCATCTGCTTCTACAATCACCAAGTTGAAATTTAGAACTATGGAGCTGGTATTCGATGGCTCTTGCATTTGGATTTTTGTCATCTGTGTACTCAAACCCCCTTCGGGTTAGGGGCTAGAATATACCCGAGGTAGGCATGCCTGTCGTAAGAGGCGATTAAAATCAACAGAGCTGGATTAAGGTGTTAAGCGATCCGTGCAAGAATCAGCCAGGTTGGGGGCCCAGCATAAAAACTAGCCCAATCTTTGACGGAGCATCCGGATACTTGACGACCTCCGGATCAGCCGGCCTTATCTATCTAATGCGGATCTCTGAACAGACAGACTACCCCTTCTCTGCTACTCGTGGAAACTAAAGTGAGTTCAACAAATACAGTACAACACAATACAAATACAAGCCAGTACCCCTTCAAAAAAAGCTCAAGGGATACGAGATCTCCAACACGCGGATCGCTGGAAAAATCGTGCGGAAGCAAAGACCGAGCACAGGCGGTAGCTTTGGACGATAGTATTATGTTACACCGAATAGGCTGCAAAATCTCGAACGCGACAATTATGACTCCACAATATGGAATTGCTCTGCGTCGATCTCAAAAAGGAATTAGATGCTATTAATCTAAAACCGAGTCTGATTCGCGACTTGACCGCTCGGAAAATTCGAGTTTTCACACGGACGAAGAAGAGCTAGTCCGAGAAACAGACTGGATACATAAAACCAGACCAGGTAAAAAATGCAAAGCTGATTCCTCGCCTGAAATTGTACAAAAAGAAACGGCAGCTAGCTCTAATACTGTTGAGGTCAATAAAAAAAAAGCAGCCCAAACAAAGACCGCCGCCGCCAATAAACGGCTTTGGAATCTCGGACCATAACAAGTTGCACACAATCTTGAAATCACGGTGTTCAGCCGATTACCGAGTAAGATCCCGCAATAACTATACATGGACAGTCAATGTCCTTAATCCAGACAATTACCGTTCGCTGATTCAATGGCATACGTTCGATAATAAAGCGGAAAGACCCATACGTGAGGCTTCCATGCCTCTTGCCCTAAAGAAAACATTCTATTCGACCTTAAAAATAAAGGCTTAAAAATAATCGACGCCGCGCAAAAACAGCGCAGTGTTGAAGGACGAGAGGGCGACCTTAAGAAGCGGTCTGCCCCATTTTAGGCTAACTTTCGACAAAACCGAAAACCTAGAAAGGATTTATTCTATAAATTTTATTTGGGGGTTTGTTGTCAAAATTGGACCTCCGTGAAAAAACTCGAAGCCGATTCCCCAATGTACACGTTGCCAGGAATTCAGTCATACTTAGGCCTACTACCAAAAGGAGCCTAGCTATGTGAAATGCTCCGGAAATCATCTGACGCGAGAGTGCAGTGCCGCGAAAGAGTCCCCAGCGATATGCATCAACAGCAGGGGAAAACATCCAGCTAACTATCGAAGCTGCGAAGTCGCGAAAGAGTTGCAAAAACGACGGGATCAATCCAAAACTATGCCTTCTAAAAACGTAGGGCCAGGGAGTATGACAAATCATAACAGCGGTCCAACCCCAAAGCTTTCAAAGAAGGCAAAGATAGCAAACGCCCTGATGGCCGCTAAAATCACCAATAACAACAGCGTCAAAAATAACAATGCGCAGCTGAAAAGTGGCAAAACATACGAGCAAATAGCGGTGCGAGCATATACGACCAAGTGTAAATCACCTGATCCTGCCTCAAATGTTTTCTCAGTAATTCTCGAGAGACTAGAAGAACTGACTAAAACGAATAAGGTAATAGTCGAACGGCTTCTCAATCCCGAAGCCGATCTGTGTAACTAATCATGACAAAGTTGCTCAATATTCTTGCGTGGAATGCCAACGGCCTACAGAAAAGGCTTGATGAACTAAATATTTTTATTCAAGAAAAATCAGTTTCTGAAACTCTCCTGACGACACAATCACGCATGGAACTAAAAAGTTACCGCGACTACCGCGCTCTTCATCCATCGGGAAACGTAAGAGGAGGGTCATCCCTATTTATAAAACACTGCATTGAACACGCTCTGGAAGCACAAATTGAACTTGACATATTTTAAATGACCACGTGCGTGCTAAAAATAAAAATTACTCTTTTATTACTCGTATATCTTCAATTTTTTGCCAATCGCGCTGCGAAATAGAAAAACACGAATTTATTGGCCTAGGACCAATTATTATTCTTGGGGCTCAAGATGTATCTCACAAAAAGGCAAAACTCTCTACAAGGCTGGTATGGAATGTGGTTGGCAATTTTACTCAATAAGCAGACCGACCGACGTACTGGCCCTCGGATGTCGCCAAAACACCCGATCTGAACGCTAAAGTTGAAGAAAGCTTTGAGCTTTCCTTCGATCATTCTCCAATTATCCTTTCATTGTGCGAATCATTGGTTAAGAAACAAAGACCACCCAGATTATCCAACAAAGAAACTCTCTGGGAAGATTTCCGGATAGAGGTTGTCGAAAGTACTGAGTTAAAAGTACAGTTCAGAGTCGTATCAACTTGAAAAAGAAGTTGAACGGTCATACAGCAAGCGGCCTGGAATAACACTCAACGCGAATCGAACAAAGTTGCCAGTGACCCATTTGCCTGAATAAAATAGTGGTTTGCAATAGCTTCCGTTGTTCATATGTGGAAAAGTCCTACATAAAAATCGTAGATAATGAAGAGAAGACAAAAGTTTTGATAAAAAAGTTAACCTACAATATATAATACATATATCTATATTTACTTATAATTTATCTTATTCATTATTTACATCTATTTTTGTTCTCAATAATTTTTATTTATATTCATTAATTTTAATTAAAAAAACACTTTAAAACTGAAAATCAAAGTTCCTATGAATACCCATAACTGAAAAGACTTAGACTTAATTTGAAATATAAATTATTATTTACCTATTTATTTTTTTCTGTGTTATATTCTTTTTTTCTTTTATTTTAATTAATTTAATAAAGCTTTAAAATCAAAAAGATCAAATGTGCAATCATTGGATTGCCGAGTGCCAATAATTGGCAAACTGTGCCAATTGTTGGCAAATAGAAATGAGTTCACTTTTTATTTGTTTATAATATTTTTAATGAATTTATTACTCTTTTGCTATTTCCTATTAGAAAAAAAACATAATTATAAATTAAAAAAAAAATAAAAAATTTAAATTTTTTAATTCTCGAATTACTATGATCCGAAAAAGTGGTGAGTATTCTTAAAGTGCCAATGATTAGGTGGTTTACCCTACTTTTTGAAAAATGAAGTTTCTCTTACTTATACCTTGAATTTTGGGGCTCTTTAGAGTTTAATAATACAATAAAATCACTAGTAACATTTTCTTCTTAGAAGTTCTCTTTAAACTTCACAGCAAAGATATCTAATTTCTTTTCAGAAACACACTTGGAATATTATTAGTTAGAAATGGGATCATGGCAACTTCGATGGTAAAACTTATTACCTCATACAAACCCTGAATTGCCCATTTTCCAGGATCAGATGAACAAGCTTCAGCTCGAGATTTAATTTCATGGACGCAGGTGTTAGCCTTACCAGGGGTGTTGAGAGTTAATTTATTTTTGCAGTAGGTACTTTCCCTAAGCAAACAAAGTCAAAATAAAAATAAATCTTCTCCGAAGGAAATAAGTATTTCCACAGTGAAGCAATGTTTACATACAGCTTGCTCTTATTTCGTCTTTAGGAGAAAATTTAACACCCTCCTTTACTCAAAGTATGGTCATAAAAGTATGTCATTATATTAGGAAACGTCCTGGTACAACATAAACAACAAAGCCCAAGGCATATCCAACTACCAGATACAATGAACAACCACAATCAAAACAACGCCACAATGGAAGATAGTAAAATCTTGACCTTAAGCCGAAAATCCCCCACTTCCTGCTAACTTCATCAAAATGAATCCAAATTGACTGAACAGAATTAAGTGGTCGCAACATGGTGCTGCAAATATTTCGACGTTCTAGAAATGCCTCAAACTTGAGCATTATTTAACAACTATTATAAATAAAGAAGAATTAATCGTTTTGTTGTCTCACAGACTACATAGTATCAATTCTTATATGCAGTACCGCCTATTTCATATTACCAAGATTAGTTGCCACACGTTCTGAAGTACTAGTACTATAGACTTTATCCAGATTTGGGATCAGTTTACAGAACAGTGACATTCGATTAAGGACAATGACTTGTTTTACCACATCTCAACGGAATGCAGTAACTCCTCTGGTGGAAAGAGTTTATCGACTTTACCTTGGGTTTCCTGTCGATGGAAGAGACAAATATTTTCTGTCGAAAATATGCTGCAAAAGTTGCCCAAGAACTTTAAGGTGTTGGCTCACAAGAAGTCATGATATAGACTTGACCACAGAACCATGAAAACGGTTCTCATTTTGGTATGACTATGATGCGAATATCTCCATGGGGACCAGTTCCTCGAAGCAATGATGCCTTACTTCCAGTGCCTTCTAACAATAACGAAATGGTGGATAATAAAAACGCTCTTTGTCTACAGGTTCAAACGGGCAACTACACCGTAAGTATCATACTTCTTTTTTTCAAGTTCAAGTCCATCAAAAGAACTTCGTCTCCTTAGATAAACTGATTTCAATAATCTCTTGGATCCACAATGGAAATTGTTAACTGAAAATACTAGAGTCTCATATTTTCGTATTAGGCAAGTCGACTTTATGAGTTACTTTACCAAAGACGGGGATTTCGTAATAATGCAGAAGGACTTCTACGAGAATTGGGTTTCCCTGAAAGATCTTACGAATAAGCTGTTTTGCTTCGAAATGGCAATAAATACCCTTCAGAAGAATCATAATAGAAAACTACGGAAATATGAGGTTGTAACTGGAAATAATTAAATATTCACAGCACTCGAGGAACATTTGTGCTGATTTAAAGATTGTAGCAATGCTAACGGGACCGCAAGGAGGATATAACTAGTTCTGTTGTATTTTTATCTGAATGGAACAGCCACGCAAGAGATAAAGAGTACGTAGTAAAAAAAACTGACCAAGAAGAACGAGTTCAACTCCTGTAGTCAAAAATGTATCTGAAGAACTTTGCACTAAAGTGAAGTAATTTTCCCCTCCCTCCACCATATAAAGACGGGTCTAATGAAAATTTTTTTAAGGCAATACACAAGTATGGACAAGGCTTCCAAAAACCTTTTAACAAAATTCTCCAGAATCAACGCCGCAAAGTTGAAAGAAGGAATATTTGTTGGCCCGCAAACACGAGAACTTGTGAAGGACGGAAATTTCAATATGAAATTAAATAGGACAGAAAACAGAGCATAGACCGCTTTTGTAGAAGTATGTCATGGTTTTCTTGGAAATAACAAAGCTAACTACTACCAGACAATTGTCCAAAACCGTCTTTCTGCTTACAAAGCTCTGAAATGCAACATGTCGCTTAAAATTCACTTTTTGGACTCGCCCATAGATTGCATTACCGAATGTTCGTACACAGCGCGAGCGAAGGAAATTTAGGGAGGAAGAAAAGACAGGTACCGATGTACATTGTTTTTAAATGTTTGTAAATTATAACGACCATAAGCGAGTTGTACGGCTTAGGAAAGAATCACGATATTTTAGAGTACGTCCGAAAATGGGCTTGAGGATATACTGATGAGCATTCATAGCGAGACGGGTGTTACGGTTGAAAGTTTGAATGGACGGAATGCTCCTGGCGACTTCAATGGAGCACTGGTGGTGGAAATAGCGATAAAACAAAGTGAGACAGGAGACATTACGTCGGTGTTCGAGGGTGTCAATTGATTGGCTGATATTAGTATCGCCAATGAGTTTTATCGCACGGTTTTGAATCCTATCTAGTAGGTGCAGAGATGTTTTAGGATCACCTGACCAGATGTGGGTATTGTACTCCAATTTTGGGGGGATGAATGCCTTATATATTGTACCCAGGTCAGAGGGGGTACAATATTTCTTATATCGCTTGAGGAAACGTTGACATTTCGCAGCATTTTTGACGACATCGAATATGTGGTCATTCCAACGTACGTTGTCACTGACACACATACCGAGAATGGAAAGTTTATCGGTTTCGTCGATGCAAGTGCCATTCATGGATAACGGCTGGATATTTGAACTTCGCTTTAACGACAACAGACAGCTTTGTATTTTGGAAGCATTAAATTCCACTCGGTTGATAGTTTCCCAATTGGTTATGCTGTTAATATCGGAATTTAATGAGCTTAACCTTCCGTGCACCACGTGGGTAAAAGTTGCATCCTGCACTACGAGTATGTGGGGTTTCCTATACCCTAACATCATTCTATCTATATGTAGAGAATATCTTTTTAAAGTTTATTTTATACGTATTTATATTGTTTCTGAACTATTAGGAGATAAAAATAAAATAAATTTGTTAAATATAATAAACATTTTTAATATCTATAGGCATTGTAACAAAAATATTACTTTTGTAATAACTAAGAGGAGACCATCTTCTTTGGTTTAGCCTTTTAAAAAAAAAAACTTAACTAAAAACTTCTTATTGCCCTTTATTTCAGGGTCTAATGAGATAAGAAACAAAAATAAAATAAAAATAACTAAACATAATTAGTCTTCTTGAGATCTCAGTTGGTTCAAATCCGTACAATTTTCACAAAAAAAATATGCGTGCTCTAAGCATATAGGTAACATACTTCGCATCACTCGCAACCGTACTTGGTCTTTCGATCTTTTCTTCTGTCGCATTCCGAACATCTTGTTACACGTCTTGGCATTTTCTTTGGTGGTTCCACACTAGGTTCACCAAGTACGAGAATCCCTTGGATTATCTTTGCGGTTTCTCAGGTGCTCTTTAATCAAAGCCATTGCCAGATCACGAATAAACTTCCTCCTATTGTTAGATTTTCCTGCCTCAATGCCATTATTGAACATATGTAGAATCATAGCGTTGATTCCTGCATCGAAAAAAATAAAGTGAGAGGCCAGCGTTTGCTGTTGCGAGAAACGTCGTATGTTCTGGCAAGTTTATCGACCACATCTACTCCACTTTTGGTTTCATTATAGAATGTAATCATAGATGGTTTCTGCTTGATTCCAGTTTCATGGTCGATTTCTTTATCATGATGAAACGTACTTTCGAGGCTTTGGAACATAAGAAACGAGAGTGATATCTTTTTGAAAACCAAACCGCGATGCATATTCCTCTCGAGATTGTTTGAAACATAATGGAATGTAACTTTATTCGCTCTCAAAGTACCAACTATCGTTAATTTATTGTATGTTTCTGCAACAAGTTTTCAGCAGAAAGAAATTGTCCATAGTAATATTTCTTGACGAGCCGGAAACGCAGTTTACCATATGATTGACTAAGTCTGGCTGTTTGCCGCAGTAAATTTCTAAATGTACGGTGTAAAATGTTTTAGCGTCGACTAAGGCATATATTTTGATTCCATACTTTGGGGGTTTCGATGGGATATACTGCCGAAATCCGCACCTCCCTCGAAAGGCAACAAATTCTTCATCAAGTGTCAGGTATTCGGATGGTGTATACGCATTTGGCAAAGCTGGACAAAGGTTTCAAATATGTCTCGGATTGGTACTAAACGATCAGTTTTTATTCTGTCTCCTCTAGTCGTAGCGTCATCAAATCTTATATTATTTAGTAGGTACGAGAATCGATTTTTAGATATCGTGCATCGAAATATTTCGATTCCAGTACCATCTGAATCCCAGAAGTCATTGAGGTTTTGTCTCCCAGAACGATACAATCCTGCTAAAAATAAAAGGCCAAAAACTGCTTTCATCTCATACGCAGTTGTTTCTTTATAGACGGTTCACTGTCTGGTGGCTGTGGTCTCGAAAGACATATCTTTACATTCGTATGTTTCACAGCCGATTCAAGTATCTCATTGGAAATAAATACTTTAAAGCATTCTAAACTAGTTTTCTTGTCTTTATATTCACTCCCGGCAAATGTGTAATTATATTTTCTTGTCTTGTACGAACATTAGTTCTCAACGGCTCCTTTTGCCATTTTGTTTTGCCAAAGCCTTGTGAGCTAGAAGACTCACCTCCTGAAGAAATGTCCACGTCCTCTACATCCTCTTCAATGTCACTTACAGATTGAGTACTCAAATGATCCGAATCGCCTTCACTTCCGGGTAAATATAGCTCATCTGTGTCGCCATCACTATAATCCATAAGTGCCGATAATATTTCATGTTCATCTATCTATACGTCGAGCCATTATGAGACCTGCAAACAAATACACAAACGATTAAAGTAATAAAAAAACAAAATAAATAAATATTTATGTAGAAATAGGTATATTTTGCATGTCATACTGCTTACCTTTTAGACGACGTCCCGAACTACGTGGGGTTTGTGATATCCTGCCACACTTTGCGAGCGACCGTCCACTGCGCCTGTGACGCTACTGCTAAATCACTGTTACTATGCGATCCGGCAACGTCGCAACTCCAGCTACACGACGTTTCGTGGAATTCGCTCGGCCGTTTAAAAAGATACGACTATTTTTGTTTCGCTGGGGTTTATTAAACCCCATGTGGTGCACGGAAGGTTAACATACGCTGCCGTTCCCGTTCTACAGCTGAAGAGCAGGGGCTTGAGTCCGGGAACGAATATGAAAAGCAGAGAGTACTGTCATCAGCAAAGGAATATATTGGATTAGAAGCAGCAGATAAGAGATTGTTGATGAAAATTAAAAAGAGTTTCGGAGAGAGAACGGAGCCCTGGGACACACCAGCATTTATTTTGTGAATATCAGACTTGAAACTATCCAAGACAACTTGAATTGAACGTTCCGAAAGGTAATTTCTAATCCATTGAAGAAGAGAGTCATCGATCCCAAAAGCACGCATTTTCGACAAATGAGCCTGATGCCAAACTCTGTCAAATGCGTTAGAAATATCAAGTGCAACTATCTTGCTTTCGCCAGATTGATGCACGCTTTGGTTCCACTTTTTGGTGAGACATGCCATCAAATTACCAGTGGACCTGTTGCTACGAAAACCATATTGCCGGTCATTGAGAAGTGTTCGTGTTTCGAGATTTTTCATGAGCTGACTGTTTGGTGCAATATCAAACGAATGTGGTGAAAAACATATTGCAAATAGAGAGACGATACAGGGTGAGTGGACACTGCGGTGTTAAAGGAAAGGAATAAGTGGATGAGCTTGCAAGGAAAGGAGGGCTACTCGAAAATTGTGAGGTTGCCAACATCAAACCCCTTGCATAGTGAGGGGCACTATCGAGGAAAAATCGGAAAGACTGCCAAACTCAGGTGGTCAAGTCTTGAAGGATACATGCTCTCTGGCCGCTTTTTGACGGCAAAAGATCTAAAAGCTAATACAATTAAACAGGGATGAGTTCGGGACGGTAATAGGAATCCTAACAGGACACTGTCTTCTGCGGAAACACGCAAAGAGACTCAAATTGTTAGATACGGATATTTCCAGACTCTGCGGTGATTTGGAAGCTATTGAGGACGTAGTCGAAGAAAATTTTTATGGAAATACTTTTTCGAAAACCTTGAAAAAATAGACGATACAGACTTCAAAGGCCATCTTGGCTTCTGCAAAAAAATTGGGTGTTTCAAAAGAGCGATTGTTTAGGTTTTTGCCATTTGAAGACAAATTAAACTGGTTCCACAGGGATCGCGATTGGCACGTTTTGGTGCCTGGTGTCTGTGTTGTGGCATATTCATCATACTCTTGATTAACCTAACCTAACCTAGAGAGCCGATACAATGGGAAATGATTAGAAAGAATTCTTGCAAATTTTTGTTTGTCAATTCGACGCGAAACTCCAAAGGAAATCTTGGACTTAGTCTCACAAAACAGCCCTTGACTGCTGGTCATCTCTGACGGAGATGGCAGAGCAGTTTAACATTCAGTTATGTTGGGCGGCAAGGAGGAATAGGAGACAATCTCCACCTACTCTGTACATGCCCACCTCTCTCACAAGGAAGGAAACTGCACTTAGAAGGTTTCTTCTACAATGATTTAAGCGACATAGACATTAACAGTCTCCTACGCTTCATCAGTAGCTCAAAATGGTTCCAAGAGTAAGAGGATCGCAAGCCTACGATGACATCACAATGGGTGGGTTGGCTTTTCCTACAGCCATTCTTATCTGACCTAACCTAACCTGATCTTTTCAGATACAGCCTCGGTGCGGATTATCGTGAAGCGCTGTTTCCAATGCCTAAAACTCAACACCCCTTGCCTAGGTTTGCCTCCAAAAAAACCCTTGCTTGGCTTGATACCAAAACCTTTAAGTTTTCTTCTTGCAGCTGGAAAATTTTTCCATTCATCAGTAAGATTTCAATCGGAAAATTGTCTTAATTTTTTGCCCAACATTTATTCTGCGAAAATTTAAAGTCTAGAGTACCTTCAAAAACAACCTTTCTATTATCCATACGTCCATGAACTGGATATGACCATCGAACCGCAGCCCCTTACCAGTTGAAAATTGAACAGTGAAATTCCCTAGAGTTTCAGAACACCCAGCTTCATTCCATTTCGAGTATACATACATACTTAATACTAGGAAATCCCCTCATCCGTGCGGAAGGATGAATTGCACTGCATAGTAGGTATTCGTACCAAAGTCAATATTTAGGAAATCCAGGTGGTTGCCACAGCCCTTGTGGATTTCTGTTCGTATTGCTTGCAGCTATTACTCGTATCCTTAGATTGGTATCAACAATACAGCCATCATTACCACTGTCAGCAGCAGAATGAAGTTGTCAAGGATCAATTATCGATGATGAAAGGGGGATGGAATGTACAAAGATAGGGTTCAATCTTCTTCTCGATTATGATGATAAGTAGATTCGCTTAATAATAGACGACGTTTCTGTATAAAAAAAAAGAAAAAAAAACTCACCAATGGCCCAACAAATTGATTCCCCAAGGTTGAAACTCAAGAGATTCATGACGTATTTCTGTTCATGTTAATCATAAAAGAAGGAGCAACTTTTCCTCTTCCACAGAATTAAAGTCGTAAGGAGTAGGTTGGGACAAATTTAATTTTCATCAATATTAAATTTTCATGTTCCTTTGGTTCCTTCTATGTCAGGAAGAGGACTGAAGAAAAAAAGGCTAGAAATGAATCCTCAAGTTGAAGAGAAGGAAAAATCGTCCTTTTTTGGATTAAGTCGTTTTGTTTTACCAGAGGAGACCAGAATCATGAGTGCTTGCGGTAACAATAGCACTGCTGGGTGTGAGAGGTTGATTTAATGAAAACGGAGATGTTTCATTGAAAGGGAGTTCTTTCATTTCATTTTTAATTATCGAAAAATCATTCAATTTGTACAATTTGCCGATGAACTTTGAGTATTTGAATTAAAATTATTTATTTAATTTTGTGGTTGATGGAACTCAAGCCAATTACAGTTGGAAACTGCCCTTACTCACAGAGGATCGAAGGAGCGGTTAGATTGTATGCAATCGGGGGAACGAAGAATGGTTGTTTTATAAACTGAATACCAAGGATGTAAGTGATAAGTTTCATGTGTTAGAACTTGGCAAGTTATTTTATACATACGTACAATCGTCATTTTGTTCTATTGTGTACCTTTTTCCGGCCCACGCATACTTGTCAGGCAAACACTGGACACACACTTCCTGGTAGCGGAGTAATTCAATTGACTTTGATTGCGGAAGTGAGAAGACGTGGTAGTACCTATCATGGAGTGATATTCATATGTCGATATCAAGTCTTCAATAATCTTATCTACTCATAGATCGTTTATGGTTAAAATTAAGAAATAGCACTACTAATATATTTATGCATCATTTATAGCTTTATCACTTACGAGGGTTGTCTGAAAAGTTTTCGATCGCAACGTAAAGATAGCGGCACTCGTCAATAAAAGCTAGTTGTGCATCTTTTGACAGTTACTTACCGAAGTTCCAGTCATTTTGGACGCGCAGTTTTTAGTTGGCAGTCGTTTGAGTGAGTCGATGTGAGTGTTTTTTGTAAAAATGGACAAAAATTGAGTATCGAGCTGTTATTAAATTCTTGCTTTTGAAAGGCAATACGCCTGTGTATGGGGACTCTGCACCACCATTTACCACGTTGAAATTTTGGGCAGCTGAATTTAACCGTGGCCGTAAAAGCTTGGGAGATGATGAACGTTCGGGACGTCCAAAAACTGCAACCACTGACGATAACATTGCTAAAGTTCACCAAATGGTGTTAGACAGCCGCCGAATTAAAGTGAGAGAGATAGTAGAGGCTATGAAAATATCCAAAGAACGTCTTTGTTACATATCAAATCAAGATTTAGGCATGAGAAAGCTGTCCGCTGGTTGGATGCCGCGTTTCCTCACGTTAGACCAAAAACGTGTTCGAATGAACATTTCCAACGCTCTGTTGGCGCAGTTTAATGGGCAATAAATCCAAGTTTTGGCGCCGACTAATTACTGTAGATGAAACTTGGATACACCATACGCCCGAAACAAAAATTCAGTCAAAACAGTGGACTGCAAAAGGCGAGCAAAAACTGTTTTTTCGGCTGGGAAAGTGATGGCGACTGTTTTTTTTGGGATAGTAAAAGAGTTATCTTAATCGATTATCTCCAAAAAGGAAAAACCATTACAGGAGAATACTATGAATCGTTACTTGCCAAGTTGAAGGCAGAAATTGCGGAAAAATGGCCACATTTGCAGAAAACGAAAATCCTGTTTGACCTACACAACGCGCCGTCTCACACCTCAGCGGTTGCCATGGCGAAAATCCATGAAATACGGTTTGAACTGCTTGACCATCCGCCTTATTCACCAGATTTAGCCCCAAGCGACTTCTTTTTGTTCCCTCATTTAAAAACTGCGCTCGAGATTTTCGTCAAATGAGGAGGCAATCACCTTCGTGAACAATTATTTTGCAGAGAAAAACGCCAAGTACTATTTGGACGGGTTAGAGGGATGGGAGCATCGCTGGGAGAAGTGTGTAGAGTTACAAGGAGACTATGTAGAAAAATGAAAAAACTATTTGAGAAAAAATGTCCTGTATCATTGTTCGGTCGGAAACTTTTCAGAAACTCGTATTACTTCTTACAATCGAAATCAGGAAATGTTTCAGGTTAATGCAGTAGGCTATGCTGATGGACAAAATATCTGAGACATCTAGAGACAAGAACTGACAGTGCCGATACTACCACAAGGCCAAGACAGTAGCAATTCCTGAGCTCTGTTTTCAAAAAAGGCAGATAAACAGCACTTCCTTATAAAAAATGCACTTATAAGAAACGTTTATCCTGTTTAGTAAATGCCATCTACTGTCCCAAGGAATGTTTCTAATTGCCAATTTTTACGATTTAGGAGTCTTTAGGACTCTTTCCGAGCAGATGGAAAACAGCCCGTCTCTAAAAAACACGAATCTTCTTCTCTCTCCACCGTTCTGTCTCCGACACTCTTTTTAATTTTCATCAACGATCTCTTGTCTGCCACTTCTAACCCAATATATTCCTTTGCTGACGACAGTACTCTCTGCTTTTCATATTTGTTTCCGGACTTACGTCCCTGATCTTCGGGTTTAGAACAGGAACGGCAGCGTATGTTAAGCTCATTAGATTCCGATATCAACAGCATAACCAATTTGGGAACTATCAACACAGTGGAATTTAATGCTTCCAAAATACAATGCTGTCTGCTGTCGTTAAAGCACCGAAAAACTTTCCATTCTCGGTATGTGTGTCAATGACAACTTACGTTGGAATGACCACATATTCGATATCGCCAAAAATGCTGGGAAATGTCTAGGTTTCCTCAAACGATGCAAGAAGTACTTTTCCTCTTCTGAGCTGGCGTCAATATATGATATGAGGCATTCATCCGCCCAAAATTGGAGTACTATGGACACAACTGGTCCGTTGCGCCTAAAACATCTCTGCACCTGCTAGATAGTATTAAAAACCGTGCAATAAAACTCAGAGATGATGCTAATATCACCCAGTCAATGAACACCCTGGAGCACCGACGAAAAGACTCATATCTCACTTTGTTTTATCGCTATTTCCGCCATCAGTGCTCCGTAGAAATTATCAGAAGGATGCCGCTCTTTCAAACTTTCAACTGTAACACCTGTCTTGTTATGAATGGTTATCAGTATACCCTCCAGGCCACTTTCAGACGTACTCTGAAATATCGTGATTCATTCCTGAGCCGAACAACTGGCTTGTCGAGCTCTCTATTTCCTAGTCATTATAACATTCAGACATTTAAAACCAACGTACATCGCTATCTATCTTTCTTATCTCCCGATTTTTTTTTCGGCCGACCTGTGTGCACACATTTTAAGGGTACCTTAACCCCTTGAGCGAGCGCTATTTAAAAAAAAAAACAGTTACTTCATCCTTATATTTGATACTCTTTTCCACTGTTTACAAAATGACAGTTGAGCACTACTGACGAAATCATACTATTCGTATGTATTTCAATATTTCTGCAGAATATAAATTAAAAGCTAATGAAGCTGCACTAGTAAAACCGCAATACATCAGCCTTAAAACGGGGTCAATTTGCCATCAATTAAGCCCTCAATCAGCATCAATTCAGGGCCGTTGACAGGATGCCAGAGCTACAAAGTGGTGAAATTAGTTAAAAATTAAAATCTATTCCCTTTCATCACTATTCGAATAGGCATTGTGGCGGAAATCACTTCCATCGAACTCTTGAATTAGTTACAAAAAAATTAACGTAACGTGATATTACAGCCAATCGTATCTCTATATCTAACTCAAGAAGATATGAATAGTGAAGAAGGGATTTTCGAAAGGTATCCTTTACGAGGATGTTAACAAATTCGCATGGCAAGTGCTCAAGTAGCAATTATCGAATAAAATTTCATTACAGCAGTACCATTGCCGTGTACATACCATATGTAGATACATTTCCCTGTATACCCTCAGGTATATCTATACGTATGTCACTGCAATTGAAATTACCGCAGTACTACATCAGGCTCTTCGCCAACTGTTCACTTTTTAGAACCAACAGATGGCGCTTAAAAATTTAAACCACATTGCAAATTTAACTCTGCAGGACATGCACCCTATTCACATACTTGCATTTGTTGATGCATCCGTACGCAGAACAAATATAGTTCTGCAGGTCTAGGTCAAAGCTCTGTCTCTTCTGCACTTAAATGAAGCTTTTCCCCATTCAATATGGCGCTTGATACATCCAACAGTGCTCCAGGAGTGTGTTAGTGTCCCAACACATAAAGTGTTCATCATGGATTTAATAGCATCCATACCATAAATAAATGTAGGGCTACCCCTTTGCTAAAAATAGGTAGAATTATTTTAAATCAGAATAACGATGTATAACAATGTCTGAATGTATTTTTCACTGTATGCGTGGTTTTCCTTGGACTTAGAAGAGTGACTCTTGTTTCTTTTTTATTGAATTTTTTGCAGGATTGAAGAGGGAATGCGATGTCCTTAGCAACCATATTCGAGATGTACATACTAACATACGGGATATCGAAACGTGAAGAGTCTCTGCCTGTGACGTTTTCTTTCACCCTGGTAATCCCAGATCTTCAGGCTAATTACCCTGATATATGCGACTTTTTGCTCTTTAGAATGAAGGCTCGGTTTGCCGTGTTGTTTTGGACTAAAGCGCTTGTTTTCGATGATCTTCTTGACTGGAGCACTATTGTCAATTTACTTGATTTGGTTGTCAATTTTTTTGTACTACGATGTATGTAGCTTTTTGACTACATCTTTCGACAGATTATATCTTGTCTTCCATTTGTCGGAGGACTTGTAGGGTAAAGTCGTAGGACGATCCGTAAGAGTAACCGATACAATAAAACTCATTGCCTTCACGGGGTGACTGACGGGAAACGGTGGATATTTCACAGCTAATGAATTCCCTTTAATATCGCGGACTGCGTATGCTCCCTGCACTCGCAAGCTTGCAAAATTGAATAGTTTGTCTCTATGTAATACGTGTCTTAAGACCGGAAAGGGAGTTAACTGCAAGCTGGAACCGCAAGCACCAAGGGATGCATGGCTAAGAGGGCGATTAGTGTCTAGTTTGTGAACTTCGCATACCGGGCTAACTCCAGTTTAAATTCCCAGCTTTCCTCTCAACAAAACGAGGTCTGCTCTTAGGTGACCTACATACATATTCCGATTACTTGCGTGAATTAAAATTGATCCAACAAAAGTTTCACTCAACTGATGCTCTAGCTAGAGAATGTGCTCTAGAGATTCTCACTGCTAAAGCTGACAACATCAGCACAGAGGCTAAACGAACTCGATTCGACCATTCCAAACCCCCGATTTCGGAAGCAAAGGCAGTCGAAACAGGAAATTCAGCAGTCGATAAGGTTGAATATAGCAATATACTGGGACATATCAGGCTGGGTGTAAACCCGGAAGACATCAATCTTAACCCTTGATGTTGAGTAAATGGCCCAAATACAGGAGGGAGATATCGAAGTTTCGATTGCGTTTCAGGAAGAAGAGGTGAAGCTCTACAATCGAAGATGGCTGGGCCGCGTTTGTATGTTGAATGACTGAGCGATCGAAAATCAAAGAGAAATGCGGATTGGGGTTCTTTCCCAAAATATCGAAATAGCTAGCGAGAAAATCCTCGTGTTTTTGGATGCAAAGAACTCAGGTCTCAAGACCAGAATCTGGAGAGCTCTGTAAAGAGTGGAAGAGAAAGATCTCGTTCAAATATATAGTCTTTACTATTACTGACAGTGCGATGAATTAGCTCAACGACCTGGGTCTCATTATAAAGAGCTCAGAAAATACTCCAGCTACCCCACCACCATCAGTAACAGTAGTCTGTCAAAGGGACAGCAAAACAACACCGTTAATAAGTCAGCAGCTGAGGGTGATAGAACACATGAGCTCCCCTCAACTAGCCGATTAACACAAGAACCAGATGTTGCAAATAGACCCAGAAGTAGAGTTCCTATACCTCTACCGAGGAGTCAAGTAGCAGAAAACGCAGCTCGTTCTGAGAGAGTGAGGCTAAAGGGCCACTTCCTCGGCGGGGTTCACATATGCCGGAGAGGCAATAACAAAGTCGCATGAACGATGATTATGTGAACATCGCTCTGGGACTAACTCGAGAACCTTGGGCTATTGAAGATAAGATATTCGACCTCAACAATAGTGTGTGAATATTAGAATTTGCCCGAGGAGATTTAGATTGAGGACCTTATTGATCAGTTCCAAAATTAAATATCTTCTCATTCCAGGGTTTAATGAGAGATCCAGTGACAGCGATCAACGAACTACCTCAGGGGATTGCATTGCAAGAGTGCGTGTACGCCTCAACCTATTTCTCCGGAGACATAGATGCGATTCCTCTTATTCTTGTACAGGACCTGTTCGAACAGGGTCACAGTCGCAATTGGCATCTTCTTCTTGGAGCGATGCCAATGCGCATAACAACAGCAGAATGGGCGAGTTATTTTCGCATTATATTCTCAGAAAAAAACGGCTTTTATGTTATAGATGCACTTTTTTCAATTCAATAAGAAAGGAGGTACTTCACAAGTATATCATGCCAGATGAGGCATCCTTGTCGGGCCATATTAACATAAGGTTCAATATAGGATGCATTAACGGACAGGGTCAAACTCCCGAACTGGAATACTTTTCCAGAAATTCTCGCTATCAAAGGTGATTCAGTGCCTTCATAGCAGAGTCCATTGGGGTCGTGAATGATGGAACGAACCAACTAAATGAAGCCATTATCACATCATTTAAATGTAGTTGCTAATTGATACGCAATATGCTATAGAGATCCGAGGACATACCACGGTGGAACCCCCAACCTGAAAAAAAATTTTGAGAAAAGTTGTAAATCAATTCAAACACACCGGTAATTGGGACCGCTATAACCAACCGCAATAAAAAATTGAGAAAGCCCAAAAGAGCTTCTTGGAGAAAGAACTGCGAAAACCTGGTAAAACTAACTGATGTCGCGCGTCTCCAAAAAGATCGCTTAAAAGACTCTTCAAATAGCTTAGGTTTGTTGCAATAAATAGATGGCACTTTCAGAGCTAGTCGAGAAGAAACCCCAAAAGTACTACTTAAGTTTCATTTTCCAGACTCTACCCTTTTAATTAACACACAGCAGTGGACCACAAAATTTTCTTACAACAACTGAATTCACAGCGTAGTTGGAAATATGTTCAGCATAGACAAAGTTGAAGGGGCCTTAAACTCATTCAAACTATACAAAGCACCTGGAACAGACGTTATCTTCCCAGCACTGATTCAAAAAGATCGGAACCAGATTCTTTCCACTCTAGCCGCCTTATTTATGTATAGCTTCATCTAGGTATACACCCCACAAGCCTGGAGGGAGGAAAATGTAGGCTTTATTCCGAACCAGACAAACTCAGTGAACAACCTAAATCTTATCGACCCATAAGCCTTCTACCGTTTTTTTCTGAAGACTGTGGAAGGACTTATCGATTTACACATCAGAGACCTTCTCAACAGAAATTCACCACTGCACCCTCACCAATGTGCATACAGGAAAGAGAGTTTTTCGTAAGGCGATCTACTGGATCTGGTGACACAGATTAAAGAGGCCTATCGACAAAAGGACTATGTGCCTTCCTAGGTATTGAAGGTGCGGTCGATAATACCGGATATAAAATTCATTTCGGAAGCCATATCTAAAAGGTATACTAACCATCCCACTAACCGCTGGGTAAAAACCGAAAAATCTCCACATCTTCCGGTTAAAGGTTGTCCAGGAGGAGGTGTTCTCTCACCGCTCTTGTGGCCACTGGTCACAGATGACCTACTAGTAAAGCTTAGTAATCTGCGCTATCAAACAGTTAGATATGCTGACACCTTAAACGTTTCCTATAAGATCCAGACTGCTCTAAAATCTCTCAATCAACCCCAGATCTCACGTAACGGTACAGTAATTATTTACTCCAACGAAGTAAAATATCTTGAAATGGTTCTCGACAAAGAACCAGGTTGGAATTCACGTATAGGCTTGCCATCGTTTGCATGGTAGCACCAGGGGATTAACGTCAAAGGTCGCTTGTTCGATATATACAATGATGACGCAACTGATGAGGAGACTACCATACAAAAGCTACAGAGGCTACAAAAACTTTCATGCCTCGGCATGGCAGACGGAATGCACACACGCTCCACAGTAGCAATAGAAGCCTTCATTGGTTTAACGCCGCTTTATAAAGAAGATGGCAATTCGCAGAACAGTCAGACTACTACAAACCGAAGAGATTAATCACCCAGATCACATGGATCAAATGAATTTTCTCTCCGAAATCCCCGAACTTGATTTCGCCTACCCGAGACTCTGTGCTCCAAAGCCGAGAAGTATGAAACTACAAAAATCCCTTTAAGGTTTGAAGTGGTATTCGGATGGATCGAAGATGGACACCGGGTGGGTGCTGGTATTTTTGGTCCAAACACCAGAATTTCGCAACCAATAGGAAAAGGCCCGGCGTATTTCAAGCGGAAATTCATGCCAAAAGATGCGCGTCAATTTTATCCTCGATAACAGAATGAAGGGCGTCCCCATCCATATACAGATGGTGTGGATGTTGGCTGTCAATTACTGTCATTCCATTCAATGTGGTTGCTCTTTCTGACAGATATCATACAAATTGCAGTCTTGGAGTCGTTTACCACGCAACAATGCATTTTTGTTGTTCAATCTTATTACGAAAATGGGCGATCTGTAAAAGTAGTATTTCGTAAAATACGTGAATTTTTCGGTCCACATAATCGCTCAAGTGCGTCAGAAATTCATGCAATGGTGAAGCGTTTTGAAGAAACTGCTTCGATAGCGGGTCAAACTCCATATCAGTATGCTAGGTCAGCAGGTATACGCCAAAAACATCACCAGTGAATGGAGAACATATTTACCGGCTATTTGTTTTCCAAAATTAAATGAATTAGTCCTCGACGATCTCTGGTTTCAACAGGATGGTGGTTCCACCCACACAAGCCATGGAAAAATTTGAAGATCGCATTATTTCGGTTAGAGGAGAAGTTGATTCGCTTCCAAAGCCATACCATTTGACGCCTTGAGACTTCTTCCTGAGGGAATATTTGAAGAGTAAGGTCTATACCAATAATTCAGCGATAATTCAGGATCTCAAACATAACATCGAAACTGAAACTGCGGCCATTGACAAAGCCATGGTGGTCACATGAGCGATTTTGCATCCTATTCGTTATTGCCATAGAACGAATTTAATTATTCAATCAAATTCTACATTGATTTCTCAATAAATGAGTGATTAATTTAATAAAAGCTCCGCACTAGCTGTTGCCTCACCTTTGCTAGTGGATAGTCAGGCAGCTATTACTGTTTAAAATTATTAAACGTACTTAAAGAGATCTTTTTAGAGCTTATTTTATTTTTACAGAAATTTTAAATAGATATGTAAAGCAATGTTCGAGAATAGTAGAAAAAAGTCAAAAAACCAGTGTTTGTGTTTAGTGTGTTTATTTGTTATTATGGCTAGGGATTTCAGGGTGGACGTAGCCAATATACGTGGGCTAAAAAGTAATCACTTTTCTGAGTACGTTCGTGTCTGTAAGTACCGACCAGCTGTTTTGGCACTAAGTGAAACAGAGGTAGATTCCCGCCCACACCTCTCAGATCACTCTAATCTGAAGCTACCTGGCTACGAACTAGTGCCACTATTCTTTCCCCATCGCGGTCTCGCCATTTATGTGCGTAGTGATGTAGCTTACCAAATTCCACCACAATGTAGTCCATGTTCCAATCCGGAATTCAATTTCATGTGGTCAAAATTCCATCTCCCCAAATTGGACAGCAACTCGACCTTTCACGAGTTTGATGCGCTGTCTAACTCCATTCAAAGAGTTGTATCCCTGTATCGATTACGGGCGATTTCAATATACACAATTCTGGTTGGCTTCGACATTCTGGACAGACAACACCCGAAGGACGGTGTGTTGAGATCTTCGCTGCGGAAAATAATTTAACCCAGCTTGTAAATGAGCCCACACGAATACCAGACGTTGATATTCATACCGCCAACACCCTGGATTTGTTTTTAACTTCTCACTCTGACAAGTACTGTGTTGATGTGCTCTCTCCTCTAGGCTCGTCGGACCATTGTGTCATATCAGCTAATTTCTCGTACACCGACCACACAGTTAGAGAACAGATTCCTAAAAAAAACGTATGACAATAAGAGAAAGCCAGCTGGAGCGGTCTTAACAGATTCTTTTAACTGGTCGTTATGTTTCCTCGATAACGACGTGGATGCCGCTGCTGACATGATCACAGAAACTATTCTCTTTGGAATGAGATCCCTCACCGGATGTAGAGTATCAAACCAAAATAAAAGGCATGGTACGACTCGAGCTGTAAAGAGGCTATCAGGGTTAGAGAAATGTTTTTTTCGGTCCTACAAGACCAACCGGACAGAGGAAAACCGAAAAAAGTTTAAACGAGCCAGAAATGACTGCAACGTCTTTCTCAAGCGTGTGAAATTCCAATACGACCAAAACCTGAGGCAAAAAATACTGCAATGTCCCAAAGGTAAAATTGTAAAAATTGTTGGTCATACGCCAAAAACATTGGAAATTCTGCCTCATCCTCCATCCCAACGCTTATTTACAATGACATTCCACCTGTTCGCTCTTTAGACAAGGCCAATCTGCTTGCTGCACACTTTGCGGCTAGCTCAACACTCCCAGATTGTGCTTTGTCCCCGCCTGTACTCGAATCTACAATGGGACGAATCCACTTTCGCACTCGTGCAGTAGCAAGAGTACTTAAAGATCTCAACTTGCATAAATCCGCTGGTCCAGTTGGTATATCTCCCCTTCTTCTGAAGAGGTGTTCTTCCACGCTGGCAAAACCACTGCGTAAGCTTTTTTATCAATCCTACTCTTTAGGAATCTATCCAAGCAGATGGCAAACAGCATTTGTCCAGCCCGTCCCTAAGAAAGGCGAATCTTCCTCTCTCTCTTCCTACAGACCCATTGCACTTACATCCCTTTTTTCAAAGGACATGGAAACACTGATAAACCGTCAACTAATAAAATATCTCGAAACACGAAAACTTCTTAATGACCGGCAATATGGTTTTCGCAGCAGCAAGTCCACTGGTGATTTGATGGCATGCCTCACCGAAAAGCGGAACCAAAGCGTACATCAATTTGGCGAAAATAAGATAGTTGCACTTGATATTTCTAAGGCATTTGACAGAGTTTGGCATCAGACTCTCTTGTCGAAAATTCTGCTTTTGGGATCGACGACTCTCTTCTGCAATGGATTAGAAATTACCTTTCGGAACGTTCAATCCAAGTTGTTTTAGACGGTTTCAAGTCCGATATTCACAAAATAAATGCTGGTGTGCCCCAGGTCTCCATTCTGTCTCCGACACTCTTTTTTCTTTTCTCTCTGCTTTAAATTCCGATATTAACAGCATAACCAATTGAGGAACTATCAACAGAGTGGAATTGAATGCTTCCAAAGCACAATTCTGTCTGCTGTCGTTAAAGCGAAATTTAAACACCCAGCCATTATCCATGGATGGCACTTACATCGTCGAAACCGATAAACTTTCCATTCTCGGTATGTGTGTCAGTGACAACTTACGTCGAAATGACCACATATTCGATCTCGTCAAAAATGCTGCAAAATTTCTGGGTTTCCTCAAGTGATGTAAGAAATATGTTATCCCCTCTGATCTGGCCACAATATATAAGGCATTCATCCGGCCAAAACTGGAGTAGAATGCCCACATCTGGTCAGGTGCTCCTAAAACATCTCTGCACCTGCTAGATAGGATTCAAAACCGTGCGATAAAACTCATTGGTGATACTAATATCAGTCAATCAATTGACACCCTCGAACACCGACGTAATGTCTCGCTACATTTTCGGACGTACTCTAAAATATCGTGATTCTTTCCTAGGCCGTACAACTCGCTTATGGAATGCCCTGCCGGTCTATGTGTTTCCTGGCCGTTATAATTTGCAAACATTTAAAAACAATGTACATCGGCACCTGTCTTTTCTTCCTCCTTAAATTTCCTTCGCCCGCGCTGTGTACGAACATTTTAAGGGTACAAAGACCCCTTGAGCGCGCACGCGTTGATTTTTCCAATTGCGAATGCTTAGCAAATAATGTGTGTAACATACACACTTCGTCCGAACTGTATAAAATCCTCGTCTCTCTCAGAAATCCTAGTTCTAAAATAACTGGTTCCTTTTCAAATAGCTTTGTCAAAAATTTATAGGGTGACCAGGCGGTTAATTCTCTTTCTGTGAAACTGTGAAGTGATAAAATTTTTATCATTTCAGTTTTCACAGAGATTTTTCATTTTATCACTTCACGAACACGCCTAAAGTGATTCTCGAGCTCGTCGTGAAAAATAGCTGTCAAATGGTGTACTAAACAGTACTAAATGATAAATGCTGTCATTTCTCTGTCAGTTTTGCGTTTGCGTTTTTGTGTTTAGAAAAATACTTTGTTTGTGTTGTTAAAATATGTCTGGAGTTATCATTCAAATAATTATCCATAATAGACGCCGTATTGAACATTTGCTTTGTAAGAAAACTCATAAAATATTTTTTTTTCAAGGAATAAATTGAGAATATTGCAGCGTACACTTCGAGATGGGCAAAATCCATTCCAAACTATCACTGAGGAGCATTTTATTCAATTGTACAGATTTCCAAAACAACTGTGTTTGGAGCTGATAGAGGAATTGAAGCCACTCCTGAATATAAGTCAACGAATAAATGGAGTTTCAAATCATGTAAAAGTGTTGTGTGCTCTAAGGTTTTTCGCCACTGGCAGCTTTCAACGTGCTGTTGGACAAGATTCTTTAAAACCGCAAGTAGTTATCGTTAGAGCCCTCTAGCACCTCAACGTGAATAAATCATTTGTGTCTAGAACCATAGCTCGTTACCGTGATACTGGCAGCGTTGCAAAACGCCATGGAGGTGGTCATAAAAAAACAGCAACATCGGCAGAAATGGTTCGGAAAGTGAAGGCCCGAATTAAGCGAAATCCGCATCAAAATGGAAGAAAAATGGCTCGTGAGCTCAACATATCGTTGGAACGGATGCAACACATACTGAAAAATGAGCTTGGGCTCAAGCCATTGAAGTTTCAAAAAGCACACGATCTTACACCGCAACAGAAGAAAGTTAGAGTCGAAAGAGCTAAGGAGTTGCTACGCTTGCATGAAAGTGGTGAGCTGCCGAATTTGGTTTTTTCCCACGAGTCGCCATTTGTTATCGAGCAATATGTCAACAAACAAAATGACCGAGTTTACTTGCCAGAGAGGTCCGAAAATTTACACCTTCGGACGGCCACCAGAAAGCAGGCAGCACCGATGATGATGTTTTGGGCCGTCATAACCGCCGATGGTCGCTCTCCGCTCGTATTTTTGGACCGTGGCGTCAAAATTAATGCTATCGCATACCGTGGAACTGTCTTAGAGGCAGTATTGAAGCCTTAGGTAAACGATCATTTCGGTCGGAGACCGTGGGCATTTCAACAAGACTCGGCACCGTCTCACAAAGCGCGCGTCAACCAAGATTGGTTAAAAAACACTGGTCCTCACTTCATTTCTTCGACACAATGGATTGCAAATTCTCCGGATGCAAATCCGTTGGATTTCTCTGTCTGGGGTATTTTGAAGGCGAAGGTTGGCACTAAAAAAATACCAAAGTTTGGACCACCTCAAACAAGCACTTCGCCGGGAATGGGCCAAAATGCCGCAGAGCCACTTGCGTGCAGCGTGCGATGCTTTCTTCGGTCGTCTCAAGGCCATTATTCACGCCAAAGGTCGACATATTGAAAACTACTGATACGATATGAAAATTGATGTATTTTCCAACATTTTTCGCTTTGGCACAATAAAATTTATCAAAAAATAAAAAAATTATAGCATTTTAAAAAGTTGGAGTTCGAGTCATTCACCCTTTAGTTGGATTAATTGATGGGACGCACATAAAAGAATCACCTTCTAGGAGAGAATTGAATACGTTTTCTATTGCAGGAAATGTGGCCATTCGTTAAATGTTCAAATCGTAGGCGGGGCTGATTTTACTATTTTCTGTGCTAACGCACAATACGGTGGAACAGCTCATGATGCATACGTTTGGCGACGATCTAGAGTTAAATCAACACTTGAAGATCTATCCAATGAAGGAGAAAGAAACTTCTGGCTATTAGGTGACAGTGCCTACCAATCGTAGCCGTGGGTTATGACTCCTATTCCGAGGCTAAAAACAGATACAATGCCACTCATAAGCAGACAAGAGCACTTGTGGAACGATGCATTGGGGTTCTTAAAAGCAGATTTCGCTGCTTGTCTATAGAAAGGGTATTATTTTACAGCCCAGCAAAAGCAGGTGTTACAATAAATGCTTGTATTGTGCTCCACAATGCATTGATCAAAGCCAGGATTCCATTTTTGGAGAGCGAAGAAATTGAAAATACTATTGAAATAGACGTAAATGATAGCGATGACCTGCAATCTAATACCACTCAAACTCTAACGGAAGGAAGACGTATTCGAAGCAGAATTGTTGGTCGAGTTTTTGCTTGTTAAAAAAAAGCAATTGTACAATAAAGAAATAAAATAAAATACAAGGTTATAGTTTTTAGTAAAAAATAAAAAAAAAAACATTTGGATTAACTTATTGTTTTATACTGGGTCTACAAGTAAGTTTCCAGCGTTTGTCCAGTGGATCCCGGGCAGAAATGTCAGACTCCATGTGTTTTATTTGTAGCTTTTGTATCTGTCAACAACTTTGCAGCGTTATATTTGAGCAGTTCTATCGGTGTCGTACATTTTATCGAGCAAAATCTTGTCATGATAAGCCAAATAAACGTCATTTGCAGGAAGCGCTGTTTTTATTCTTTAATATGAAGAAAAGTGCGGCTGAGGCCTATCGTTTGCTTTCGGAAACTTATGGGGCGGAATGTATTGGTGAATCGACGTGCCGCGAGTGGTTCAAACGGTTCAAAAGTGGTGATTTTGGAGTTGAAGACAAAGATCGCCCCGGAAACCGAAAAGTTTTGAAGGCGAGGAATTGGACGCTTTACTGGATGAGGATCCGTGTCAGATTCAAGAAGAACTTGCTGCATCATTGGGCGTCACGCAACAAGCCATTTCCCTGCGCCTAAAAGCACCGGGATTCATTCAAAAGGTTGGAAACTGGGTGCCGTACGAATTGAGACGTCGAACGGCGATTTTGCATGTCCGAAATGTTACTGCAGCGGTATAAAAATAAATCATTTTTGCATCGTATTGTCACTGGTGATGAGAAATGGATTTATTATGATAATCCTAAACGCAGAAAATCGTATACAAAGCCCGGCGAGAACGCCCAATCGACGCCGAAACGAAATATTCACGTGAATAAGGTCATGCTCTGCATGTGGTGGGATCAAAAAGGTGTCGTATACTACGAACTGCTTCCGAGTAGTGAAACCATCAAAAGACCATTATATCGAACCCAACTAATTCGTTTGAAGCGGGCATTAAAAGAAAAACGGCCAGATTATGAGACCAGGCATGAGTCCGTCATTTTTCATCACGACAACGCTCGGCCACATGTTGCGGTTTCGGTGAAAAACTATTTGGAGAATAGTGGATGGGAAATTCTGCCTCACCGCCTTACAGTCCAGACTTGGCACCATCTGCCTACCACTTGTTTCGTTCGATGCAGAACGCTCTTACGGGAATACGCTTCAGCTCAGTAGAGGAAATCAAAAATTGGCTCGATACGTTCTTGGGCTCGAAAGACGAGAAATTTTTTTGGTCCGGAATTCATAAATTGCCAGAAAGATGGGGGAAAGTTGTAGCTTCCGATGGACGATACTTTGAATAAAGCATTGTAACTATGTTTTCATAATAAAACTTCAAATTTTGGAAAAAAAAACACTGGAAACTTACTTGTAGACCCAATATTTGAAATCGTTCTAGTAACTGATCAAGTTTAGATTTTATTTCTAGTTGGATTTGATTTCTTCCATAAGCTCTACTTTTCTTTCCTCAAGCTTTAATTTTTTCATTTCTATTTCTTTAAAGTACTCGAAAACATCGTCGGTGGAGTCGGAGAGGGTTCTTTTTCGCTTTTATTATCTTTTTGATGTTACAGGAAGAACTGCCTCTTCTATTCTTCCCAAATGTTGATGCAATCCTGAAGTTTCTTCCTGAATGTCGCCCAGAATTCAATCCTCAGCATAATCTAGGTCCTCATTTGTTTCCTCTGTAATTTTTGGTTCAATGGGTAGTGATTCGAAGCCTAACTCACTAACGAATTACGAAACACCTTCTACTGCATCCGGTGTTATGATCGAAATAATTCGGCGGTTTATTTCCGATAGGTCTTTTATTTGAAGAAGGCCATTAACACCGCTTTTACGCCGCTGCTCTTTAATAGCACTGTCTCGGCTTCGTACACTTATTCTGTTAAAAAAAAAAAATCGATAATCTTAATCACCTCTTTCATTATTACATAACTTACGTCAAATGTTTTCAATATTTTCTCCATTTTGGCCCATCTTTCAAAGCTCCTCCTAAGCTATTTAGTTTTTCGCTTAAAGTTTTCCACTCCATATCTCGGAAGTAGGCTCCCTCAGCTGTTGTGAACCTGCAATTTTATTTGGAAGGCAAACGTATTAAGAATATTTGATAAGAATATTATGGATAATGTTAATCTCAATATATTAACATCCATATTATACATAATTCATATTGTAACGCATACTTGCTTGCCATTTTCCAAATCAGGTTTTTCTTCTAAAAATTCAACCAAAAACATTTTTTGTGTCTCAGGCGCTTTTGCTCCTCGCTTGACTTTAGTATCCACCTTCCTTTTCTCATAGCCGTTCACAGAATAATTTGGCTGTGATAAAAAAGTCTTCATATGAAAAAAATTGACATTTGCCTTCAGTTTTTCAGATATCGAGAATCGCATTTAGCGTGAAGCCGTGATAAAATTTTTCACTTCACAGCTTCACAGAACGAGAATTGACGCCCAGATAGATAGCAATGATAGCTTTTTCGATTATTATGTATATTGCAGCAGCTGTCAAAGTAAACAATGTCAACCGGCTGTCAAAATATTCAGTAAGATTTGCCATTTCATCATGCATCGTCATACGCTTGCCGAACGTGCGGAAATTATTAAAAAAATATTATCGAAATACCGGCTCAGTTGTAAACACCCAACGTGAATTTCGTCGTGAGGTCGGTCTTCATCATGGCTTCAGTGTGCAGGAAACTCGTCGCAGCGTGGAAGAGTTTGAGCATGAGTATATTCTTCTGGATCTTAAGCCATCAACCAGACAGAGATTGGTGCGAAATGAAAAAAACATAGCCGCCGTAGGGGCCAGTATCGAAGAAGACCAAAAAATGTCGATTCGGTGCCGATCAACTAAATTGGGCATCGCCAGAGAGTCAACCCGGCATATTTTGCGGTTGGATTTGGGCCTACATCCATATAAGATTGTAATGACAGAACGTACCTGGATTTTTAACGTAAACCACCTGTCATAAGACCTTATGTTTACGAGGTGCCCATACACCCATAGGGAGCAAGGATACGCCTTGCCATCGCTAATTACTCGCTTTATATTTATTAATATTTCGCTTATATATTATACAAATTCGGAACTGTGTTGGAGGCAAAAGTTCCACCCTTGGTATGAGTCGAGGCCGACCTAAAACCTCTTGCTGCTCTTAGGATCGCAGCACCCAGTACTTCATTTGCAACTCTACAATGGGTAAACAGAAAAGAAAACCCGTACTCGCGATTTGGGTTTAAACCACAGCCACCATGACGGTCCCACAAGGGGGCCTACCTCTAACAAGTCAGGCCCGGACCGAAATCCGGGGGGCTCCTGACTCCCATGGTACCATGATTTAAGTCCTGGTATGGACTACCGGTGGTCAAGCCGCCAACAAGACCTATGACCAGCAACTTGTAACTGGTCAAATCGTAGCAACCATTCAGAGGCTGTAATCTGAAGATGTTTACGATAAGACCAGTTATAAAATAATCTACCCCCGCTTTTTATTAGACAACGTCATTAATGGGCGAAGCCTTGATAATTGGGCGGGGGCCCAGATTGTGGTGACCCAAGAATTGAAGCCAGATGATCTGAGACAATGCCGAGAGTTCGCTAATTGGGCTCTGGAAATGTTGGCCCGAGATCCGGATTTTCGCCAAAAAATCGTCTTCTCGGACGAGGCCCATTTTGGTTCAGCGGCTATATCAACAAGTAAAATTGCCGTTACTGGAGCGAACACAATCCACAAGTGTTCGGCCAAGCATCAATGCTCCCACAAAGATTGAATGTTTGGTGCGGTTTACGGCATGGCAACATCATCGGATTTTATTTTTTCGAAAAGAGGAAGGAGACACCATTACCGTCAATGGTCTTAGGTATAGAGCAATGTTAATTGACTTTCTATGGTTAGAAGTCCACAACACGGATATATCCGAGCCGTTGTTCCAACAAGACGACACTACGTGCCATACAAGAGATGCGAAGCTCGAAGTTGTGAAGGAGAAATTTAGCGGCTAGGTCATCTCACGGCGAGCTTTCAGCAATTGGCCTCCGCGATAATGTGATTTGACACCACTCGACTATTTTCTCTTGGGCCACGTCAAGTCCTTAGTCTACGCTAAAAAGGCAAACACTTTGGACAAACTCGAGGCCAATATTCGACACACTATTGCTGGAATAACGCAGCACATATTTGACCGACTGCGTGAAGCACTGTCAGCGAAGCTGAGGAGGCCATTTGAATGATGTGGTATTCCATACTTAATGGCATGAACATAGCTTCAAAATAAAGCCAGAGTTAATTTTATATCCCATACCGTTGTTGTTTTATTTAAATTTTGTTTCCTATCGTTCTTATATTGTCGCCCTATAGCTCTGAATATTTGTGATATTTTATGTCCCATTTATAACAAAAGTGTGTTTAGCGGTATTTTTTCAGAAGATTTAAAGCCAGTCGAAGTACGAGTAATACCTTTATTTAAAGGGGGAGAAAAAACATCAATTAGTAATTACAGAGCTATTTCTTTAGTATCCGTATTTTCAAAGGTTTTTGAAGAAGCTGTTAACAACAGAATTCTTATTTTTTTTTCCCGTGGATAGGTAAAAACCTTGATAGGCACCATTAGCACGCGCTTATAAGAGCACCACCACAGCAGGCACCATAAGCACGAGCACCTACTGCCTACCACAGTGGCATAGCAGCGGCCACCATAAGCACGCCCTCATGGTAGTGTGAGATTCTTACTCACTAAAAAACCTCCCATTTTCTATAAGACTACGACTAAGTTTTCTTAACAAGTAGCTCAAGCTTCTGTAGTTTATGCACAAGATGAGTGCCAAGTTTACGAGCAAAGCTTCAACCAGATGGAGTGAAAAGTGACCTCCTTGGGAATTAAAAAACTGTTTTTTTTTTAAATGTTTTTTTATATTATGCAATATAGACCTCTTTTAGTTTGATGCACTTATTCCAGCGATTTTCCAACTTCTTGATTCAGTCCGAAAAGTAATTTTCCGGAGGGTCTGCAAAATACTTCTCCGTGGCATCGATGATTTCCTTGCGTGAGCTGAATTTTTTATTGATGAGCCATCTTTTGAGGTTTGGGAAGAGATAATAGTCCAAGGGATCCAAATCCAGTTACCAATCGACGCCAAAAGTCCGCCCGATTCCGCATCAGCAAATCCAAACACTCTTTCGAAGTGCTCTCGCGTTCGTGTTTTTCGTCAGGAGTTAGCATTCGCGGCACACAGCGGCAGCATAACTTTTTCATATGCAGAATATTGCCCAAAATATTGCGTGTGCGCTCAGTATTAATCTTTGTGGTATGTGCTAGCTCACACACCCTCACTTTCCGGTCAGCCAACACCATTTCATGTATTTTTTTGACATTGTCCTCTGTAACAGCATCGGAGGGGCTGCCGCTGCGGACTTGATCGGTAGTGGAGTTGCGGCCACCACGAAACTCTCGAAACCAATATTTGACAGTGTAATCTGATGGAGCATTAGCCCCATAATAATATTTTGCTTCTCGAAAAATAATGTTTTATGAGAGACCGAAAATCGTTTTTGTCCATACTCAAGATGATGCCAAACACGTCAACAAGACAATATCGCACTGAAATTTGGCATGTCTGCCTAAATATGAACGGACTTCACGGT
Organism: Volucella zonaria; assembly: GCA_963966105.1. Classification (NCBI taxonomy): domain Eukaryota; kingdom Metazoa; phylum Arthropoda; class Insecta; order Diptera; family Syrphidae; genus Volucella; species Volucella zonaria. The sequence continues at coordinate 105,825,009 of OZ014532.1, read as the reverse complement.
ACCATAACCTTTTTTGCAGTAGCAGCGCACTCTGGCAGTCAAGGAGGTCACTTTTCCCTCCATCTAGTAATTCGTCTTTCACGGTTGCAATTCCCAGATCGCGGTGAATATCGCTATTCCTTAGGTACCATGGAGCATTTACGACTGCTCTAAGCGCTTTGTTCTGGAATGTCTGTAGGACAGACATATTGTAGAGGATTCAACTGTTTGTCCTGTGGCGAGGATCGCCGTATCATCCGAACGTGGGTACCACAGTTTCTTCATCTAGAGGTATGTCTCTAGTGTACAGTAAGAGTAGGTATGGCCCCAGAACCCTTCCTTGTGGAGCGCCAGCTTGAATTTCCTTGAATTCAGAGTATTCAATCCCATATCTAACCCGGAACAGTCTATTTTCAAGACAAGATTCGAGTATTCTATTCATTTCTCTCGGTAAGATTTGTTGTAGTTTATACTTGAAGCCCTCGTGCCATACCTTGTCGAAAGCTTGCAATACATCGAGAAAAACGCTTGAACATATCTCTTTTCCCTCTACCGCGTTTTCAATTACACTTGTTATCGGATAGACCTGATCGATTGTGGAATGTTTGACCCTAAAGCCGAGCTGGTGATCCGGGATCAATCGCCTTTCTTCAGTTATCGGTTTTAAACGTTTGAGCAGAAGAATTTCGAAGACTTTTGAAATATCGGCAGGAGCGAAATGGGTCTGTATGATTCTTTGTTGTTTGGACTTTTCCCCGGTTTGGAACTTTGAACGTATAAAGGTCTCATGGAAGCATTTATAATGTGGAGGAGCTTGACAATCGCTTTCCGAGGTGCTCCTTTAGAATTTCACTTGTAATCAAATCGTATCCTGGAGCCTTATTACTTTTTAGGTTTTTTATTGTTTGCTTTAGTTCAGATAGAGATACGGATTTTATATTGTAGTTGTCGGATCCTGTTCTGAGATTAAGTTCTTGGGTCAATTGACGTCCTTCCAACGGTTTGAAAGTTTCTTCCAAGTGGTTGGCAAACAAATTCGCTTTCTTTTTGTCTCCTTTTGCCCATTCGCCGTTGGCTGTTTTTATCGGTGGCAATAAAATAACAGTTTTTTTAGTGGACTTCACGGCTTTCCAGAGCGAATAATTGGAACTCTTGTCCGCAGTCAAGCCTACGAGGTATTTAGAAGTCTCACGGTTCTTATATTCTTGCAGCATTTGCTTTAGCTTGTTTTATAGGCGGTTCAAATAGGATTTATGCGGGGGCGCACGTGATTGTTGCCATCTCCTCCGTGCTTTCCTTTTTTCTCCTAGGAGGCCTTCTATATCGGGCGCGTATATTTGCTTTCCGTGTTTTATTTTTCTTGTTCGAAAGGAAGTGTTGTTCCACGCAGCTCTTTGGATGATTTCCATGAACTTGTCAACTTCGTCTTCTATTTGCAACGGCGTCGTAAGTGGAACTCTTAAAGCAATATTTTCGTTGCAATTTCTCCTGAAACCATCCCAATTTGTTTCCTTATTCGTCAATCTGGGCGGTCTTTGGGTCCTTGCTATGCTCCCGCCGATTTTAAAGATTACTGGCGTGTGATCTGAGCAGAGATCATAGGTTTCTTCTAAAGTCGTGAGATATTTGTAATGAAAAAATCGACCAGGTCAGGTATTTTATTTGTGTCGGTGGGCCAGTAGGTAGGGTTGCCCGTCGAAAAAAACTCCAAGCCACGTTTCATACTTGCTTGATACAGTAGCCTGCTCTCGTCGAATTGAATCTTAAACCCCAAAATGTATGCTTTGCGTTGAAATCACCACCGAGAATAAAGTTTGACCCAAGTTGGTAAAAAAGGCGATCGATTTCGATTTGAACATCTGCTCGAATATTTATGATCGTTTCAAAAAAATGTATTGTATTATATCTGGTTGTCTTTTTATTGACATAACAAAAGCATTTGATACCGTGGTCAATCACAGAATTCTTTTGGAAAGGTATAGGGTGAAAGTTAATAGACAACCCAGTTCTATAGTTTTATTTCCAAACGAGTTCCTCAAGGTTTGGTGCTTGGTCCGATTTTTTTTCTTAAATTTCATTAATTTGCTTTTGTTACAAAATTATCGTAGCAAAATTAATGCATTCGCTGACGGTGTGGCACGTGCTTTTCATAGTGACTCTGCTTTAAATTTTTCTGCTGATCTAAATCATGACCTAGAAATCTTACGCCACTGGTTCAAAATGTATAAAAAGGCAAAGCAAGAGTAATGTTTTTTAATGTAGTAGAAATAGGCTTGGGACAATTCTTTTGTCACCATGCAAAGTGTAATAAATAAATTCAATAGGAAATAAAACACTTGAAGCTAATATTACGAGTAATATTACGAGTAATTTAGTAGATAATTATAGCATTAGGGCATATGCATGCCACGGCTAGTTCGGATGAAGCGGAATCGTGCAGTCGAATTTTCGACAACTTTATCGAGCAACTGGGACCGTATATCAGCAATAACACGCCGAATGTTGACTTCCAAATGGTCCAACGTCTCCAGGTTATCGGCATAGACTAGTGAGTTCACATACGCTCAAAGAAAGTAATCTAAAGGTGTGAGATCACAGGATCGTGGAGGCCAGTTCACAGGTCCATTACGCGAAATTATGCGCTCAGCAAATTTTTCCCGCAATAAATTGATGGTGTCGCGTGTCGTGTGGCACGTTTGCCCATCTTGTTGGAACCAAAGCTTTGTCACGTCAATGCCATTCAATGCCATTTTTCTATAGCGCTCTTCATTGACGGTAACATTCTGGCCGGCATCGCCCTTAAAGAAATATGGGCCGACGATTCAACCAGCCAATAAAGCACATCAAACAGTGAGTTCTAATGGTTGTAAGGGCGTCTCGACAAAGACTTCTGGGTTTTCTCCACTCGAAATTCGATAATTTTTCCTGTTTCCATATCCATTTAACCAAAAATGGGCCTCATCGGAGAACAAAATTTTGCGTTGAAAATGAGAATCAAGCTGAATCCTGTTCCCGGCCCATTTACCGAACCTTCGGTATAATGTTCATGCGGTTTCTACTCTTGCACAAGCTGGATCTTATTAGCTTTTAAGCCAAGATCGTTTCGTTAAATCTTCCACAAAGTGGATGAACATAGCTCCAATTGATGTGCACGATGGCGAATCGACTCATTCGGATTCTCCTTAACACTGCCCCCCACAACGGCAATAACTTCTGTTCGCACTGTTTGTCGTCTTTGGGGATGAGTATTATCCACTAGAGTGTACGTGATGCGAAAACGATTCATCATGTTCCGAATAACTTGCTCAGATGGATGATTATGTCGACCGTAAAATGGACGTAGCGCACGATAAGTTTGGCGAACCCAACCATAGTTTTCAAAACAAGTTTGCATTATTTGGACGCGTTGTTCTGGCATGTCACGTGACTTCTCCAACATTTTACTTGAAAGAATTTTGCAAAACTACCAAGCCAACACATGAGTTACGATCTTTCAAAAGTTTTTTTAATTGCTTGCATACGCCGACGATATTGATATTATTAGTAGAACACAGCGAGCTGCTGCGTTTGCGAGTATAGAAGCACCAAAAATGGGTCTACCGGCAAAGGAGGGCAAAACAAAGTATATGCTGTCAACAAGAAGAGACACAAAACATCAACGAATCGGGCAGAATGTCGCAATCGGCAGCTATAACTTTGAGGTAGCAAGGACTTTGTCTACCTCTTCTCTGCTATCACATCTGGAAACGACATCTCTTCAGAAATCAAACGAAGAATAATGCTTGCCAATCGCTGTTTCTTTGGGCTAAGAAGGCAACTGTGTAGTAAGGCCCTCTCCCAAAAAACCAAGGAAACTCTATATAAGACCCTTGTAATCCCAGTTCTGCTCTATGGTTCCGAAGCATGGACCCTTTCTAAAGCGGATGAAGATATCCTTGGTCGATTTGAGAGAAAAATTCTTTCTTAGATATTTGGTCCTGTGTGCCTCCAGAAGGAGACGATTCAACGATGAACTCTACGAAGTGAACAGCGAAATCTTTCTGGTCAAAAACCTGCGCATTTGGCTTTTGAGATGGCTGGGATATGTAGATCGAATGAACACCAACGCTCCAGCCCGCAGAATCGTCGACTCTAATCCGGAGGGACAACGCCGTAGAGGAAGGTCTCGCCTTAGGTGGCGAGCGCAAGTGGAAGAGGACCTCAACCAACTTGGAGTGCGTAACAGGAGGCAGTTAGCCAAAGACCGCACTAATTGGAGAGGCTTATTGGTTGAGGCCCAGGTCCACCCTGGACTGTTTCGCCGCCTAAGTAAGTGAGTAATAATTTATGTATTTTGAATTGTGAAAAAAATTGACAAGGCAGTAAATGAAATTGAAATTGGAAAACCAGGTAGTGGCCTGGTCATAAAGGTGTTGTTGGAAAAGTAATAACCGACGAACTGGCTAGAAACGATTCGGCAGATTTTTTCCGCGGCCGTGTCCATGTCCATGTTCATCTTTCGAGGCTTCCATTCGGGCTTTGTAGCTCTAGCATCTTACTTTATTCTCTGATAATAATCGAACGTAATTTCTGCTCATGCTCTTCCTTTTTCTTTCCGAGGACCCTGTGCTTTCTCATCTTCTGTGCTCGTAGGGCTCGCGTACATCTTTCGTCTGTCGATGCAGCATCAGCTTTATATGATTATGTGCCCGTCCACATTCATCGTCAATCCAGAGGTTTCTTAGCAGCGGGTCAACCTAATCACATCAAAATCAGCTTCTCTGATGGCTCGTTGACAGTATCCCTATGGATGTTCTGCGGTTTGTGTTTAGGCTCTCGGATTTTGAGAGAACTTAAAGAAATCATGATTGATAAGGAATCTAGCGGCGGCCGCTTAGAGTCTTAATTGACTCCATAGCGCCTGTGATATCTGCATTCGTACCCTTGCAGCAAAAATTTAATGATCCGAGTCGATATCGGTTCCTCGAATAGTTCTGAATGTAGGCCGAGGTCGATCCCAATAACATCAATTTGGTTGATGGTTGATTGATCAGGGGATAGCCAAGTCCCTTTATGTATGTTGAGATGTATACTCCGCTTTAAATTCCAAAAACCTGAATCCATTATCGAGTGTGGGGTTATGCTAGCTATGTTTTCCGATGACCCACTTAAAGACGGCTTCTTCACCCAGCACTATTTTGGTGTCATAGCTGAGGCACTGAGCATGCATATGTTGGGTCTAGGCTCATTTTTCTGAATTGGCTTTTATGCGGATTGCTATGAGGTGTGCGCCTATATGTCGGAAGGCTAGGACCATCCACGTCGAAATAAGCGCGTCGATTGCGGGTATATCTATCCATATAACTATCTCTATTGCAATCTAACGCCTCCGCTAATTAATCGGCATCCTAAATGTAATCTATTTAGCAACGCAACATTCTACGTGCAGAACTGAATTTCATTGTCCTTAAAACATTTGCTGGGGTCGTCAATTACCGACGATATTCAGCTATAAGTTGTCCCTGAATTTAACCCACGCGCAACTACCGACCTGCAGGATCAGGTCTACAATAAAACCTCTGCACAAAGGTCCGGCTAAAAATCCGATGCCAGGAGCCTCGCTGAGATTATGACAGACACGGTTGGCCTATTAAGGTTTCACGCGCTCCAATCGTTACTCCAGGGTCCCTACTCAACCATGACGGTCTCTTTAGATAAATTCGACGAATACGTCGAAGAAGCTCAAAAAGGCCATTGCACCATGTAGCTCAAGTTGAATAGAGCCGGAAATGCCGCCGTTGATCCGTATATGGGATTCCTGTTCCCGCCGTGCAGACGAAGAAGAAGTGCACTAGAGCGTACCCTCTAGTTTGCAGCCTCCCGCAGGGCTTTGGTACCTTGCCTTCACCCAGTGGTATAAGGCTCCTAGACTTCACCACGTGGATGCGAGAATAGGAGTTAACAGAGGCTAAAGTGTCGACGGCTCTGTCTTCACAAATCTCTTATATTTTTTTCCAAGTTGTGTCACAAAGCTTTTGGACTTCGGTATTCTTTTGGTCACTTATTGTAGACGGGTGATTGATTTGAAGATGAACTAGTCCTTACCTGGTTTCAATTAATTGTTGTTGAAGCCCTTCACTGGGAATAATTTGGAGTTCTTCTGTTGAACAGTAGAACTGTTTTTCAGAACGGTCTAGTTGCCATCGATATTTTCTCACATTTCGCTGCTGATCAAATCTACGTTTAAGGTAAGCAGCAGTTGGGTTACCTAGAGCCCTGTCGTATTACTCGTGTTTTTCTCAGGAAAGTGCATTGTATTTCATTAAGGGTCGTAGAGTTGCCACCTTCGGAAATAATGGCAGGTTTAGGTTTTTTTAAAGCGTGAATCTAGGACGCAATTTGATTAGGTCTTGACTACCTACTCTTCCCACGGCGATGGTTAAAGAGCCCCTTCGGTTGGATTTTCGTAACACAAGCGTTAGCTTAATGTACTCAAAAGATGAGACCGATTCCAAAACTTGTTATAAATGCTCTGCTTCCGATCTATTATACCATATTGTACATACATTGATGCATTTATAATTAGCTTTGAGAACACCCCGGTGGTGTAGATGCAAAGCTTTTCCGAATCTACCCTCAGCCATAAAACGAGTACATTGTCTGTACACAAAGCCTTTTTTAAATCTTATACAACGCAAGCAGACAGTAAAAAATCGATTCATCCCCTCGCAATGTCAAGGTTTTCAAGCAATACCACGTGTCATGATAAATTTCAAGAACGCCATTCAATTCGCATTCGTGTATAGGAATAGAAGAAATCTTTGATTGCGAAGACGTGCTCGTAAGAACATAAACATCCCCAAGACTGAGTTTAACGTCCGGCTGCTAATGCCGTGTATATCCGAAAAGAATCTTTGCGAAGGATAAAGAGAATCCTTCTTTAGAACTCTTCACTTTATGCTCTGTAAACAAAAGGAGAAACAAATAAAATCCCAGACTTTTTAGAATCCTCCATCAGCACAGACAGTCTTCAGCTTGTTGTGATACAAGATTCCTAATTATGCACTAGTGAAACTAAAGCGATTCCGTTGGTTGAAACGGCGGTAAACTGCACTCTTGACTTAGAGCGAAACTTCTGTGGAAACCTCCCCTGAAGCAAACTTTGCGTGGCAAAGGTTTTTTTTTTTTTTTGTTTTTCTTGTTTTTGTTTTGTGCGGATGCATCTTCTTGGAACTAGGCCATGGGGGTTCTTTGCGGGTTGAGTACGATTGCGAGGTTTAATGAGTGCTCTGCGTTTCGGTTTTCTCCTTTTCATCACTCCATTATGAGTTTATTCAAATTTATTTATTTATTTTTTTTTTTTTATTAAAAATTCAATTGTTTTTCTTTCAGTTAGCACTTTAATTAGATTTAGAAGCAACCTTGGAGCAGGGATATGGAAATGAGCAAGTTTTATGAGGCACTTTTGAAATGCGTACGTAAACCATTCAGGAAGCGGTTAATCATTTGCGGGTAAGATTTGAATATGAAAATTTCACGGAAAAGCAATGGACCCACATTTTGCGAGAGGAGTGTTTCTTGTTTTTATAAGGAACTTAAGACTCAAGAGGGTATGACTGCTCCTAAAATGTCGGAAAATTGGACATAGAGGGAAGGAAGATGCAATGAATAGAGGTAAGCTTCTCCATATCTTCTCTAATCTAGGAGCTGGAAGATGGAAATGCTCGATGTCGTCAAACCCACAGTTATGTTTTCTAACTTCTTGGAGTACATGCATATCTTGGGCGTACTTCGTCATTTTGGGCGCAAAAAAGGAGCATAAACATTTGAATGAGAAATCTTTTCGTAGGTAGAAATCTAAGAACTTGGAGGTTTCTATTACGAGCTAAAAGGTTGGTGACATCAGAAATCATTTACTTTTGCGTTTTAGTTGATGCTACCTAGTGTTGAGCCTGCACTCAGACGTAGCAGCTGTTTGGTTTGCTGACTCTGAACAAAAATGGTTTCATTTGAAAAAAAAATGCTTTCTCGGTTTTCAGCTTTCGGTGCCATATGAAAGGTCGAGCGCTTTAGATGCCGCCATAGTCCGGGATGGACCAGGGTCTCAGTTAATACGCCTCTCCAGTTAGTGTGGTCTATTGCCAGCTGCTTCAAGTGTCTTACGCCTAGTTGGCTGAGGTTCCCTTTCACCTCTGTGAAAGACGAGGCTATCCTCTACTGTGAGGTCGGAAACTTTCCGGGCCGTGGGCATGCGTTCAAGGTGACCCAACTCGGATTATGGGGCCTTTTTGACGAGGTCGTCATCGCTGTACAGCCCCTACAGTTCGCTATTGAAATGTCCTCGGACCGAAAAATACTTGAAGAATTTTTCTCGGGAAGCACATGAAGCCTCTGCAGCGTATAGCAGCACTCACCTAGTGTATAAAGTTATTTGAATTATTCGAGAGTAGGGTTCAGTACTCAAGCCAAAAGAAGTAACGATCGGGATCATTATTGTAATGATTTCTGCGCTGGTGTCGTTGTTGGAGTCGATAACGGAGCCTATCGTGACGTTTTGTCATATCGTCGTTGGCCGCTAAACCCATTTTTCTGCTTTGGCTGCAATAATCGCAAAACGCTCTACTGACAGCTCACGGTGCTATTCCCACTATGTAAATGTCATGTGCTATGCGAGTAGGTAGGTAGGTAAAAGTGGCTGTTGGATTACATAAATTCAAAAAATAGTAAATTTCAAAGACAGCCATAAATTCAAAAGAATACCCAGAAATATAAATAAAAGGAACAGTCTATAGCCAAGTTTAGAACTACAGCTAGTAGCGAGTGTCCCATCAAAAATTCAAAATCAAATACTCGTATATAATTCTAAAATGAGCGTGGGGCAAAAAGAAAAAAGGATTGTTTTTATTTTAAATATAAATGTTTAAGAGTCGTTCAATCTATTGGTGGTTAAATTCAAAGAGCCATGTTTTTACTTTAGTTAGGAAAGGTAACAAATTACGTATACGTCGGATGAAGTCGGGTAGCTTGTTAAAGATTGTCGGAGCTACTATCAAGAAAAACTTTTTAAAATGCATTTTATTGTGCGATGGTACAATAACAGAGTTATTTGAATGAATTCGCAAGTTATAAATAGAATTTCTTCTAACTGAAAAATAGCCACTTCTAATAAAAAAAAGTTTTAGCACTTTATAGTAGTAGAGATGCCTTAAGGGAAGAATTTTCAGTTCTTGAAATAAAATAAAGCTGTTATGGAATCGATTTTTTTTACATATAATACGAATAACATGTTTAAGAGCCAAGAGCAGAGGGTTAATTTTGTTAGCATTAGTTCCAGCCCAACAAGTGATACCATACTGAATCTTAGAATGCACAATACCATAATAGATCATAACCAGTAATTTTTTTGAACAATATGAACTGAAATATTTCTTCAGAGCGTTAGTATGATCGACCCAGTTTAATTTGCTATCCAAGATCACTCCAAGATACTTAAAGGATTGAACAACATCTATTTTAAAACAATGATTGGAGCAAGTTTCACTAGAATTAAATGTACTGGTGCTCGATGCAGAGTTAGTTTCGAGTTTAAACTTAAGACAGTCAGAAGCATGATAAAAAAGATTACAGTCAAGCAGAGTAGAAGACCCTGATAAATTGAAATACATCACTTTAGTCTTATTACTCAAAATCATACGATGCTGAGCAAACCAACGTCTCAAAAATCAAAAAGTCAAAGTTAATATCAACTATTAAGTTACGAGGGGCGTTCAATCTATTCTCGGTATCGATATGAAGGAAAATGCGAATTCAATTTAAATTGTTTTTATTTTTCAATATGATCTCCCCTAACATCATTGCATTTGTTACATCTTGAGATAAGCTTTTTTAAACCCTCAAAATAATAAATTTCCTCTTTCTCTGCAAAATACCGACTTGAGTTCTTCATCATCCGAAAATCTTTTTCCACGAAGACATTTTTTCAAATCCGGAAACAGGAAATAATCACTAGGGGCAAGGTCTGGACTATAGGATGGGTGTTGGATTTCTTCGAAACCACAATCTCGCGCAGCAGCCTTGGAAGCTCGCGCCGTGTGAACAGGAGCGTTGTCATGAAGAAGCAACACACCCGCTGCGAGTTTACCCCGTCTTTTCTTTTTAATTTCCTCCCGCAAATTATGCAAAGTGGAAGCGTAGGATGTGGCGTTGATGGTTTCACCTTTTTTTTTGTACTCAATGAGCAAGATTCCCTTTGAGTCCCAAAAAACTGTGGCCATGAGCTTTCGGGCAGACGGAGTGACTTTGAACTTCTTCGGGGGGTCTGTTCCTTTTTTATGCCACTGCATGGACTCTTGTTTGCTTTCAGGGTCATAGTGGTGGACCCATGTTTCGTCCCCAGTAACAATTCGATCCATAACACCGTCCGCGTTCTCACTACACATCTCCAAAGCTCTCTACAGCATGCGATTCTCACTTTTTATCTGAGGCGCTGTGAGCATTCGTGGCACCCACCTTGCACTGACCTTTGAAAGGTTAAGATGGTCATGAAGAATGGTGTGAATGGTACCAATTGAAAGCTTGGTGATCTCTGCCATCATTTTCACCTTTATTCGGGCATCCTCAAGAACAAGTTTTTCGACTTCTTTGATGCTTTCTCCCGTACAAGCAGTAGCCGGGGCGCCGGAGAGGAGGTCGTCCTCAATGCTCTCTCTGCCTCTCTTGAACTCACTTGACCACTTTTGCACAGTTGATAATGAAGGTGCGGAACCCTGGTAAACAGCCACCATCTCTTCACGAATAGTTTTTTGACTTTTTCCTTGCTTAGTGAGAAATTTAATTACAGCGCGATGCTCAATTTTCACCATCATCGCCTCAGTTGCCATTATGATTCTGTTTAACTAGAGATAAAACGCGAATTAATAATCACATTTATATGAAATTTTACATGAATGCACTAAAATAATAGTATTACTTGATAAATAAGTCAATTTATATATGCAATCACAGCTTCACCCCGATACCGAGAATATCTTGAACGCCCCTCGTAAGTGGAGATTTACTTGCGTAGGAAAAGGCTATGTCATCAGCAAAAGCTGTCGAGTAACCTTTAAATTTCTGTTAAAAGATGGAGTTAACAAAAATTAAAAAAAGTATTGGTCCAAGGACTGACCCTTGTGGTACACCTACTTTTAAGTTACGTAGCACACTGTATTTTCCTTTAATTTTAACATGCTATTTTCTATCAGACAAATAAGAAGCAAACCAATAATACAAAAAACCACGAAATCCTGCTCTATAAAGCTTACTCAAAAGAATGTGAGAATCTACTAGATCAAACGCTTTAGTTAGATCAACAAAAAGGGCAGCAGTGAAGAAACTTTGGTTGATACCATCATACACCTCACTACATAATTTTAAAAGTGCGTCTTCAGTAGATCTGCCAGCTCGAAATCCAAACTGACAATCACTAAAAAATCGTTGTTTGTTTTAAAAAATCTAGAATTCTTCTTTTCATGGCTTTTTCAAATATCTTGGAGCAAACGGGCAAAAGAGATATCGGTCTGTAGTTATTAAGACAACAAGGGTTGGATTTTTTATGGAGCGGATTAACTTCAGCAATTTTAAGTGCATCAGAAAAAACGACTCCGAAAACGCTTTTGTTAAAAATGTGAGCAAGAACATCCACAATATTAAATGCTATCCTTTTTAGAATAACATTAGAGCAACCATCCGCTATAACAGTGTTGGAGTCTTTTAATGAATTAATAATTTTATATAATTCACTACAGCTTTCACTAAATAAGGTATCACTTACTAGTCCCTCGTCAGCAATAGTACGATTGCTTTTATCAAATACTTCAGTGACTAAATTATTAGCTGTGGAAACAAAAAACTCATTGAAGTGATTAGGAACTTCAGTCGGATCCGAAACTGTCAAATCATCCACTGTCACAATTAATGGTTTGTCTTCACGGACTTTGCAATTTAAAATTTTGTTGACTACGCTCCATTCCCCTTTTAAATTTCCTTGGTTTTTTTCGAGTTCAGACAAATAATAATTTTCCTTAGATGTCTTTATCTCAACTAAGATCTCTTTACATAAGCTTTTGAAAGAAGTTTTAAGTGCACTATTGAAAGGGTATTTCTTACGTTTAAGTGCCAATTTATTTTTCTTTTAAACGTTTAGATTTGTGATCAGAAGTATTTAGATTAAGAGTACAACTGTCAAATAAAATCCCTAATTTGTGTAAAAAGTTATCAAAAGCTATAGAAGAACAATTTTCGTTATAGACATCAAGCCAAAATTCAAAGCGAAGAAGGAAATTAAGCCTATGAAAATCAATTTTTTTTTAAAAGGTTTGCTAGTAATTGATTTATTGCTTTCATTAATAATGTCTAAATAGTGAAGACTTATCATGCAATGATCGGTGATACCGAAATCAGCTAAAGAGGTCAAAAGATCACAACTACGAGATCTACCACTTCTAGAAAAGATATGGTCAATGCATGTACTAGAGGTACCACATATGTGCGTTGGCTTATCAATACAAGAATCCAAACCATTAGCAGCCAGTAACATTAGGTAACTATTCACAAAATTAGTCTTAGAGAGGAGATCAATGTTAATATCACCCAGGAAAATTAAGTTTTTGGATTTTTCATTCACGAGTAATTAATTAAGTTCATCAAGGAAAGCATCTCTATTGTTATCATGCAGCCTATTGGCACCAACAAAGACAGTTTTTTCATCTTTTAAATAAAAATTTGTTTTTATAATATCCGCAGATTGCAGATTAAAGTATATATTTTTAATAAAAACACCGACACCACCAGACGAATAAGAATTGTTGCATGTAGCAAAAAAGGCATAACCCGGGATTTTATAGTCATCTTTTTCACTATCGAAAATCCAAATTTGGGAAACAAAAATAAAGTCAGGCTTATTTGAACACGACTCAATATGCAGTACCAATAAATTTTGGTGAACTATAAAAAAGCTATCTGAGAATTCATGGTTATTTTGAAAAATACTTTGCAAAATATCTTTATCAAAGCTACAAGACGAAACAATATTAATTTCAGGATCAAGATTTAAGTTAGCAAAATGCATTTGATTAAAGATTTCTTAAGTCATCTATACAATTAATTTTAATAACTTTATCACCTTCTGATTTTCTCATCAACAGCTCTGAATTATTGAACCATAAATACTTGTAGTGTTTAATTTTTTTTTATTTCCTACGCAGATTTCCGAAGTTCCCTGGTGTGAAAAGATAAACTATGGTTTATATAGATACAATTGCTGTTGTAATCGTTTCCGAACAATTTAGCTATCAAGCGTCTTTTGTTTGTGGCCTTCTTTTTCATAAGCTTCAGCTTTGTATTATATGAACAAAATTTAATACAAAGAATATCAGCTGATTCAGTGCCAGTAGTTTTTGTTTTTATTTTTATTTTTTTTTATGTAAATGTTGTCAATTTGATCTTCATTAATATTTACATCCAATCGATCCGAGAACAGCTTGAGAGCTTTGTCTAAAGCATTAGACTTAGTTAGATCAGGTACTTGACTTTCTTAATCTCCAAAATTTCTCTATATATGTCTACCAGAGAGATTGGCAAGAACATTCATTGGTGTAACAAGATCAGCAGTGGCGTTGGTTTTTGTTGTAACAGCTGATGAGTTGGCGACAGCAATGGAGGTGATATGCGTAAGAGCAGCTGCAGAGGTGGTGGTGATAGGAACAGTAGCAGCGTCCGTGGAATGAAAAGCAGCGGACAGTGGAGAGATGATTCCTGATCTACGACGAAGAGATGTACAGGAGGGGCAGCGGAATGGAAGACCGGTTTTTTGCATATATTCTACGTCACTATCAAGAATATTAACACAAGTAGCGTGAAATAATTTTGCACAATCGTCACAAGTTAATTTGGAAACAGATCTATCCACTTTACTATGACAAATTACGCAAATGCAAGGCATTTTTTTTTTTTATTTTTTTTTTTGGTAATCTTTGAATAATTTAACTCAACAACTCGTTAAACTCCAATGTACACCCCACGACTTTCAAATCTCAACTGAGACTATTAACGTCTCTCTGGGAAAGATCTGGACATGTACAGAGTACTCGTCGTGCAGCTTCTACAAAAATCGTTTGTAAAAGCGCTAAGCCTTCTTGAATGCTTACCTATAAAGCAGTGTCAGTGATGACACCCATGATGGCGCTGAGATGTTTCCTATTTAGAAGGATCAGACTCTCAGAACGAGTCAGATCTAGCTTTGGCCAGATCTCTTTGGTCGCTAGACATGTTGGTCCCACAGTCTATATAAGGTTTATTCTTTTCTTCGAGCTTTAATATTGATTTGCATGTACTCATAGGTATACCTATGCTGCCCTTTTCCTATAGAATACGTAGAGTGGTTCCAATTTTGGCGAATTAGACGGCCCTACAATTCCCTGGAATGTCTCTGTGGCCCTGCACCCAACAAAGGTGGAGGTTGCCATCTCCGTACGAGATAATTTGCATTCAAGGTCGGTTTTAGAATTTAATGAGACCGAATCCAGGGACTTGACAGCAGCTTGACTATCCGAATAGATGCGGATCTCCTTTGTAGATATCACGTTGTTCTTCAGCCAGGACAGGGCTTTTGTAATCGCCAAAATTAGATCCATCTGTGTAGAAGTGGATTTACTTGTCTTCCATGAAAAAATCTTTCTTCCAGAAGGACCTAGAAAGGAAGCTTAAGTACATGGAAGTCTTTGTTAAACCTAAGTTCAGGTATGGTGTAATCGATGTTCTCTGTGCGGATTTTTTGCCCACTGTGTAGTCGCTATAAGGCGAATAGCTGCAGTTGTAGCTACTTTCGTGCTGAAAATATCGAGGGAGTGAAGTGAAACAGAATATCTAATGCCGCGGAGGGAGTAGAACGTACGGCTCCGCTTATGCATAGACATACTGTTCTTTGAACTCTGCTAAGTTTCCTGGAGTTGACTGCATTGTCTAAGGCCGTCCAGCAGACAACAACCCCGTAAGTGAGTATCGTTCTTATGACCGAGATCAAAGGCCCCATTTGTTCGCAATGGATTTTTCGCAAGAGAATAAGGCTGCTGTAGCTTTCTTAACTCTATATTGAATGCTTCCAGATTAGTTTCCTGTCAAAAATGAGACCCAGAATTTTGCTGTATCGGAAAAGACTAAACTGGTACCGTTTATTGAGGGAGGATCTATAATTGGAATTTTATATTTCCTGGAAAAGAGGACAAAATCAGTTTTATGGTGGTTTACTCCCAATCCATAGCGATCTGCCCAACGGATTAATCTGTTAAAATTTAGCTGAATGAGTTCTTTAATGGTATTAAGGTGCTTACCTGAGACGGTTATAGCAACGTCATCCGCATAGGCAATCACCCTGCTACCACTCGCTTCCAGGTATATCAGCAGCTCATTAACCAGTTCCAGAGAAGGGAAGAGAGGACACCGCCTTGCGGCACACCTCTGCTGGCACATCTTTTAGCAGAAGTCTCACCCAGTTTGGAGTTGATTATCCTGATTTTTAGCATAAGACCGATCAACTCCCAAACTGAGTCGTCTACCTGCAGAGTTGACAGCGCAGTCGTGATCGCGGATGTGTTGACGTTGTTAAAGGCGCCCTCTATACCCAGGAAGGCTACCATTATGTACTCTCTATATCCGTTCGATGTGGCTAGTCAGTGAATGCAAAGCCGTTTCCACCAACTTTCCTTTGCAGTAGGCATGTTGAGTCGTTGAAAATGTCTTGTATCAATTTTAGCTGGCATATAAATATCAATCAGTCGATCTAGAGTTTCCAGAAAGAAAGATGATAGATTTGATAGGTCTGAGATCCTTTGGGAAAACTACATTGACATCTCTCCATGACAGTGGAATGTGGATCAGTTCTACACAGCGTCTCATAATTTTCTCTAGCGTAGGCTGGATAATATCTGAGGACCTTTGTAGCTCGCAGGTATTATACCGTCCGGACCAGCAGACTTGTATGGTTCGAAGCTATGCAGCGCACAAAGCCGTTTGTGTCTTGTAATCAGACCATGAATTTTAGTCACGGTTGCGGTAGTCTTGTTTGGGCAGCTACTGGCCGCGAATGGCGAGCCAACTGGAACGTGTGTGTCCAGTAGCAGGTTGAGTGATTCATCACGTGAGGTTGTCCAAGACCCATTGGTTTTTTCAATCAACTAGGCATCATAGGATTTGTAGAGAGGATTTTTTTGAGCCGCGATACCTCAGAAGTTCCTGTAATTTTGCCACAATCCAGGATTGTCACTGTGCCTTCCTCAGTTCTTTTTTATATATTTTGAGGGACTCTTTATATGAGTCCCAGTCAGTCGCTTTTTTTGTGCGTTTGCTAGGTTGAAAGGTTTTCTGCAAATGTTTTTTCAACGGTCCCAGTGCTGATGTCCACAAGTGCGGTTTTTTCTTAACTCTAGGTAGAACGAGAGAGCAGGAAGCAGCCATAGCTTGATTGAGAGCCAGGGTGAATTTCTTGACTGTCATGTCAAGCTCGTTAGTGTCACGCATATGCAAGAAACTGAACCGACTTTTGATAGTGAAAACGCATCAACTTCCTTAAGTCCCTTCCTGGCATTGAAGGTCTCGGTTTTATCATTATCGACCTTGACGGAGCAGTGTGCAATCTCAATCGTCATTCTATCGAATGAGCTTGGCAGGGATGCCAGGACTAGATATCGGGTAGATATGTTGATCGCTGTAGATACTGTCATATGTGACTTTGAAATCGATGAAGGGATGGTGTGTATCAAACGATGGTCTAAAAACTTTTGCAAACCTTGTATGGCAAAATCGCTTTACATTACCTTATCCGGCTCCTTCTCGAATATGCCGGCCTAGTGTGGTCCCCCTTTCAGCGAGTTCATATATCCCAAATCGAAAACATACAATGTCGTTTCCTTCGAATTGCCCTTTGAAGACTACCCTGGCGTGGTCCCTTTATCTTACCTTCATATCGTGACCACCTCAAGCTTCTGCTCGCAAGGCAGCTCGTACATTCGCTCTTTTTCTTTTTCTAGATTTGTTTGTTTGCATTCCTTATCGAACCAGGGGCGGGTTGAAGCCCAACACACCAGAGGCGGTCTCGGTCGGAAAAGACCCTGGAGTTCTCTTGCTATTGTATCAGTTCGACGTTGAATTTCTCACAACGGGCTTTGGGCTGTTCGAATATCCGCATGCGTATAACGGCTACCACAAGATAATGGTTCGAGTCGATGTTAGCCGCTTGGAGCGTTCGGACATCGAAAACACAGAATGATCAATTTGGTTGTCAGTTGGTTAATCAGGAGTCAGTCAGGTCCCTTTACGGAGCTGTGTGCTGGCTATAATTACATAATGTGCCGCCGAAAAACCAATAAGCTATAATATACAGTGGACCGAACATGTCACGTCAAAGACCAAAGGCGCTGTCGACTAACTCGTAGTACAAGGCACCTTTCGGCAAGGCTGCAAACATGGTCTTTTGCATCTTTACGGCTATGATACGACCAATTATTTCCTGTGCAACTTCCTGAACCCTTGCTTGATTATTAAGGCTTCTTCGATTAATGAAATTGTCTAATAAAAAGCAAGGCTATATCAAATACTGGTCTTATCCTAACGGTTGCTACGATTTGTCCAGCTACAAGCTGACAGTCATAGGTCATGTTGGTGGCAAGACCACTGGTAGCCCATACCAGGACTTAAATCGCGGTACCATGGGAGTCAGGAGCCTGCCGGGCTTAGGTCCGAGCCTGACTTGAAAAGGTATGCCCCCTATGGGAGCATCTCGGTGGCTGTGGCTAAAACTTAAAGGCGGGAAGGGTCTTCCAGTTGGTTTCGATCCGATGTAGAATTGCGAAAAGTACTGGGTCCTGTGACTCTCCTCAGATCAGCAAGAGGTTTTAGATCGGTCTTGACTCATACCGAGGGTGGAACTTACGCCTCCAACACAGTTCCAATTTGGTATCTCAGGAAGTCAGCAGGCGATGGTAAGGCGTATCCTTGCTTGTTTTTTTTTTATAATCGGCGCGCGCTCAAGGGGTTTTTGTACCCTTAAAATGTTCGTACACAGCGCGGGCGAAGGAAATTTAGGAAGGAAGAATAGACAGGTACCGATGTACATTGTTTTTAAATGTTTGTAAGTTATAACGACCAGGAAACACAGAGATCAGCAGGGCATTCCATAAGCGAGTTGTACGGCTTAGGAAAGAATCACGATATATTAGAGTACGTCCGAAAATGGGCTTGAGGGTATACTGATGAGCATTCATAGCGAGACGGGTGTTACGGTTGAAAGTTTGAATGGACGGAATGCTACTGGCGATTTCAATGGAGCACTGATGGTGGAAATAGCGATCAATTAAAGTGAGACAGGAGACATTACGTCGGTGTTCGAGGGTGTGAATTGATTGACTGATATTAGTATTACCTATGAGTTTTATCGCACGGTGCAGAGATGTTTTAGGAGCACCTGACCAGATATGGGCATTGTACTCCAGTTTTTGGCAGATGAATGCCTTATACATTGCGGCCAGATCAGAGGGAGTAAAATATTTCTTACATCGTTTGAGGAAACCTAGACATTTCGCAGCATTTTTGGCGACATCGAATATGTGGTCATTATAACGTAAGTTGTCATTGACACACATACCGAGAATGGAAAGTTTTTCGGTGCTTTAACGACAGCAGACAGCATTGTATTTTGGAAGCATTAAATTCCACTTTGTTGATAGTTCCCAAATTGGTTATGCTGTTAATATCAGAATTTAATGAGCTTAACATACGCTGCCGTTCCCGTCCTACAGCCGAAGAGCAGGGACGTGAGTCCGGGGACGAGTATGAGAAGCAGAGAGTGCTGTCATCAGCAAAGGAATATATTGAATTAGAAGTAGCAGACAAGAGATCGTTGATGAAAATTGAAAAGAGTGTCGGAGACAGAACGGAGCCCTGGAGCACACCAGCATTTATTTTGTGAATATCAGACTTGAAGTCATCCAAGACAACTTGAATTGAACGTTCCAAAAAGTAATTTCCAATCCATTGAAGAAGAGAGTCATCGATCCCAAAAGCACGCATTTTCGACAAAAGAGCCTGATGCCAAACTCTGTCAAATGCCTTAGAAATATCAAGTGCAACTATCTTGCTTTCGCCAGATTGATGTACGCTTTGGTTCCACTTTTCGGTGAGATATGCCATCAAATCACCAGTGGACCTGGTGCTACGAAAACCGTACTGCCAGTCATTAAGAAGTTTTCGTGTTTCGAGGTATTTCATGAGCTGACGGTTTTCCAGCATTTCCATGACCGTGGAAAGAAGGGACGAAAGCGCAATGGATCTCTTTGAGGAGAGGGAAGAAGATTCGCCTTTTTCAGGGATGGGCTGGACAAATGCTGTTTTCCATCTGCTCGGAAACAGTCCTAAAGAGTAGGATTGATGAAAAAGCTTACGTCGTGGTTTTGCTAGTGAGGAAGAACACCTCTTCAGAAGGAGGGGAGATGTACTCGTACCATCTCGAACAGCGGATTTATGCACGTTGAGATCTTTAAGTACTCTTGCTACTACACGAGTGCGAAAGTGGATTCGTCCCATTGAAGATTCTACGCACTCAAGTGTTGGCGGGGACAAAGCACAATCTGGGAGTGTTGAGCTAGCCGCATATTGTGCAGCAAGCAGTATGGCCTTGTCCAAAGAGCTGACAGCTGGAATATCATTGTAAATGAGCGTTGGGATGGAGGATGAGGCAGAATTTGTAATGTTTTTGACGAATGACCAACAATTTTTACTGCCTTTGGGACATTGCAGTATTTTCTGTCTCAGTTTTTGAAATTTCACACGCTTAAGAAAGACTTTGCAGTCATTTCTGGCTCGTTTAAACTTTTTTCGGTTTTCCTCTGTCGGATGGTCTTGTAGGACCGAAAAAACAATTCTTTAACCCTGACAGCCTCTTTACAGCTCGAGTCGTACCATGCCTTTTATTTTGGTTTGATACTCTCCATCCGGGGAGGGATCTCATTCCAAAGAGAATAGTTTCTGTGATCATGTCCGCAGCGGCACCCACGTCGTTATCGAGGAAACATAACGACCAGTTAAAGTTCTTAAAGAAGTTGTTAAGTCCGCTCCAGCTGGCTTTCTCTTATTGTCATACGGTTCTTTTAGAAATCTTTTCTCTAACTATGTGGTGGGTGTACGAGAAATTAGCTGATATGACACAATGGTCCGACGAGCCTAGAGGAGAGAGCACATCAACACAGTACTTGTCAGAGTGAGAAGTTAAAAACAAGTCCAGGGTGTTAGCGGTATGACTATCAACGTCTGGTATTCGTGTGGACTCATTTACAAGCTGGGTTAAATTATTTTCCGCAGCGAAGATCTCAACACACCGTCCTTCGGGTGTTGTCTGTCCAGAATGTCGAAGCCAACCAGAATTGTGTATATTGAAATCGCCCGTAATCGATACAGGGATACAACTCTTTGAATGGAGTTAGACAGCGCATCAAACTCGTGAAAGGTCGAGTTGCTGTCCAGTTTGGGGCTTCTGTAAATAAACATGCTCTCACGCATGTATGAACATCCCGTGAAATTAAGTCTTAACTGACAGTAGTTCACGTAAAACTCTAGAAACATCTGTGCAATATCCAATCGAAAAAAGCTCCCTCGAAAAGCGTCAGTGCACCAAAAAATACTCTATCTCAGCTACATGGAGGATTCCTGATTCCTGATTCTAGGTCTGATGATCTCTCTCACTCATATTCATAACCATCTTCCTTTTAAGAAGAAATGACTATGGTACAAAGTGCACTATGTTGTGCCCTTCCGTGCCGACTGCCTTTTGACTCTGGTCTTATGGACATGCTGTCTGATGCAATGACACCAGAATTTCTGTTGCAGCAAAAATACACAATCGACTTTCCAAGGAAAACGATGTAGTCAGGCCTTTGTCGGCATCGTAACGTGGCTATATGCTTTTTCCAAGCACCTAAGTGTGAAACACATACTCGTAAGTGCCACAATATCATACAATGCCTGCTTTGAAAGTGATGATGACACCACGGGGCACTATAGGTACTCCACGTTGATGTGATGGGGACTTTATCATCTAAGCATTTACTCATCTTTCTACGAATGTCAGAGCAATTCCAGTAAAAGGCACATGCAAGGAAGACAATGGACTAGTTCTTTCCCTGAATCCTATGTTCCTACATAGAAAAGTCTTATCTGCGTGTTTTTCTCCGTCTCTCCCTCTCCTCTCGTATTTCGCTATTAACTTCATGAAAGAATATGCCTCCTTAGCTTTACGCTTTTCGCCTTGAATTTTTAAAAGCATTTCTATGAGAAGCGCGACCCGTAGGTTGTAACATTGGAAACAATAAACGTTGTGTATAAATAATTTAAGAACGCTTAACTGCTGCACAAGGTTATGCCCCTTTGGCAAACGCATTACGCTCTATTTTAGCCCCCTTCGCAAAAATTCAAATTATGTTTTGTTCTCATATACAGAAAAATATTAGAAAATTATTTTTGTCACGAAAGGATATTTCACTTCAAGGACTACTTTAAATTTGTGACCCTTATGCACGAAAGTAACAGAAACTACGCAAATATTACTTTCGTGCCGCACAAAATGCTTGGAATTGGAATTTAAAGAGGAAACCAAATGTACAATATTTGGACTTAGTTTGTAGCAAAGACATTGTGGTGTTGTAAAATGTCATAATATTGCTACACTACGGCACTACCAGAGTGGCAATTTTGCTACTGTTGTTTTCGGAAATAACCCAGAAATACTTTTTGGCCTTACGAGCACTCCAATAAGGTTATGTCCAATGTCAATGCCAGTAAACGAGAAAAGGCAAGTGAGAACGATTCCAATAAACGAAACAACTTTGCAGATGTTTTTCATTGATGCGGTAAGGCGCACAGTAGGCGTACAGGATATACAAATTTATTTACAATTGTTTTGCAGATACTTTCAAAGTTTCGTTATGTGTTCGTGATTTTAAATTGACCTTCCTTTCCCGTCATATTGATATTATTGTTTCTAACGATGTTCTTACAACTCTTGTAGAATAAACTCATTTGGCTTCTCCAAGTAGTCCTCGTGTAATGCAAATTTGTAAATCTCATTTTTGTGGCTTCTAGAAAGTAATTTTGTCCTTGACTTCACATACTCACCTTGAGATAGTTTTGCGATTTGTTTAAAGATGCAAGTAGACTCTTGAGAGAGAATTTATCTTTTCATTCTCCACATTAGCTTAGTATGTTCAGCATGCCACAGCTCCATTAGCAACTTATTATCTTTGATGACCCCAGGAGTGAAGTCAAAAAATAGTGGTTGAGTACCACATTGAATCATGCACACGCCACTCAGTTTCTTTCTGCAGATTATGCGCCCTTCAAAGACGATTGGATTCTAAAGTTCAACAATTAAACGAGTCCTTACCGCCTTCAGTACGCTGAAGTTCGTTACCAATGCATTGCTTGACTGTTCAATTGTCGTAGAAGTAAATCGGATCCGCTGACGATACACTTCAGATTGCTCAAGTACTCAGAAGTGTCGGTCGGCAGGGTGAAGACACCCTTTGCGTTAGAAGCCTTCACACCACGAAAAACAACGTAGGTACTACGTTAAACTATTCACAATCTGGTCTTTCCATTAGTTGAATGCACCATGGTGATTAAAGTGTACCTTGCGGAATAGGTCATCACCATGATACACTCCTTGGATTACTCCGCCCTTCCTTTTGGAGCTTGCGCAAACAACGTACGTGGATGTAAAGTGCCGCATCCTTGGGAACAGCACCATATCTCAAGTCTGCAACCCCGTAAGCTAGAGGGTAGGTAACCTTTCACAACCAGTATTCTTCTTTGGCAGTCGATCCGGTAGACTTCAGATTATTGTTGTCCGGAGTTTTAGATGCTGTATGTTAAATACCATCAGGTTTGCTTCTTCCAACGCCTTTTCTCCATCCTCTAGTTGATTGTCATTTACCACAGCTTTGTAAGAAAAACCATGCACAAACCATCAGCCTCTCACCGGGGTATGATATTAGGCTGGTTATTGCGCTAATTCCTTCTTAGTTTGCTACCACCTTAAAGCTTTTTACAAGAATGTGAACTCAGAGCGCCTGAGGAGCTGACACTCCAGTTGTCGCCCATGTTTTCGTCCATGCACGCTTTATTGCTTATTTAGTGCATACTCATTCCTAAAAGATCACCTCAACATTTAAATACTTCTGGTGTCAAGAAATCAGGGCCGTCGGCTTTGTAATGTTTTTTTAGCTTTTTAACAGCTAAACTGACCACTTCTCAAGGGGGAGGAGATTGACTGGAATTCTTCATGCCCTATCACTCTCTCTACTTGGGCTCCATTCTGGAGCTGCTGGAAATACTCCTTAAACACATTTACAATACCCTGTGAGCCGGTGACTAGGTTTCCTTCTCTGTTTCGAAGGGCCTGTGTTCCGGGTTTGAAGCCGACTGCCAGTTGTTTGTCTTCCATATAGAGCTTTCGAGTGTTGTTTCTGTCGAGAGAATCTTCGATATGCTTGAGCTGCGAGATTGCGTGGACCCTACTCTTTCTACGCAGGATTTCCCTTCCCTCCACTCTACTCTTCGATTGCTGCTCTTGGATTCCGCTTTCTGCTCTTGGTATGCCCTTTCTGTCGCTTTTCGTTCTTGCGAGTTTCTGGTACCCCAGCGTGGTTTCGAGGACTTTCTTTATGTTGGTGCGACACTGGGTCTAGTAGCTTATTATGCCATCTGGATGTAGCCATGCTTCTCTATGGATATTTTTGTAAGGAAACCTTGCCGTATTACGACCTGCTACAACGTCGACAAGTCGGAAGCTGTTTTCCCGTGTGGTGTCGTGAAGGCTGCGCCAAAGATGTTTTCCTTATGGCTTCTAGTATTGAAGTCGCCGAGTATGAGTTTGACATCATACTCTGGACAGACTCCGTAGGCTCCATTCAGGAAGTCGTAAAATTCATCCTTGTCAACTTCACCGTCGTCTTCGATATTTCAGAAATTGACTCTGATGCGGATCACGGCCAGGCGATCACTTATCGGCTTAAAGCCCATCACTTTCGATCCCTCATGTATGCAATATTTTCTGCAACTTTAATGTGCGTTCCAGCTTTGTCTATTCATTCTTCCTAACATTGTCCACCGTGTTTCCTGGAGCACAGGAGTTTGAGTGTTAATTAAATCCGAGGTCTATTGTGTATCTCCCTTAACTACTTCTTTTTTCCGCAGACGGGCAGTTACTCGCTGTTACCCCATTTATTGACTCCTCGGATGGAAGGAGACGGGTTTCCAGGTCCTTATAGGCCTGTTCTCCGAGGTGTTCACTAAGTCGTTCAAACTCACTGGCACTGTAGACGTCAACGTCTTTAGTTTTTAGAACTCTTCCACTTTCAACTGGATACAAGTGGAATTTGACTACTTTACAATCACCTCCCGCATTAGCTCCCACCAATAACCTTCCATAGGGGTTCAGACCCTGTCTCCAGTTGAAGTACTACGCAATCGGAATTCACCACGTGGAGGTGATAGTAGGAGTTGATAGGCAGAGGTGATTTTGGGTAAAACCTGTGAGCGCTAATGTCCTGTTGAATGCGCATGTTCATCATTTGGAAAACGCTAGAGAAACAGAGAGCATGTCGGAATGCTTCTGGTGATTTCCATACAAACTCGTGGTCCGTTACCTTCGAAAGCTGCTCATGCTTTATGTTGTCTGCCAGCGATTTTTTCCGCCACGCCACAGCTTCGATAACACTCCGTGATTCACAGTTTTCTAAAAAGATTTTTTTTTATTCATTATCAAGGGTCCTTTCGATATTGCACTTTAAAGTCAGCTAATCCATGGATACATTCGTGTGGAATTTTCCAACAGTGGTGCAAACTCCTCTGCCAAATTTTAAATTGGACATATTAAATCATGCCCTTGTCTGCCAACGATTTCTGCAGCATCATACAATCTACTGCCACCGAGTACCGGTTAATTTGGATCTTTTTCAAGCACTCCGACCGCTTTAAGAAGCTGTACCCGTGTCCTTACTGATGCTTACTGTACTTGATGACTGTGTTCTTAGGTATTTTATTGAAAAGTGGCGTAGTTGGCGGTATCGCAAACCGTTTCATTGATCTCTGCTGATCTGCGTCTTTCTTCCCATTGCGAATTGTTCGATGTCGATTTTTGAGTTCTAGTCCGGAAACTCACCTCGCTCGATCCAGTATGTTATCTTACCAATGGCCGCTGGTTTTGGCCCCAAAATAGACTCATGTAACCAGGTGTCGGCCATCATCTGGACATTATTGTGAATCTCTGCCTCTTCGCCCATCGACGGAACTGCACAAGCCAAAGAAGAAGTCGTCTATGTAGTTACCCCACATAGAGGCTAGATGTCTTTTGCTTTCTTTATTGAATGACGTATCAAACGTCTAACTACACCAGTGTTGCTTCAACATTGGATCAGCACAAATGCGTTAAGGGAATTGTTAGGGTGGTTGAGTGTACGGGTACCTTAAGAAGTGGTGCCGGTTTGTGGGTCGGTCTCAATGTTTAGTCATGCGAAAAATAAATTATTTATTGTTGAACCTCTGAACCTTAAAGTTTACGATGCAGCCACTTCCTCAAAGTTTCCACTACCCCGCCAGCCATCAATGCATATCTTTGCATTAGCCACACAAATGTATCATACTCGTACGTACAAAAGTATCTGTCTTTTCAATTAAAACACATTGCCTGACAACACATGAAACTGACATTTGAAAATATTTTCCGCGTGGGTGTGCATTTTCATTTCCTCGTCCTTCCAAACAGTGTTACTTCAAGCCTGTCACCGCAAATGCATACGCGGGGCATGAAAACTACGAAAACGGGAAAAACTTATTCAATTTATGCGTATGCCACTTGTATGATTTTAATCCTTTTCCCTCTTGTGTATTTAGTTGATGCTCAAACATATGTATGCACATGTATGCCTAGCACAGTACACATCATGGCCTAGTTATATCCTTGAGAGTAATGGAAAACGTGTTCTTTGAGTGTGTATACACAAGGAGGGGGATACAAGCTGTTGTACAACTGCACCAAAGTTTTCCCGGGAAAGCTTTGCTCAAATGTTAGAGTTCACCATAAAATGGGCTTTGATGCCATTGCATTCGATAGACGAGTGGGTGGAGAAGTTCAGCTCTGAAGGACTTAAAATTTCAAACAGATGGATGCGTCTTACTGTGGGTTGACCCACAGTAACCACACACTATGCTGAAATTGAGTTCGGATAAATAACCAATTTATAAAGGTCACCCCAGCGGGCAAAACCAATTTCTAAATGTCATCACCGCAAAGAGAACAAATAAGAAACGAATTACCTGGTAATTATCGCAAAGGAAGCCGTAACCTGGTTACGACAGCTACAAAGATGGGATTACAAGGCAACTCTGACTTATGTACTTAAAAGTTCGATTTGTTTCGATGTGGATTTAAGCCCAGGATTCTTTTTGTATCAATGAGTTGCAAGGCAACCAGAAGTTACTTTTGTCCATTCCCAAAGGGTAGCTTGGTTTATGTAACAGAATTTATTTTAATATTTTCTCCACAGGATGAGGGAATTCATTGATATTCAATGGAAAATGTAGCAGGATAAAATTATTGAAGTAGGATCGTAGTATGAATCAAAGGAAATGTCACTTTGCGTGACTATTTCCTATTGTACATCATTGCTCTATGAATCGTTATGAGCCATTGAAAGTCCTAGGTCTTATTGTAAGGAATGGATGATTCTAGGAATTTCAATGTGAACGTTGTACAGTATCCTGGTTCAAGAATATTACATTTAAAAGCAATAGCCCACAGGTATGCTACCCGAGTTCCTGCCTCCGGCGGGAATTAACGATATTGATATCTAAATTTGAATTCAACAAAGCTGCTGGATCTGACAGCTTACCGGCCAAAGTGTTCAAAGCTGCTGAAAATCACTTTGTGGAGAGCATGCACCAACCATTTTTCAGATCTCGCCCTTAACTGCCCCAACTATAGAGGCATCAACATAGATCTTATCTGCCATATTATGCGAACGTTTGAAACCCTTCGCCAACAACCAGATTCGTCCCTAACAGTGCGATTTAAGACTAGGAAAGTTCAATCCGGCAGATCCTCGAAAAAACTCAAGAAGTCCAAATTCACAAGTGAATAGTGCAGTCACAAGAAGAGGTACTAAGAGACTTTTTCTATCTTGGCTCTGCTATCAATTCTGCGGTGGCTTCGAGGGAAACGATCTAGTCAGAAAATGGCTCATCATTCGCCTGAGGGGGTTAAGGAATGTAGAGCGAATGAACACCAATGTTTCGGTCCACAGAATCTTCGAATCTAACGCTGAGGGGCAATGCAATAGAAGAAGACGTTAATGGCGCATACAAGTAAAATGGGACCTTAACTGACTTGGAGTGCGCAACTTGAGTCAGCTTGTTAGTTTAGGTTCACTCTAAACCGTAACTATATAAGTATTTACGATTTATCTCCTAAAGCAAATGTTGTTCCACTTGGCGTTCGGTATGACTTCGATAATTGCTTTTCGTAAATGGGGACGAACTCTATTCAGGCGCTTTTACTAGGTGGAGTGAAAAGTAACCTCCTTGACTGCCAGAATGCGCTGCTACTGCAAAAAAGGTTATGGTGCCTTGAAGTCCGTTCATATTTAGGCAGATATGCCAAATTTCAGTGCGATACTGTCTTTAGTTTTGTTTTGACAGCTGATTGTTGTTGACGTGTTTGGCATCATGTTGAGTATGGACAAAAACGATTTTCGTTCTCTCATAGAACATTATTTTTTGAGAGGCAAAACGGCGAAGGAAGCAAAAGAAAAGTTGAATAAATATTATGGGGCTAATGCTCCGTCAGATTACACCGTCAAATATTGGTTTCGAGAGTTTCGTGGTGGCCGCAACTCCACTACCGATCAAATCCGCAGCGGCAGGCCCTCCGATGCGGTTACAGAAGACAATGTCAAAAAAATACATGAAATGGTGCGCCATCTAGCAGATACCACAAAGATTAGTACTGAGCACACACGCCATATTTTGGGCACTATTCTGCATATGAAAAAGTTATCCTGCCGCTGGGTGCCGCGAATGACCAAAAACACGAACGCGAGAGCACTTCGAAGGAGTGTTTGGACTTGCTGATACAGAATCAGGCCGAGTTTTGGCGTCGATTGGTAATTGGATTTGGATCCCTCGGACTATTATCTCTTCCCGAACTTAAAAAGATGGCTCATCAATAAAAAATTCAGCTCACGCTAGGAAGTCATCCACGCCACGGAGGAGTATTTTGCCGACCTTCCGGAAAATTACTTTTCGGGATCAAGAAGTTGGAAAATCGCTGGAATAAGTGTATCAAACTAAAAGGGGACTATAATGAATAAAATAAAAAAACATCACCCAATTCGCCAAGCAAGAGCGGCACTTGATTATACCATATACCGTGTGGGTGGACAACAAATCCAAATATAAAGGGTGTCCCAAAATTCGTGCGGTACAGTGTTGCCAACGAAAAAAAGACAGCGTGCCAGCTGACAGTACAGAGATGAAGCGTTACACGAAAGAACAACGCGTTTTTATTGTTGTTCAATATTTTAAAAATAATGAAGGTGTGGTAGCTACACAAGCCGTTCAATACAAAACATACGAGTACATCGACGCAGTTCATATGAGTGTTGCTGAGAGCCCAGAAACATCAATTCGGCACCATGGTCAAAAATTGGTCATTTCGAGAAGCGATAGACTAACGAAAGATTTGCATTCTTGTGCATACAAAGTTCAATTGACTAGGCATAGCAAAGAGAGTTCGTTGAATTGATTGTTGAGAAGGAAATGCATCTATAATGTCTCACTGTATGGTGCGGATTTTGGGCTGGAGGCGTCATCGGACCATACTTCTTTGAAAATGTCTTTTTTTCTTTTTTCTTTTTAAACTAGTGCGCGCTAAAGGGGTTATTATGCTCTTAAATTGTTTGCACACAGCGCGGGCGAAAGAACTTTAGGGAGGAGGAAAGAGACGTACCGATGTACATTGGTCTTGGAGCTCGGTAGGGGATTTCGTAGGCGAGTTCTACGGCTTAGGAACGAATCACCATATTTCAGAGTACGTAGAATACAAGAAATGATTAATGAAAATTAAGAAGGGTGTAGGAAACAGAACGGAGCCCTGGGGTACACCAGCATTAATTTTGTGAATATCAGACATGAAATCATCCAAGATAACTGGAATTGAGTGCTCCGGAAGGAGCCTTCTAATCTGTTGAAGATTCATTGTAGATCCCAAAAGCACGCATTTTCGACAAAAGAGCCTGATGCCAAACTCTGTCAAATGCCTTAGAAATATCAAGTGCAACTATCTTGCTTTCGCCAGATTGATGTACGCTTTGGTTCCACTTTTCGGTGAGATATGCCATCAAATCACCAGTGGACCTGGTGCTACGAAAACCGTACTGCCAGTCATTAAGAAGTTTTCGTGTTTCGAGGTATTTCATGAGCTGACGGTTTTCCAGCATTTCCATGACCGTGGAAAGAAGGGACGAAAGCGCAATGGATCTCTTTGAGGAGAGGGAAGAAGATTCGCCTTTTTCAGGGATGGGCTGGACAAATGCTGTTTTCCATCTGCTCGGAAACAATCCTAAAGAGTAGGATTGATGATAAAGCTTACGTCGTGGTTTTGCTAGTGAGGAAGAACACCTCTTCAGAAGGAGGGGAGATGTACCATCTGGAACAGCGGATTTATGCACGTTGAGATCTTTAAGTACTCTTGCTACTACACGAGTGCGAAAGTGGATTCGTCCCATTAAAGATTCGACGCACTCAAGTGTAGGCTGGGACAAAGCACAAACTGGGAGTGTTGAGCTGGCCGCATATTGTACAGCAAGCAGAATGGCCTTGTCCAAAAAGCTGACAGCTGGAATATCATTGTAAATGAGAGTTGGGATGGAGGATGAGGCAGAATTTGTAATGTTTTTGACGAAGTACCAACAAATTTTACTGTCTTTGGGACATTCCAGTATTATTTGCCTCAGTTTTTGAAATTTCACACTCTTGACAAAGACGTTGCAGTCATTTCTGGCTCGTTTAAACTTTTTTCGGTTTTCCTCTGTCGGATGGTCTTGTAGGACCGAAAAAACAATTCTTTAACCCTGACAGCCTCTTTACAGCTCGAGTCGTACCATGCCTTTTATTTTGGTTTGATACTCTCCATCCGGTGAGGGATCTCATTCCAAAGAGAATAGTTTCTGTGTTCATGTCTGCAGCGGCACCCACGTCGTTATCGAGGAAATATAACGACCAGTTAAAGTTCTTAAAGAAGTTGTTAAGTCCGCTCCAATTGGCTTTCTCGTGTTGCCATACAGTTCTTTTAGGAATCTTTTCTCTAACTATGTGGTGGGTGTACGAGAAATTAGCTGATATGACACAATGGTCCGACGAGCCTAGAGGGGAGAACACATAAACGCAGTACTTGTCAGGGTGAGAAGTTAGAATCAAGTCCATGGTGTTGGCGGTATGACTGTCAACGTCTGGTATTCGTGTGGGCTCATTTACAAGCTGGGTTAAATTATTTTCCGCAGCGAAGATCTCAACACACCGTCCTTCGGGTGTTGTCTGTCCAGAATGTCGAAGCCACCCAGAATTGTGTATATTGAAATCGCCCGTAATCGATACAGGCGATGGAGCGCATCAAACTTGTTAAAGCTCGAGTTGTTGTCCAGTTTGGGGCTTCTGTAAATAATTGCACTAGTTCGTAGCCAGGTAGCTTAAGATCAGAGTGATCTGATAGGTGTGGTCGGGAATCTTTCTGTGTTTTGCTAAGTGCCAAAGCAGCTGGTCTGTATTTACAGACGTGGAAGTACCCAGAAAAGTGATTACTTTTTAGCCCGCGTATATTGGCTACGTCCACCCTGAATTCCCTAGTCATAACTACGAACAAACACAGTAAACACAAACACCGACGATACTACGCAAGGCTGCGAAGTGAAAATTCTGACGATGGTTTACCGAATCAAATTGCTGTAGGTGTTATGCCCTTACAACAATATGAAGCAGTGCACCAACAAAATTTCCGCACACAACCCGCTATCCATCAGTTGTTACGTACACTCAGTCAGTACCGTATGATATGTCTGGCGTACGGTCGCATCAGGCTGCAGGTACTCGGTGCTGATGTGGTAGGTCCTGGTACTGTAGGCACTTTACGAGTATGGCTGAAGTGCTTACAAGGAATACAATGGCATAAGGCTTATCGGAGTGCCCTGTGAGGTGATCACCAAATAACAGCTTCCTGGTAGAAATATGTAGAATAAGGTGAAACTGCGTCGTTGCAATGACGAATACGAAGCTTATGTGCAAAGATCGTTATTTCATCAACGGCGACGGTAGAAATTTCTAAATCTCTGTGGATATCATTGTTTTTCATATAGCGTGGAACTTGGAAGATTACTCTTCCACTTTGTTTTGATGGGGTTGTAGGATATCTCTAATAAAGCATTTCTACTGCTGTTATGAGTGTTCTAGCGCTTGTCGGTTTTGAAGCCTGTGGTAGTCTTAGTACGGAACTTGACCAGGACTTTCTTTGACGATTCCTTGAGGAACTTTTCCAATCTTAAGTTATGTGCAAGCTTTTATTTATTGCCTCTACTGCGTCGCATAGAGCACTTTCTATATAATCGTATGCTGCGACTCGCTCAAAAAGTCATTGCCACCTTTATTTCCGATGTTTGTCTCCATTATTTGCTCTCGGGTGCTAGGCGTAAAGTGTGACCTGAGGTCTTTTGTTGTTCTAGGCTCATGCTTGATAGCCTTAAGTATGAAAACTATCTCAATTTCCCTCCAAAGCTGCAGAGATAGCAGACCCTATGGCTATCGGACTTCAAACTACAAATATCTCTTATGTCTTCAGTCTTCTCATTCTTACTTTCCTATTGACGGTTGAGGTCTCCATTTATTCGCCATCAGTCGAAGCCAACATGTACTCTTCCCAGAGTCGGAAAACGTCATCAGCTTTGTCGTGTTGCCAAGGATAATAATCGCATTGGCACCAAGACCACTGATTACTTAAGTTAATTTAACAATTTTCCCTCTAAGTTTATAATGCTAAAAATTCCTTAATTAATTCAAATGTAGAAAGTTCATTGTCGAATTACAGAAAGTGAAACATTCTTCCATAATTAAAATCAAATCAAAAAAAAAAAAAAAAAAAAAAACAAAGAAGAAACGGCGAGTAGTAACGAAGGATTCTATTATATTTGAATTTCGAAAACGTCTGCGTAGCACACCTACACAATTTGACTTCGATTACGAATATGAACGAACTCGTACTACTCCCTCGTTTGGGCTTTTGTCATCCCAGTCACGTTGTTCGTGCAGCCTTCGAAGAAACAAAAAGGTATTATCCCAAGGATAGTGGTGTCTTTTGCCTCTTCTGTGGCCTTGTTTTGGCATCGCCTACGGAGATGCTAAAACCTGAGGGGCCAACGACTTGAAGAAAGCATAATATTATTTTGTAAACGAAAAGCAAAATTTAAAATTCAATGTGGAGGAAAATTTAATTTCTTCCATCATCACCATTTCGAGAGAGGGGTATCCTTAGCATGTCCCACTCCAGTGGATTGTTTACGTGACTTTCAATTGAAGTCTCCTCAAAATTTTTTTATTTGTATTGCGTTTAAGGGTATTTTTTTTTTTTGTTTAAGACATTCAGCAATTAGAAATCTATACTCCAAGCTTGAGTGAAGGGGGAGCTTAGGTTCGTTTAAATTTCCAGTATTCCGAACAGCCTGGCGTTTTAGCAAATTAATCTACTTACGACCATAATCATCAGGAATATTGAATTTGACATCATTTGATGGAGAATTTTTGGAACTCTTGGAATTTTTTGTCTGATTTGGCTTTTTATCTGCAATTGATCTTTGAAAATGAAATCCTGCTCCTGCGGCAGTGGTTATGATGGAATTATTTGGGATACCCCGACACCACACCGACCTCATCACCCGGTCTGTATAGAAGACATACAGACAAGTACACCTGAGATTTTTGAATATTGGTATCTACAAAATTGGATTTGCCCTTTCACGAATATGCTGAAATTAGGTATCCACTTTTAAATACATAGAATGTACGAGGAGCAAGGACCACATGCCAGCTGAGCTGAAAGTATTTCAATTTCAATTTTTGAAATGCACAAAAATAATCGGTGAGTTGTGGGTTGCGGTTTGGTGAAGCAGAGCAGAGCTCCGAAAATTCGGTCTTCCAATTAATATTTAAAAAAAAGGATACTTCTTCAGAAGGGGTTGTAGTTTTCCATTTATCTTAGAGTAAAGGTCAGATGGGGTAGGTGAGCGTATTTTGAAGGAATTTTCAGTGCAAAACAGATGAGAAAATGATTCCAACATCTGAGACTGTAAAGAGATTTTAATCAATTTTGTCGCTTTAATTGATCCGGAATAATTGATGAGAAATTGTAATATATTTTGAGCGCAGGTGATCTAAAACGTATTCCAAAATTTAATTAAAAAAATTGTGTAGGTGGGTAAGCCGATTAAAATAATACTCGTACATTCACTTTTATCCTTAAAAGAATGGCAAGGATGGTATGGTAATTTGGAATTTGGTTAACTTTCCCATCCACTACAGTGGGCAACCTTAGAGAATTGTCTAAAATCAGATGGTAGTTTACCAGTTGTCTGGAGCTTACTGGAGCAACACGAAACGGCAAACTTAATATTGGAAAGTCGATCACCAGGGAGTCAGTACTGCTGCGCAACAAGATGACATCAACCCAGAGAAAACCCAAACCAAAGGATAAAGGAGCCATTGCCTCTGTAATACCACATACCAAGTAGATAAAATAAGGACATTGCTCTGAATCGCGTCGTATGTCGATCTTCCTCCCACAATAATAGGTTGCCAACTATCTAGAACTCGCTCATATACCGGATTTCATATTATGCCATATTAGTTTCACCCAACAGTAGTTGTTGCAACTTCTCGTGTCGCATTTGCCTTTATAATATACAGCATCCGATCGTCTCTCATCATTTCATTGGACAAAGTCCGTTTAGGTTTCCGATTGTCTTCCACACTTGGGAGATTAAACGATCCAGCCCTACTGCACTTTCGCTCTTGGGTCGTTCCTTCGTTCGTTTGTCTGCTGCTTTGCTGAGTATTTTAATGTTGTAGTTCTTCTATATTCTGCCGCCTGCTTTTAGATTGTGAAGGAACATCTTCTAATTTCCATGTCTGGTACTGTTACGACGCATGCAATAGCTCCGTTTATTTTGCCTTTTTTTTGTCACGTTTGCAGTCTAGGTTTGAGAGCCAATAGGATCTCTTTGCACTTAGGTATAAGTAGACCCGTTGTGATTCCCTGGCCGGGGAATTGGGACGAGATGGGAATCAAATTGCGATTACTAATTGTAGTTTGCACTTTCCACCTCACATTGATTGCCATTTGGTCCTTGAGTCTTAGCCACCTATCGTGAGGGTCAACAAAGTAGCAACTTCCAGTTTATTTTTTTCCCAAATTACAGAAGCTGGGGCATTGGGATAAAAGTGGAAGTGAATCCACGTTCCAAGAATTTCTGCAGGGGTCATCGTAAGGATCATGACCTGTGAGTAATCTAGCAATCCTTTCAAGCAGAAAATTGTCTTGAAATTTCACAGATTGGAAGGTTTTTCAACCTTTCATTGGTTTTGATATGTATCGTTTGCGCTTCTTAGAGTGCAGAGTGAAGGTATCTTACTTTGATCCGCCAGCTCTTTACCAAAAGAGAATCCTTTTCGAGTTAACTGGTTTGCGTGCTCATTGCCTGCCACCCCTTGTGGACAGGAACCCAACAGAGCTTAATCTTATGCTTATTGTCGTAAGTCTGGCCTCTTCTGTTACAGCCAAAATCTAAGCCTCGAAGACACTGCTGTAGTCGGGCAGGCGAACGTGACCATCTTAAGTTCAATTGACAGGAGTAGAACTCAACGCCGGTTCCTATATCCATTTTTGATCCATCCTTGAAAATGAGTTCTTCTACTACTCTACTTCCTGTACCATGCCTCTCGGCTTGAGAAAATACAGGCAAATTATATTTTGAAGTCATGATGGGGTATCACATAGTCCGTATTGGAGCACAACGCCAGTTCATTTAAAAGAATTGAGGCATGGTAGTTCGGGTTTGGTTTCCACCTATTAAGCTGACTTTTCCTGCTTGTAGATATCTAAGGGCAGGGGCAAAATGTAGTTCCTAGTCATTTCATTTATTTTCATTTATTTCATTCATTACCACCATACTAAACTACCTAAGGTTAAAATGGGTCTGGCGAAAGTCGTGTGTATTCAGATAGTGAAGGTTGTGTGTATAGTCGGAGGTCGGTCCGATCTATTGATGGAAGGCCGAACTTTGGAATTATCCTTTTATTTGTGAAAAGGACCGTCACCCGAAGGACGGTGTGTTGAGATCTTCGCTGCGGAAAATAACTTAACCGAGCTTGTAAATGAGCCCACACGAATACCAGACGTTGACAGTCATACCGCCAACACCCTGGACTTGATTCTAATTTCTCACCCTCACAAGTATTGCGTTGATGTGCTCTCCCCTCTAGGCTTGTTGGATCATTGTGCCATATCAGCTAATTTCTCATACACCGACCACACAGTTAGGGAAAAGATTCCTAAAAGAACCGTATGGCAATACGAGAATGCCAACTGGAGCGGTATTAACAGCTTCTTTAGGAATTTTAACTGGTCGTTATGTTTCCTCAGGTTGGCCTTTCTTAAACGTGTAAAATTCCAATACGACCAAAACCTGAGGCAAAAAATACTGCAATGCCCCAAAGGCAGTAAAAATGTTTGGACATTCGTCAAAAACATTAGAAATTCTGCCTCATCCCCCATCCCAACCCTCATTTACAATGACATTCCAGCTGTCAGCTCTTTGGACAAGGCCATTCTGCTTGCTGCACACTTTGCGGCCAGCTCAACACTCGCAGATTATGCTTTGTCTCCGCCTACACTTGAGTGCGTAGCATCCTCAATGGAACAAACCCACTTTCGCACTCGTGTACTCAAAGATCTTGACATCCGCAGGTCCAGATGGGATATCACACCTTCTTCTGAACAGGTGTGCTCTACCCCTGGCAGAACCACTTCGTAAGCTTTTTCCTCAATCCTACTCTTTAGGACCCTTTCCGAGCAGAGGGAAAACAGCATTTGTCCAGCCCGTCCCTAAAAAGGCGAATCTTCTTCTCTCTCCTCCTACAGACCTATTGCGCTTACGTCCCTTCTTTCCAAGGCCATGGAAACGCTGATAAACCATCATCTAATGAAATATCTCGAAACATGAAAACTTCTTAATGACCGGCAGTATGGTTTTCATAGCAACAGGTCCACTGGTGATCTGATGGCATGTCTCACCAAAAAGTGGAACCAAAGCGTACATCATTCTGGCGAAAGCAAGATAGTTGCACTTGATATTTCTAAGGCGTTTGACAGAGTTTGGCATCAGACTCTTTTGTCGAAAATGCGTGCTTTTGGGATCGACGACTCTCTCTTCAATGGATTAGGAATTACTTTTCGGAACGTTCAATTCAAGTTGTCTTGGACGGTTTCAAGTTCATATTCACAAAATAAATGCAGGTGTGCCCCAGAGCTCCGTTCTGTCTCCCACATTCTTTTTCAATTTTCATCAACGATCTCTTGTCTGCTACCTCTAATCCAATATACTCCATTGCTGACGACAGTACTCTCTGCGGTTCATATTCGTTCCCAGACTCACGTCCCTGCTCTTCGGCTGTAGAACGGAAACGGCAGGGTACGTTAAGCTCATTAAAATCTGATATTAACTGCATAACTAATTGGAGAACCACTAACACAGTAGAATTTAATGCTTCCAAAGCACAATGCTGTCTGCCGTCGTCAAAGCGAAATTTAAACACCCAGCCGTTATCCCTGAGTGGCACTTGCATCGTCTAAACCGATAACCTTTCCATTCTCGCTATGCATGTCAGTGACAACTTACGTTGGAATGACCACATATTCGATGTCGCCAAAAATGCTGCGAAATGTCAAGGTTTCCTCAAGCGATGTAAGAAATTCTTCACCCGTCTGATCTGGCCACAATATATAAGGCATTTATCCACCCAAAATTGGAGTACAATGCCTACATCTGGTGTGTGTTAAACCTCTTTAAACTTGCTAGACAGGATCCTAAACGGTGCGATAAAACTCATAGTTGATACTAATATCACTCAAACGATGGACACCCTCGAACACCGACGGTCTCCGGTCTCACTTTGTTTTATCGCTATTTCCACCACTAGTGCTCCTTTGAAATCGGCAGTAGCATTCCGCCCATTCAAACTTTTAACCGTAACACCCGCTTCGCTATGAATGCAGTATACCCTCACGCCCACCTTCGGACGTACTCTAAAATATCGTGATTCGTTCCTAAGCCGTACAACTCGCTTATGGAATGCCCTGCCTAGCTCTTTATTTCCTAGTCATTATAATCTTCGAACATTTAAAACCAACGTTCACCGGTACCTCTCTTTCCATCCTCCCTGATTTTCCATCGCCCGCTCTGTGTGCAAACATTTTAAGGGTACTAAAAAAAAATAATCTTTTAAGCGCGCGCAAATTATAAAAATGGCATAAGAATCGCATCAACCGGCTATGCAGTGAGAATACCCTCCCTTTTTAGAGTCAGAAGTATTTCATTGATAACTAGTA
Organism: Volucella zonaria; assembly: GCA_963966105.1. Taxonomy (NCBI): domain Eukaryota; kingdom Metazoa; phylum Arthropoda; class Insecta; order Diptera; family Syrphidae; genus Volucella; species Volucella zonaria. The sequence goes on along the minus strand of OZ014532.1, from coordinate 105,787,268 downwards.
CACACACAAGTAGTTGCACTCTTATCACTTCTCCTTGAGAGGTGCCTCTTCATGTACTGAACCTCAGCACAGAGATTCCTGGTGTTGCTTTGATGTTCGTGTTGCGGATTACTCATATATAAGATATCGGGTTCAAAAAGTTAGCACTATTTAAGGCTCCTTCAGTGTCAAGGAAGACAGCCAACGTGTATTCTTTGTCATAGAGACTTTTTTTTAATCATGCTAACTACTTCTTGCAGTGCCCTTCCGTGCCGTTATCTTTTGTGTAGACATGTTGGTTTAAGGCTAGATCACTTGAGTGCACTTTACTGCGAAGCCGTTTTTCCAAAGTTTACGTTTGTAGTCTAACTGAAGACACACTTTATCGATTTCGCTATTTTAGCTGTACGTAGTTAATGCTTGAAAGGCTTTTTTTGTTGTTTTTGGTTGCGTCCAAGGATGTGGCAGTCTTCGGAAGATATTAATAGCCCGGGCTATCAGCATGCACGATTTTCAAACCTCAAGTACTCAATTTCGGGGGTGCGCCTACGTAATAACCAACGCCCTGCACTCTTCTGCCCGCAGAACTGCCGTTAAGTACTACTTCGCGGGACTCGTGAGCACTTTAAGACCTTCTTTCTCCGTTTGCTGATTCGACATTGTGTACAGTATTTACTGTTCCATGTTGTATTAGAGATGACGTCTGGGTTTAATTTTCATTAGTGCTCTCTCTGACTCTTTCCAACCGCCGGGGTTCCTTCATTATTTTTGCCGCAGCCTGGTTCACCGCGTCCCATATGATACTTGATGTTAGCATACGGTTTACGATGTTTTCAGGACCTGGTATCTCTCCAATTTTCTCCTCTAGTTCTCTGCGCTCTGTTCTGAAGTGTGGGGCTGGAAAAATACGTGCTGTGAATCTTCCCTGGCCGCTCCGCAGTTTAAGCAGAAGGGAGATTGATGCTATATCGTGATCCCAAACCCTGATGGTAATTGTTTCTCTTTCCTTGCGACTGGTTACCAGAATTGCTTCCGTTTTTTGTTCTGCCAGCTCTAACCCAACTGTTGCCATCCACCGTTAAACGTTTTGAATACAATCATTGCGAATGTCTTCTATTCCTTCCAGGTATTTCGCCGCCACATAATTTTTATTAAAAACCATGGCACCATCATTGACTTAAGAGAGTGTTCTATAAGCCCTTAGTTTGCAGAGTTGAACTCATTTTTACGTCCAACGTTAATACGGCGCCGTATTTTTTGGTATCTCCTCTCCATCTTCTGAGCTGAATGGTTTCTTGTAGGGTCGTAGTTTCCTTCCGAATAATATCTACTGTAGAGCGAGCCTTTCTAAATCCCCACTGCTGATTTGAGAGTCCTCCGGCTTCATCAATTGACACATCCAGTCGGTTGTATATTATTCGCTCCAGTATTTTACCAATGCTTGAAAATCTTGCCTTTTGTTCCCTGTGGCCAATTTCGTTTCAACGTTTCAACAGCATGTTTCTTTAGTTCTATGTTTCTGTGAAGCCGGACATTTGAAACACCGGGCAGAGTTTTTCCAGTTACTCCTCGCATTTTTCGTCGACATATCCTTGGCCAGCTTTGTTTTTCTCCTGGCTTATGGCGTTTGCGAGTATAGGTCCTTGAGCTGGCCTTGCTTAAGTTATGTCAGCTTATTTTCCCCACTGATGTTGGGTTTCGTTGATTTTTTTTGAGAAACATTCTTTCAGCAAAAGACGGGTTTCACTTGTTAATGGTTCGCCCAAGACCACTAGGTTCTGTTGTAGCATGGATGATAATTTATCTGGGTTTGTTGCCCATCGCTGAGCCAATTGGCGAATTTAATGCTTCCAAAATACAATGCCAGCTGCTGTCGTTAAAGCAAAATTTAGTTACCCAGCCACTATCTATGAATGACACTTGCATCTTCGAAACCGAAAAACTTTGGAATCCCCCAAAATGTTGCGAAATATCTAGGTTTCCTCAAACGATAAAGAAAACACATTCCCCCTCTGATCTGGCCTCAATATACGAGTATAAGGCATCCATCTGCCCAGAATTGGAGTACAATGCCCACATCTGGTCGGGTGCTCTTAAAGCCGCTCTGCACCTGCTAGATAGGATTCAAAACCGTGCGATTCACATATTCTATAGATTTTACGTTGTCATAATACGTTTTCTGGTTCGAAACTTTCGCCCATTATTGTACCAATGTTCCAGCATTGTACAGCTCACCATCGGAGAGTATATTCAAAAAGGTGCGGAACTGATTTAATGTAAGATGCACAAGTGATACAATTTTGTTTTGCCCAAGGAGATACGAATCTTCACTCTTTCTTTAGCCACTGTACAATTTTCGACGCTTTACCTTCTATTGTATCGTGTAACGAAACAACGCTATTAAATTTTCTTGTGAAAATGCCACCGCGGAAAACGGCAGTTGTTGGAAAATGATTCCAAAGAGGGACGTGCCTGTTATTACAGACGGGAATATTGACCGAGAGCCACGATTAAAATGTTGTCTGAGCAACCGAGTATTAGTGAAGGAAGCACGGTATTTTAGACGACAATCTTGACAAAGGAAAAACTGGTTCTTGCACCACGACAATGCTCCTGCGCAGGAAAGCAGTTTTTGGCTAAACAGTCAGCTTCGGTGATAAATCACTCACTATACTCGTCTAATCTGGCCCCGGCCGACTGTTTTATATTCTCTAAGCTGAAGCATGGCATGAAAGGCGAACGTGGATGCTGTTCGACGAAATGTGATTTTTCGAAGATGGCCTTCGAAAGGTCTAGCTTGGGTTAGGTTATTTTGCAATTTCAATTTCATGTTTAGTCGCTGGACATGTTGATCCCACAGTCCACCTAAGGTTTGTTCTTTTGTTGGCATCCAGCTTTAACATTAATTTGTACGTAGCGATTGGTATACCCTTTTCTGGTAGAATATGTAGAATGGTTCCAATTTCGGTGAGATCGTCGGCCTTACAATTCCCTGGAATGTCTCTGTGCCCCCGCACTCAACAAAGGTGAAGGTTAAACTGCTATCTCCCTAAGAGATGATCAGCAGACAAGGGCGGTTCTAGAATTTAGTGAGACTGAGTCCAGGGACTTGATAGCGGCCTGACCATCAGAAAAGATTCGGGTATCGCTTGCAGATATCACGTTTTTATTCAGCTTCCCTGGCTTCTTTAATCGCTAAAATTTTCGTCTGGAACACGCTGCAGTGATTTGGAAGACGGAACGAGAGGCTTTAATTAAGCTTATCTGAGAAAACACCGCCACCAACCCCAGTATCAGTTTCAGATCCATTTGTGTAAAAGATTGACTTGCCTTCACGAAAGCATCTTCCTTCCAGAAGGATCTAGTGGGGAAGCTTACATGGAAGTCAAACCTAAATTCAGGTATGGTGTAATCGATGTTTTATGTGCGGATCCCTAGTGTATTAAGAATATTAGCGTTGTCAAATAAATTATTTGTCCGCTGTCTAGTTACTTTAAGACAAATATCTGTCGTTGCAGCTATTGTACTTGCCTGCTGAAGATATCGAAGGATGTCAAATGAAACAGAATATCCATTGCCGCGGAGGAAGTAGAGCGTAGAGCATAGGTATTCTACCGTCCGGTCCAGCATAGTTGTTTGAAACTACGCTGCGCCCGAAGCTGCTTGTCTCTTGTAATCAGACCAAGAATTTTGGTCTTGGCTGCAGTAGTCCTGCTAAGGTTGTTACTGGTTGTTAATGGGGAGCTACCTAGAAAGTGGGTATCCAGTAGCTGGTTTAGTGATCCATCACTTGCGGTCATCCAAGCGCCATAGGTATTTTGCAATCAGCCAGCCATCGTAGGATCGGTAGATTGAATTTTTTTTAGCCGCGATGAATCAGAATGAGCTCACTTTGCCTTCCTCAGTTCTTTTTAATACATTTTGAGGGATTCATTGTAAGAGTGACAGTCATGGGTGAAAAGTTTTCTGCAAACGTTTCTAAGCGGACCCAGTACTGATGTCCACCAGTGCGGCTTTTTCTTACCTCTAGTTTGAATAAACTGCCATGGCCTGATTGAGAGCCTGGGTAAAATCCAAGCTCCTTGGTGTTACGCGACGGACTTAAGAGTTCAGAGAAAAGTGTTTTTTAAAAGTGTTCCTCTGCATTTTGGCAGTTTTCCGGTAATCCCGGAATACTAGTTATAGGAGAGAAGCATTATTCAGACTGAATTGGATGTATCTGTGATCTAAAAGAGCGTTTTCAGAGGTATAGATGTTTGAATATATACGAGTATATAGCAAACAACGAGGCTAGTACTTATAAATAATCAAAAAGCTACTCACCTCCATTTTTAGTGTCAGTACTGCCCCTTACCGCGTGATGTGCGTTAGCGTCGCATTGGATAGACGCAAAATGAGCGCGGCTAAAGGCTTTTTAGAGTGATGGAAGTTTATCTGGAGAAACCATAGCAACTTTGCTACAATCTATCAGAGAGGCCTACACCACAGTGTTGCTCGAGTGTTCTAATTCTAAAGAAGTGCCCATGAGCTCATCTTCATCATCTGATCGTAATTTTAGTTCGTCATCGGTTTCCATTTCTGACAGAGTGTCAGAGGAGGAGACTGACGGCTTAATTGTCGGTTTGGACAGATTGGAGTCGTAATCTCATTTCAGCAAAGTATATGGACGCTCCCAGATCTGAGGCCGAATTTGCTAATTCAGGTAAAGGAGGAGGAGGTTCACTTCAATCTATTTATAAACCCTCAGCTGAATTGATTCGAAACCGACCCGAATCATGCCTTTAGCCTGCCCTAGAGGGTTAAGGGATTCCCTATTGAACTATCCTTTAGTTCTTCCTGTTTCGCGACTTTGCAGTCATGAGTCGGAAGTGTTGGGTTGATGAGCTCCTGATGATCTCCAGAATGCATTCTGGGAAGGAGAATTCGACTGGAATCCAGGTACGGTGGTCCACCGTTTTCCCGCTTGATGGCAAAGAAGTTGGCCGAAAGCTGTGGTTTGACCACAGCGTGTTATCGCTGCCGAAAGTGCATCTTTTAAGATATCGCTGAAAGATCTCAGAGAAGTGATATTGGAAGGCCCAGGGGAGGTTCTGGTGTTTTTAGTTTTCAGCCTTTTGAGCCTTTTGGGAACCGGCGCGATCTCTGGCTCTGGAGCGGTCCTTTAGCGTTTCAGAAACAGTGGGTAATCAATCTTTAAGGATGTTTATTATTTGCTGTTTATGTCCGCACTTCTTTCGAACCAGGTTTTGATAATACGTAGAGCGCCTGATGTAAACCACCTTGGGTGGGCCTTGGAGAAGCGGATGAGCCCCCTATTCCCTTTTGAGAGTGGAATTTTAGGTGCTTAGTTTAGTTTGTGGTAGGCCACGGCCTTGCTTATGGGTGGAGGAAGTGATAGGACCATGGCTTGCCACAGTCTTACCACACATTGAAGTTTGGTTTTTGGCTCGTTGTATTTGTCTTTAGATGATGGTGCGCCATGGCCTGCCATAGTTTTACATCCGCTTGACAATGTAGGAGACTCGCTGATAGTCGGCGCAGTCACTGTTCTACCGCATGGTATTAAAAGTCTTCCGGTCTCGGATTTTATTTTTTTTTTAGAAAGCGTATCCATTGGTATCCGACGAGTTGCGGAGAAAGGGAGGTCCATGTGTACAGAGATCCGATGTATACAGATAAGTCTAGCTAATCTGAAGGTCGCCAGGTATTCGGATACTCCGTTCATGACTGTGCTATTTTTGCTGGATCCTCAGCCAGGTTGGTCCTCGGCACGGGTCGTAAGACACCTCGATTCAGGCCAGGAGAGAAAGGAGTGGAAGGTAAAATATCGCCGGAGATGGGGGTAAGAAGGTTTGAGAGTAGTCAAAAATTTGTATGGAAAGGGCAAGGGATATTTTGAATAAACTGTGATGTTGGCTTTCACACCAGGTGAACGTTTTCAATTGTCCTTGTTTATTTTCAGCCCCACGGAGAAATGAGATTGTCTATGTAGGTATTCCAGGAGTCGAATAAAACCTTAAATTCAGCGCAGGAGCATTCGTGTGGATTGGATAGTGTTGAAAGGAGCAAGAATGTGGGGATGAGACCCATTGATTTTTGGAGATATTTGGATTACGAAAATCGTAGACCTTCCCAGCGGCTATAAATCGTGAAGATTGAAGCTCAGTTAAACGTAAATCAATTCTTAAGAAACCCTTATTTCAATTTACAATCCAATATAATCAGCGCTTCAAATGTACACACATCCTTGCATAAAGAAATCAAAAGGGAAATGGATTCGCTTTTGCCTGGGGTTACCTTGAAAAATTTTAAATTTATCGGAACATCGTAACATTCAAGTGTATGTACTCGCACGTATATACAAATTTAAAAAAGTAGTAAAGTCCTTGAACGATTTTCTGTCCATTTCAAGGATCAGGCATTCTAAAAAGACAGTAAACGTCGATTACCTTCAAATATCTTCATTCCCGTACCCCTATTCCAACATACACAGATACTCGTATTCAACAGAAAATCTTGTATTGTAGAAAAGAAATACTTCAGGATACAACCCCATTTGTGACCTACAAACGCATGAACCTAAGAATAAATAACGAAAATCGAATCAAAAGAATCACCCTGACTATTGTTCCTACGTCAGATTGCGTGTTTAAGTCTCATTAAAGTACACTTTAGTGGGCCCCTTGTTTCGCTTCCGACTCCGTCCATCCAGCTAATGTCCTTTTCATCATTATTTCGCTTTTTCTGCCCGCTCTTAAGTTGACATTTTGTACAATAAAAAGCTATTTTCGATTGTACGCTATGTATCTGACTATGACAGTGACTGCATCTCAGGAAATAACTGGCTGACTGCATATTCAGGAATCAATTGACTTGTTGGCCTACTTTCTATCATTCATAGACTTACCAGCTTAACGACAGGATGAAAAGGCACAAATTTTCCACCCCTAATAGGGTGACGGTAAATCAAAATGCCTGACCTTGACTAGCGCTGTTTGTTGCCTTACCCCCTATTCCCAGTACAGCATTTCACATCGCTCCAACAACAATAAAAGCATAGACCACGCACGCCTGTTGGCACAAATGTCCTTTCCGGAGAATTCGTTTTTAGGTATCTACCATATTGCGTGCGGTCGTTAAGGTCTGTTTTGTTGTTTGCTTCGGTTATGGACCACCGTCCATTTGAACAAATAATGAAACATCCGCTCTGGCGCAATCAATCACACGCTCCCCCGCAAATAATTGACATGTGACGATGTTCAAATAGCAGGTGTGGTATACGTCTCACACACTCTGAAAAGTGAAAAAGGCAAAACCATTACGAAGACGGCTGGATTCCGTAATGGAATGTGGGGAATGAAATGAACGTTTCCTGTTCACTGTTTATTTCATTCATACTTATGTTACATGTGTGCTCGTCCTCCTTACAGGATTAAATTTAGATTGCTGCTCGATGCGGATATTGATTTAAGAATGAAGACAAAACAACAATGACAACTAAGTAGGAGCAGCGTGAGAAGTAAAGTCGAACAGGATGAAGACTATATGATTGTTGGGTGAATTCTACGTACCATATTGCGTGGCACAACGGGATTTGATTTTTCTTCGAAAAATGCAAGCGAGTTGAGTAATACAACTAACCGTAGTTGGTATGTTATGTATCTCTCATCGATTGTGGTAACAGATGAGGCCATCAGACACGCTGCTGCTTCCTTTAATAGTAGAGACCACCTGCAGATAATTCTGAAAGGAAACTTCACTGTTAGCCTGTCACTGGAAAGGAAACCATGCCGAACAGTGAGTGTAGCCTTTACACAGAAAATCGGGAAAGACAACTAAATGCTCGCCAGGAGCTCCAGACCTATCAGTCTGACCTTCTTCAGTTTGAAGGACATGGGGAGAATATTGGAGCCTTATGTGCGCATTGTTTTGTGAATTCATCCTCTGTCTATGATGCAACAAGCATATCAACGCCGAAGAGCCTGGTGGGCCGAACTGAAGACGAACTCGGCAACAAGGAATATGCGCTGGGCATTTTCATTGACATTGAGGGCGCTTTCGACAACGCAACGTATATGCAACTCGGTCACGAATTACTTGTTTTGTGGATAAAAGGAATAGTTGTGAACAGAACTCTAATTGCGGATGTTGACAGCGCATCCTGCCTTCACATTGGTCGACTCACTGCTTACCACTGTCACTATTTCTAAGGCATATGATGACGAAGAAGCCTTACTGTCTAATGCATCAGGTCTAGCGATTTTCTGTGTTTTTTTTTGCTTTGGAAAGTGGAAACCTTTCATGAGGCACAATTGGGTCGGCGCCCATCGGTATTGCCGGACTTTTATATTCCGTTCGAATCGTGACACTGTTCCTGCTTGTTGAGCGCCTTTTTGTTGTTTCTTTTTCAATACTTGTGAATGCACCAACGATAGTTCGATGTGTTCTGCTAATAACATCATTGGCATGGGTACACGCAAATAGTTGCACAAATTTTGGGAAAGTTGTGTCTCTTGATTTGCGGGTTTCACATAATTTTTAAAGCGCGTAGCCTTGTTTAGAACTTCTTTGATATAAAAAACTCTCAGTGAGATTGGATTGGAATCGAAAACTTTTCCAGGCAGGGCGCTGATCTCCATGCGCTTAAGGTGACCTAGCCTTCTAAGCCGGGTTTTTCGGGCTATATAGTCCGTACAATTTGCTACTAAAACGTCGTCTCCATTCTCCACTGATGCAAATGGGACCGAAAGAACTTTTCTTTCGAAGTGTCCGCCTCCATCAGTGTCCATGCTTCTGCGCCGTAAAGCAGGAATGGGATGATCAGTCCTTGATAATGCTTTTTGGTTCCTCAAGAAGGCTTCGATACCTAATTGCCTTCTAGGCCGAAAAGAAGTATCGATTAGCAAGTGTGACTCTTAGCATGGCTTCCGCGCTGGCATCGATGCCGGAGTTGATAGCAGAGCCGAGATTGATGAAGCTCCTTACTACATCAAAGTTGACGTCGTATCCCAAGCGTCGATTCTGTGAGGCCCTTTTTGTTGACAGCGTATACTTTGTTTTTGCTCATTGACCGCTTAACCCATACACGATCCGTTGACAACTCGCTGTATTCTTCCCACCATGACTTATGCGAGTAACTGAACATCATTACGTCCTCCATCGTCATCCTGGATAGTCAAATGAGATTGGCAAGGATGCTAAATATAACCAGACATGGCACTGCATAGTTCGTCTCTATAAGTGATCTCATATGTAACTTTTGAAGTCGATGAAGAGGTTGTGTGTCCTGATGTGGAACTCCAAGTTTCCCTGTAATGTAAAAATTTGATCTGTGGAGCACTCTCCAGGTCTAAAAATACACTAATAGAGGACGGTTAGACAGTTATGTTAGGCGTTCACATCTCGCTTCTTAAGGATCGGAGAAACAATGCTGAGGTCCTATTCATCGGGCATACTTTCGGCCACCAAGATATTGTTCATCATCAATAACAATCTGCAGAAATAATCTTTCTATATACGCAGCATCAACTGTGGTTCACCTATGCGGTTTCCTTCTACATCTTCACAGCATTGGTGTTTTATTTTTTTGGAAAAACTTCCGAACTTCGTTCTTTTGGTAGCACTCCTCTAAGTCCTCGATCAAGAGATTTTTGTGCTTCTTCTTTTTTTCCGAGCGGCCCACGTTCTTCTCTTCTTTTCGGCCAGTAGACCTCGCGAACCTCTCTCGTTATTTTTTCCAGAGCGTACATCTGCCGTTTTTGTAGATTTGCATGTCTGCATTCGTCATCGAACCAATGATTTCTTTGTTGGGGCGGGCTGAAACCTAGTATTCTACATCATAGACGGCCTCTCTGATTGCTCTTTGGAAGTGATGATGGTCGTCTCCATTCGATGCTTTCGATATCGGATTTTGCGAGAAGGGAAACTCGGTTGGAAAAAGCGCTGGAGGTCTTCCTCATAATGGTTCGCTGGACTTGGACTTTTATGGAATACGCATCCGTATCTTGGCTAAAACAAGATAATGCTCCGAGTTGATATTTAGTCCTGGAGGACTGCCTTAGGTCTATCGTAATATGCACAGTTTGATAGAGAGTTTGTTGATCAGGAGACAGCCAGGTCCCTTTAGGCTCGCTAAGATATGAAATCATTGTGCTGACTATAGTGGGGCAGTAATTTCCGACTACGGTGTCAAAGATGTCATCCTTGCCTATCTTGATTTTCACGTCAATTTAGATTACTGCTAGTAGGTTTTATCGCGGAGCCCTTGGGTAAATTCGTCCTTCTCCTCTGTTGGGTCATCGGTGTTTATTAGTTATGTTAGCGAATTTAAGCTGAATGCGAATCGTCGTCTGGCGACCGTTTACATGCCTAAATCTCGTGACTTTTTCCTCTGACGGTGAATTCGCATCCGAATAAACGTTGCATTGCTCTCTTTCTTTTTGTTCGGTTCATTCCATCGTAATTCTTGGGTGGCGGTTATTTCTGCTTTGTAGCAGTGATGCATCTCCGCTAGTTGTTCGGTTGCTCGTGGCCTGTTAAGGGTCCAAAAATTCCAGGTGCGGATCCGAAGATCGTTTGCCAGGGATGCAAAAGTGAATCCGTCATTATCCTCGGCCATTAGATGGTTCGTCATATTTTTTTTAATCTTTTTTCATGTCATTAGCTCGATGATGCTACTACTCTAGCAAGCAGTTGGAATTTTAGCCTGCATGAATGAGGATTTACTCATGCTATTACCTGAGACTAGGGTGGTATGGTAAGCACAACTCTACGAACTTAATTGTTGTGAGCCTGATCCAATCCAATTTATAAGACAGTCAGCTGTTTCCAGATCAATCGTTGCGGAGATCTCTATAAATTTTAAAATAATGTGAGTTCATGGTTGTAAATAGGACCTTCCAGGAAGGGGTGTGTTGCATATCATTTCACAATGTCAGGGTTAGAGAATTGTTTTTTCGGTCCTACAAGATCAACCCGACAGTGGAAAAATGGCCAAAAATGACTGGCCGTTCGTCAAAAACATTAGAAATTCTGATTCGTCCTCCATCCCAACGCTCATTTACAATGACATTCCAGCTGTAAGCTCTTTGGACAAGGCCAATCTGCTTGCTGCACACTTTGCGGCCAGCTCAACACTCCCAGATTGTGCTTTGTTCCCGCCTACACTTGAGTGCGTCGAATCTACAATGGGACGAATCCACTTTCGCACTCGTGGTGTAGCAAGAGTTCTTAAAGATCTCAACATGCATAAATCCGCTGGTCCGAATAGTATATCTCCCCTTCTTCTGAAGAGGTGTTCTTCCACGCTGGCAAAACCACTGCGTAAGCTTTTTCATCAATCTTACTCTTTAGGACTCTTTCCGAGCAGAGGGAAAACAGCATTTGTCCAGCCCGTCCCTAAAAAGGCGAATCTTCTTCACTAATGAAATATCTCGAAACATGAAAACTTCTTAATGACTTTCAGTACTGTTTTCGTAGAAACAGGTCCACTGGTGATTTGATGGCATGTCTCACCGAAAAGTGGAACCAAAGCGAACATCAATCTGGCGAAAGCAAGATAGTTGCACTTGATTTTTCTAAGGTATTTAACAGAGTTTGGCATCAGGCTCTCTTGTCGAAAAAGCGTGCTTTTGGGATCGACGACTCTCTCTTAAATGGATTAGAAATTACCTTTTAATTCAAGTTGTCTTGGATGACTTCAAGTCTGATATTCACAAAATAAATGCTGGTGTGCCCCAGGGCTCCGTTCTGTCTCCGACACTCTTTTTGATTTTCATCAAGGATCTCTTATCTGCTACTTCTAATCCAATATATTCTTTTGCTGATGACAGCACTCTCTGCTTTTCCTATTCGTTCTCGGACTCACGTCCCTGCTCTTCGGCTGTAGAATGGGAATTAAATTCCGATATCAAAAATAACCCATTGGGGAACTATCAACAGGGTGGAATTTAATGCTTCCAAAATTCAATGCTGTCTGCCGTCGTCAAAGCGAAATTTAAACACCCAGCCATTATCCATGAATGGCACTTGCATCGTCGAAACCGATAAACTTTCCATTCTCGGTATGCGTGTCAGTGACAACTTACGTTGCAATGACCACATACTCGATGTCGCCAAAAATGCTGCGAAATGCCTAGGTTTCCTCAAACGATGTAAGAAATATTTTACCCCCTCTGATCTGGCCACAATATATAAGGTATTCACCCGCCCAAAATTGGAGTACAATGCCCACATCTAGTCAGGTGCACCTAAAACCTCTTTGAACTTGCTAGACAGGATCCTAAACCGTGCGATAAAACTCATAGCTGATACCAATATCACTCGGGCAATGGACACCCCCGAACATCGACGTAATGTCTCCTGTCTTACTTTGTTTTATCTCTATTTCCAAGACCAGTGCTCCATTGAAATCGCCAGTAGCATTCTGCCTATTCAAACTTTCAATCGGAACACCCGTCTTGCTATGAATGCTCATCAGTATACCCTCAAACCCACTTTCGGACGTACTCTAAAATATCGTGATTCGTTCCTAAGCCGTTCAACTCGCTTATGGAATGCCCTGTCTAGCTCTTTATTTCCTAGTCATTATAACCTTCAAACATTTAAAACCAACGTTTACCGGTACCTCTCTTTCCATCCTCCCTGATTTTCCTTCGCCCGAGTTGTGTGCCAAAGTTTTAAGGATACAAAAACTCCTTAAGCGCGCGCTGATTATAAAAAAAAAACTCCATCTTGTCTTCGTTTAGAATAGGCGGTGCCGATGGCGCTCCCAGTTTCCGCATTACGACCTTGTAGCCTAGCACACAGGGGTCGTTGTTTATGTCTCTGCGGAGATCCTCCCACTTCCGTGTTTTGAACTCCGCTAGAGCTTCCTCTATGTTTTCAGCGTGTCTTCTCCTTCCCCTGGTGACTATGCGCCTAAGTTGTAGGCATCTCGTGCGGAGCTCAGCTATTTCGTCTGTTCACCAGTACACTGGATCTCTCCTACTATTGTTGCAGCTTTTCCTGGGCAATGAAGCATCACATGCGAGCCGTATCAGTTGCATCGTGGCCTCAGCTTTTACTTCCGCGGATCCTTGCACTTGGACCACGGGACTTTCTCTTCTTCAATGACGGATTTGAAAAGCTTTTCGTCTAACCTGTTGATATTCCATCTCGGTGCTAGTGAACGGTTCCAGATAGGAGTTCGCTGGTTTGCTTCTAAATCAAAAACAATGTATTGATGATCGCTGCCCGTATAATCCTCGATTACTCGCCAGTTCTTTATTCTTGCGGATGTAGATTCCATAGCGAATTTTACATCCGGTATGGTGCCCCTTTGCCCTGGCCTCCTGAAAGTCGGGGTGTTACCTACATTTGCTATGTTTAGACCTTGTCTCGCAGCCATCTCAAGTATTTGCCTTCCTCGAGAGTTTGTAGTTGGAATGTGATACCTTAGTCACCTTATCATCGAACGAATTAACTGACGCAGTGTAGAGCTATGTGTTAGAAATTGATTTGCAACAGTCAGTCCTGGCGGAGTATTAACTTGAGATCTACAATTAAAAAATTACCATAATGTACGAGTAGCTACTTCCTAAATGTCAAAGATGAATGTAAGGCTGACACCAGTGAAAAGCGTTTGCAGTACGCATATTGGGTCGGCCTTCTAATTTAGAACAAATGGCCATCGAGAAGCTTTTCCAGCGTTTTCAGCAGAAAACATGAATACGCTATTAGTTCAGAGATCCTTTGTTCCACAGTTGAGCTTCGTCCTGCTTCTGGTACGAAGACAACTTTAATCCCAGCTCAAAGTAAGGAAATATGAATGAGTCTCAGTGAAACCACATGTATGGTGAAACGCCATACCGGCCACAAATCTTTAAAAGTGTGGAGTGCTTGGTGATCCTGCACAGAATTCAACAACAATGCACTCACAAGCCTACAAATTGAATATGCTGATGCAATTAACAACAAGGAGGGCAGTAATATTCTTCTGTCATACGAAAACCTCTGCAGGATGCTCAAAGGCCATCATAAAATATAAAAGGTCACGCAGAGTGTAAGAGAGGAAAAAACAAGAAAATACCCGCCCTCAAACTACCGCAACATTCAACAGGAACAAAATACCTGTGAACAGTCATGTATTCGTACAGAATAAGTATGAAACGCCAGGACTCATCTGTGCATATAAGGCGATTTTATGGAAATTTGTGACACTAAATTACACCTTAGCACTAGTATACCTACATACGAGCATACCTACATATATAAATTCCTTCATGTTGAGCGGTGTATGAGAAGTAACTCGCAATTTCTAGTCTCCCAAGCAGCTCCTATTAAAACTGCAGCGACGCTGTTTCAATGAATTGTTACCTCATCCACCATGTTGGAGTAAATCCAATCGATTCCTGAAATTCAATAGTCTCCATCATCGCTTCACATGGTTCGAGTGGCAAACAATCGAATGTGCGAAACCATAATTTTCATCGCACAATCGCCAGCAGCATACGAAGTAAAATTGAACGCTGTATGCGTAAGATTAATGTGAAAGCTTTCACATATATCTTTTACGAGGAAGAAATGGGTCCTTTTGTGTCCTTCACATGAATGTGGTGGTATGACAATTGACGGATTCATCGTATTTCCGATGCGTATACGGAAAGATTTATGTACATTCGTCCATGTATTTGTTCACCCGTCATCCGCCCTAATAATGCGATAAAGATGTAACTGGTCCTTGAGTATGTGCAAAGTGGCATAAGGTGGAAATTAAGGAAGGGCTGAGGAGTTACATTAAGTGGTCGTTTGTAAATATGTATGTACGTCGTTAAAGCTAAATATATGGCTTCACATTAGTTTCCCGCCAGGCGTGTTAACCGGTATACCATATGTACACGAACTATAAAGCGAATTGGCTTTCTTGTCATGCAGATTGACATCGTCGTACAAATATCGGTGAGAAGGCTTAATTTATAGGCATTAACCTTACCTATATCTCCCCTAATACCCATACGGGAACCATGGATGGGGAATAAACTCATCTGACAATAGGATAGAACTAACGAACATAGAACGACCCACTAGGAACTGTTTGCAAGCGTTTGAGGACGATAGCGACCACTACGGACTCGCCGCCACAGTACGGATCCAGAATGAGCAAATACTGCTGGAACAATATGATCATGTGTTCTGATACGATTATCGTATAGTACGGTGGTCACGCTTGGCCGAAATCCGAGCGGGATCGATCCTCTGAATAACAGAAATTTGACAAACGACGAAATTGACTGACATTTAACAGAAATTTACATTGTATTTAAAGAAACTATGGAGCGAACTATCCCTTAAATACAACACTCCGAAGATAATCAGGCTTATAAATACCGAACTCCCACAATCGACGCACTATACGCACACAAAAGTACGAATAGATTGCTCTCGAGGCTGAAACACCTATACAGAGGATTTACTGACAGAAACGATACTGAAATAAGGACACCAAAGTCGGTGATAAAAAACCTCAGAATCCAGTAGTTCGAATATGTTTCCGCAGATAAATAAGTTGTTCAGGCAGAAAGATCACAATGACATCCAATGTGTTCGAATCACACAGACGACAGAAAACAGATAGTTTTTACTGACAGCGTATATAAGTCCAGAAAGTGTAAACTCAGGAGACGGCATCTTTGTGGAGAAAGTCGAGTTGCTAGGCGCTTATTTCGAAACCATGTATACTGTGAACAAGCCCGTTTACCGTAGCCACAATATTTTTTTTTTTATAATGAGCGCGCGCTCAAGGGGTTGTTGTACCCTTAAAATGTTCGTACATAGCGCGGGCGAAGGAAATTTAGGGAGGAAACACAGAGATCAGCAGGGCATTCCATAAGCGAGTTGCACGGCTTAGGAAAGAATCACGATATTTTAGAGTACGGCCGAAAATGGGCTTGAGGGTATACTGATGAGCATTCATAGCGAGACGGGTGTTCTGATTGAAAGTTTGAATGGGCAGAATGCTACTAGCGATTTCAATGGAGCACTGGTCTTGGAAATAGCGATAAAACAAAGTGAGACAGGAGACATTACGTCGGTGTTCGAGGGTGTCCATTGCCCGAGTGATATTGGTATCAGCTATGAGTTTTATCGCACGGTTTTGAATCCGGTGTAGCAGATGCGGAGATGTTTTAAGTGCACCTGACCAGATGTAGGCATTGTACTCCAATTTTGGGTGGATAAATGCCTTATATATTGGGTCCAGATCAGAGGGGGTAAAATATTTCTTACATCGTTTGAGGAAACCTAGACATTTCGCAGCGTTTTTGACGACATCGAATATGCGGTCATTCCAACGTAAGTTGTCACTGACACACATACCGAGAATGGAAAGTTTATCGGTTTAGACGATGCAAGTGCCATTCAGGGATAACGGCTGGGTGTTTAAATTTCGCTTTGACGACGGCAGACAGCATTGTGCTTTGGAAGCATTAAATTCTACTGTGTTAGTGGTTCCCCAATTAGTAATGCTGTTAATATCAGATTTTAATGAGCTTAACGTACCCTCCCGTTCCTGTTCTACAAACGAAGAACAGGGACGTGAGTGCGGGAACGAATATGAACCGCAGAGAGTATTGTCGTCAGCAATGGAGTATATTGGATTAGAGGTAACAGACAAGAGATCGTTGATGAAAATTGAAAAAGAGTGTGGGAGACAGAACGGAGCTCTGGGGCACACCAGCATTTATTTTGTGAATATCAGACTTGAAACCGTCCAAGACAACTTGAATTGAACGTTCCGAAAGGTAATTTCTAATCCATTGCAGAAGAGAGTCGTCGATCCCAAAAGCACGCATTTTCGACAAAAGAGTCTGATGCCAAACTACGTCAAATGCCTTAGAAATATCAAGTGCAACTATCTTGCTTTCGGCAGATTGATGCACGCTTTGGTTCCACTTTTCGGTGAGACATGCCATTAGATCACCAGTGGACCTGTTGCTACGAAACCGTACTGCCGGTCATTAAGAAGTTTTCGTGTTTCCAGATATTTCATTAGCTGACGGCTTATCAGCGTTTCCATGACCTTGGAAAGAAGGGACGTAACTTGACGCAATCTAGGATTGTTGAGCTAGAAGTGTGCGGCAAGTAGATTGACCTTGTCCAAAGTGCTGACAGCTGGAATGTAATTGTAAATGACCGTTGGGATGGAGGATGAAGCAGAATTTCTAGTGCTTTTGACGAACGACCAAAAATTTCTACTACCTTTGGGACATTGTAGTATTTTTTGCCTCAGTATTTGGTCGTAAAGAAAATGTACGCGCTTAAAAACAGCGTTTGAACTTTTTTCGGTTTTCCTCTGTCCGGTTGGTCTTGTAGGACCGAAAAAAACATTTCTCTAACCCTGACAGCTTCTTTACAGCTCGAGTCGTACCACGCCTTTTCTTTTCTCTCATTCCAAAGAGAATAGGTTCTGTGATCATGTCAGCAGCGTCATCCACGTCGTTATAGAGGAAACATAACGACCAGTCAAAATTCCTAAAGAAATTGTTAAGTCCGCTCCAATTGGCTTTCTCGTGTTGCCATACGGTTCTTTTTGGAATCTTTTCTCTAACTATGTGGTCGGTGTACGAGAAATTAGCTGATATGAGACAATGGTCCCACGAGCCTAGAGTTGATAGCACGTTGATCGTGTTTTTGTTGGGGTGAGAAGTTAAAAACAAGTCTAGGGTCTTGGCGGTATGACTATCAACGTCTGGTATCCGTGTGGGCTCATTTACAAGCTTGGTCAAGTTATTTTCCACAGCAAAGATCGCAACTCACCGTCCTTCGGCTGTAGTCTCTCCAAAATGATTAAGCCAATCAGAATTGTGTATATTGAAATCGCCCGTATTCACGATTTCAGTATGAGGATACAGGGATACAATTCTTTGTATGGAGTCAGTCAGCGTATCAACCTCGTTAAAGGTCGAGTTGTTGTCCAGTTTTGGGCTTCTGTACATAAAGCAGTAGTGGATAATTTGCTTATGGAGATGGAATTTTAACAACATGAAATTGAATTCCGGATTGGAACAGGGACTACATTGTGGTGGAATTTGGTAACCTGCATCACTACGCACATAAGTGGCGAGACCGCGATGGGGAAAGAATAGTGGCGCTAGTTCGTAGTCATGTAGATTCAGATCAGAGTGATCTGAGAGGTGTGGGCGGGGATCTACCTGTGTTTCACTAAGTGCCAAAACAGCTGGTCTGTACTTACAGACGTGGACGTACGCAGAAAAGTGCGTACTTTTTAGCCCACGTATATTGGCTACGTCCACTCTGAATTCCCTAGTCATAATTACTAACAAACACAGTAAACACAAACACCGACGATACTAAGCAAGGCTGCGAAGTGAAAATTCCGACGTTGGTTTCCCGAATCAAATTGCTGTAGGTGCTATGCCCTTAGAACAATATGGAACAGTGCACCAACAACATTTTCACTCACTACCCGCTATCCATCAGTTGTTACATACACTTAGTCATTGCCCGTACCGCATGATAAATACAGTAACGGCAGTGACCGAGTGCAAGCAACAAATAGAAACAGAACTTACGCAAATCACTTCTATCTGCGCAACGAAATCCATAATTGGCGATCTGAGAACCACGCTTTTATCCTGAAGAAAACACGGCAAACGTCATCGTCACCGATGGACAAGCTGCCAGTCACTTGTTCGTGCGAAAAGATGAGCTTTTGTGCATGTTTGAGTCATTGAAGAATAAAAGGTCGGCGGCAGTAGATGGTATCCCGAACGTTATATTGAGACGTTTACCCCTGAAAGCAGTGGATATTTTCGCTACGCTATTTAGCACGCTGACTAATTTATATTATCCAGCGCACTGGAAAATAGCAGTGGTGCACCCTATCCCAAAGAGGGATAAAATTAGGGCCAACCCTGTTAATCTTCGGTCAATTAGTCTACATATTTCCGAACATTAGCAAAGTATTTGAAAAGGTAGTCAACAGAACTCTGCTGAAATGGGTGGGGGATAACAATATAATCCCGGACAATCAGTTTGGTTTTAGGGCGACGCACGACACTATTCATGACGCGTCAAAACTGATCTCCGACATGGTGCCGTGAAATACGCAGAGCGCAATAACGCCGATTATTAGCGATCGCTATACGACGGTTGTCCGAAATGTTTCCGCAACGTTAAGATAGCGGCACTCGTCAATAAAAGCTAGTGAATGCTAGTTGTGCATCTTTAGACAGTTACTTACCGAAGTTTCAGTCATTTTGGATGCTCAGTTTTTAGTTGACAGTCGTTTGAGTGAGTCGAAGTGAGTGTTTTTGGTGAAAATGGAAAAAATTAAGTATCGAGCTGTTATTAAATTCATGTTTTTGAAAGGCAATACGCCTACGCAAATCAAAAATTTGGACTCTGTGAATGGGGACTCTGCGCCATCATTTACCACAGTGAAATTTTGGGCAGCTGAATTTAAACGTGGCCGTAAGAGCTTGGGAGATGAGGAGTGTTCGGGACGTCCAAAAACTGCAACCACTGACTATAACATTGCCAAAGTTAACCAAATGGTGTGAGGCGACCGGCGAATTAAAGTGAGAGAGATAGTAGAGGTTTTGAAAATGTCCAAAGAACGTGTTTGTTACATATTAAATCAAGATTTAGGCATGAGAAGGCTGTCCGCGCGTTGGGTGCCGCGTTTCCTCACGTTAGACCAAAAACGTGTTCGAATGAAAATTTCCAACGCTCTGTTCGCGCGTTTAGGCGCAATAAATCCGAGTTTTGGCGCCGATTAATTACTGTAGATGAAACTTGTATACACCAATATACGCTCGAAACAAAAATTCAGTCATAACAGTGGACTGCAAAGGGCTAGCCGGCTCCAAAAAAAAGCAAAAACTGTTTTTTCGGCTGGGAAAGTGATGGCGACTGATTGTTTTTTGGGATACTTAGTAAAGGAGTTATCTTAATCGATTATCTTCAAAAGGGAAAAACCATTACAGGAGCATACTACGCATCATTACTTGCCAAGCTGAAGGCAGAAATTGCGGAAAAACGGCCACATTTGCAGGAAAAGAAAATCCTGTTTCACCAAGACAACGCGCCGTCTCACACCTCAGCGGTTGCCATGGCGAAAATCCATGAATTACGGTTTGAACTGCTTGACCATCTGCCTTATTCACCGGATCTAGCCCCAAGCGACTTCTTTTTGCTCCCTCATCTAAAAACTGCATTCGGAGGACAGAGATTTTCGTCAAATGAGGAGGCAATCACCTTCGTGGACAATTATTTTGCAGAGAAAAACGCGAAAAGTACTATTTGGACTGGTTAGAGAGATGGGGGCATCGCTGGGAGAAGTGTGTGGACTTACAAGGAGACTACTTATGTAGAAAAATAAAAAGAAATTTTGAGAAAAAATATTTTGTATCATTGTTCGGTCGGAAACTTTTCAGCCAACCCTCGTACATATCTGCAATCATATTCTTACAGAATATTGTTGTTCCTGTGCTTGCCCTTGAGATTATGTTCTTTGGATTTCAGCCTCCCCTATTCCTTCTGTTTTCACGAACTTGTTTCCGAAACACATTGCTCTGTCAGATATTAATCATTTTCTCTTACGGGAATTACCAAGAATCCTCGTCTAACCTCCACTCTCCTAACACAACGAAATGTCATGCCCCCAACGAGTACACACGTGTTGTATCCGGCTTACCGAAACCGAAATTCTCTCAATCCAGACCACTTGATATTCGTCGCATGCCGAAAGCCCTTCTTAATCCCTAAATGACGTTGGTTTCTCATCATTGTATCTCAATTTTTAAATGCTGAATTTTTATTTATTTTTTGCTTAAAACACACAATTTGAGGTACCCTTTCTATAAGCCAAAGGTAGTACGAATAATATATAAATTCAAAAGTACATACAAACGTACGAGTATACATAACAATTCATTCAACAGTGTCCTGGCATGTGTTCGGAATGTCCTTTTCTGACACTTTTGATCCTCCTCTCTTACAATAAGGGTAGGCAGGGCAGTAGAGCTACTACTGGGGCATACCATATACAGAATCATGACCCAATTACACTGAGGATTCTAGGTGATTTAAGCACATTTATACTCTTCCCAACTGTAGATTACTAAAGGAGCAAGGTTTAAACACAAAAATTCATGGATAAAGAGAAAAGTCGGAACATGGCGACAATTTCATTAAAAAGTTTCCTCGTAAAGAATTTTTCCTTCCATTGAAAGTTGTAATTAAATTTCAAATTAAGCCTTAGGAGTGAGTACAGGAACAGCAGTGCAAAGGACCATGAATTTATTTTTGTTTACGAATATGCCCCGAAACAAGGACCACCGTGTTCGGCATACATTATGAATATGCTCCTTTCAGGTGGATATTTTTATTTAGTAATTTTCATTCAAAACGGGAGGTAAAAGTTGTAGTTTTTCAAAGTGTCCCTTGCTTTAAATTTCACCAAATTGAAGGAAATTGTTTCTTACGAGTATATTTTAAGAGCTTTTCTAACGCTTTGTGAGTGTGAGTGCAAAGATTTAATCCTTATCCTACTTCAATACACCCACTCGCTGCTGCATTTCATGAGAAATGGATTGTAAACAGTGTTTGATCTGGCAAATGACGTCATCATGCACAGTAGATTGACGTCACGTGCAAATTAATTTTGAAAATTGTGAGTTTAGAAAAGAGAAAACGAGAGAGCACCAAGTAAATTGTCATAGATATTGAAAGTTTGCTACGTAAGGGAAAATTTTGAAAGCTCCCACTTTGTGCTTTATACGTGAGAGGTTTACAAGGAGGAGAGGTTAACATTGTGATGGCAACCAGGCTCTGACCACTAAATTCATCAAAACATCAAGTTGTGTGCTCCCTGGGATACACAAATCCTAGATATCCATAACTCAGCCTTTAATCCTGTCGACACTGGATATAGTCCCACTAAATTTCCAGGACTATGCATGCGATCGCTTGATTTCCGAATAAATATAAAAATCAGACGACATTCCCTTTTTCAATCATGTGGGTGGGACTTTATGGTACTCTTAGTAATGGTTATGGTAATGCAACCACTACTGTGAAGCAACGATTGTTGGTATTATTTTTTACAAGACAGGGTAGGGTCTGAAGGCCGATATGACGTCTTTTTTTTCTGTTATCAAGTAAGTCCTGTCCAATGTTCGTATCTTGAACTATCTGGATAGGCACTAACCTGACAGTTCCCAGTGCTATCTCATCAATTCTGTATGTTTCGCCTCCAACTGGTATCCATCGATTAAGTCTAATAAAACCGCCTATAGAGAATTAAGACCCCTAAGAGACCCGGAAGTTGCAACATCTATGTGACATCCTTGCCAAACTCATCCATTTGTGCAGAATGACTATGGAGGACGCTCACTGCTCCTTCAAGGAGACCGTTGGTGTCAAAAAAGGTTTTAAACAAGGTGACTTGCTGTCAGGTGACTTCTCACATGCGGAGCTCACAAGCGATGATATCGACATAATTGGGAGAATTCATCGGGCTTTTAGCGGTGCCTACGCTAGTATTGAAATGGAAGCTGCAAAAAATGGCCCTATCTGTAAATAAGGGCAAAACCAACTTCTCGTATATGCTGTCAATAAGAAGGAATACACAATATCGACGAATTGGATATAATGTCACAGTCGACATCTGTAATATTGAGGTAGTAAGGGACTTTGTGTACCCCGGCTTTGCTATAAACTCCGGCAACGACACCAGCAGCGCGGAATTCATGCGAAGAATTACTTTTGCTAATAGCTGCTTCCTTGGGCCTAGAAAGGAATTCAATGACGAGGCTGTGTCACAAAAACCTATATACGACCTTGATTATCACAGTCCTACTTTATGGCGCTGAAGCCTGTACTCTATGATAAGCGGATGAAGATATCTTCAGTCGTTTTGAAAATTAGAAAAATATTTGGTCCCGTTTGCGGACTTTTGAGACGAAAATTTATAGAGCATAACCAAATTGGGGAACCATCAAAATAGCGGAATTTAATGCTTCCAAAACACAATGTTGTCTGCTGTCGTGAAAGCGAAATTTAAACACCCAGCCATTATCCATGAAATGCAAGTGTCAATGACAACTTACGTTGGAACGACCACATACTCGATGTTGTCAAAAATGCTGCGAAGTGTCTAGCATGTAAGACATTCATCTACCCAAAATTGGAGTAAGATTCATACATCTGGTCAGGTCCGCCTAAATCATCTCTGACCCTGCTACATAGGATTCAAAAGCGTGCGACGCTAATACAACCGACGACATGTGTCGTATTATATTACTATTTCCACCATCAGTGCTCCATAGAAATCGATAGTAGCATTCCGGCCGCAGCAAACGCCCCTTCAAACCTTCAACTGTAACACTCGTTCCTCTTCCGAGCTCTCTATTTTCTAGTCATTATAACATTCAGACATTTAAAACCAACGTGCATCGATATCTATCTTTCTTTCCTCCCTAAATTTCCTTCGCCCGCGCTGTGTGCAAACATTTTAGGGGTACTTTAACCGAGAAGATAACTACGCATCAGTCTTCTGAGATGGCTAAGACATATAAAGCGTATGGACACCAATGCCATGATTCGTAGAGTCTTCGAATCTAACCTGGAGGGACAACGTAGTAGAGGCAGACCTCACCTTAGATGACGCGGGAAGACTTGTTAGTTGGTGCTCAGGTTCACCCCGGACTATAGCCCCGCCTAAGTTATTAAGTAATTAAGTATCAGTTTATCCTGGAGCTTTTCGAAGACGTATAACTCGGCTATAGAATGCCCTACCGAGGTCTTTATATCTTTAAATTATATTATAACCTGCAAACATTCTAGAACAAGGTACATTGGTATATTGCCTGCGCTTTGTGCAAACTTTGTAAGTGCAGACCAAGGCAATAGCGTATACTATTCTATGCTGCCGTGAATAACCCTCAGGACAAACACGTACGGCTAATGAACTCACATGACGGAATCAACACTGGCGTCAATTTGATATTTTATATCAACTACTTCAATGCAATGCACTCCAGCAGAACGATGGATGTCCTAGTGTCCCAAAGAAAGAACATCTGCTTGTGTAAGTAGTCAGGCTTCGGTTGCGCATATCCCGGATACCCCACCCCACTCCTGGTTCGACTAATAATGTCAGTAAGCTATATAGACAGGCCAGAGTGGTTCAGCTAACAGCTGCTTAAAAAAAAAAAATCCAAGTTATTGAGAAAACTTGTAGAGATATGCGTCTGCATGAATAAGACCCAACATTTTTACCAAAGGACTTAAAGGCCATATTAAGGCTCTAATACCAACCCAACGTACCTACGGTTTAAAACACAGGGAGATCACTTGATAAGAAGCATGCAGGGATTATCTTCAAAATATGGTTGAACGAAAGTTTACCCGAAAAAATGGAGCCAAACCGTAAACAAGGAAGCGCTTTAAACTTCCCAAACGTGGGAGGTGAATGTCTCCTTAACATCGTCTACAAGATTTTACTTTCTGATCCGTGGAAGGCGGAATTGGCATCTAAAAACCGATGGCGATACAATTACCGTAATCGTATCTTTTAGGGCTTCAAAGAGAAAACGACGTCAACCTTCCGATTCCAATCCGAATGCAAGTATTTACGGGCTTATGAAGCAGATAATGAAAAAATAATTTTTTAGATAACAAAACAACTTGAACCGCTTTTAAGAAGAAATTGGCGAAAATTACGGTGGGACTATGCCGAAAAATTCTCAACTCTGAGCCTCGAACTTGCCGAGTTGTAGAGGTCAATGACTCTCGAGAAGATCTTCAGACAGGTCCTGAAACTAAAGGATGCACTGTATCAAGGTCATACGTGCCACGGATCAGCCTGGTTGAGGGCCCAGCATTTTTAAAAATAGCTGAGTCATGTACGTAATATCCGGATACCTGTCGAAATCCTGATTAGCGAAAATCGCGAAACTGGAAGAACTAAATGACACTTATAGATGCGCATATTTGTGATCAATATAGAATCTCTTAATCCTCAGGTGTAAACTAAAGGCATGATTCGGTTCGGATTCTAGTATCTAAAGGCTTATAAAAAGCATGAGCTGGATGTTGATAAGCAACCTCCACCTCCTTTAATTGAAACAGAAATTACAGCCTCAGATCCTGAAGTGCCGATCTCCTTTCCTGAAATGGATAGCGATGATTCCTATCTTTCCGAAGAGATAACCAAACGACGGTCTTTACCCTGTCGGAAATGGAAACTGACGACGAATCAAAAAGAGTACATTTTCAGAATCGGAGGACTCATATTGTGCCGTGTCAGAGGTTTCTCTGGTTGATTGTAGCAATAATACTACAGTTTCTCCAGAATAACTTCCATCACTCCAAAAAGGCCTTAGCCGCACTCATTTTGCGTCTAACCAATGACTCAGAAGACATCAACCTAATCCATTAACCGTGGATTGTAAATAGAAGCAGTGGTTCGTAGACTTGTGACATCTGAATACGTTCCACTCTATACAAAGGTATGATCAGAACCTGTATGTTATATTAGTGAAACGTAGTCTTAATGTAATCCTACTTTTTAATCGCGACCCTGACATGACCGTTTCCAGGCTGGAGACCGCCAAAGACACCTACCGGCTGGCTTCGGCATATCTTGGTCTCGACCATATGGGCGCTCTCTCTGGTGACAACCTATAAAGGGTGCAACTGGAAGCTGGAACGTAAAAAACTGGCCCCATCGTTGAGTGCGATGCCAACACACATCACACGGTATGGGGCAGTACCGATACCGACACCAACGATTTAAGTGATTCACTTTGCAACTTCAATAAAAGTACCAGATTCATTGTTTGCAATATTGACAATGAGCCCACCTTTATAACTAAAAACCGACAAGCAGTTCTATATATCACGCTTGTCTCTGCCAACATCATTCAAATTATGTATAATGAACTGGATACATCCAATTCAGACTATGTGGTGCTCCTTCCAGCCAAGTAGCATTCCGGAATTATCGGAAAATTAGTATATTACATTACAGAGGAGTGCTGTTAAAAACACTATCCTCCAAACTCTTAAGTCTCCCGCGTAATACCAATGATCTTGACATGAAAGTTATGGAATTAACCCTGGCTCTCAGTCAGACTATCTCTGCTTCCTGCCCTCCTATTCAACTTAGATGCAAGAAAAAGCCGCTCAGATGGACATCAGCACTGGGACTGTTTCGAAACGTTTGCAGACAACTTTTCAACCTAGAAAAAAGCACAAGAAAAGTGACTGACTGGGACTCATACAAATCTTCCCCCAAAATATATAAAAAAAGGACTGACAATCCTGCAAGTCCTTTTGTGGCAAAATAACAGACACCTCTGAGGCATCGCGGCTAAGAAAAATCTTCCCTAGAATTCCTATGATGCATAGCTGTTTGAAAAAAAACGATGGCTCTTGGATAACCTCAACCGATGAATCACTCAGCCTGCTACTGGACAGGGCACTAAATAGCTTCAAACCATACAATTCTGCGACGCCGGACGGTGTAATAGCTGTCGAGTTACAAACGTTCGCAGATATCATCTTGCCAACGCTAGTGAATGTCATGAGGAGTGACGCAGAAATGATCTCATTCTCTGGAATGGGTCAGTGAACTGCTGATATACTTGGAAGCGGATGGTAGCACAGTGGTTGTCTATGCGGATGATGTTGCTATAACCGTCTCAGCGCCATTAAAGAACTCTTAAAGAAGCTAAATCTTAACAGATTAACAAGTAGGACTTGTGGATTGGGGGTAAGCCCCCCAAAACTCATCTTGTCCTCTTTTCTATTTAATATAAAATTCCACACATAGACCTTCCCTCAAACAAGCGTACCTGCTTAGTATTTTTCGATGCAGCGAAATATCCTGTCAAGCTGGAAACATGATATTCAAGAAAGAGTAAAGAAATACAGTGGCCATATCCCCTTGCAAAACAGGCATTGAGAAAAACCGGGGCCTTCCGCCTTACTGGCTACACGTCTCGGTTATAAGACCGATACTCACCTTCGGGATGGTTGCATAGTGGACGGAATCAGACAATGCAGTTAAGTGCACCAAACTAAGATAAGTTTAAAGGTCATCATATCTGTGCATTAGCGAAGCCCTACGTACACGTACTACTCCCTCTGCGACAGTGGATATTCAGTTTCCTTTGATGTTCCTCGATATTTTCAGCAGGCAAGTGACTGCTAACCCAGCTATTCGCCCTAAAGTGACTTCACAGTGGACAAATAAATTATTTGGCCACGCTAATATTCTTAATTCACCAGGAATCCGTACAGAGAACACCGATGACACCATGACAATGACAAAGACTTCCATTTAAGCTTCTAGATTCTTCTGGGAGGAAAATGCTTTCATTGACAACAAGTGATTCCATTTGAACACAGACGGATCCAATACTGATAGTGCGGTTGAGCCTCACCTTCCACCTTCAGAATCACTGTAGCGTGCTCCAGGCGGACATGTAGGCGATTAAAGAAGTCCTGTACAGGCTACACTGGCTGAAGGAAAACGTGATATCTGCAAGGGTGGCCACAATTAAATCCCTGGACCCAGCCAGAAAAAATGCTAAACCCGCCATTGACCATCGATGATCATTTCTCAGGGAAATGGCAGAGCAGTTCAACTTCCACCTAATTTGAGTGCTGAGGCACAGATATATTCCAGAGAATTGCAGGACCGGCGAGCTCGCCAAAATTGATAACTTTTTTCCCATCCGTCCTGAAAAAGTTATCATCGGTATACGAGTACCAATCATCACGTGCAAACTAAAACTAAAGCTGAATGCTAATAGAACAACCATTAGGTGGGTTGTTGCTTCAATATGTCTAGGGTCCAAAGAAATCTGGCGAAATCTGGATCTAAATCGCTCTTAGAATTTAATCTTTCAAAACAAAAAACATCTCAGCCCTACCTTAGGTGTCATCACTGGACACTGTCGTATAGGACAGCATGCAAGAAGGCTTGGAGTCTTAACAAATGACTTCTGCAGAAGCTTTGTACATGCCCTGCTCTCTCTCAAAGAACCAACTCCACTTGGTAGCTTTCTTCTATAATGACTTAAGCGATCTAAACGGTATAGAACGTCTATGCAGCCTCTCCTACGCTTCGACAGAAGTTCAAACTTCTTCGAACAATAATCGGATCATAGATCGACGTGGCATCACAATGGGACTATGTGGGATGGTTTTTCCAGCAGCCACTCTAACATAACCTAACCTATGCCGAACGATGTTCTATTGGTTTTAGAAAAAAAAATTTTTTTTTTGAAGCAACACACTGTACCATATATTATCATATGATAGCCCAAATGCTACTGCCATAATGTTAATATCACAGGTTGGCAGAATAATTAGAAATATCTGTGGATACATTTCCCTCAAAAAATTCACCTTACCTTACCCAGTGTATTAAGTGAACGTTTTTGAATCAGTCTTTTACCGGGATGTTATGCAAATTAACGATATGACCAATATGCACACAAAAAAAAAAACAAAAATTAAAAAAATTGTTAACAAGCATAACTACGATACACTCCGAATGACATCAAAAGAATCTGTTTACGTTGTACTTAAACGCTTATGTGGCATTTTTTATAATTTAGGAACTAATCACAATGTGCGAACTAGATTTCCTCAGGCAGATACAAATATGTGAGAGAGGGCACTTTCTTTATTAAATCTAATTAGCTTCCATAAATAAAAGGACTTCTGACTACCAATCCTTCAAGATTTCAATGTTCTTTTGACAAAAGCCTTCAAGATATTTAGGCCATGATATTAACTTGATATTAACGAATTTGAAAATAGCGCAACCAGTTCCTTGTCATTTGCATTTCACAACTTCACATCACAAGCGAATCTATTTATAGATACATTTTGGTTCATTTACATTAATGTTTGCAACAGATTGTTCAGTGTGATTATATTAATTCAAGATACAAAATTGAATTAAAAAGATAGAAATTCATGAGACTTGAAGTGATGTAGCCACGATCGACAGGGTTCTATGGTGTAATGGTTAGCACTCTGGACTTTGAATCCAGCGATCCGAGTTCAAATCTCGGTAGAACCTTAGTGTTGTCTGCTTTTTTGTATTTTTATTTTCATCCAAGACAATTGAATTAGAATTGATTCGCAACCTTCTAAAGAGTTTTCAAGAAATATACTCCGATGAGGCAGACAATCAGCGTACAACCCACACCGTGCCTTACATTTTTGTGGTTCCAATGATGTCTGAAGGATCATTTTCGGATTAATCTCACTTCAAATACGAGAGTTTTGCTTATTGCCTTATCCCTTTAGCCAAGAGTGAGTCTCGTCCTTGAATATACATACATAGTTCTGCCATAAAATTTCGACTCATCCAGTAATTGGATTTGAGTTCATTCACCGAAGATCTGAGGCATGGCATGATCCAATAGCCCAAATTGAATCTTGTAAAGGATACGTTGTGAACGGATAAAGCCCAAGCTCTTGTGCACGTCTGTAAACTGACAGCTGACCTCAACTGCGGTTCAACGTTCCCCGGTGTGAATTGGCCTCATTCTTGTTGTTGACATAACGATCCACAACACTACTAACCTCACTTCGGATTCGGTCCATGAAATTGATTAAATTCTCAATATGTTGATGATTTCGGAATTCATGTTATACAATTCGGCAACGCTGGCTGTTGGTGTGCAAATCTGTCCAGTAAATCACCATTCACTTAACTGAAAACAAAATTGGCAGTAATATCAATCGGAAACACCGCGTCTTCTAAATAAACACTGTTTACATTGACGCCACATTAGACGTGCTGATGCGGAGACTGAAACATTTTGTAGCACTTTTAGCGACATCGTAAAGATCATCAATCCAGCAAAGGTTGTCATTGATCCACACACCGCGAATTTAAATTTTTCTGGTTTCGACAATGAAAGTGCCTTCACCGAGTTGGTAGTTTCGCAATTAGTTGTGGTATTACTTGTACTATTGGGATTCTTGACATACGCTACCATTTGAGTCCAACAGCCAATCGGAAAAGCGTGCGCCGGAGATTGAATATGAAAAGCATACTTTATTAAGGAATACTCGTAATACCTTGATCAAAAAAGAATTTATTCAGAAAATTAAAAATACAAGTTTATTCATCTAAATCTATATTGTCCCCTTCAGAGTAATACCCATCGACTGTAACACAGTTATGCCAGCGCTTGATCCAATCCTCGAAACCTTTTTTTTATTCGGTTTTCGGTATGTCCATCAGTGCTTCCTGCAATTTTTCCATTACTTCCTCTCGGCTGCTGAAACGCGTTCCCCGGAGTGGGTTTCTTAACTCAATTGAACAGAAAGAAGTCACAGGGAGCCAAATCAGGTGAATTCGGTGGCTGTTGGATGGTATTTGTTGCATTAGTCAAAAAATTACGAATAATGATGGCACTGTGCGACGGTGCGTTATTATGGTGCAAAATCCACGAGTTTTCTGCCCACAATTTTGGTGTCTTTCTGCGAATTGCTTCACGCAAACGTCTCATAACGCCCAAATACTCGTAATACACTGTCTGGCCCTCTGGCAAAAATTCATGATGCACTACACCGTTGTAATCCATGAAAACCGTGAGCGTTGCCTTCTTTTTTGACTGAAAACGACGTGGTTTTTTTGGTCTCGGCTCATTTGGTGAACGTCATTCACTTGCCTGATATCTGGATTGCGTGTCGTACTCATAAACCCACGTCTCGTCCCCAGTAATGATCCTTTGATGAATGTGGGATCGGATTCAGCTTCGCAAATCATCTATTTTTCGACGTCAACACGGTCTCTTTTTTGCATGAAATTGAGGTCTTTTGGCACCAACTTTGCTGCTACACGACATAAACCCAAATCATTAACCAAAATGTCTTTGACGGATCCATAGGAAATGTTCGAGTCCTCCGCTATCTCTCTGATAGTTAATTTGCGGTTATTGACCAACATTTCTTTTACGAGTACTTCATCAATGTTTTCGTCGGTTTTCGATGTCAATGTCGATGGTCTGCTACTACGTTCATCATCTTCGATTGACTCACTACCACTTTTGAACCGCTCGTGCCACTGCACTGGTAAACGACCGTTTTCTTTAGAGAATCCTTGCCGAAACGCTTTTCCAACATTTCTAACGTTCGCGTACCATTAAATGCGTTTTCTACGCAAAATTTAATAAAAATTCGTTGTTGTAAATTTAAATCCATTTCTAAAATTGTAAAAAATCGCCAACACAAATAGAGATAGATGTACTCGTGGCTACGTAACTTTTGTAAATATCAAGCTATGATGCTAAGATTTAGAGGGAATGTCAACAACAGATTTACCAACTTAACAAAAAAAACAGAACTCAAATCAGAATAATATGAGAGCGCCACACGGTGGTGTGGTGCGGGAAGTTTTTGATCAAGGTGGTATATTGGATTAGAAGTTGCCAACAAGACTAAAATAAATAAAAATTGAAAACAGTGTCAAAACACCTTAATTTAAACATTCCTAACAAATTGAAGAATAGTTCGTACTCGTACATACATATGTATGTGCACGCATTTTCGACAATATTGCTAGCTGCCAAACTCTGTCAAATGCCTTTGAAGTATTAAGTGCTCCACTTTTCAGTGACTTGGTAGGCTAATCTCCAGTGGGCCCTTAGTGATGAAAACCATACTACTGGCCATGATCGAGATACATCAAAAACACGTCTTCTTATTCTTTTATTACGCTTTGTAAAATGTATCGCGTGTAGGTATACCTAATTTTAATTCCTCCACGTATCAGCAATCCTTCGGCACAGCAGTTTGATGATAATTTTACACTATTCCGTTATCTTTTCTTTGACATTTCGTTGAACCCCTGCTAGAACTTGAGCATTTTTTACTTTTTAGAACAAATTTTCTGACGATCTTCATGAAACATGGCAAAATCAGCATATTTTTTAACGTTCTTCTTTCAAAACCTTTGACATTGGCAATATTTTCATTTGAGACCTCTAACAGTGCCAATTTTCAGTCACAGAGGCTGCAGAGTGTTCGCGCCATTTAATTCGTCCCACTTCAGCTTCGACACCGTCATGACTTGACACATCGTTGCTTATAATAGTGGTATCATCGGCGAAACGTAAAAAAGTAATAATGCGCCTGTTAACGTGCTGCTGCAATACAAGATCCTGCACGACTTGAAAAATCAACGGACCTTGCGCACTGCATTGGTGTACTCCAACTCTACAGTTAGGTTACAGAGCCTGTTGGAAAAATCCAACCCACTTAGATCTATTGGCCTGTCCTGATGCCATGTGGATCTATAATCCTCCTATTCTTGGAACCAATTTGAGTTTCTGACGAACCGTAGGAAACTGCTAATGTCTATATTGTTTAGATCGCTTAAGTCATTGTAGAACAAGGCTTCAAAGTGTTTTATGTTTTGGGAGAGAGCAGGTGGAGGATTGTCTCCTTCTCCTCCGCGTCTATGCAGGTTCTGCAGAAGACATTTGTAAAAACGTCAAACTTTTTGCCTACTTGCCAAAAAGACACCGGCCATGGATGACACCTATATGAGAGCGCTGAGATGTTTTCTATAGATATCAATGTCGAACATGTTTTGGCCAGATTTGTTTGGTCGCTAGACATGTTGACCCTAAAGCCCACCTAAAGATCGTTGCTTGTTTCTTTTTTGTAACATCCAGCTTTAGTTTTAGTTCACATAAGCGATTGGTATACCGGTTCCAATTTTGGCAGGTTCATTGGGCCTGCATTTCCCTAGAATAACTCTAAGCCCCGGCACCCAACATAGTTGGATACCGAATTGCTATGACATATGCCTGAGAGATGATCGGCAGTCAAGGTCGCCTTCAGAACGACGTATGATAGACTTATACGTCTTAGGTCCTTTGGGACAACATTAGAACATTTTCCGGCTTTAGAAATGAAAACTACATTAACTTCTCTCTATGACAAGGGGATGTGGATCATTTCTACGCTGCTCCTCATGATATTCAGTACCTTTGGCAGGATGATATCTGGTGACTTTTGTAAGTCGGCAGGTATTATACCTGTAGCGCACAAAGTAGCTTGTCTTTTGTAATCAGACCGTGAATTTTAGTCACAGGTGCAGTAATCCTGTTGTTGTTGCTACTGGCCGTAGAGGGAAATGGCTGTCAAATAGCAGGTTGAGTGATTCATCACTTAAGGTCGTGCAAGAGCCATCGGTTTTCTTCAAAAAACTAGGCATCATAGGATTGGTGAAGAGGATTTTTCCAGACCGCTATGCCTCGGAGGTTTCGGTTATTGTGCCACAGAATGACCTTCAAGATTGTTGCTTTGCCTTTGTCAGCTATTTTTTTTTTGTGTATTTTGAGGAATTCCTTATAATAGTCCCAGTCTAACCTTATCTTTGGGAATTTTCCGGTTAATCCCGCTATGCACTTAACTTTCTATTGAACGTTGTCACATATAGTATCCCGTACTATTCTGTTTTTATTGGATTGGAGATCTTAACGCAAGCCAAGTGGTGTCTCTGGGAGCTCTAACGAGATACTACGAAACTTTGCAATGCTTCCTAATTAAAATATGTCAACCTACCACTCATAAAACTGCTTTGACTACCACGGAGCGTAATGGTATTGTGTTATCGGCTCCCTATACTCTATCGTATATTTTCATAGTATGCCACATTAGATCACCCGTCGGCAGTTGTTGCAATTTCTCGTGTCGCCTTGCCTGTATACAGCAAAACTAGAAAGCTCTCTTCCCATCAGTTTACTTAACAAAATCGGGGGACACATTTGATGCCCATACTTGGTGAGGATATGTGTTTGGAGCTGACTCCAAACTCCCGGTTCATTCCTTTAGTTGCTTCGCTAATTTCTCCCTCTGCAAAATTTCCAGTTTCCTCTTCGTACGCAACATTTGGGGGAATTGTACTGCGGGCAACCTCGTTAAAGGTCTCCTTTTGTCTTTTACAAGTTGATCCGCGTTAGCAAGTGTACCTAGTCTCCTTCCCTGAATTTCTTCCCAAGTTTTTATTCGTTATGACGCAATCTTAAAAATGTTAACTCGTTTATCGGTGATTCAACGTTGCACTTCTTCAACTGCCTGTCGCCTGCTAATATGTTGTGAGGGTAGCTCATGCTCCAGCTATGTACCGCTTTGTTTGCCTTTTTTTAAGACGCACTCTATTTGTACTTGGTTCATTCTGGAATGGCTTGCCTTTTATTCCTTATCATCATTCTCAAAGCAATCGTTCCAACAGCACATTTATTCATCTATGTCGAGCCGAGTAGAGTTCTTGCACTACTCTTACTACATTTTTCATCGAAGCTGTTTGGAGCAATTCTCAAAAATTTGGCAGCCAGAACTACTCCCTTTAAAAATTAAAAAAAAAAAATTAAAAAAATTTTCACAGTCCCGAAAAAAAAGGAACGTATGTACAAAAGGCCTGTTAAGGGAAGGAGAACAGGCTTCGAAAGTGACTGCCTCAACTGTTTTTGAACTTCTTGTTAAGCGCTACAAAGCGGTGGGTTGAACAAATGTGTTGAAGACCCCCAAAGAGTTATACCATCCGTAGCAGCGGATTCTCGTAGAATATATTAAGAGCTTTAAGCAATCTCGCTACGCCATTAGTGCGAAAATGAATTCGTTACACTAAAGATTGGATGCATTCTAGTGCGATCGGATGCATGATACAATCCATAAGCCTTGAGCACGTTGCGAAATACAATGAAAACAAAATAAAATACATATTGTCATCAAAAACTGGTAGTCGTTGTTAGACTACTTAAGAGGAATGCAACAATGGACAAATATAACTTTACAGTAGAAAAGACTCTATCTATCTATTTTATCAACGCGGATATCAAACGAAAAATATCTCTATCCACCTATGAGTATGTGTCTGTAAGGTTAATAGGCAAAACTCCCTCTCAAGTAACGAAGAAGGAACATCAAATAACAAAATCCATGTTATCCCTGCCCTACTACCAACGGCTTGACACTAGTACCTTTGATCTTTTCAAGTTTTAACTTAAGTAACTGCCCTTAACGATACCGAGCACCATATCCATTTTTGTCTCCGGAAACCCCCTATCAGCCAACTTTATTAAATCAAGAAACTTGTGAGAAATCCTAATCACCATATGCTATAATACTCTATGTCCCGTATTCGGATATAACATAAATGACAAGTTTTATCCCTCAAATCCATATTCTATCGATTTACTCCAGATAACTTTGCGTACAAAGTTAGTTCGATTTCTCGTACTGCTTTTTTTCGGGTCTCCCTGTATCTGGGAAAAGTTTTCCCATTTCAAGTCCAATTCTTTATAGGTCATGTCAAAACTCCCAAACACTAACGACCGAGAAAAGTTTGCCTTAAATGGTGGCACCTCCATATCATCCAGCAGATATTAATTCGTTCCCATTTGGTGTGTCGCAAAAACTGATTTGTTTAGTTGTCCGATTAAAAGTTACCCTCGAGCACAAAAAAAGGAGTTCACAGCCTTGAGCAAGGAAAATTTATATACTTTGTTGGGGAGAATGTTTGAAGTTCGCAAAGAAACTTTTGCACTTTGAGAAGGAAACAACTTTTGATGGAATAGGTGGTGAAGTTGTTCCAAGGGGGGAGACGAACATATGCGTAATTTTTTTACAATAGCGAATATAAATAGAAATAAATTAATCAAAAAAAGTCCTGATAATGGACGTATAACGTGTCAATCACAAATGGCACCAAGACTGACAGATTCGTTGGTAAAATATACATAGATATACTCGTACTCGTATTTGCAATTCTTGCAGCATTGTCTGTGACAGGATGTTAATCCGAAGGTGGAGCAGTTGGGAGGTTTCTCATATTTCCCTACCTGACGACTACAGAGTAACCTTATTCTCAACCTACTTTGCTGGATATCTCAAGCAATGTAACATCCCTAGTACGGGACACGTGCGTAGGCTGCACTTGTTAAAAAGTGTCAGTTTGGTGTGTCATCGGGTTACCATCACATCCATGTGGAGAAGCAAAAAATATTCTGTTTTACTGATACATGGGAGTTGGTTTTAATATAATCAGACCTAATTTTGTCTGGATGCCTGCCAGCCAAATTGCAGGGATCGACTTAGATAAGCTACATAAGTTTGGTGACGTATCTGACAATCTGATGGAAGAAAGTTCCATTCCTAAAGGATTGCGTTAATGCCCTTTCCGACATTATTAGCATATCGGACAGTTTAAGGTTGTCACAAAATATGAGTCGCTGAACAGCCAACAACATAGAACACCACACATGTAAGACGGCAGAAGGTCTCATGCGAGGCAATGCATCAAACTTGCAGGAAAGCTGTATATCTAGACTCGACTCTGTTTTTCTGAAAATGAATAGTGGCCAGTACGAGGGTTTCCGACCGAACAATGATACAAAATATTTTTTCTCAAAATTTCTTTTTATTTTTCTACTTAAGTAGTCTCCTTGTAACTCTACACACTTCTCCCAGCGATGCTCCCATCTCTCTAACCCGTCCAAATAGTACTTGGCGTTTTTCTCTGCAAAATAATTGTTCGCGAAGGTGATTGCCTCCTCATTTGATGAAAAGCTTTGTCCTCCGAGCTCAGTTTTTAGATGAGGGAACAAAAAGAAGTCGCTTGGGGCTAGATCTGATGAATAAGGCGGATGGTCAAGCAGTTCAAACCGTAATTCATGGATTTTTGCCATGGCAACCGCTGAGGTGTGAGACAGCGCGTTTTCTTAGTGAAACAGGATTTTCTTTTTCTGCAAATGTGGCCGTTTTTCCGAAAATTCTGCCTTCAGCTTGGCAAGTAATGATGCGTAGTATGCTCCTGTATTGGTTTTTCCCTTTTGAAGATAATCGATTAAGATAACTCCTTTACTAAGTATCCCAAAAAACAATCAGTCGCCATCACTTTCCCAGCCGAAAAAACAGTATTTGCTTTTTATTGGAGTCGGCTCGCCCTTTGCAGTCCACTGTTGTGACTGAATTTTTGTTTCGGGCGTATGGTGTATCCAAGTTTCATCTACAGTAATTAATCGACGCCAAAACTTGGATTTATTGCGCCTAAACTGCGCCAACAGAGCGTTGGAAATTTTCATTCGAACACGTTTTGGTCAAACGCGGCACCCAGCACGCGGACAGCTTTCTCATGCCTAAATCTTGATTTAATATGTAACAAACACGTTCTTTGGACATTTTCATAACCTCTACTATCTCTTTCACTTTAATTTGGTGAACTTTAGCAATGTTATCGTCAGTGGTTGCAGTTTTTCGACGTCCCGAACGTTCAGCATCTCCCAAGCTCTTATGGCCACGTTTAAATTCATCTGCCCAAAATGTCACTGTGGCAAATGATGGTGCAGAGTCCCCATACACAGAGTCCAACTCATTTTTGATTTGCGTAGGCGCATTGCCTTTCAAAAACAAGAATTTAATAACAGCTCGATACTCACTAAAACGACTGTCAACTAAAAACTGCGCGCCCAAAATGACTGAAACTTCGGTAAGTAACTGTCAAAAGATGCACAATTAGCATTCACTAGCTTTTATTGACGAGTGCCGTTATCTTTACGTTGCGGTCGGAAACTTTGCAGGCAACCCTCGTATATAAAGATGAAATGCGTCTTCTTGTATTGAAACGACCCGTCCCGAAAAGAAGTCCGATCTTGAAATTAAGACCAGAAATTGGAGAATGCAACGTCATTCGACTAGGTGGGCGTATAGATAACGCCGCCTGCTTACCTTACAACACAAGAAGATCAATTATTCTACCAAAAACATCACATATTTTCGAAATTATTAGTTAAACATTATCATGAAATTTACCGTCACCAAAATCAGGAAGCCATCGTATGTGCGATTTGTTCAAAGTTCTGGATCCAAGGCATTCGTCAACGTGTAAGAAGCGCCAAATGATCTTGTCATCATCAGTCATCAGTTTCAATATATCCACAAATGGGTCAGTTGCCAATGGATCGCCTTACACCTTACGTTCGACCTTTTTTGTATACGGGCGTGGATTACATTGGACCGTTTCAGATCGCCATTGGCCGACGAAAAGAGAAAAGGTGAATGAGTCTAACTCCAACTTTTTAAAATGCATAATTTTTTTATTTTTTGATAAATTTTATTTTGCCAAAGCAAAAAATGTTGGAAAATACATCAATTTTCCAATTGTATCAGTAGTTTTCAATATGTCCACCTCTGGCGCGAATAATGCCCTTGAGACGGCAGAAGAAAGCATCGCACGCTGCACGCAAGTGGCTCTGCGGTATTTTGGCCCATTCCCGGCGAAGTGCTTGCTTGAGGTGGTCCAAACTTTGACATTTTTTAGTGCCAACCTTCGCCTTCAAATACCTCAGACAGAGAAATCCAACGGATTTGCATCCGGAAAATTTGAAATCCATTGTGTCGAAGAAATGAAGTGTGTAACATTGTTTTTTAACCTATCTTGGTTGACGCGCGCTTTGTGATGCCGAGTCTTGTTGAAATGTCAGCGGAGAGCGACCATCGGCGGTTATGGCGGCCCAAACCATCACCATCGGTGCTGCCTGCTTTCTCTGGCAAGTAAACTCGGTCATTTTGTTTGTTGACATATTGCTCGATAACAAATGGCGACTCATGGGAAAAAACCAAATTCGGCAACTCACCATTTTCGTGCAAGCGTGGCAACTCTTTCGCTCTTTCGACTCTAACTTTTTTCTGTTGCGGTGTAAGATCGTGTGCCTTTTGGAACTTCAATGGCTTGAGCCCAAGCTCATTTTTCAGTATGTGTTGCATCCGTTCCAACGATATGTTGAGGTCACGAGCGATTTTTCTTCCACTTCGACGCGGATTTCGCTCAATTCGAGCCTTCACTTTCCGAACCATGTCTGCCGATGTAGCTGTTTTTTTATGACCACCTCCATGGCGTTTTGCAACGCTGCCAGTAGCACAGCAACGAGCTATGGTTTTCGAGACACAAATGATTTATTCACGTTGAGGTGCTGGAGGGCTCTAACGATAGCAACTTGTGGTTTCCAGCCAAATATAAAGCAATCACACTATCACGTTTGAATTCAATCGCGGATGAAAATTTTTCAACACAACTGAGACGCAAATCGTTTAAAAAGCTTATAAATAATAAAATTATCTTTGATGTGTCAAAATTTGAGCTCACTGTCATGAACGGTTTGGAAATTATAGCAGTCTGAAGTTGGTTGCAGTTCGTGTCATTCAGGGTGTATATCCCCTCTTCCTATGCCCGTCACTTATTCACTTGCCTTCAAAATGACAAAGAATATCTTCATCAGCCTTTGCAAATCCAGTCTTTTACGCTATCTGTAACACTGAAATATTGCCTTGCGTCGCAACATGATTAATTTGGTTGACTGTTTTATGGCAAGGTGACCGCAATGTTCTTTAGTGAATATCGAAGAGAGGAAATATTTTATTGATAATCCACGCCGCAGCAAAGTCAGTTGAACCATGCCCATTTAAAGAGGTTGTGTCATGTAGGCTATATTTTCTTCACTCCAAATGCGGAATTTGGAATGTAGCCATTCAACGAATAATGACTTTCATTGCTGAGCAAAATTTTGTGGTAGGAAAGGGCATTAAGAACAATCTCGTTTTCAGTCCAATCGCCGAACGGGCGACGTACGCAATGATCCAATTCATGCACTAGCTAGATCTTATAATCTCGCAAACCAAGTTTATCCCGATTGTACTACAAAAGGGGTCCTCTTAGCGCTTACTTAGCCCATTTCCCATTGGTTTTGTCGTGGGTTTCGTAGAAACATTCTTTGATAGCATCATCTGTTTCTAATCGACAAAAATGACACCTGAACGGTGGCAGTTCGTCAAGCTAAAGCTTCCGGCCAAATTCTTGGCCATCATGGAC
Organism: Volucella zonaria; assembly: GCA_963966105.1. Lineage (NCBI taxonomy): Eukaryota > Metazoa > Arthropoda > Insecta > Diptera > Syrphidae > Volucella > Volucella zonaria. The sequence goes on along the minus strand of OZ014532.1, from coordinate 105,747,373 downwards.
GAAAACACCGGACCACGTCAAACTTATCGCTTATGCCTAGAAAATGTCTCTCGATCTTTACACCAAACCTATAGGTGGATTAGGAGAGGTTTGGCCGGGTGTAAAGCTCCATATCGTGGCTAAGGAGATAACCTAGAACCCGCACCTAGATCCCAGCCGGGCCCTCCTCAACAGAAATCATTCTGGAGATCATCAGTCTCAGCAACCCGAGCTTTCCGACGCATGACTGGAAAGCCGCAAAACTGGAAGGATTAAGGAGCCCTTATAGATGCGCATTGATTAGGAATCCCTTAAGCGTAGACTAAAGGCATGATTGGGTTCATCTTCGAATAAATTCAGCTACGTGGTTTTAAAAAAAGAATGAGCTGGATGTTGAAAAGCAAACTCCTCCTCTTTTAACTGAATTAGCAAATTCGGCCTCATATCTTGGAACGTCGATATACTTTCCTACTATGAAATAACGACTCCAGTCTATCCGTAGCGACGACTAAGCCGTCGATCTCCTCATCTGGCACTCTGTCGGAAATGGAAACTGATGATGAATTAAAAGCAGATCCTTTACGATCAGAAGATGAAGATGAGCTCTTAGGCACAGAATAGGAGGAATCTATTAGAACCGTGGTGGAGGCTATTCTGGTAAATTGTAACAATGATACGGTTTTTTCAGAATAATCTTCCATCACTCAAAAAAGGCTTCAGCCGAACTTAATCTGTGTCTTTCTAATTATTATATTTGAAGTACAGTGTGTTCCAGAAAAACGTGCATTAAATTACTTCTTTTACTTTACTCACACACACATGCTTCTAGCCAAATTATTTTTTGTATTTAATTGCCGATCGCGCATTGTTTTTATTTCCTCAGTATATTTCCATACTTTAGCGGTGTAACGTCATTTCAAAATGTGTGCTGCTTTTAAAAAAGCGTTTAGAAACTATTTTCTCAGTAGCTAACCCGCATTGAATATTAAGTCGGCAGCAAAATATTTAAAGACTTCACGTGCATTTGTGAACATGTGGATAAAGAGGTGTAAGGAATGCGGTAATGTAGATGATGGGCCAGGTAGAGTAATTTGTTAATTGTTTCGGAAAAATCCCATAATTAGTCTGAGGAAAACATAACAAAAATTGTCTAGAAATGGAATTAAAGTGTCTATCAACACAATGCCACACAATTTGGCAGAATCTGGCATCCAAAACATGAGTACCAAGTCTAAACCGCTACTGATCCAAAAACATATTGAAGGGAGGCTAAGTTGGGCAAAGCAGAATTTAGACGGGATTGAAGTGGCATCATATTTACAGATGAGTCATCTTTTTTGTGTTTATAATTTATTGGAAGAAATCCTCGACAAAAAAGATAAAAAGTTTCTGCAACACACCGTTAAACATCTAGCAAAAGCTCATGTTTATGGCCGAAGGATTCGGAAAGTTGACAGTATTCACACAAAATCTCAATGCACAATTCATGATAAAATTATACGAGAAGGTCTTGCTAAAGTTTGTCAAATCTCTGTATGGACCAAATAATTACGACTGAATTTTTCAGGAGGATAACGACCGGAGTCGCCTCTGCACTTGTTGGAAAGAGGATAGATCGGCCGTCTCAAAGTCCTGATCCAATAGAAAATGTTTGGTCATCTTTAATGAAGCAGAGGCCTAAAGGGGAAAAACTAGCCACGATAAAACAACTTCCGCTAAACCTGAAGCAAATTTGGAGTGGCTTAAATTTATAATATGCGCAAAAATTAAGTAAAAGTTGGACTAGAAGACGATAAATAAAACTTTGGCAGTTTTCATTGGTTTTTTATACGCACGTTTTTGTTGAACACACTGTAACAGACAAGATACTCGTAGCTGTCAAACACAAACTAACTGACGCAGTTGACAGGAGTCAACTGACAGATGCCTGTTGACAGGAGCAGTGTTGCTGTTTCAGTAAAGAGGTCAGAAATTCGGGACTTATTGACCCGCCCTCGTATCATTGATGAAAATCAAAAAGAGCGTCGGTAACAGAACGGATATCCGGGGCACACAAGCATAGATTTGAAACCGCCCAAGACAACTTGAATTTACCGTTCCGAAAGCTAGTTTCTAATGATCGCATATTTGGCAAAAAACCTAATGCCAAACTCTGTCAAATGCTTTAGAAATACCAACGGCGGCTGCCTTACCAGTTTGGTGTAGACTTTTGCTTACTTTTCAGTGAGATAAAATCTTCTATGGACCTGTTGCTACGAAAACCGTAGGAGCTGTCGACTTATTAGCCCTTCCATGATCTTAAAAAGAAAGGTCATAAGTGCAACGGGTCTGTAGGAGGAGAAAGTAGTGGATCACCTTTTTTTAGGAACGGGTTGGATTAATAATGTTTCCCATCGACTCGGAAGTAATCCGAAAGAGTGGGATTGATGAAAAAACGTATGCAATTTTCAGATCTGTGTGGAAGAACAATTCCCCCAAAGAAGGGGAGATTCTTATACATACCATCTGGACGAACGGATTTCTTTTTACATATTTAGTTCTTCAAGAATTACTTTAGGTGAGCAAAAATGCATTCGTTCTATTGAAGACTCAATGCTCTTAAGTGTAGCAAGAGACACGGCATAATCTGGAAGGATTGAGGTAGTTGCTTGAATGACTTTGGGACACTTTAGTAATTTGTGCCTCGGTTCTTGATTGTTTTGATTGTATTTACACATTTAGAAAAAGTGGGCGGTCATTCCTTTTTTCGATTTTTCTTTGACGGGTTGGTCCTGTAAAACCGAAATACCAGTTCTCTAGCCCTGGTGGCCTCTTTACAACACGAGTCATAACACCCTTTTCTTTTGGTTTGATCCGATGAGGAATATAGGATCTCGTGTAAAGGGCATAATGTTTGTGATCTTGATTAATGCTGACCTGTTAAAATTTCAAAAGAAAGTCCGTTCCAATCTGCTTAACTGTGTGGTTAGTGTGGGAATCTGCGCGGCGATTGATCGAAAAACTGCTGATTATATCATAACTTGGAATGAGCTAGCAGCGCAACAATCAAGTTCTAAGAGCAGTAGAGTAGTGCTTGTCTTATACTTATCCTTACTCGTGGCTAAAATGCTAAGGGCGTGCTCGATCCGTAGCATAATACGGGCTTGTGCTATCGCAGGGCCCACAACCCAATGCAGGAAAAAAAAATGTAAGGATTCAGCTAATGGCTTCGGATAATAACGGATGCACTCTTGACTACCCTGACAAATAATTAAAGGATAATGATCCTTGAATCTGCATCTGGAATGTTCAAACTCTTAACAGACCATGTTCTGTCGAACAACTGGCGGAGATCTCCGAGTACTACAAGAACTGAATGGCACGGACCCGACAAAAAGACGATGCAAAATTGTGATCTCAATTACGGAGAATATTACAGACAACCTGTGCGAGAAAGACAGCAATTGCAGAGTTTATTAGCATGCGGATTCGCCGTAAGAGGAAGACTTAGGCTACATGTCTTGAGCCTCATGAAAGTAAGCGAACACTTGACTACGATTCGTTAATATAAGACTCATTAACCCTCACGCTCCGACAGAGGAAATGGACAGCCTTACCTATGACTGCTTCTACGACCTCCTCAACAAAACCTACGAGGAATGCCCTAAGTATGACGTGACAACTGTCCTTGGTGATTTAATTGCTAAGCAACGCAAGGAGTACGTCTTTCATAATACAGTGGGGAAGTACTAGGCGGCGCAAAATTAATCACCCTATCGGAAGATGGCATAATTTTTGCAAATGGCGTCATACGTCAATCATATTTGACATTTGTGAACTAGACAGCTAGAGCGCTATACTCCGCAAGACCGTGGAATAATTATGTCGATATTTTTGACCAATAACCGGTCGGTAGTGTTAGCGCAGCGTGAATTTCGACGTCGATTTCGTGTTGCGCCAACTGGGCAGACACTCCGGCGGTTAGCTACTCGACTCGAACAGAGTGGAACTACAGGAGACTATGCAGGGCGTGTCCGCCATCGGACTGGTCTTTCGGCCGAGAATATCGCGGCCGTGGCTGCCGCAATCGGGCATCACCAGATGGACCCTACAGCGAATTTTAGTGAAAGACTTACACATGTTCGAGTACAAAGTGCAAACAGTGTATCAGTTAATGCCTCCTAACCATCAGTCGCGTCTGAATTACTGTAAAGTCATCCTCAATCTCAACAACGAAGAGGACGATTTTGTGTCGAAAATTATCACGAGTCGCATTTCCACTTAAGCGGTTATGTCAATAATCGAAATCTTCGTTTTTGGGGCACTGAAAATCCGCGTGTGATGCACGAAGAGCCATTACATCTACTCAAAGCCACTGTTTGGTGCGGCGTTTAGGCGGGCCGTGTTTTTCTGAGGACGCCATAGGCAATAGGGTCACTGTTACTGGTGAACGCTACAGGGCCATGATAAATGACTTCTTACTGCCGGAATTGGATAAGCGAGGCTTGGCGAACATGTGGTTTCAACAAGACGGTGCAACCGGACACACATCACGATCCACAATGGATATTGTGAAAGAAGCTTTTCCTAGTCACGTTATCTACCGTTTTGGCGATTTGGCATGGCAAGCAAGATCGCCCGATTTAACTATCCCAGATTTCTTTCTTTGGGGCTACTTGAAGTCGCCGGTTTATGCCAACAAGCCTCAGACTATCGCAGTCCTTAAGCGGAATATTCGATAGGAATGTGAACACGTATCACCGGAAATCTTGTGGAAAGTCATGGAAAATGCGATAAAACAGATGTGTATCAACACTGGCGGCAGCCACTTGGCGGATATCATCTTTTCCACTTAACAGGTACAATTGTAAAGGTCCTAATAGAGATTTCCATTACTCAAAATCATTTTTTTTTATTTGGTAAAAAAGTAATTCAAAAACAAAATTGGATGATTAATTTTGAGCCACCTTGTATAACCAGCACGCCATCACCTCCGGAAACGGACACAGGCTTATTCATTTTGCGCCGGGACGTAATATTACTACAGCCAGTATACTGTTTCCACGCCCAGGCATCCATAAAAGGCAGGCTGACTTCTGACCAACAAACAATCAACCAAATTGACCATATTGTGATCCACGCAACACGGCATAGAGAACAAGAAGGAATAGAAGAAGTGCTCGATCGAGGCCTCATAGAGAGGCTATCGGAAAGCCCGAACAAAAATCTGCAAGGATGGGAAAAGAAACCTCGTAGTAGAACCAAAGTCGGTGCTGAGAATATGAAAAGATTATTTCTGCAGGTTGTCTAACGGTGATGATGAAAAATATCCCGTCGTCCGGCAGAGTGAACCATTCAACCTGGACGAATACAGATAACATATCCGTCCACCCAACAAGATGATATCAGGACATCGGCTTCCACGTCTAAACCTATGATAGCTGCAGGACTCGATGGTTTAATTAACAAGCTGTTTAAAGCATACATCAACTCATCTCAAAGATCTGGGCAGACGAAAGTATGCCCGACGAATGCGCAGTCTTATTTGTCCGATCCTAGGGAAGGGAGATTCCCTGAACTACCCCAATTACAGGGGGATAAGTCTCTTAATCGGTCTTCCTTGTCTAGTTGGTTAACTGGCTTAAGGAGTCTTCAATAAATCTACTTGGAATTGGGATCTCAACGGACGATGCTGCACCTGAGCGTTTGTTCGATGGTATTGAACACGCAGAATATTCCACGTCCTCTTTAAAAATGTACAATGTAATATACCCGCGTTAGACCTCTTGATACTAATGTATTTAATTGTTGTAACAGGCAAGTCCTATGAAAATAAATTTCAGGACTATACACATCATCCTGAAGGCAATTTTAAGCACTCAATTACCCGAACTGTGCATGTAGGTCAAACTGGAACAGAATATCCTCATTGAGATAACTGTGGGTAAGAACTACGTATCAACGAAATGCGCAAGCCTTTTGGACAAACACATGATTCTTCATTTAGTTCCTACAGTATAGAGGCACCATAAACAATAGAACCATCTGAAAAGTCCTTATCTTGGCATCTACTCATGTCGTAGGACATTTTTATTATCTTCCAAAAATACTATACAAACTTACGTCTTGGCACTTTTCTCCCTTTTCCTTCTTAGATTTCACTCACTCGAAGGTGGTTTATTGAATTTCGTCATCCATCTAAATATGTGGCCTTGATTATTTTTTTGTAACGACTAGAAAAAAAAACAGATTGGAGAAAAGTGCATGTGAATAGCCAACACCATTTGGATAATCCACATCATCAAGCTTTGGGTTGCATTGTGGTTGAATGAAAAGTTACAGGGCTACGAAAAGAATCCTTCAACGAGACCTTTTTGCTCAGTACGAGTACTATAAGGACGATGATAGATGACTGCAAACACATTGAACGATGCCAACAGAATCTACCCATGCCCACGTTCATATGTTCAAGTATTTTTCCTGTAAAAAGGGGTCAGGCACAAGGCTATACCTAAAAACAACTAAAAAGAAAACTCTCCCAAGCGCCAAATGGCAGTCCTTTTGTTTGTAACAGGGAGGCAACGAGCAACAATAATTCTCCATGGAATATGGCCAAAGGCACAATCTGCTTAAGTGTAGTATGTAGGTGCACACCATACCCCAAGTACCGTACTTAAATTAAATCTGAATAAAAACCAACAAAAAAAACTCTGCGTTAAAAAAACTAAAAAAAAAAAGTCAAGAGAAGGGAAAACTTCGGAGGACGCTCTCATACTGTACATAGCCCTAAGCGAATCCTACGTAAGTGTAAACTATAGATAGGTTAACTGCCATGTGCATAGTTATGTTCGAGGTTTTTAATGAATTTTATTTTATGCGGGCGACTATTTTCTCTGGTGAGTGAAGGAGTACAAATTTAAAACTCGAGGAATCCTAATTTTTCAGAACTACTCATACATGCCATACATGGTAAATGTAGACTTAAGGGCGACAAAAATAATGGCAATGACAGTTAAAAGAAATAGAATGTTTGAGAGATGAGTATCATTTTTCCGAAATGGCTATAAAAGCTTTAACCAAATGCAAAATCCGTGTTCAAAGACTTTCTCGGTGCCATTATCTTTTCAAGGCGATTGTATATGTAACCAAAAGCAGTGAGTGAACCTCATCCCATTTTTTTTATTTTATTTGTCCTTCTTTTCTAATTAGGGCTAAAAAGATTTTGGATACACGTAATATCTCGGGCGGAGAACAATTAGGAACGAAACAAAGAGAGGTACCGTTGTACGTTGGTTTTGAATGTTTGCAGCTTATAATGACTGGGAAATAAAGATCTCCACACGATATTTTACAAGATAGTTGTATGCTAGGGCAGAACTTGTGATATTTCAAACTATATCTGGCAGTGGGATTGAGGCTAGAAAAGGGTTTTACAGTTACGGACTTGAAAGGACAAATGCTGATGGTAGTAGCAACTGTGATAAAACAAGGTAAGGCAAGAGGCATTATACCACCTTGATTAAAATGTTCCCGCACTGCACCACCGTGTGGCGCTCCCATTGTTCCGATTTGAGTTCTATTTTTTTTTTTTGTTAAGTTGGTAAATCTGTTGTTGACATTCCCTCTAAATCTTAGCATCATAGCTTGACATTTACAAAAGTTACGTAGCCAAGAGTACATCTATCTCTATTTGTGTTGGCGATTTTTTACAATTTTAGAAATGGATTTAAATTTACAACAACGAATTTTTATTAAATTTTGCGTAGAAAACGGATTTAATGGTACGCGAACGTTAGAAATGTTGGAAAAGCGTTTCGGCAACGATTCTCTAAAGAAAACGGTCGTTTACCAGTGCAGTGGCACGAGCGGTTCAAAAGTGGTCGTGAGTCAATCGAAGATGATGAACGAAGTGGCAGACCATCGACATCGAAAACCGACGAAAACATTGATGAAGAAAAAGAAATGTTGCGGTTGGTCAATAACCGCAAATTAACCATCAGAGAGATAGCGGAGGACTTGAACATTGATTATGGATCCGTCCAAGACATTTTGGTTAATGATTTCGGTTTCCATCGTGTAGCAGCAAAGTTGGTGCCAAAAGACCTCAATTTCATGCAAAAAAGAGACCGTGTTGACGTCGAAAAATAGATGATTTGCGAAGCTGAATCCGATCCCACATTCATCAAAGGATCATTACTGGGGACGAGACGTGGGTTTATGAGTACGACACGCAATCCAGATATCAGGCAAGTGAATGACGTTCACCAAATGAGCCGAGACCAAAAAAACCACGTCGTTTTCAGTCAAAAAAGAAGGCAACGCTCACGGTTTTCATGGATTACAACGGTGTAGTGCATCATGAATTTTTGCCAGAGGGCCAGACAGTGTATTACGAGTATTTGGGCGTTATGAGACGTTTGCGTGAAGCATTTCGCCTTAAGAGACCAGAATTGTGGGCAGAAAACTCGTGGATTGTGCACCATGATAACGCACCGTCGCACAGTGCCATCATTATTCGTAATTTTTTGACTAATGCAACAAATACCATCCAACAGCCACCGAATTCACCTGATTTGGCTCCATGTGACTTCTTTCTGTTCAATTGAGTTAAGAAACCCACTCCGGGAAACGCGTTTCAGCAGCCGAGACGAAGTAATGGAAAAATCGCAGGAAGCACTGATGGACATACCGAAAAACGAATATAAAAACTGTTTCGAGGATTGGATCAAGCGCTGGCATGAGCGTGTTGCAGTCGATGGGGATTATTTTGAAGCGGACAATATAGATTTAGATGAATAAACTTGTATTTAAAATTTTCTGAATAAATTCCTTTTTGATCAAGGTAGTATTCGTATTGGAGAGTGTCAATTGATTGGGAAATTTACGAGTATGAGTCACATTTGGTTTCTATCACACGGCTTCGAATCTTATCTAGCAAGTCCGGAAGGATTTCAGAAGCATCTGGACAAATTGGCAGATTACACAGCGAAGTATGTCTTACATTCCCGTGAATGGAAAGCTGCATGTTTTCGACGATTCATGGATAATAGCTGAGTGCTTCCATTTCGATCTAATGAAACTGGACAGGAAGTTTTTTTGGAACCATTACCCCCTTCTCAGTTGCTGTTTTTTTGCCTTTTTATATTATTTTATTCAATGGCGCTTACAAGCTAGACAAAAATATGCTTACAAATTTGCTTAATTACCTAAGACTATTTTATTTCAACTCGTTAGCTCCAGGTGGGATCCCTACAGAAACCAAACTGGTCCTCGACATAAAGAATCAGGAGCCATTCTCTTCCTCTTATTGTATAATATGTTCCGAGATAACGATTTTTCTTTTCCTACTCTCCCTAAAGTTGACTCTCTATTTCGAGGCGTCCTGCTGGCTATAAACAATAGCCTTAACTCATCTCCCATTGCTAATTCTTCTTCAATAAAAAATAACACTCTCCAATAGGTCTCTGTACGTAATGTGTTGTTATATCCTTGCGGCGCCACCTATCGAATTTTACAATACATACTTCCTATTAAAGTGGTGGATCAAGTGGTGGAATTGATCAAACTTATTCCAACACGTTACAATGAACTGGTGGAAGCGGTAAGAGGGAGTGCTGCCGAGAACCCACATTTGTCATATCGTCACAGCGCTCAGCATTTTAACGCCAGTGGAACCACCTTGCGCCGCATTTTGAAGGATGATTTGCATTTGTTTCCGTATACTGCGCAATTGATTCAAAGAGTATTGCCGACAGACCGTCCACGTCGCTTGGAATACGACCAAACAGTCGCTCGAATAGTTGAAACTGAACCTGATTTTCGGGAGCAAATTTTGATGACTGATGGGGCCCATATCACACTCTCTAGCGCCGTTAAAAAGCAAAATTGCCACGTTTGGGGAACGCAGAATCCACACGAGATCCATGAAACATCATTGCATGACCAAAAAGCGACTGTTTGGGTCGGCGTTTGCACCAAAACCATCATTGGGCCATTTATCTTCAGAGAAGGCGAAACAGTCGATGGGAATCGCTGGCTGTTGGCTCATTATGCCTGCCCGCAAATGTGTGGAAAAGGTCTGCATGGTGACTGGTTTCCACAAGAAGGTGCGCCATGCAACACTGCAAAAAATGGAGACATTGACTGGCCACCAGATTTGATACCTCCGGACATAAGGCAAACATTCGTGTTGAAATCATCGCTATACCGCCCGAGATGCTCGAAAAAGTGATAGAAAACGCAGCTGAAAGGACACATTTTGCTTTGGTCAATAAAACCGGCCACAAAAATAATATTAATTGTTGAATAATGCTTCACAAAAATTTACACATGGTATTGGTGTTCATTTGCTCTACATCTCCCAGCCATGTCAAACGCCCAATGCTCAATTTTTTGACAAGGTCGATGTCGATGTACAGCTCGTAGAGTTCATCGTTGAATCGTCTCCTCCAGAACCCGTCAACGCAAATGGGATAAAGAATTTTTCTCTCAAAACGACCAAGAATATCTTCATCCGCTTTAGAATGGGTTTACACTTTGGAACCAGAAGCAGGACTGGAACTACTAGGGTCTTACATAAAGTTTCCTTGGTTGTTCGGGAGAGGGCCTTACTACGCAGTAGCCTTCTCAGCCCAAAGAAACAGCGATAGGCAAGCGTTATTCTTCGTTTGCTCTCTGAAGAGATGTCGCTTTCAGATGTGATAGCAGAGCTGAGGTATACAAATAATTGAACAGACTTTTGAAAGATCGTACCTCGAGTGTTGGCCTGTGAGTTTTGCACAATTCTTTCAAGTAGCATATGATTAAAGAAGTCACATGACAGCGCGTCGTCTTGCCTAAATCCTTTTTTGTCATCAAAGGGTCTGGGTTAGGCCGTTATCGACCTTGATGCAGTAGCGAGCTTTCTCTATGGTCCTCCCGCACAAGCGGACGAGTTTGGCAGACATGCTAAAACTAGAGATAGCTCTCTATAGCTCGTCTCTGTAGATGCTGTCATATGCGGCTTTATAATCGATAAAAAGGTAGTGGAGTATAGATCTGAATTTCTTGGGTTTTCTCGAGGATCTGCCGTAGTGTAAATATTTGGTCAATTGTGGACTTACCAGACCTAAAACCGCACTGATCCGATCGTTGACAAAAGATATCAGGCGCTCGCACAATACGGCAAACAAGATCTAATATGCGATGTTGAGGAGACTGATAGCTCTATAGTTGGCGCAGTTTAGGGGGTGTTCTTTCTTGTGAGCCGGGCAAACGATGCTGAGGTTTCATTCATCAGGCATACATTCATCCGATCTAATCTTGGAAATAAGCTGGTGTATGCTCTCTACCAAGTCATTTCCTGCTGCCTTAAACCTTGCTATCTTCACTTCATTTTGGCCGGGTGGATGGAATTCTTGACTTGCATCGTCAATACTGAATGGTTCGCTCTGCCTCACAGCGGAATTTGTGTAGTCTTCGCCGTTTAGCAGTCTGCAGAAATGGTTTTTCCATATCCTCAGCATCGACCGTGACTCTACTACAGGGTTTCCTTGTTGATCCTTACAGGTTTCCGTTCGGATCTTATTACCCTGTCACGTTCTTTTTAAATTTTTTGGTAAAACTTCCGAACATTATTCCTACAGTAGCACCTCCCTAACCATGTGTTTGTTATAGCAACTTTACGTCCCGCAGCGAAATCGATTAGCCTAAGTTCCAGACGTGGTGTCGTGTAGGCTAGGTCTTCTGGTTGTGCTACCAAAAATGTTCTCCTTTCCAATTTTGGCATTAAAGTCGCCTAGGACGATTTGTCGAGGATCTCGTTGAAACTTTCTGTGGTAGCATCGTCCTTTTCTCTGTGCATGGGCGTATATGAGGCTGATTTTAGGCTGATGTTAGGGAATTTACCTTTGATAAGGATTGTTATAAGGTGTTTACTCGCGTGTCGAAAGCTCAAGACTTCTTGCCTAAGTCTGCCGCTTACAACAAAATCGCTTACAAATAGACGCCGCTTACGCTCGCTACAGCAATCACCGTAGTAAACATCACAGCTTTTCATCTTTTGCCCGGCCCATCCCCACCGCATTTCCTGGATGGCGGTGATATGTACTTTATAGCAGTCAAGAGCCTTCACTAATTGTTCGGCTGCACGCGTCGTATTCAAGGTCCGAACATTCTACGTGCATTCGTCCCTATCCCAGGTTATTGGTCGGTTCGTAACAATTAATTTTTTTACGTGGTTGAGCAGTTAGCCCCACGCACAACCCCAACTTGGAGGGCTAGGTCCCTTTTGGGATCCCTAGAACAGAAGAGGCCGAACGATGTTTTGGAGCCAGTAACCTGCCTCTTTTCCAACACCCTGGCATAGTGTTGGAGATCCCTACAGACCTCGTACTCAAGTACCTTGATACATGTCCTATAGAGATAGCACTAGTTCGACCTAAGTGGAACTGTGGACCCCACAGTTGATTCTGTCCTTAGAGTTCGTCCGCTGGGGCACGGAAACAGGAGAAAGTGCCTTAGTAAGACGGCAGTCCTCCTCTCCCTCTCGTCAGCTGCCACAGTGGTTGGTTACATCATTTCCAGCCGAGGTAATAGGCACCCAGCAGTCACCACGTGGAGGTGAATAGTAGAAGTTGATGGTGTAAGGCTAGAGTGGGAACGCTTGTATTCTCATATTATCGCATTCACCACCCTTTTGAAGTACGTGCTTAGCTCGCATAAAGTGTTCCTTATGTGGATTAGAACTAAACTCTGATAGCTTCGACACTATGTGAGTTACGTTAGGTCTCGATGTTGTCGCCAAGTGGTTAACTGATTGGCACTCCTTGACGATCGTTGGCGGGCAGTCCTCAATGATACACTTCTCTAATACGGCTCCATTAGCAGGTGGTGTAACCGCAGGTTTGCACATTTGCAAGTCCCACTGAGCTAATAATTCCTTCACTTATCGATTTTGGTGTATAGTTATTTTTTGCTCGTAGTCCGCTTCTTTCAATTACCATGCCAAGATAAAATTTGATAGTTCCGCTGGTCCGCGCTCAACAGCTTCTATTCAGATTTTCTATGATCCTGGTCATAGCTATCTGTAAAAACATGTTACTATCATGCCGTCAACATATGGTCCAATAATATTTATTTCGCTCCCTTATCACAATACGCATACGCAATTATCAGTTTTGCATTTATTAAATCCAATATTCTCGAGTATTGTACCTCATAGATGATCCTATTTCAGCTTGTTTTGCGCCGCCAACGCCATAATAAATCGAATTGTAGGATGCCTTACAACTTGTGTATGTGTTTCGAAAACATCCTTGAGCTATTAAACGCGCCTTAAGTTTTTCTATAGTTCCATCTGCTTTCCGTTTCGTTGTAAGAACCCATTTTCATATTTTTCCCCAACATATTGTTTTCGAAAAAGACACATTATTCCTCTTCCGTAACTTCCCTCCATTTTATCGCATTATCACTCTGTAAAGCTTCCTTGAGAGAAACAGGATCTCAACCGATAGACGTAAATTGATTAGCAACTTCTTTAAATGCTGTAGAATCAGAATCTGTTCTCTGTCGTCTCCTATTGTCTGATCGCGAAATTCTCCGATTTTCTTCAATTGTTTTCCTTTCGAAATCTCTCACGACTGATTCCCTTATTTGGTGCTTTTTGCTTCCATACTTTCGTGGGGGATCGATTTCAAATGTACGTGGTAGTGCATATAGCCTCTGACCATAAGAATTGTGATAGCTTCGATTCCTCAAACGTATATAGTACGATCTCGACGAGTGTTTTACTTGGTCTTCAGGTCACGCCATTATGTTTCGGAGTGTAACTTGGTATCTTTTGGTGTTACTTACAATCCTTTGGATTTTAAATATTTATCAGATTCTTCACTTGCATACTCTCGTCCATTGTCACTACGAACACATCACATTCTTTTCCCAGTTTGTTTCTCTGAATTCGTCACGCATTCCTTGAATACTCTTAAAGTGTCGGATTTTCGCCTTAAGAAAAACGTTGTTATGTCCTTGAAAAATCATCAATAAAAGTGATAAAGTACACAGATCCACCTTGAGAAGATGGGGACACAAAATTCAGTGAGGATTGCTTAGAGCACACTGGAAGTAAACGATGGGTTGTAATTGTTAAACGGTCTTGTGCATATCTAACATAATGCACATGTAATACATGCCAACGAAGTTGAGTTATATACGGTCATACTGAGACTTTTGTAACAGCTTCCAAAACGTTTATGCCATAGCATTTGAGCAGTTTCCTCAAATACGTATACAAAATCGTATGATGCATGTTTAGCTGGCCCAGTGAGCCTCCAATCTTTCTCTCCCACTTTCCTCCCTATTTCATTTATTCATTCCACAAGCGGAATTTCCCTAAATTTAGAAGACCTTCTTCATAGTGCTAATTTACAAAAAGGGATCAACGAATGAACTACTCACATCCCAAAAATGTTCGAAAGCATTTTATATGATGCGCGAAGCTTACAATTCAAATCTCTTATATCGCCCACTAACTAAGTTGAATTCGTATCCCTTGCCTCTTTAGCCTAGAAAATGCCAACGAAAATGATACTTTTAAAACCTTTCTTAAAATATCTCTTCAATTGTCCTTTTCAAATTGTCTATCCTCGGTTTTGATCCCAAATTATTAAAATGGATATCTTCTTATCGGAGAAACCCTTATTAAAGGCTTCGATTTATGTACGCCAACCTATTCATCTTTTGCCTATTTCTGGTGTCACACAAAGCAGCCATCTAGGTCCCCTTCTTTTCATTTACTGAAGACACAATCCTCTTTTCATTTACGCCGATGACACCGAATTCTCCAAAACTACTTCGTCACCCCAAGACTCTGTTTTAATTCAAGAAGACGTTGATAGGTTTTCCACTTGTTACCTAAAAAAATTGACAATCTATGACTTTGTCACGTAAGTGTAATCAATCCTCTCCTCGGTTTTACCTTCTTCAAGGCCAAACTATAGCTCAGATTCAATTCCCTGTACGTACGATATACAATAGAGTTAAATTTCCGCTCGCATATTGATGAGATAGTCCTTAAAGCCAACTCATCATTTGGTTTTATCAAACGACGGGCCTAAAAAATGTTCAACCCTTATGTGACCAGGTTACTATGTATTACCATTCTCAGACCCCTACTTGAATATGCTAGGCAAGTGTGGTCCCCATTTCTGTGAGCTCATATAGACCGAATTGAGAACATTCAAAGTTGCTTCCGATTTGCCCTTCAAGGACTACTCAGAGATGGCGGCCTCAAACTTATTTACTTGAATACTGTTTAGTGGATTGCACCTCTCTTGACGGTTCTATTGTATTTCCTTCAATACGAACCCTCGTAATATTCGAATTCCTCGTCTCTTCTAAAGGGTGTTCCAAAATACACGCAAGAAGTTATTTTGATAGCAAACTCAGGATTTTGTTTAAAACTTTTATTGATTCATAATATATATCGGATAAAAGGCCTCCACATTTTGCTGGTACATACGCACTCTTTTGTCGAAATTTTCCATGACAATTTTGCATAAATGTGGCTGAATTTCCTTGATACAACGCTCAATTTGCTCCTTCAAGGCGTGAATGGTGGGCTTGTTGGCATAAGTCTTAGACTTCAAAAAACCACAGAGAGAAAAGTCCACCGGCGTTAAATCTCACGGTCGAGACGGCTAGGAAATGACATATGCAGTAATTGAATTGTCTCTTGGGCTGTAACCACATGTCGTCCACATCCATATCTTGCAGTTTAGACACAAAAACCTATCCTGTCGTGGTAGGGAGCATAATTAAATGTTATTGTCTGACCAAACGTATTTTCAAAGAAGCAAGGTCCGATAATGCCTGACATGTTATAGATGCATTTGTTTCTCAACAATCACTCGTAGATTTTCTGAACCAACAATTTTGACTACTAACAAAGTCATCAAGATGAGAACGAGCCTCATCGCTGAAGAAGATTTCATTTGAAAAATCAGCATCCATTTGTTGTTGTTCCGTAATCCATTTAACGAACTCTCTTTACTGTGAGTCGTCAGTAGACTTCAGTTCTTGAGTCAATCACACAGTCAAACTTTGCATAAGAATATGCTGTACAGAGCTTCTCGAAATATCCAACTTTTGACCACCGTTCTGAATTGATGTTTCTGGACTTTCAGCAAGACTCTCACGAACTGCCTCGACGTTTTGGATTGAATAACTTATTGAAGGACGGCCAGAGTGTCTAAGGTCACTAATTGATCCAATTTCGCTGAATTTTTTAATTAACCTTTTCACAGTTGGGAAAGCTTACCAAAATATAAAACGAGCATGCCAAAGCTGTAAAGCCAGAACAGAAATCTGCAAGGATCGAGAAGGAAACCTCAGTAGAACCACTTTGCTGCTGAGCATCTGTAAGGATTATTTCTGCACATTATTAAACGGTGATGAGCAACATCGCACCGGTCTCAGATTCCATCGATTATCAGGGGTGTTCGATGATGACATCTATCGGGAAAGCATTGAAAACAGCTATTTTTTAGAAATACAAAAAAATTTATTTTGAAATAGAATACATCCACTGATTCAATATAGTCCTCCGACTCCACATGCCCCCACCAACTTAGCAACTAATCGGAAGTACGCACCGGGGATGAGTTATGATCCAGCCGCACTCGCAACTCTAGCACGTCAAAGCGAACAATAATTTACTGCTCAACAGGGGTAGATCTATGAAGAAATTATTACAAGCACTTTCTGAAGTTTGGATGCCCCAGGAGGCACTGGAAAAACGTTCCTCATATGTAAATTTTACCCCTTCGGGTAGGGGTTAGAATATACCCGAGGTATGCATGCCTGTCGTAAGAGGCGACTAAAATGCACCCTCCGTATACCGAGCGCGAAGTGTATACTAATAATGCAATGAGTAAAACAAATGGAATTATTACCCCAGGTGGCAGACCAGCTATGCTGGAAAATCCACCCTCTACGGAGGTCGGCTCGATGGATTCTGGGGCGAGCCAATTATTGCATCTTATCAACCCGTTCGGAAAAAGTTCACGGGTTTCGAGATCTCCACCACCTAGATCTCCAAAACAAGAAGATAACAAAAGAAGTCCAACGACACCAAAAACGTCGTCTTGCGAAGAATGGACCTCAGCGAAAATAAATAGTCTGAAAGACGAAAATACCGAACTTCGTACTAGGCTAACCAAAATGGAAGCGACATGCGAAGATCTTAAAAAAGAACTGGAAAAACTGAAAACCAAGGAAAAGTCAAACAGCGACGTTATGTCTATTGAATCTGTTAAAAATATCTACGAAACAGATGAAGAAGAGCTAGGTCGAGAAACCGACTGGATCTTGCAAAAACGTCCCGGAAAAAAGCGTAAAGCTGCGTCTTCTCCCAAAATCGTCTCTCAACGTGAAGCAAAGGGAGATGAATCGAAGAAAAATGTCAACAATAACATGAGTCCTGAAAAAATCAAAGCGGAAAAACAACGAACACCCCCGCCAATCAATGTCACTGGAGTTTCAGATTACAAGAAACTCCAAAACATATTGATGACCCTGCCGAGATCGGACTATATAGTAACATCGCGCAATAATAATGTATGGAAAGTCAACGTCAAGGACGCTGACAACTATCGCATTCTTTCTCGCAAGTTAAGCGTCGAAAAAATCCAATGGTTCACATACGAGAACAAGTGCGAAAGACCTATTCGTGTCGTCGCCAGAGGACTGCATCCGTCTTGCCCAAAAGAAGATATCGTAAGTGATTTAAAAAACAAGGGTTTTAAAATCATTGATGTCGTCAACATCGAAAAGCGAGAGAAACAAAAAATTGAAGGAAAGGATATGACAGTTAAACGTAGCCTTCCCCTCTTTATGCTAACCTTTGAGAACACTGAACATACCCAAAAAATATACGATATTAAGTCAATCCTCAACATTATTGTTAAAATTGAGCCTCGACGCAAAAACTCGAAACTGATCCCGCAGTGTAAGCGATGCCAGGAATTTAACCATACGCAAGCTTACTGCCAAAAAGAGCCTCGGTGCGTAAAATGCGCAGGTAAACACCTGTCCAAAGAATGCAACGTAAGCAAACAAACACCTCCGACTTGTGTCAACTGCAGGGGTAAACACGTAGCAAATTTCCGTGGCTGTGAAGTAGCAAAGGAGTTGCAAAACAGACGTGACAAGTTGTTTAAGCCACAAAAAGAGAATCCCAAAACTAAAGAAAAAACATCGGGATCTGCTCAAAATATCGTTAAAAACGCCAAGGCGAAAGTGATTGATTCCAGTGTTGAAAAGAAAGCATCGGAAAAACTTACATACGCTGAAGCTACCAAGCTAAAGGCAAAAGATTCCGGAGATCCTGCTTCTCAAGTATTTTCCGTTATTCTCGCGCAGCTTGAGCAGCAAAACAAAATCAATGAACTTATTTTAGATAAGCTAAAGAAGTTTGAAAATAGGTTCAATAAAAAACGTCCTTCGCCTAAAAAATTAAAAGGGAAAAATTAAACGTACTCACCTGGAATGCAAACGGAATCTTAGAAAAACTTTATGAACTTGAGTTATTCCTAAGGAAAAACGACATTGACGTTTGTTTGGTTTCCGAAACCCACCTGAAAAATGGGTCATCTGCAAAAATTAGAGGTTTTAAAGATTACTACGCGTATCACCCTTCAGGAAACGCGAGAGGCGGATCCTCTGTATACATTAAAGAGTCTCTTGAGCACAACGAAGATATAAAAGTAGAGCTCGAGTCTGTACAACTAATTGCGGTGCGAGTAAAATTGTTACGGAACTCCTTTACTATTTCAGCCATCTACTGTCCTCCACGATTTACGCCTTCAAAACATATATTTAAAAATATATTCAATTCTCTTGGATCGGCTTTTATGATTGGCGGTGATTTCAATGCCAAACACACTTTTTGGGGATCAAGATGTGTCTCCCAAAAGGGTAAAATACTCTATAAAGCATGTATGGAACACAATTGTGACTTCTATTCAACGGGCAAGCCGACTTATTGGCCAACAGACACAATGAAAATACCCGATCTTGTCGATTTCTTCGTTGTTAAAGGAATTCGTAACTCGGATATAAACGTTGATGAAAGCTTCGATCTTTCCTCCGATCATTCTCCAGTCATACTGACAATGAACGACACGTTTATTAAAAAACAAGGACCATTAAGACTAACTGGACGAAATACTAATTGGGAAGGATTCAGAAATGAGATTAATAATAACCTAGAACTAGACGTTTCACTTAAAGCAGCACTTGAACTCGAAATCGAAGTGGATTCTTTCGTTGAAATAGTCCAATGTGCTGCGTGGAACAATACACCTTGTCAACGAAAAAATACGGCTAAACGTAACTTAAACTACCCGCCTGAGGTAAAAGATATGATAAGAGGAAAAAGAAAAGCTCGCAAAAGATGGCAAACAACTCGAGCGCCGCAGGATAAAACACGCTTAAACAGGCTCTGTAATCTGCTCAAGGAGACTCTTAAAAGTTACAGAAATTCCGAAGTAAATACATATGTTCAAAACCTGACGGCAGGAAAAGAAACAAATTACTCGCTTTGGAAAGCTTTAAAATGCTTAAAAAGGCCCAAAATCCCCGCGCCACCAATCAAGGTCGGCAATAACGAATGGGCTAAGGGGGATAAGGAAAAAGCGGAGGTTTTTGCCGACTATCTTGAAGAAATTTTCAAGCCCTCCGACGGCCCGACACTGGCACCCGGCACCAGTTCTTTAGAAATAGCATATAGTAATTTTGTAATGACAAATGCAACTCTTGCTGAAATCAAAACTGTAATAAGGAAATTAAAACCAAAGAAGGCTCCGGGGTATGACCTTATTACCGGAGAAGTTCTGAAAATGCTACCTCAAAAAGCACTTATAAAGCTCTTACACATTATTAACGCGGCTCTGAGGCTTGAATACGTGCCAAGCCAGTGGAAAGTTGCAGAAGTCATTATGGTACCAAAACCAGGAAAACCTCCAAACGATAAAAAATCATACAGACCCATTTCTCTTCTACCGATCCTGTCGAAAATCTTTGAGAGGATTTTGCTAAAACGTCTTCTCCCAATTATCGAAAACCAAAATCTTATTCCCAGCCATCAATTTGGATTTCGGACTAAGCATTCAACAATTGATCAGGTGCATAGAATTACTGATGTAATTGAAAGATCCCTGGAAGAAAAAAAGATTTGTTCGAGCGTATTTCTTGACGTCTCACAAGCTTTTGACAAAGTATGGCATGAAGGTTTGAAGTTCAAACTGCGACGAATTTTGCCATTAAAGCTTTATAATATATTGACAAGCTATTTTGAAAATAGAATTTTTCGCGTTCGATACGGAAATGATGTTTCGAAATTTAAAGATATCCTAGCCGGAGTACCGCAGGGAAGCGTACTGGGCCCACTTTTGTACCTTTTATATACTCGTACAAGAGATATACCACACGTCGAGGATACTGTTCTCGCTACTTTTGCTGACGACACCGCTATCTTAGCGGTTGGAGAATCAATAGAAGACTCAACGGCGAAACTTCAGACTGCTTTAAATAAAGTCTACGAGTGGACAAAGATCTGGCGAATTACCCTTAATGAGACAAAATCTGTACATGTTGACTTCACCTACAGAAAGATAAATCACTTGCCCATTTCTATAAACTCGGTGTGTATCCCCTTTGCAAACGAGGCTAAGTATTTGGGAATGACACTTGACGCGAAGCTTAAATGGAAAACGCATGTTAGAAAGAAACGAAAAGAACTAGAGGCCAAATACAGAGAAATGTACTGGCTACTTGGTAAATATTCCAAGCTAAGCTTAGAAAACAAGCTGCTTCTTTATAAGCAAGTGCTAAAGCCGGTGTGGACCTATGGTATACAACTCTGGGGTTGTACTAAGAAATCAAATGTAAATATAATACAAACTTTTGAAAATAAAGTGCTACGACAATTTGTGCGTGCCCCATGGTTTATAAGAAATAATGACCTGCATCGAGACCTCGGAGTTCCTTTCGTGGAAGATGAAGTCAGGAACTGCGCACGAAAACATAAAGTCCGGTTAAGCGGCCATATCAACAATACAGTCCTAGAAGTCTTGGACGAACGAAACATACTACGCCGTCTTCAACGAACTAAACCGTTGGACCTTGCGCGATAAATTGAAACCGCATTAAGAAAGCGGAATATGTAGGGTCTTCCATTGGAAAGTGTCCTACCAATCGTGACTAACTTATGAAATAAAAACTGCTTGATAAGTTCTACTTAGTTGCGGTATTAAAATCAGCAATGAAGGGAGGTGTTTTTAGTGAGTAAGAATCTCACACTACTATGAGCACGCGCTTCTGATCCTCATAGTGTCTGATGGAAGATTTTCACCTGCCCTCGCCGGAAAAAAAAAAAAAAAAAATATGTAAATTTGCTTCGCATATAAAATAGGGTTGCCATTCGTCCCCACATGTCGGGACATGTCACCGTTATTAACAGCGTTGTCCCGACATCCCGATGATCTATTAAATGTCCCGACAAATGCAGTAGCTTCGAAATTATTTGTGAAGTATATCTGCGAAGTGTAGTGCCAAACACAAATTCGAATCCGATTGTGCATACACTTTCCAAGTATCATTCCAGCAACACTGTATGTGCCCAGTTATTTGTAATTCGTGCCTACTAATTCTTAGGCGTTTGAAATTCATATTAAGTGTTTATTATTGTGAATAATGGCTCCACCAAAAAGAAAATGCCATTCTAGCGATGAATACTCAAAAGAGTGGTCTTTTATTAAAAACGGAAGGACAAACGAAGAAGCATTTTGCACAGTTTGCAAGATATACATTTTCGTGAGCCACGAAGGTAAAGGCGATATCAAGCATAATGAGACAACTGGACACAAAACTAAAATCTCATCTGCATCCTCATCACGCAAAATAGACAGTTTCTGTTTAAAAACTGATTCAAGTGAACATTTGTTAGTATGCGCAGCTGAACTGACAACAGCATACAAAGTAATCAACCGTCATCAATCGTTTAAATCACTGGACTATTTAAGCACACTGGATTCATAAATGTATCCAGATTCAAAAATAGCAGCCAAACAATCTGCGGCCCGAACAAAAGCAACTGCTATCATTAAGCATATTCTGGCACCTTATTCTTTATCTCAGTGTGTTTCGCATTTGGAATCTGTCTCATTTTATGGAATCGGCACCGATATGCTACGCAGATAAACTATTTCCGATAGGGAGCCAATTCTTTGACGAGAAAGAAGGTATAATTACTCAGATTGCCGGATGAAACTTCAGATACTATAACTAATTATTGTCCGAAATCGCTAAACGACCTAAATATTTCCTATGAGAAGTTAATGGCTTTCTGTGGCGCAAATTTTGGTGGAGCTAAAAGAAGTGGGCTGGGGAATGTGTTTTACAACTTAAAGACAGAACTTAAAAGAGAAATAGAAGGCGTGGGCTGTCCTGTCCACATATTGCACAATTCAATATCATTAGCTGCAGATACACTAGAGATAGATTGTGAAATAATTGTCATTAAGATTTTCAAATATTTCTCAATCAGTCTATAGTCAGAACAAATAGGCTGCTTTAAACTTTTTGCGAATTTGTAGAAGTCTCATTCCAAACCAGGTGGCTCTCCCTAATGCCAGCCATCGAAAGGATTTTAAAAATGTGGGAACCACTGAAAGAATTCTTTGAGAATGAGACAAATTCACCGAATCTATTGGGTCTATAACTTAATTCGTGCGGTTTGCTAAGAGATGGCGTAACTTCTATTATTCCATTGGAACATGCGTTGGGAGGCTACTGTCATTGTACGACATTTCAGTATATGTCATTCATTTGAAGCGTAAACAACAATAATTTTTTTTCACTCAAATATGTCGAACTTTGTGCCTGAAAAAGTGTTTTTGCGGGGAGTTCTTCTTCATTACTTTAATATGAAGAGAACTGCTGCCGAAAGTCATCGTATTTTGGTGGAAGTTTATGGTGGTGCCAAAAGTGGTTTGCACGATTTAAAAGTGGTGATTTTAGCTTGGAAGACGATGAACGTCTTGGGCAGCCAAAAAAGTTTGAAGATGAAGAACTGGAAGCATTACTCTATGGAGATTGTTGCCAAACACAAGAACAGCTCGCAGAATCTTTGGGTGTCACTCAAGCAGCCATTTTAAAACGTTTGAAAGCAGCTGGATATATTCAAAAGCAATGAAATTGGGTTTCACATGAACTCAAGCCGAGAGACGTCGAAAGGCGGTTTTGCATGTCCGAAATGCTGCTGGAACGCCACAAAAAGAAGTCATTTTTGCATCAGATTGTTACTGGTGATGAAAAATGGATCAATTACGACAACCCCAAGCGCAAAAAATCATACGTGAAACCCGGCCAACCAGCCAAATCAACGGCAAAGCCGAATATCCATGGCGCGAAGGTAATGATCTGTGTGCTGTATTATGAGCTGCTAAAACCGGGTGAAACCATTAATGGACAACGCTACCGAACACAATTAATTTATTTGAAGAGAGCAGTGGCCGAAAAACGCCCGCAATATGCGACCAGACACGAGGCAATAATTTTCCATCATGACAACGCTCGGCCCCACGTTGCTATTCCGGTTAAGAACTATTTGCAAAACAGTGGATGGGAAGTCTTACCCCACCCGCCTTATAGCCCAGACCTTGCCCCTTCTGACTACAATTTGTTCCGGTCGATGCAGAACGCCCTCACTGAATTACGGTTCACATCAGAGCAGAATATCAAAAATTGGCTTGATTCATTCTTGGCTGCCAAGCCGGCTCAGTTCTTTTGGGATGGGATCCACAAATTGCCAGAAAGATGGGAAAAAGTCATAGCTTCAGATGGGCAATACTTTGAATAATACTATTTTACATGTTTTTCTTAAATAAACGTTCAAATTTTGAAAAAAATAACCCCACGAATAGACGAAGGTCTATTTTTCATTTATACATTTTTCTCTTTCATAAGCAGACATTAAAAATATAAAAAACAGACATCACTATCATTGAGGTCAATGAGCTCATTGACAATATGAGAAAAATACTCCAAGCCAGTAAAGTCTCCAATTTTATTGGTATGATGGCTAAGTAATTACGAGTAGTACATGGTTTTAAAATAACAAATCTCGATCTAGAAACTGAAATAAAAAAATTTGAAGAGGAGGTGGTAAAGTTTTACAACATTGCTATCGATTATATTGAGAAATGGGCATCACAATTGGATCATTTCAAATCATTCGACTGGATGAATTTAACCAAGGTTCCGGAGTGGATTAATATACTCGTATTGTAGAGGAGAGCATTTTATATTTGAACGAAAAGGGGTCATCTATTAACGGCGATTACTGTTTTCCTGAATTTATTCCCTTGAAGGACATGATTGTAAGAAACATAGAGAGCGAAGAATGGAAAACAAAAAATATCAGTGAAAGATGGGTAAAGGTTTTTGAGACAGAAACGTTACACGAGCTTCATCAATTCAAGAAAATTTGTCAATACGATTTCAGTATTCCCGGCCATAACACAACCGTTATGTCCGCGCAGTGGATTGGGAGTCGATACGGTGGAGGCTGTTCTTCGATGTAAATTCAATTTTAACATGACTTGTGAAGAATTTTATAAATTCGTAAAAGGAAATCAACGGCTATGGTCTTAGGTGAAATTATCTGATAAACATAATAAATGAATAATTGTATTTGGTTCCCACATATATGTATGTATCATGTAATTATTATAATTAATAAATTAAATAATTTCCAAATTGCCATCAGTTTCTGCTTGAGTACCCATAAAAATTACTTGCCACCAGGATTTCCACTTCACTCACTCCACCTCTATCAATGAGCTATATCGAGCCATTCCTAGTTTTGGCATTCCTGCCAAGCTTATTCGACTATGAAGGATGATGATAGAAAATAAGAACGTTGCTCCATCAAAACCGAGACCAGAAAAGGACTAAAAAAAAGACATGCCTTGATATCTGACTTTTTCAACAGAGTGCTTGAAAGAATTGTACGAAGCTGCCAGGTTAGCTCCAGAGGCACCATCTTTCAAAAGTCTATTCTGTTACTCGCATACGTTGATGACTTAGACCTAATGGGAAAACACAGCGAGCTGTCAATGTAGCGTTTGCAATTATTGAAGCAGACGCCATAAATATGGGCGGTCAACTAAGGAAAAACAAAATCCAGGGTCTTCCAATAGGGACTTCCGAACTTTGACAGTTGATAGCGGCCATATTCTTGAAGCTACATCTGTCAAATTGGCTGTTATTTATTCAATTTTGCCAACACCCAAAATGGGTGTTCTATTCGGCCAACGTTCCGCGCGCTTCGCCCATTTTACGATCGCCATAATCATTCTACCGAGAGGCCTATTCGCAGTGTGGTGGATAGATTTGAGTCAACTGGTTCAGTAAACGATAAACCAGTAAACGATAAACGTGTGAGTGCGCAGGAGAATCCGAGGCATTCGATTTCGCGTCGCTCACAAAAACTCAGCCTTTCGCAGACCACAACTTGGCGAATTATGCGTCGTGACTTGTGCCTGCATCCGTACAAAATTCAACTGACCCAGGAGCTGTAGGTAAACGACCATAGACAACGACGTGTGTTCGCTGAATGAGCTCTGGGGCAGTTGGAAACTGACTCTAATTTTCATCGAAAAAATCATTTTCAACAAACAAAATTGTCGAATTCTGGACGATACCAATCCACATGAGATCCAAGAGCGTCCAATGCATTGTTTGGTGTGGATTTTTGGCTGGCGGCGTTATCGGTCCATATTTCTTAGAGAACGACGTAATCCAGGCAATCACCGTCAATGGTCGATGATTACCAACTTATTTTGGCCTGAATTGGATGATATGGACACTAACGACATGTAGTTTCAACACTACGCCACTACGTGCCACACAGCTCACGCCACATTGGAAATTCCGTACGAGCGATTCGAGGGCATGGTAATCTCACGTGGAGGTGATGTGAACTGGCCACCGAGACCGTTCGATTTTTTGTTGTAGGATTTTCTGAAGTGGCAGGTCTACGTGGATAAGCCACAAACCACAAGCGGCCCTCAAAGCCAACATAGCTCATGCCATCGGTGAAATTCAGCCGGATTTATGCGGCAGAATCATGAAAAATTGGATATTTCGGATGCGCGCCACCCAGAGAAGCCACGGCGGACATTTGAACGATGTTATACTCCATACATAAAGAGAACATCAACGCCAAGGACAAAACGTCAGGATAGACAGATACTACTTTGAGGTAGTAAGGGACGTCCGTTTCTGCTTATTTAAAACCTCGGCTCTGGTATCATTGTCCAAGTTCAACGACACCAGCGCGGATGTCATGCGAAGAATAAAACTATCGGACAACCAAAAAGGCTTTAAATAGGATCCTGATTATCTCAGGCCTGTATTGCGGTGCAGAGATTGGTACACTGATGAAAACGGATGAAAAAGCTCTCTGACGCATCGAGAGAAAAGTTCCTCGAGTAATTTTCGATCCCATTTATATCAATGGAGGATGGAGGTGACGCTTCAACAACACAAACTCAGATAACCCGGCTTAGATGGTATGAACACCAATGCCCCGGGCCGGAAAGTTTTCAACTACAATGCAGTCAAAGATGATACTTACTTACCTGGCGCACACAAGTATTGTAGAAGGGGACCTTAGCCAATTTCTTGAGCGCAACTGGAGATAGCTGGCGAGAGACCGCATCCTCTGGTCCTGCAAGTAAATAAAATGATTTATTAGCTTTTCCATGATCTGGGAAATGTAGAATGTAAGTATAATAGGCCAACTGCGAGGAGGCCAAATCTTTTTGGATTACTATCATAAGCTCGCAAGGCCTACCACGATAATTAATATCGACGTTACTTGCATCACAAAGGCTCTGGATTTCCACTACACACTCGAAATTTGTATCTGAAATGGAAAATATTTGATGATGTCGATCTATAGAAAGCGGAATATAAGAAAAGGAAACTGCTCAGTACCGATAAGGTAAGTTTTAAATAATTGCCTGCATGGTAATGGTGTCTGATTGAATTAATATTACACTCGTCGTCACAGTTGATGGTTACGAATTCATTAAAAGCTAGCCCCACCAACAATTCACTTGTATTCGAATGTAACTATCCAGTGTCATCCATAGTTCATGTTGGCAGGTCTTTTGAAGCAGGTCAACATGCGCAGTGTTCTATTCTGTCTTCTCGTCGTTTTCTTTTTCCATGGCGAAGTTGCCAGTCAAAAGGTAATTCAGTAAGATCATGGTTTTCCTTTCGTTGTTTTTTTCTTTTAATAAATTATTTCCCTTTTCCCATTTCCAGTTTTCCTTGGTTTCTTTCAAGACCATAGGCATCAGATGCTACGGCAATCCTGATCTTTTAGTCAACATTACGTGCAGATTAAAACCAATAAATTGGCAAAAGACCGTTGCCGTCATGGATTCGGATTTAGTAGGCGTTATACGGAATGTCAGTGTGAGTTCGCGTAGCCTAAAACCGATATTCCCTTTCACAGCCTTTAATACTGTTATTACAGTTTCATATTCAACTTTTCAAATATACTCACACGAATCAGTTTCGACCATTTTTCCTGAATGTAACCACGAATATATGCAACATGTTAGGCACTGGCAGCGGCAATCCATACGCAAAGGTGGCAGTAAAGTTATTCAAACGTTTCACTAACATCAATCATAAGTGTCCCTACTCTGTACATACATATATAAAATTGGGGATAAGAAATACGGTATCGAGATACACGTATGCCTTTTTTAATTACAGGGACATCTAGAAGCTCGAGAAATTTACATCGATTCAGATGCCTTGCCTTTTGGCCTTCCAAGCGGAAAATACAAGCTTAAAATGTCATTCCATGAAGGATGGCCCATGGTGTATATCGGAACAGTTGAACTGACTATAAGTGTAATTGAGGATGCTACTCGTAGAACAGATAGTAGTACGCGCAAAGAACCAAAAACCAATAGAGGGAGCTTTGTCAGAAGAAAGAGATTGATTCGATCAACGGCCGTCCAAAAATTCCGCTCTCAACTATGAAATTTCAAGGCGACTACATTTGAATTAAATTGAAAATAATTCTAAATAATTGGTTTTATATTTTTTAATCATTCGAAATAGATTTTTCAATTAACTTGGCTTTGTGTTATTAATTTAAATTTATTTTTAATGATGTTGACCATTTGCTTTCTTCTTTTATAAATCGTTAATCGCATAATTACATCTGATATACGCGTATTTCTGCCACTTAATTACAACACAACCGATGACAGATACCATCTATATGTATGTTGTATTACTCAGGTCATTTGAAGCTTCAGGGATCAGAGCGGCTTGTGACCTGATTCTGATTTCTATGTTTGATTACTGGTTCCACCGAGGGTTTCGATTTTATTCGCAAAAGTATTTATAAGAGGCAATCTTCGAAAGTGGCATTAGCTTCTTATATTGTCTTTGCTTCCATCTGTAAAGACTTTGAAAGTTTTCTGGTTTCCTTAGGTAGCAGCTGGAAATCTGCTATCCATCATGTAACTGGAGATTTGCAGAAGTTCTTCCTGGCTGTACACGACAACTCATAACTTGGTGCGGGCACCGTTCAGGTTCTGAATAGGTTCGTCTATCTTTTATTTTATTGTGAGTTTAGGGATGACCCATTGATAGACTTGCCGAGCTCTCCCTAAAAGCGTGTCCAAGGTCGAGACCTCGCATCTGATACCGACCTCCATGTACTTACTGTCTAACACGAAAGTCTCCGTCAGACCTTATAGTAATTTGCAGCCGGAAGTCCTTAGCCTACCTGTTTGATATTGTTAAGTCAATTATTCACTATTTTACAAAGGCGTGAAGCCCGTGAGATGAAATATTCTGATCATTGGCATCGCAGCATATCATTAGTCCCATCTTTATGGAGTTACAGCATATAATGAGTTCAGGCAAATGCACTATAGGGAAAATAAGCCGGCGGATTTGTGTCATTCTCCATTCGTTTCGTAGCTTATGCCGGCAGCAACTACTTTTTAGTTAGAGAATTGTCCACGTTTAGATGATGGGCGTGCATTCGGCACAAACAGACCATCACTCGTCATATAGTGATGTGAAGCCCTTTAAACATCCGCAACCACCGATTCGTTTATTCCACACTTATGTTTTGCAATTGACAACTAAATTTTTCCTCGTAAGGATGCAGTTGAAGACTTCTATTGAAAGACTCCTCTTTGGAAATAAATGGAAAATCAATTATTCCCAGGTGCTGATAGGACGTGAGTCATGCCTAGTGATATCATTCTCTCGACTTTATATAAGACCGCAACGAGAAAAGAGCTGTCCTCGTTTTCACGGTTGTTGCTCTCTTTTGAATCTTGAAGACTCATCGAAGTATTCTCCGCTTCACTGAAAACCTCAAACATCGTTTTTTTCAGTAAAAAATTAAGGCCGCGTGAAGTACTCACCCTTACAGTTCTGCTTTCCATGCCACAGCCCTTAGCAGGTAGTCCTACACGTGATCTACGATTGCTGCCTTGGCAAATAAGCTTTTAGTTAATCTTTTTAAAATTGAGGTTCTTTTCCTTATGTTATTGCGCTCGCACAGCTTGGGCAAAGAAATGTCCAGGATGATAGAAAGGAGGTGCCAGTGAACGTTGGTTTTAAATGTTTGAAGTTTATAATGACTATTCCATAAGCAAGTTGTACTGTTAAGGAACGGATCACGATATTTTAGAGTACGTCCGAAAATGGGCTTGAGGGTATACTGGTGAGCATTCATAGCGAGACGGGTATAACGGTTAAAAATGTGAATGGGCGGAATGCTACTGCCGATTTCTATTAAGCGCTGGTGGTGGAAATAGCGATAAAACAGGGTGAGACACGAGACAGTACGTCGGTGTTCGAGGGTGTCCATTGTTTTAGTGATGTTAGTATCACCTATGAGTTTTATCGCACGGTTTTGAATCCTATCTAGCAGGTGGAGAGATGTTTTGGCGCACCCGATCAGATGTGGGAATTGTACTCCAATTTAGGGCGGATAAACGCCTTATATATTGAGGCCAGATCAGAGGGGGTTAAATATTTCTTACATCGCTTGAGGAAACCATGACATTTCGTAGCATTTTTGACGATATCGAATATGCGGTCACTCCAACGTAAGTTGTCACTGACACACATACCGAGAATGGAAAGTTTATCGGTTTCGACGATGCAAGTGCCATTCATGGCTATGGGCTGGGTGTTTAAATTTCGCTTTGACGACAGCAGACAGCATTGTGCTTTGGAAGCATTAGATTCCACTCTGCTGATAGTTCCCCAATTGAGGAACTTTTCATACGCTGCCGTTCCCGTTCTACAGCCGAAGAGCAGGGACGTGAGTCCGGGGACGAATAGGAAAAGCAGAGAGTACTGCCGTCAGCAAAGCAATATAGTGGATTAGAAGTAGCAGACGAGAGATTGTTGATGAAAATCAAAAAGAGTGTCGGAGACAGAACGGAGCCCTGGGGCACACCAGCATTTATTTTGTGAATATCAGACTTGAAACCGTCCAAGACAACTTGAATTGAACGTTCCGAAAGGTAATTTCTAATCCATTGAAGAAGAGAGTCGTTGATCTCAAAAGCACGCTTTTTCGACAAAAGAGCCTGATGCCAAACTCTGTCTAATGCCTTAGAAATATCAAGTGCAACTATCTTGCTTTCGGCAGATTGATGCACGTTTTGGTTCCACTTTTCGGTGAGACATGCCATCAAATCACCAGTGGACCTGTTGCTACGAAAACCGAACTGCCGGTCATAAAGAAGTTTTCGTGTTTCGAGATATTTCATGAGCTGACGGTTTATCAGTGTTTCCATGACCTTGGTGAGAAGAGACCTAAGTGCAATGGATCTGTATTAAGAGAAGGAGGAAGATTCGCTTTTCTTAGGGACGGGTTGGACAAATGCTATTTTCCATCTGCTCGGAAGGATCCAAAAGTGTAGGATTAATGAAAAAGCTTACGGAAGTGGTTTTGCCAGCGAGAAAGAAGGGGTAATATGCCATCTGGACCTGCGGATGTTAAGATCTTTGCGTATTCTTGGTAGTACACGAGTGCGAAAGTGGATTTGTTACATTGAAGATTCGACGCACTCAAGTGTAGGCGGAAACAAAGCACAATCTGGGAGTGGGAGTGTGCAGCAAGCAGATTAGCACTGTCCAAATAGCTGACCGCTGAAATGTTATTTTTAATGAGCGTTGGGATGGAGGATGAGGCAGAATTTCTAATGTTTTTGACGAACGACCAACAACTTTTACTACCTTTGGGGCATTGTAGTATTTTTTGCCCCAATTTTCGGTCGTAAAGAAATTTCACGCTCTTGAGAAAGATGTTGCAGTCATTCCTGGCTCGTTTGAATTTTTTTCGGTGCACCTCTGTCGGGTTGGTCTTAGAGGACCGAAAAAACATTTCTCTAACACTGACAGCCTCTCTAGAGCTCGAGTCGTACCATGCCTTTTCTTTTGGTTTGATAATCTTCAACCGATGAGGGATAAGGGACCTCATTCCAAAGAGAATAGTTTCAGTGATCATAACAGCAGCGGCATCCACGTCGTTATCGAGGAAACATAACAACCAGTTAAATTTCCTAAAGAAGGTATTAAGCTCCAATTGTCTTTCTCGTAATGCCACACGTTTCTTTCTATTTGTTTCAAGCTAGTTTAGCACAATTGTTCGATCAATGTGTACCAACTAAAACGGTCAAAATACAAAACAGAGCATGTCCATGGTTTACGTCTGAAGTGGTTTGCTCTATTAAAAGAAGAAACAAATTATATAGTAAATGAAAGCATAGACCATCTAGTGATAACTGGTCGTACAAAGCGGTACATAATTATTCCACCTTAGCTGTACGTACCTCAAAGAAAAACTATTTCGCCTCTAAACTAAATATACCCCTCCCTGCAAAGAAACTTTGGAGTAATTTGCGTAAAATTGGTATATCTAGTAGTAGCAACAACTCTAAATGTGTTCTTGATCCCGATGAACTAAATCATGCATTTCTGGGAGATGATTCCAGTATAAATGAATTTGATTTTAGTTAGACTGAGGAAGTAGTACACTCGCTGCCAAGACTGGAAGATTTTGTAGTAGTCACTGAAGACGAAATTATCCAATCCGTAACAGCTATCAAAACTGACTCTATAGGTGAAGATGGCGTACCAGTACGCTTTGTTTGACTTATCTTACCGCAACTTGTACCTCATCTCACACATGTAATCAACTGGTGCATAACAACATCAACGTTTCCTCAGTCCTGGAAAATTGCGAGAGTTTTGCCTATCGCAAAGAAAACCTATCCAGCATCTCCTGCCGATTTTCGACCGATTAGCATTCTACCCTGCTTGTCCAAGGCTTTCGAGAAAATAATAGCAAAACAAATTACGAAGCACTTGTCTCTCAATAAGTTGTTGAGTGCTCAGCAGTCAGGTTTTAGGGCTAACCACAGCTGTTCCACAACCATGGTCAATTTACTAAAAGAAATAGGACAAGATTTTGACAGAAGTCATGATTCATGTAAATCATAAAATTCTGTGGTGGAAGCTAAAGAACAATTTTGGGTTTAGTGAAAGGGCAGTGAAATTGCTGAGTAGTTTTCTTTCCGGTAGGTCGCAAAAGGTAGTTTCGGGTGAACGTAGTTCTTCACTAGTGGAAATCAAACAAGGTGTGCCACAGGGTTCAATAATGGGACCGATTCTCTTCTGCCTGTCCATAAATGACCTGCCATTAGTGTGCAGACATTCTTCAGTACACCTGTATGCAGTTGACGTTCAACTACACCTAGCGATACTGTACTCCAACCTTAATGATCTCGCTTTTCTCATTAACGATAACTTAAAACGCATATATTCTTGGTCAGTGTCAAATGGATTACTACTAAATCCGGCAAAATCTCAAGTAATTCCAATATCCAAGAAAAAATTCAATTTTAATCTCCTACCTGACTTATATCTTAATAATAATAAAATCAAAGTCATAGAATCAACCACTAGTCTTGGCTATACTATAACTCGAAATCTATCTGGTCACAATCACATCAACGTGGTCATTGGTCGTATCTACGGATGCCTTCGTAAGTTATGGCTTAGCGCATATTTCACTCCGATTGAAACACGACGAAAGCTGGTAACAACGTTAATATTACCTCTCATAACATATGCTGAGGTTGTATATAGTAGTCTTGATTCATTATCTCAGCGTAAATTACAAATAGCTTTTAATGATGCGGTGCGTTACATTTATGGCATTCATAGATATGAGCATATCTCCGAATACTCTATGTATTTACTTGGTTGTAATTTGCAACAGTATATCAATGCTAGAAACTGTATATTCTTACACAAAATTATTAATAATCAAAGTCCGTCTTATTTGTATAGCAGGCTTAATTTCACTCGCTTTTCAAGAACAACCAACCTTATACCCTACCGCTGCAATTTTCTTAGCTCTTCGCGCTTATTTTTCATTCACACTGTAAGACTATGGAACTCCTTGCCCTCACATCTAAGATCAATATCAAATCCCTGCAATACTCCTATATTTCTCCACACAATAAAACTAAACCTATCCCCTTCTTCCTATTCATCCATAATGTTTATATATATTAGTTTTAAATTTGTAATAAAATAATTATACATCTGAAATTAAAATACTATGTACTAAAAAAGATAATATCTTAATGTACAAACCATTTGAATGAAATAAATGAAATGAAACAGTGCGCCAACATAATTCACACTCGCAACCCGCAATACATCAGTTATTGCATGCACTCTTTCGCTGCCTCTGTTGTATGACTTCCTTATGAGAAACAAGGCATCACCATGCATTTCCCTAACGAAACTAAGTATTGCGGTAACATCCTTCATCGCGAACTGCTTTGGAGTAAACTTTTTACGTTAGACAACTCCAAAGATGCCATCGGCAAAACATGGGGCTTATCACCAAGGATTGTTTGGAGAGACAACCTTTCGCGAAAATATTGGGTCTACAAGTAAGTTTCCAGCGTTTTTTTTTTCAAAATTTGAAGTGTTATTATGAAAGCATAGTTACAGTGCTTTATACAAAGTATCGTCCATCGGAAGCTACAACTTGCCCCCATCTTTCTGGCAATTTATGAATTCCGGACCAAAAAAATTTCTCGTCTTTCGAGCCCAAGAATGTATCGAGCCAATTTTTGATTTCCTCTACTGAGCTGAAGCGTATTCTCGTAAGAGCGTTCTGCATCGGACGAAACAAGTGGTAGTCAGATGGTGTCAAGTCTGGACTGTAAGGCGGGTGAGGCAGAATTTCCCATCCACTATTTTCCAAATAGTTTTTCACTGAAACCGCAACATGTGGCCGAGCGTTGTCGTGATGAAAAATGACGGACTCATGCCTGGTCTCATATTCTGGCCGTTTTTCTTTTAATGCCAGCTTCAAACGAATTAGTTGGGTTCGATATAATGGTCCTTTGATGGTTTCACCACTCGGAAGCAGTTCGTAGTATACGACACCCTTTTGATCCCACCATATGCAGAGCATGACCTTATTCATGTGAATATTTCGTTTCGGCGTCGATTGGGCGGGCTCGCCGGGCTTTGTATACGATTTTCTGCGTTTAGGATTATCATATTAAATCCATTTCTCATCACCAGTGACAATACGATGCAAAAATGATTTATTTTTATACCGCTGCAGTAACATTTCGGACATGCAAAATCGCCGTTCGACGTCTCTTGGCTTCAATTCGTACGGCACCCAGTTTCCAACCTTTTGAATGAATCCCAGTGCTTTTAGGCGCAGGGAAACGGCTTGTTCCGTGACGCCCAATGATGCAACAAGTTTTTCTTGAATCTGACACGGATCCTCATCCAGTAAAGCGTCCAATTCCTCGTCTTCAAAACTTTTCGGCTTTCCGGGGCGATCTTTGTCTTCAACTCCAAAATCACCACTTTTGAACCGTTTGAACCACTCGCGGCACGTCGATTCACCAATACATTCCGCCCCATAAGTTTCCGAAAGCAAACGATAGGCCGCAGCCGCACTTTTCTTCATATTAAAGAATAAAAGCAGCGCTTCCCGCAAATGACGTGTATTTGACTGGAAACTTGTCATGATTTTGCTCGATAAAATGTACGACACCGATAGAACTGCTCAAATATAACGCTGCAAAGTTGTTGACAGATACAAAACCTACAAATAAAACACATGGGGTCTGACATTTCTGCCCGGGATCCACTGGTGGCGCCATCTCTGACAAACGCTGGAAACTTACTTGTAGACCCAATATGTCACTGATTTTTATCAGACTCGAAAGAACGGTCTGCCCCTAGAGAACAGGCGATTTCCCTTGGACGGCTGACTCTGCTCAAAGCGCATTTCTAAATAAAATCATGCAGACCAAAGTTAAATTTTCTTCTAAAAGAAGTATTTTTTGGAACAACATGTATTAGAGTTGTGATGACCCACTGAATGACTGAAACACCAGGTCTTCTGTTACTGATAAAGTACGAAAACGACTTTCTCTGTGCCCAGGAGTGATTTCAGACAAAAACTGAGGTAGTCTTCACGGCTTAAAGACCCATCTAGGATGCGGCTCTGATTTCGTTTTGAAGGATGGCACGTGAGATTTCGCTTCAAGTTAGGAAAACTTGCGCCTGACTTCCAAATTCGCAATTCTGACGGCAGTGAACTATATTTTGAAAAATCGCTTGAGGGGTGAGGTATCTTCGAATCTAGTATGGCATA
Organism: Volucella zonaria; assembly: GCA_963966105.1. Lineage (NCBI taxonomy): Eukaryota > Metazoa > Arthropoda > Insecta > Diptera > Syrphidae > Volucella > Volucella zonaria. The sequence goes on along the minus strand of OZ014532.1, from coordinate 105,711,603 downwards.
TCGAGGGCGTCCATATGCACAAATGGGTAGTTAGTGTTGCAGACCGCATAACTCTTCAGGTTGCCGGAAGATTAAACAAATGTTTCCCGATATCTGGAAAAGATCTACGGCTTTTCTGCTATCGCTCACTAGAAAAAACTGCAGACTGCTTGCTTATTTTAATAGAATTTAACACTCAAGTGAGTATGAATACACTTATAATGCCTCAGCATGTGTTAAGTTTTTTGGAAGCTCTCAAGTGTTAGTAAAATAAAAAAAAAAAACACAAACAAAAAAAAAATCGACTGTTACTTCTGTGCTTTATTTCAACAATATTTGGAGGTCTACCTCCGTAGATGGTTGGAACTAAAAAGCGATCATGCAGTCTCCGCTACAGGCTTTTATACGTTTTCGTTTATAGCGTTACAACTCGGCCGTCCTATCCTCACCCTCGAGATCAGAGTACTCTTCGTCGCTGACATCGTTCTCTCCTCTTTCTCCTTTGGAAGCTTCCACCAGTGATTCATTTTGTCCGACGCCATAATGGTTTCAAGTTTCCGCTGGCTTCGCTGCATGTGGGTGTACTGACAACGGTCTTGATCTGCTGGATTTCATTCTCGTTGCAAAACTGGCTGAATGTTCGCTGGCCACTTTACTTAGGATACTGAGGATTCCCTTGGTATTCGTGGTCTTCCCGGCTCAGAGAATGGTATATTTAATGAAATTGTCAACTACGGCAAAAACGTATCGATTTGATATAGCTCCTCGTGAATCCTCTCATCTTCGGGAACTAAAAGGGACTCCACCACCTCCTCGACTATACGTATAGGGAACCTCTTTTTCACCGTCACCTGATTCAGTGCCGTATAGTCGATACAAAATAAATCGATCGCTGCCGTCCTTCTTCTTTGTGAGGGTAACCGGGTAACAGTAATCCTAGCTTCCTGGATACCATCTCTTTAACGATCTTTCTCTTGACGAATATGATTTGGTACGTTTGGACGCAGACAGGTACTGTAGTCGTTAGGTCGATGGAACACTCATCAAAGTGGTACACTCCCAGCTCATCCGCATTCCTCGCAAAGCAATCTTGGTATATGTATATTGATAAGCTCTCCGAGCCTTTGCTTACCTTCTTCCTCAAAATTTCCGACGTAGAGGACATCCAGCAACAATTCGTCTGGTCTCGAGACTCCGTTACATACTTCCATTGCCAGCGGAAGAGTCTCTGTCATGCAGTCCATGAGTTTTTAGTACCTTTACCTGTGGTTGGTCAGATAAGCTTCGCCCAATTAGCATCAGGTACGGTTGGCTCTCATCAGATACGATGAGAACCTCGTATCAGGAAACAAATCGATCGACCGTTACCTCAGCGAATAGTCTTCCAACAGTCTGGTAAGTTCCGCCTATGAACCTACTCAGGTACCTGCGGTCCTCGACATACTTTATGCCTCCTTCCTCTGCAATCGTACAACACTGGGTGACACAGTCGCTTTCCAAGTCAATGAAAGCTTTAACTTGACACCTGTTCACTGTGACATCCTTAACATACTCCGTCCGGTCTTCCTTCAAATTAGCTGCATCGGCTTTTCAGGTCTTCTTCCTGCAGTAGTATTACTCGCGCCGCCTTCAACTCGGGTATTTGCCAGTGGACACTCACTCTTATAGTGTTCCGTTTGCTTGCAATCGAAACATCTTACCCCAGCACCATCAGCGCAGGCATTGCAATTCTTCCCTTCTCTTCGTCAATACCTTTCTGCCATCCGGCGGCTGCTAGCCCTCAGTTTAACGACCCGATGCGTGTCTAGGACCTCCCTCCTCCATGCTTCGGGAGATAGCCCAGCGTACGCTTTGGGATCAAACATCGGAATCATCTCCGCAACATCTCTTACCGTGTAAATATGACGCGGGCAACACTGCTTCTACCTGCTTCCGCAGATTCGTCTTCATGCTACCTCCAGCTTCGTTGTCTACACCTTGCTTGTGGATCACAGCAGCCCCTGGGTACGTCGTTGCATGTTCGGTGAACTTTTCCCTTAACCGCTGCACTTCTTCCGCAGCAGCTGCAGTTCATCCGCCTCAGTTGGCCCCTTTGCACACGTAGCTTCCAAAGGTTGCCCTAGGATCTGTTTCCTTGAGCAGCCTTGCTAATAGATCCTCTTTTATACCCGTTTGTTCCAACCCCCGCTCCCTTGATTTGCCACGGAGCTCATCTCTGGTAATCGTCATTTCTCTTTCGGATCTGACACCCAAAACACACTTATTAAGTCATTTTCCATGCAATACTGCCACAATTAAGTGGATGTGGCCAACCCAATAGATAACACTGGATTATTAGACCGCAGACAGACTTTTGTCAAACAGAAGTTCTGCCAACAGGAGGTACATGTAAGCTATTAACGAACAAAACGACATCCACGTTGGAAGTGGCTGTCTTGCTCGACAGTTGGTTTCCAAGGTAGTTGGGATCGTGCAGCTCCCTCCTCCACGATTCCAAGGCCACGCAGGCCGAAATTATTCGTCGCTTTAAGATTTTTCTTTCCTGTGCTTTCGGGCCCAGAAACATAGAAGAAATGAGACCAGAAAGGATTGTCCACATTACGAATTAGCTGCGAAGATTTTCTCAATAGCTGTTTTGTACTCCATAGGTACATTATAGGAGTGCTTGTTATATAGTAGATACGAGGTTCGGATAAGAGTTTTTTTTATATAGAGTTACACTTAAGTACTTAACCTCTTCCTCCAAGATCGCCACAGTCCCACCTATAAACAGGTCGGAGATGTTAATCTCTCTTTTCTCGTGAATGGTATAATTGATGTTTTGCTGAAATAATTCAAAGCACCTCTTTTTTACACCAGTTGCAGGTAGTTATCAGTGTATCTTGTATGTTCCAAATCCACTTTGTAGCCTTGTGGTGTGCAGCGCCCCGAAGCAGGGCTTTTCCAATCGACCTAAGGTTCGCGTTGCCAAACGCACCGTCAATGAATGTGATTTATAGTCCAAAGATCTTCCCATGTAGAGAAGTGGAGCCTAGTTCTAGATGATATGTCCTACCTTTAACATGAAAGACGAATTTCTAATGGGCCTGTATGATTTCGGAGATTCTGGATGCCAGTGGTTGGCTGGCTCTAAAGATTCGGACTAATGTCGGAGTGAGTTTGCTGGCATTTCTCCATAGAAGTGCTGGGAAGTTACGAGTTACTGCCAACTCAATGCTTTCAAAGATTGTAACCTTGGTAACTATGGAGTCAACCCGTCTCATATCATTATGCAACACATCACCCTGTGCTTCCTGTAACCCAAGAAGTGGGTCCAAACAACCAGCTCGAAAGTTGTCCTAAAAGTGCCTGCAACCTTCAGTGTGCCTATGGGGTAATTAATTTTTTTCATAGGGCCTTTTTTATTCTAACATTCCTGGCCGGAATTTTACGAAAGTTCATCCAAAATCCCCTCTTGTATTACCTTGCTTATTTGTTATGCGTTCCGAGAGACTGTATGGTATATGCTTTTATGGCAACGAAATCACTTATGCTTTAGGTGCTCATGGGACATAAACGCAATGGCACAAAGGAGTTGAAAATTTTCCCCGAAGTTTGGTAATTTGACATCATTGTTGACCAATTACACTGGATAGTGATGAGTATTGCCTTCCATATTCTAAGTTCTGGCCTAAAATTACTAAAATTAACCACATAAAATGAGACGCACAAAGCTACGACTAAAAAGCCATCCGAAAAAAACAAAGCTTGGGAAAAACAGAGACGTGATCGTCTGAATGACCTTGATGAGCTAGCGAAGCTCTTACCAAAATGCGACCCATCTGTGGTTTGGAGCAAGCTCGAAATTATCCAGAAGGCAATTACATTTATCACAGACCTGCGGAAGAAACGAGAAGACTACTTGAAGGCGAAGAACAACGAGCTTTTCAAGGAGTACGAGGATTTTGTGGATTGTTTGAAATTTTATCAAGAACGTCATGCTCAGTTGACTGAGCTGCTGAAAAAGGCAAAAGTTCCCTTACCAACGATAGTGCTGCAGCAATTACTTGTCATAAAGCCAGAATTATTGTCAAATACAGCTGATAATGAGACAACTATTTCCCTACAGAAGCCAAAAAAGCCCCGAACTCAATCAAAAAAGAACGATGCCGATACTAAGAAGACCGAGAGAACTAAAGTGGAGGGCGGTAAAAGTTCAAAGAAGAAAAGAACCGAGGAAGTTATTGCTCCCAGTTCACCTAAATCCACTTCGGTCGAGGTAGCAATAAAACCAACAGCAATCATAACAGCATTCTCAGTTCCAGTGCAGTCTCAGTCGCAGTCTCAATCACCTCATCTAGCGCCTGCCAAGCCGGTCATGGTTCGCGTTCGAAGATCAACAACAGAAGACTGAAACGTGTTCCTAGGACATCCATTCGAATGCGCTTCACGCATCTAGATAAAATACTTACCTGGAGCACTGATGGAAAAGTAGGAAATCAAAAATCGAAACCAGCCCCAAGACGATCAGCAAAAAAGAAGAGATTGCCCAAAGAGAAGCCATCAAAGCGAGGAAAATTGGAGCTTCCAGAGGAACCGATAGAGAGCAGTCTGTTTCACCAACAGCTGCGTTTCTTCTGTCATTTCCTGTGGTCACGTCTTCGATGTTGAGTGGAAGAAATGTCGAAAACACCGACAACTCTGAAAGCCTTGAGAATCTTAACAACTTCATTGCCACTGAGGAGTACAGCAAATTCTGTGATCAAAATCCTGCACCTGAGGAGAAGGCTTCTATGCCACTGTGTGCTTCCATGGCGATAGAAAATGACGTAAAGTCTCTTACAAATGGCAAATCCATGACTTGCTTCACTGTGTCGGCGATAACTCGACCAAATTCGCCAAAGAAATCGAATGCTCACTGTGAGCAGGAAGTAAATAAGACGCCATGGAACGTTGAAAGCAACAAACTTGTAAATAGTTTACCGACAAAATCATTTGATGACTGTCCGAGATTTGGAAATATCAATCCCATGATAGGCAACACAGTAATATGTTCATCCAACCATCAACTATCTTCTGGTCAGCTTGCATCAAAAATGGTCTCACTGCAAGGAGTGGAACACAGACATCAGTTAGAATTGCCTTGGCTAAGTCAGGAAAATGCCTTTCATCGTGTACAGAGTCTACATTTCCCACTGTTGCAGTCACGATGTCCAATGCTCTTAAATCTGCAATAGAATCATCTGTCAAAACTCATCACACAGCAGCACAAAGGAACTCCGCTCACCCAACAACAAATTGGGCACTGAAATCAGCATCACCAAACACATCATTAACTTCAATTCCGAGGTCAATAGATGGGTTTACTTCGAAAAGTTCGATAAACACCTCAACCGTACCAACCAAAACATCGGGCACCTCAGAAGCTGAGCTTACTTCAATCACTATTGCTGATACAACGGCCAAACCCACCAGCAAACTACCTTCATCATCAAATCCTCTAAACTCTTCCACAACAAAAACGTCAAAATCATTCTCCTTTGGCTTCCTTCAATCAAAACGGAGATACCTTGGCTGCAACTCCATCAAAATCCACAACTACGACATCTACGACATCTACCTGCAACTTAAATACGAATTCCTCTTCATTTGATTTGGCATCGATTGTTTGTGAGCCCACTACCTCGACAAGTTTCACCTTTTCTCAACCTACTTCAAAGTCTTCCGGACCGGCAACGGTCGAAACTGGGAACAAACAAAACGTTTCCAATCTCTTTCTTCCTTACGAGGAAGTGTAATACACGCCAGCCTTTACATTTTCATTAACAAAACCAACAGAAAGTCACGTTTACTCATCCTCTTGGAAATCAGACAAGTCCAAAGATATTTCCGATCAAATCTTCTACGACTGCGAACAGAGTAAACCTCAACAGAAGTCTCATGTCAACTGGATGACGTTGCCAGCACCCGACTACGCCAACCGCGTCAAACTTTCATTTCACCTTTGGCTGTAGGAAGGATTCTTACGATGATGAAAACCAGTTTATGAACTGGTCACCAACGAAGCCTACGGTCACTGAATTCTCCACCGCATACAGTTTTGAGAACTTTGGTTCCAATGAAGCTCCGCCAAATATGTTAAAACTATGAAACAAATCTTTTCTGTCAGTCAACTTGTGGACCAAACACAACCTCAGGAGACGTCTAACCTGAAGAAATCCTTGCCCAAATCTCCTCCGAAAAGCACTCTAGTAAAGCAAACTTTCTCCAACACCTATTCCGTCGAATCGTTAATAGCAAAAAAGGATAATCGCTTGACCAAAACGACCAAGTTTTACAATTCTGATGCCTTAAGCACCCAATCCGACTACCACAATTCAAGTAATTACTTCTACAACTATCCGAATACTCAGAGCTGTTTGCAACCCGAACAAGACTACTTAGATGCTGCTGGAACTAGCTGTTCTGCGTCAGCCACAGTAAAATCTAGCATCCAGCATCTGTGCTACTACCGTTTAAAAAATTGTATATCCCATAGTGTTAAATCCATAATTAAATCGTACATCCCCACAATAACAGACTCTTTAAGTTCTCTACGGTCTTATCTCGATTTTCATCTCCAAAGTACGTCCCGAAGCAGCGTTCCCTCTCCAAATAATGATCAGTTGCTCATAAATATCATGTGCCAGTAAAATCGACGATATACCGGTGCAATCCCAGGCTCTACCGACTGCATCATAAACCACTTCGATTCTGACTGAGATGCTTGAATCTGCAATAATGGAATCACCAATAACTCCTGGGTCATCATCTCCTCCACCACAACCCGCTCCGGAAATTTATCCAAATACACCAACTCCTGAACCCACAATCTCACGATTGGGCACCTTATGGACACTTTCGGAGTGGAACAAGAGAATCAAAAAGCTGAACAATTCCAACAAAGCCGAATCGGTTTCCTTTTTAATAAGAGGTACACATCTCGATCGAGCCAGGCTAACTAGTCTCTTCAAATCTAAATTCAAAATTGATGTCATCAACTGCCGTAAGATCTCCACCAACACCCTCAAGGTAAGCATCCCATGAAAATATGAATGGATGGTCATCAACCCTGCTTCCGACGTCATCAATCTGGGTGGACTAACCATGGAAAGATTAAAACCAAACAGAGGAAACAGCAAACATCGCAAGGATACTACCTTTAAATCCAGTAATTCAAATCTCACTAAACCTAGAAAACAGCAGTCTAACCCTTTGCCGAAGCCCAACTCTCAGAAAAAAAATCCAAATCCTAACAAACAAGGTCCTGATCAAAACTGGAGTTTTAAAGTTGGGACATTCCCTTTCTTCACTCCTTCTTCACTTCATACTGCTAATCGCGTATACACAAAACGTTCTTCCACGTGTATCTTTTAATCTTGATCCTCCTCTCAATCATTTAAAAAGCCCAACATCTCCTCATCCCACTCAAACAAAAACGACATACCCTAATTTTATTCGCTCCCATATTTTAAATCCCTCCCCATCTTCTTAGCTACAGTCCCACCCTAATACCACACCACCTTCTTTTTTAGACCCCATACTTCCTCCAAAGGCAAAGTTAACCAAGCACTTTATCGATTCAGGGGAAGATGGCCGGTATGTTCTCTCTCGACTACGAGACCGCAGACTATACCATAATGTTCGTTTATATCTCGCATATCTTCATGATAAGCCAGACTCTGTCTGTATAGACGTTATAACGAAAACCAACGCAATGGTTTCCATTCTGCAAGAAGTCCTTCCCACTAATCACAATGATCTGCGGCAACTTTTTATACGTTTTCATGAGCAATTAGATATGACTCCTGATGATGTGGCTAATGATCTCTCTTCTTTTGCGTCTCACGTAAGTTCCAAACGCATACTACACCTCCAGTGCACACGGTCTAGTTTCAAAAACTACCATCGCTCCTAACCCACCACTCAATTCTTTGCCGAAGCCTCCCAAATATCTGTCCCTGTATTATTGTATCAAAATGTAAGAAGATTACGAACTAAGATTTCTGCTATAAATCTTAATTCGCAGATTCTGCCCTACGACATTTTTGCACTCACAGAAACCAATCTCACCCCTAATATTAAGAATAATGAATTATTTTCCCAAGACTTTGATTTACACCGTGACGACGGTCTAGATAAAGAGGAAAATTTATATGGCCGTGGGGTACTTCTAGCTATACACTCTCGTATCGAGTCTAAACCCTTTAAAAAATCGTCCACTGCATTCTTTGAATTTGTTTGCGCTAGAATTCCTATTTGCAAACGCAACCTGTATATTTGCTGCTGCTATATTCGCCCTTCTCAACCAATTCAAGGTTACCAGCTAGCTGTTGATGCAATCGACAGCATTTTTAGTGCTGCTGATTCCAACGACGTAGTTATTTTTTTAGGTGATTTCAATCTACCTAAGCTTGTACGGGCTCAGACTGACCAGTTCTACTTCACTGCAACAAATCCCACCTCTGATAAAGAAAACCTTTTCATCGACTGCCTTACTGACTCTGGTCTGTATCAATTAAGTGGTGTCACCAATAACATTGGCAGACAACTCGACCTAGTCTTCGCCACTGATACAGATAACTGCATCGTTTTAGAAAGCAGACATCTTTTTTCTAAGTTGGATAGTCCATAACGTGCCTTCCTCGTTAGCACTTAAACCATCCCGCCATACATCTCCATCCCACAACATCCCTCTTACATTTTACTACCAGAATGTAAGAGGTCTTCGCTCTAAAACCAATGCTGTCCTACGTCAATCGCATTCTCTTCCCTTTGATATTTACGCCTTGACTGAAACCAATTTGATTCCCGACATAAAGAACCAGGAATTGTTCCCCCTTACTTTTAATGTTTTTCGCGACGACGATCCTACCCGCCCACATGATGATTCCCCCTCTCGAGGCGTCCTACTGGCGATCCACAACAGCCTTAACTCTTCTCCCATTACCATCTCGTCATCCTCTAAAGTCGACTTTGTCGCTATAAAAATATCACTCCCCTTCAAGTCCCTTTACGTTTTATGTTGCTACATCCTGCCAGCTCAACCTACCGAATCTTACCAACTTGTTGCCGATGCGATCGACTATTTAATTGACCTGTCTGACTCTACTGACGATATCTTTGTTTTCGGCGACTTTAATCTTCCTCAGCTACAGTGGATTCCATCAGACGATCAATCGTTCTTCATCGCTTCAAATGCCAACTCAGCTAAGGAATGTCTCTTCTTAGATCGCTTAACAGACTCAAGTCTATGCCAAGTCAGTGGTGTATCTAACTATATGGGCAGGCAATTGGATCTTATTTTGACAACAGTCTGAATTTGTCCCCTATCTCTCTGTACAATCGGCAACTACCCCCCCCCCCCTTCTACTTTCATTTTTTCATAACTCTTCTTTCCAGTCCACTCCTCCCGCAACTCTCTCATCCTACGACTTTCATAAAGCAAACTTTCACAAAATCAGTGACTATCTTAGCAGATCCCCCTTTAACTTTCACAACCTAAGCATAAATGATGCCTTATCCATTTTTTATAAAGAAATATTTAATTCTTTCAGCCTTTACGTTCCGTTTTCCCGCCTTAAAACATCATCTACTAGTCCTCCCTGGTATAATCGCAAGCTTCGTTCCTTACGAAACAAGAGAAACAAGTTATTCGCTGTTTTCCTGCGTACCAGATCCTTGTCCGACTATTCCAACTATCTTGGTGCTTATCATCATTTCACCGAACTTTACGATTCCCTTTACCAGCGTTACCTTAACAATGCGCAAGTCAACCTTATAAATGACCCTAAGTCCTTTTACCAATTTGTTAACTATAAAAGAAAGTCCGATGGTTACCCTCCTTCCCTCTCTTTCAACAACAAGTCATCAACCGATCCACTCACGATTGCCAACCTATTTGCCAGCTTCTTTAAACAATCCCTCACCAACGACTCCTTTGTACCAGATCCATTCTATTTTCGTTACCTACTGAACTTCTCCAATGGCCCAGTTCTCTCTCACATCTTGGACCCCTCTTATATCGAATATAAACTACACCAACTCAATGACGAATTAACACCTGGTCCAGATGGCCTCCCTGCTATATTTCTTAAAAAATGCTCTTCGTCTCTTTCCCTTGCCCTTTCTGATCTCTTTCGTCTATCCCTTTCACAAGGAGAATTTCCTCAGGTTTGGAAAACCTCCTTCATAACCCCGATCCACAAAAAAGGATCAAAGAACGAAATAACAAACTATCGTCCAATCGCTAAACTCTCCCATATACCCAAACTCCTCGAAAGTATTTTAGTATGAAGCTCTAAGTTTCCAATGCAAATCACTTATTTCCCCTAGACAACACGGCTTCCTAAAGGGTAGGTCAACCACCACAAATCTCGTTGAATTCGTATCCTTTGCCATCTCTACCCTAGAGAACGTCAACGAAGTCGATGTAGTTGCAACCGATTTTAGCAAAGCCTTCGATAAAATCTCTCATCGATTAATACTCTTCAAATTGTCTGCCCTCGGCTTTGAGCCCATACTGTTAAAATGGATATCCTCTTACCTCGAAAACCGTTTTTACAGTGTTCGTTTTAGGTCAGCCCACTCCGCTCCATTTTTGGCCATCTCTGGAGTTCCTCAAGGTAGCCATCTCGGTCCCCTTCCCTTTATATTAACCATAAATGATCTCGATAGGATCATCAAATACTCGTCCGTCTCCCTTTACGCCGACGATACCAAATTTTTCAAAACCATTTCCTCTTCCCATGACTCCTTCCTTCTTCAACAAGACCTTGATAGTTTTTCGATCTGGTGCCTCAAAAATTGTTTGGAACTTAATATCACCAAATGCCAATCCATCACCTTTTCACATAAGCGGCACAAATCGCCTCCCCACTCTACCTTCTCCACAACCAACCTATCTCCTCCGTTGAATCTCTTCGCGACCTCGGCATTTTGTGTGTTAGGGAGCTCAACTTCCGTTTGCATATGGATGGGATAATCCTTAAAGCCAACTCTGCACTAGGTTTTGTAAAACGATGGTCCAAAGAATTCACCAACCCATACGTGACCAGGTTCCTCTATATTACCTTTGTTCGTTCCCTCCTAGAGTATGCCAGTCAAGTATGGTCCCCATATCATCGCGTTCATATCTCGAGAATCGAAAGCATCCAGCGCCGTTTTTTTCGATTTGCTCTTCGAGGTTTGCCCTGTAATGATCCTTTTACTCTGCCCACCTAACAAAACCGTCTCAACCTTATTAACCTAAATACCCTTGAGGAACGCAGAGATGCAGCCGACATTCTTCTCATTCATCGACTTCATAACTCTATTTTCCTCAACACTAACCCTCGTAATCTACGTACCCCTCGTGTCTTCCATCACCCAACCCACCACACCACCTATAGCGCGAACGAATCAATCTCCCGTATGCTACGAAAAATTAATTCAAACCCTAGCGTCTTTGATTTCCACCGCACCACTTCCTACCTCAAATCCGTTCTTCTTCACCACTCTACCCAACCTTAGTTTTACGTTTTAGTTTAAGTTTAATTTTAAGTTATAGTCACCCATTCCCATCAGCCAGACCACTCTTACTTTTCCTACTTAAATAGCTGCCCACAAACAACTTTGGAATCTATGTCTATAACTTTAGAGCAGGTTAAAGATAAAATAATAAACCTCAAAGATGATTATTCTGCCGGCCCTGATGATCTTCCTCCTATATTTTTAAAGAAATGTGAAATGCACCTAGCCCAACCTCTTACAACTCTCTTTCAGCTTTCTATCACACAGGGATTATTTCCCTCGACGAGGAAAAGGTCATTTATTATTCCCCTACATAAAAAAGGCCGAAAAGATGATATTTTCAACTATCGACCAATTGGTAAGCTGTCCTGCATACTTAAGCTTTTCGAGAGCATTATTTATGACATAATGCTTTTCCATTGTAAACCTATGGTTTCCCAAAACCAGCACGGATTTCTCAAAGGTAGATCTACGACCACCAACTTAACGGAATTCGTATCAAGCACTTTATGTGCACTGGAATCTGGAAATGAAGTTGATGTGATTGCCATCGATTTCAGCAAAGCCTTTGACAGGATTTCACATGATATAATCCTTCTGAAATTAAAAGCTCTTGGTTTCCAAATAAACTTTATAACATGGGTTTAATCATATTTGAATGAAAGACAGTACTATGTTTTATTTAGGTCCATGATTTCTGACCCAATTAAAGCCTCCTCTGGTGTCCCTCAAGGCAGCCACCTTGGCCCCTTACTATTTATTCTGGCCATTAATGATGTTGATTGCATCATTAAAAATTCATACATATCTGTTTACGCAGACGATATAAAAATCTTTAGATATATATCTTCTTCCTCAGACAGCCTACCACTGCAGGAAGATCTTGACAGATTTTGTATTTGGTGTCAGAAGAATTTTCTTGAGCTTAACGTCAATAAGTGTCAGGCTATAACGTATTCCCGTAAGCGGCCCCCTACTTCACCTCGCTGCTATCTAATCTTTAATCTGCCAGTTCCTTTAGTAAATGAGTTGCGTGATTTTGGTGTTATCTGTGATAAGGAACTCAATTTCCGTTCCCACATTGATAACATAATAAAGAAAGCCAACTCTGCCCTTGGCTTCATCAAGCGCTGGTCTAAGGAGTTTTCCAATCCTTATGTTACCAAATCTCTTTACATAACCTTTGTTAGGCCTCTTCTTGAATATGCAAGCCAAGTTTGGTCACCCTACTACAGAACACACATCCTCCGGATAGAAACTGTTCAACGCAGGTTTTTACGATTCGCTTTACGTGGCCTTCCCTGGGATGATAGCCAAAACGTCGAAAAGTTGCCGACATTCTCTTTATTCATCAAATTTTAGTTGGGAATATCGATTGTCCTTCTTTACTTCGACTTATTTCTTTTAATACCAACCCACGCAATCTTAGGTCTGTGCCACTTTTTGGCTCAATCTTCACCGAACGAATTACGGACACTTGGAGATAATGTCTAGAATGCTTCGTGACTCTTCGACTACCATCTCATCAAACTCTCTCTTAAAAACACTCTTATTTCCACCTATGCCTCACATCCTAACTTTTTTTAACAGCTCCCACCCTTTAGTTTTTAAGTGAAAATTGTTAGTTTTAAGAATAAGCATGTAAGAAGCATTAATAAATCTGTTCGGGGTTGATCCGGGCCGCAAATCAAAAATCCACAACTGCTCCTTCGACGACAAATTACTTTGCACACTCTATTTCATCGATCGCAAATGAACCCTACGATCCCACATATTTTACGCAACCACATCAAATTGGAATCACGCATCCACAAAGGGTTCTACCACAAATTCCTACAATCAGAGTCAGTTACCCTCTGCAGCCGTATATGGCGGGACAGTGGAACCCTCAACAAACGTCTCAAGCAACTTAACAAACTTTAACGTGAGCTCCATATGCCCCGAGACCGACGACAAGGACGGCTCCAATGGCTGGTAGGTTGTATTTGTTTTGTAAAACTTTTCAGTTAGGTGTATAAAAAAAATTTTTTCGTGAGTATCTGTATGTTTTCGACCGGGTAAGTAATAAAGTGTAACGCTTTTAGGTTTTAAAAAAAAAACGCATCAGTACAGGAAAGCCTTTTTACTTTCTCCTTTCCTTCCAAATTACCAAGATGCTCCTAGACGATATAGCGACAGAATGTAGTATTGAGCTTCCTAGAAAATGAACATGACGTTTCAGCTTTCGATTATTTCTTATCATTTTCTATTTATAGTATTCATTGGCATGTAAAACAGACTTCACCAAAACACATAACAAAGGGGCACTTTGGTATGACACAGCTAAATGTTCTGTTGTGGGGCAATGCATTCTTTTTGGACAGTATAACCCGAAGTTTCCTTGCTTCGTCTATCACATGTTAACGTCTCGTTAACCTCCGAATGACCGTCATTAGGAAGACTTCCTGTCCGACGTCTGGAACTAATTTTCCAAATGGCGTAAATATAAATGCTAATTAACACCATCCGCTGTTGTCCTTTCTTTCGCATGTAGCTTCTTACTGGAGTATGACTAACTAACTGTCTGAATCGAGTCATTTGATGAATCAATTGTACTTTGTTGACCTAGTTTTTCTACTGCTACCAAGTGATTCAACCCCTTTTCTCGATTAAGTGTGTATCCCATTTGCATGGCAATCAAATCGTTAGGAGTTCTATCTACAAAATGTCGCTCCCTCAATTCATAAATTTCAAATGACCTTGTACAAGGGATGAGGCTGAGACATAAGCTCAACATTGGGACATGAAAAGATTTTCGAAAATTGTCTATTGAACACCACCCATTGATTCAAATGCCATAATACAAATCGCGTAGATGAAAAATCAATTGAAGTAGTTTTGGATATACATACGAGCATGTATCTCTTCACCCTTCCTTATCTAAAATTCAAGAATATTAGATACCAGTATTGACATAGGGTAGATAGATGCTTATGCCAGGCCTCACATAAAAAATAAATAAGGAAAGCAGGAAAGCAGGAAACAGACGAATCGATCAAAGATTATATCTCGGAACGAGGTAATGAATGCTCTTTCCTTTTTGATTCATTTTTTCGAAAACCCTTCGTCACATTTGTGACATGGTTGGTAAAAAAAGACTGGGAAAAGAAACAAAAGAAACAAAGGCAAGTAAAAGTAATAAGGAAGGATCTAGAAATACCTCCAAGCTATTCGTAGAAATATATTAAAAGGAAACGGAGAAATGAGTATTTACGCCTAAAAGGGACATTCCGAAATAGAAAACGTGAATTGTTAATAGAAAATCTCGACACAAAATCACTCAAAGCAGCTCTTTCTCTAAACTTAATGGCATTGTGAGTGGAAGACGCATTGCTCTGAACCGATTCGAATACACATTAATACTTTCATTTGTGTAAGGGAAGTCCAATTCAATTAGTAAATGGAGCTTAATAGGCATTTGACAAGACGAAGATATGAGTAATTATTGTACAACTGATTTGTTGTATCAGTAATGATATACCGATAGCATTGTCAAGGATCGAACTCGATTCTTCTTCCAGTAATATTGACCACAATTTAAAAACAAATCAAATGCCGCTGTTCATGACTACAGTATTATCGACCCTCATATGATCACCCTAAGTAATATTATACCCTGTTCAACAAAAAATCTGCAGGGAAGTTAGGAATATTGGCATCTCACTCTGGTTATAATGAAATGCATAAGGACATCGCTCTTGAAGGCTCTCAGGAATTTCTGAATTCTGATGATGTTTTTTGTTTTTGAACCGGACCATTTCTCGAGATTACACGATTACACGATTCTCGAGATTACGATTACTTCCCCTTCCATAGAGCTATTGTTTGAGCAGTTGTGTAGCATGTGGCACCATCTTTTTTTTTTTTTTATAATTTGCGCGCGCTCAATGGATTATTTTTTTTTAGTACCCTTAAAATGTTTGCACGCAGTGCGGGCGAAGGAAAATCAGGGAGGATGGAAAGAGAGGCACCGGTGAACGTTGGTTTTAAATGTTTGCAGGTTATAATGACCAGGAAATAAAGAGCTAGGCAGGACATTCCATAAGGGAGTTGTACGGTTTAGGAACGAATCACGATATTTTAGAGTACGTCCGAAAGTGGGCGTGAGGGTATACTGATGAGTATTCATAGCGAGACGGGTGTTACGGTCAAAAGTTTGAAGGGGCGGAATGCTATTGGCGATTTCTATGGAGCACTGGTTTTGGAAATAGCGATAAAACAGAGTGAGACACTAGACATTACGTCGGTGTTCGAGGGTGTCCATTATTTGAGTGATATTAGTATCACCTATGAGTTTTATGGCTCGGTTTTGGATCCTATCTAGCAGGTGCAGAGATGTTTTGGGCGCATCCGAACAGATGTGGGCATTGTACTCCAATTTCGGAAGGATAAACGCTTTATATATTGAGGCCAGATTGTTACATCGCTTGAGGAAACCTAGACATTTTGCAGCATTTTTGACGACACCGAATATGTGGTCATTCCAACGTAAGTTTTCATTGACATATACCGAGAATGGAAAGTTTATCGGTTTAGACTATGCAAGTGCCATACATGGATAATGGCTGGGTATTTGAATTTAGCTTTAATGACAGTAGACAGCATTGTGTTTTGGAAGCATTAAATTCTACTCTGTTAGTGGTTCATATATATGCTGCCGTTCCCGTTCTACAGCCGAAGAGCAGCGACGTGAGTCCGGGAACGAATATGAGAAGCAGGGAGTACTGTCGTCAGCAAAGGAGTATATTGGATTAGAGGTAGCAGACAAGAGATCGTTGATGAAAATTAAAAAGAGTGTCGGAGACAGAACGGAGCCCTGGGGCACACCAGTATTTATTTTGTGAATACCAGACTTAAAACCATCCAAGATAGTTGAATTGTTGGTACTAAATATCTCTGTTGACAATTCCATCCAATTCTGGCCAACATTGACTCCATTGAGCGTAGGTTAGGTTAGGTGAAAACCGGGGTATGATCGATATGCCATCCCACAAACACCAGGCACCAAAACGGGCAAATCGCGATCCATCGCAAGAACCTAAATAATATTCCTGGTGAAATATTCAATTTCTTTGTAACAGCCAAGAAGGCCTTTGAAATTCGTGCCGTCTATTTCCTCTAGGTTTTCGAAAAAGTATTTCCCTAAAAATTCTTTTCGACTACGCGATATTGCCTCATATTCACCCAGCATGTGTGTTACGTCCTCAATACCGTAATTCACCGCAGAATCTGCAAATATCCGTATCTGATAATTTGAGTCTCTTTGCGTGAGACAGTGTAGTGTCAGGATTCCGATTACTGTCCTAAGCTTATCCCTGTTAAATTTTATTTGCTTCCTAGATCTTTTGCCGTCAAAAAGTGGCCAGAGAGGCTTGGATAATATGTGTCCTTCAAGACTTGACCACAGTTTTTAGGATTTTTTCCTCGAGAGTGCCCCTTACTATGCAAAGGGGTGGTTTGATGTTGGCAACCTCACTACTGTCGAGTAGCCCTCCTTTTCTTGCAAGCTCATACGCTTGTTCATTTCCTTTTATACCACAGTGCCCTGGCACCCAGGACAGTCTCACCCGGTTCTGGCTGCATAATGCCTTGAGAACTGTGCTACAGCCCCTGACTGTATCAAAATTGATGTTGGTCGATTCCATTGCCTTGCGTGCGGTCTGGGTATCGATGTAGGTAGCAATATCTCGTTCGGATACCGATCTCATTTGCATTAGCTCAGCCGCCCTGACGACAGTCAGAATTTCTGATTGGAAGATACTGCTTGCGGCCGGTAGTCTTACAGTCACTCTAAGTTCTGGGTCTTTTGAGAAGATACCAGAACCTGTTCCTTCCTCCGTTTTCGAGCAGTCTGTGAAAATTGCAATTTCATTTGACCTGATTATTGCATTTTTTACCACTGACCATTAGGACCATGCCATATCCGAAGCTACTGCTCTTGAAGTAACCCAGAATAGTGAGTCCTATCGCACTGTTGCCAGCAAGTTTGTTGATCTGTAAATCAAGCGGTGTTAAGTAAGTGCAAAAAGGTGTCCAAGGGGTGGTGCGGAGCGCGTCTGTAATGGCTATGGAAGCCGTTCTGTGAACCGGCGCTAATTTTCTGTAAACCGTTTTCTTGTTTGTTGCTTTCCACCATACTAGTGCGCCGTATGTAAGTATGGGTCTCACCACCACCGTATATGTACAGCCAATACACCATAGCGGGTTTTAAGCCTCAAATTTTTCATACCGTTCTTTTGCAGATAAAAAGAACATTTTATGCCTTTTTGATTCCTTCCGCCACGTTAAGATTCCAATTCAGTTTTTTTGTCCAGAATCACACCAAGATACTTCGCGCAGTCCGAAAGGGACAGTTCCACTTCATTGAGTTCTGGGAGTCTGGTAAAAAGAACCAGTTCCGCTTTAGAAGGGTTGGCATTGAGACCACAGCTTTTTGCCCAAGTGCTGATCATTTTCCGGGCAACCGTCACAATGTAGCATTAAATATTGTAGTATTTTCCCTGCATTGACCACGTCATCTGCGTATGGCGTGACACTTATAACCATTGTGCTAAGCTTTTTCAGGATATCATTGACATCCAGCATCCACAGGACTGGCGATATGACTCCTCCCTGAGGGGTTCCCTTGGTTACGGACATCCTAACCCAGCTTTGCCAAATGGAACAGTCTATTTTCCTACTTGCAAGCATGTTGAAAACCGTGTTTAATATTAGGGTCTACTAGAGCGTTTTCAACGGCGGTGCACTCCACGTTCTTGAAGGCTCCTTCAGTATTGGGGAAGACCGCCATCGCAAACTCACCGAAGCGTAGACTCTTACCTATTGCCCCACTATTACTGCATCTATCTCTCATGTGAATCTCCGATAATCGCTCTAGGGTCTGCAATCTTTTGCTATTATATGCCCCTGTTTGCCACTTTTATGTATAAAAGCCACCTTAACTTCCGTCCAAGCTATTGGTATGTACCCCATTTCTAGACTGTGTCTAAGAATTTCCATGATTTTTTGAGTTGCTACCTCCGGTACTTTCTGTAGCGTAATCGGTAGAATACCATCCGGACCGGGAGATTTGTACGGCTTAAAGGACTGAATTAACCACCATAAGTTTTTCCTATAAATGAGAATACCTATTTTCTCTTCGGGGAGACAGAATAATGTATCATGCCAGGGTCATCCGATAATGTGGATGCAGGAAAGTGGGTTTCCACCAGCATTGCTGGCTACTTGCTGCCCAGGTTCCGTAATTTTTCCTGAGATAACTAGGAATTATTGCTTCCTTTGAAAGCATTTTGGGTAATCTCGAAGCCTCGTCTGTTACCGCGTACAGACTTGAATTGTTGTTACATTCGTATTACCCTTTCCATGTACTGTCACTTCTAAGAAGCTTGTTAAACTCTTTAACAACTCTATATAACCTCTTTCCTTTTTAAACCTGTCTCCTTATTCCACCATTTTGGTTGAGCCCTTTTAGGTGTTCTGTTAGCGGGACAAGCTTTCTCGAACGCCATTGTTAATGCCTTACTAATATTTTCTACCACCCTATCTAAGTTAACCATATTATCCAGGTGTATATATACCACTTCTGTATACCCATCCCAATCAGCCTTCCTAGGATTTCTTTGGAAACTACATACTCTGTTCTAAAAGTTCACTTTAAAGCGTATCCATTGGTGATCCTACATCGACGCTTCATTGACTACGAGAAATGCGGTCCTATCACACCTCCCGCATGAAATGTACACCATACGGTCACTTCTTGTGGATGCAATGGAGTGGATTTGTAGCAGTCTAAATTAAGCCAAAAATGAGCTTCATCGCTAAAGATGATTTTCCGATGAAATTCAGGATTTTGTTGAATCTTTATGCAAAATTCGCCACAATGTGGACTGGGAGATTTCCCATTCCAGCGAACGGCGTGGAATCCATTGATTTGACTCATATTGAACTGAAGCACTTACGGCTGTGATATTTGCGGTACTTCGACCGGTGCGTTGTCTCACAGGCACAGGAATATTTAATAGGGAATACGTTGACTCGAATTTATCCACTATAGCATGCACAGCCTATTTTTTGGCACGATTATTACGACCGAAAATTGAAGTAAGCGCACTCTTAAAGTTGCTACCATCGACTCAGAATTTTTTAATAATTTCCAAACGCTGCTCGTTCATGAATTTCACCATAATAAAAATGTAAACCTTGACTGGCGTTTTGACATTGACAGATCCTAGAAAAAGCTTAAGCCTACGTTTGTATTAAAATACGAAATTGTTACATCCTACACTTTAGGCTCAACCTTTAGTTCAACACTATCCACTTTCTCAAGTACAATACTTCTGTTCATAGTAGCTTAACGTCTTTCATTTTGAAAATTCTATTTTAGTTTGCTACGAATCCTTTTATTTGAGCCGGTATCCGCATAAGGCAGCAATAGTAGTTCTTTATGTACAGCCATTTGAGCCAATTTATCTACCACGTCTCTGTGGCGTTGGACAACATCTTTTTACCATATTTTCTTCGAAATCTATGCTACTAAGTGGCACAAAAGCCAGTACCCTATCGGAAGTTGCTATAATTTTTGCAAGTGGCGGCAAATGTCAATTCTATTTTGACATTTGTGAAGTAAACCGATACAAAATACACGTCAACATGACATGAATCGCAATAATCCTAAAGAGCGCGGAATAATTGTTAGAATTTTTTTTGCGGAATTCGCCGGTGGTGTTGACGCAGGGTGATTTCCCTGCTGTTCGACACCAACTGGGCAAACACTACGACGTTTAGCTGGTCGCCTAGAAGAGTATGCGACAATTCGAGATGCTGCGATATCTGGCCGGCCCCGGAGCAGCCATTCTGCTGAGAATATCGCAGCAGTAGTTGAAGATGTCGCAGAGCACTCCGGAGTATCGACCAGACGAGGTGCCATGCAATTAGGCATCGATTGGCGGTCTTTACAGAGAATTTTTGTGAAAGACTGTAAGATGTTCCCTTACAAAATGCAGACAGTACATCAGCTACGTTACCTACGCTCAAGCCATCCTGAATCTCGACCACGAGGGAGACAACTTTTCATCGAAAATCATCATGAGCGACGAGGCCCATTTCCACCTCTTTGCTCGGGCACCGAAAATCCGCGTATAACCCACGAAGAGCCATTATATCCGCTCAAAATTGGAGAATGGTATGCTGTTTACGCTGAAGGCGTCATCGGGACTTATTTTTTCGAAAATCCCGCGGGCCAAACGACTACTATCGACGGTAAGCGCTACAGGGCCATGCTCATGTGGAGAACACGTGGTTCTAATAGGATGGAGCAATGACGCATACTGCACGAGCCACAACCAAAATCCTGAGGACTGCATTTCCGGATCGCATAATCTCTTTTTTTGGCGATCTGTGCCCACCGGGAAGATCGCCTGATTTAACCATTCCAGACTTTTTTTTGTGGGCTTTTTTGAAATCACGAGCCTATGTCAACCAGCTACAGATTCTTGCAGCCCTCAAGGAGAATATCCGTCAAGAATGTGAGGACCTCTCCCCGGAAGTTCTGGTCAGAGTGATGGAAAATCCCACAAATCGTGCCCGAATGGTCATCAATTCTGGCAGCTGCCACTTTGCTGATATCATTTTCCCGACTTAATGCAGAAAAATTTAAGACATCAAATAAACATAATCCAAAACCTGACATGCGGTAGGACATGATGGAGTTTGTCCAGTTTTTATAAAAGCCATTTTACTGTTTCCTAATATTACACATGCCATGCCTAGTAGGCCATATTTAACACGTGACCTTCGTTGAAATTTATCGTTTTGTTTTTATTTCTTTTTGTAGGAAACATGGCTTCAAACTCTAGCAAGTGCACAAAACAACGACAAACGTGAGCCAAGGATGATATGATGAAAACAATCACTGCCGTAAGAGATGGGCTTTTTAAAGGCAACAAAAATGTTCAATGTCCCGAGAACCACACTGAGGCAACAAAGGATAAGCTTTTTGAGAAAGTGGTAAGTGCCAAACTAGGCATGAAAATCATTTTTCCTCCCGAACTCGAGCAGTCTCCAGTAGAGTATTGCCTGTAAATGAAAGGGAAACTATTTGGTCTAACCAGAAATGTCATAAGATCGTTAGCATTCCAGCTAGCTATAAAGAACCAAATTCCCAGTCCATTTTCTGTTTTAAAGGAAGTTGCGGAAGAGACTGGCTACTTTTATTTCTAAAACGTCATCCATCACTGTCATTCCGCCACCCGACTGGAACGTCTTTAGCCCGTGCTTCTGGATTTTCAAAACAAAGCGTGGTAATTTTTTTTTGACAATTTAGAAATCCTTATGACCAACCATTTTACCGCCAACAATACGAGAGTTGTCTGAAAAGTTTCCGACCGAGCAATGATACAAGACATTTTTTCTCAAAATTTTTTTTATTTTTATACATAGTCTCCCTGTAAGTCTACACACTTCTCCCAGCGATGCTCCCATTTTTTAACCGTCCAAATAGTACTTGGCGTTTTTCTCTGCAAAATAATTGTTCACGAAGGTGATTGCCTCCTCATTTGACGAAAATCTCTGTCCTCCGAGCGCAGTTTTTAGATGAGGGAACAAAAAGAAGTCGCTTGGGGCTAGATGTGGTGAATAAGGAGGATGGTCAAGCAGTTCAAGCTGTAATTCATGGACTTTCGCCATGGCAACCGCTCAGGTGCGAGACGGCGCGTTGTTTTGGTGAAACAGGATTTTCTTTTTCTGCCTTCAGCTTGTAAAGTAATGATGCGTAGTATGTTCCTGTAATGGTTTTTCCTTTTTGAAGATAATCGATTGAGATGACTCCTTTACTATCCCAAAAAACAGTCGCTATCACTTACCCAGCCGAAAACACAGTTTTTGCTTTTTTTTGGAGCCGGCACGCCCTTTGCAGTCCACTGTTTTGACTGAATTTTTGTTTCGGACGTATAATGGTGCATCCAAGTTTCATCTGCAGTAATTAATCGGCGCCAAAACTTGGATTTATTGCGCCTAAACTGCGCCAACAGAGCGCTGGAAATTTTTATTCGAACACGTTTTTGGTCTAACGTAAGCAAACGCGGCACCCAACGCGCGGACAGCTTTCTCATGCCTAAATCTTGATTTAATATGTAACAAACACGTTCTTTGGACATTTCCATAACCTCTACTATCTCTCTCACTTTAATTCGGCGGTCGTCTAGCACCAATTGGTGAACTTTAGCAATGTCATCGTCAGTGATTGCAGTTTTTGGACGTCCCGAACGTTCAGCATCTCCCAAGCTCTTACGGCCACTTTAAATTCAGCTGCCCGAAATGTCACTGTGGTAAATGATGGTGCAGAGTTCCCATACACAGAGTCCAACTCATTTTTGATTTGCGTAGGCGTACTGCCTTTCAAAAACAAGAATTTAATAACAGCTCGATACTCAATTTTTGTCCATTTTCACATCGACTCACTCAAAGGACTGTCAACTAAAAACTGCGCGCCCAAAATCACTGAAACTTCGGTAAGTAACTGTCAAAAGATGCATAACTAGCATTCACTAGCTTTTATTGAAGAGTGCCGTTATCTTTACGTTGCGGTCGGAAACTTTGCAGGCAACCCTCGTATATAAAGATGAAATGCGTCTTCTTGTATTGAAACGACCCGTCCCAAAAAGAAGTCCGATCTTGAAATTAACACCAGAAATTGGAGAAGGCAATGTCATTCGACTAGGTGGGCGTATAGATAACGCCGCCTGCTTACCTTACAACACAAGAAGATCAATTATTCTACCAAAAACATCACATATTTTCGAAATTATTAGTTAAACATTATCATGAAATTTACCGTCACCAAAATCAGGAAGCCATCGTATGTGCGATTTGTTCAAAGTTCTGGATCCAAGGCATTCGTCAACGTGTAAGAAGCGCCAAATGATCTTGTCATCATCAGTCATCAGTTGCAATATATCCACAAATGGGTCAGTTGCCAATGGATCGCCTTACACCTTACGTTCGACCTTTTTCGTATACGGGCGTGGATTACATTGGACCGTTTCAGATCGCCATTGGCCGATGAAGAGAGAAAAGGTGGGTCGCTATATTTACATGTCTCTCTGTGAGGGCGATTCACTTGGAGATAGCCAGGGATCTGTCAAATGATGCTGTTATATTATGTTTACAAAATTTTGTAAACCGACGCGGTATTCCTGAACGATTGCGAAGCGATTGCGGAACAAACTTTATTGGAGCCACCAAGGAAGAGTTTACAGTAGTCGGAAACTCTCTAGAAAAGGAATGCACACGTCGAGGAATCGAATGGCTTTTCAACCCAGAAGGGAATCCAGCTGCCGAAGGGGTATGGGAGCGACTTGTACGATGTGTTAAGAACGTTTTACATTTCACTTTAAAGGAAAAGGCTCCGCAAATCGAAAATTTTCAAAGCCTCTTAATCGAAGCGGAGAATTTGGTTAATTCACGTCCTTTTACACACTTGCCGCCAACAGTTGATGAAAAGGTGTGTCTGCGTAAGCAATGGTATATACTCCAACAATTGAAGCAAACATTTTGGAGAAGGTGGGTATTGGAGTATCTTCCGTCGTTAAGTCGACGAACAAAGTGGTATCAAACGACAAAACCTCTTCAGGTGGGAGACTTTGTAATAATATGCGATGACAATGAGAGCAGAGGCGAGTGGAAGCGTAGCAATGTAATAGAAGTCTTTGCTGCACCAGATGGGCAAGTGCGATCCGCGGCAGTAAAGACTACAACGGGCACTTTAAGAAGACCAGCATCTAAGTTAGTTAAATTAGACATTGTGAGTGATTCCTTAGAATGATTTACGGGGGGTGGGATGTTATCGACATAGTTGTACTAGATGAATTGTAATACCAATTTGTTGCCCGCATGAGCACGCCTAACGAAGATACACTGAACTCGTATAGTTTCTAATCCAGCGGGAAATATGGGTGCTATATCCCTTGATTACTAACCTATTTCAGTTGGCTGTTATTACTAATCCTCGTCGATTCGACTACGAAACATAAAAATACCATTTTTTTTAAAAACTTTTCTAAGAAAAACGATTTTCAGTAACCTCATTATTATTAATTCATTTATTGTCTAGTGATATAAGTTATAAAAAGTAGTAATACTACACAGACTTTATCTTTTTTTTTGTTTTAAAAACAGTCTCTTCAAAAACAGGCAGTTATGTAATAAACTATAAAATTAATTTTCAAAAACATAAAATTCATTACTTTTATTTTTTACACATAAAAGATAACAAAAAAACAAAAAAAATGTAAAGTTAATTCTTTGTGCATGAATGGCACGCTTCAACTTTGTGCTCGCCGCAAATGGTTATTCCGCACTTGGCACATTGTGTTTTACTCATCCTTCTCTTTGAGGATGGACAAAAGGCACAAATCTTTCTTTTTTTATTTTCTGGCTGTCCGGAATTAGTTTCTGGTTGATTTGCAGCATTCGGTTCCAATATGTTAGTTATGACTTCTCCGAGAGAAGTTGGAATTGATTTCTTCTGCAACCGTTTTTCCATCCATTCTTTAGTCAAAGAATTATGTAATTCCTTCATAAATTTTCGACGTGAGAGTGGCTCCTTGCTTTCACTAAACATATTTGCGTAGTAAATTACATAACTGTTAACAAAAGCAATATTTAAAATGCCGTAGAAAATACATTGAGGCCCAGAAGATGGTCTTGCGGCTACACGTTATAACAGAGCACATTTGGTCCAAAGTGTCGACCCCTCCCTTAGTTTTATTATAAAACTCAACGATATTTTGGTTTCTTTGTGACTGGATTTATGTTACCCTCGTCTTTAGATGTAGATAATAAAAATACAACTTTATTAGCCTTAGGTTTATAAGTTTAGGTACGACGGCTGTCAAAGCAAAACATGGATGTTCCAATATTTGAGTGAGCTTATATGGTTCCTTTAGTAAAGCTTTTGCTAGGGGCACCGATGTGAACCAGTTGTCGGTGGTAACGTTCCGATTTGTACCATGTATAGATTTAGTTAGCTCCTTAACGTAAAACTCACCCAATGGTAAGCGTTAATCATGTATTTGGTTGAATTGTCACACACCATTACAAGCTTTATCCCATACTTAGCTGGTTTGTTCGGGATATACGAGTACATTCTGAAACCGTAACGACCTCGAAAAACCACCAACTGCTCATCAATTGTCACATAGCTACTTGGCTTATAATTTCCTTCACATTTATCTATAAACAAAGACCAAATTTCTCGGATTGGCGCAAATGAATCTTGGGCACGGAGCTCCAAACGAGTGGTCTTGTCGTCGAATCTTAAGCAATTGATAAGTAAGTCGAACGTCTCCGCGCTCATACATGCTCTGTAACGGTTTCCACAATATGTGCTGTCAAAAAGTTCTCGGGACGTAAGATGGTTATCTTTTAAGGCTGCTGTAGGTACTAGTATACCTAATAAAGCTTTAAGTTCAGTTTCATCTACAGGCGATTGCGTCGAACGTATTTGTTCATACTTTTGGTATTGAACTTCAATTTCTGCGTTCGTATTAGTGACAATTTTACCAATAAATAATTCAAAACTAGTCAATGGATCCAACAATTTTTGACAATTACGCGAAGGTCCTGGTTTTACATGAATAATATTTCTGCCTGGTAATTTTGCAGGCTTAGCGCGTAAGGTGGACCACTTGTGCTTATTCTTCCCCCTTAAACCTGGGGTAGCAAAACTAATTATTGAAGTATTTATCTCTGATTTTGCGCTTTGAGTACTTTCTTGAGCGTATGTTATATTTGTTAATGTAGAAGGAGGCTCAGTACTGTTCGCTCTTTCTTCCAAATCGACATCACTATCACTATCCGTCAACTGCAAATTCTCTTCATAAACTGCATCTTCTATGTCACTCCCTGAATTTTCTTCATTCCCAGAATCAGCTGTTAACTGTTGTAAATACCTGCTTATTTGTTCGTTGTTCATCACCTTCGTCGATTCGACTACGGGAAGTGGATAATTTGGATAACGGCTGCGTAAACAGCGGTGTTGAATGTTTCACCTTTGAGAGATCAATACAAAATGAGTGTCTAGAGGCTGTACAGTAGAGGAATTAAAAAGCTCCATATGGTTTCAGGGTCCTAGATACTTACGTCAACAGGAAGAAAATTGGCCATCGATTGTTCAACTAAATCTCTCCCCAGAAGATCTTACGCTAGAGAAGCGAAAATCAGTTCTCATCTGCATACAACCAAAGCAAAATTTTTTGTTGGAATTAGTAGAGCGTTGTAGTTCATATACAAAACTTCTTCGAATTGTTGCATATGTTGTTCGATTTTGCAGTCATTTAAGGAACAAAACAAGTCACGTAAACAGCATGTTAACTCCATCGGATTTGAACGAAGCACTTTTACTTGTGGTCTCGGCGGTACAAACTTCTTGTTTCGCTGGAGAAATAGTATCCATCGAGAAGAATGAAAACCTGAAGGGCAGCGTAAAGTGGCTTAATCCGTTCGTTGAAAAGGTCAACAATATGCGTTTGCTAAGGGTAGGTGGACGACTCAAACATGCGGACATTCCTGACGATTGTAAATACCCTCTTTTACTCCCACGAAACAACGAACTCAGCAAACTTCTCGTTAGGTATCTGCATCGGTCAAATTATCATGCGAGGGCGAAGTCACTCGTGGCACTGATAAGGCAGCGATTTTGGATAGTAAATGCAAGGGAACTCTCTAGGCAGGTCGTCCGGCAATGCATACATTGTGTAAAATATCGGCCAAAATTATTAGAGCAAATGATGGGAAATATACCTCGGGAGAGATTGACAGCTTCACGTCCCTTTTTAGTTTGCGGAGTCGACTTCTGTGGTCCAATTAACACTTACTTAAAGATTAGAGGGAAGGTACCATATAAGTCATACGTGGCTGTGTTTGTATGTTTTTCTTCGAAAGCGGTTCATTTGGAGGCAGTAACAGAGGCCTTGAAAAGGATGATAGGTCGTAGAGGATTTCCGAGTGACATTCATTGCGATAACGCGACAAATTTCGTAGGGGCCCATTCAAAACTTCTCGAATTGCGCAATATGTTGATGAAGAAATCCTCACAAGAAATCATATCTAATTTTTGCACTAATAGAAATATAAATTTCAATTTTATACCCCCCAGGACACCGCACTTTGGAGGCGTTTGGGAGGCGGCCGTCAAGGTTGCCAAGGGGCACTTGTATCGCAGTTTGGCCGGAGCCAAACTAACGTTCGAAGAGTTGTCAATAGCACTAGTCGAAATCGAGGCGGTCATGAACTCAAGGCCCATTACACAGATGACGTCAGACCCTAACGACTTCGAAGCACTCACGCCAGGTCACCAGCACTCTCATCGGGTCTTCCCTAAAGGCCATTCCCGAGCTAGCAACAGAGGTCTTGGACATCAGTTACATCCAGCGATGGCGAAGGATAAATGCCGTGAAGACACACTTTTGGAAACGATGGTCGGTGGAGTATGTCAACGAGCTGCAATGTCGGTCCAAATGGTTCACACCAAGTCCAAAAATAGAGCCTGGTACTCTAGTCATCATTCATGACGACAACATCCCTCCTCAAAAGTGGCAGATGGGGAGGATCAGCAACGTCATCGAAGGCCAAGATGGAAGAGTTCGAGTGGCAGATATAACTACATCCAGAGGTACCATGCGTCGTCCAGTATGCAAACTAGCAGCATTGCCAGTTTGAAAGACAGTGCTTTCAAAGGGGCCGGAATGTTGTAGAAGATAGAATTGGTATAACTTTTAAATTTCCCGCAAAAATTATACCAATCTCCATATTTTTCTGAATTATAAAATTGTTGAGGGAATAAAGCACATAAAAACTGTTGTTCAAGAAGCCTATAAAAACCTCGTAGAAATAAAGAGTTTTTTCCTTTTTTGTAAAACCACACTGGTGGAACCCTCGCTTTTTCATTGTTGCTATCGCTCGTTTCGCTTGTTTTCGCTCGCTTTACTCGTTTTGCTCTTTGTCACGGTTGCTCGGATTGCACAATTTTCAATATACTCGTAGTATAAATCAACCCGAATAAAACGTATTCCTGATACGAGGAAAAGATATTCGAGGTTGACGGTCAAAAAGGTCGGTTTGATCGTTCAATGAGTATATATGGGGAATGGGCGAGATTAGAACACTGAGCGAAAAGAAAACAAGAAAAATTGAAACAGGCGTAGTCGATTCGACGAGGATTAGTAATCTAGGGATATAAAAGTGCACATAGCATCTGTTTCCTAGAATTCCGAAGTATTTTATAAATATCTACAAATCTACAAATTTGAATTATAAACACTTTAACTTATTACACAGAAAAATAAACGTAAACCTATCGTGTATTCGTTAAATTTTCAACGCACGAGGACTCCGCCAAGCACCACTGAAAGTAAAAGAAAGCTTCAAGTTCCATTTAATAGCACTATCTGGTATGTCTACGGCCTCATAAGATATGACCACGTGTCACATTTATCTAACAACCTATTGGGTATGTCTTTTCAGAACTACGACAAATTTCGTATTCTTGACATGTTGTATAGCACTATAAAGAGAAGGCAGCCGATGTATCTATGCTATTTATATATATAACATATATCTCACTTTTCTTTCATCCTACGAGTACCATGGTTCAAAAACAATAATTGGGAAAAGGTCTTCTTCTAAGAAAATTTATCTGAATATTCCTAGCCTATAACTACTATTTGTAAAACTAACAAGTAAGTGCCCCTGTTGAGGTGGTATTTTAAATACGCCTCTCCACGGGATTAAAACAAAGCTAGCGTAAAGCTCTTGGTATTCTTAAACATCCCAGTAAAAATATTCGCCACAGAAATTCAGTTAACAACATTGTTAAGCTCTCAATACCTAACTACGAGTATGTATCTGTGAATGTTAAGATAAAATTACAGTAAACACTTGTAGTGTAATACATATGTGTCTGTAGGATCTCTAGTATCATATACGAGTACAGATAAAAGAACAGTAACCTTCTGTTTAGACATACGAGTAAACTGCCTTACAATAACATCGCTCGCCAGCACTCCCTATATCCCAAGAACCATTCTCTTTATCTACTGCTCTCGATACAGAATAGTTGAACAATTGCAATTAAAGGAAGACAGGGAATGCATTACGTCCTAAAATAGGATGTACATTCTCCAGATAGTTGTTGCACTTGCACAGATTCGGAGAGTTACTATTTTTAACAGATGAATGTGTATATGTATCTGGAAACTGTTGACCATACTCAGTAGAGCGGCCTTTGAATGAAGTAGCGCTTTTTTTTCGAGTGCCGTATAACCCATTCTCTATTCGTAAACGAGAACGGACAGAGAGAAAGAGAGAGCTTTGACCTAGACCTGCAGAACTACATCCACAAATGCTCCACAGGGACGTCCATTGATATCTACAAGTATGAATGTATGCCTTAGGTGCATTCTGTAAACATTGCTACATAGATACGAGTACATCTGATGCGATTAAATTTTTTAAACACCATCTGTTGGCTTGGAAACGGGGTCTGCTTGATGCGAGTGTGTTAGATTTAAATCATTTTTATTCCGGCAGTGTATCATTGAAATAATTCAAGTGCGCACAAGCATACAATGACTGTAACGTTTTATTGTACATATTCGTTTGGAGGAAAATGAAAATTTTCAGTAAATGGCACTAAAGCCCTTGCAGATGCATTTACTCGTACATATCCTCGATAGGGATTACTGGAGCCTGGGAGCTTTTAAATTTCAAGAACCATTTACCAGCATCTGTTGGATGTGGTGGTTTTGGCTGGGTTTGTGCTGGGTTAGATTAAGTAACGTGAGTGATTGCTTTCTATTTTTTTTTTTTTTTGTTTTTTGTCAGAGTTTGATGGAACTTATTTCCGCTCCCACTATGTTGCAGGTCGACACGGAATTAATCCATTTTCAATGGCATTAAAGCGAATGCTTGGACAAATCCTCTCACATGCGGCTACCATCTAATATCAGCCAACGATTAAATTGCCAATAAATTGATTCCATTCTGAGACGGATGTATTGGAGTGTTCCTAATGAAAAGGTGAATTGATTTACGTTCTGCAACTTCAATCTGTTCGTTCGCATGTTGACAAGTTTATGAATTTTAAAGAGGGTAATTTTGATAGTAACTTCAAAACGTTAAAAGGAAAAGTAACATACAATCAGACTTGAAGCATTTTGATATCGAATAGATTCAGCATGGAGAAGTTATGTACGCCTTAAACAGACCTAAGGAGGGCGACATTGCCACCTTGAAAACGCGATTTAACCGTATGCAGGACTACTTAGTGAATTACAATATATCAAAAAACCGTACCAATACCTGTGTGCTTTGAGCTGACACGACCAGGCAGGAAACAATCATGCAGATTCATTGGAATGCGGATATGCAGGGACTACGTAAACAATCTGGGAAGCTTTTAAACAAATTGCAGAAAGACTGGAGTCGTTACAGATCGAAGTAAAAATAATATGAGAAGCTTAGAATTGTGCATCTTATAGTATAAACACTTTTGTCAAAAGATCGAAACACTAGGTCCTAAAGTCCTAAAAGAGGGAACTCAACCAGGTTGAAATGGCTCAGAAAATCTGATGATACCTACATTGAGATGAAAGCAGAGATTTTCCCTCGTATGCCTAAGACTGAATTCCCAGATAGTCTCGTCAGAACCATCTCTTCGATTGTAGAGACAGATGAGGCCATCAAACATGCTGTTTTTTACTTTTATTGGTTCAAAAGGAAATTGGAAAACTGAAAAAGATGACAAAACGCTGACTTCAGACAATATGAGATGGAGGTACCACTGTTATGGTATACTACCTCGATCCAAAAGTTCCCGGAATGTATTCAGAAAATTGTAAATACAAGTTTATTCATCTAAATCTATATTGTCCCCTTCAAAGTAATCCCCATCGACTGCAACACACTTGCAAGCTATTGATCCAATCCTCGAAACATTTTTTATATTCGGTTTTCGGTATGTTCATCAGTGCTTCCTGCGATTTTTCCAATACTTCCTCTCGGCGGCTGAAACGCGTTCCCCGTGGTGGTTTTTTAACTCGATTGAACAGAAAGAAGTTACAGGGAACCAAATCAGGTGAATTCGGTATTCGGTGGCTGTTGGATTTTTTCGTCAAAAAATTACTGATAATGATGGCACTGTGCGACGGCGACGTTGCGTTATCATGGTGCAAAATCCACGAGTTTTCTGCCCACAATTCTGGTCTCTTTCGGCGAATTGCTTCACGCAAACGTCTCATAATGCCCAAATACTCTTTATTTAATGTCTGGCCTTCTGCCAGAAATTCATGATGCACTACACCGTTGTAATCCATGAAAACCGTGAGCATTGCCTTCTTTTTTGACTGAAAACGACATGGTTTTTTTGGTCTTGGCTCATTTGGTGAACGCCATCCACTTGCCTGATGTCTGGATTGCGTGTCGTACTCATAAACCCACGTCTCGTCTCCAGTAATGTTCCTTTTGATGAATGTGGGATCGGAATCATCTCTTTTGCGACGTCAACATGGTCTCTTTTTTGCACGAAATTGAGGTCTTTTGGCACCAACTTTGCTGCTACACGACGGAAACCCAAATCATTAACCAAAATGTCTTGGACGGATCCATAGGCAATGTTCAAGTCCTCCGCTATCTCTCTGATGGTTAATTTGCGTTTATTGACCAACCGCAACATTTCTTTTACTTCATCAATGTTTTCGTCGGTTTCCGATGTCAATGGTCTGCCACTGCGTTCATCATCTTCGATTGACTTACGATCACTTTTGAACCGCTCGTGCCACTGGTAAACGACCGATTTCTTTTGAAAATCGTTGCCGAAACACTTTTCCAACATTTCCAACGTTCGCGCACCATTAAATCCGTTATTTACGCAAAATTTAATACTCGTACAAGTTCGTTGTTGCAAATTTAAAACCCAATTCTAGAATTGTAATAAATCGCCAAAACACACAGAGATAGATGTACTCTTGGCTACGTAACTTTTGCAAATGTCAAGCTATGATGTTAAGGTTTAGAGGAAATGTCAAAAACAGATCTACCAACTTAACAAAAAAAAACAGAACTCAAATCGGAACAATTCTAGCGCTGCACGGTGGTTATTCCGCGGTGGTAAGTAGGCCGAGAAAAATTACTATACTAGATGGAGTGAAATTTTTTTTAAATGTTTTTTCATATAATTCAATATAGTCCCCTTTTAGTTTGATACACTTATTTCAGCGATTTTCCAACTTCTTGATCCCGTCCGAAAAGTAATTTTCTCTAAGGTCTGCAAAATACTCCTCCGTGGCGTCGATGATTTCCTCGCGTGAGCTGAATTTTTTATTTTTTATTGATGAGCCATCTTTTGAGGTTTGGGAAGAGATAATAGTCCGAGGGATCTAAATTCAGTTACCAATCGACGCTAAAAGTCCGCCCGATTCCGCATCAGCAAATCCAAACACTCTTTCGAAGTGCTCTCGCGTTCGTGGTTTTGGTCAGAAGTGAGCATTCGCGGCACCCAGCGGCAGGATAACTTTTTCATATGCAGAATATTGCCCAAAATATGGCATGTGCGCTTAGTACTAATCTTTGTGGTATCTGCTAGCTCGCGCACCTTCACTTTCCGATCAGCCAAGACCATTTCATGTATTTTTTTGACATTGTCCTCTGTAACCGCATCGGAGGGCCTGCCGCTGCGGACTTGATCGGTAGTGGAGTTGCGACCACCACGAAACTCTCGAAACCAATATTTGACGGTGTAATCTGACGGAGCATTAGCCCCATAATATTTATTCAACTTTTCTTTTGTTTCCTTCGCCGTTTTGCCTCTCAAAAAATAATGTTTTAGAAAGGAACGAAAATCGTTTTTGTCCATACTCAACATGATGCTAAATACGTCAACAACAATCAGCTGTCAAAACAAAACTAAAGACAGTGTCGCACTGAAACTTGGCATGTCTGCTTAAATATGAACGGACTTCAAGGCACCACAACCATTCTGGCGGTCAGGGATGTCACTTTTCACTCCATCTAGTACATTGTTCTATTTTTTTTTTTTTGTAGGTGCACCCTTCCTCTTTATTATAAAACAAATTTTACCACGATATATCTCATCGGGCCCGCGCAAGAATTTTTTAAGTATTACCATTTTCTTAGGTATTTAAATACCTAGTAGGTTAAAATGGGTTAAGGAAGTTTGGGCCGACGATTCCACCAGCTCATAAAGCACACCAAACAGTGAGTTTTAATGGTTGTAAGGGCGTCTCGACAAAGGCTTCTGGGTTTTCTCCATTCCAAATTCGTCAATTTTGCTTGTTTACGAGCACATATCCATTTAACCAAAAATGGGTCCCATCGGAGAACAAAATTTTGCATTGAAAATGAGAATCATGTTCTCGGCCCATTCACCGAACCTACGACGCGTATAATGGTTACGCGGTTTTAACTCTTGCACAAGCTGGATCTTTTAAGCCAAGATTTTTCCGCAAAATCTTCCACAAATTGGGTGGGCATAGCTCCAATTGCTGTGTATGATGGTGAATCGACTCATTCCGATTCTCCTCAACACTGCTATCGAAAATGGCAATAACTTCTTCTGTTCGCACTGTTTGCCGTCTTTGGAGATTCGTATTATCCACTAGAGTGTACTTGGTGCGAAAACGATTCATCGTGTTCCGAATAACTTGTTAAGATGGACGATTATATCGACCGTAAAATGGACCGGACGATATCGCACGATAAGTTTGGTGAACCGAACCATGGTTTTCAAAATAAGTTTGCACAATTTGCACGCGTTGTTCTGGCGTTAATCGTAAAATGGCAAGACGCTCTAATAACAAATCAACTTTTAACTGTGAAATTGATAATCTGTAGAAACAGTGTTGCCAGTTTAAAAGCTAAGTCTCTAAAAAAACCACCTTTATATACGAGGGTTTTATATACGAGGGTTTTATATACGAGGGTAGTCCCTCTTATAGACGTCGTATAGATTGCGGTTATTGTTCAAAAAGAATGGCAATTGTAGAAAGTACCAATCTTGTTAACCTTAAATTTGAAGTTTGACAACGCTATGTTGTTTAGGATTACATAGTTCTGCAGCCATCAATAGTGATCGATCGCAATGAATTTTTACATATGGAAAAAATTTGTCATCGTAAACCGTCGAACACTTTCATTTGAGAGACCTTAATCCAACCAACATCAAAACGGAACTGGATTCTACTCTGGGGGAGTCTGCTCGTACTCTTATAACAACAAAATATTGGGTGGCAGAGCTTAAGCGAGGCCGTACGAGTTGCAAAGACGAACATCGTAGTGGTCGACCAAATGAGATGAGCTCACCAGAATTGTTGAAAAACATCCACAAAATGGTTTTGGAAGACCGTTGATTGAAAGTGAGTGAATTAACAGATATGGTAGTTCAAAAAGCTCTGTACCTCGTGTTGACTAAAAAATTGAACATGAAAAATCTGTGCGTAAGATGGCCGCCGCGATTACTCACAACGGAACAAAAACAGCGTCATGAGGATGTTTCAATCGAGTGTTTGGCGAAGTTTTACAGCAACAAAGCCGAGTTTTGCGTCGATTCATAACCATGGATGAAACATGGGTCCATCACTACACACCCGAGACGGAGGAACAGTCAAAACAATGGACCCAAAGGGGAGAATTGGCTCTAAAGAAGGCGAAGGCACGGCCATCTGCAGGCGAGGTCATGTCGTCAGTTTTTTGGAATGCGGATGGGATAATTTTCATTTATTATATTCAGAAAGGAAAAACAATCAACGGCGTGTATTATTCGAACTTGTTGCAGCGTTTAAAAGATGAAATCAAGAAAAAACGGCCGCATTTGGCGAAGAAAAAAGTTTTGTTTCATCAAGACAATGCTCCAGTTCACTCATCCGTCATCACGATGGCCAAAATCAACGATTTCAAGCTCGGATTGCTACCTCATGCACCCTATTCGCCAGATTTAACCCCCTCAGATTATTTTCTCTTTCCGAATTCGAAAAAATAGTTCGGTGATAAAAGATTTGCCAACAGTAAATACGTGGAGTCTGCGGTTGATGGCTATTTTAAGGACCTATTGACGAGGGCGGGTCAATAACTCCGTGACTTATTGAATTTCTGACCTCTTTACTGAAACAGCAACACTGCTCCTGTCAACAGGCATCTGTCAGTTGACTCCTGTCAAAATTTAAACTTGCTGCGTCAGTTAGTTTGTGTTTGACAGCTATTTTTATCAGACTACTCACTAATTTGAGGAGAAAATGGAAAAAAGTGTGCTTATTAAGCATTATTTCTTGCGAAAAAAAACCATTACCGAGACCAAGGCTAAGCTTGATAAATACTATGGGGACTCTGCACCATCGATTTCAATGGTAAAAAAGTGGTTTACTGAATTTCGTTGTGGCCGTACAAGCACTGAAGATGCCGAACGTCCTGGACGCCCAGTTGAGGTCTCTACACCCGAAACAATCGAAAAAATTCACGATATGATGTTGGCCGACCGAAGATTGAAAGTGCGAGAGATTGTGGAAGCCATAGGGATCTCGCATGGCTCAGTGGTTTCAATTTTGAATGATCACTTGGGCATGAGAAAGCTTTCCGCAAGATGGGTGCAGCGTTTGCTCACAGTCGACCACAAACGCAATCGTGTAACAACTTCACTGGAAGGTTTGGCGTTGTTTAATCGCAATATGGAGGAGTTTTTGCGCCGTTTTGTAACCGTGGACGAAACATGGATCCATCACAACACACCAGAGAACAAACAACAGTCAAAACAGTGGGTTTAAGGGTGAATCGGCGCCAAAGAAGGCCAAGGTGGGTTTGTCAGCCATTAAAGTTATGGCGACTGTTTTTTGGGATGCACGCGGGATAATCCACATTGACTACCTTCAAAAGGGAGGAACAATCAATGGGGAATATTATGCCAACTTATTGGACCGATTCAATGACGATTTGAAAAAAAAACGACCTCATTTGGCCAAGAAAAAAGTTCTTTTCCACCAAGACAATGCAAGCGTGCGCACATGTGCAGTTGCCATGGCAAAAATCCATGAATTGGGCTATGAATTGCTCCCTCATCCACCCTATTCTCCAGATTTGGCTCCGAGCGACTACTTCTTGTTCCCAAACCTGAAGAAATGGCTTGGTGGAAAAAGATTTGACTCCAATGATGAAGTCATCTCGCAAACAGAAGCCTATTTTGAGGACCTCGACAAATCATTTTTTTTGGAAGGGATAAAAAAATTGGAGAAGCGTTGGACAAAGTGTATAGAGCTCAAGGGAGACTACTTTGAAAAATAAAATTATTTTTTTATCAAAAAATCTGTGTTTTAATCCAAAAGTCACGGACTTATTGACCCGCCCTCGTACTATTCTTCCATAGGCCTTTTCAGATGCATCGCAGAAGGCGTGGATCTGTATTGCTGTTGGAACACCCTTCTTGAACATGTGACGTTGAAATTGAAAATGAATTAATAATCCATCTCGTATGTAGCTCGGCTGGTAGTGCTTCATCCCCTGATAACTGCAATAACCATAACTCTTGGACGAATATTTTTACTGTAACCACTACAGGAGCCATCACGCCCAATGGATCGAACACTTAAATTGGTTTTAACACAAAATGTATCATCCTTTGGTTGCCATGTAAGTCCCAATGCCTTGATCGATGCATTGTTCTCGTTGTTGAATTCGAGATCGATTTCCTTATCCCCTGGTGCAATGCCTTGTAGTAGACGGGGATGATTGGCACACCATTTTCGAAGGTTAAATTCTGCACTCTTTAGGATGGTTGTGAGTTTGTTTTGTATTTCTAATGCAGTTGATAAACTGTCATTTCCAGTTAGGCAGTCATCGACATAAAAATCATTGCTTAGCGCATGAGCACCTAATGCAAACATGTCACTATTGTGCTTTGCTAGTTGCTGCAAGCACTTCGTGGCTAGATATGGTGCTGCTCTTGTAGCGTAGGTTACCGTATTTAATTGATAGTGGCATAAAGATTCCTTTGGATCTGTTCTCCATACGATCGTTTGGTATCTTCTATCATCTGGATGAATGACTATTTGCCGATACATTTTTTGAATATCTGTGCAAAAGCCATATCGTGGTAACCGGAATCGAAGTAACAATGAAAATAATTCTCCTTGTACTGTGGGGCCTGTATACATGATGTCGTTTAATGATTTTCCGGATGATGTTTTGCAGGAAGCATCGAACACTACTCGATGTTAAGACAGCGTCTGGGATCTGGAAACGACCAATTCATAAATTAGCTCCACTACCCATTGAGAGTGTTGATGAATAGTCAATAAATAGCATTCAAGCACCAGAACAAGCATTTACAACATCGGCCAAAAGGGCGTATACGACTGGCGCAAACACATAAGCTGTGTTTGAACTGCTTACGAAGTGGCCATGGAGCAAACAATTGTGTTTCAAGAAGTTGCTTACAGTGCGGTAAAAGACACAACAACCTGCTACATATTGAGAGCAATTCCAAGGAATCGGCTAGCAATACACATCAAGGTAACACAGCAAAAAGCAATAATAATCCTCAAGATGAAGCAAAACCATCAGTAACACTTGCTGCATCCAAAAGCCCAGAGAGACATCATTATGTCCTCCTCAGTACAGCCATCGTTTAGCTGGTGGCAACAAGTGGACAGAAGTTGACATGTAGAGCCATTTTGGATTCCGGCTCTCAAGTAAACTTGATTACCGGACGCCTAGTGAAAAGATTAGGCCTTCAGACAAGGAATACATCTATGAATATCCAAGACATTGGCGATGGTAGGAGAGTATCCCATCAACGTGTAAATGTAAAACTACAATCAAGAACAACTGCTTTCAATACTCAACTAGATGCCTTTGCCCTACCACATATCATAGCAGCACAACCTTCGCAACATTTAAACATTTCGTCATGGCCAATACCAAAGAACATTCCATTAGCAGACCCTAACTTCAATCACCCAGACAAAATCGATGTACTTCTCGGTGCAGAGTTTTATCATCAACTTCTCTCAATCGGACAAATACGTTTAGCAGACGACTTACCTATTTTACAAAACATAGTTTTTGGATGGATATTAACTGGCAAAATAGCGGAAACCAGATCAATGACAGCAACATGCGGAATTTCAACTTACGATGACAACGATCTGCATCACATGATTGAACGCTTGTGGAGTCTTGATGAAGTTGAACCAGCACGTAGTCCGTTATCACAATCCGAAAAATTGTGCGAAGCTCATTTTGCGCAAAACACCAATAAAAACAGTGACGGGCGCTTTATTGTCAGACTACGATTTCATGAAGATTCGGAAGCTCTAGGCAAGTCCAGGGAAGTAGCAGCAAACAGGTTCCTGGCCCTGGACAGACGTTTGGAGAAAAACAAGGAGATGAAGGATCAATACATTCAATTTATGAGGGAATATGAAGAATCGGGGTCACCAAAATGTTCAGAAGCGCTTTTCTGAATGTTTTGATATCAAGCACATAAACTTGATATTCGATTTAAGTGTGAAGCAAGCACTTGAACTTGTTCACTAATATTGAAGATATTCCTGTAAGGAAATTAAAGCTGATCTGGTATTGCTATAAATCAATACTGACATTTGTTCTTTATTTTTTTTACCCCTTTTATACATGAAAATTGCTTACTCTATCACTTATAATAAATACTTAAAAACTAAAGTCATTGGCGGTAATGCACCATCAGCATATTAGGTCGTTGGCTGGACCCAATAAATATCGTATTTATGTTATGCTTGCATCAGCACGATGGTTGTTCTTGATATGAAGTAGCTGCATTACCTTGACTTATATCCAGCTATGTGCGCATCGTCAGCTCATGGGTAATTGAACTGAACAACGAACTTAAATCTTATTGCATTACTTCGTTGAACGTTTTATTTTCTAAATGTGTCCTGGCTGCTGAAAATAAAACAAAATAAATAATTATGTAACGTATGTCCTAACAATTTAATTTTGAATTACGGTCGAAAATTTAATCCCTTTTCCATTTAATGTGGTGAAATTAAATCTTCTCGAAACAAAATGTCAGATGTCAATATTGAATACAATCTCCGAATACAATTCCACGTCCGCCGAATGCCCCATTTACAAAGAAAATTCCCAAGTTCCCCAACAACCTATAAATAATGCAAAAAAAGGATAATGACTGGCCACATGAACCCTTTTATCAGAAGTAACAAGAGGGGCAATATCAGCTCCTTCGAAGGAAAAAAATATTGTATGCTCGACTTAAGCTTTCAAATTATCGACCCGTGAAAGATTTTTTCTTTCTCAACAAGAAAAAAACAAACTACAATATGACAGGGGAAAGATCCACGGGATAAGGATACCGTCCCGGCTGTGACGCCTGCCTTCGTAAGTTATTACATCTTCCATGGCCAAATATATATGAAATATTTACGAATACACAAACGAACTACGAGTATACATAGTTTGAAGAGATAGTCCTTCTTTCTTCGTTCGAGGGCTGTTTTCTTAACCAAAGTTCTTTATCCACCGGTTTAAGGGATTAAGAGGGATGAGCTTGAGGTATAACCCATTATTTATGTATATAGGTCGACAAAGAAAACTAATTACAGTGTAAACAATGGAAAACCGCCCACGTTCGGGACCCCACATACACTCACACACAGATACGAATACTCATTTGGCTTTTGTCCTTACGAACGTGTACTCGTACTCGTAAATATCATTTCCATTAAAAGGACGTGTAAGCAAATAAATCTCATCCTAATGAAATGCTTCTAATTAACTATTGACAAAACCCTTATAACTGTTTATTGGGGTTTTTCACACCGTTCTCATAATTAGACAAGTGGTACACATTGCCTTTACATCACCTGGATGTGAATCTGAGCGTGAAATAATTGCCCACGTTGGTTTAAAGCTAAGAATAACCATGGTACCGTGTAGTAGCTGTGTGTAGGTGTTGGGGGTCTACATTTTATGGTACCACTTTAGTTTTTGGGACGTTTTCTGGAGCGGATGGCAAAAGAACTCTGACATTTATTTCTGGTTGAAAAGAAAAAAACGACATATTTAGGGATAGATATTATCCTGCTATCAGATACTCGTATTTCGTGATAATTTGGGCCTTACCAGCTTCAGTTGGAATTTTGTGAATATTGTCGGCGTTCGCTTCGAGGAATAATACGATTCGTTATTTACATTAGATTTTTATTTAAAACGTAAAAAACAAAACACACTCGACAGAGAAAGAACAGGACAAGAACAATTAAGAAAACAAACGACGTATTTTTGTGACCCACCGATTTAAATTCTTTGATACTCTATCGAGGCGTCCCGTTGGGGCCCTTCTCGGCTGACAGCTCTGTCTTGGGGTGCATTTTATTCTGGTGGTGGCGTTCAGGTGACAACTCGGCCGTTTATGACATGGAGTCGTCTCTAACTCCAGACTCAGTCTCGTCCTCATCGTCGTCGTCGTAAACAGCATGGCTTCATTTTGTCGCTCGTCATCACAGTCGAAAATTTCGTTGATGTCGGCTGGTCTCGATTCCACCCAGAACATAGCAATCCCGTCGAAGACATTTCTCCACAACGTACGGTCCTTTACACTTCGGCTACAATTTGTGCGATTCACCAGTGGGCGATGAAACACTTTCCACTACTACTAGGTCACCTTCGTTGTATGTTGTTGGATGTTTGTGTTTGGCGTCGAACCTCAGCTTCCACTTCTCCTTCTCCTCGTGGATCCTACGAGACACATCTGCTCGTCGCTGCTGCATGTTGACTGGCTCAAGGTCTTCCTCATCATGAGCAGCCTTTAAGAAATGATTAACACCGATGTCCTTCAGCTTGAAGTCAAAAATTATTTTATTTGGACTGTATCCAGTTGTTGAATTTCGCTGCATATTAATAGACCATTGTAGCTGCCGTAGTTCTAAGTCCCAATTGTGCTGTTCATCGCTTGACGTCCAGAGATACTGCAAAATACTATGGTTGAGGCTCTCGATTTGGCCATTAGCCCTCGGCGACCGAACGGCGGTCTGTATGTGGCGAATTTCTTTATCCCGACAAAAGGCTTCAAACTCTTTGGCAGTAAAAGCGGTTCCTCGATCGCTGATGATGACATCCGGCAAACCGAAATAAGTCGTTAGATCGTTTAGCATTTCGATCGCGTGTCCCTTACTGCTTTAACAATTATGTACTTACTGAAAGCATTGGCTTCACCTCGTCGACTTCATGGAAAAGGACCCAAGTGATCCACGTGAATCGTCCTAAACGGGATGGGAGTGACATATACGACGTGTATCCTTCCTTCTACCGCACCTGGCACTTTTTTGTGATAACAGCATTCGATGCATGTGGATATGTAAGATTTAACGAATTTCCACATTCGTCTGAACCACAAGTTCTCTTTAATTCGTTGCAGAACCTTTTCCACACCGAAATGTTCCATGTCATCGTGGAAATACGTGACAATTCGCCATCGTACGGCTGATGGCACG
Source organism: Volucella zonaria (assembly GCA_963966105.1). NCBI lineage: Eukaryota > Metazoa > Arthropoda > Insecta > Diptera > Syrphidae > Volucella > Volucella zonaria. Next base: position 105,669,508 of record OZ014532.1, on the reverse strand, counting down.
ACCAGTTTCAGCTTTCCTTCGTCCTTCCGGAACAAACGGCCGTCCTTCAAGCAGAATTGTTGTAGTAACTGCACACTTCCGTCGATCAATTCACACCTCAAAGATGATTGCAAGCCTTGGATCTTGATGTTGCATGCTGGCGATCCAGTCATCTCGAGAGATTTTAACTCTCATCACACAAGCATTCAGCTCAGAGCGTCCACATGAGCCATTCTATTTGCACTTCGATGAACTATCCTGCAGACGCAACCACCATCTGGCTACACGAGGAATAAGCGATGGCGTGGCTTTTATTGCGCTCACAGCTGAACAATCCGTGACGACATAAAATTTTCGACCGAGGAGATATATGCGAAAGCGTTCCAAACTCTCCACCACCGCAAGCACTTCAAGTTCGTAGCTTGAATATTTTGACTCGGCTGGTGTGCATGCGCGGCTTTAGTAAAAAACGGGCTTACGTTTGGCAAAATCATTTATCGCTTGAAATAGTATTCCAGGTAATCCGTATGAGCTGGCGTCGGTGTGGACTTCAAGAATTTTCCCTGGATCGTAAACTTGGAGAATTGGCTCGCTGCATAATATTTTCTTTAACTTCGCGAATGCTTCGGAAGTGATTCTACCCTCTCTTCCTTCAACATCGATGTCAACGGTTTGGCGATGATTGCGAAATCCTGAACAAATTTTCTAAAATAGCTCACCAAGCTTAAAAATCTTCTCAATTCGGTGAAGTTTGTAGGTCGAGGAAAACCATCGACAGCTGATGTTTTTTCGTGGCTAGGCTTGATTCCATTCTTGGTCAGTCGATGTCCTAGAAAAGTGATTTCGGTCGCTAGGAACACACATTTGCTAATTCGACGTTATCGAAGTGTACCTTTTCGCAAATGGTACACGATATGATTTCTTCTTAATCGGCGTGTTGGACGTAAGCATTATGCTCATAGTAGTGGTGCAAAATCCTAGGCGCTTGAGTGTCTCTCCAAAGCACATAGAGAACTCATGAATGGTTTCGTACAGTTTCTCCCTTCCATCTGATGACAACTCTTGTCCCGTCTTTACTCCGTCTTCGGTAAATTCCTCGAGAGGGCAAGTTTTTTTTTGAGTACTCAATTTTTGGGGTAGTTTTCCGGAGTCTGTTGGTTGAAGATCCTGTTGGACGATTTGCGAAAAAACCATCGATGATGTTGCGTAATTCGTTCAATTGCTTGAGGTGCATTGCTGCCAGTGATGTTTGCAGCTCGTTGTGGTTCCTTCCGTGACGAATGTAATTGACTATAGTCGGATAGCTCAATCGGTATTTTTGTCCAAGTGCCCACATGCGATAGAAAAAGTCGATGACATTTTCACACTGTTTCCGTATATTTGAAGATATTTCAAGTTGGATGTCCGCCTCGTTTTCGCTCTTGCAGAAGGATATTATGAGTAGTCGGGAGAACTCTTGCCACGATTGTATTTCTCCAAGCAGGGAGTCTGACCACTGTTTCACTGGGCCTAGCATTTTCGTTTGTGCGACCTAAAGTACACTCCTTTCGTTCCAAGAGTACAGTGTTGTGAAGGTGTTGATTCGGTTGATGATGGCGACGTGATTGCGTGTTGCGTGGCATTTGTGCTTTCGACGTTGGTCGTTGGTGTCAACGTTGACCTATTTGAATTCAAAGTGGTTAAAAGATTCGTGAATTGTTGAGATAAATTCTACACCGTCCTTGTAAGCTGTTCAATGTTATGGTCGGCGGAGATCACTTCATCGTAGTCATCTTCGATATCTCGCAGTTCTGCGGCATCTATTTCGTCCGGCTTCGTGTAGTCCATAATGCGTTCCAGCAATTCCGGTCAATTACGGCCACGTGTGGGTAAATTGTTGGCTCCCGAAATTGCTTTCAACAGCTTTACTTCCAGCGTGTCGAGTTTTATTATCGTTTCGATTATTTGGATAAATGTCCCACTTCTTAAAAATGTCGGCGATCATTTTCGTCCTCATAATCAGCCAACTGAGCTGTTGTGTTGTGGATAAATGTCAAATGATTCATTCTACATGGCTCATATTCCCAGTAATGGTTATATGGTATATTGCGTTCTTTCAATAAGTTGGTAGTTCACCTTTCCAACGCAGGCCAACAGCTATAAGTGATCCTTGGTCTTATGACCGTAGTGAAGCCACAGTGATTTATAGACAAAAGTTTTCCAACTCAGTTTGCCGTACAGGATGAGGTCTAGACACCAAGCATCCCTCGTAAACTTCAGATGGATGTGTACCTTGATTTTTTTGTGTAAAGAGAACCAGCTCCGTTTTGGCCAGATTTACGCTAAGACCGCAGTTATGAGTCCGAAGGTTGTTAACGTTCCCAAATTTAGCGGTCAGCCCACTAAGGATCAGGTTTCATTGTGGTTATTTCTTGTAGAGCAGCGACCAAATGTAGGATTTACATATAATTCTATTGCTGACCTTGGTTTTTATCCATTTATATCCGGTTCTTGAAGAAATTTGATGATCGAGGAGGTATCAGCGTTGCTGTAAGATCGTTTGATATCAATATACCAGTGTATACCCCTTGAAAGTGATAAATGTTCCAGAGGAAGTTCAGTGCAGTTTCAACCAATTTTCTTTGTTGGTAGGCATGCTGGCAATTCGAAAGTCTTCTGTGATTGCGAGTGCATTAGAGGGGGAAATGGAGTTGCTGACGTTGGTGAATATACCCTTGATACAGTTTTATACCAGTCGTTCACTTGTTAGTCGAAGAACATGGCTCTATACACAGGTCCATCACTTCTACGTTGAAGTTCTCTCATTGTAAAAAGTTTGAACAAATTTGTGATGAGATGAAAACGTTGTTGTAACACGTACCTACTTATTCTTGTACTCCAAAAGGACCTTCCATCTGATATTTTATTTATGTGGGAAGTGAGAAAGGTCTCATCATCATGATCTTCTTGTTGTCTTACGATTCTTGCTGTCAGGAATTATGATTGCCTCTGAACACATTATCTGGTTTGGGGAACAACATATTTTCGATGCCCGAAGGCTATTATGTTCACAGAAGGAAGAGTGATAGGAAAGCATACGTCTCTATGTAAATAGAGACTAATCGAATATTAATGTATTTTTATTATATTATCCTTGGTGCGGAAAGTAAGCAACTTATTTTGGTTATCAGCACAAAAGTAAAAATTAACAATTTTCGCTATTTAATGCTAGTAATCCCACCTAAATCGTACAAGCTTAGCACATCAAAGATATTTTATTGGGTTTTCTGGCCATAGCCTCTGGTTGATTCCTTGTTTTTGAACATTGACATCAGTGTCAGTATCGTTTTGACTGTTCGTAAACAGAAAATAACGGCAGGGTGAGCCCTTAGATACAAGTTGAAGACGTAGAAATATTGGAGAGAATTTAATAAACGCTTCAGCGATAAATTTTCAGAGTTAACATCATGACTAAACAACGCCGATATTTGATGACACGTGAAAATGGGAATGAGATTGAGATCAAATTAGATTATCTCTAGACAAGTCTAACACAACGGTTTATAGCCTGGATATTAGAAAAAATATCTACACCCTTGCCAAGAGTCCTAACTGGTTCGACTGATAGTAGATTTACAGGGTTAAACAGCATGCTACAGGCAGTCCAGCGAGCAGCTGACGGAGTATGAGAAACCATTAGATGGATTTCGAGAAGTGTCTTAAAGGGACCCCGGGTTACAGCTATCGGATAACCCAAAATCGACACCGCATGGGCAAAACCAATCAACCTGTAGGTGAGAAGAGTAAAAGACGATCTATAAAGATATGGGCGACAGGAAAGATATAGAGCTTTCTAGTAATTCCTGAGATGCAAGTATGGTATTAGTTAAGAATTGAAAAGAAAAACGAATTTTCAAGGTGTTGCGTTGATTATAGACAGCTTAATGAGGTTACGAAGAAAAATTCCTACCCCTTCGCTGCTCAGTGACTTTCATAGCGGACTGCACTCGTTTACTTAGACGACCACATTGTAACTGACATTCAAAGATGAATGAAAACAGAACATTTTAAAACTAACCCCAGGTAACTGTCAAACTTGTAAATTTCTCAAATTTAAAGTTAGCCAAACAGTTCATGTCGTTTCAGTCTACGCAAAATACTAAAGCGTCTTAGTTTCGGCCAGAATGCAAGACTAAGCGACAATTTACTGTGCCCTCAAATGTAAACTTAAAATCGATCCGATTTTTGGCGTTTTCGAACAATGTACTACACTTGGAAGCTGATGAGACCACTCTGACAATCGAACCGTAAAAAGATCCAGCGTCAGCAATCGTGAGAAAGTGGCTGAAAGAAAGACATCGGCCAAAAAAGAGGACATTATGCATAATGAAAAAGCTGTTGGACTATCTTCCAGGTGCTGACATATTGTAATGAATATGTGAAAAGGACCAAGAGCAGAAGATGTTGCTAAACTATAGTGCAAAATCTGCATTGTTTATCAGGTTTGGAGAGGTCCTACTCAGCAAACAGGATTGCTTAATCCAAATCGAGAGGATTGACTTTAATATTCTGGTCCCTTTCTACGCACAAAAGCAGGCGAACATCGTTATGGATTATTTCATCACATAGCCGCAACGGTTTGCTATAATAGATGAGGAGTTCAGTCAATTTGACGGTTCCTACTGCCCTGCACACAGGGTCCCCGCCCAATTAATAAGGCTTCGCCCATCAATGACGTTGTCTAATAAAAAGCGGGGGCAGAGCATATTACTGGTCTTATCGTAAACATCTTCAGATATTGCCTCTGAATGGTTGCTACGATCTTACCAGTTACAGTCATAGGTCTTGTTGGCGTCAATTCCACCGGTAGTCCCTAACAGAACTTAAATCATAGTACCATGGGAGTCAGGAGCCCCCCGGATTTCGCTCCGGGCCTGACTTGTTAGAGGTAGGCCCCCTTGTGCGAGCGTCATGGTGGCTGTGGTTTAAACCCAAATCGCGGATACGGGTTTTCCTTGGATTAACCCATTGTAGAGTAGCAAATAAGTACTGGGTGCTGTGACCCTAAGAACAGTAAAAGGTTTTAGGTCGGCCTCGACTCATACCAAGGGTGGGTCTTGTGCCTCCAACACAGTTCCGAATTGGTATCAAAGGAATGACGGAGAGCGATGGCAAGGCGTATCCTTGCTCCCTATGGATGTATGGGCATCTCGTAAACATAAGGTCTCATGGCAGGTGGTTTACGTTAAAAATCATGGAACGTTCTGCCCTGCACACAACAATATGACTGTCTATGTGGATAATCTGGAACACATTAAGACTGAAACTCGTAATAATAATAACTTTGAAATAAACGGCTAGAAGGCCTGACGATTGTATGAGAGCATTCCTTTACCTGAGTAGGCAAGAGCGAAGTTCAGTTAAAATGACTTTCATGCTTACACTGAGTCAAGAGTCAAGTAGGAAGAGAGCAACATAATATATTGCGAACAAACTAAAATCAGTAGATGATTCTACAAGGAGTTCTGCAGCATGCAATATTAAAAGTACGTAGCCAAGTGCAAAAAACATATTTACCCAATTTTTCAGCTGTTTTTCCCGACTGAGCATGATGCTAGCTGTACGATTACAATGGCAATAGAACCAGGAGACCTCACTCGATTGGCAGTTCAATAACTGATATGATGAAAGAGCCTAGACAGAAAACTGACGAAAAGAACAAACAAAGATACAGAAGCTGAATTGGAGAAGCAGTGCCATAAGTAAAATGTCCTGTGATCACTTTCTTGTTAGCAGGAGAAGAGAAGCTGAAGATCTAGTCAGAAGATAATATGTGATAGAGTATATGACGAATCCGTTCAACTAAAAGAAAGTGAAAAGGGTAGAAATATGAGCAACTTTGAAAGAATAAACGAAAATTTCTTAAAAATCACCGGAATGGGCATATTTCAGGAAACAACCTTTAGCAAAACAAAGGCATTTAAGAGGCTCTAAACACAATGCCTTGATGAAGACAAAGGCAAAAGCCTGTGCTCATCTCAAAAGGTTGCAAACTCCGGAAGCAACCATCATTTCATTGACTCTTCTGGTACAATAGTTATTCGCAAAAAGCTGACCCAGTGCACTGAAGGACGTAATTTCTTCTAGGCTTGACGGGATTCAGTCAAGCTAGATGTGATATTGCACTTGAGGCAAGATGGAAAGGGGCCGGAATATAGAACTACAATACATGGTCGGGACTTCCGATGTTGAAAATTTAACTTGGCTAGCTGAAACAAGGTCGTAAAATCATTACGAAATATGCAAATGCTAAACATCTTATCGCAAATGGTAAGACATCAGACTGAGGATAGAGTCATCTTTTAAGACATAGACGGAGGGCCAAGAAAATACGAAACAACTGGACGAGTCTTGTGGAATATAGTGGATATGCAAGATAACATTGCAGCAGTAGTCGTTGACAAAAAACCATGCAAAACCTCTGCAAATTCCATAAAAAAAAAGTAAAAAAAATTGCGCCGAATTAAAAAAGATCACGTCCCCTTTTGATGACCAGTGAGTTTTACGTGATTGTTTCTTAGAAGTGCAAAAAAGTCATTCCACATACAAACCCGAAGGATAGTATTTATTTATGTTGATGTTGTGCGAAAATCACGGTGAACACACGCTGATAGTCATTCCGCCAATACCTTGGACTTGTTTTCAGCTTCTCACCCTGGTAAGCACAGGGTAAGTGCTATGCCCTCTAAGCTCATCGGACCGCTGTATCATATAAGCTAATATCTCATATACTGACCGCAATCCGAGAAAGGCAATTAGAGCGGTCTTAACAGCTCCTTTAGGAATTTCAGCTTCTCGTGATGTTTTCTTGATAACAACGTGGATGGCACTGCTTATCTGATCACAGACGCTAATCTCTTTGGAATGAGAAACTTTATCCCTCATCGGATGAAGAGTAACAAACTTGAGCTATAAGAAGGCTGTCAGGGTTAGAGAAATGCCTATCGGTCTTTCAAGACCAATCCAACAGAGGAAAACCGAAAAAAGTTTAAACGAGAGCCAGGAATGACTGCAACATCTTTTTTAAGCATGTAAAATTCCAATACGACCAAAAACTGAGGCAAAAAATATTGCAATATCCCAAAGGTAGTAAACAGTTTTGGTCGTTCGTCAAAAATATTAGAAATTCTGCCTCATCCTCCATCCCAACGCTCATTTACAATGACATTCCAGCTGTCAGCTCTTTGGACAAGGCCATTCTGCTTGCTGCACTCTTTGCGGACAGCTCAACACACCCAGATTGTGCTTTGTCCCCGCCTACGTATAGTAGCAAGAGTTTTTAAAGATCTTAACATTCAGAAATCCCCTGGTCCAGATGGTATATCTCCCCTCCTTCTGAAGAGGTGTTCTTCCTCGCTTGCAAAACCACTGCCTAAACGTTTTCATCGATCCTACTCTTTAGGACTCTTTCCGAGCAGAAGGAAAACAGCATTTGTCCAGCCCGTCCCTAAGAAAGGCGAATCTTCCCCGTCTTTCCAAGGTGTCATGGAAACGCTGATAAACTGTCAGCTCATGAAATATCTCGAAACATGAAAACTTCTGAATGACCGGCAATGTGGTTTTCGTAGCAACAGGTCCACTGGTGATTTGATGGGATGTCTCGCCGAAAAGTGGAACCAAAGCGTACATCAATCTGGCGAAAGCAAGAGTGTTGCACTTGACATTTCTAGGGCATTTGACAGAGTTTGGCATCAGGTTTTTGTCGAAAATGCGTGCTTTTGGGATCGATGACTCCCTTCTTCAGCGGATTAGAAATTACCTTTCGGAAAGTTAAATTCAAGTTGTTTTGGATGCTTTCAAGTCTGATATTCACAAAATTAGTTCTGGTGTGCCCCAGAACTCCGTTCTGTCTCCAACACTCTTTTAAATTTTCATCAACCATCTCTTGTCTGCTACTTCTAATCCAATATATCCCTTTGCTGACGACAGTACTCTCTGCTTTCATATTCGGCTGTAGAACGGGAACGCCAGCGCATGTTAAGCTCATTAAATTCTTCTGCTAACAGCATAACTAATTGGGGAACCACTAACAGAGTAGAATGTAATGCTTCCAAAGCACAATGATGTCTGCTGTCGTTAAAGCGAAATTCAAATACCCAGCCATTATCTAAAAATGGCACTGGCATCGTCGAAACCGTAGACAACCTACGTTGGAATGACGACATATTCGGTGTCGTCAAAGATATTACGAAATGTCTAGATTTCCTCTAGCGTTGTAAAAAATACTTTACCCCCTCTGATCTGGTCTCAATATATAAGGCGTTTATCCGCCCGAAATTGGAGTACAATGCCCACATCTGGTCTGGTGCGCCCAATACATCTCTGCACCTGCTAGATAGGATTTAAAACCGTGCGACAAAACTCATTGGTGATACTAATATCAGACCTACAATGGACACGCTCGAACACCGACGGAATGTCTCGTGTCTCACTCTGTTTTATCGCTATCGCCAGTAGCATTCCGCCCCTTCAAACTTTTGACCGTAACACCCGTCTCGCTATGAATGCTCTTTAGTATACCCTCAAGCCCGCTTTCGGACGTACTATAAAATATCGTGATTCGTTCCTAAGCCTAGGATTATTTCCTAGTCATTATAACTTTCAAACATTTAAAACCAACGTTCACCGGTACCTCTCTTTCTATACTCCCCGATTTTCCTTCGCTCGAACAGTGTGCAAACATTTTAAGGGTACTTAAATCCCTTGAGCGCGCGCAAATTGTAAAAAAAAGTCTCCTTTCTTGTAAATCAGACTCACAATATTGAAAGTTCATGCCTCGGACATGCTTTCCTATGACTATATCTTACAAACGGACTGGTGCATGTTCCCATCCAGGTCATCGCATCCGCCTTTGTCAGAAGCTTTATTAGACTTCAGCTTCTCTGTTGTCTTTGTTTAGAGCTCATAGTTTGACCATCTTCGCCGTTATACAGTCTGCAGAAGTTGTCTTTTCATTTTATCAGCCTACTGCTAGTCATCCGTACTTATCTTTAGAGGCTTTCATTCCAGCTTTCTATCCCTGGCATGTTTCATTATTCTCGGATAAAAATCGAGCGTCAGTTCTGCAGCAACATTCTAGATTTCCTCGATTGCACGCTTCTCATGCTCTTTCTTTTTCTTTTCGAGAAGCCTGTGCTTTTGCCTTCTTTTCTGCTCATAGAGCTAGGGAGCAGCTCTCGTCCGTCGATTCAGCGCGGCTTTATACGATTCTAATTTGGCTGAATGTACCCACCTTCATTCATCGTCAATCCAGAAGTTTCTTAGTAGCGGGCTTCGAACCCAATCACAGCAGAAGCAGCTTCTTTGACGGCTCTTTGACAACATTCCCATGGGGCCCGGATTTGCAGAGTTTGAAGGAACCGTGCTTAGTAAAGATTCCAGCGGTCGTTTGCGATTGCAGCCTTTCGACTTCGAACTTTAGTTGTTTTAACCGACTTCATTGCAGCAAGAAGGTAATGAACCGAGTCGGTGTTAGCTCTTCGGAAAGTTTGCATATTCAGAGTGTTGGAGGAGCATCTGTCGTCGTACTGAACCTGGAAAATATTGAAGGGCTCTGAAGCACAGTTGGAAAAATGGAAGTGGCAATCCCATGACATCTTGATAATTTATAGCCTTTTCTATCTGCTTAAGAAGCATGGACCACAGTCAGTCAACACCATCATCAAACATGCAGCCCAATTGTAATATCTCAATGAAAAGAAGATTCATAGCAATGGAAATAGTTAAGATTATCTAATAAAGTTCAATCCCCAGAGTTAGAGTCGCAATAGTTTCTCTGATTCTAGCTAAATTTCTACAAAATCTAGTCCTTCAATAGCTCTTGGTGTATGTTTTGAAACTAAATTTAACCTTAGATCCCCTATTTCCCCAGGATTTCCTTTTAGTCGACCACCCACTATGCTCCTATCCATCAACTTAGTTAGTCCATAGTACGACGTGCGAGTATGCCGTAGATGTTAATTTGATGTCATGGTCCAAGAGTAAAATAGTCTCCATCAAAAAATTCATTTAGGACACTCCGCTTCTCTACACATGACAGTAATCTATCCATACTCGTAGTCATCACCGACTACATGAACGTCCTTCATCATATATTGTCATATTTTGTACAAGGATTCCCATTTTCCATTTTCTCTTTACATTCAATTTAAGGTCCGTGATGAGTATGTGGTGTAATAAGTACTCGTACACCTACACCACTCTCCTACGGATTGTGCCTTTGGCCGTATTGCATGGTAATGGAAAATTATAATTGCTGCTTACCTCCCTGCCAAGAAACAAAAGGATTTTCATTTAGATCTGGAGGTTCTTTCTCTACAGCATTTGTTTACATTTTTTTTTTGTACTCCTTTGGCCCCTTTCTCCGGACATACACATATCCGTGGATGTATCCATTTATGAATAGCAATTCTGAATGGGTGGTTATCCTGGTATCGTTCAGTTTTGCTACAGCTATCCATCAGCATGACGTAATCTATAGATCTAAACGGGATACCGTAGACAGAAGGGTATTCTGGGCAAACTGCAAATGAAGGGAGTAGAACAATGTAAGGCCGCTGAGGCCATGTGGGCTTTGTGGGTGTAGTGTTGGCAATTTCTTTCGCTAGATCCAGTTTGCTTAAGTTTGCATGAGCTTAAAATTCCAGTTTTGCCGGGAATTTTACGTTCTTCAGGATTCAAGGTCACTGCAACTGGATAGAAGGGTGGTTTCCTAAAATCACAATCAATGGCATCCTCATGCATAAGGATAAAAATAAGAAGAAGGAAAATCTAAAAGCGTGGGAGAAATATTGACATAAGTGTTTTTTTTTTTGCTATTCTGCTATTCGGAGGGGGAAGCTACATGTGCGCACGCCGTGAAGGTGTCAGTGTGAGACTCCTACTCACTAAATCTTACCTCCGCAAAGAAACATCGTCGCTGTCTTCACCCCGCGGGATCGCCGTAAAGCATAACTTCGTGGACAGGGAAGCAGATTTTGGCTAGAAATCATGAAGCCCATGTCGATTGTTGGTCAAGTTCTTGTATTTCGTCATTTTGTTGGCTTATTAGGCCGACGACCGCGACGGTCTCCTGGGTGTCTCTTCTGCGTGGGTGTGTTAAGGGGAATGTTGGAGTGGATTTGTGGATCAGTGTGGATAAGTATGTAAATATGTGAAGGGAAAAGTCAGAATGGAGTGTGTGGGTGTATGTCTGATTTCTGCGGAATTCTTGACTTACACCACTCTCCCCGCGAATCTTCCTTATTTCACGGGGCTGGTTAGAAGTTTCTTCTTTGCCTACGTTTGCTGTCTTAAGCAATATTATTTTCCTCGTCATTTTACCTTCCTTGACGGTCAAGTCTTCTCAGCTTTATTAGGATGGCCTTCACTAACTGGCCAGTTTCACTCCGTATTTTCTCTGAGAGGGTCATTTTGCTAATAGTCACACTTGCATATGGAAAGTTGCTACCTGGTCTTCTGAAGCGTAAACAGTGGACAATGCATCCTACTCCTGGCTCGGACTGGATCTACAGATTGCGGAGGACTCATGTCCGAATTTGTGGAGACATTTTCTGAACACACCATGACCGGTTGGAAACTGTGTGATGTAGAAGTTTAGTTCTCCAGTTCTTCTTTCCACCCAAGCTACTATGGTGGGGATAAGTGGTTCTGCCACTTTTGAACTCAGATATTGCTCATTCATTGTTCATTGCGACTCAAACCAGTTAGACGTGTTTTTCTTGTTCTTCCTATTCACCTGTTTAATTTTCAGTTATAAATTTCGTTAAATTGCATTTTCCGGTTAATGATCTCCAGTGCTCGAATTCATTATTTTTTTTTGTCTACTGGCAGATTTCAGTGCAAATAAAAGCCCCTATCTACAATAAAAAAAAAAAATAACTCGACCTATATATATACCCTCACTAACCTACACAACCAATTTGAATATGTCTTGCGGAATTGCCAATTGTGTAATCGATGACAGCAATGCTGACTGGGTAGCTTGCAAGGGCATTTGTGGGAACGCCTTTCATGCCGTTTGTGTCGCGTTAAACAAAAGAAAGAATTTTCCGATAACCTACTTTTCTTCTGTGATGAGTGTAAGAGTATCTCACTTTCACACATGCTTTTGGCAATTAAATGCCTAAGTGATTCAAATGACTCCTACCAGGACGCACTCGCCAAAAAGATTACGGATAAAATTTCGGTAATAGAAAACAGTGTTAAAAGTGTTGAAGAGTTACGTAACTCAGTGCAGAACTCAGCCGATGTAATAAAATCAAAAGTAAAGCACATGGACAAACAAATTGCTGGTCTTATCGAGTTAGACTCCGGGAGATCCAGGAATGAAGAAACTCCCTTACCTCACCTCGATAAAGTGTTGATTGACATTAAAGCTATGTGTTCTACGCAGGTTATTTCCAACCAAAAAACATGCGAGATGATAAATTCCCTGCGTGACGACATAGACATTCATTTTCAGTCCTCGTCACACAAACAACTCTCTCCCAAACACTGTGATCCCATGCTCGAAGTTATCTTCGATAAAGTGAACGATGTCGGCGACGAACTTACTGCGACTCGATCATTCGTATGCGATATTGAACATCACATCGCAACAATAAACAGCAAAGTCGTTGATACACAAAACTTGCCGCAGCCTCACCAGAATGTTCCCTACAATACATCACCCATGGCTGAATTAATGAAACCTGCGGACGGTTCAACCCACTGATTCCTGCGAAGTTTCTTCCAACTTAACAGCAGAAAATATTTCTATGTCAGCTCCTCCAATCGCTGCCCCACGGAAGCTTATCAGTCATTTTAATTCAACTTGGACACCTTCCGAATGGCAACGTAGACTTGATAAGCTTGCTTCGAAGAATCAATTGGTCACTACGCTTCTTATCAAAGGCGCCCCCCAAACGCTGATGTTGATTGGATCTCAAATTTCTTCGAAAAGAAATATAGCATTACCATTAGCCACTGCAATTTGCTTCCTACATCTCACCACAGAAGCAAACGCAGCTTCAACCTCAATCTTCCAACCAAGTACGAATGGTTATTCCATAATCCTGCCAGCAACAATTTCAATCTTGGAAAGATGCTTGTCTGCAAATGGTTGGAAAATACACCCAAGAAGCAGGATAAAGCCAAGCAGTCCGTTATACCTAAACCAACAAATAAGTTAGTAAATAAATTCAATTTGCCAAAACCCACCTCCTCTTCCCACAACAAACCCAGCTCCAATTGGAGTTTTAAAACAATAATTTTTCCTAATTTTAAGCCTCCCACCCAAACTCCAACTCCCCCTATTCCACCCCAAATCAAGCCCCAACGTCAACGTGTCTCTTTCGACTTAACCCCTACAACTCAAACTCCTGCCACTCAAACTCCCACCACTCAACCCCTAACACACACGCCTGATTTCACTAAAGCATTTGATAAGATATCTCATAAATTGATCCTTGTCAAATTGTCTGCTCTCGGCTTTGAGTCTCTCTTTTTAAACTGAATTTCTTCTTACTTGGTAAACCGATATTATAGTGTTCGGTTTAGATCCGCCCTTTCTGTTCCATACCTGGCCTCATCTGGAGTTCCACAAGGCAGTTATCTCGGCCCTCTTCTCTTCATTCTTACTATCAACGATGTTGAGAGTGTCATTAAGCACTCCTCCTTCTCCCTTTACGCTGACGACACAACATTTTTAAATCTATTTCCTCTCCCCAGGACTCTGCCCTTCTTCAAGAAGACCTTGATCGGTTTTCAATCTGGTGCCTCAAAAACTGCCTAGAACTTAATATAGCTAAATGTCAATCTATAACCTTCTCACGTAAATGCAACCCGTCTCCTCCCCGACTTTATTTTCTCCATGGTCAACCAATTCCCCTGGTTCAGTCTTTCCAAGACCTTGGCATATTATTCGACAGTGAGCTTAATTTCCGTTCGCATATCGATAAGACGATCCTCAAAGCCAACTCATCACTTGGCTTTATTAAACGGTGGTCCAAGGAATTTTCCAACCCGTATGTAACCAGATCTCTCTATATTAGTTTTGTTCGCCCCCTGCTTGAGTATGCCAGTCAAGCTTGGTCCCCCTTTCAACGGGTTCATGTTTCCCGAATCGAGGGTATTCAACGTCGATTCCTCCGATTTGCTCTCCGTGGCCTCAAACTTCTAAATATGAATTCGTTAGAAGAACGTAGGAATATTGCTGACGTTCTTTTCATTCATCGTCTTCTCTCAGGTTCCATCGACTGTGCATCCATTTTGAACTCCATTTCCTTCAATACCAACCCCCGCAATCTACGTTGTCTTCGTCTCTTCTATCTACCGGTCCACCGCACCTCTTATGGCTCCAACGAACCTATCTCCCGAATGCTCCGAAAAGTCAACTCAAACCTCTCCCTTTTTCATTTCCACCTGAGCACTCCTCGTCTTAAACAAGATCTCCTCCATCACTTCCTTGGTCACTAGCTCTTAAGTCTTTCTATTAGTTTTTAAGTTGGATTAAGCTGGTATTAAGCCAATAAATCGGGGCCTCAGCCCCCACCAAAATTAAAAATTCTTCTTATGGATCTCGCCAATTGATCGGTTGGGTGGAGAAGATCGTATACTCGTGTGTAACATAAGCGTTTCATTTCTTCGGTCATTATATCAAGACGCGTAATACCAGCTAAAGTGTCTAACACTTCCTCTGAGATGGTCGCGATATCTTTCACCTAGTGTCTTTCATTGCCAATGCGCCCGCCCATACGGAAGATGCGTATTAATTGCAGTAATAATCTGCGACTGCAACCTGGGTCTTCCGATGTTTGGCACTAGTCTCTACAGTGAGGATTGGGTGATCGCTTTCTTCCAAACGTAGTCTAGGCGAGCCTTAAGTCTATTATCAATCGTAACACCAGCCGGTTGTGATTCTTTACTTGGTCTTCTACGCGCACAAGCGTGTATTGAACTGTCTTGCGGCTGCCGGTAACAACTGCGTCTGTTTTGCTGAATTTGGACTTTCTGTCTCAAGCCAAGTTTCGACTCAGGAGATCGCTTCATTTGCTGCCGATTCTACTTCGTAGATGTGCTTGGGCACGGTTACAATGATGATGTCGCCTGCAAAGCCTATTATCTTCAGGTTTCGGGGCTTTCGGAGCCCGAGGATACCGTCATACATAACATTTCACAGTGAAGGGCCTAGGACGGATCCTTGTGGTATACCTGCTGTAAGGTTGAAGTGTTTGGTATGCTCGTCAATATCATGTTTAGCTTTTTGTTCCTAACATAACTAGATATAATTCTGAGGATGTAGTTTGGAACGCACATTCTAGAAAGAGCATTCATTACAAAGGCCAAGTTTGCTGAATTGAAAGCATTCTTGTATCTAATGTGACTAAGTACTATACAGTGTGCCTTTGTTTCGAATTGCCATCGGCGTTCTTCGGTTGCTCTTCCTATATCAATCACTATTTTGTTTGCGTCTACTTTGGAGCGGGATTTTCGGAATCCAAACTGGAATTGCCATATGTTTGTTGCAAATGGTCTTTTCTAGAATTTTTACTATGACCTTCGCAATTGAGGCGATATGACGAGGAAACTGCAGGAGGCTTATTTTCTTTGGGGAGT
Organism: Volucella zonaria; assembly: GCA_963966105.1. Taxonomy (NCBI): domain Eukaryota; kingdom Metazoa; phylum Arthropoda; class Insecta; order Diptera; family Syrphidae; genus Volucella; species Volucella zonaria. Next base: position 105,653,893 of record OZ014532.1, on the reverse strand, counting down.
TGCACTAAACGTTGTAGTTTACAGTGATCTGGGAATGGCCCCTTTTTAAGACACATGCAAATTACTTCTACAAAGATGTCGAGTCTCGATGTAATTGCTGCTGTAAGGGCTCTGTTAGATATTCCGTCCGGGTCTTGGGGTTTCGTGTCCAAGTCTTTTTGCATGCCAGCAGCAACTAATTTTCTGTAACAGGTGGCTTTGTTTCATCTGCAATTTCTATGACTTCTGTTCGGAACTAAATAATATTTTCTAGCGTTGTTAGGCTTTGTTGTTGCTCTTTGTCCTTTGACCTTTGTCATGGCAATACTGCAAGCAGTTCCCCATGGTTTATATCGACCTCATTCAGCAGCTTTTTTAAGCTCCTCTTATTTTTGTCCTTAATAGCTCTTTTTAAGGATCTTCTCGCATGTTCAAAGGTAACCAGATTCTAATTAAAATCCAGTCTTCCCCGTAAACGTTGGGCCTTTCGTGTCGCTCTCAGAAAAATAGTTCTTAGGGATCTTATTTTTTTATTCCACCAATAACAGGGTGAGCTGAATGGGATTTTACATAAAAGCATCACATGCAGAAATTAATAAATAGGACAGCCGGAGTCCGAGGTTCTCCGCTGTCCTGGGTCTCAGTTGGTGAGTACAAATAACCTTCTCTATTCAAAGTTATGTCTCTCCGCTTCGGATCAGTCATTTCGAGGCGGTCCCGGCGATTATCTTTTAGCAGCTCGGAAATTTCAGCCTGATGGTCACTTTGTGTATAGTCTGCGCTGACCCACCATTTTTTGTTAAGTACTAGTTAGACCCCGTTCCCGCCTTTTGGAAAGTATTTTTCGTGTTGCGAGTGTCTCGAGTAAAGCTTGTCCTCTTGCATTCCTTTACTGAAATTTCTGTCTTTCGTAGAAATAGCTCGCATCAGACGAGCCTAGTAAAAGCCCTCATGCAGCTGAGATAGACCGGTGTTTAGAAATCAGCGGTGAAGTATTTTCCGGTAAGCTAGTTTCACCAGACAATCGACGCATAGGAAATAACTGGCCTTTGTAGATCTGTCTTACCGATAGCTCCTTTACACTACCAAAAGGTCGTCAACGACTTGGAGGTCCTTCGACGTGAAATATTTATTTCATTGAAGTTTGTGATTCAATCTACCCAATTCACATTTGTTGGGGAAATGAATGGTGATGCCTCTAAGCATTAAATGTGTCAGTCTAGTTAGTTTTCACGTTCACTCTCCACTTTTGAGAGAATTGACTTAAAAGCCTATTTCTACTGTACGAGTCCTTGATCACGTCTAGAGATGGGTAGGTTTTAGAACAGAGAGTTGCTAGAATTGATTTAACATTTGCAGCAACATTTGCCATTAATTAGGACAGGGCATCGCCTTTCGGACAACCCCGATTAACCTCCGCATCACATATTATCCGCAGTCAGCATCCGCAATCAGAATTCTATTCACCAGTATCGCTTCTATCTACAGTGATGCATCTACGCCATGTTGTATGACCAAGTTACATATGCTGACCACCAATGTCGATGAAAATGCTTTGAAGCCATCAAAGAAAGGAACAAATTATTTTATAGCCCACGACGTATTGTGTTATTCAGCTCACTAGCATCTTCGTGGATATTAGCTGGTTTCGATTTTGTCGCAAAAGTGTTTATAAGAGACACCCTTCGAAATCCAAATAGGCCTTCTATATTATTTTAGGTTCGTGACTTGTTTCGAAGTTTTGTAGTCTCTTTATGTACAATACTTTCAAAATTGTTTCCTAGTTGGACATGTCAACAAAAAATACTAGGTGAGGCCATAGTTCCGGCTCTGAGCAGCTTTCTCTAACTTTTGTCTTATTCTGGGTTGAAACGGATCACTGACAAACTGCCGAGCTTCTCTTTCAAGCTTGTTCAGTTGGTTTACCGCGGATTTCTCTCCTCCAATAAGGCGAAGACCTCGCATCCGATTCTGTGTTCGATGTACCTACGGTCTGCCAAGGGTCCTTCCAACAGTAGTGTTGGGTGTAAGAACTTTTATTGAGAGAAAAGAAGAAATATTAATATAATGTGACTATTCAGGCTATGCATAAAAATTGTAGGGGACATGTGGGACCTGTAAAAAATGAATTTTAGTATAGTTGGAAACGCTTATTTCAAACATCCCTGATGTTACCTGCTACCTGATGAAAACATTTGCATGTCAGGTTAGGTTAGGTAAGAGTGGCTATTGGAAACACCAACCCACTTAGACCTATTGACCAACTGTGATGCCACGTGGATCTGTGATTCTCCTACTCTTGGAATCAATTTGAGCTCATGATGAAGGTTAGGAAGGAGACTGTTAGCATCTGCATATATTGTCTAGATCTCTGAAAGGGTATGCCACTCTAGGATTTTCAAAAAATCTATTTTTTTTATTGCTTTCAATGGTCCCTTAGGACCTCAAAAATGATATCCCAAAAGATTATGACCGGCAAATATCTCGAAGTACTTGCTTTTCAAAGTATATCTCGAAACTGCATTTTCCAAGTTGGCCGCACCCATAACTTGAACAATTTTCAACCAGTTCACTTCAAATTTTAACTAGATCTTCAAAAATATATTGCCCAAATAAGTCTGTAGTATTGTTTTTTTTATATGGTATAGCTGATTTGTTATTAATAATTTTCTGACTCTGAAAGTACGTAGGATACGTACGTGAACATACACATGTCAGTGTATTGATGCCGAGATATCGTTTTGTCCATAGTTCATCTCGTCCATTAGTTTTAGATATCCGTCAATCACGTCGTTTGACAGATTTCTATTGGACGGTGGGTAGAGCGAATTTGAGGAGAATGCTCTCGTCAGGTTTCTGGAGAAGTTTGCCCAACGCATCCTACTACAGTTGTAGGAATGCCTTTGAACAAACTCATCCAATTCCGCAGTTTCGTTCGGAACGGTTATTTCGGTACTGGGACCGTAATAGTCACTGTCATACGCAAAAGTGCGTAGACAGTTTATGGTATGTTAGTTAGTGCATGTCAGGAATGTTCGTGCGTCGAACAGCAGGAGATCCAAATAAGACCCGTGTCTGGGAAACGACGGACTATCCGTCGACTTAAGGCCGACTCTATACATTATTCTGTGTTAACTCCACCAATTGAATAGTAGGTTCCCTCTAGTATTTGGTGTATTATCTCTATGTTTGGCGTTGAAATCTCCGCCGATAATAAAATAGTTCTCCTCGAATTCCAGCCTTAGTAATCGAAAAAGTGTCTCGAGCTCTGAGATGAATAAGATGGACTACGAAGAGGGATGTACATGACACATGCTTCCAGAACGTGGAACCTACGTACTACACTACTGTATGTTCGTTTAAAACGCAGTCCTTTTCTAATGAAGATGGCAACACCTCCTCCTTGAATGGAGTTGGGTCGTTTTGTTTGTAGTATTTCATATCTTCGGTGCCTCATTGTGGTAAATTTAGTATTGATAACCAAATGCACATCAGGGTCTTTAACCAACTTAAACAGCGCCGCTCTTCCTTCGAACTTAATCAGAGAATTAACATTCACTGCAAGGATCTTCAGGGTTTACTCCGCCATGTACGTACCCGTTACGACTGGAGGTGCGTTAGGCCCGGCAGCAGCGCGTATATTTAATCTACTCGCGTAGCCTGTTCCTGTATTTGACGCTGAAGCTGAGCCATCTGCCCCTGAATAGAGCGCAAGATAGCCAGCATGTCACGTACAGGTTCCGGTGCTCTAGGCGCTGAGGCCTAAACATTGTAAAATGTTTTCGCTCCTCTTTAATTTTTCCCAGTGTACTCGTACAATCTGGTAGTCTACGACTTTTATACCCATTAGACCATCCAGTTTGCTGTTGGGACTTAGCTGAACCAGGCAAAAATGGTAGTTTCCGCTTCTGCCTTTTGGCTCTAACCGTGACGAATGGCTTAACCCCTACAAATCTGAGCTCTTTGCACTCTTTCTCTTTCAGCAGTTCAAGGAGCTCCTCCTCGGCAGCATTGTTTGCAGCTTCACCCCGCCGTCATAACCTTCAGTAAACTTTTAATTCTTTAGTACCGCTCCACCGTATTGCAGTGGATCGCGTGCCTATCTTAACTAAGTCTTTTAATGTAAAAGACCATATTGCCATAGGCAACATGGCCGACTTACATAATTCTATTGTATCCTTCAACTCCATCTTGAATGTGTTGATTGGAGGTACTCATAGCTAAGTTTTTTTTTCTGCTGTTGTTGTTGCTGTTGCTTCTGCTGCTGCCGATGTTGATGCTGCTGTTCTTGCTACTTATGCTGCTGTGTTGTTTTTGCTTTTTATTCTTAGGTTGTGGTTGTGAGTCTTTCAATGATAGTTCTTGCGCTGGTTTATGTATTTTTTGTTGTTTTGGCTGGTTCTGTTTTCCTTGATGTGGTTGCAGCCCGGCCGCTACACTTGTACTCAGAGTGAAGCTGACAAATATGAAGTGGGTAATATTGACCCCAGGAAAAAAGTAAAAACTAACGATCTAACAACATGGGGACTGGAACCTTGAATCCGGCGATTGGCAGCCGGATCGCTACTCTTATACCCACAGTAGAGCTAACAACCATGGTATCCGGAGGCCAGTAAAAAGTGTGTGATATTAATCTCCGAGTAAATAGCCAGGTTCAAGTTTCTTAACCAGTTTGTGATCCGAAAACCCTTCATCAAAATGGCTCATAATATGCTCATAATTCAAAGTTTACAGGAGCTGTTGGTACGGCCGTAGACCTTTCCAAAAAAGGGAAGCCATCTGAGACACGCTGCACAGCCGCCATTTTTAAATAAATTATTCTATAAAAATTATGTTTTACAGTCAATCATATGTACAATACACTTCTACCTTTGTAAACCCGGTTTATTTTATATTTTTCTTGAAAAAAAAAATCACAAAAAAGCCTATTTTTGCTGCCTCTAGAGTCATTGTGGAATTTCCTTCTTTGGGAGGAAGCTGGGCATGTACAGAGTAGGTGGAGTGCTTTCTCTTCCTCCTCCTCGTCCATGCAGCTTCTGCAAAAATCATTTGTAACGACGCCAAGCCTTCTTGCATGTTTGCCCATAAGGTAGTGCCCAGTGATGACACCTGCATATGATGACGCTGAAGATCAAACTCTCCAGCTTTGGCCGGATCTGTTTGACCGCTAAACATATTGATCCAACAGTCTATCTATGGTTTGTGCTTTTGTTAGCATTCAGCTTGCACGTAGCGATTGATATACCAATGCTATCCTTTTCCACTAGAATAGGTAGGATGGTTTCAATTTTGGTTAGTTTGTCGGTTCAATGGTTAATTTATTTATAATAGTGTGTCAGAATACTAATTCATAATTTGTGTAGATAAAAGAAAGATATCCAGGAAACCTTTCCGTTTATCTGTTTGTTGGAGTAATATTCAGCAAGAGCTATTAAATGGATTGCCAGTAACCAAAATCCCGATCTCCGTTCACATAATTTGAGAACTTTTCTCCCCAAACGAGAAATCCTTGTTAATTAAAAACCTTGCAAACAACTGAAGACCTTTCTTTGAAGCCAGGTATCCGGTTTCCAATATTCCTTCTCTATTCTGTTAATTAGAAAACGTTTATTTTGCGCAAAACGTACCCGATATCCATTCACTTCGATATGTGACATTTCGAGGTTACGATTTCTAATCCCCCGATGACCTTTAAAAATTGCTTATTGACTGGAAATAGAATTAAAATTCAACATAGCAATTCGGTAGATACACACATTATGACACGAATCCTTTTGACCTGCAATAGCAGTAACATTTGCAGAATAAAATTGTTACTTTAAGTTCAGCGCCCACTCGATTATGAGATGCAGTTGCAGGCAGTGCAACCCACTCTAGACGTGAACTCTGACATTTCGACAAAGCTTTTCCCGGGCAAAATTGAACTGCTTTGCACTGGTATTGGCTTGGATGCACCTTCTTCTGTATATACATAGATACATAGCAACGAGTACTGCTCAGAAAACGTTTTACACGTTGCACATTACTTTTACCACCAAAGCAGTCATTTTAAACTAGGCCATGATGTATAAATGTATGCACATATACTCGTGCAATCGGTATCATGTAATGGGTGGTGTAAAATTATACAAGCATCACACGCATAAAATGATGATACGACTACTTCCTAGTTCTGGGGGTAGCTACGTGCATTCGTTGGCAACACTACCAACTGGGAGAGGGGCTTCATTGCCATTTTACAAGCACGAACAATTTAAAATGCACACTCACGTGGTAAACATTTTTAAGAACCATTTTAATGCATTGTTAAGCAATTTACTTTTAATTTGAGTATCCTGTTGGTATGTTTTTAAAGATGTGTACCAGAATGTGCAGTGCATGTGCATTAGGGAAAATCTTTTTGTGCCACAGGTATGCGTATATACACTAACGATGAAGATGAAATCTACTTAATAAAGTGGCATACCGCAATGCAGGTGGGGATTTTAGATTTCCCCAGAATTGGTTTAGGGGAAATAGTGAGGTTTTAATCCGAACCTATACCATAGCTATACAGTTCTTTCTGCGAATCTTTTTATCTAAATATATCTCATGCATTGTTATTACGTTCGTCTCTGGTGTTATGTCCTTTTAATGAAATGAAACTATAGGTGTTTCGGTGTTCTGCTGCGCTTTTACTAACAAACCTTTCTAGGTTACAAATTAATTTGTTCACAAGATGGTAATATTTTTTGTTCCATTCCTTAAAGTATCCTTCCTTTATGATTACATCAATTGTAATAAAACTTTAGATAACCACGGACGGTGCCCTTCGACGAGTGATAAAAACGCCTGAGCCCCATCAAACAACTTTCCGTTGACATATTTGGAGCTAATCCCAAATGAGTAGCACGTATAGCGGCGCATGTGATGACCATAAGATACGACTTCGCCATTGAGCCATCCGATTCCTTAAAACAGTAGAGTGGACCTGCCAACTTTTTCAAACGACTTCGATAAAGTTATTCCCTCCACTGGAAGAGGAGCCGGCTTTCCCCATAGTTTCTTACATATGACGCATTCTTTGAGAACCTTCCTGACCAGTTGACATCCATTTGGGATCAAAAATCTACCTCTTTGTTGAGATAAGACGAAATTGACTCCACCATGGAGAGACCTTTGATGGAAATCTTTCACTATCAGAAAAGTAATGTACGAGTTAGTTGGTAGTATGATGGAATGCTTGACATCGATCGACTCCTCTAAAAACTGCAGTCGTTCACCGAGTCGCTAAAGGACATCATCGTATAGGAACGGGCACAATTGGGCAATTTTGGATGAACCAGGAATGGACTTGTAAACCTTCAAAAGACATATTTCATTAGTAAAACTTTGAAATTGTATGTACTTGATGCAGAAAGATTCGCCAGTAGACAAAAGGATGGATCCCATTCTCTGCTGCCTCTTGCAAGAGCTTAGAAAACGCAGGAGATAGCAGGAAATACGCAGCAGTCTATCCCATGTGCTGAAGTCTTTGAAATTGGCGATAGGGTCTAGCAACTGCCTTTCAGAATTCCTTTCCGTTACTGCAATGATCGGAATAGTTTCGATGTCATCGTTCAGATTGTTTTCTTCGTTAGCCAGCCAGATCGGTCCTTGGGGCCACAGCAAAGAAGTTCGTAGATTTTCAGCACCTAAACCTCTCGTTAGAAGATCCGACGGATTTTCAGTGATTATAATCAGAAACTAGTGTGTGTTGACGAATCTCTGCTACACGGCTTTGCCTCACCTTGTATCCAACTCAATGCGATTCGCGAATTAGTCCACATGAAGAATTTTTGAACGGGTACCTTTAGGGATTGCTTTAGATAAACACATAATCGAGCCACTATAACAGCGGCGGTGAGTTCCAGTTTTGGTAAAGTTAATTCTTTCATCCCATCCTCTTTAAGTGGTGCCACTCTACTTTTTGCACACTAAAACGAGACGTTCGTTTCACCCGTAGACTTGTTGCTCTTCACATAGTCCACTGTACCTTATGCTTTCATGTACGCGTCTGCAAATATGTGGATTTGGATTGTGCTTGCAATAGAATACGCCAAGGCAGACCGCGAAACAGAAATATTTTTTAACAGCATCAGGCTTTTGACGCACTCGTCCCATTCCAAAAGTAATTCTGCACTAAGGGGGTCATCCCACCCAAGCCTTTTCTTCCAAATTGACTGACATAAAATCTTTACCTTTATAACAGCTGGGCAAAGTATTCCGAGTTGATCATAAATTCGTACAATTGTGTGTAGAACAATACGCTTGGTGCCCTTGGCCAAATTCGAAGTCAACAGATTCTCTACCGACTGAGCAGACACAGCAATTCCATCATTTAGAACAAACCATAGCAGCCCCAACACCTTTTGTACAGCTGCAGTTTCTGTACAACCGTAGGACTCGCGAATTTTACATATTGTAGTACTGTTCGAATTCCATTTTCTGAGGTTCGTGCTAGCGTTTTTCAAGATTATCACAGCTTCTTCACAGATTCGTTCACCTTCATCTTCAGAATTAACACTGATCATCAAATCGTCCATATAAAATCCATATTTGAGAATATCGAGCTTTGTTGCTGTAAAAGTTTAAATTTAAATTTGTTCTACAAAATGTAAAATAAAAACACAGAATATCGTACACTTAAATATGTAAACAAACACACTTATGATAAATATCTCATGAGATAAAATTGCATATGTCAAAAATGAACATAATAGGAAAACATTTTTACACAAAAAAAATTAAAAATTTTATAACGTGCAAGCATACAGTTGGTTTTATTTAAAATTATTTTTCTATACAAGGTTTTGTACACAGTTTTTAAGACAGTACAATTTTTAATATAATAAAACAGTTGATATTGTACGACTCATAGTTTAACTAAAACAAGGTTAAACAAAATAACCAGCGCCGAACAGTGCATATTGTGACCCACACAGGCGCCTAGTTTAGGAGTTATAGCCATTTAGGGGTTACGAAATAGTTTTTTTCTGGTGCATAATATGACCCCCGCAGACACCTAGTTTAGGAGTTATAGCCATTTTTGTTTTTTGAACTAGTTTTTCTGGTGCATAATATGACCCCCGCAGACGCCTAGTTTAGGAGTTTTAGCCATTTTTGTCTTTTGAAATAGTTTTCTCTGGTGCATAACATGACCCCCGCAGACGCCTAGTTTAGGAGTTATAGCCATTTTAGTGTTTTGAAATAGTTTTTTTCTGGTGCATAATATGACCCCCGCAGACGCCTAGTTTAGGTGTTATAGCCATTTTAGTGTATTGAAATAGTTTTTTCTAGTGCATAGTATGACCCCCGCAGACGCCTAGTTTAGGAGTTACAGCCATTTTTGTGTTTTGAAATAGTTTTCTCTGGTGCATAACATGACCCCCGCAGACGCCTAGTTTAGGAGTTATAGCCATTTTAGTGTTTTGAAATAGTTTTTTTCTGGTGCATAATATGACCCCCGCAGACGCCTAGTTTAGGTGTTATAGCCATTTTAGTGTATTGAAATAGTTTTTTCTAGTGCATAATATGACCCCCGCAGACGCCTAGTTTAGGAGTTTTAGCCATTTTTGTCTTTTGAAATAGTTTTCTCTGGTGCATAACATGACCCCCGCAGACGCCTAGTTTAGGAGTTACAGCCATTTTTGTGTTTTGAAATAGTTTTTTTCTGGTGCATAATATGACCCCCGAAGACGCCTAGTTTAGGAGTTACAGCCATTTTTGTGTTTTGAAATAGTTTTCTCTGGTGCATAACATGACCCCGCAGACGCCTAGTTTAGGAGTTATAGCTATTTTTGTGTTTTGAAATAGTTTTCTCTGGTGCATAACATGACCCCCGCAGACGCCAAGTTTAGGAGTTATAGCCATTTTTGTGTTTTAAAAAATTTTTTTCTGGTGCATAATATGACATCCGCAGACGCCTAGTTTAGGAGTTACAGCCATTTTTGTGTTTTGAAATAGTTTTCTCTGGTGCATAACATGACCCCCGCAGACGCCTAGTTTAGGAGTTATAGCTATTTTTGTGTTTTGAAATAGTTTTCTCTGGTGCATAACATGACCCCCGCAGACGCCAAGTTTAGGAGTTATAGCCATTTTTGTGTTTTAAAAAATTTTTTTCTGGTGCATAATATGACATCCGCAGACGCCTAGTTTAGGAGTTACAGCCATTTTAGTGTTTTGAAATAGTTTTTTTCTGGTGCATAATATGACCCCCGCAGACGCCTAGTTTAGGAGTTATAGCCATTTTTGTGTTTTGAAATAGTTTTCTCTGGTGCATAACATGACCCCCGCAGACGCCTAGGTTAGGAGTTATAGCCACTTTTGTGTTTTGAAATAGTTTTCTCTGGTGCATAACATGACCCCCGCAGACGCCTAGTTTAGGTGTTATAGCCATTTTAGTGTATTGAAATAGTTTTTTCTAGTGCATAATATGACCCCCGCAGACGCCTAGTTTAGGAGTTATAGCCATTTTTGTGTTTTGAAATAGTTTTTTTCTGGTGCATAATATGACCCCCGCAGACGCCTAGTTTAGGAGTTATAGCCATTTTTGTGTTTTAAAAAATTTTTTTCTGGTGCATAATATGACCTCCGCAGACGCCTAGTTTAGGAGTTACAGCCATTTTTGTGTTTTGAAATAGTTTTCTCTGGTGCATAACATGACCCCCGCAGACGCCTAGTTTAGGAGTTACAGCCATTTTTCTGTTTTTAAAAAATTTTTTTCTGGTGCATAACATGACCCCCGCAGACGCCTAGTTTAGGAGTTATAGCCATTTTAGTGTATTGAAATAGTTTTTTCTAGTGCATAATATGACCCCCGCAGACGCCTAGTCGAGGAGTTATAGCCATTTTTGTGTTTTTAAAAAATTTTTTTCTGGTGCATAATATGACCCCCGCAGACGCCTAGTTTAGGAGTTACAGCCATTTTTGTGTTTTGAAATAGTTTTTTCTAGTGCATAATATGACCCCCGCAGACGCCTAGTTTAGGAGTTATAGCCATTTTTGTGTTTTAAAAAAGTTTTTTCTGGTGTATAATTTGACCCCCGCAGACGCCTAGTTTAGGAGTTATAGCCATTTTTGTGTTTTTAAAAAATTTTTTTCTGGTGCATAACATGACCCCCGCAGACGCCTAGTTTAGGAGTTATAGCCATTTTAGTGTTTTGAAATAGTTTTTTTCTGGTGCATAATATGATCCCCGCAGACGCCTAGGTTAGGAGTTATTGCCACTTTTGTGTTTTGAAATAGTTTTCTCTGGTGCATAACATGACCCCCGCAGACGCCTAGTTTAGGAGTTATAGCCTTTTTAGTGTTTTGAAATAGTTTTTTCTAGTGCATAGTATGACCCCCGCAGACGCCTAGTTTAGGAGTTACAGCCATTTTTGTGTTTTGAAATAGTTTTCTCTGGTGCATAACATGACCCCCGCAGACGCCTAGTTTAGGAGTTATAGCCATTTTAGTGTTTTGAAATAGTTTTTTTCTGGTGCATAATATGACCCCCGCAGACGCCTAGGTTAGGAGTTATTGCCACTTTTGTGTTTTGAAATAGTTTTCTCTGGTGCATAATATGACCCCCGCAGACGCCTAGTTTAGGAGTTACAGCCATTTTTGTGTTTTGAAATAGTTTTTTCTAGTGCATAATATGACCCCCGCAGACGCCTAGTTTAGGAGTTATAGCCATTTTTGTGTTTTAAAAAAGTTTTTTCTGGTGTATAATTTGACCCCCGCAGACGCCTAGTTTAGGAGTTATAGCCATTTTTGTGTTTTTAAAAAATTTTTTTCTGGTGCATAACATGACCCCCGCAGATGCCTAGTTTAGGAGTTATAGCCATTTTAGTGTTTTGAAATAGTTTTTTTCTGGTGCATAATATGATCCCCGCAGACGCCTAGGTTAGGAGTTATTGCCACTTTTGTGTTTTGAAATAGTTTTCTCTGGTGCATAACATGACCCCCGCAGACGCCTAGTTTAGGAGTTATAGCCTTTTTAGTGTTTTGAAATAGTTTTTTCTAGTGCATAGTATGACCCCCGCAGACGCCTAGTTTAGGAGTTACAGCCATTTTTGTGTTTTGAAATAGTTTTCTCTGGTGCATAACATGACCCCCGCAGACGCCTAGTTTAGGAGTTATAGCCATTTTAGTGTTTTGAAATAGTTTTTTTCTGGTGCATAATATGACCCCCGCAGACGCCTAGTTTAGGAGTTACAGCCATTTTTCTGTTTTTAAAAAATTTTTTTCTGGTGCATAACATGACCCCCGCAGACGCCTAGTTTAGGAGTTATAGCCATTTTTGTGTTTTGAAATAGTTTTTTTCTGGTGCATAATATGACCCCCGCAGACGCCTAGTTTAGGAGTTACAGCCATTTTTGTGTTTTGAAATAGTTTTTTCTGGTGCATAATATGACCCCCACAGACGCCTAGTTTAGGAGTTATAGCCATTTTAGTGTATTGAAATAGTTTTTTCTAGTGCATAATATGACCCCCGCAGACGCCTAGTCGAGGAGTTATAGCCATTTTTGTGTTTTGAAATAGTTTTTTTCTGGTGCATAATATGACCCCCGCAGACGCCTAGTTTAGGAGTTACAGCCATTTTTGTGTTTTTAAAAAATTTTTTTCTGGTGCATAACATGACCCCCGCAGACGCCTAGTTTAGGAGTTATAGCCATTTTTGTGTTTTGAAATAGTTTTTTTCTGGTGCATAATATGACCCCCGCAGACGCCTAGTTTAGGAGTTACAGCCATTTTTGTGTTTAGAAATAGTTTTTTCTAGTGCATAATATGACCCCCGCAGACGCCTAGTTTAGGAGTTATAGCCTTTTTAGTGTTTTGAAATAGTTTTTTCTAGTGCATAGTATGACCCCCGCAGACGCCTAGTTTAGGAGTTATAGCCATTTTTGTGTTTTGAAATAGTTTTTTTCTGGTGCATAATATGACCCCCGCAGACGCCTAGTTTAGGAGTTACAGCCATTTTTGTGTTTTTAAAAAATTTTTTTCTGGTGCATAACATGACCCCCGCAGACGCCTAGTTTAGGAGTTATAGCCATTTTTGTGTTTTGAAATAGTTTTTTTCTGGTGCATAATATGACGCCCGCAGACGCCTAGTTTAGGAGTTACAGCCATTTTTGTGTTTTGAAATAGTTTTTTTCTGGTGCATAATATGACCCCCGCAGACGCCTAGTTTAGGAGTTATAGCCATTTTTGTGTTTTGAAATAGTTTTTTCTAGTGCATAATATGACGCCCGCAGACGCCTAGTTTAGGAGTTACAGCCATTTTTGTGTTTTGAAATAGTTTTTTTCTGGTGCATAATATGACCCCCGCAGACGCCTAGTTTAGGAGTTACAGCCATTTTTGTGTTTTGAAATAGTTTTTTCTGGTGCATAATATGACCCCCGCAGACGCCTAGTTTAGGAGTTACAGCCATTTTTGTGTTTTGAAATAGTTTTTTCTAGTGCATAATATGACGCCCGCAGACGCCTAGTTTAGGAGTTACAGCCATTTTTGTGTTTTGAAATAGTTTTTTTCTGGTGCATAATATGACCCCCGCAGACGCCTAGTTTAGGAGTTACAGCCATTTTAGTGTTTTGAAATAGTTTTTTCTAGTGCATAATATGACGCCCGCAGACGCCTAGTTTAGGAGTTACAGCCATTTTTGTGTTTTGAAATAGTTTTTTTCTGGTGCATAATATGACCCCCGCAGACGCCTAGTTTAGGAGTTATAGCCATTTTTGTGTTTTGAAATAGTTTTTTCTAGTGCATAATATGACGCCCGCAGACGCCTAGTTTAGGAGTTACAGCCATTTTTGTGTTTTGAAATAGTTTTTTTCTGGTGCATAATATGACCCCCGCAGACGCCTAGTTTAGGAGTTATAGCCATTTTTGTGTTTTGATATAGTTTTTTCTAGTGCATAATATGACGCCCGCAGACGCCTAGTTTAGGAGTTACAGCCATTTTTGTGTTTTGAAATAGTTTTTTTCTGGTGCATAATATGACCCCCGCAGACGCCTAGTTTAGGAGTTATAGCCATTTTTGTGTTTTGAAATAGTTTTTTCTAGTGCACAATATGACGCCCGCAGACGCCTAGTTTAGGAGTTACAGCCATTTTTGTGTTTTGAAATAGTTTTTTTCTGGTGCATAATATGACCCCCGCAGACGCCTAGTTTAGGAGTTACAGCCATTTTTGTGTTTTGAAATAGTTTTTTCTAGTGCATAGTATGACCCCCGCAGACGCCTAGTTTAGGAGTTATAGCCATTTTTGTGTTTTGAAATAGTTTTTTTCTGGTGCATAATATGACCCCCGCAGACGCCTAGTTTAGGAGATATAGCCATTTTTGTGTTTTGAAATAGTTTTTTCTAGTGCATAATATGACGCCCGCAGACGCCTAGTTTAGGAGTTACAGCCATTTTTGTGTTTTGAAATAGGTTTTTTCTGGTGCATAATATGACCCCCGCAGACGCCTAGTTTAGGAGTTACAGCCATTTTTGTGTTTTGAAATAGTTTTTTCTAGTGCATAGTATGACCCCCGCAGACGCCTAGTTTAGGAGTTATAGCCATTTTTGTGTTTTGAAATAGTTTTTTTCTGGTGCATAATATGACCCCCGCAGACGCCTAGTTTAGGAGTTATAGCCATTTTTGTGTTTTGAAATAGTTTTTTCTAGTGCATAATATGACGCCCGCAGACGCCTAGTTTAGGAGTTACAGCCATTTTTGTGTTTTGAAATAGTTTTTTCTAGTGCATAGTATGACCCCCGCAGACGCCTAGTTTAGGAGTTATAGCCATTTTTGTGTTTTGAAATAGTTTTTTTCTGGTGCATAATATGACCCCCGCAGACGCCTAGTTTAGGAGTTATAGCCATTTTTGTGTTTTGAAATAGTTTTTTCTAGTGCATAATATGACGCCCGCAGACGCCTAGTTTAGGAGTTACAGCCATTTTTGTGTTTTGAAATAGTTTTTTTCTTTTGCATAATATGACCCCCGCAGACGCCTAGTTTAGGAGTTACAGCCATTTTTGTGTTTTGAAATAGTTTTTTCTAGTGCATAGTATGACCCCCGCAGACGCCTAGTTTAGGAGTTATAGCCATTTTTGTGTTTTGAAATAGTTTTTTTCTGGTGCATAATATGACCCCCGCAGACGCCTAGTTTAGGAGTTATAGCCATTTTTGTGTTTTGAAATAGTTTTTTCTAGTGCATAATATGACGCCCGCAGACGCCTAGTTTAGGAGTTACAGCCATTTTTGTGTTTTGAAATAGTTTTTTTCTGGTGCATAATATGACCCCCGCAGACGCCTAGTTTAGGAGTTATAGCCATTTTTGTGTTTTGAAATAGTTTTTTCTAGTGCATAATATGACGCCCGCAGACGCCTAGTTTAGGAGTTACAGCCATTTCTGTGTTTTGAAATAGTTTTTTTCTGGTGCATAATATGACCCCCGCAGACGCCTAGTTTAGGAGTTACAGCCATTTTTGTGTTTTGAAATAGTTTTTTCTAGTGCATAGTATGACCCCCGCAGACGCCTAGTTTAGGAGTTATAGCCATTTTTGTGTTTTGAAATAGTTTTTTTCTGGTGCATAATATGACCCCCGCAGACGCCTAGTTTAGGAGTTATAGCCATTTTTGTGTTTTGAAATAGTTTTTTCTAGTGCATAATATGACGCCCGCAGACGCCTAGTTTAGGAGTTACAGCCATTTTTGTGTTTTGAAATAGTTTTTTCTAGTGCATAGTATGACCCCCGCAGACGCCTAGTTTAGGAGTTATAGCCATTTTTGTGTTTTGAAATAGTTTTTTTCTGGTGCATAATATGACCCCCGCAGACGCCTAGTTTAGGAGTTATAGCCATTTTTGTGTTTTGAAATAGTTTTTTTTCTGGTGCATAATATGACCCCCGCAGACGCCTAGTTTAGGAGTTACAGCCATTTTTGTGTTTTGAAATAGTTTTTTCTAGTGCATAGTATGACCCCCGCAGACGCCTAGTTTAGGAGTTATAGCCATTTTTGTGTTTTGAAATAGTTTTTTTCTGGTGCATAATATGACCCCCGCAGACGCCTAGTTTAGGAGTTATAGCCATTTTTGTGTTTTGAAATAGTTTTTTCTAGTGCATAATATGACGCCCGCAGACGCCTAGTTTAGGAGTTACAGCCATTTCTGTGTTTTGAAATAGTTTTTTTCTGGTGCATAATATGACCCCCGCAGACGCCTAGTTTAAGACTTACAGCCATTTTTGTGTTTTGAAATAGTTTTTTCTAGTGCATAGTATGACCCCCGCAGACGCCTAGTTTAGGAGTTATAGCCATTTTTGTGTTTTGAAATAGTTTTTTTCTGGTGCATAATATGACCCCCGCAGACGCCTAGTTTAGGAGTTATAGCCATTTTTGTGTTTTGAAATAGTTTTTTCTAGTGCATAATATGACGCCCGCAGACGCCTAGTTTAGGAGTTACAGCCATTTTTGTGTTTTGAAATAGTTTTTTATAGTGCATAGTATGACCCCCGCAGACGCCTAGTTTAGGAGTTATAGCCATTTTTGTGTTTTGAAATAGTTTTTTTCTGGTGCATAATATGACCCCCGCAGACGCCTAGTTTAGGAGTTATAGCCATTTTTGTGTTTTGAAATAGTTTTTTTTCTGGTGCATAATATGACCCCCGCAGACGCCTAGTTTAGGAGTTATAGCCATTTTTGTGTTTTGAAATAGTTTTTTCTAGTGCATAATATGACGCCCGCAGACGCCTAGTTTAGGAGTTACAGCCATTTTTGTGTTTTGAAATAGTTTTTTCTAGTGCATAGTATGACCCCCGCAGACGCCTAGTTTAGGAGTTATAGCCATTTTTGTGTTTTGAAATAGTTTTTTTCTGGTGCATAATATGACCCCCGCAGACGCCTAGTTTAGGAGTTATAGCCATTTTTGTGTTTTGAAATAGTTTTTTTTCTGGTGCATAATATGACCCCCGCAGACGCCTAGTTTAGGAGTTACAGCCATTTTTGTGTTTTGAAATAGTTTTTTCTAGTGCATAGTATGACCCCCGCAGACGCCTAGTTTAGGAGTTATAGCCATTTTTGTGTTTTGAAATAGTTTTTTTCTGGTGCATAATATGACCCCCGCAGACGCCTAGTTTAGGAGTTATAGCCATTTTTGTGTTTTGAAATAGTTTTTTCTAGTGCATAATATGACGCCCGCAGACGCCTAGTTTAGGAGTTACAGCCATTTTTGTGTTTTGAAATAGTTTTTTTCTGGTGCATAATATGACCCCCGCAGACGCCTAGTTTAGGAGTTACAGCCATTTTTGTGTTTTGAAATAGTTTTTTCTAGTGCATAGTATGACCCCCGCAGACGCCTAGTTTAGGAGTTATAGCCATTTTTGTGTTTTGAAATAGTTTTTTCTAGTGCATAGTATGACCCCCGCAGACGCCTAGTTTAGGAGTTACAGCCATTTTTGTGTTTTGAAATAGTTTTTTTCTGGTGCATAATATGACCCCCGCAGACGCCTAGTTTAGGAGTTACAGCCATTTTTGTGTTTTGAAATAGTTTTTTCTAGTGCATAGTATGACCCCCGCAGACGCCTAGTTTAGGAGTTACAGCCATTTTTGTGTTTTGAAATAGTTTTTTTCTGGTGCATAATATGACCCCCGCAGACGCCTAGTTTAGGAGTTATAGCCATTTTTGTGTTTTGAAATAGTTTTTTCTAGTGCATAGTATGACCCCCGCAGACGCCTAGTTTAGGAGTTACAGCCATTTTTGTGTTTTGAAATAGTTTTTTTCTGGTGCATAATATGACCCCCGCAGACGCCTAGTTTAGGAGTTACAGCCATTTTTGTGTTTTGAAATAGTTTTTTCTAGTGCATAGTATGACCCCCGCAGACGCCTAGTTTAGGAGTTACAGCCATTTTTGTGTTTTGAAATAGTTTTTTTCTGGTGCATAATATGACCCCCGCAGACGCCTAGTTTAGGAGTTATAGCCATTTTTGTGTTTTAAAAAAGTTTTTTCTGGTGCATAATATGACCCCCGCAGACGCCTAGTTTAGGAGTTACAGCCATTTTTGTGTTTTTAAAAAATTTTTTTCTGGTGCATAATAAGACCCCCGCAGACCCCTAGTTTAGGAGTTATAGCCATTTTAGTGTTTTGAAATAGTTTTTTTCTGGTGCATAATATGACCCCCGCAGACGCCTAGTTTAGGTGTTATAGCCATTTTAGTGTATTGAAATAGTTTTTTCTAGTGCATAGTATGACCCCCGCAGACGCCTAGTTTAGGAGTTACAGCCATTTTTGTGTTTTGAAATAGTTTTTTTCTGGTGCATAATATGACCCCCGCAGACGCCTAGGTTAGGAGTTATTGCCACTTTTGTGTTTTGAAATAGTTTTCTCTGGTGCATAACATGACCCCCGCAGACGCCTAGTTTAGGAGTTACAGCCATTTTTGTGTTTTGAAATAGTTTTCTCTGGTGCATAACATGACCCCCGCAGACGCCTAGTTTAGGAGTTATAGCCATTTTAGTGTTTTGAAATAGTTTTTTTCTGGTGCATAATATGACCCCCGCAGACGCCTAGTTTAGGTGTTATAGCCATTTTAGTGTATTGAAATAGTTTTTTCTAGTGCATAGTATGACCCCCGCAGACGCCTAGTTTAGGAGTTACAGCCATTTTTGTGTTTTAAAAAAGTTTTTTCTGGTGCATAGTATGACCCCCGCAGACGCCTAGTTTAGGAGTTACAGCCATTTTTGTGTTTTGAAATAGTTTTTTTCTGGTGCATAATATGACCCCCACAGACGCCTAGTTTAGGAGTTATAGCCATTTTAGTGTATTGAAATAGTTTTTTCTAGTGCATAATATGACCCCCGCAGACGCCTAGTTTAGGAGTTATAGCCATTTTTGTGTTTTAAAAAAGTTTTTTCTGGTGTATAATTTGACCCCCGCAGACGCCTAGTTTAGGAGTTATAGCCATTTTTGTGTTTTTAAAAAATTTTTTTCTGGTGCATAACATGACCCCCGCAGACGCCTAGTTTAGGAGTTATAGCCATTTTTGTGTTTTGAAATAGTTTTTTTCTGGTGCATAATATGACCCCCGCAGACGCCTAGGTTAGGAGATATTGCCACTTTTGTGTTTTGAAATAGTTTTCTCTGGTGCATAACATGACCCCCGCAGACGCCTAGTTTAGGAGTTATAGCCTTTTTAGTGTTTTGAAATAGTTTTTTCTAGTGCATAGTATGACCCCCGCAGACGCCTAGTTTAGGAGTTACAGCCATTTTTGTGTTTTGAAATAGTTTTCTCTGGTGCATAACATGACCCCCGCAGACGCCTAGTTTAGGAGTTATAGCCATTTTAGTGTATTGAAATAGTTTTTTCTAGTGCATAGTATGACCCCCGCAGACGCCTAGTTTAGGAGTTATAGCCATTTTTGTGTTTTGAAATAGTTTTTTCTAGTGCATAACATGACCCCCGCAGACGCCTAGTTTAGGAGTTATAGCCATTTTTGTGTTTTGAAATAGTTTTTTTCTGGTGCATAATATGACCCCCGCAGACGCCTAGGTTAGGAGATATTGCCACTTTTGTGTTTTGAAATAGTTTTCTCTGGTGCATAACATGACCCCCGCAGACGCCTAGTTTAGGAGTTATAGCCTTTTTAGTGTTTTGAAATAGTTTTTTCTAGTGCATAGTATGACCCCCGCAGACGCCTAGTTTAGGAGTTACAGCCATTTTTGTGTTTTGAAATAGTTTTCTCTGGTGCATAACATGACCCCCGCAGACGCCTAGTTTAGGAGTTATAGCCATTTTAGTGTATTGAAATAGTTTTTTCTAGTGCATAGTATGACCCCCGCAGACGCCTAGTTTAGGAGTTATAGCCATTTTTGTGTTTTGAAATAGTTTTTTCTAGTGCATAACATGACCCCCGCAGACGCCTAGTTTAGGAGTTATAGCCATTTTTGTGTTTTGAAATAGTTTTTTTCTGGTGCATAATATGACCCCCGCAGACGCCTAGGTTAGGAGATATTGCCACTTTTGTGTTTTGAAATAGTTTTCTCTGGTGCATAACATGACCCCCGCAGACGCCTAGTTTAGGAGTTATAGCCATTTTTGTGTTTTGAAATAGTTTTTTTCTGGTGCACAATATGACCCCCGCAGACGCCTAGTTTAGGAGTTATAGCCATTTTTGTGTTTTGAAATAGTTTTTTTCTGGTGCATAATATGACCCCCGCAGACGCCTAGGTTAGGAGTTATTGCCACTTTTGTGTTTTGAAATAGTTTTCTCTGGTGCATAACATGACCCCCGCAGACGCCTAGTTTAGGAGTTACAGCCATTTTTGTGTTTTGAAATAGTTTTCTCTGGTGCATAACATGACCCCCGCAGACGCCTAGTTTAGGAGTTATAGCCATTTTAGTGTTTTGAAATAGTTTTTTTCTGGTGCATAATATGACCCCCGCAGACGCCTAGTTTAGGTGTTATAGCCATTTTAGTGTATTGAAATAGGTTTTTCTAGTGCATAGTATGACCCCCGCAGACGCCTAGTTTAGGAGTTACAGCCATTTTTGTGTTTTAAAAAAGTTTTTTCTGGTGCATAGTATGACCCCCGCAGACGCCTAGTTTAGGAGTTACAGCCATTTTAGTGTATTGAAATAGTTTTTTCTAGTGCATAGTATGACCCCCGCAGACGCCTAGTTTAGGAGTTATAGCCATTTTTGTGTTTTGAAATAGTTTTTTCTAGTGCATAACATGACCCCCGCAGACGCCTAGTTTAGGAGTTATAGCCATTTTAGTGTATTGAAATAGGTTTTTCTAGTGCATAGTATGACCCCCGCAGACGCCTAGTTTAGGAGTTACAGCCATTTTTGTGTTTTGAAATAGTTTTCTCTGGTGCATAACATGACCCCCGCAGACGCCTAGTTTAGGAGTTATAGCCATTTTAGTGTATTGAAATAGTTTTTTCTAGTGCATAGTATGACCCCCGCAGACGCCTAGTTTAGGAGTTATAGCCATTTTTGTGTTTTGAAATAGTTTTTTCTAGTGCATAACATGACCCCCGCAGACGCCTAGTTTAGGAGTTATAGCCATTTTTGTGTTTTGAAATAGTTTTTTTCTGGTGCATAATATGACCCCCGCAGACGCCTAGGTTAGGAGATATTGCCACTTTTGTGTTTTGAAATAGTTTTCTCTGGTGCATAACATGACCCCCGCAGACGCCTAGTTTAGGAGTTATAGCCATTTTTGTGTTTTGAAATAGTTTTTTTCTGGTGCACAATATGACCCCCGCAGACGCCTAGTTTAGGAGTTATAGCCATTTTTGTGTTTTGAAATAGTTTTTTTCTGGTGCATAATATGACCCCCGCAGACGCCTAGGTTAGGAGTTATTGCCACTTTTGTGTTTTGAAATAGTTTTCTCTGGTGCATAACATGACCCCCGCAGACGCCTAGTTTAGGAGTTACAGCCATTTTTGTGTTTTGAAATAGTTTTCTCTGGTGCATAACATGACCCCCGCAGACGCCTAGTTTAGGAGTTATAGCCATTTTAGTGTTTTGAAATAGTTTTTTTCTGGTGCATAATATGACCCCCGCAGACGCCTAGTTTAGGTGTTATAGCCATTTTAGTGTATTGAAATAGGTTTTTCTAGTGCATAGTATGACCCCCGCAGACGCCTAGTTTAGGAGTTACAGCCATTTTTGTGTTTTAAAAAAGTTTTTTCTGGTGCATAGTATGACCCCCGCAGACGCCTAGTTTAGGAGTTACAGCCATTTTTGTGTTTTGAAATAGTTTTTTTCTGGTGCATAATATGACCCCCACAGACGCCTAGTTTAGGAGTTATAGCCATTTTAGTGTATTGAAATAGTTTTTTCTAGTGCATAATATGACCCCCGCAGACGCCTAGTTTAGGAGTTATAGCCATTTTTGTGTTTTAAAAAAGTTTTTTCTGGTGTATAATTTGACCCCCGCAGACGCCTAGTTTAGGAGTTATAGCCATTTTTGTGTTTTTAAAAAATTTTTTTCTGGTGCATAACATGACCCCCGCAGACGCCTAGTTTAGGAGTTATAGCCATTTTTGTGTTTTGAAATAGTTTTTTTCTGGTGCATAATATGACCCCCGCAGACGCCTAGGTTAGGAGATATTGCCACTTTTGTGTTTTGAAATAGTTTTCTCTGGTGCATAACATGACCCCCGCAGACGCCTAGTTTAGGAGTTATAGCCTTTTTAGTGTTTTGAAATAGTTTTTTCTAGTGCATAGTATGACCCCCGCAGACGCCTAGTTTAGGAGTTACAGCCATTTTTGTGTTTTGAAATAGTTTTCTCTGGTGCATAACATGACCCCCGCAGACGCCTAGTTTAGGAGTTATAGCCATTTTAGTGTATTGAAATAGTTTTTTCTAGTGCATAGTATGACCCCCGCAGACGCCTAGTTTAGGAGTTATAGCCAATTTTGTGTTTTGAAATAGTTTTTTCTAGTGCATAACATGACCCCCGCAGACGCCTAGTTTAGGAGTTATAGCCATTTTTGTGTTTTGAAATAGTTTTTTTCTGGTGCATAATATGACCCCCGCAGACGCCTAGGTTAGGAGATATTGCCACTTTTGTGTTTTGAAATAGTTTTCTCTGGTGCATAACATGACCCCCGCAGACGCCTAGTTTAGGAGTTATAGCCTTTTTAGTGTTTTGAAATAGTTTTTTCTAGTGCATAGTATGACCCCCGCAGACGCCTAGTTTAGGAGTTACAGCCATTTTTGTGTTTTGAAATAGTTTTCTCTGGTGCATAACATGACCCCCGCAGACGCCTAGTTTAGGAGTTATAGCCATTTTAGTGTATTGAAATAGTTTTTTCTAGTGCATAGTATGACCCCCGCAGACGCCTAGTTTAGGAGTTATAGCCATTTTTGTGTTTTGAAATAGTTTTCTCTGGTGCATAACATGACCCCCGCAGACGCCTAGTTTAGGAGTTATAGCCATTTTTGTGTTTTAAAAAAGTTTTTTCTGGTGTATAATTTGACCCCCGCAGACGCCTAGTTTAGGAGTTATAGCCATTTTTGTGTTTTGAAATAGTTTTCTCTGGTGCATAACATGACCCCCGCAGACGCCTAGTTTAGGAGTTATAGCCATTTTAGTGTATTGAAATAGTTTTTTCTAGTGCATAGTATGACCCCCGCAGACGCCTAGTTTAGGAGTTATAGCCATTTTTGTGTTTTGAAATAGTTTTTTCTAGTGCATAACATGACCCCCGCAGACGCCTAGTTTAGGAGTTATAGCCATTTTTGTGTTTTGAAATAGTTTTTTTCTGGTGCATAATATGACCCCCGCAGACGCCTAGGTTAGGAGATATTGCCACTTTTGTGTTTTGAAATAGTTTTCTCTGGTGCATAACATGACCCCCGCAGACGCCTAGTTTAGGAGTTATAGCCTTTTTAGTGTTTTGAAATAGTTTTTTCTAGTGCATAGTATGACCCCCGCAGACGCCTAGTTTAGGAGTTACAGCCATTTTTGTGTTTTAAAAAAGTTTTTTCTGGTGTATAATTTGACCCCCGCAGACGCCTAGTTTAGGAGTTATAGCCATTTTTGTGTTTTGAAATAGTTTTTTTCTGGTGCACAATATGACCCCCGCAGACGCCTAGTTTAGGAGTTATAGCCATTTTTGTGTTTTAAAAAAGTTTTTTCTGGTGTATAATTTGACCCCGCAGACGCCTAGTTTAGGAGTTATAGCCATTTTTGTGTTTTTAAAAAATTTTTTTCTGGTGCATAACATGACCCCCGCAGACGACTAGTTTAGGAGTTATAGCCATTTTTGTGTTTTGAAATAGTTTTTTTCTGGTGCATAATATGACCCCCGCAGACGCCTAGGTTAGGAGTTATTGCCACTTTTGTGTTTTGAAATAGTTTTCTCTGGTGCATAACATGACCCCCGCAGACGCCTAGTTTAGGAGTTACAGCCATTTTTGTGTTTTGAAATAGTTTTCTCTGGTGCATAACATGACCCCCGCAGACGCCTAGTTTAGGAGTTATAGCCATTTTAGTGTTTTGAAATAGTTTTTTTCTGGTGCATAATATGACCCCCGCAGACGCCTAGTTTAGGTGTTATAGCCATTTTAGTGTATTGAAATAGGTTTTTCTAGTGCAGAGTATGACCCCCGCAGACGCCTAGTTTAGGAGTTACAGCCATTTTTGTGTTTTAAAAAAGTTTTTTCTGGTGCATAGTATGACCCCCGCAGACGCCTAGTTTAGGAGTTACAGCCATTTTTGTGTTTTGAAATAGTTTTTTTCTGGTGCATAATATGACCCCCACAGACGCCTAGTTTAGGAGTTATAGCCATTTTAGTGTATTGAAATAGTTTTTTCTAGTGCATAATATGACCCCCGCAGACGCCTAGTTTAGGAGTTATAGCCATTTTTGTGTTTTAAAAAAGTTTTTTCTGGTGTATAATTTGACCCCCGCAGACGCCTAGTTTAGGAGTTATAGCCATTTTTGTGTTTTTAAAAAATTTTTTTCTGGTGCATAACATGACCCCCGCAGACGCCTAGTTTAGGAGTTATAGCCATTTTTGTGTTTTGAAATAGTTTTTTTCTGGTGCATAATATGACCCCCGCAGACGCCTAGGTTAGGAGATATTGCCACTTTTGTGTTTTGAAATAGTTTTCTCTGGTGCATAACATGACCCCCGCAGACGCCTAGTTTAGGAGTTATAGCCTTTTTAGTGTTTTGAAATAGTTTTTTCTAGTGCATAGTATGACCCCCGCAGACGCCTAGTTTAGGAGTTACAGCCATTTTTGTGTTTTAAAAAAGTTTTTTCTGGTGTATAATTTGACCCCCGCAGACGCCTAGTTTAGGAGTTATAGCCATTTTTGTGTTTTGAAATAGTTTTTTTCTGGTGCACAATATGACCCCCGCAGACGCCTAGTTTAGGAGTTATAGCCATTTTTGTGTTTTAAAAAAGTTTTTTCTGGTGTATAATTTGACCCCGCAGACGCCTAGTTTAGGAGTTATAGCCATTTTTGTGTTTTTAAAAAATTTTTTTCTGGTGCATAACATGACCCCCGCAGACGACTAGTTTAGGAGTTATAGCCATTTTTGTGTTTTGAAATAGTTTTTTTCTGGTGCATAATATGACCCCCGCAGACGCCTAGGTTAGGAGATATTGCCACTTTTGTGTTTTGAAATAGTTTTCTCTGGTGCATAACATGACCCCCGCAGACGCCTAGTTTAGGAGTTATAGCCTTTTTAGTGTTTTGAAATAGTTTTTTCTAGTGCATAGTATGACCCCCGCAGACGCCTAGTTTAGGAGTTACAGCCATTTTTGTGTTTTAAAAAAGTTTTTTCTGGTGTATAATTTGACCCCCGCAGACGCCTAGTTTAGGAGTTATAGCCATTTTTGTGTTTTGAAATAGTTTTTTTCTGGTGCACAATATGACCCCCGCAGACGCCTAGTTTAGGAGTTATAGCCATTTTTGTGTTTTAAAAAAGTTTTTTCTGGTGTATAATTTGACCCCGCAGACGCCTAGTTTAGGAGTTATAGCCATTTTTGTGTTTTTAAAAAATTTTTTCTGGTGCATAACATGACCCCCGCAGACGACTAGTTTAGGAGTTATAGCCATTTTTGTGTTTTGAAATAGTTTTTTTCTGGTGCATAATATGACCCCCGCAGACGCCTAGGTTAGGAGTTATTGCCACTTTTGTGTTTTGAAATAGTTTTCTCTGGTGCATAACATGACCCCCGCAGACGCCTAGTTTAGGAGTTACAGCCATTTTTGTGTTTTGAAATAGTTTTCTCTGGTGCATAACATGACCCCCGCAGACGCCTAGTTTAGGAGTTATAGCCATTTTTGTGTTTTAAAAAAGTTTTTTCTGGTGTATAATTTGACCCCCGCAGACGCCTAGTTTAGGAGTTATAGCCATTTTTGTGTTTTTAAAAAATTTTTTTCTGGTGCATAACATGACCCCCGCAGACGCCTAGTTTAGGAGTTATAGCCATTTTTGTGTTTTGAAATAGTTTTTTTCTGGTGCATAATATGACCCCCGCAGACGCCTAGGTTAGGAGATATTGCCACTTTTGTGTTTTGAAATAGTTTTCTCTGGTGCATAACATGACCCCCGCAGACGCCTAGTTTAGGAGTTATAGCCTTTTTAGTGTTTTGAAATAGTTTTTTCTAGTGCATAGTATGACCCCCGCAGACGCCTAGTTTAGGAGTTACAGCCATTTTTGTGTTTTGAAATAGTTTTCTCTGGTGCATAACATGACCCCCGCAGACGCCTAGTTTAGGAGTTATAGCCATTTTAGTGTATTGAAATAGTTTTTTCTAGTGCATAGTATGACCCCCGCAGACGCCTAGTTTAGGAGTTATAGCCATTTTTGTGTTTTGAAATAGTTTTTTCTAGTGCATAACATGACCCCCGCAGACGCCTAGTTTAGGAGTTATAGCCATTTTTTTGTTTTGAAATAGTTTTTTTCTGGTGCATAATATGACCCCCGCAGACGCCTAGGTTAGGAGATATTGCCACTTTTGTGTTTTGAAATAGTTTTCTCTGGTGCATAACATGACCCCCGCAGACGCCTAGTTTAGGAGTTATAGCCTTTTTAGTGTTTTGAAATAGTTTTTTCTAGTGCATAGTATGACCCCCGCAGACGCCTAGTTTAGGAGTTACAGCCATTTTTGTGTTTTGAAATAGTTTTCTCTGGTGCATAACATGACCCCCGCAGACGCCTAGTTTAGGAGTTATAGCCATTTTAGTGTATTGAAATAGTTTTTTCTAGTGCATAGTATGACCCCCGCAGACGCCTAGTTTAGGAGTTATAGCCATTTTTGTGTTTTGAAATAGTTTTCTCTGGTGCATAACATGACCCCCGCAGACGCCTAGTTTAGGTGTTATAGCCATTTTAGTGTATTGAAATAGTTTTTTTCTAGTGCATAATATGACCCCCGCAGACGCCTAGTTTAGGTGTTATAGCCATTTTAGTGTATTGAAATAGTTTTTTCTAGTGCATAGTATGACCCCCGCAGACGCCTAGTTTAGGAGTTATAGCCATTTTTGTGTTTTGAAATAGTTTTTTTCTGGTGCATAACATGACCCCCGCAGACGCCTAGGTTAGGTGTTATAGCCATTTTAGTGTATTGAAATAGTTTTTTCTGGTGCATAATATGACCCCCGCAGACGCCTAGGTTAGGAGATATTGCCACTTTTGTGTTTTGAAATAGTTTTCTCTGGTGCATAACATGACCCCCGCAGACGCCTAGTTTAGGAGTTATAGCCTTTTTAGTGTTTTGAAATAGTTTTTTCTAGTGCATAGTATGACCCCCGCAGACGCCTAGTTTAGGAGTTACAGCCATTTTTGTGTTTTAAAAAAGTTTTTTCTGGTGTATAATTTGACCCCCGCAGACGCCTAGTTTAGGAGTTATAGCCATTTTTGTGTTTTGAAATAGTTTTTTTCTGGTGCACAATATGACCCCCGCAGACGCCTAGTTTAGGAGTTATAGCCATTTTTGTGTTTTAAAAAAGTTTTTTCTGGTGTATAATTTGACCCCGCAGACGCCTAGTTTAGGAGTTATAGCCATTTTTGTGTTTTTAAAAAATTTTTTTCTGGTGCATAACATGACCCCCGCAGACGACTAGTTTAGGAGTTATAGCCATTTTTGTGTTTTGAAATAGTTTTTTTCTGGTGCATAATATGACCCCCGCAGACGCCTAGGTTAGGAGTTATTGCCACTTTTGTGTTTTGAAATAGTTTTCTCTGGTGCATAACATGACCCCCGCAGACGCCTAGTTTAGGAGTTACAGCCATTTTTGTGTTTTGAAATAGTTTTCTCTGGTGCATAACATGACCCCCGCAGACGCCTAGTTTAGGAGTTATAGCCATTTTTGTGTTTTAAAAAAGTTTTTTCTGGTGTATAATTTGACCCCCGCAGACGCCTAGTTTAGGAGTTATAGCCATTTTTGTGTTTTTAAAAAATTTTTTTCTGGTGCATAACATGACCCCCGCAGACGCCTAGTTTAGGAGTTATAGCCATTTTTGTGTTTTGAAATAGTTTTTTTCTGGTGCATAATATGACCCCCGCAGACGCCTAGGTTAGGAGATATTGCCACTTTTGTGTTTTGAAATAGTTTTCTCTGGTGCATAACATGACCCCCGCAGACGCCTAGTTTAGGAGTTATAGCCATTTTAGTGTATTGAAATAGTTTTTTCTAGTGCATAGTATGACCCCCGCAGACGCCTAGTTTAGGAGTTATAGCCATTTTTGTGTTTTGAAATAGTTTTCTCTGGTGCATAACATGACCCCCGCAGACGCCTAGTTTAGGTGTTATAGCCATTTTAGTGTATTGAAATAGTTTTTTTCTAGTGCATAATATGACCCCCGCAGACGCCTAGTTTAGGTGTTATAGCCATTTTAGTGTATTGAAATAGTTTTTTCTAGTGCATAGTATGACCCCCGCAGACGCCTAGTTTAGGAGTTATAGCCATTTTTGTGTTTTGAAATAGTTTTTTTCTGGTGCATAACATGACCCCCGCAGACGCCTAGGTTAGGTGTTATAGCCATTTTAGTGTATTGAAATAGTTTTTTCTGGTGCATAATATGACCCCCGCAGACGCCTAGGTTAGGAGATATTGCCACTTTTGTGTTTTGAAATAGTTTTCTCTGGTGCATAACATGACCCCCGCAGACGCCTAGTTTAGGAGTTATAGCCTTTTTAGTGTTTTGAAATAGTTTTTTCTAGTGCATAGTATGACCCCCGCAGACGCCTAGTTTAGGAGTTACAGCCATTTTTGTGTTTTAAAAAAGTTTTTTCTGGTGTATAATTTGACCCCCGCAGACGCCTAGTTTAGGAGTTATAGCCATTTTTGTGTTTTGAAATAGTTTTTTTCTGGTGCACAATATGACCCCCGCAGACGCCTAGTTTAGGAGTTATAGCCATTTTTGTGTTTTAAAAAAGTTTTTTCTGGTGTATAATTTGACCCCGCAGACGCCTAGTTTAGGAGTTATAGCCATTTTTGTGTTTTTAAAAAATTTTTTTCTGGTGCATAACATGACCCCCGCAGACGACTAGTTTAGGAGTTATAGCCATTTTTGTGTTTTGAAATAGTTTTTTTCTGGTGCATAATATGACCCCCGCAGACGCCTAGGTTAGGAGTTATTGCCACTTTTGTGTTTTGAAATAGTTTTCTCTGGTGCATAACATGACCCCCGCAGACGCCTAGTTTAGGAGTTACAGCCATTTTTGTGTTTTGAAATAGTTTTCTCTGGTGCATAACATGACCCCCGCAGACGCCTAGTTTAGGAGTTATAGCCATTTTTGTGTTTTAAAAAAGTTTTTTCTGGTGTATAATTTGACCCCCGCAGACGCCTAGTTTAGGAGTTATAGCCATTTTTGTGTTTTTAAAAAATTTTTTTCTGGTGCATAACATGACCCCCGCAGACGCCTAGTTTAGGAGTTATAGCCATTTTTGTGTTTTGAAATAGTTTTTTTCTGGTGCATAATATGACCCCCGCAGACGCCTAGGTTAGGAGATATTGCCACTTTTGTGTTTTGAAATAGTTTTCTCTGGTGCATAACATGACCCCCGCAGACGCCTAGTTTAGGAGTTATAGCCTTTTTAGTGTTTTGAAATAGTTTTTTCTAGTGCATAGTATGACCCCCGCAGACGCCTAGTTTAGGAGTTACAGCCATTTTTGTGTTTTGAAATAGTTTTCTCTGGTGCATAACATGACCCCCGCAGACGCCTAGTTTAGGTGTTATAGCCATTTTAGTGAATTGAAATAGTTTTTTCTAGTGCATAGTATGACCCCCGCAGACGCCTAGTTTAGGAGTTATAGCCATTTTTGTGTTTTGAAATAGTTTTTTTCTGGTGCATAACATGACCCCCGCAGACGCCTAGGTTAGGTGTTATAGCCATTTTAGTGTATTGAAATAGTTTTTTCTGGTGCATAATATGACCCCCGCAGACGCCTAGGTTAGGAGATATTGCCACTTTTGTGTTTTGAAATAGTTTTCTCTGGTGCATAACATGACCCCCGCAGACGCCTAGTTTAGGAGTTATAGCCTTTTTAGTGTTTTGAAATAGTTTTTTCTAGTGCATAGTATGACCCCCGCAGACGCCTAGTTTAGGAGTTACAGCCATTTTTGTGTTTTAAAAAAGTTTTTTCTGGTGTATAATTTGACCCCCGCAGACGCCTAGTTTAGGAGTTATAGCCATTTTTGTGTTTTGAAATAGTTTTTTTCTGGTGCACAATATGACCCCCGCAGACGCCTAGTTTAGGAGTTATAGCCATTTTTGTGTTTTAAAAAAGTTTTTTCTGGTGTATAATTTGACCCCGCAGACGCCTAGTTTAGGAGTTATAGCCATTTTTGTGTTTTTAAAAAATTTTTTTCTGGTGCATAACATGACCCCCGCAGACGACTAGTTTAGGAGTTATAGCCATTTTTGTGTTTTGAAATAGTTTTTTTCTGGTGCATAATATGACCCCCGCAGACGCCTAGGTTAGGAGTTATTGCCACTTTTGTGTTTTGAAATAGTTTTCTCTGGTGCATAACATGACCCCCGCAGACGCCTAGTTTAGGAGTTACAGCCATTTTTGTGTTTTGAAATAGTTTTCTCTGGTGCATAACATGACCCCCGCAGACGCCTAGTTTAGGAGTTATAGCCATTTTTGTGTTTTAAAAAAGTTTTTTCTGGTGTATAATTTGACCCCCGCAGACGCCTAGTTTAGGAGTTATAGCCATTTTTGTGTTTTTAAAAAATTTTTTTCTGGTGCATAACATGACCCCCGCAGACGCCTAGTTTAGGAGTTATAGCCATTTTTGTGTTTTGAAATAGTTTTTTTCTGGTGCATAATATGACCCCCGCAGACGCCTAGGTTAGGAGATATTGCCACTTTTGTGTTTTGAAATAGTTTTCTCTGGTGCATAACATGACCCCCGCAGACGCCTAGTTTAGGAGTTATAGCCTTTTTAGTGTTTTGAAATAGTTTTTTCTAGTGCATAGTATGACCCCCGCAGACGCCTAGTTTAGGAGTTACAGCCATTTTTGTGTTTTGAAATAGTTTTCTCTGGTGCATAACATGACCCCCGCAGACGCCTAGTTTAGGAGTTATAGCCATTTTAGTGTATTGAAATAGTTTTTTCTAGTGCATAGTATGACCCCCGCAGACGCCTAGTTTAGGAGTTATAGCCATTTTTGTGTTTTGAAATAGTTTTCTCTGGTGCATAACATGACCCCCGCCGACGCCTAGTTTAGGTGTTATAGCCATTTTAGTGTATTGAAATAGTTTTTTTCTAGTGCATAATATGACCCCCGCAGACGCCTAGTTTAGGTGTTATAGCCATTTTAGTGTATTGAAATAGTTTTTTTCTAGTGCATAATATGACCCCCGCAGACGCCTAGTTTAGGAGTTATAGCCTTTTTAGTGTTTTGAAATAGTTTTTTCTAGTGCATAGTATGACCCCCGCAGACGCCTAGTTTAGGAGTTATAGCCATTTTTGTGTTTTGAAATAGTTTTTTTCTGGTGCATAATATGACCCCCGCAGACGCCTAGGTTAGGAGATATTGCCACTTTTGTGTTTTGAAATAGTTTTCTCTGGTGCATAACATGACCCCCGCAGACGCCTAGTTTAGGAGTTATAGCCTTTTTAGTGTTTTGAAATAGTTTTTTCTAGTGCATAGTATGACCCCCGCAGACGCCTAGTTTAGGAGTTACAGCCATTTTTGTGTTTTGAAATAGTTTTCTCTGGTGCATAACATGACCCCCGCAGACGCCTAGTTTAGGAGTTATAGCCATTTTAGTGTATTGAAATAGTTTTTTCTAGTGCATAGTATGACCCCCGCAGACGCCTAGTTTAGGAGTTATAGCCATTTTTGTGTTTTGAAATAGTTTTCTCTGGTGCATAACATGACCCCCGCCGACGCCTAGTTTAGGTGTTATAGCCATTTTAGTGTATTGAAATAGTTTTTTCTAGTGCATAGTATGACCCCCGCAGACGCCTAGTTTAGGAGTTATAGCCATTTTTGTGTTTTGAAATAGTTTTTTTCTGGTGCATAACATGACCCCCGCAGACGCCTAGGTTAGGTGTTATAGCCATTTTAGTGTATTGAAATAGTTTTTTCTGGTGCATAATATGACCCCCGCAGACGCCTAGGTTAGGAGATATTGCCACTTTTGTGTTTTGAAATAGTTTTCTCTGGTGCATAACATGACCCCCGCAGACGCCTAGTTTAGGAGTTATAGCCTTTTTAGTGTTTTGAAATAGTTTTTTCTAGTGCATAGTATGACCCCCGCAGACGCCTAGTTTAGGAGTTACAGCCATTTTTGTGTTTTAAAAAAGTTTTTTCTGGTGTATAATTTGACCCCCGCAGACGCCTAGTTTAGGAGTTATAGCCATTTTTGTGTTTTGAAATAGTTTTTTTCTGGTGCACAATATGACCCCCGCAGACGCCTAGTTTAGGAGTTATAGCCATTTTTGTGTTTTAAAAAAGTTTTTTCTGGTGTATAATTTGACCCCGCAGACGCCTAGTTTAGGAGTTATAGCCATTTTTGTGTTTTTAAAAAATTTTTTTCTGGTGCATAACATGACCCCCGCAGACGACTAGTTTAGGAGTTATAGCCATTTTTGTGTTTTGAAATAGTTTTTTTCTGGTGCATAATATGACCCCCGCAGACGCCTAGGTTAGGAGTTATTGCCACTTTTGTGTTTTGAAATAGTTTTCTCTGGTGCATAACATGACCCCCGCAGACGCCTAGTTTAGGAGTTACAGCCATTTTTGTGTTTTGAAATAGTTTTCTCTGGTGCATAACATGACCCCCGCAGACGCCTAGTTTAGGAGTTATAGCCATTTTTGTGTTTTAAAAAAGTTTTTTCTGGTGTATAATTTGACCCCCGCAGACGCCTAGTTTAGGAGTTATAGCCATTTTTGTGTTTTTAAAAAATTTTTTTCTGGTGCATAACATGACCCCCGCAGACGCCTAGTTTAGGAGTTATAGCCATTTTTGTGTTTTGAAATAGTTTTTTTCTGGTGCATAATATGACCCCCGCAGACGCCTAGGTTAGGAGATATTGCCACTTTTGTGTTTTGAAATAGTTTTCTCTGGTGCATAACATGACCCCCGCAGACGCCTAGTTTAGGAGTTATAGCCTTTTTAGTGTTTTGAAATAGTTTTTTCTAGTGCATAGTATGACCCCCGCAGACGCCTAGTTTAGGAGTTACAGCCATTTTTGTGTTTTGAAATAGTTTTCTCTGGTGCATAACATGACCCCCGCAGACGCCTAGTTTAGGAGTTATAGCCATTTTAGTGTATTGAAATAGTTTTTTCTAGTGCATAGTATGACCCCCGCAGACGCCTAGTTTAGGAGTTATAGCCATTTTTGTGTTTTGAAATAGTTTTCTCTGGTGCATAACATGACCCCCGCCGACGCCTAGTTTAGGTGTTATAGCCATTTTAGTGTATTGAAATAGTTTTTTTCTAGTGCATAATATGACCCCCGCAGACGCCTAGTTTAGGTGTTATAGCCATTTTAGTGTATTGAAATAGTTTTTTTCTAGTGCATAATATGACCCCCGCAGACGCCTAGTTTAGGAGTTATAGCCTTTTTAGTGTTTTGAAATAGTTTTTTCTAGTGCATAGTATGACCCCCGCAGACGCCTAGTTTAGGAGTTATAGCCATTTTTGTGTTTTGAAATAGTTTTTTTCTGGTGCATAATATGACCCCCGCAGACGCCTAGGTTAGGAGATATTGCCACTTTTGTGTTTTGAAATAGTTTTCTCTGGTGCATAACATGACCCCCGCAGACGCCTAGTTTAGGAGTTATAGCCTTTTTAGTGTTTTGAAATAGTTTTTTCTAGTGCATAGTATGACCCCCGCAGACGCCTAGTTTAGGAGTTACAGCCATTTTTGTGTTTTGAAATAGTTTTCTCTGGTGCATAACATGACCCCCGCAGACGCCTAGTTTAGGAGTTATAGCCATTTTAGTGTATTGAAATAGTTTTTTCTAGTGCATAGTATGACCCCCGCAGACGCCTAGTTTAGGAGTTATAGCCATTTTTGTGTTTTGAAATAGTTTTCTCTGGTGCATAACATGACCCCCGCCGACGCCTAGTTTAGGTGTTATAGCCATTTTAGTGTATTGAAATAGTTTTTTCTAGTGCATAGTATGACCCCCGCAGACGCCTAGTTTAGGAGTTATAGCCATTTTTGTGTTTTGAAATAGTTTTTTTCTGGTGCATAACATGACCCCCGCAGACGCCTAGGTTAGGTGTTATAGCCATTTTAGTGTATTGAAATAGTTTTTTCTGGTGCATAATATGACCCCCGCAGACGCCTAGGTTAGGAGATATTGCCACTTTTGTGTTTTGAAATAGTTTTCTCTGGTGCATAACATGACCCCCGCAGACGCCTAGTTTAGGAGTTATAGCCTTTTTAGTGTTTTGAAATAGTTTTTTCTAGTGCATAGTATGACCCCCGCAGACGCCTAGTTTAGGAGTTACAGCCATTTTTGTGTTTTAAAAAAGTTTTTTCTGGTGTATAATTTGACCCCCGCAGACGCCTAGTTTAGGAGTTATAGCCATTTTTGTGTTTTGAAATAGTTTTTTTCTGGTGCACAATATGACCCCCGCAGACGCCTAGTTTAGGAGTTATAGCCATTTTTGTGTTTTAAAAAAGTTTTTTCTGGTGTATAATTTGACCCCGCAGACGCCTAGTTTAGGAGTTATAGCCATTTTTGTGTTTTTAAAAAATTTTTTTCTGGTGCATAACATGACCCCCGCAGACGACTAGTTTAGGAGTTATAGCCATTTTTGTGTTTTGAAATAGTTTTTTTCTGGTGCATAATATGACCCCCGCAGACGCCTAGGTTAGGAGTTATTGCCACTTTTGTGTTTTGAAATAGTTTTCTCTGGTGCATAACATGACCCCCGCAGACGCCTAGTTTAGGAGTTACAGCCATTTTTGTGTTTTGAAATAGTTTTCTCTGGTGCATAACATGACCCCCGCAGACGCCTAGTTTAGGAGTTATAGCCATTTTTGTGTTTTAAAAAAGTTTTTTCTGGTGTATAATTTGACCCCCGCAGACGCCTAGTTTAGGAGTTATAGCCATTTTTGTGTTTTTAAAAAATTTTTTTCTGGTGCATAACATGACCCCCGCAGACGCCTAGTTTAGGAGTTATAGCCATTTTTGTGTTTTGAAATAGTTTTTTTCTGGTGCATAATATGACCCCCGCAGACGCCTAGGTTAGGAGATATTGCCACTTTTGTGTTTTGAAATAGTTTTCTCTGGTGCATAACATGACCCCCGCAGACGCCTAGTTTAGGAGTTATAGCCTTTTTAGTGTTTTGAAATAGTTTTTTCTAGTGCATAGTATGACCCCCGCAGACGCCTAGTTTAGGAGTTACAGCCATTTTTGTGTTTTAAAAAAGTTTTTTCTGGTGTATAATTTGACCCCCGCAGACGCCTAGTTTAGGAGTTATAGCCATTTTTGTGTTTTGAAATAGTTTTTTTCTGGTGCACAATATGACCCCCGCAGACGCCTAGTTTAGGAGTTATAGCCATTTTTGTGTTTTAAAAAAGTTTTTTCTGGTGTATAATTTGACCCCGCAGACGCCTAGTTTAGGAGTTATAGCCATTTTTGTGTTTTTAAAAAATTTTTTTCTGGTGCATAACATGACCCCCGCAGACGACTAGTTTAGGAGTTATAGCCATTTTTGTGTTTTGAAATAGTTTTTTTCTGGTGCATAATATGACCCCCGCAGACGCCTAGGTTAGGAGTTATTGCCACTTTTGTGTTTTGAAATAGTTTTCTCTGGTGCATAACATGACCCCCGCAGACGCCTAGTTTAGGAGTTACAGCCATTTTTGTGTTTTGAAATAGTTTTCTCTGGTGCATAACATGACCCCCGCAGACGCCTAGTTTAGGAGTTATAGCCATTTTTGTGTTTTAAAAAAGTTTTTTCTGGTGTATAATTTGACCCCCGCAGACGCCTAGTTTAGGAGTTATAGCCATTTTTGTGTTTTTAAAAAATTTTTTTCTGGTGCATAACATGACCCCCGCAGACGCCTAGTTTAGGAGTTATAGCCATTTTTGTGTTTTGAAATAGTTTTTTTCTGGTGCATAATATGACCCCCGCAGACGCCTAGGTTAGGAGATATTGCCACTTTTGTGTTTTGAAATAGTTTTCTCTGGTGCATAACATGACCCCCGCAGACGCCTAGTTTAGGAGTTATAGCCTTTTTAGTGTTTTGAAATAGTTTTTTCTAGTGCATAGTATGACCCCCGCAGACGCCTAGTTTAGGAGTTACAGCCATTTTTGTGTTTTGAAATAGTTTTCTCTGGTGCATAACATGACCCCCGCAGACGCCTAGTTTAGGAGTTATAGCCATTTTAGTGTATTGAAATAGTTTTTTCTAGTGCATAGTATGACCCCCGCAGACGCCTAGTTTAGGAGTTATAGCCATTTTTGTGTTTTGAAATAGTTTTTTCTAGTGCATAACATGACCCCCGCAGACGCCTAGTTTAGGAGTTATAGCCATTTTTGTGTTTTGAAATAGTTTTTTTCTGGTGCATAATATGACCCCCGCAGACGCCTAGGTTAGGAGATATTGCCACTTTTGTGTTTTGAAATAGTTTTCTCTGGTGCATAACATGACCCCCGCAGACGCCTAGTTTAGGAGTTATAGCCTTTTTAGTGTTTTGAAATAGTTTTTTCTAGTGCATAGTATGACCCCCGCAGACGCCTAGTTTAGGAGTTACAGCCATTTTTGTGTTTTGAAATAGTTTTCTCTGGTGCATAACATGACCCCCGCAGACGCCTAGTTTAGGAGTTATAGCCATTTTAGTGTATTGAAATAGTTTTTTCTAGTGCATAGTATGACCCCCGCAGACGCCTAGTTTAGGAGTTATAGCCATTTTTGTGTTTTGAAATAGTTTTCTCTGGTGCATAACATGACCCCCGCAGACGCCTAGTTTAGGTGTTATAGCCATTTTAGTGTATTGAAATAGTTTTTTTCTAGTGCATAATATGACCCCCGCAGACGCCTAGTTTAGGTGTTATAGCCATTTTAGTGTATTGAAATAGTTTTTTCTAGTGCATAGTATGACCCCCGCAGACGCCTAGTTTAGGAGTTATAGCCATTTTTGTGTTTTGAAATAGTTTTTTTCTGGTGCATAATATGACCCCCGCAGACGCCTAGTTTAGGAGTTACAGCCATTTTAGTGTTTTGAAATAGTTTTTTCTAGTGCATAATATGACGCCCGCAGACGCCTAGTTTAGGAGTTACAGCCATTTTTGTGTTTTGAAATAGTTTTCTCTGGTGCATAACATGACCCCCGCAGACGCCTAGTTTAGGAGTTACAGCCATTTTAGTGTTTTGAAATAGTTTTCTCTGGTGCATAACATGACCCCCGCAGACGCCTAGTTTAGGTGTTATAGCCATTTTAGTGTATTGAAATAGTTTTTTTCTAGTGCATAATATGACCCCCGCAGACGCCTAGTTTAGGAGTTATAGCCATTTTTGTGTTTTGAAATAGTTTTTTTCTGGTGCATAATATGACCCCCGCAGACGCCTAGTTTAGGAGTTACAGCCATTTTTGTGTTTTGAAATAGTTTTCTCTGGTGCATAACATGACCCCCGCAGACGCCTAGTTTAGGAGTTACAGCCATTTTTGTGTTTTGAAATAGTTTTTTCTAGTGCATAATATGACCCCCGCAGACGCCTAGTTTAGGAGTTATAGCCATTTTAGTGTTTTGAAATAGTTTTTTTCTGGTGCATAATATGACCCCCGCAGACGCCTAGTTTAGGAGTTACAGCCATTTTTGTGTTTTGAAATAGTTTTTTTCTGGTGCATAATATGACCCCCACAGACGCCTAGTTTAGGAGTTATAGCCATTTTAGTGTATTGAAATAGTTTTTTCTAGTGCATAATATGACCCCCGCAGACGCCTAGTTTAGGAGTTATAGCCATTTTTGTGTTTTGAAATAGTTTTTTTCTGGTGCATAATATGACCCCCGCAGACGCCTAGGTTAGGAGTTATAGCCATTTTTGTGTTTTGAAATAGTTTTTTTCTGGTGCATAATATGACCCCCGCAGACGCCTAGTTTAGGAGTTACAGCCATTTTAGTGTTTTGAAATAGTTTTTTCTAGTGCATAATATGACGCCCGCAGACGCCTAGTTTAGGAGTTACAGCCATTTTTGTGTTTTGAAATAGTTTTCTCTGGTGCATAACATGACCCCCGCAGACGCCTAGTTTAGGAGTTACAGCCATTTTAGTGTATTGAAATAGTTTTTTCTAGTGCATAATATGACCCCCGCAGACGCCTAGTTTAGGAGTTATAGCCATTTTTGTGTTTTGAAATAGTTTTTTTCTGGTGCATAATATGACCCCCGCAGACGCCTAGTTTAGGAGTTACAGCCATTTTAGTGTTTTGAAATAGTTTTCTCTGGTGCATAACATGACCCCCGCAGACGCCTAGTTTAGGAGTTACAGCCATTTTTGTGTTTTGAAATAGTTTTTTCTAGTGCATAATATGACCCCCGCAGACGCCTAGTTTAGGAGTTATAGCCATTTTAGTGTTTTGAAATAGTTTTTTTCTGGTGCATAATATGACCCCCGTAGACGCCTAGTTTAGGAGTTACAGCCATTTTTGTGTTTTGAAATAGTTTTTTTCTGGTGCATAATATGACCCCCACAGACGCCTAGTTTAGGAGTTATAGCCATTTTAGTGTATTGAAATAGTTTTTTCTAGTGCATAATATGACCCCCGCAGACGCCTAGTCGAGGAGTTATAGCCATTTTTGTGTTTTTAAAAAATTTTTTTCTGGTGCATAATATGACCCCCGCAGACGCCTAGTTTAGGAGTTATAGCCATTTTAGTGTTTTGAAATAGTTTTTTTCTGGTGCATAATATGACCCCCGCAGACGCCTAGTTTAGGAGTTACAGCCATTTTAGTGTTTTGAAATAGTTTTTTCTAGTGCATAATATGACCCCCGCAGACGCCTAGTTTAGGAGTTACAGCCATTTTAGTGTTTTGAAATAGTTTTTTCTAGTGCATAATATGACGCCCGCAGACGCCTAGTTTAGGAGTTACAGCCATTTTTGTGTTTTGAAATAGTTTTTTTCTGGTGCATAATATGACCCCCGCAGACGCCTAGTTTAGGAGTTATAGCCATTTTAGTGTTTTGAAATAGTTTTTTTCTGGTGCATAATATGACCCCCGCAGACGCCTAGTTTAGGAGTTACAGCCACTTTTGTGTTTTGAAATAGTTTTTTCTAGTGCATAATATGACCCCCGCAGACGCCTAGTTTAGGAGTTATAGCCATTTTAGTGTTTTGAAATAGTTTTTTTCTGGTGCATAATATGACCCCCGCAGACGCCTAGTTTAGGAGTTATAGCCATTTTTGTGTTTTGAAATAGTTTTTTTCTGGTGCATAATATGACCCCCGCAGGCGCCTAGTTTAGGAGTTACAGCCATTTTAGTGTTTTGAAATAG
This sequence comes from Volucella zonaria, assembly GCA_963966105.1. NCBI lineage: Eukaryota > Metazoa > Arthropoda > Insecta > Diptera > Syrphidae > Volucella > Volucella zonaria. Next base: position 105,614,465 of record OZ014532.1, on the reverse strand, counting down.
TTTTTTCTAGTGCATAATATGACGCCCGCAGACGCCTAGTTTAGGAGTTACAGCCATTTTTGTGTTTTGAAATAGTTTTTTTCTGGTGCATAATATGACCCCCGCAGACGCCTAGTTTAGGAGTTACAGCCACTTTTGTGTTTTGAAATAGTTTTTTTCTGGTGCATAATATGACCCCCACAGACGCCTAGTTTAGGAGTTATAGCCATTTTTGTGTATTGAAATAGTTTTTTCTAGTGCATAATATGACCCCCGCAGACGCCTAGTCGAGGAGTTATAGCCATTTTTGTGTTTTTAAAAAAATTTTTTCTGGTGCATAATATGACCCCCGCAGACGCCTAGTTTAGGAGTTACAGCCATTTTTGTGTTTTGAAATAGTTTTTTCTAGTGCATAATATGACCCCCGCAGACGCCTAGTTTAGGAGTTATAGCCATTTTAGTGTTTTGAAATAGTTTTTTTCTGGTGCATAATATGACCCCCGCAGACGCCTAGTTTAGGAGTTATAGCCATTTTTGTGTTTTGAAATAGTTTTTTTCTGGTGCATAATATGACCCCCGCAGGCGCCTAGTTTAGGAGTTACAGCCATTTTAGTGTTTTGAAATAGTTTTTTCTAGTGCATAATATGACGCCCGCAGACGCCTAGTTTAGGAGTTACAGCCATTTTTGTGTTTTGAAATAGTTTTTTTCTGGTGCATAATATGACCCCCGCAGACGCCTAGTTTAGGAGTTATAGCCATTTTAGTGTTTTGAAATAGTTTTTTTCTGGTGCATAATATGACCCCGCAGACGCCTAGTTTAGGAGTTACAGCCATTTTAGTGTATTGAAATAGTTTTTTCTAGTGCATAATATGACCCCCGCAGACGCCTAGTTTAGGAGTTATAGCCATTTTTGTGTTTTGAAATAGTTTTTTTCTGGTGCATAATATGACCCCCGCAGACGCCTAGTTTAGGAGTTACAGCCATTTTAGTGTTTTGAAATAGTTTTTTCTAGTGCATAATATGACGCCCGCAGACGCCTAGTTTAGGAGTTACAGCCATTTTTGTGTTTTGAAATAGTTTTTTTCTGGTGCATAATATGACCCCCGCAGACGCCTAGTTTAGGAGTTATAGCCATTATAGTGTTTTGAAATAGTTTTTTTCTGGTGCATAATATGACCCCCGCAGACGCCTAGTTGAGGAGTTACAGCCATTTTTGTGTTTTGAAATAGTTTTTTTCTGGTGCATAATATGACCCCCACAAACGCCTAGTTTAGGAGTTATAGCCATTTTAGTGTATTGAAATAGTTTTTTCTAGTGCATAATATGACCCCCGCAGACGCCTAGTTTAGGAGTTATAGCCATTTTTGTGTTTTGAAATAGTTTTTTTCTGGTGCATAATATGACCCCCGCAGACGCCTAGTTTAGGAGTTATAGCCATTTTTGTGTTTTAAAAAAGTTTTTTCTGGTGCATAATATGACCCCAGCAGACGCCTAGTTTAGGAGTTACAGCCATTTTTGTGTTTTTAAAAAATTTTTTTCTGGTGCATAATATGACCCCCGCAGACGCCTAGTTTAGGAGTTATAGCCATTTTAGTGTTTTGAAATAGTTTTTTTCTGGTGCATAATATGACCCCCGCAGACGCCTAGTTTAGGAGTTACAGCCATTTTAGTGTTTTGAAATAGTTTTTTCTAGTGCATAATATGACGCCCGCAGACGCCTAGTTTAGGAGTTACAGCCATTTTTGTGTTTTGAAATAGTTTTTTCTAGTGCATAATATGACCCCCGCAGACGCCTAGTTTAGGAGTTATAGCCATTTTAGTGTTTTGAAATAGTTTTTTTCTGGTGCATAATATGACCCCCGCAGACGCCTAGTTTAGGAGTTATAGCCATTTTTGTGTTTTGAAATAGTTTTTTTCTGGTGCATAATATGACCCCCGCAGGCGCCTAGTTTAGGAGTTACAGCCATTTTAGTGTTTTGAAATAGTTTTTTTCTGGTGCATAATATGACCCCCGCAGACGCCTAGTTTAGGAGTTACAGCCATTTTAGTGTATTGAAATAGTTTTTTCTAGTGCATAATATGACCCCCGCAGACGCCTAGTTTAGGAGTTATAGCCATTTTTGTGTTTTGAAATAGTTTTTTTCTGGTGCATAATATGACCCCCGCAGGCGCCTAGTTTAGGAGTTACAGCCATTTTAGTGTTTTGAAATAGTTTTTTCTAGTGCATAATATGACCCCCGCAGACGCCTAGTTTAGGAGTTATAGCCATTTTTGTGTTTTGAAATAGTTTTTTTCTGGTGCATAATATGACCCCCGCAGGCGCCTAGTTTAGGAGTTACAGCCATTTTAGTGTTTTGAAATAGTTTTTTCTAGTGCATAATATGACGCCCGCAGACGCCTAGTTTAGGAGTTACAGCCATTTTAGTGTTTTGAAATAGTTTTTTCTGGTGCATAATATGACCCCCGCAGACGCCTAGTTTAGGAGTTATAGCCATTTTTGTGTTTTGAAATAGTTTTTTTCTGGTGCATAATATGACCCCCGCAGGCGCCTAGTTTAGGAGTTACAGCCATTTTAGTGTTTTGAAATAGTTTTTTCTAGTGCATAATATGACGCCCGCAGACGCCTAGTTTAGGAGTTACAGCCATTTTTGTGTTTTGAAATAGTTTTTTTCTGGTGCATAATATGACCCCCGCAGACGCCTAGTTTAGGAGTTATAGCCATTTTAGTGTTTTGAAATAGTTTTTTTCTGGTGCATAATATGACCCCCGCAGACGCCTAGTTTAGGAGTTATAGCCATTTTTATGTTTTGAAATAGTTTTTTTTCTGGTGCATAATATGACCCCCGCAGACGCCTAGTTTAGGAGTTACAGCCACTTTTGTGTTTTGAAATAGTTTTTTTCTGGTGCATAATATGACCCCCGCAGACGCCTAGTTTAGGAGTTACAGCCATTTTAGTGTTTTGAAATAGTTTTTTCTAGTGCATAATATGACCCCCGCAGACGCCTAGTTTAGGAGTTATAGCCATTTTTGTGTTTTGAAATAGTTTTTTTCTGGTGCATAATATGACCCCCGCAGGCGCCTAGTTTAGGAGTTACAGCCATTTTAGTGTTTTGAAATAGTTTTTTTCTGGTGCATAATATGACCCCCGCAGACGCCTAGTTTAGGAGTTACAGCCATTTTAGTGTATTGAAATAGTTTTTTCTAGTGCATAATATGACCCCCGCAGACGCCTAGTTTAGGAGTTATAGCCATTTTTGTGTTTTGAAATAGTTTTTTTGTGGTGCATAATATGACCCCCGCAGACGCCTAGTTTAGGAGTTATAGCCATTTTAGTGTTTTGAAATAGTTTTTTTCTGGTGCATAATATGACCCCCGCAGACGCCTAGTTTAGGAGTTACAGCCATTTTTATGTTTTGAAATAGTTTTTTTTCTGGTGCATAATATGACCCCCGCAGACGCCTAGTTTAGGAGTTACAGCCACTTTTGTGTTTTGAAATAGTTTTTTTCTGGTGCATAATATGACCCCCGCAGACGCCTAGTTTAGGAGTTACAGCCATTTTAGTGTTTTGAAATAGTTTTTTCTAGTGCATAATATGACGCCCGCAGACGCCTAGTTTAGGAGTTACAGCCATTTTTGTGTTTTGAAATAGTTTTTTTCTGGTGCATAATATGACCCCCGCAGACGCCTAGTTTAGGAGTTACAGCCATTTTAGTGTTTTGAAATAGTTTTTTCTAGTGCATAATATGACGCCCGCAGACGCCTAGTTTAGGAGTTACAGCCATTTTTGTGTTTTGAAATAGTTTTTTTCTGGTGCATAATATGACCCCCGCAGACGCCTAGTTTAGGAGTTATAGCCATTTTAGTGTTTTGAAATAGTTTTTTCTAGTGCATAATATGACCCCCGCAGACGCCTAGTTTAGGAGTTATAGCCATTTTAGTGTTTTGAAATAGTTTTTTTCTGGTGCATAATATGACCCCCGCAGACGCCTAGTTTAGGAGTTATAGCCATTCTTGTGTTTTGAAATAGTTTTTTTCTGGTGCATAATATGACCCCCGCAGACGCCTAGTTTAGGAGTTATAGCCATTTTTGTGTTTTGAAATAGTTTTTTTCTGGTGCATAATATGACCCCCGCAGGCGCCTAGTTTAGGAGTTACAGCCATTTTAGTGTTTTGAAATAGTTTTTTCTAGTGCATAATATGACGCCCGCAGACGCCTAGTTTAGGAGTTACAGCCATTTTTGTGTTTTGAAATAGTTTTTTTCTGGTGCATAATATGACCCCCGCAAACGCCTAGTTTAGGAGTTACAGCCATTTTTATGTTTTGAAATAGTTTTTTTTCTGGTGCATAATATGACCCCCGCAGACGCCTAGTCGAGGAGTTATAGCCATTTTTGTGTTTTTAAAAAAATTTTTTCTGGTGCATAATATGACCCCCGCAGACGCCTAGTTTAGGAGTTACAGCCATTTTTGTGTTTTGAAATAGTTTTTTTCTGGTGCATAATATGACCCCCACAAACGCCTAGTTTAGGAGTTATAGCCATTTTAGTGTATTGAAATAGTTTTTTCTAGTGCATAATATGACCCCCGCAGACGCCTAGTCGAGGAGTTATAGCCATTTTTGTGTTTTTAAAAAAATTTTTTCTGGTGCATAATATGACCCCCGCAGACGCCTAGTTTAGGAGTTATAGCCATTTTTGTGTTTTAAAAAAGTTTTTTCTGGTGCATAATATGACCCCCGCAGAGGCCTAGTTTAGGAGTTACAGCCATTTTTGTGTTTTTAAAAAATTTTTTTCTGGTGCATAATATGACCCCCGCAGACGCCTAGTTTAGGAGTTATAGCCATTTTAGTGTTTTGAAATAGTTTTTTTCTGGTGCATAATATGACCCCCGCAAACGCCTAGTTTAGGAGTTACAGCCATTTTTATGTTTTGAAATAGTTTTTTTTCTGGTGCATAATATGACCCCCGCAGACGCCTAGTCGAGGAGTTATAGCCATTTTTGTGTTTTTAAAAAAATTTTTTCTGGTGCATAATATGACCCCCGCAGACGCCTAGTTTAGGAGTTACAGCCATTTTTGTGTTTTGAAATAGTTTTTTTCTGGTGCATAATATGACCCCCACAAACGCCTAGTTTAGGAGTTATAGCCATTTTAGTGTATTGAAATAGTTTTTTCTAGTGCATAATATGACCCCCGCAGACGCCTAGTCGAGGAGTTATAGCCATTTTTGTGTTTTTAAAAAAATTTTTTCTGGTGCATAATATGACCCCCGCAGACGCCTAGTTTAGGAGTTATAGCCATTTTAGTGTTTTGAAATAGTTTTTTCTAGTGCATAATATGACCCCCGCAGACGCCTAGTTTAGGAGTTATAGCCATTTTAGTGTTTTGAAATAGTTTTTTTCTGGTGCATAATATGACCCCCGCAGACGCCTAGTTTAGGAGTTATAGCCATTCTTGTGTTTTGAAATAGTTTTTTTCTGGTGCATAATATGACCCCCGCAGACGCCTAGTTTAGGAGTTATAGCCATTTTTGTGTTTTGAAATAGTTTTTTTCTGGTGCATAATATGACCCCCGCAGGCGCCTAGTTTAGGAGTTACAGCCATTTTAGTGTTTTGAAATAGTTTTTTCTAGTGCATAATATGACGCCCGCAGACGCCTAGTTTAGGAGTTACAGCCATTTTTGTGTTTTGAAATAGTTTTTTTCTGGTGCATAATATGACCCCCGCAAACGCCTAGTTTAGGAGTTACAGCCATTTTTATGTTTTGAAATAGTTTTTTTTCTGGTGCATAATATGACCCCCGCAGACGCCTAGTCGAGGAGTTATAGCCATTTTTGTGTTTTTAAAAAAATTTTTTCTGGTGCATAATATGACCCCCGCAGACGCCTAGTTTAGGAGTTACAGCCATTTTTGTGTTTTGAAATAGTTTTTTTCTGGTGCATAATATGACCCCCACAAACGCCTAGTTTAGGAGTTATAGCCATTTTAGTGTATTGAAATAGTTTTTTCTAGTGCATAATATGACCCCCGCAGACGCCTAGTCGAGGAGTTATAGCCATTTTTGTGTTTTTAAAAAAATTTTTTCTGGTGCATAATATGACCCCCGCAGACGCCTAGTTTAGGAGTTATAGCCATTTTTGTGTTTTAAAAAAGTTTTTTCTGGTGCATAATATGACCCCCGCAGAGGCCTAGTTTAGGAGTTACAGCCATTTTTGTGTTTTTAAAAAATTTTTTTCTGGTGCATAATATGACCCCCGCAGACGCCTAGTTTAGGAGTTATAGCCATTTTAGTGTTTTGAAATAGTTTTTTTCTGGTGCATAATATGACCCCCACAGACGCCTAGTTTAGGAGTTATAGCCATTTTAGTGTATTGAAATAGTTTTTTCTAGTGCATAATATGACCCCCGCAGACGCCTAGTCGAGGAGTTATAGCCATTTTTGTGTTTTGAAATAGTTTTTTTCTGGTGCATAATATGACCCCCGCAGGCGCCTAGTTTAGGAGTTACAGCCATTTTAGTGTTTTGAAATAGTTTTTTCTAGTGCATAATATGACGCCCGCAGACGCCTAGTTTAGGAGTTACAGCCATTTTTGTGTTTTGAAATAGTTTTTTTCTGGTGCATAATATGACCCCCGCAAACGCCTAGTTTAGGAGTTACAGCCATTTTTATGTTTTGAAATAGTTTTTTTTCTGGTGCATAATATGACCCCCGCAGACGCCTAGTCGAGGAGTTATAGCCATTTTTGTGTTTTTAAAAAAATTTTTTCTGGTGCATAATATGACCCCCGCAGACGCCTAGTTTAGGAGTTACAGCCATTTTTGTGTTTTGAAATAGTTTTTTTCTGGTGCATAATATGACCCCCACAAACGCCTAGTTTAGGAGTTATAGCCATTTTAGTGTATTGAAATAGTTTTTTCTAGTGCATAATATGACCCCCGCAGACGCCTAGTCGAGGAGTTATAGCCATTTTTGTGTTTTTAAAAAAATTTTTTCTGGTGCATAATATGACCCCCGCAGACGCCTAGTTTAGGAGTTATAGCCATTTTTGTGTTTTAAAAAAGTTTTTTCTGGTGCATAATATGACCCCCGCAGAGGCCTAGTTTAGGAGTTACAGCCATTTTTGTGTTTTTAAAAAATTTTTTTCTGGTGCATAATATGACCCCCGCAGACGCCTAGTTTAGGAGTTATAGCCATTTTAGTGTTTTGAAATAGTTTTTTTCTGGTGCATAATATGACCCCCACAGACGCCTAGTTTAGGAGTTATAGCCATTTTAGTGTATTGAAATAGTTTTTTCTAGTGCATAATATGACCCCCGCAGACGCCTAGTCGAGGAGTTATAGCCATTTTTGTGTTTTGAAATAGTTTTTTTCTGGTGCATAATATGACCCCCGCAGGCGCCTAGTTTAGGAGTTACAGCCATTTTAGTGTTTTGAAATAGTTTTTTCTAGTGCATAATATGACGCCCGCAGACGCCTAGTTTAGGAGTTACAGCCATTTTTGTGTTTTGAAATAGTTTTTTTCTGGTGCATAATATGACCCCCGCAAACGCCTAGTTTAGGAGTTACAGCCATTTTTATGTTTTGAAATAGTTTTTTTTCTGGTGCATAATATGACCCCCGCAGACGCCTAGTCGAGGAGTTATAGCCATTTTTGTGTTTTTAAAAAAATTTTTTCTGGTGCATAATATGACCCCCGCAGACGCCTAGTTTAGGAGTTACAGCCATTTTTGTGTTTTGAAATAGTTTTTTTCTGGTGCATAATATGACCCCCACAAACGCCTAGTTTAGGAGTTATAGCCATTTTAGTGTATTGAAATAGTTTTTTCTAGTGCATAATATGACCCCCGCAGACGCCTAGTCGAGGAGTTATAGCCATTTTTGTGTTTTTAAAAAAATTTTTTCTGGTGCATAATATGACCCCCGCAGACGCCTAGTTTAGGAGTTACAGCCATTTTTGTGTTTTGAAATAGTTTTTTCTAGTGCATAATATGACCCCCGCAGACGCCTAGTTTAGGAGTTATAGCCATTCTTGTGTTTTGAAATAGTTTTTTTCTGGTGCATAATATGACCCCCGCAGACGCCTAGTTTAGGAGTTATAGCCATTTTTGTGTTTTGAAATAGTTTTTTTCTGGTGCATAATATGACCCCCGCAGGCGCCTAGTTTAGGAGTTACAGCCATTTTAGTGTTTTGAAATAGTTTTTTCTAGTGCATAATATGACGCCCGCAGACGCCTAGTTTAGGAGTTACAGCCATTTTTGTGTTTTGAAATAGTTTTTTTCTGGTGCATAATATGACCCCCGCAAACGCCTAGTTTAGGAGTTACAGCCATTTTTATGTTTTGAAATAGTTTTTTTTCTGGTGCATAATATGACCCCCGCAGACGCCTAGTCGAGGAGTTATAGCCATTTTTGTGTTTTTAAAAAAATTTTTTCTGGTGCATAATATGACCCCCGCAGACGCCTAGTTTAGGAGTTACAGCCATTTTTGTGTTTTGAAATAGTTTTTTTCTGGTGCATAATATGACCCCCGCAGGCGCCTAGTTTAGGAGTTACAGCCATTTTAGTGTTTTGAAATAGTTTTTTCTAGTGCATAATATGACGCCCGCAGACGCCTAGTTTAGGAGTTACAGCCATTTTTGTGTTTTGAAATAGTTTTTTTCTGGTGCATAATATGACCCCCGCAAACGCCTAGTTTAGGAGTTACAGCCATTTTTATGTTTTGAAATAGTTTTTTTTCTGGTGCATAATATGACCCCCGCAGACGCCTAGTCGAGGAGTTATAGCCATTTTTGTGTTTTTAAAAAAATTTTTTCTGGTGCATAATATGACCCCCGCAGACGCCTAGTTTAGGAGTTACAGCCATTTTTGTGTTTTGAAATAGTTTTTTTCTGGTGCATAATATGACCCCCACAAACGCCTAGTTTAGGAGTTATAGCCATTTTAGTGTATTGAAATAGTTTTTTCTAGTGCATAATATGACCCCCGCAGACGCCTAGTCGAGGAGTTATAGCCATTTTTGTGTTTTTAAAAAAATTTTTTCTGGTGCATAATATGACCCCCGCAGACGCCTAGTTTAGGAGTTACAGCCATTTTTGTGTTTTGAAATAGTTTTTTTCTGGTGCATAATATGACCCCCGCAAACGCCTAGTTTAGGAGTTACAGCCATTTTTATGTTTTGAAATAGTTTTTTTTCTGGTGCATAATATGACCCCCGCAGACGCCTAGTCGAGGAGTTATAGCCATTTTTGTGTTTTTAAAAAAATTTTTTCTGGTGCATAATATGACCCCCGCAGACGCCTAGTTTAGGAGTTACAGCCATTTTTGTGTTTTGAAATAGTTTTTTTCTGGTGCATAATATGACCCCCACAAACGCCTAGTTTAGGAGTTATAGCCATTTTAGTGTATTGAAATAGTTTTTTCTAGTGCATAATATGACCCCCGCAGACGCCTAGTCGAGGAGTTATAGCCATTTTTGTGTTTTTAAAAAAATTTTTTCTGGTGCATAATATGACCCCCGCAGACGCCTAGTTTAGGAGTTATAGCCATTTTTGTGTTTTAAAAAAGTTTTTTCTGGTGCATAATATGACCCCCGCAGACGCCTAGTTTAGGAGTTACAGCCATTTTTGTGTTTTGAAATAGTTTTTTTCTGGTGCATAATATGACCCCCGCAGGCGCCTAGTTTAGGAGTTACAGCCATTTTAGTGTTTTGAAATAGTTTTTTCTAGTGCATAATATGACGCCCGCAGACGCCTAGTTTAGGAGTTACAGCCATTTTTGTGTTTTGAAATAGTTTTTTTCTGGTGCATAATATGACCCCCGCAAACGCCTAGTTTAGGAGTTACAGCCATTTTTATGTTTTGAAATAGTTTTTTTTCTGGTGCATAATATGACCCCCGCAGACGCCTAGTCGAGGAGTTATAGCCATTTTTGTGTTTTTAAAAAAATTTTTTCTGGTGCATAATATGACCCCCGCAGACGCCTAGTTTAGGAGTTACAGCCATTTTTGTGTTTTGAAATAGTTTTTTTTCTGGTGCATAATATGACCCCCACAAACGCCTAGTTTAGGAGTTATAGCCATTTTAGTGTATTGAAATAGTTTTTTCTAGTGCATAATATAACCCCCGCAGACGCCTAGTCGAGGAGTTATAGCCATTTTTGTGTTTTTAAAAAAATTTTTTCTGGTGCATAATATGACCCCCGCAGACGCCTAGTTTAGGAGTTACAGCCATTTTTGTGTTTTGAAATAGTTTTTTCTAGTGCATAATATGACCCCCGCAGACGCCTAGTTTAGGAGTTATAGCCATTCTTGTGTTTTGAAATAGTTTTTTTCTGGTGCATAATATGACCCCCGCAGACGCCTAGTTTAGGAGTTATAGCCATTTTTGTGTTTTGAAATAGTTTTTTTCTGGTGCATAATATGACCCCCGCAGGCGCCTAGTTTAGGAGTTACAGCCATTTTAGTGTTTTGAAATAGTTTTTTCTAGTGCATAATATGACGCCCGCAGACGCCTAGTTTAGGAGTTACAGCCATTTTTGTGTTTTGAAATAGTTTTTTTCTGGTGCATAATATGACCCCCGCAAACGCCTAGTTTAGGAGTTACAGCCATTTTTATGTTTTGAAATAGTTTTTTTTCTGGTGCATAATATGACCCCCGCAGACGCCTAGTCGAGGAGTTATAGCCATTTTTGTGTTTTTAAAAAAATTTTTTCTGGTGCATAATATGACCCCCGCAGACGCCTAGTTTAGGAGTTACAGCCATTTTTGTGTTTTGAAATAGTTTTTTTCTGGTGCATAATATGACCCCCGCAGGCGCCTAGTTTAGGAGTTACAGCCATTTTAGTGTTTTGAAATAGTTTTTTCTAGTGCATAATATGACGCCCGCAGACGCCTAGTTTAGGAGTTACAGCCATTTTTGTGTTTTGAAATAGTTTTTTTCTGGTGCATAATATGACCCCCGCAAACGCCTAGTTTAGGAGTTACAGCCATTTTTATGTTTTGAAATAGTTTTTTTTCTGGTGCATAATATGACCCCCGCAGACGCCTAGTCGAGGAGTTATAGCCATTTTTGTGTTTTTAAAAAAATTTTTTCTGGTGCATAATATGACCCCCGCAGACGCCTAGTTTAGGAGTTACAGCCATTTTTGTGTTTTGAAATAGTTTTTTTCTGGTGCATAATATGACCCCCACAAACGCCTAGTTTAGGAGTTATAGCCATTTTAGTGTATTGAAATAGTTTTTTCTAGTGCATAATATGACCCCCGCAGACGCCTAGTCGAGGAGTTATAGCCATTTTTGTGTTTTTAAAAAAATTTTTTCTGGTGCATAATATGACCCCCGCAGACGCCTAGTTTAGGAGTTACAGCCATTTTTGTGTTTTGAAATAGTTTTTTCTAGTGCATAATATGACGCCCGCAGACGCCTAGTTTAGGAGTTACAGCCATTTTTGTGTTTTGAAATAGTTTTTTTCTGGTGCATAATATGACCCCCGCAGACGCCTAGTTTAGGAGTTATAGCCATTTTTGTGTTTTGAAATAGTTTTTTTCTGGTGCATAATATGACCCCCGCAGGCGCCTAGTTTAGGAGTTACAGCCATTTTAGTGTTTTGAAATAGTTTTTTCTAGTGCATAATATGACGCCCGCAGACGCCTAGTTTAGGAGTTACAGCCATTTTTGTGTTTTGAAATAGTTTTTTTCTGGTGCATAATATGACCCCCGCAAACGCCTAGTTTAGGAGTTACAGCCATTTTTATGTTTTGAAATAGTTTTTTTTCTGGTGCATAATATGACCCCCGCAGACGCCTAGTCGAGGAGTTATAGCCATTTTTGTGTTTTTAAAAAAATTTTTTCTGGTGCATAATATGACCCCCGCAGACGCCTAGTTTAGGAGTTACAGCCATTTTTGTGTTTTGAAATAGTTTTTTTCTGGTGCATAATATGACCCCCACAAACGCCTAGTTTAGGAGTTATAGCCATTTTAGTGTATTGAAATAGTTTTTTCTAGTGCATAATATGACCCCCGCAGACGCCTAGTCGAGGAGTTATAGCCATTTTTGTGTTTTTAAAAAAATTTTTTCTGGTGCATAATATGACCCCCGCAGACGCCTAGTTTAGGAGTTATAGCCATTTTTGTGTTTTAAAAAAGTTTTTTCTGGTGCATAATATGACCCCCGCAGAGGCCTAGTTTAGGAGTTACAGCCATTTTTGTGTTTTTAAAAAATTTTTTTCTGGTGCATAATATGACCCCCGCAGACGCCTAGTTTAGGAGTTATAGCCATTTTAGTGTTTTGAAATAGTTTTTTTCTGGTGCATAATATGACCCCCGCAAACGCCTAGTTTAGGAGTTACAGCCATTTTTATGTTTTGAAATAGTTTTTTTTCTGGTGCATAATATGACCCCCGCAGACGCCTAGTCGAGGAGTTATAGCCATTTTTGTGTTTTTAAAAAAATTTTTTCTGGTGCATAATATGACCCCCGCAGACGCCTAGTTTAGGAGTTACAGCCATTTTTGTGTTTTGAAATAGTTTTTTTCTGGTGCATAATATGACCCCCACAAACGCCTAGTTTAGGAGTTATAGCCATTTTAGTGTATTGAAATAGTTTTTTCTAGTGCATAATATGACCCCCGCAGACGCCTAGTCGAGGAGTTATAGCCATTTTTGTGTTTTTAAAAAAATTTTTTCTGGTGCATAATATGACCCCCGCAGACGCCTAGTTTAGGAGTTATAGCCATTTTAGTGTTTTGAAATAGTTTTTTCTAGTGCATAATATGACCCCCGCAGACGCCTAGTTTAGGAGTTATAGCCATTTTAGTGTTTTGAAATAGTTTTTTTCTGGTGCATAATATGACCCCCGCAGACGCCTAGTTTAGGAGTTATAGCCATTCTTGTGTTTTGAAATAGTTTTTTTCTGGTGCATAATATGACCCCCGCAGACGCCTAGTTTAGGAGTTATAGCCATTTTTGTGTTTTGAAATAGTTTTTTTCTGGTGCATAATATGACCCCCGCAGGCGCCTAGTTTAGGAGTTACAGCCATTTTAGTGTTTTGAAATAGTTTTTTCTAGTGCATAATATGACGCCCGCAGACGCCTAGTTTAGGAGTTACAGCCATTTTTGTGTTTTGAAATAGTTTTTTTCTGGTGCATAATATGACCCCCGCAAACGCCTAGTTTAGGAGTTACAGCCATTTTTATGTTTTGAAATAGTTTTTTTTCTGGTGCATAATATGACCCCCGCAGACGCCTAGTCGAGGAGTTATAGCCATTTTTGTGTTTTTAAAAAAATTTTTTCTGGTGCATAATATGACCCCCGCAGACGCCTAGTTTAGGAGTTACAGCCATTTTTGTGTTTTGAAATAGTTTTTTTCTGGTGCATAATATGACCCCCACAAACGCCTAGTTTAGGAGTTATAGCCATTTTAGTGTATTGAAATAGTTTTTTCTAGTGCATAATATGACCCCCGCAGACGCCTAGTCGAGGAGTTATAGCCATTTTTGTGTTTTTAAAAAAATTTTTTCTGGTGCATAATATGACCCCCGCAGACGCCTAGTTTAGGAGTTATAGCCATTTTTGTGTTTTAAAAAAGTTTTTTCTGGTGCATAATATGACCCCCGCAGAGGCCTAGTTTAGGAGTTACAGCCATTTTTGTGTTTTTAAAAAATTTTTTTCTGGTGCATAATATGACCCCCGCAGACGCCTAGTTTAGGAGTTATAGCCATTTTAGTGTTTTGAAATAGTTTTTTTCTGGTGCATAATATGACCCCCACAGACGCCTAGTTTAGGAGTTATAGCCATTTTAGTGTATTGAAATAGTTTTTTCTAGTGCATAATATGACCCCCGCAGACGCCTAGTCGAGGAGTTATAGCCATTTTTGTGTTTTGAAATAGTTTTTTTCTGGTGCATAATATGACCCCCGCAGGCGCCTAGTTTAGGAGTTACAGCCATTTTAGTGTTTTGAAATAGTTTTTTCTAGTGCATAATATGACGCCCGCAGACGCCTAGTTTAGGAGTTACAGCCATTTTTGTGTTTTGAAATAGTTTTTTTCTGGTGCATAATATGACCCCCGCAAACGCCTAGTTTAGGAGTTACAGCCATTTTTATGTTTTGAAATAGTTTTTTTTCTGGTGCATAATATGACCCCCGCAGACGCCTAGTCGAGGAGTTATAGCCATTTTTGTGTTTTTAAAAAAATTTTTTCTGGTGCATAATATGACCCCCGCAGACGCCTAGTTTAGGAGTTACAGCCATTTTTGTGTTTTGAAATAGTTTTTTTCTGGTGCATAATATGACCCCCACAAACGCCTAGTTTAGGAGTTATAGCCATTTTAGTGTATTGAAATAGTTTTTTCTAGTGCATAATACGACCCCCGCAGACGCCTAGTCGAGGAGTTATAGCCATTTTTGTGTTTTTAAAAAAATTTTTTCTGGTGCATAATATGACCCCCGCAGACGCCTAGTTTAGGAGTTATAGCCATTTTTGTGTTTTAAAAAAGTTTTTTCTGGTGCATAATATGACCCCCGCAGAGGCCTAGTTTAGGAGTTACAGCCATTTTTGTGTTTTTAAAAAATTTTTTTCTGGTGCATAATATGACCCCCGCAGACGCCTAGTTTAGGAGTTATAGCCATTTTAGTGTTTTGAAATAGTTTTTTTCTGGTGCATAATATGACCCCCACAGACGCCTAGTTTAGGAGTTATAGCCATTTTAGTGTATTGAAATAGTTTTTTCTAGTGCATAATATGACCCCCGCAGACGCCTAGTCGAGGAGTTATAGCCATTTTTGTGTTTTGAAATAGTTTTTTTCTGGTGCATAATATGACCCCCGCAGGCGCCTAGTTTAGGAGTTACAGCCATTTTAGTGTTTTGAAATAGTTTTTTCTAGTGCATAATATGACGCCCGCAGACGCCTAGTTTAGGAGTTACAGCCATTTTTGTGTTTTGAAATAGTTTTTTTCTGGTGCATAATATGACCCCCGCAAACGCCTAGTTTAGGAGTTACAGCCATTTTTATGTTTTGAAATAGTTTTTTTTCTGGTGCATAATATGACCCCCGCAGACGCCTAGTCGAGGAGTTATAGCCATTTTTGTGTTTTTAAAAAAATTTTTTCTGGTGCATAATATGACCCCCGCAGACGCCTAGTTTAGGAGTTACAGCCATTTTTGTGTTTTGAAATAGTTTTTTTCTGGTGCATAATATGACCCCCACAAACGCCTAGTTTAGGAGTTATAGCCATTTTAGTGTATTGAAATAGTTTTTTCTAGTGCATAATATGACCCCCGCAGACGCCTAGTCGAGGAGTTATAGCCATTTTTGTGTTTTGAAATAGTTTTTTTCTGGTGCATAATATGACCCCCGCAGGCGCCTAGTTTAGGAGTTACAGCCATTTTTGTGTTTTGAAATAGTTTTTTTCTGGTGCATAATATGACCCCCGCAAACGCCTAGTTTAGGAGTTACAGCCATTTTTATGTTTTGAAATAGTTTTTTTTCTGGTGCATAATATGACCCCCGCAGACGCCTAGTCGAGGAGTTATAGCCATTTTTGTGTTTTTAAAAAAATTTTTTCTGGTGCATAATATGACCCCCGCAGACGCCTAGTTTAGGAGTTATAGCCATTTTTGTGTTTTAAAAAAGTTTTTTCTGGTGCATAATATGACCCCCGCAGACGCCTAGTTTAGGAGTTATAGCCATTTTAGTGTTTTGAAATAGTTTTTTTCTGGTGCATAATATGACCCCCGCAGACGCCTAGTTTAGGAGTTATAGCCATTTTTGTGTTTTGAAATA
Source organism: Volucella zonaria (assembly GCA_963966105.1). Taxonomy (NCBI): domain Eukaryota; kingdom Metazoa; phylum Arthropoda; class Insecta; order Diptera; family Syrphidae; genus Volucella; species Volucella zonaria. Next base: position 105,598,703 of record OZ014532.1, on the reverse strand, counting down.
GTTTTTTTCTGGTGCATAATATGACCCCCGCAGGCGCCTAGTTTAGGAGTTACAGCCATTTTAGTGTTTTGAAATAGTTTTTTCTAGTGCATAATATGACGCCCGCAGACGCCTAGTTTAGGAGTTACAGCCATTTTTGTGTTTTGAAATAGTTTTTTTGTGGTGCATAATATGACCCCCGCAGACGCCTAGTTTAGGAGTTATAGCCATTTTAGTGTTTTGAAATAGTTTTTTTCTGGTGCATAATATGACCCCCGCAGACGCCTAGTTTAGGAGTTACAGCCATTTTTATGTTTTGAAATAGTTTTTTTTCTGGTGCATAATATGACCCCCGCAGACGCCTAGTTTAGGAGTTACAGCCACTTTTGTGTTTTGAAATAGTTTTTTTCTGGTGCATAATATGACCCCCGCAGACGCCTAGTTTAGGAGTTACAGCCATTTTAGTGTTTTGAAATAGTTTTTTCTAGTGCATAATATGACGCCCGCAGACGCCTAGTTTAGGAGTTACAGCCATTTTTGTGTTTTGAAATAGTTTTTTTCTGGTGCATAATATGACCCCCGCAGACGCCTAGTTTAGGAGTTACAGCCATTTTAGTGTTTTGAAATAGTTTTTTCTAGTGCATAATATGACGCCCGCAGACGCCTAGTTTAGGAGTTACAGCCATTTTTGTGTTTTGAAATAGTTTTTTTCTGGTGCATAATATGACCCCCGCAGACGCCTAGTTTAGGAGTTATAGCCATTTTAGTGTTTTGAAATAGTTTTTTCTAGTGCATAATATGACCCCCGCAGACGCCTAGTTTAGGAGTTATAGCCATTTTAGTGTTTTGAAATAGTTTTTTTCTGGTGCATAATATGACCCCCGCAGACGCCTAGTTTAGGAGTTATAGCCATTCTTGTGTTTTGAAATAGTTTTTTTCTGGTGCATAATATGACCCCCGCAGACGCCTAGTTTAGGAGTTATAGCCATTTTTGTGTTTTGAAATAGTTTTTTTCTGGTGCATAATATGACCCCCGCAGACGCCTAGTCGAGGAGTTATAGCCATTTTTGTGTTTTTAAAAAAATTTTTTCTGGTGCATAATATGACCCCCGCAGACGCCTAGTTTAGGAGTTAGAGCCATTTTTGTGTTTTGAAATAGTTTTTTTCTGGTGCATAATATGACCCCCACAAACGCCTAGTTTAGGAGTTATAGCCATTTTAGTGTATTGAAATAGTTTTTTCTAGTGCATAATATGACCCCCGCAGACGCCTAGTCGAGGAGTTATAGCCATTTTTGTGTTTTTAAAAAAATTTTTTCTGGTGCATAATATGACCCCCGCAGACGCCTAGTTTAGGAGTTACAGCCATTTTTGTGTTTTGAAATAGTTTTTTCTAGTGCATAATATGACCCCCGCAGACGCCTAGTTTAGGAGTTATAGCCATTCTTGTGTTTTGAAATAGTTTTTTTCTGGTGCATAATATGACCCCCGCAGACGCCTAGTTTAGGAGTTATAGCCATTTTTGTGTTTTGAAATAGTTTTTTTCTGGTGCATAATATGACCCCCGCAGGCGCCTAGTTTAGGAGTTACAGCCATTTTAGTGTTTTGAAATAGTTTTTTCTAGTGCATAATATGACGCCCGCAGACGCCTAGTTTAGGAGTTACAGCCATTTTTGTGTTTTGAAATAGTTTTTTTCTGGTGCATAATATGACCCCCGCAAACGCCTAGTTTAGGAGTTACAGCCATTTTTATGTTTTGAAATAGTTTTTTTTCTGGTGCATAATATGACCCCCGCAGACGCCTAGTCGAGGAGTTATAGCCATTTTTGTGTTTTTAAAAAAATTTTTTCTGGTGCATAATATGACCCCGCAGACGCCTAGTTTAGGAGTTACAGCCATTTTTGTGTTTTGAAATAGTTTTTTTCTGGTGCATAATATGACCCCCACAAACGCCTAGTTTAGGAGTTATAGCCATTTTAGTGTATTGAAATAGTTTTTTCTAGTGCATAATATGACCCCCGCAGACGCCTAGTCGAGGAGTTATAGCCATTTTTGTGTTTTTAAAAAAATTTTTTCTGGTGCATAATATGACCCCCGCAGACGCCTAGTTTAGGAGTTATAGCCATTTTTGTGTTTTAAAAAAGTTTTTTCTGGTGCATAATATGACCCCCGCAGAGGCCTAGTTTAGGAGTTACAGCCATTTTTGTGTTTTTAAAAAATTTTTTTCTGGTGCATAATATGACCCCCGCAGACGCCTAGTTTAGGAGTTATAGCCATTTTAGTGTTTTGAAATAGTTTTTTTCTGGTGCATAATATGACCCCCGCAAACGCCTAGTTTAGGAGTTACAGCCATTTTTATGTTTTGAAATAGTTTTTTTTCTGGTGCATAATATGACCCCCGCAGACGCCTAGTCGAGGAGTTATAGCCATTTTTGTGTTTTTAAAAAAATTTTTTCTGGTGCATAATATGACCCCCGCAGACGCCTAGTTTAGGAGTTACAGCCATTTTTGTGTTTTGAAATAGTTTTTTTCTGGTGCATAATATGACCCCCACAAACGCCTAGTTTAGGAGTTATAGCCATTTTAGTGTATTGAAATAGTTTTTTCTAGTGCATAATATGACCCCCGCAGACGCCTAGTCGAGGAGTTATAGCCATTTTTGTGTTTTTAAAAAAATTTTTTCTGGTGCATAATATGACCCCCGCAGACGCCTAGTTTAGGAGTTATAGCCATTTTAGTGTTTTGAAATAGTTTTTTCTAGTGCATAATATGACGCCCGCAGACGCCTAGTTTAGGAGTTACAGCCATTTTTGTGTTTTGAAATAGTTTTTTTCTGGTGCATAATATGACCCCCGCAAACGCCTAGTTTAGGAGTTACAGCCATTTTTATGTTTTGAAATAGTTTTTTTTCTGGTGCATAATATGACCCCCGCAGACGCCTAGTCGAGGAGTTATAGCCATTTTTGTGTTTTTAAAAAAATTTTTTCTGGTGCATAATATGACCCCCGCAGACGCCTAGTTTAGGAGTTACAGCCATTTTTGTGTTTTGAAATAGTTTTTTTCTGGTGCATAATATGACCCCCACAAACGCCTAGTTTAGGAGTTATAGCCATTTTAGTGTATTGAAATAGTTTTTTCTAGTGCATAATATGACCCCCGCAGACGCCTAGTCGAGGAGTTATAGCCATTTTTGTGTTTTTAAAAAAATTTTTTCTGGTGCATAATATGACCCCCGCAGACGCCTAGTTTAGGAGTTATAGCCATTTTTGTGTTTTAAAAAAGTTTTTTCTGGTGCATAATATGACCCCCGCAGAGGCCTAGTTTAGGAGTTACAGCCATTTTTGTGTTTTTAAAAAATTTTTTTCTGGTGCATAATATGACCCCCGCAGACGCCTAGTTTAGGAGTTATAGCCATTTTAGTGTTTTGAAATAGTTTTTTTCTGGTGCATAATATGACCCCCACAGACGCCTAGTTTAGGAGTTATAGCCATTTTAGTGTATTGAAATAGTTTTTTCTAGTGCATAATATGACCCCCGCAGACGCCTAGTCGAGGAGTTATAGCCATTTTTGTGTTTTTAAAAAAATTTTTTCTGGTGCATAATATGACCCCCGCAGACGCCTAGTTTAGGAGTTACAGCCATTTTTGTGTTTTGAAATAGTTTTTTCTAGTGCATAATATGACCCCCGCAGACGCCTAGTTTAGGAGTTATAGCCATTTTTGTGTTTTGAAATAGTTTTTTTCTGGTGCATAATATGACCCCCGCAGACGCCTAGTTTAGGAGTTATAGCCATTTTAGTGTTTTGAAATAGTTTTTTTCTGGTGCATAATATGACCCCCGCAGACGCCTAGTTTAGGAGTTATAGCCATTTTTGTGTTTTGAAATAGTTTTTTTCTGGTGCATAATATGACCCCCGCAGGCGCCTAGTTTAGGAGTTACAGCCATTTTAGTGTTTTGAAATAGTTTTTTCTAGTGCATAATATGACGCCCGCAGACGCCTAGTTTAGGAGTTACAGCCATTTTTGTGTTTTGAAATAGTTTTTTTCTGGTGCATAATATGACCCCCGCAGACGCCTAGTTTAGGAGTTATAGCCATTTTAGTGTTTTGAAATAGTTTTTTTCTGGTGCATAATATGACCCCCGCAGACGCCTAGTTTAGGAGTTACAGCCATTTTAGTGTATTGAAATAGTTTTTTCTAGTGCATAATATGACCCCCGCAGACGCCTAGTTTAGGAGTTATAGCCATTTTTGTGTTTTGAAATAGTTTTTTTCTGGTGCATAATATGACCCCCGCAGGCGCCTAGTTTAGGAGTTACAGCCATTTTAGTGTATTGAAATAGTTTTTTCTAGTGCATAATATGACCCCCGCAGACGCCTAGTTTAGGAGTTATAGCCATTTTTGTGTTTTGAAATAGTTTTTTTCTGGTGCATAATATGACCCCCGCAGGCGCCTAGTTTAGGAGTTACAGCCATTTTAGTGTTTTGAAATAGTTTTTTCTAGTGCATAATATGACGCCCGCAGACGCCTAGTTTAGGAGTTACAGCCATTTTTGTGTTTTGAAATAGTTTTTTTCTGGTGCATAATATGACCCCCGCAGACGCCTAGTTTAGGAGTTATAGCCATTTTAGTGTTTTGAAATAGTTTTTTTCTGGTGCATAATATGACCCCCGCAGACGCCTAGTTTAGGAGTTACAGCCATTTTAGTGTATTGAAATAGTTTTTTCTAGTGCATAATATGACCCCCGCAGACGCCTAGTTTAGGAGTTATAGCCATTTTTGTGTTTTGAAATAGTTTTTTTCTGGTGCATAATATGACCCCCGCAGGCGCCTAGTTTAGGAGTTACAGCCATTTTAGTGTTTTGAAATAGTTTTTTCTAGTGCATAATATGACGCCCGCAGACGCCTAGTTTAGGAGTTACAGCCATTTTTGTGTTTTGAAATAGTTTTTTTCTGGTGCATAATATGACCCCCGCAGACGCCTAGTTTAGGAGTTATAGCCATTTTAGTGTTTTGAAATAGTTTTTTTCTGGTGCATAATATGACCCCCGCAGACGCCTAGTTTAGGAGTTACAGCCATTTTAGTGTATTGAAATAGTTTTTTCTAGTGCATAATATGACCCCCGCAGACGCCTAGTTTAGGAGTTATAGCCATTTTTGTGTTTTGAAATAGTTTTTTTCTGGTGCATAATATGACCCCCGCAGACGCCTAGTTTAGGAGTTACAGCCATTTTTGTGTTTTGAAATAGTTTTTTCTAGTGCATAATATGACCCCCGCAGACGCCTAGTTTAGGAGTTATAGCCATTTTAGTGTTTTGAAATAGTTTTTTTCTGGTGCATAATATGACCCCCGCAGACGCCTAGTTTAGGAGTTATAGCCATTTTTATGTTTTGAAATAGTTTTTTTCTGGTGCATAATATGACCCCCACAGACGCCTAGTTTAGGAGTTATAGCCATTTTAGTGTATTGAAATAGTTTTTTCTAGTGCATAATATGACCCCCGCAGACGCCTAGTCGAGGAGTTATAGCCATTTTTGTGTTTTGAAATAGTTTTTTCTAGTGCATAATATGACCCCCGCAGACGCCTAGTTTAGGAGTTATAGCCATTTTAGTGTTTTGAAATAGTTTTTTTCTGGTGCTTAATATGACCCCCGCAGACGCCTAGTTTAGGAGTTATAGCCATTTTTGTGTTTTGAAATAGTTTTTTTCTGGTGCATAATATGACCCCCGCAGGCGCCTAGTTTAGGAGTTACAGCCATTTTAGTGTTTTGAAATAGTTTTTTCTAGTGCATAATATGACGCCCGCAGACGCCTAGTTTAGGAGTTACAGCCATTTTTGTGTTTTGAAATAGTTTTTTTCTGGTGCATAATATGACCCCCGCAGACGCCTAGTTTAGGAGTTATAGCCATTTTAGTGTTTTGAAATAGTTTTTTTCTGGTGCTTAATATGACCCCCGCAGACGCCTAGTTTAGGAGTTATAGCCATTTTTGTGTTTTGAAATAGTTTTTTTCTGGTGCATAATATGACCCCCGCAGGCGCCTAGTTTAGGAGTTACAGCCATTTTAGTGTTTTGAAATAGTTTTTTCTAGTGCATAATATGACGCCCGCAGACGCCTAGTTTAGGAGTTACAGCCATTTTTGTGTTTTGAAATAGTTTTTTTCTGGTGCATAATATGACCCCCGCAGACGCCTAGTTTAGGAGTTATAGCCATTTTAGTGTTTTGAAATAGTTTTTTTCTGGTGCATAATATGACCCCCGCAGACGCCTAGTGTAGGAGTTATAGCCATTTTAGTGTTTTGAAATAGTTTTTTTCTGGTGCATAATATGACCCCCGCAGACGCCTAGTTTAGGAGTTATAGCCATTTTTGTGTTTTGAAATAGTTTTTTTCTGGTGCATAATATGACCCCCGCAGGCGCCTAGTTTAGGAGTTACAGCCATTTTAGTGTTTTGAAATAGTTTTTTCTAGTGCATAATATGACGCCCGCAGACGCCTAGTTTAGGAGTTACAGCCATTTTTGTGTTTTGAAATAGTTTTTTTCTGGTGCATAATATGACCCCCGCAGACGCCTAGTTTAGGAGTTATAGCCATTTTAGTGTTTTGAAATAGTTTTTTTCTGGTGCTTAATATGACCCCCGCAGACGCCTAGTTTAGGAGTTATAGCCATTTTTGTGTTTTGAAATAGTTTTTTTCTGGTGCATAATATGACCCCCGCAGGAGCCTAGTTTAGGAGTTACAGCCATTTTAGTGTTTTGAAATAGTTTTTTCTAGTGCATAATATGACGCCCGCAGACGCCTAGTTTAGGAGTTACAGCCATTTTTGTGTTTTGAAATAGTTTTTTTCTGGTGCATAATATGACCCCCGCAGACGCCTAGTTTAGGAGTTATAGCCATTTTAGTGTTTTGAAATAGTTTTTTCTAGTGCATAATATGACCCCCGCAGACGCCTAGTTTAGGAGTTATAGCCATTTTAGTGTTTTGAAATAGTTTTTTTCTGGTGCATAATATGACCCCCGCAGACGCCTAGTTTAGGAGTTATAGCCATTTTTGTGTTTTGAAATAGTTTTTTTCTGGTGCATAATATGACCCCCGCAGGCGCCTAGTTTAGGAGTTACAGCCATTTTAGTGTTTTGAAATAGTTTTTTCTAGTGCATAATATGACGCCCGCAGACGCCTAGTTTAGGAGTTACAGCCATTTTTGTGTTTTGAAATAGTTTTTTTCTGGTGCATAATATGACCCCCGCAGACGCCTAGTTTAGGAGTTATAGCCATTTTAGTGTTTTGAAATAGTTTTATTCTGGTGCATAATATGACCCCCGCAGACGCCTAGTTTAGGAGTTACAGCCATTTTAGTGTATTGAAATAGTTTTTTCTAGTGCATAATATGACCCCCGCAGACGCCTAGTTTAGGAGTTATAGCCATTTTTGTGTTTTGAAATAGTTTTTTTCTGGTGCATAATATGACCCCCGCAGGCGCCTAGTTTAGGAGTTACAGCCATTTTAGTGTTTTGAAATAGTTTTTTCTAGTGCATAATATGACGCCCGCAGACGCCTAGTTTAGGAGTTACAGCCATTTTTGTGTTTTGAAATAGTTTTTTTCTGGTGCATAATATGACCCCCGCAGACGCCTAGTTTAGGAGTTACAGCCATTTTAGTGTTTTGAAATAGTTTTTTCTAGTGCATAATATGACGCCCGCAGACGCCTAGTTTAGGAGTTACAGCCATTTTTGTGTTTTGAAATAGTTTTTTTCTGGTGCATAATATGACCCCCGCAGACGCCTAGTTTAGGAGTTACAGCCATTTTAGTGTATTGAAATAGTTTTTTCTAGTGCATAATATGACCCCCGCAGACGCCTAGTTTAGGAGTTATAGCCATTTTTGTGTTTTGAAATAGTTTTTTTCTGGTGCATAATATGACCCCCGCAGACGCCTAGTTTAGGAGTTACAGCCATTTTAGTGTTTTGAAATAGTTTTTTCTAGTGCATAATATGACGCCCGCAGACGCCTAGTTTAGGAGTTACAGCCATTTTTGTGTTTTGAAATAGTTTTTTTCTGGTGCATAATATGACCCCCGCAGACGCCTAGTTTAGGAGTTACAGCCATTTTAGTGTTTTGAAATAGTTTTTTCTAGTGCATAATATGACGCCCGCAGACGCCTAGTTTAGGAGTTACAGCCATTTTTGTGTTTTGAAATAGTTTTTTTCTGGTGCATAATATGACCCCCGCAGACGCCTAGTTTAGGAGTTATAGCCATTTTAGTGTTTTGAAATAGTTTTTTCTAGTGCATAATATGACCCCCGCAGACGCCTAGTTTAGGAGTTATAGCCATTTTTGTGTTTTGAAATAGTTTTTTTCTGGTGCATAATATGACCCCCGCAGACGCCTAGTTTAGGAGTTATAGCCATTTTTGTGTTTTGAAATAGTTTTTTTCTGGTGCATAATATGACTCCCGCAGGCGCCTAGTTTAGGAGTTACAGCCATTTTAGTGTTTTGAAATAGTTTTTTCTAGTGCATAATATGACGCCCGCAGACGCCTAGTTTAGGAGTTACAGCCATTTTTGTGTTTTGAAATAGTTTTTTTCTGGTGCATAATATGACCCCCGCAGACGCCTAGTTTAGGAGTTACAGCCATTTTAGTGTATTGAAATAGTTTTTTCTAGTGCATAATATGACCCCCGCAGACGCCTAGTTTAGGAGTTATAGCCATTTTTGTGTTTTGAAATAGTTTTTTTCTGGTGCATAATATGACCCCCGCAGGCGCCTAGTTTAGGAGTTACAGCCATTTTAGTGTTTTGAAATAGTTTTTTCTAGTGCATAATATGACGCCCGCAGACGCCTAGTTTAGGAGTTACAGCCATTTTTGTGTTTTGAAATAGTTTTTTTCTGGTGCATAATATGACCCCCGCAGACGCCTAGTTTAGGAGTTATAGCCATTTTAGTGTTTTGAAATAGTTTTTTTCTGGTGCATAATATGACCCCCGCAGACGCCTAGTTTAGGAGTTACAGCCATTTTAGTGTATTGAAATAGTTTTTTCTAGTGCATAATATGACCCCCGCAGACGCCTAGTTTAGGAGTTATAGCCATTTTTGTGTTTTGAAATAGTTTTTTTCTGGTGCATAATATGACCCCCGCAGGCGCCCAGTTTAGGAGTTACAGCCATTTTTGTGTTTTGAAATAGTTTTTTCTAGTGCATAATATGACCCCCGCAGACGCCTAGTTTAGGAGTTATAGCCATTTTTGTGTTTTAAAAAAGTTTTTTCTGGTGTATAATTTGACCCCCGCAGACGCCTAGTTTAGGAGTTATAGCCATTTTTGTGTTTTGAAATAGTTTTTTTCTGGTGCACAATATGACCCCCGCAGACGCCTAGTTTAGGAGTTACAGCCATTTTAGTGTTTTGAAATAGTTTTTTCTAGTGCATAATATGACGCCCGCAGACGCCTAGTTTAGGAGTTACAGCCATTTTTGTGTATTGAAATAGTTTTTTCTAGTGCATAATATGACCCCCGCAGACGCCTAGTTTAGGAGTTACAGCCATTTTAGTGTTTTGAAATAGTTTTTTCTAGTGCATAATATGACGCCCGCAGACGCCTAGTTTAGGAGTTACAGCCATTTTTGTGTTTTGAAATAGTTTTTTTCTGGTGCATAATATGACCCCCGCAGACGCCTAGTTTAGGAGTTACAGCCATTTTTGTGTTTTGAAATAGTTTTTTCTTGTGCATAATATGACCCCCGCAGACGCCTAGTTTAGGAGTTATAGCCATTTTTGTGTTTTGAAATAGTTTTTTTCTGGTGCATAATATGACCCCCGCAGACGCCTAGTTGAGGAGTTACAGCCATTTTTGTGTTTTTAAAAAATTTTTTTCTGGTACATAATATGACCCCCGCAGACGCCTAGTTTAGGAGTTACAGCCATTTTTGTGTTTTGAAATAGTTTTTTTCTGGTGCATAATATGACCCCCGCAGACGCCTTGTTTAGGAGTTACAGCCATTTTAGTGTTTTGAAATAGTTTTTTCTGGTGCATAATATGACCCCCGCAGACGCCTAGTTTAGGAGTTATAGCCATTATAGTGTTTTGAAATAGTTTTTTTCTGGTGCATAATATGACCCCCGCAGACGCCTAGTTGAGGAGTTACAGCCATTTTTGTGTTTTTAAAAAATTTTTTTCTGGTACATAATATGACCCCCGCAGACGCCTAGTTTAGGAGTTACAGCCATTTTTGTGTTTTGAAATAGTTTTTTCTAGTGCATAATATGACCCCCGCAGACGCCTAGTTTAGGAGTTATAGCCATTTTTGTGTTTTAAAAAAGTTTTTTCTGGTGTATAATTTGACCCCCGCAGACGCCTAGTTTAGGAGTTATAGCCATTTTTGTGTTTTGAAATAGTTTTTTTCTGGTGCACAATATGACCCCCGCAGACGCCTAGTTTAGGAGTTACAGCCATTTTAGTGTTTTGAAATAGTTTTTTCTAGTGCATAATATGACGCCCGCAGACGCCTAGTTTAGGAGTTACAGCCATTTTTGTGTATTGAAATAGTTTTTTCTAGTGCATAATATGACCCCCGCAGACGCCTAGTTTAGGAGTTACAGCCATTTTAGTGTTTTGAAATAGTTTTTTCTAGTGCATAATATGACGCCCGCAGACGCCTAGTTTAGGAGTTACAGCCATTTTTGTGTTTTGAAATAGTTTTTTTCTGGTGCATAATATGACCCCCGCAGACGCCTAGTTTAGGAGTTACAGCCATTTTTGTGTTTTGAAATAGTTTTTTCTTGTGCATAATATGACCCCCGCAGACGCCTAGTTTAGGAGTTATAGCCATTTTTGTGTTTTGAAATAGTTTTTTTCTGGTGCATAATATGACCCCCGCAGACGCCTAGTTTAGGAGTTATAGCCATTATAGTGTTTTGAAATAGTTTTTTTCTGGTGCATAATATGACCCCCGCAGACGCCTAGTTGAGGAGTTACAGCCATTTTTGTGTTTTGAAATAGTTTTTTTCTGGTGCATAATATGACCCCCACAAACGCCTAGTTTAGGAGTTATAGCCATTTTAGTGTATTGAAATAGTTTTTTCTAGTGCATAATATGACCCCCGCAGACGCCTAGTCGAGGAGTTATAGCCATTTTTGTGTTTTTAAAAAATTTTTTCTGGTGTATAATTTGACCCCCGCAGACGCCTAGTTTAGGAGTTATAGCCATTTTTGTGTTTTAAAAAAGTTTTTTCTGGTGTATAATTTGACCCCCGCAGACGCCTAGTTTAGGAGTTATAGCCATTTTTGTGTTTTGAAATAGTTTTTTTCTGGTGCACAATATGACCCCCGCAGACGCCTAGTTTAGGAGTTACAGCCATTTTAGTGTTTTGAAATAGTTTTTTCTAGTGCATAATATGACGCCCGCAGACGCCTAGTTTAGGAGTTACAGCCATTTTTGTGTATTGAAATAGTTTTTTCTAGTGCATAATATGACCCCCGCAGACGCCTAGTTTAGGAGTTACAGCCATTTTAGTGTTTTGAAATAGTTTTTTCTAGTGCATAATATGACGCCCGCAGACGCCTAGTTTAGGAGTTACAGCCATTTTTGTGTTTTGAAATAGTTTTTTTCTGGTGCATAATATGACCCCCGCAGACGCCTAGTTTAGGAGTTATAGCCATTTTTGTGTTTTGAAATAGTTTTTTTCTGGTGCATAATATGACCCCCGCAGACGCCTAGTTTAGGAGTTATAGCCATTATAGTGTTTTGAAATAGTTTTTTTCTGGTGCATAATATGACCCCCGCAGACGCCTAGTTGAGGAGTTACAGCCATTTTTGTGTTTTGAAATAGTTTTTTTCTGGTGCATAATATGACCCCCACAAACGCCTAGTTTAGGAGTTATAGCCATTTTAGTGTATTGAAATAGTTTTTTCTAGTGCATAATATGACGCCCGCAGACGCCTAGTTTAGGAGTTACAGCCATTTTTGTGTATTGAAATAGTTTTTTCTAGTGCATAATATGACCCCCGCAGACGCCTAGTTTAGGAGTTACAGCCATTTTAGTGTTTTGAAATAGTTTTTTCTAGTGCATAATATGACGCCCGCAAACGCCTAGTTTAGGAGTTACAGCCATTTTTGTGTATTGAAATAGTTTTTTCTAGTGCATAATATGACCCCCGCAGACGCCTAGTTTAGGAGTTATAGCCATTTTTGTGTTTTGAAATAGTTTTTTTCTGGTGCATAATATGACCCCCGCAGACGCCTAGTTTAGGAGTTATAGCCATTTTTGTGTTTTGAAATAGTTTTTTTCTGGTGCATAATATGACCCCCGCAGGCGCCTAGTTTAGGAGTTACAGCCATTTTAGTGTTTTGAAATAGTTTTTTCTAGTGCATAATATGACGCCCGCAGACGCCTAGTTTAGGAGTTACAGCCATTTTTGTGTTTTGAAATAGTTTTTTTCTGGTGCATAATATGACCCCCGCAGACGCCTAGTTTAGGAGTTACAGCCATTTTAGTGTATTGAAATAGTTTTTTCTAGTGCATAATATGACCCCCGCAGACGCCTAGTTTAGGAGTTATAGCCATTTTTGTGTTTTGAAATAGTTTTTTTCTGGTGCATAATATGACCCCCGCAGGCGCCTAGTTTAGGAGTTACAGCCATTTTAGTGTTTTGAAATAGTTTTTTCTAGTGCATAATATGACGCCCGCAGACGCCTAGTTTAGGAGTTACAGCCATTTTTGTGTTTTGAAATAGTTTTTTTCTGGTGCATAATATGACCCCCGCAGACGCCTAGTTTAGGAGTTATAGCCATTTTAGTGTTTTGAAATAGTTTTTTTCTGGTGCATAATATGACCCCCGCAGACGCCTAGTTTAGGAGTTACAGCCATTTTAGTGTATTGAAATAGTTTTTTCTAGTGCATAATATGACCCCCGCAGACGCCTAGTTTAGGAGTTATAGCCATTTTTGTGTTTTGAAATAGTTTTTTTCTGGTGCATAATATGACCCCCGCAGGCGCCTAGTTTAGGAGTTACAGCCATTTTTGTGTTTTGAAATAGTTTTTTCTAGTGCATAATATGACCCCCGCAGACGCCTAGTTTAGGAGTTATAGCCATTTTTGTGTTTTAAAAAAGTTTTTTCTGGTGTATAATTTGACCCCCGCAGACGCCTAGTTTAGGAGTTATAGCCATTTTTGTGTTTTGAAATAGTTTTTTTCTGGTGCACAATATGACCCCCGCAGACGCCTAGTTTAGGAGTTACAGCCATTTTAGTGTTTTGAAATAGTTTTTTCTAGTGCATAATATGACGCCCGCAGACGCCTAGTTTAGGAGTTACAGCCATTTTTGTGTATTGAAATAGTTTTTTCTAGTGCATAATATGACCCCCGCAGACGCCTAGTTTAGGAGTTACAGCCATTTTAGTGTTTTGAAATAGTTTTTTCTAGTGCATAATATGACGCCCGCAGACGCCTAGTTTAGGAGTTACAGCCATTTTTGTGTTTTGAAATAGTTTTTTTCTGGTGCATAATATGACCCCCGCAGACGCCTAGTTTAGGAGTTACAGCCATTTTTGTGTTTTGAAATAGTTTTTTCTTGTGCATAATATGACCCCCGCAGACGCCTAGTTTAGGAGTTATAGCCATTTTTGTGTTTTGAAATAGTTTTTTTCTGGTGCATAATATGACCCCCGCAGACGCCTAGTTGAGGAGTTACAGCCATTTTTGTGTTTTTAAAAAATTTTTTTCTGGTACATAATATGACCCCCGCAGACGCCTAGTTTAGGAGTTACAGCCATTTTTGTGTTTTGAAATAGTTTTTTTCTGGTGCATAATATGACCCCCGCAGACGCCTAGTTTAGGAGTTACAGCCATTTTAGTGTTTTGAAATAGTTTTTTCTGGTGCATAATATGACCCCCGCAGACGCCTAGTTTAGGAGTTATAGCCATTATAGTGTTTTGAAATAGTTTTTTTCTGGTGCATAATATGACCCCCGCAGACGCCTAGTTGAGGAGTTACAGCCATTTTTGTGTTTTTAAAAAATTTTTTTCTGGTACATAATATGACCCCCGCAGACGCCTAGTTTAGGAGTTACAGCCATTTTTGTGTTTTGAAATAGTTTTTTCTAGTGCATAATATGACCCCCGCAGACGCCTAGTTTAGGAGTTATAGCCATTTTAGTGTTTTGAAATAGTTTTTTTCTGGTGCATAATATGACCCCCGCAGACGCCTAGTTTAGGAGTTACAGCCATTTTAGTGTTTTGAAATAGTTTTTTCTAGTGCATAATATGACGCCCGCAGACGCCTAGTTTAGGAGTTACAGCCATTTTTGTGTTTTGAAATAGTTTTTTTCTGGTGCATAATATGACCCCCGCAGACGCCTAGTTTAGGAGTTACAGCCATTTTAGTGTTTTGAAATAGTTTTTTCTGGTGCATAATATGACCCCCGCAGACGCCTAGTTTAGGAGTTATAGCCATTATAGTGTTTTGAAATAGTTTTTTTCTGGTGCATAATATGACCCCCGCAGACGCCTAGTTGAGGAGTTACAGCCATTTTTGTGTTTTTAAAAAATTTTTTTCTGGTACATAATATGACCCCCGCAGACGCCTAGTTTAGGAGTTACAGCCATTTTTGTGTTTTGAAATAGTTTTTTCTAGTGCATAATATGACCCCCGCAGACGCCTAGTTTAGGAGTTATAGCCATTTTTGTGTTTTAAAAAAGTTTTTTCTGGTGTATAATTTGACCCCCGCAGACGCCTAGTTTAGGAGTTATAGCCATTTTTGTGTTTTGAAATAGTTTTTTTCTGGTGCACAATATGACCCCCGCAGACGCCTAGTTTAGGAGTTACAGCCATTTTAGTGTTTTGAAATAGTTTTTTCTAGTGCATAATATGACGCCCGCAGACGCCTAGTTTAGGAGTTACAGCCATTTTTGTGTATTGAAATAGTTTTTTCTTTTTTTTTTTTTTTTTTTTTTTATAATCGGCGCGCGCTCAAGGGGTTTTGTACCCTTAAAATGTTCGTACACAGCGCGGGCGAAGGAAATTTAGGGAGGAAGAAAAGACAGGTACCGATGTACATTGTTTTTAAATGTTTGCAAGTTATAACGACCAGGAAACACAGAGGTCGGCAGGGCATTCCATAAGCGAGTTGTACGGCTTAGGAAAGAATCACGATATTTAAGAGTACGTCCGAAAATGGGCTTGAGGGTATACTGATGAGCATTCCTAGCGAGACGGGTGTTACGGTTGAAAGTTTGAATGGGCGGAATGCAACTGGCAATTTCAATGGAGCACTGGTGGTGGAAATACCGATAAAACAAAGTGAGACAGGAGACTTTACGTCGGTGTTCGAGGGTGTCAATTGATTGACTGATATTAGTATCACCAATTAGTTTTATCGCACGGTTTTGAATCCTATCTAGCAGGTGCAGAGATGTTTTAGGAGCACCTGACCAGATGTGGGCATTGTACTCCAATTTTGGGCGGATGAATGCCTTATATATTGAGGCCAGATCAGAGGGGGTAAAATATTTCTTACATCGCTTGAGAAAACCTAGACATTTCGCAGCATTTTTGGCGACATCGAATATGTGGTCATTCCAACGTAAGTTGTTACTGATACACATACCGAGAATGGAAAGTTTATCGGTTTCGACGATGCAAGTGCCATTCATGGATAATGGCTGGGTATTTGAATTTCGCTTTAATGACAGCAGACAGCATTGAGTTTTGGAAGCATTAAATTCTACTCGGTTGATAGTTCCCCAGTTGGTTATGCTGTTAATATCGGAATTTAATGAGCTTAACATACGCTGCCGTTCCCGTTCTACAGCCGAAGAGCAGGGGCGTGAGTCCGGGAACGAATATGAGAAGCAGAGAGTGCTGTCATCAGCAAAGGAATAAATTGGATTAGAAGTAGCAGACAAGAGATCGTTAATGAAGATTAAAAAGAGTGTCGGAGACAGAACGGAGCCCTGGGGCACACCAGCATTTATTTTGTGAATATCAGACTTGAAACCGTCCAAGACGACTTGAATTGAACGTTCCGAAAGGTAATTTCTAATCCATTGAAGAAGAGAGTCATCGATCCCAAGAGCACGCATTTTCGACAAAAGAGCCTGATGCCAAACTCTGTCAAATGCCTTAGAAATATCAAGTGCAACTAACTTGCTTTCGCCAGATTGATGTACGCTTTGGTTCCACTTTTCGGTGAGACATGCCATCAAATCACCAGTGGACCTGTTGCTACGAAAACCATATTGCCGGTCATTGAGAAGTTTTCGTGTTTCGAGATATTTCATGAGCTGACGATTTATCAGCGTTTCCATGACCTTGGAAAGAAGGGACGTAAGTGCAATGGGTCTGTAGGAGGATAGAGAAGAAGATTCGCCTTTTTTAGGGACTGGCTGGACAAATGCTGTTTTCCATCTGCTCGGAAAGAGTCCTAAAGAGTAGGACTGATGAAAAAGCTTACGCAGTGGTTTTGCCAGCGTAGAAGAACACCTCTTCAGAAGAAGGGGAGATATACCATCTGGACCAGCGGATTTATGCATGTTGAGATCTTTGAGTACTCTTGCTACTACACGAGTGCGAAAGTGGATTCGTCCCATTGTAGATTCGACGCACTCGAGTGTAGGCGGGGACAAAGCACAGTCTGGGAGTGTTGAGCTAGCCGCAAAGTGTGCAGCAAGCAGATTGGCCTTGTCCAAAGAGCTGACAGCTGGAATGTCATTGTAAATGAGCGTTGGGATGGAGGATGAGGCAGAATTTCTAATGTTTTTGACGAATGACCAAAAATTTTTACTGCCTTTGGGACATTGTAGTATTTTTTGCCTCAGGTTTTGGTCATATTGGAATTTCACACGCTTAAGAAAGGCGTTGCAGTCATTTCTGGCTCGTTTAAACTTTTTTCGGTTTTCCTCTGTCGGGTTGGTCTTGTAGGACCGAAAAAACAGTTCTCTAACCCTGACAGCCTCTTTACAGCTCGAATCATACCATTCCTTTTCTTTTGGTTTGATACTCTTCATCCGATGTGGGATAAAGCATCTCATTCCAAAGAGAATAGTTTCTGTGATCATGTCAGCAGCGGCATCCACGTCGTTATCGAGGAAACATAACGACCAGTTAAAATTCCTAAAGAAGTTGTTAAGTCCGCTCCAATTGGCTTTCTCGTATTGCCATACGGTTCTTTTAGGAATCTTTTCTCTAACTGTGTGGTGGGTGTGCGAGAATTTAGCTGATATGACACAATGGTCCGACGAGCCTAGAGGGGAGAGTACATCAACGCAGTACTTGTCAGGGTGAGAGGTTAAAAACAAGTCCAGAGTGTTGGCGGTATGACTGTCAACGTCTGGTATGCGTGTGGGCTCTAGTGCATAATATGACCCCCGCAGACGCCTAGTTTAGGAGTTACAGCCATTTTAGTGTTTTGAAATAGTTTTTTCTAGTGCATAATATGACGCCCGCAGACGCCTAGTTTAGGAGTTACAGCCATTTTTGTGTTTTGAAATAGTTTTTTTCTGGTGCATAATATGACCCCCGCAGACGCCTAGTTTAGGAGTTACAGCCATTTTTGTGTTTTGAAATAGTTTTTTCTTGTGCATAATATGACCCCCGCAGACGCCTAGTTTAGGAGTTATAGCCATTTTTGTGTTTTGAAATAGTTTTTTTCTGGTGCATAATATGACCCCCGCAGACGCCTAGTTTAGGAGTTATAGCCATTATAGTGTTTTGAAATAGTTTTTTTCTGGTGCATAATATGACCCCCGCAGACGCCTAGTTGAGGAGTTACAGCCATTTTTGTGTTTTGAAATAGTTTTTTTCTGGTGCATAATATGACCCCCACAAACGCCTAGTTTAGGAGTTATAGCCATTTTAGTGTATTGAAATAGTTTTTTCTAGTGCATAATATGACCCCCGCAGACGCCTAGTCGAGGAGTTATAGCCATTTTTGTGTTTTTAAAAAATTTTTTTCTGGTACATAATATGACCCCCGCAGACGCCTAGTTTAGGAGTTACAGCCATTTTTGTGTTTTGAAATAGTTTTTTCTAGTGCATAATATGACCCCCGCAGACGCCTAGTTTAGGAGTTATAGCCATTTTTGTGTTTTAAAAAAGTTTTTTCTGGTGTATAATTTGACCCCCGCAGACGCCTAGTTTAGGAGTTATAGCCATTTTTGTGTTTTGAAATAGTTTTTTTCTGGTGCACAATATGACCCCCGCAGACGCCTAGTTTAGGAGTTACAGCCATTTTAGTGTTTTGAAATAGTTTTTTCTAGTGCATAATATGACGCCCGCAGACGCCTAGTTTAGGAGTTACAGCCATTTTTGTGTTTTGAAATAGTTTTTTTCTGGTGCATAATATGACCCCCGCAGACGCCTAGTTTAGGAGTTATAGCCATTTTAGTGTTTTGAAATAGTTTTTTTCTGGTGCATAATATGACCCCCGCAGACGCCTAGTTTAGGAGTTATAGCCATTTTTGTGTTTTTAAAAAATTTTTTTCTGGTGCATAATATGACCCCCGCAGAAGCCTAGTTTAGGAGTTACAGCCATTTTTGTGTATTGAAATAGTTTTTTCTAGTGCATAATATGACCCCCGCAGACGCCTAGTTTAGGAGTTACAGCCATTTTAGTGTTTTGAAATAGTTTTTTCTAGTGCATAATATGACGCCCGCAGACGCCTAGTTTAGGAGTTACAGCCATTTTTGTGTTTTGAAATAGTTTTTTTCTGGTGCATAATATGACCCCCGCAGACGCCTAGTTTAGGAGTTACAGCCATTTTTGTGTTTTGAAATAGTTTTTTCTTGTGCATAATATGACCCCCGCAGACGCCTAGTTTAGGAGTTATAGCCATTTTTGTGTTTTGAAATAGTTTTTTTCTGGTGCATAATATGACCCCCGCAGACGCCTAGTTTAGGAGTTATAGCAATTTTTGTGTTTTGAAATAGTTTTTTTCTGGTGCATAATATGACCCCCGCAGACGCCTAGTTTAGGAGTTACAGCCATTTTTGTGTTTTGAAATAGTTTTTTTCTAGTGCATAATATGACCCCCGCAGACGCCTAGTTTAGGAGTTACAGCCATTTTAGTGTTTTGAAATAGTTTTTTCTAGTGCATAAAATGACGCCGCATACGCCTAGTTTAGGAGTTACAGCCATTTTTGTGTTTTGAAATAGTTTTTTTCTGGTGCATAATATGACCCCCGCAGACGCCTAGTTTAGGAGTTACAGCCATTTTAGTGTTTTGAAATAGTTTTTTCTAGTGCATACTATGACGCCCGCAGACGCCTAGTTTAGGAGTTACAGCCATTTTTGTGTTTTGAAATAGTTTTTTTCTGGTGCATAATATGACCCCCGCAGACGCCTAGTTTAGGAGTTACAGCCATTTTAGTGTATTGAAATAGTTTTTTCTAGTGCATAATATGACCCCCGCAGACGCCTAGTTTAGGAGTTACAGCCATTTTTGTGTTTTGAAATAGTTTTTTCTAGTGCATAATATGACCCCCGCAGACGCCTAGTTTAGGAGTTACAGCCATTTTTGTGTTTTGAAATAGTTTTCTCTGGTGCATAACATGACCCCCGCAGACGCCTAGTTTAGGAGTTATAGCCTTTTTAGTGTTTTGAAATAGTTTTTTCTAGTGCATAGCATGACCCCCGCAGACGCCTAGTTTAGGAGTTACAGCCATTTTTGTGTTTTGAAATAGTTTTCTCTGGTGCATAACATGACCCCCGCAGACGCCTAGTTTAGGAGTTATAGCCATTTTAGTGTTTTGAAATAGTTTTTTCTAGTGCATAGTATGACCCCCGCAGACGCCTAGTTTAGGAGTTATAGCCATTTTAGTGTTTTGAAATAGTTTTTTCTAGTGCATAGTATGACCCCCGCAGACGCCTAGTTTAGGAGTTATAGCCATTTTTGTGTTTTGAAATAGTTTTCTCTGGTGCATAACATGACCCCCGCAGACGCCTAGTTTAGGAGTTATAGCCATTTTAGTGTTTTGAAATAGTTTTTTCTAGTGCATAGTATGACCCCCGCAGACGCCTAGTTTAGGAGTTATAGCCATTTTTGTGTTTTGAAATAGTTTTTTTCTGGTGCATAATATGACCCCCGCAGACGCCTAGTTTAGGAGTTACAGCCATTTTAGTGTTTTGAAATAGTTTTTTCTAGTGCATAATATGACGCCCGCAGACGCCTAGTTTAGGAGTTACAGCCATTTTTGTGTTTTGAAATAGTTTTTTTCTGGTGCATAATATGACCCCCGCAGACGCCTAGTTTAGGAGTTATAGCCATTTTAGTGTTTTGAAATAGTTTTTTTCTGGTGCATAATATGACCCCCGCAGACGCCTAGTTTAGGAGTTATAGCCATTTTAGTGTTTTGAAATAGTTTTTTTCTGGTGCATAATATGACCCCCGCAGACGCCTAGTTTAGGAGTTACTGCCATTTTTGTGTTTTGAAATAGTTTTTTTCTGGTGCATAATATGACCCCCACAGACGCCTAGTTTAGGAGTTATAGCCATTTTAGTGTATTGAAATAGTTTTTTCTAGTGCATAATATGACCCCCGCAGACGCCTAGTCGAGGAGTTACAGCCATTTTTGTGTTTTGAAATAGTTTTTTCTAGTGCATAATATGACCCCCGCAGACGCCTAGTTTAGGAGTTACAGCCATTTTAGTGTTTTGAAATAGTTTTTTTCTGGTGCATAATATGACCCCCGCAGACGCCTAGTTTAGGAGTTACAGCCATTTTAGTGTATTGAAATAGTTTTTTCTAGTGCATAATATGACCCCCGCAGACGCCTAGTTTAGGAGTTACAGCCATTTTTGTGTTTTGAAATAGTTTTTTCTAGTGCATAATATGACCCCCGCAGACGCCTAGTTTAGGAGTTACAGCCATTTTTGTGTTTTGAAATAGTTTTCTCTGGTGCATAACATGACCCCCGCAGACGCCTAGTTTAGGAGTTATAGCCTTTTTAGTGTTTTGAAATAGTTTTTTCTAGTGCATAGTATGACCCCCGCAGACGCCTAGTTTAGGAGTTACAGCCATTTTTGTGTTTTGAAATAGTTTTCTCTGGTGCATAACATGACCCCCGCAGACGCCTAGTTTAGGAGTTATAGCCATTTTAGTGTTTTGAAATAGTTTTTTCTAGTGCATAGTATGACCCCCGCAGACGCCTAGTTTAGGAGTTATAGCCATTTTTGTGTTTTGAAATAGTTTTTTTCTGGTGCATAATATGACCCCCGCAGACGCCTAGTTTAGGAGTTACAGCCATTTTAGTGTTTTGAAATAGTTTTTTCTAGTGCATAATATGACGCCCGCAGACGCCTAGTTTAGGAGTTACAGCCATTTTTGTGTTTTGAAATAGTTTTTTTCTGGTGCATAATATGACCCCCGCAGACGCCTAGTTTAGGAGTTATAGCCATTTTAGTGTTTTGAAATAGTTTTTTTCTGGTGCATAATATGACCCCCGCAGACGCCTAGTTTAGGAGTTACTGCCATTTTTGTGTTTTGAAATAGTTTTTTTCTGGTGCATAATATGACCCCCGCAGGCGCCTAGTTTAGGAGTTACAGCCATTTTAGTGTTTTGAAATAGTTTTTTCTAGTGCATAATATGACGCCCGCAGACGCCTAGTTTAGGAGTTACAGCCATTTTTGTGTTTTGAAATAGTTTTTTTCTGGTGCATAATATGACCCCCGCAGACGCCTAGTTTAGGAGTTATAGCCATTTTAGTGTTTTGAAATAGTTTTTTTCTGGTGCATAATATGACCCCCGCAGACGCCTAGTTTAGGAGTTACTGCCATTTTTGTGTTTTGAAATAGTTTTTTTCTGGTGCATAATATGACCCCCACAGACGCCTAGTTTAGGAGTTATAGCCATTTTAGTGTATTGAAATAGTTTTTTCTAGTGCATAATATGACCCCCGCAGACGCCTAGTCGAGGAGTTATAGCCATTTTTGTGTTTTGAAAAATTTTTTTTCTGGTGCATAATATGACCCCCGCAGGCGCCTAGTTTAGGAGTTACAGCCATTTTAGTGTTTTGAAATAGTTTTTTCTAGTGCATAATATGACGCCCGCAGACGCCTAGTTTAGGAGTTACGGCCATTTTTGTGTTTTGAAATAGTTTTTTTCTGGTGCATAATATGACCCCCGCAGACGCCTAGTTTAGGAGTTATAGCCATTTTTGTGTTTTGAAATAGTTTTTTTCTGGTGCATAATATGACCCCCGCAGACGCCTAGTTTAGGAGTTACAGCCATTTTAGTGTATTGAAATAGTTTTTTCTAGTGCATAATATGACCCCCGCAGACGCCTAGTTTAGGAGTTATAGCCATTTTTGTGTTTTGAAATAGTTTTTTTCTGGTGCATAATATGACCCCCGCAGACGCCTAGTTTAGGAGTTACAGCCATTTTAGTGTTTTGAAATAGTTTTTTCTAGTGCATAATATGACGCCCGCAGACGCCTAGTTTAGGAGTTACAGCCATTTTTGTGTTTTTAAAAAATTTTTTCTGGTGTATAATTTGACCCCCGCAGACGCCTAGTTTAGGAGTTATAGCCATTTTTGTGTTTTGAAATAGTTTTTTTCTGGTGCACAATATGACCCCCGCAGACGCCTAGTTTAGGAGTTACAGCCATTTTAGTGTTTTGAAATAGTTTTTTCTAGTGCATAATATGACGCCCGCAGACGCCTAGTTTAGGAGTTACAGCCATTTTTGTGTTTTGAAATAGTTTTTTTCTGGTGCATAATATGACCCCCGCAGACGCCTAGTTTAGGAGTTACAGCCATTTTAGTGTTTTGAAATAGTTTTTTCTAGTGCATAATATGACGCCCGCATACGCCTAGTTTAGGAGTTACAGCCATTTTTGTGTTTTTAAAAAATTTTTTCTGGTGTATAATTTGACCCCCGCAGACGCCTAGTTTAGGAGTTATAGCCATTTTTGTGTTTTGAAATAGTTTTTTTCTGGTGCACAATATGACCCCCGCAGACGCCTAGTTTAGGAGTTACAGCCATTTTAGTGTTTTGAAATAGTTTTTTCTAGTGCATAATATGACGCCCGCAGACGCCTAGTTTAGGAGTTACAGCCATTTTAGTGTTTTGAAATAGTTTTTTTCTGGTGCATAATATGACCCCCGCAGACGCCTAGTTTAGGAGTTATAGCCATTTTTGTGTTTTTAAAAAATTTTTTTCTGGTGCATAATATGACCCCCGCAGAAGCCTAGTTTAGGAGTTACAGCCATTTTTGTGTATTGAAATAGTTTTATCTAGTGCATAATATGACCCCCGCAGACGCCTAGTTTAGGAGTTACAGCCATTTTAGTGTTTTGAAATAGTTTTTTCTAGTGCATAATATGACGCCCGCAGACGCCTAGTTTAGGAGTTACAGCCATTTTTGTGTTTTGAAATAGTTTTTTTCTGGTGCATAATATGACCCCCGCAGACGCCTAGTTTAGGAGTTATAGCCATTTTTGTGTTTTTAAAAAAAATTTTTCTGATGCATAATATGACCCCCGCAGACGCCTAGTTTAGAAGTTACAGCCATTTTAGTGTTTTGAAATAGTTTTTTTCTGGTGCATAATATGACCCCCGCAGACGCCTAGTTTAGGAGTTACAGCCATTTTTGTGTTTTGAACTAGTTTTTTTCTGGTGCATAATATGACCCCCGCAGACGCCTAGTTTAGGAGTTACAGCCATTTTTGTGTTTTAAAAAAGTTTTTTCTGGTGTATAATTTGACCCCCGCAGACGCCTAGTTTAGGAGTTGCAGATATTTTTGTGTTTTGAAATAGTTTTTTCTAGTGCATAATATGAGCCCCGCAGACGCCTAGTTTAGGAGTTACAGCCATTTTTGTGTTTTGAAATAGTTTTTTCTAGTGCATTATATGACCCCCGCAGACGCCTAGTTTAGGAGTTACAGCCATTTTTGTGTTTTGAAATAGTTTTTTCTGGTGCATAATATGACCCCCGCAGACGCCTAGTTTAGGAGTTACAGCCATTTTTGTGTTTTGAAATAGTTTTTTCTTGTGCATAATATGACCCCCGCAGACGCCTAGTTTAGGAGTTATAGCCATTTTTGTGTTTTTAAAAAATTTTTTTCTGATGCATAATATGACCCCCGCAGACGCCTAGTTTAGAAGTTATAGCCATTTTTGTGTATTGAAATAGTTTTTTCTAGTGCATAATATGACCCCCGCAGACGCCTAGTTTAGGAGTTACAGCCATTTTTGTGTTTTGAAATAGTTTTTTCTTGTGCATAATATGACCCCCGCAGACGCCTAGTTTAGGAGTTACAGCCATTTTTGTGTTTTGAAATAGTTTTTTCTGGTGCATAATATGACCCCCGCAGACGCCTAGTTTAGGAGTTACAGCCATTTTTGTGTTTTGAAATAGTTTTTTCTTGTGCATAATATGACCCCCGCAGACGCCTAGTTTAGGAGTTATAGCCATTTTTGTGTTTTTAAAAAATTTTTTTCTGATGCATAATATGACCCCCGCAGACGCCTAGTTTAGAAGTTATAGCCATTTTTGTGTATTGAAATAGTTTTTTCTAGTGCATAATATGACCCCCGCAGACGCCTAGTTTAGGAGTTACAGCCATTTTTGTGTTTTGAAATAGTTTTTTCTTGTGCATAATATGACCCCCGCAGACGCCTAGTTTAGGAGTTACAGCCATTTTTGTGTTTTGAAATAGTTTTTTCTGGTGCATAATATGACCCCCGCAGACGCCTAGTTTAGGAGTTACAGCCATTTTTGTGTTTTGAAATAGTTTTTTCTTGTGCATAATATGACCCCCGCAGACGCCTAGTTTAGGAGTTATAGCCATTTTTGTGTTTTTAAAAAGTTTTTTTCTGATGCATAATATGACCCCCGCAGACGCCTAGTTTAGAAGTTATAGCCATTTTTGTGTATTGAAATAGTTTTTTCTAGTGCATAATATGACCCCCGCAGACGCCTAGTTTAGGAGTTACAGCCATTTTTGTGTTTTGAAATAGTTTTTTCTGGTGCATAATATGACCCCCGCAGACGCCTAGTTTAGGAGTTACAGCCATTTTTGTGTATTGAAATAGTTTTATCTAGTGCATAATATGACCCCCGCAGACGCCTAGTTTAGGAGTTACAGCCATTTTAGTGTTTTGAAATAGTTTTTTCTAGTGCATAATATGACGCCCGCAGACGCCTAGTTTAGGAGTTACAGCCATTTTTGTGTTTTGAAATAGTTTTTTTCTGGTGCATAATATGACCCCCGCAGACGCCTAGTTTAGGAGTTATAGCCATTTTTGTGTTTTTAAAAAAATTTTTTCTGATGCATAATATGACCCCCGCAGACGCCTAGTTTAGAAGTTACAGCCATTTTAGTGTTTTGAAATAGTTTTTTTCTGGTGCATAATATGACCCCCGCAGACGCCTAGTTTAGGAGTTACAGCCATTTTTGTGTTTTGAACTAGTTTTTTTCTGGTGCATAATATGACCCCCGCAGACGCCTAGTTTAGGAGTTACAGCCATTTTTGTGTTTTGAAATAGTTTTTTCTGGTGCATAATATGACCCCCGCAGACGCCTAGTTTAGGAGTTACAGCCATTTTTGTGTTTTGAAATAGTTTTTTCTGGTGCATAATATGACCCCCGCAGACGCCTAGTTTAGGAGTTACAGCCATTTTTGTGTTTTGAAATAGTTTTTTCTGGTGCATAATATGACCCCCGCAGACGCCTAGTTTAGGAGTTACAGCCATTTTTGTGTTTTGAAATAGTTTTTTCTGGTGTATAATTTGACCCCCGCAGACGCCTAGTTTAGGAGTTGCAGATATTTTTGTGTTTTGAAATAGTTTTTTCTAGTGCATAATATGACCCCCGCAGACGCCTAGTTTAGGAGTTACAGCCATTTTTGTGTTTTGAAATAGTTTTTTCTAGTGCATTATATGACCCCCGCAGACGCCTAGTTTAGGAGTTACAGCCATTTTTGTGTTTTGAAATAGTTTTTTCTGGTGCATAATATGACCCCCGCAGACGCCTAGTTTAGGAGTTACAGCCATTTTTGTGTTTTGAAATAGTTTTTTCTTGTGCATAATATGACCCCCGCAGACGCCTAGTTTAGGAGTTATAGCCATTTTTGTGTTTTTAAAAAATTTTTTTCTGATGCATAATATGACCCCCGCAGACGCCTAGTTTAGAAGTTATAGCCATTTTTGTGTATTGAAATAGTTTTTTCTAGTGCATAATATGACCCCCGCAGACGCCTAGTTTAGGAGTTACAGCCATTTTTGTGTTTTGAAATAGTTTTTTCTTGTGCATAATATGACCCCCGCAGACGCCTAGTTTAGGAGTTACAGCCATTTTTGTGTTTTGAAATAGTTTTTTCTGGTGCATAATATGACCCCCGCAGACGCCTAGTTTAGGAGTTACAGCCATTTTTGTGTTTTGAAATAGTTTTTTCTTGTGCATAATATGACCCCCGCAGACGCCTAGTTTAGGAGTTATAGCCATTTTTGTGTTTTTAAAAAATTTTTTTCTGATGCATAATATGACCCCCGCAGACGCCTAGTTTAGAAGTTATAGCCATTTTTGTGTATTGAAATAGTTTTTTCTAGTGCATAATATGACCCCCGCAGACGCCTAGTTTAGGAGTTACAGCCATTTTTGTGTTTTGAAATAGTTTTTTCTTGTGCATAATATGACCCCCGCAGACGCCTAGTTTAGGAGTTACAGCCATTTTTGTGTTTTGAAATAGTTTTTTCTGGTGCATAATATGACCCCCGCAGACGCCTAGTTTAGGAGTTACAGCCATTTTTGTGTTTTGAAATAGTTTTTTCTTGTGCATAATATGACCCCCGCAGACGCCTAGTTTAGGAGTTATAGCCATTTTTGTGTTTTTAAAAAATTTTTTTCTGATGCATAATATGACCCCCGCAGACGCCTAGTTTAGAAGTTATAGCCATTTTTGTGTATTGAAATAGTTTTTTCTAGTGCATAATATGACCCCCGCAGACGCCTAGTTTAGGAGTTACAGCCATTTTTGTGTTTTGAAATAGTTTTTTCTTGTGCATAATATGACCCCCGCAGACGCCTAGTTTAGGAGTTACAGCCATTTTTGTGTTTTGAAATAGTTTTTTCTGGTGCATAATATGACCCCCGCAGACGCCTAGTTTAGGAGTTACAGCCATTTTTGTGTTTTGAAATAGTTTTTTCTTGTGCATAATATGACCCCCGCAGACGCCTAGTTTAGGAGTTACAGCCATTTTTGTGTTTTGAAATAGTTTTTTCTGGTGCATAATATGACCCCCGCAGACGCCTAGTTTAGGAGTTACAGCCATTTTTGTGTTTTGAAATAGTTTTTTCTGGTGCATAATATGACCCCCGCAGACGCCTAGTTTAGGAGTTACAGCCATTTTTGTGTTTTGAAATAGTTTTTTCTTGTGCATAATATGACCCCCGCAGACGCCTAGTTTAGGAGTTACAGCCATTTTTGTGTTTTGAAATAGTTTTTTCTTGTGCATAATATGACCCCCGCAGACGCCTAGTTTAGGAGTTACAGCCATTTTTGTGTTTTGAAATAGTTTTTTCTGGTGCATAATATGACCCCCGCAGACGCCTAGTTTAGGAGTTACAGCCATTTTTGTGTTTTGAAATAGTTTTTTCTTGTGCATAATATGACCCCCGCAGACGCCTAGTTTAGGAGTTACAGCCATTTTTGTGTTTTGAAATAGTTTTTTCTGGTGCATAATATGACCCCCGCAGACGCCTAGTTTAGGAGTTACAGCCATTTTTGTGTTTTGAAATAGTTTTTTCTTGTGCATAATATGACCCCCGCAGACGCCTAGTTTAGGAGTTACAGCCATTTTTGTGTTTTGAAATAGTTTTTTCTGGTGCATAATATGACCCCCGCAGACGCCTAGTTTAGGAGTTACAGCCATTTTTGTGTTTTGAAATAGTTTTTTCTGGTGCATAATATGACCCCCGCAGACGCCTAGTTTAGGAGTTACAGCCATTTTTGTGTTTTGAAATAGTTTTTTCTTGTGCATAATATGACCCCCGCAGACGCCTAGTTTAGGAGTTACAGCCATTTTTGTGTTTTGAAATAGTTTTTTCTGGTGCATAATATGACCCCCGCAGACGCCTAGTTTAGGAGTTACAGCCATTTTTGTGTTTTGAAATAGTTTTTTCTTGTGCATAATATGACCCCCGCAGACGCCTAGTTTAGGAGTTACAGCCATTTTTGTGTTTTGAAATAGTTTTTTCTTGTGCATAATATGACCCCCGCAGACGCCTAGTTTAGGAGTTACAGCCATTTTTGTGTTTTGAAATAGTTTTTTCTAGTGCATAATATGACCCCCGCAGACGCCTAGTTTAGGAGTTACAGCCATTTTTGTGTTTTTAAAAAATTTTTTCTGGTGTATAATTTGACCCCCGCAGACGCCTAGTTTAGGAGTTATAGCCATTTTTGTGTTTTGAAATAGTTTTTTTCTGGTGCACAATATGACCCCCGCAGACGCCTAGTTTAGGAGTTACAGCCATTTTAGTGTTTTGAAATAGTTTTTTCTAGTGCATAATATGACGCCCGCAGACGCCTAGTTTAGGAGTTACAGCCATTTTTGTGTTTTGAAATAGTTTTTTTCTGGTGCATAATATGACCCCCGCAGACGCCTAGTTTAGGAGTTACAGCCATTTTAGTGTTTTGAAATAGTTTTTTCTAGTGCATAATATGACGCCCGCATACGCCTAGTTTAGGAGTTACAGCCATTTTTGTGTTTTAAAAAAGTTTTTTCTGGTGTATAATTTGACCCCCGCAGACGCCTAGTTTAGGAGTTATAGCCATTTTTGTGTTTTGAAATAGTTTTTTTCTGGTGCACAATATGACCCCCGCAGACGCCTAGTTTAGGAGTTACAGCCATTTTAGTGTTTTGAAATAGTTTTTTTGTTTTTAAAAAATTTTTTTCTGATGCATAATATGACCCCCGCAGACGCCTAGTTTAGGAGTTACAGCCATTTTTGTGTTTTAAAAAAGTTTTTTCTGGTGTATAATTTGACCCCCGCAGACGCCTAGTTTAGGAGTTGCAGATATTTTTGTGTTTTGAAATAGTTTTTTCTAGTGCATAATATGAGCCCCGCAGACGCCTAGTTTAGGAGTTACAGCCATTTTTGTGTTTTGAAATAGTTTTTTCTAGTGCATTATATGACCCCCGCAGACGCCTAGTTTAGGAGTTACAGCCATTTTTGTGTTTTGAAATAGTTTTTTCTGGTGCATAATATGACCCCCGCAGACGCCTAGTTTAGGAGTTACAGCCATTTTTGTGTTTTGAAATAGTTTTTTCTTGTGCATAATATGACCCCCGCAGACGCCTAGTTTAGGAGTTATAGCCATTTTTGTGTTTTTAAAAAATTTTTTTCTGATGCATAATATGACCCCCGCAGACGCCTAGTTTAGAAGTTATAGCCATTTTTGTGTATTGAAATAGTTTTTTCTAGTGCATAATATGACCCCCGCAGACGCCTAGTTTAGGAGTTACAGCCATTTTTGTGTTTTGAAATAGTTTTTTCTAGTGCATAATATGACCCCCGCAGACGCCTAGTTTAGGAGTTACAGCCATTTTTGTGTATTGAAATAGTTTTTTCTAGTGCATAATATGACCCCCGCAGACGCCTAGTTTAGGAGTTACAGCCATTTTTGTGTTTTGAAATAGTTTTTTCTGGTGCATAATATGACCCCCGCAGACGCCTAGTTTAGGAGTTACAGCCATTTTTGTGTTTTGAAATAGTTTTTTCTTGTGCATAATATGACCCCCGCAGACGCCTAGTTTAGGAGTTATAGCCATTTTTGTGTTTTTAAAAAATTTTTTTCTGATGCATAATATGACCCCCGCAGACGCCTAGTTTAGAAGTTATAGCCATTTTTGTGTATTGAAATAGTTTTTTCTAGTGCATAATATGACCCCCGCAGACGCCTAGTTTAGGAGTTACAGCCATTTTTGTGTTTTGAAATAGTTTTTTCTTGTGCATAATATGACCCCCGCAGACGCCTAGTTTAGGAGTTACAGCCATTTTTGTGTTTTGAAATAGTTTTTTCTGGTGCATAATATGACCCCCGCAGACGCCTAGTTTAGGAGTTACAGCCATTTTTGTGTTTTGAAATAGTTTTTTCTTGTGCATAATATGACCCCCGCAGACGCCTAGTTTAGGAGTTATAGCCATTTTTGTGTTTTTAAAAAATTTTTTTCTGATGCATAATATGACCCCCGCAGACGCCTAGTTTAGAAGTTATAGCCATTTTTGTGTATTGAAATAGTTTTTTCTAGTGCATAATATGACCCCCGCAGACGCCTAGTTTAGGAGTTACAGCCATTTTTGTGTTTTGAAATAGTTTTTTCTGGTGCATAATATGACCCCCGCAGACGCCTAGTTTAGGAGTTACAGCCATTTTTGTGTATTGAAATAGTTTTATCTAGTGCATAATATGACCCCCGCAGACGCCTAGTTTAGGAGTTACAGCCATTTTAGTGTTTTGAAATAGTTTTTTCTAGTGCATAATATGACGCCCGCAGACGCCTAGTTTAGGAGTTACAGCCATTTTTGTGTTTTGAAATAGTTTTTTTCTGGTGCATAATATGACCCCCGCAGACGCCTAGTTTAGGAGTTATAGCCATTTTTGTGTTTTTAAAAAAATTTTTTCTGATGCATAATATGACCCCCGCAGACGCCTAGTTTAGAAGTTACAGCCATTTTAGTGTTTTGAAATAGTTTTTTTCTGGTGCATAATATGACCCCCGCAGACGCCTAGTTTAGGAGTTACAGCCATTTTTGTGTTTTGAACTAGTTTTTTTCTGGTGCATAATATGACCCCCGCAGACGCCTAGTTTAGGAGTTACAGCCATTTTTGTGTTTTGAAATAGTTTTTTCTGGTGCATAATATGACCCCCGCAGACGCCTAGTTTAGGAGTTACAGCCATTTTTGTGTTTTGAAATAGTTTTTTCTGGTGCATAATATGACCCCCGCAGACGCCTAGTTTAGGAGTTACAGCCATTTTTGTGTTTTGAAATAGTTTTTTCTGGTGCATAATATGACCCCCGCAGACGCCTAGTTTAGGAGTTACAGCCATTTTTGTGTTTTGAAATAGTTTTTTCTGGTGTATAATTTGACCCCCGCAGACGCCTAGTTTAGGAGTTGCAGATATTTTTGTGTTTTGAAATAGTTTTTTCTAGTGCATAATATGACCCCCGCAGACGCCTAGTTTAGGAGTTACAGCCATTTTTGTGTTTTGAAATAGTTTTTTCTAGTGCATAATATGACGCCCGCAGACGCCTAGTTTAGGAGTTACAGCCATTTTTGTGTTTTGAAATAGTTTTTTCTGGTGCATAATATGACCCCCGCAGACGCCTAGTTTAGGAGTTACAGCCATTTTTGTGTTTTGAAATAGTTTTTTCTTGTGCATAATATGACCCCCGCAGACGCCTAGTTTAGGAGTTATAGCCATTTTTGTGTTTTTAAAAAATTTTTTTCTGATGCATAATATGACCCCCGCAGACGCCTAGTTTAGAAGTTATAGCCATTTTTGTGTATTGAAATAGTTTTTTCTAGTGCATAATATGACCCCCGCAGACGCCTAGTTTAGGAGTTACAGCCATTTTTGTGTTTTGAAATAGTTTTTTCTAGTGCATAAAATGAGGCCCGCAGACGCCTAGTTTAGGAGTTACAGCCATTTTTGTGTTTTGAAATAGTTTTTTCTGGTGCATAATATGACCCCCGCAGACGCCTAGTTTAGGAGTTACAGCCATTTTTGTGTTTTGAAATAGTTTTTTCTTGTGCATAATATGACCCCCGCAGACGCCTAGTTTAGGAGTTATAGCCATTTTTGTGTTTTTAAAAAATTTTTTTCTGATGCATAATATGACCCCCGCAGACGCCTAGTTTAGAAGTTATAGCCATTTTTGTGTATTGAAATAGTTTTTTCTAGTGCATAATATGACCCCCGCAGACGCCTAGTTTAGGAGTTACAGCCATTTTTGTGTTTTGAAATAGTTTTTTCTTGTGCATAATATGACCCCCGCAGACGCCTAGTTTAGGAGTTACAGCCATTTTTGTGTTTTGAAATAGTTTTTTCTGGTGCATAATATGACCCCCGCAGACGCCTAGTTTAGGAGTTACAGCCATTTTTGTGTTTTGAAATAGTTTTTTCTTGTGCATAATATGACCCCCGCAGACGCCTAGTTTAGGAGTTATAGCCATTTTTGTGTTTTTAAAAAATTTTTTTCTGATGCATAATATGACCCCCGCAGACGCCTAGTTTAGAAGTTATAGCCATTTTTGTGTATTGAAATAGTTTTTTCTAGTGCATAATATGACCCCCGCAGACGCCTAGTTTAGGAGTTACAGCCATTTTTGTGTTTTGAAATAGTTTTTTCTTGTGCATAATATGACCCCCGCAGACGCCTAGTTTAGGAGTTACAGCCATTTTTGTGTTTTGAAATAGTTTTTTCTGGTGCATAATATGACCCCCGCAGACGCCTAGTTTAGGAGTTACAGCCATTTTTGTGTTTTGAAATAGTTTTTTCTTGTGCATAATATGACCCCCGCAGACGCCTAGTTTAGGAGTTACAGCCATTTTTGTGTTTTGAAATAGTTTTTTCTGGTGCATAATATGACCCCCGCAGACGCCTAGTTTAGGAGTTACAGCCATTTTTGTGTTTTGAAATAGTTTTTTCTTGTGCATAATATGACCCCCGCAGACGCCTAGTTTAGGAGTTACAGCCATTTTTGTGTTTTGAAATAGTTTTTTCTGGTGCATAATATGACCCCCGCAGACGCCTAGTTTAGGAGTTACAGCCATTTTTGTGTTTTGAAATAGTTTTTTCTTGTGCATAATATGACCCCCGCAGACGCCTAGTTTAGGAGTTACAGCCATTTTTGTGTTTTGAAATAGTTTTTTCTGGTGCATAATATGACCCCCGCAGACGCCTAGTTTAGGAGTTACAGCCATTTTTGTGTTTTGAAATAGTTTTTTCTGGTGCATAATATGACCCCCGCAGACGCCTAGTTTAGGAGTTACAGCCATTTTTGTGTTTTGAAATAGTTTTTTCTTGTGCATAATATGACCCCCGCAGACGCCTAGTTTAGGAGTTACAGCCGTTTTTGTGTTTTGAAATAGTTTTTTCTGGTGCATAATATGACCCCCGCAGACGCCTAGTTTAGGAGTTACAGCCATTTTTGTGTTTTGAAATAGTTTTTTCTTGTGCATAATATGACCCCCGCAGACGCCTAGTTTAGGAGTTACAGCCATTTTTGTGTTTTGAAATAGTTTTTTCTTGTGCATAATATGACCCCCGCAGACGCCTAGTTTAGGAGTTATAGCCATTTTTGTGTTTTTAAAAAATTTTTTTCTGATGCATAATATGACCCCCGCAGACGCCTAGTTTAGAAGTTATAGCCATTTTTGTGTATTGAAATAGTTTTTTCTAGTGCATAATATGACCCCCGCAGACGCCTAGTTTAGGAGTTACAGCCATTTTTGTGTTTTGAAATAGTTTTTTCTTGTGCATAATATGACCCCCGCAGACGCCTAGTTTAGGAGTTACAGCCATTTTTGTGTTTTGAAATAGTTTTTTCTGGTGCATAATATGACCCCCGCAGACGCCTAGTTTAGGAGTTACAGCCATTTTTGTGTTTTGAAATAGTTTTTTCTTGTGCATAATATGACCCCCGCAGACGCCTAGTTTAGGAGTTACAGCCATTTTTGTGTTTTGAAATAGTTTTTTCTAGTGCATAATATGACCCCCGCAGACGCCTAGTTTAGGAGTTACAGCCATTTTTGTGTTTTGAAATAGTTTTTTCTTGTGCATAATATGACCCCCGCAGACGCCTAGTTTAGGAGTTATAGCCATTTTTGTGTTTTTAAAAAATTTTTTTCTGATGCATAATATGACCCCCGCAGACGCCTAGTTTAGAAGTTATAGCCATTTTTGTGTATTGAAATAGTTTTTTCTAGTGCATAATATGACCCCCGCAGACGCCTAGTTTAGGAGTTACAGCCATTTTTGTGTTTTAAAAAAGTTTTTTCTGGTGTATAATTTGACCCCCGCAGACGCCTAGTTTAGGAGTTACAGCCATTTTTGTGTTTTGAAATAGTTTTTTCTAGTGCATAATATGACCCCCGCAGACGCCTAGTTTAGGAGTTACAGCCATTTTTGTGTTTTAAAAAAGTTTTTTCTGGTGTATAATTTGACCCCCGCAGACGCCTAGTTTAGGAGTTACAGCCATTTTTGTGTTTTGAAATAGTTTTTTCTAGTGCATAATATGACCCCCGCAGACGCCTAGTTTAGGAGTTACAGCCATTTTTGTGTTTTTAAAAAATTTTTTTCTGATGCATAATATGACCCCCGCAGACGCCTAGTTTAGAAGTTATAGCCATTTTTGTGTATTGAAATAGTTTTTTCTAGTGCATAATATGACCCCCGCAGACGCCTAGTTTAGGAGTTACAGCCATTTTTGTGTTTTGAAATAGTTTTTTCTGGTGTATAATATGACCCCAGCAGACGCCTAGTTTAGGAGTTACAGCCATTTTTGTGTTTTGAAATAGTTTTTTCTTGTGCATAATATGACCCCCGCAGACGCCTAGTTTAGGAGTTACAGCCATTTTTGTGTTTTGAAATAGTTTTTTCTTGTGCATAATATGACCCCCGCAGACGCCTAGTTTAGGAGTTATAGCCATTTTTGTGTTTTAAAAAAGTTTTTTCTGGTGTATAATTTGACCCCCGCAGACGCCTAGTTTAGGAGTTACAGCCATTTTTGTGTTTTGAAATAGTTTTTTCTAGTGCATAATATGACCCCCGCAGACGCCTAGTTTAGGAGTTATAGCCATTTTTGTGTTTTAAAAAAGTTTTTTCTGGTGTATAATTTGACCCCCGCAGACGCCTAGTTTAGGAGTTACAGCCATTTTTGTGTTTTGAAATAGTTTTTTCTTGTGCATAATATGACCCCCGCAGACGCCTAGTTTAGGAGTTATAGCCATTTTTGTGTTTTTAAAAAATTTTTTTCTGATGCATAATATGACCCCCGCAGACGCCTAGTTTAGAAGTTATAGCCATTTTTGTGTATTGAAATAGTTTTTTCTAGTGCATAATATGACCCCCACAGACGCCTAGTTTAGGAGTTATAGCCATTTTTGTGTTTTAAAAAAGTTTTTTCTGGTGTATAATTTGACCCCCGCAGACGCCTAGTTTAGGAGTTACAGCCATTTTTGTGTTTTGAAATAGTTTTTTCTAGTGCATAATATGACCCCCGCAGACGCCTAGTTTAGGAGTTACAGCCATTTTTGTGTTTTTAAAAAATTTTTTTCTGATGCATAATATGACCCCCGCAGACGCCTAGTTTAGAAGTTATAGCCATTTTTGTGTATTGAAATAGTTTTTTCTAGTGCATAATATGACCCCCGCAGACGCCTAGTTTAGGAGTTACAGCCATTTTTGTGTTTTGAAATAGTTTTTTCTAGTGCATAATATGACCCCCGCAGACGCCTAGTTTAGGAGTTACAGCCATTTTTGTGTTTTGAAATAGTTTTTTCTGGTGCATAATATGACCCCCGCAGACGCCTAGTTTAGGAGTTACAGCCATTTTTGTGTTTTGAAATAGTTTTTTCTTGTGCATAATATGACCCCCGCAGACGCCTAGTTTAGGAGTTACAGCCATTTTTGTGTTTTGAAATAGTTTTTTCTTGTGCATAATATGACCCCCGCAGACGCCTAGTTTAGGAGTTATAGCCATTTTTGTGTTTTTAAAAAATTTTTTTCTGATGCATAATATGACCCCCGCAGACGCCTAGTTTAGAAGTTATAGCCATTTTTGTGTATTGAAATAGTTTTTTCTAGTGCATAATATGACCCCCGCAGACGCCTAGTTTAGGAGTTACAGCCATTTTTGTGTTTTGAAATAGTTTTTTCTTGTGCATAATATGACCCCCGCAGACGCCTAGTTTAGGAGTTACAGCCATTTTTGTGTTTTGAAATAGTTTTTTCTGGTGCATAATATGACCCCCGCAGACGCCTAGTTTAGGAGTTACAGCCATTTTTGTGTTTTGAAATAGTTTTTTCTTGTGCATAATATGACCCCCGCAGACGCCTAGTTTAGGAGTTACAGCCATTTTTGTGTTTTGAAATAGTTTTTTCTAGTGCATAATATGACCCCCGCAGACGCCTAGTTTAGGAGTTACAGCCATTTTTGTGTTTTGAAATAGTTTTTTCTTGTGCATAATATGACCCCCGCAGACGCCTAGTTTAGGAGTTATAGCCATTTTTGTGTTTTTAAAAAATTTTTTTCTGATGCATAATATGACCCCCGCAGACGCCTAGTTTAGAAGTTATAGCCATTTTTGTGTATTGAAATAGTTTTTTCTAGTGCATAATATGACCCCCGCAGACGCCTAGTTTAGGAGTTACAGCCATTTTTGTGTTTTAAAAAAGTTTTTTCTGGTGTATAGTTTGACCCCCGCAGACGCCTAGTTTAGGAGTTACAGCCATTTTTGTGTTTTGAAATAGTTTTTTCTAGTGCATAATATGACCCCCGCAGACGCCTAGTTTAGGAGTTACAGCCATTTTTGTGTTTTAAAAAAGTTTTTTCTGGTGTATAATTTGACCCCCGCAGACGCCTAGTTTAGGAGTTACAGCCATTTTTGTGTTTTGAAATAGTTTTTTCTAGTGCATAATATGACCCCCGCAGACGCCTAGTTTAGGAGTTACAGCCATTTTTGTGTTTTTAAAAAATTTTTTTCTGATGCATAATATGACCCCCGCAGACGCCTAGTTTAGAAGTTATAGCCATTTTTGTGTATTGAAATAGTTTTTTCTAGTGCATAATATGACCCCCGCAGACGCCTAGTTTAGGAGTTACAGCCATTTTTGTGTTTTGAAATAGTTTTTTCTGGTGTATAATATGACCCCAGCAGACGCCTAGTTTAGGAGTTACAGCCATTTTTGTGTTTTGAAATAGTTTTTTCTTGTGCATAATATGACCCCCGCAGACGCCTAGTTTAGGAGTTACAGCCATTTTTGTGTTTTGAAATAGTTTTTTCTTGTGCATAATATGACCCCCGCAGACGCCTAGTTTAGGAGTTATAGCCATTTTTGTGTTTTAAAAAAGTTTTTTCTGGTGTATAATTTGACCCCCGCAGACGCCTAGTTTAGGAGTTACAGCCATTTTTGTGTTTTGAAATAGTTTTTTCTAGTGCATAATATGACCCCCGCAGACGCCTAGTTTAGGAGTTATAGCCATTTTTGTGTTTTAAAAAAGTTTTTTCTGGTGTATAATTTGACCCCCGCAGACGCCTAGTTTAGGAGTTACAGCCATTTTTGTGTTTTGAAATAGTTTTTTCTTGTGCATAATATGACCCCCGCAGACGCCTAGTTTAGGAGTTATAGCCATTTTTGTGTTTTTAAAAAATTTTTTTCTGATGCATAATATGACCCCCGCAGACGCCTAGTTTAGAAGTTATAGCCATTTTTGTGTATTGAAATAGTTTTTTCTAGTGCATAATATGACCCCCACAGACGCCTAGTTTAGGAGTTATAGCCATTTTTGTGTTTTAAAAAAGTTTTTTCTGGTGTATAATTTGACCCCCGCAGACGCCTAGTTTAGGAGTTACAGCCATTTTTGTGTTTTGAAATAGTTTTTTTCTGGTGCATAATATGACCCCCGCAGACGCCTAGTTTAGGAGTTATAGCCATTTTTGTGTTTTGAAATGGTTTTTTTCTGGTGCATAATATGACCCCCGCAGACGATTAGTTTAGGAGTTATAGCCATTTTTGTGTTTTTAAAAAATTTTTTTCTGATGCATAATATGACCCCCGCAGACGCCTAGTTTAGAAGTTACAGCCATTTTTGTGTTTTGAAATAGTTTTTTTCTGGTGCATAATATGACCCCCGCAGACGCCTAGTTTAGGAGTTATAGCCGTTTTTGTGTTTTAAAAAAGTTTTTTCTGGTGTATAATTTGACCCCCGCAGACGCCTAGTTTAGGAGTTACAGCCATTTTTGTGTTTTGAAATAGTTTTTTCTAGTGCATAATATGACCCCCCAGACGCCTAGTTTAGGAGTTATAGCCATTTTTGTGTTTTGAAATAGTTTTTTCTAGTGCATAATATGACCCCCGCAGACGCCTAGTTTAGGAGTTACAGCCATTTTAGTGTTTTGAAATAGTTTTTTCTAGTGCATAAAATGAGGCCCGCAGACGCCTAGTTTAGGAGTTACAGCCATTTTTGTGTTTTGAAATAGTTTTTTCTGGTGCATAATATGACCCCAGCAGACGCCTAGTTTAGGAGTTACAGCCATTTTTGTGTTTTGAAATAGTTTTTTCTAGTGCATAATATGACCCCCGCAGACGCCTAGTTTAGGAGTTATAGCCATTTTTGTGTCTTTAAAAAATTTTTTTCTGATGCATAATATGACCCCCGCAGACGCCTAGTTTAGAAGTTATAGCCATTTTTGTGTATTGAAATAGTTTTTTCTAGTGCATAATATGACCCCCGCAGACGCCTAGTTTAGGAGTTATAGCCATTTTTGTGTTTTAAAAAAGTTTTTTCTGGTGTATAATTTGACCCCCGCAGACGCCTAGTTTAGGAGTTACAGCCATTTTTGTGTTTTGAAATAGTTTTTTCTAGTGCATAATATGACCCCCGCAGACGCCTAGTTTAGGAGTTACAGCCATTTTAGTGTTTTGAAATAGTTTTTTCTAGTGCATAAAATGAGGCCCGCAGACGCCTAGTTTAGGAGTTACAGCCATTTTTGTGTTTTGAAATAGTTTTTTCTGGTGCATAATATGACCCCAGCAGACGCCTAGTTTAGGAGTTACAGCCATTTTTGTGTTTTGAAATAGTTTTTTCTTGTGCATAATATGACCCCCGCAGACGCCTAGTTTAGGAGTTATAGCCATTTTTGTGTCTTTAAAAAATTTTTTTCTGATGCATAATATGACCCCCGCAGACGCCTAGTTTAGGAGTTACAGCCATTTTAGTGTTTTGAAATAGTTTTTTCTAGTGCATAATATGACGCCCGCAGACGCCTAGTTTAGGAGTTACAGCCATTTTTGTGTTTTGAAATAGTTTTTTTCTTGTGCATAATATGACCCCCGCAGACGCCTAGTTTAGGAGTTATAGCCATTTTTGTGTTTTAAAAAAGTTTTTTCTGGTGCATAATATGACCCCCGCAGACGCCTAGTTTAGGAGTTACAGCCATTTTTGTGTTTTGAAATAGTTTTTTCTTGTGCATAATATGACCCCCGCAGACGCCTAGTTTAGGAGTTATAGCCATTTTTGTGTTTTAAAAAAGTTTTTTCTGGTGCATAATATGACCCCCGCAGACGCCTAGTTTAGGAGTTACAGCCATTTTTGTGTTTTGAAATAGTTTTTTCTAGTGCATAATATGACCCCCGCAGACGCCTAGTTTAGGAGTTACAGCCATTTTTGTGTTTTGAAATAGTTTTTTTCTAGTGCATAATATGACCCCCGCAGACGCCTAGTTTAGGAGTTACAGCCATTTTTGTGTTTTGAAATAGTTTTTTCTTGTGCATAATATGACCCCCGCAGACGCGTAGTTTAGGAGTTATAGCCATTTTTGTGTTTTAAAAAAGTTTTTTCTGGTGCATAATATGACCCCCGCAGACGCCTAGTTTAGGAGTTACAGCCATTTTTGTGTTTTGAAATAGTTTTTTCTAGTGCATAATATGACGCCCGCAGACGCCTAGTTTAGGAGTTACAGCCATTTTTGTGTTTTGAAATAATTTTTTTCTTGTGCATAATATGACCCCCGCAGACGCCTAGTTTAGGAGTTATAGCCATTTTTGTGTTTTAAAAAAGTTTTTTCTGGTGCATAATATGACCCCCGCAGACGCCTAGTTTAGGAGTTACAGCCATTTTTGTGTTTTGAAATAGTTTTTTCTTGTGCATAATATGACCCCCGCAGACGCCTAGTTTAGGAGTTATAGCCATTTTTGTGTTTTGAAATAGTTTTTTTCTGGTGCATAATATGACCCCTTCAGACGCCTAGTTTAGGAGTTATAGCCATTTTTGTGTTTTAAAAAAGTTTTTTCTGGTGCATAATATGACCCCCGCAGACGCCTAGTTTAGGAGTTACAGCCATTTTTGTGTATTGAAATAGTTTTTTCTAGTGCATAATATGACCCCCGCAGACGCCTAGTCGAGGAGTTATAGCCATTTTTGTGTTTTTAAAAAATTTTTTTCTGGTGCATAATATGACCCCCGCAGACGCCTAGTTTAGGAGTTATAGCCATTTTTGTGTTTTTAAAAAATTTTTTCTGGTGCATAATATGACCCCCGCAGACGCCTAGTTTAGGAGTTACAGCCATTTTTGTGTATTGAAATAGTTTTTTCTAGTGCATAATATGACCCCCGCAGACGCCTAGTCGAGGAGTTATAGCCATTTTTGTGTTTTTAAAAAATTTTTTTCTGGTGCATAATATGACCCCCGCAGACGCCTAGTTTAGGAGTTACAGCCATTTTTGTGTTTTAAAAAAGTTTTTTCTGGTGTATAATTTGACCCCCGCAGACGCCTAGTTTAGGAGTTATAGCCATTTTTGTGTTTTGAAATAGTTTTTTCTAGTGCATAATATGACCCCCGCAGACGCCTAGTCGAGGAGTTATAGCCATTTTTGTGTTTGAAATAGTTTTTTCTAGTGCATAATATGACCCCCGCAGACGCCTAGTTTAGGAGTTACAGCCATTTTTGTGTTTTGAAATAGTTTTTTCTGGTGTATAATTTGAACCCCGCAGACGCCTAGTTTAGGAGTTACAGCCATTTTTGTGTTTTGAAATAGGTTTTTCTTGTGCATAATATGACCCCCGCAGACGCCTAGTTTAGGAGTTATAGCCATTTTTGTGTTTTGAAATAGTTTTTTCTGGTGCATAATATGACCCCCGCAGACGCCTAGTTTAGGAGTTATAGCCATTTTTGTGTTTTTAAAAAATTTTTTTCTGATGCATAATATGACCCCCGCAGACGCCTAGTTTAGGAGTTACAGCCATTTTTGTGTTTTGAAATAGTTTTTTCTGGTGTATAATTTGACCCCCGCAGACGCCTAGTTTAGGAGTTACAGCCATTTTTGTGTTTTGAAATAGTTTTTTCTAGTGCATAATATGACCCCCGCAGACGCCTAGTTTAGGAGTTACAGCCATTTTTGTGTTTTGAAATAGGTTTTTCTTGTGCATAATATGACCCCCGCAGACGCCTAGTTTAGGAGTTATAGCCATTTTTGTGTTTTGAAATAGTTTTTTTCTGGTGCATAATATGACCCCCGCAGACGCCTAGTTTAGGAGTTATAGCCATTTTAGTGTATTGAAATAGTTTTTTCTAGTGCATAATATGACCCCCGCAGACGCCTAGTTTAGGAGTTATAGCAATTTTTGTGTTTTGAAATAGTTTTTTTCTGGTGCATAATATGACCCCCGCAGACTCCTAGAGTAGGAGTTACAGCAATTTATGTGTTTTGAAATAGTTTTTTCTTGTGCATAATATGACCCCCGCAGACGCCTAGTTTAGGAGTTACAGCCATTTTTGTGTTTTGAAATAGTTTTTTCTAGTGCATAATATGACCCCCGCAGACGCCTAGTTTAGGAGCTATAGCAATTTTTGTGTTTTGAAATAGTTTTTTTCTGGTGCATAATATGACCCCCGCTGACGCCTAGTTTAGGAGTTATAGCCATTTTTGTGTTTTAAAAAAGTTTTTTCTGGTGCATAATATGACCCCCGCAGACGCCTAGTTTAGGAGTTACAGCAATTTTTGTGTTTTGAAATAGTTTTTTCTTGTGCATAATATGACCCCCGCAGACGCCTAGTTTAGGAGTTACAGCCATTTTTGTGTTTTGAAATAGTTTTTTCTTGTGCATAATATGACCCCCGCAGACGCCTAGTTTAGGAGTTACAGCCATTTTTGTGTTTTGAAATAGTTTTTTCTAGTGCATAATATGACCCCCGCAGACGCCTAGTTTAGGAGTTATAGCAATTTTTGTGTTTTGAAATAGTTTTTCTTGTGCATAATATGACCCCCGCAGACGCCTAGTTTAGGAGTTACAGCCATTTTTGTGTTTTGAAATAGTTTTTTCTAGTGCATAATATGACCCCCGCAGACGCCTAGTATAGGAGTTATAGCAATTTTTGTGTTTTGAAATAGTTTTTTTCTGGTGCATAATATGACCCCCGCAGACTCCTAGAGTAGGAGTTACAGCAATTTATGTGTTTTGAAATAGTTTTTTCTTGTGCATAATATGACCCCCGCAGACGCCTAGTTTAGGAGTTACAGCCATTTTTGTGTTTTGAAATAGTTTTTTCTAGTGCATAATATGACCCCCGCAGACGCCTAGTTTAGGAGTTATAGCCATTTTAGTGTATTGAAATAGTTTTTTCTAGTGCATAATATGACCCCCGCAGACGCCTAGTTTAGGAGTTATAGCAATTTTTGTGTTTTGAAATAGTTTTTTTCTGGTGCATAATATGACCCCCGCAGACGCCTAGAGTAGGAGTTACAGCAATTTTTGTGTTTTGAAATAGTTTTTTCTTGTGCATAATATGACCCCCGCAGACGCCTAGTTTAGGAGTTACAGCCATTTTTGTGTATTGAAATAGTTTTTTCTAGTGCATAATATGACCCCCGCAGACGCCTAGTCGAGGAGTTATAGCCATTTTTGTGTTTTTAAAAAATTTTTTTCTGGTGCATAATATGACCCCCGCAGACGCCTAGTTTAGGAGTTACAGCCATTTTTGTGTTTTAAAAAAGTTTTTTCTGGTGTATAATTTGACCCCCGCAGACGCCTAGTTTAGGAGTTATAGCCATTTTTGTGTTTTGAAATAGTTTTTTCTAGTGCATAATATGACCCCCGCAGACGCCTAGTCGAGGAGTTATAGCCATTTTTGTGTTTGAAATAGTTTTTTCTAGTGCATAATATGACCCCCGCAGACGCCTAGTTTAGGAGTTACAGCCATTTTTGTGTTTTGAAATAGGTTTTTCTTGTGCATAATATGACCCCCGCAGACGCCTAGTTTAGGAGTTATAGCCATTTTTGTGTTTTGAAATAGTTTATTCTGGTGTATAATTTGACCTCCGCAGACGCCTAGTTTAGGAGTTACAGCCATTTTTGTGTTTTGAAATAGGTTTTTCTTGTGCATAATATGACCCCCGCAGACGCCTAGTTTAGGAGTTATAGCCATTTTTGTGTTTTGAAATAGTTTTTTTCTGGTGCATAATATGACCCCCGCAGACGCCTAGTTTAGGAGTTATAGCCATTTTTGAGTTTTTAAAAAAATTTTTTCTGATGCATAATATGACCCCCGCAGACGCCTAGTTTAGGAGTTACAGCCATTTTAGTGTTTTGAAATAGGTTTTTCTTGTGCATAATATGAACCCGCAGACGCCTAGTTTAGGAGTTATAGCCATTTTTGTGTTTTGAAATAGTTTTTTCTTGTGCATAATATGACCCCCGCAGACGCCTAGTTTAGGAGTTATAGCCATTTTTGTGTTTTAAAAAAGTTTTTTCTGGTGCATAATATGACCCCCGCAGACGCCTAGTTTAGGAGTTACAGCAATTTTTGTGTTTTGAAATAGTTTTTTTCTGGTGCATAATATGACCCCCGCAGACGCCTAGTTTAGGAGTTACAGCCATTTTTGTGTTTTGAAATAGTTTTTTCAAGTGCATAATATGACGCCCGTAGACGCCTAGTTTAGGAGTTATAGCCATTTTTGTGTTTTTAAAAAATTTTTTTCTGGTGCATAATATGACCCCCGCAGAAGCCTAGTTTAGGAGTTACAGCCATTTTTGTGTTTTGAAATAGTTTTTTCTAGTGCATAATTTGAACCCCGCAGACGCCTAGTTTAGGAGTTACAGCCATTTTTGTGTTTTGAAATAGTTTTTTCTGGTGTATAATTTGACCCCCGCAGACGCCTAGTTTAGGAGTTACAGCCATTTTTGTGTTTTGAAATAGTTTTTTCTAGTGCATAATATGACCCCCGCAGACGCCTAGTTTAGGAGTTACAGCCATTTTTGTGTTTTGAAATAGGTTTTTCTTGTGCATAATATGACCCCCGCAGACGCCTAGTTTAGGAGTTATAGCCATTTTTGTGTTTTGAAATAGTTTTTTTCTGGTGCATAATATGACCCCCGCAGACGCCTAGTTTAGGAGTTATAGCAATTTTTGTGTTTTGAAATAGTTTTTTTCTGGTGCATAATATGACCCCCGCAGACGCCTAGAGTAGGAGTTACAGCAATTTTTGTGTTTTGAAATAGTTTTTTCTTGTGCATAATATGACCCCCGCAGACGCCTAGTTTAGGAGTTATAGCCATTTTTGTGTTTTGAAATAGTTTTTTTCTGGTGCATAATATGACCCCCGCAGACGCCTAGTTTAGGAGTTACAGCCATTTTTGTGTTTTGAAATAGTTTTTTCTAGTGCATAATATGACCCCCGCAGACGCCTAGTTTAGGAGCTATAGCAATTTTTGTGTTTTGAAATAGTTTTTTTCTGGTGCATAATATGACCCCCGCAGACGCCTAGTTTAGGAGTTATAGCCATTTTTGTGTTTTAAAAAAGTTTTTTCTGGTGCATAATATGACCCCCGCAGACGCCTAGTTTAGGAGTTACAGCAATTTTTGTGTTTTGAAATAGTTTTTTCTTGTGCATAATATGACCCCCGCAGACGCCTAGTTTAGGAGTTACAGCCATTTTTGTGTTTTGAAATAGTTTTTTCTTGTGCATAATATGACCCCCGCAGACGCCTAGTTTAGGAGTTACAGCCATTTTTGTGTTTTGAAATAGTTTTTCTAGTGCAT
Organism: Volucella zonaria; assembly: GCA_963966105.1. Lineage (NCBI taxonomy): Eukaryota > Metazoa > Arthropoda > Insecta > Diptera > Syrphidae > Volucella > Volucella zonaria. The sequence goes on along the minus strand of OZ014532.1, from coordinate 105,553,965 downwards.
AATATGACCCCCGCAGACGCCTAGTTTAGGAGTTATAGCAATTTTTGTGTTTTGAAATAGTTTTTCTTGTGCATAATATGACCCCCGCAGACGCCTAGTTTAGGAGTTACAGCCATTTTTGTGTTTTGAAATAGTTTTTTCTAGTGCATAATATGACCCCCGCAGACGCCTAGTTTAGGAGTTATAGCAATTTTTGTGTTTTGAAATAGTTTTTTTCTGGTGCATAATATGACCCCCGCAGACGCCTAGTTTAGGAGTTATAGCCATTTTTGTGTTTTGAAATAGTTTTTTTCTGGTGCATAATATGACCCCCGCAGACGCCTAGTTTAGGAGTTATAGCCATTTTTGTGTTTTGAAATAGTTTTTTCTAGTGCATAATATGACCCCCGCAGACGCCTAGTTTAGGAGTTATAGCAATTTTTGTGTTTTGAAATAGTTTTTTTCTGGTGCATAATATGACCCCCGCAGACGCCTAGTTTAGGAGCTATAGCAATTTTTGTGTTTTGAAATAGTTTTTTTCTGGTGCATAATATGACCCCCGCAGACGCCTAGTTTAGGAGTTATAGCCATTTTTGTGTTTTGAAATAGTTTTTTCTAGTGCATAATATGACCCCCGCAGACGCCTAGTTTAGGAGTTATAGCAATTTTTGTGTTTTGAAATAGTTTTTTTCTGGTGCATAATATGACCCCCGCAGACGCCTAGTTTAGGAGTTATAGCCATTTTTGTGTTTTAAAAAAGTTTTTTCTGGTGAATAATATGACCCCCGCAGACGCCTAGTTTAGGAGTTATAGCAATTTTTGTGTTTTGAAATAGTTTTTTTCTGGTGCATAATATGACCCCCGCAGACGCCTAGAGTAGGAGTTACAGCAATTTTTGTGTTTTGAAATAGTTTTTTCTTGTGCATAATATGACCCCCGCAGACGCCTAGTTTAGGAGTTACAGCAATTTTTGTGTTTTGAAATAGTTTTTTCTTGTGCATAATATGACCCCCGCAGACGCCTAGTTTAGGAGTTACAGCCATTTTTGTGTTTTGAAATAGTTTTTTCTTGTGCATAATATGACCCCCGCAGACGCCTAGTTTAGGAGTTACAGCCATTTTTGTGTTTTGAAATAGTTTTTCTAGTGCATAATATGACCCCCGCAGACGCCTAGTTTAGGAGTTATAGCAATTTTTGTGTTTTGAAATAGTTTTTCTTGTGCATAATATGACCCCCGCAGACGCCTAGTTTAGGAGTTACAGCCATTTTTGTGTTTTGAAATAGTTTTTTCTAGTGCATAATATGACCCCCGCAGACGCCTAGTTTAGGAGTTACAGCAATTTTTGTGTTTTGAAATAGTTTTTTCTTGTGCATAATATGACCCCCGCAGACGCCTAGTTTAGGAGTTACAGCAATTTTTGTGTTTTGAAATAGTTTTTTCTTGTGCATAATATGACCCCCGCAGACGCCTAGTTTAGGAGTTACAGCCATTTTTGTGTTTTGAAATAGTTTTTTCTTGTGCATAATATGACCCCCGCAGACGCCTAGTTTAGGAGTTACAGCCATTTTTGTGTTTTGAAATAGTTTTCTAGTGCATAATATGACCCCCGCAGACGCCTAGTTTAGGAGTTATAGCAATTTTTGTGTTTTGAAATAGTTTTTCTTGTGCATAATATGACCCCCGCAGACGCCTAGTTTAGGAGTTACAGCCATTTTTGTGTTTTGAAATAGTTTTTTCTAGTGCATAATATGACCCCCGCAGACGCCTAGTTTAGGAGTTATAGCAATTTTTGTGTTTTGAAATAGTTTTTTTCTGGTGCATAATATGACCCCCGCAGACGCCTAGTTTAGGAGCTATAGCAATTTTTGTGTTTTGAAATAGTTTTTTTCTGGTGCATAATATGACCCCCGCAGACGCCTAGTTTAGGAGTTATAGCCATTTTTGTGTTTTGAAATAGTTTTTTCTAGTGCATAATATGACCCCCGCAGACGCCTAGTTTAGGAGTTATAGCAATTTTTGTGTTTTGAAATAGTTTTTTTCTGGTGCATAATATGACCCCCGCAGACGCCTAGTTTAGGAGTTATAGCCATTTTTGTGTTTTAAAAAAGTTTTTTCTGGTGAATAATATGACCCCCGCAGACGCCTAGTTTAGGAGTTATAGCAATTTTTGTGTTTTGAAATAGTTTTTTTCTGGTGCATAATATGACCCCCGCAGACGCCTAGTTTAGGAGTTATAGCCATTTTTGTGTTTTAAAAAAGTTTTTTCTGGTGAATAATATGACCCCCGCAGACGCCTAGTTTAGGAGTTATAGCAATTTTTGTGTTTTGAAATAGTTTTTTTCTGGTGCATAATATGACCCCCGCAGACGCCTAGAGTAGGAGTTACAGCAATTTTTGTGTTTTGAAATAGTTTTTTCTTGTGCATAATATGACCCCCGCAGACGCCTAGTTTAGGAGTTACAGCAATTTTTGTGTTTTGAAATAGTTTTTTCTTGTGCATAATATGACCCCCGCAGACGCCTAGTTTAGGAGTTACAGCCATTTTTGTGTTTTGAAATAGTTTTTTCTTGTGCATAATATGACCCCCGCAGACGCCTAGTTTAGGAGTTACAGCCATTTTTGTGTTTTGAAATAGTTTTCTAGTGCATAATATGACCCCCGCAGACGCCTAGTTTAGGAGTTATAGCAATTTTTGTGTTTTGAAATAGTTTTTCTTGTGCATAATATGACCCCCGCAGACGCCTAGTTTAGGAGTTACAGCCATTTTTGTGTTTTGAAATAGTTTTTTCTAGTGCATAATATGACCCCCGCAGACGCCTAGTTTAGGAGTTATAGCAATTTTTGTGTTTTGAAATAGTTTTTTTCTGGTGCATAATATGACCCCCGCAGACGCCTAGTTTAGGAGCTATAGCAATTTTTGTGTTTTGAAATAGTTTTTTTCTGGTGCATAATATGACCCCCGCAGACGCCTAGTTTAGGAGTTATAGCCATTTTTGTGTTTTGAAATAGTTTTTTCTAGTGCATAATATGACCCCCGCAGACGCCTAGTTTAGGAGTTATAGCAATTTTTGTGTTTTGAAATAGTTTTTTTCTGGTGCATAATATGACCCCCGCAGACGCCTAGTTTAGGAGTTATAGCCATTTTTGTGTTTTAAAAAAGTTTTTTCTGGTGAATAATATGACCCCCGCAGACGCCTAGTTTAGGAGTTATAGCAATTTTTGTGTTTTGAAATAGTTTTTTTCTGGTGCATAATATGACCCCCGCAGACGCCTAGTTTAGGAGTTATAGCCATTTTTGTGTTTTAAAAAAGTTTTTTCTGGTGAATAATATGACCCCCGCAGACGCCTAGTTTAGGAGTTATAGCAATTTTTGTGTTTTGAAATAGTTTTTTTCTGGTGCATAATATGACCCCCGCAGACGCCTAGAGTAGGAGTTACAGCAATTTTTGTGTTTTGAAATAGTTTTTTCTTGTGCATAATATGACCCCCGCAGACGCCTAGTTTAGGAGTTATAGCCATTTTTGTGTTTTGAAATAGTTTTTTTCTGGTGCATAATATGACCCCCGCAGACGCCTAGTTTAGGAGTTACAGCCATTTTTGTGTTTTGAAATAGTTTTTTCTAGTGCATAATATGACCCCCGCAGACGCCTAGTTTAGGAGCTATAGCAATTTTTGTGTTTTGAAATAGTTTTTTTCTGGTGCATAATATGACCCCCGCAGACGCCTAGTTTAGGAGTTACAGCAATTTTTGTGTTTTGAAATAGTTTTTCTTGTGCATAATATGACCCCCGCAGACGCCTAGTTTAGGAGTTACAGCCATTTTTGTGTTTTGAAATAGTTTTTTCTAGTGCATAATATGACCCCCGCAGACGCCTAGTTTAGGAGTTATAGCAATTTTTGTGTTTTGAAATAGTTTTTTTCTGGTGCATAATATGACCCCCGCAGACGCCTAGTTTAGGAGTTATAGCCATTTTTGTGTTTTAAAAAAGTTTTTTCTGGTGCATAATATGACCCCCGCAGACGCCTAGTTTAGGAGTTACAGCCATTTTTGTGTTTTGAAATAGTTTTTTCTTGTGCATAATATGACCCCCGCAGACGCCTAGTTTAGGAGTTACAGCCATTTTTGTGTTTTGAAATAGTTTTTTCTTGTGCATAATATGACCCCCGCAGACGCCTAGTTTAGGAGTTACAGCCATTTTTGTGTTTTGAAATAGTTTTTTCTAGTGCATAATATGACCCCCGCAGACGCCTACTTTAGGAGTTATAGCCATTTTTGTGTTTTTAAAAAAATTTTTTCTGATGCATAATATGACCCCCGCAGACGCCTAGTTTAGGAGCTACAGCCATTTTTGTGTTTTGAAATAGTTTTTTCTAGTGCATAATATGACGCCCGCAGACGCCTAGTTTAGGAGTTACAGCCATTTTTGTGTTTTGAAATAGTTTTTTTCTGGTGCATAATATGACCCCCGCAGACGCCTAGTTTAGGAGTTATAGCCATTTTTGTGTTTTGAAATAGTTTTTTTCTGGTGCATAATATGACCCCCGCAGACGCCTAGTTTAGGAGTTACAGCCATTTTTGTGTTTTGAAATAGGTTTTTCTTGTGCATAATATGACCCCCGCAGACGCCTAGTTTAGGAGTTATAGCCATTTTTGTGTTTTGAAATAGTTTTTTTCTGGTGCATAATATGACCCCCGCAGACGCCTAGTTTAGTAGTTACAGCCATTTTTGTGTTTTGAAATAGTTTTTTCAAGTGCATAATATGACGCCCGTAGACGCCTAGTTTAGGAGTTATAGCCATTTTTGTGTTTTTAAAAAATTTTTTTCTGGTGCATAATATGACCCCCGCAGAAGCCTAGTTTAGGAGTTACAGCCATTTTTGTGTTTTGAAATAGTTTTTTCTGGTGTATAATTTGAACCCCGCAGACGCCTAGTTTAGGAGTTACAGCCATTTTTGTGTTTTGAAATAGGTTTTTCTGGTGCATAATATGACCCCCGCAGACGCCTAGTTTAGGAGTTATAGCCATTTTTGTGTTTTTAAAAAATTTTTTTCTGATGCATAATATGACCCCCGCAGACGCCTAGTTTAGGAGTTACAGCCATTTTTGTGTTTTGAAATAGTTTTTTCTGGTGTATAATTTGACCCCCGCAGACGCCTAGTTTAGGAGTTACAGCCATTTTTGTGTTTTGAAATAGTTTTTTCTAGTGCATAATATGACCCCCGCAGACGCCTAGTTTAGGAGTTATAGCCATATTTGTGTTTTGAAATAGTTTTTTTCTGGTGCATAATATGACCCCCGCAGACGCCTAGTTTAGGAGTTATAGCCATTTTTGTGTTTTAAAAAAGTTTTTTCTGGTGCATAATATGACCCCCGCAGACGCCTAGTTTAGGAGTTACAGCCATTTTTGTGTTTTGAAATAGTTTTTTCTTGTGCATAATATGACCCCCGCAGACGCCTAGTTTAGGAGTTACAGCCATTTTTGTGTTTTGAAATAGTTTTTTCTTGTGCATAATATGACCCCCGCAGACGCCTAGTTTAGGAGTTACAGCCATTTTTGTGTTTTGAAATAGTTTTTTCTAGTGCATAATATGACCCCCGCAGACGCCTAGTTTAGGAGTTATAGCAATTTTTGTGTTTTGAAATAGTTTTTCTTGTGCATAATATGACCCCCGCAGACGCCTAGTTTAGGAGTTACAGCCATTTTTGTGTTTTGAAATAGTTTTTTCTAGTGCATAATATGACCCCCGCAGACGCCTAGTTTAGGAGTTATAGCAATTTTTGTGTTTTGAAATAGTTTTTTTCTGGTGCATAATATGACCCCCGCAGACGCCTAGTTTAGGAGTTATAGCCATTTTTGTGTTTTAAAAAAGTTTTTTCTGGTGCATAATATGACCCCCGCAGACGCCTAGTTTAGGAGTTACAGCCATTTTTGTGTTTTGAAATAGTTTTTTCTTGTGCATAATATGACCCCCGCAGACGCCTAGTTTAGGAGTTACAGCCATTTTTGTGTTTTGAAATAGTTTTTTCTAGTGCATAATATGACCCCCGCAGACGCCTAGTTTAGGAGTTACAGCCATTTTTGTGTTTTGAAATAGTTTTTTTCTGGTGCATAATATGACCCCCGCAGACGCCTAGTCGAGGAGTTATAGCCATTTTTGTGTTTTTAAAAAATTTTTTTCTGGTGCATAATATGACCCCCGCAGACGCCTAGTTTAGGAGTTACAGCCATTTTTGTGTTTTGAAATAGTTTTTTCTTGTGCATAATATGACCCCCGCAGACGCCTAGTTTAGGAGTTACAGCCATTTTTGTGTTTTGAAATAGTTTTTTTCTGGTGCATAATATGACCCCCGCAGACGCCTAGTCGAGGAGTTATAGCCATTTTTGTGTTTTTAAAAAAATTTTTTCTGGTGCATAATATGACCCCCGCAGACGCCTAGTTTAGGAGTTACAGCCATTTTTGTGTTTGAAATAGTTTTTTCTAGTGCATAATATGACCCCCGCAGACGCCTAGTTTAGGAGTTATAGCCATTTTTGTGTTTTTAAAAAATTTTTTTCTGGTGCATAATATGACCCCCGCAGACGCCTAGTTTAGGAGTTATAGCCATTTTTGTGTTTTAAAAAAGTTTTTTCTGGTGCATAATATGACCCCCGCAGACGCCTAGTTTAGGAGTTACAGCCATTTTTGTGTATTGAAATAGTTTTTTCTAGTGCATAATATGACCCCCGCAGACGCCTAGTCGAGGAGTTATAGCCATTTTTGTGTTTTTAAAAAATTTTTTTCTTGTGCATAATATGACCCCCGCAGACGCCTAGTTTAGGAGTTACAGCCATTTTTGTGTTTTGAAATAGTTTTTTCTAGTGCATAATATGACCCCCGCAGACGCCTAGTTTAGGAGTTAGAGCCATTTTTGTGTTTTAAAAAAGTTTTTTCTGGTGTATAATTTGACCCCCGCAGACGCCTAGTTTAGGAGTTACAGCCATTTTTGTGTTTTGAAATAGTTTTTTCTTGTGCATAATATGACCCCCGCAGACGCCTAGTTTAGGAGTTATAGCCATTTTTGTGTTTTTAAAAAATTTTTTTCTGGTGCATAATATGACCCCCGCAGACGCCTAGTTTAGGAGTTACAGCCATTTTTGTGTTTTGAAATAGTTTTTTCTTGTGCATAATATGACCCCCGCAGACGCCTAGTTTAGGAGTTACAGCCATTTTTGTGTTTTGAAATAGTTTTTTTCTGGTGCATAATATGACCCCCGCAGACGCCTAGTCGAGGAGTTATAGCCATTTTTGTGTTTTTAAAAAATTTTTTTCTGGTGCATAATATGACCCCCGCAGACGCCTAGTTTAGGAGTTACAGCCATTTTTGTGTTTTGAAATAGTTTTTTCTTGTGCATAATATGACCCCCGCAGACGCCTAGTTTAGGAGTTACAGCCATTTTTGTGTTTTGAAATAGTTTTTTTCTGGTGCATAATATGACCCCCGCAGACGCCTAGTCGAGGAGTTATAGCCATTTTTGTGTTTTTAAAAAAATTTTTTCTGGTGCATAATATGACCCCCGCAGACGCCTAGTTTAGGAGTTACAGCCATTTTTGTGTTTGAAATAGTTTTTTCTAGTGCATAATATGACCCCCGCAGACGCCTAGTTTAGGAGTTATAGCCATTTTTGTGTTTTTAAAAAATTTTTTTCTGGTGCATAATATGACCCCCGCAGACGCCTAGTTTAGGAGTTATAGCCATTTTTGTGTTTTAAAAAAGTTTTTTCTGGTGCATAATATGACCCCCGCAGACGCCTAGTTTAGGAGTTACAGCCATTTTTGTGTATTGAAATAGTTTTTTCTAGTGCATAATATGACCCCCGCAGACGCCTAGTCGAGGAGTTATAGCCATTTTTGTGTTTTTAAAAAATTTTTTTCTGGTGCATAATATGACCCCCGCAGACGCCTAGTTTAGGAGTTACAGCCATTTTTGTGTTTTGAAATAGTTTTTTCTTGTGCATAATATGACCCCCGCAGACGCCTAGTTTAGGAGTTACAGCCATTTTTGTGTTTTGAAATAGTTTTTTTCTGGTGCATAATATGACCCCCGCAGACGCCTAGTCGAGGAGTTATAGCCATTTTTGTGTTTTTAAAAAAATTTTTTCTGGTGCATAATATGACCCCCGCAGACGCCTAGTTTAGGAGTTACAGCCATTTTTGTGTTTGAAATAGTTTTTTCTAGTGCATAATATGACCCCCGCAGACGCCTAGTTTAGGAGTTAGAGCCATTTTTGTGTTTTAAAAAAGTTTTTTCTGGTGTATAATTTGACCCCCGCAGACGCCTAGTTTAGGAGTTACAGCCATTTTTGTGTTTTGAAATAGTTTTTTCTTGTGCATAATATGACCCCCGCAGACGCCTAGTTTAGGAGTTATAGCCATTTTTGTGTTTTTAAAAAATTTTTTTCTGGTGCATAATATGACCCCCGCAGACGCCTAGTTTAGGAGTTACAGCCATTTTTGTGTATTGAAATAGTTTTTTCTAGTGCATAATATGACCCCCGCAGACGCCTAGTCGAGGAGTTATAGCCATTTTTGTGTTTTTAAAAAATTTTTTTCTGGTGCATAATATGACCCCCGCAGACGCCTAGTTTAGGAGTTACAGCCATTTTTGTGTTTGAAATAGTTTTTTCTTGTGCATAATATGACCCCCGCAGACGCCTAGTTTAGGAGTTATAGCCATTTTTGTGTTTTTAAAAAATTTTTTTCTGGTGCATAATATGACCCCCGCAGACGCCTAGTTTAGGAGTTACAGCCATTTTTGTGTTTTGAAATAGTTTTTTTCTGGTGCATAATATGACCCCCGCAGACGCCTAGTCGAGGAGTTATAGCCATTTTTGTGTTTTTAAAAAATTTTTTTCTGGTGCATAATATGACCCCCGCAGACGCCTAGTTTAGGAGTTACAGGCATTTTTGTGTTTTGAAATAGTTTTTTCTGGTGTATAATTTGACCCCCGCAGACGCCTAGTTTAGGAGTTACAGCCATTTTTGTGTTTTGAAATAGGTTTTTCTTGTGCATAATATGACCCCCGCAGACGCCTAGTTTAGGAGTTACAGCCATTTTTGTGTTTTGAAATAGTTTTTTCTAGTGCATAATATGACCCCCGCAGACGCCTAGTTTAGGAGTTATAGCCATTTTTGTGTTTTGAAATAGGTTTTTCTTGTGCATAATATGACCCCCGCAGACGCCTAGTCGAGGAGTTATAGCCATTTTTGTGTTTTTAAAAAATTTTTTTCTGGTGCATAATATGACCCCCGCAGACGCCTAGTTTAGGAGTTACAGGCATTTTTGTGTTTTGAAATAGTTTTTTCTGGTGTATAATTTGACCCCCGCAGACGCCTAGTTTAGGAGTTACAGCCATTTTTGTGTTTTGAAGTAGTTTTTTCTAGTGCATAATATGACCCCCGCAGACGCCTAGTTTAGGAGTTATAGCCATTTTTGTGTTTTGAAATAGGTTTTTCTTGTGCATAATATGACCCCCGCAGACGCCTAGTTTAGGAGTTATAGCCATTTTTGTGTTTTGAAATAGTTTTTTTCTGGTGCATAATATGACCCCCGCAGACGCCTAGTTTAGGAGTTACAGGCATTTTTGTGTTTTGAAATAGCTTTTTCTGGTGTATAATTTGACCCCCGCAGACGCCTAGTTTAGGAGTTACAGCCATTTTTGTGTTTTGAAATAGGTTTTTCTTGTGCATAATATGACCCCCGCAGACGCCTAGTTTAGGAGTTATAGCCATTTTTGTGTTTTGAAATAGTTTTTTTCTGGTGCATAATATGACCCCCGCAGACGCCTAGAGTAGGAGTTACAGCAATTTTTGTGTTTTGAAATAGTTTTTTCTTGTGCATAATATGACCCCCGCAGACGCCTAGTTTAGGAGTTACAGCCATTTTTGTGTTTTGAAATAGTTTTTTCTAGTGCATAATATGACCCCCGCAGACGCCTAGTTTAGGAGCTATAGCAATTTTTGTGTTTTGAAATAGTTTTTTTCTGGTGCATAATATGACCCCCGCAGACGCCTAGTTTAGGAGTTATAGCCATTTTTGTGTTTTAAAAAAGTTTTTTCTGGTGCATAATATGACCCCCGCAGACGCCTAGTTTAGGAGTTACAGCAATTTTTGTGTTTTGAAATAGTTTTTTCTTGTGCATAATATGACCCCCGCAGACGCCTAGTTTAGGAGTTATAGCCATTTGTGTGTTTTGAAATAGTTTTTTTCTGGTGCATAATATGACCCCCGCAGACGCCTAGTTTAGGAGTTACAGCCATTTTTGTGTTTTGAAATAGTTTTTTCTAGTGCATAATATGACCCCCGCAGACGCCTAGTTTAGGAGTTACAGCCATTTTTGTGTTTTGAAATAGGTTTTTCTTGTGCATAATATGACCCCCGCAGACGCCTAGTTTAGGAGTTATAGCCATTTTTGTGTTTTGAAATAGTTTTTTTCTGGTGCATAATATGACCCCCGCAGACGCCTAGTTTAGGAGTTATAGCCATTTTTGTGTTTTAAAAAAGTTTTTTCTGGTGCATAATATGACCCCCGCAGACGCCTAGTTTAGGAGTTACAGCCATTTTTGTGTTTTGAAATAGTTTTTTCTTGTGCATAATATGACCCCCGCAGACGCCTAGTTTAGGAGTTACAGCCATTTTTGTGTTTTGAAATAGTTTTTTCTAGTGCATAATATGACCCCCGCAGACGCCTAGTTTAGGAGTTATAGCAATTTTTGTGTTTTGAAATAGTTTTTTTCTGGTGCATAATATGACCCCCGCAGACGCCTAGTTTAGGAGTTACAGCCATTTTTGTGTATTGAAATAGTTTTTTCTAGTGCATAATATGACCCCCGCAGACGCCTAGTTTAGGAGTTACAGCCATTTTTGTGTTTTAAAAAAGTTTTTTCTGGTGCATAATATGACCCCCGCAGACGCCTAGTTTAGGAGTTACAGCCATTTTTGTGTTTTGAAATAGTTTTTTCTTGTGCATAATATGACCCCCGCAGACGCCTAGTTTAGGAGTTATAGCCATTTTTGTGTCTTTGAAAGAGTTTTTCTTGTGCATAATATGACCCCCGCAGACGCCTAGTTTAGGAGTTACAGCCATTTTTGTGTTTTGAAATAGTTTTTTCTGGTGTATAATTTGACCCCCGCAGACGCCTAGTTTAGGAGTTACAGCCATTTTTGTGTTTGAAATAGGTTTTTCTTGTGCATAATATGACCCCCGCAGACGCCTAGTTTAGGAGTTACAGCCATTTTTGTGTTTTGAAATAGTTTTTTCTAGTGCATAATATGACCCCCGCAGACGCCTAGTTTAGGAGTTACAGCCATTTTTGTGTTTTGAAATAGGTTTTTCTTGTGCATAATATGACCCCCGCAGACGCCTAGTTTAGGAGTTATAGCCATTTTTGTGTTTTGAAATAGTTTTTTTCTGGTGCATAATTATGACCCCCGCAGACGCCTAGTTTAGGAGTTATAGCCATTTTAGTGGATTGAAATAGTTTTTTCTAGTGCATAATATGACCCCCGCAGACGCCTAGTTTAGGAGTTATAGCAATTTTTGTGTTTTGAAATAGTTTTTTTCTGGTGCATAATATGACCCCCGCAGACGCCTAGAGTAGGAGTTACAGCCATTTTTGTGTTTTAAAAAAGTTTTTTCTAGTGCATAATATGACCCCCGCAGACGCCTAGTTTAGGAGTTACAGCCATTTTTGTGTTTTGAAATAGGTTTTTCTTGTGCATAATATGACCCCCGCAGACGCCTAGTTTAGGAGTTATAGCCATTTTTGTGTTTTGAAATAGTTTTTTTCTGGTGCATAATATGACCCCCGCAGACGCCTAGTTTAGGAGTTATAGCCATTTTAGTGGATTGAAATAGTTTTTTCTAGTGCATAATATGACCCCCGCAGACGCCTAGTTTAGGAGTTATAGCAATTTTTGTGTTTTGAAATAGTTTTTTTCTTGTGCATAATATGACCCCCGCAGACGCCTAGTTTAGGAGTTACAGCCATTTTTGTGTTTTGAAATAGTTTTTTCTAGTGCATAATATGACCCCCGCAGACGCCTAGTTTAGGAGTTACAGCCATTTTTGTGTTTTGAAATAGGTTTTTCTTGTGCATAATATGACCCCCGCAGACGCCTAGTTTAGGAGTTATAGCCATTTTTGTGTTTTGAAATAGTTTTTTTCTGGTGCATAATATGACCCCCGCAGACGCCTAGTTTAGGAGTTATAGCCATTTTAGTGGATTGAAATAGTTTTTTCTAGTGCATAATATGACCCCCGCAGACGCCTAGTTTAGGAGTTATAGCAATTTTTGTGTTTTGAAATAGTTTTTTTCTGGTGCATAATATGACCCCCGCAGACGCCTAGTTTAGGAGTTACAGCCATTTTTGTGTTTTGAAATAGTTTTTTCTAGTGCATAATATGACCCCCGCAGACGCCTAGTTTAGGAGCTATAGCAATTTTTGTGTTTTGAAATAGTTTTTTTCTGGTGCATAATATGACCCCCGCAGACGCCTAGTTTAGGAGTTATAGCCATTTTTGTGTTTTAAAAAAGTTTTTTCTGGTGCATAATATGACCCCCGCAGACGCCTAGTTTAGGAGTTACAGCAATTTTTGTGTTTTGAAATAGTTTTTTCTTGTGCATAATATGACCCCCGCAGACGCCTAGTTTAGGAGTTATAGCCATTTGTGTGTTTTGAAATAGTTTTTTTCTGGTGCATAATATGACCCCCGCAGACGCCTAGTTTAGGAGATACAGCCATTTTTGTGTTTTGAAATAGTTTTTTCTAGTGCATAATATGACCCCCGCAGACGCCTAGTTTAGGAGTTATAGCAATTTTTGTGTTTTGAAATAGTTTTTTTCTGGTGCATAATATGACCCCCGCAGACGCCTAGTTTAGGAGTTATAGCCATTTTTGTGTTTTAAAAAAGTTTTTTCTGGTGCATAATATGACCCCCGCAGACGCCTAGTTTAGGAGTTACAGCCATTTTTGTGTTTTGAAATAGTTTTTTCTTGTGCATAATATGACCCCCGCAGACGCCTAGTTTAGGAGTTACAGCCATTTTTGTGTTTTGAAATAGTTTTTTCTAGTGCATAATATGACCCCCGCAGACGCCTAGTTTAGGAGTTATAGCCATTTTTGTCTTTTGAAAGAGTTTTTTCTGGTGCATAATATGACCCCCGCAGACGCCTAGTTTAGGAGTTACAGCCATTTTTGTGTTTTGAAATAGTTTTTTCTGGTGTATAATTTGACCCCCGCAGACGCCTAGTTTAGGAGTTACAGCCATTTTTGTGTTTTGAAATAGTTTTTTCTGGTGCATAATATGACCCCCGCAGACGCCTAGTTTAGGAGTTACAGCCATTTTTGTGTTTTGAAATAGTATTTTCTAGTGCATAATATGACCCCCGCAGACGCCTAGTTTAGGAGTTACAGCCATTTTTGTGTTTTGAAATAGGTTTTTCTTGTGCATAATATGACCCCCGCAGACGCCTAGTTTAGGAGTTATAGCCATTTTTGTGTTTTGAAATAGTTTTTATCTGGTGCATAATATGACCCCCGCAGACGCCTAGTTTAGGAGTTACAGCCATTTTTGTGTTTTGAAATAGTTTTTTCTAGTGCATAATATGACCCCCGCAGACGCCTAGTTTAGGAGCTATAGCAATTTTTGTGTTTTGAAATAGTTTTTTTCTGGTGCATAATATGACCCCCGCAGACGCCTAGTTTAGGAGTTATAGCCATTTTTGTGTTTTAAAAAAGTTTTTTCTGGTGCATAATATGACCCCCGCAGATGCCTAGTTTAGGAGTTACAGCCATTTTTGTGTTTTGAAATAGGTTTTTCTTGTGCATAATATGACCCCCGCAGACGCCTAGTTTAGGAGTTACAGCCATTTTTGTGTTTTGAAATAGGTTTTTCTTGTGCATAATATGACCCCCGCAGACGCCTAGTTTAGGAGTTACAGCCATTTTTGTGTTTTGAAATAGGTTTTTCTTGTGCATAATATGACCCCCGCAGACGCCTAGTTTAGGAGTTATAGCCATTTTTGTGTTTTGAAATAGTTTTTATCTGGTGCATAATATGACCCCCGCAGACGCCTAGTTTAGGAGTTACAGCCATTTTTGTGTTTTGAAATAGTTTTTTCTAGTGCATAATATGACCCCCGCAGACGCCTAGTTTAGGAGCTATAGCAATTTTTGTGTTTTGAAATAGTTTTTTTCTGGTGCATAATATGACCCCCGCAGACGCCTAGTTTAGGAGTTATAGCCATTTTTGTGTTTTAAAAAAGTTTTTTCTGGTGCATAATATGACCCCCGCAGACGCCTAGTTTAGGAGTTACAGCAATTTTTGTGTTTTGAAATAGTTTTTTCTTGTGCATAATATGACCCCCGCAGACGCCTAGTTTAGGAGTTATAGCCATTTGTGTGTTTTGAAATAGTTTTTTTCTGGTGCATAATATGACCCCCGCAGACGCCTAGTTTAGGAGATACAGCCATTTTTGTGTTTTGAAATAGTTTTTTCTAGTGCATAATATGACCCCCGCAGACGCCTAGTTTAGGAGTTATAGCAGTTTTTGTGTTTTGAAATAGTTTTTTTCTGGTGCATAATATGACCCCCGCAGACGCCTAGTTTAGGAGTTATAGCCATTTTTGTGTTTTAAAAAAGTTTTTTCTGGTGCATAATATGACCCCCGCAGACGCCTAGTTTAGGAGTTACAGCCATTTTTGTGTATTGAAATAGTTTTTTCTAGTGCATAATATGACCCCCGCAGACGCCTAGTTTAGGAGTTACAGCCATTTTTGTGTTTTAAAAAAGTTTTTTCTGGTGCATAATATGACCCCCGCAGACGCCTAGTTTAGGAGTTACAGCCATTTTTGTGTTTTGAAATAGTTTTTTCTTGTGCATAATATGACCCCCGCAGACGCCTAGTTTAGGAGTTATAGCCATTTTTGTCTTTTGAAAGAGTTTTTTCTGGTGCATAATATGACCCCCGCAGACGCCTAGTTTAGGAGTTATAGCCATTTTTGTGTTTTAAAAAAGTTTTTTCTGGTGCATAATTTGACCCCCGCAGACGCCTAGTTTAGGAGTTACAGCCATTTTTGTGTTTTGAAATAGTTTTCTCTGGTGCATAACATGACCCCCGCAGACGCCTAGTTTAGGAGTTATAGCCATTTTAGTGTTTTGAAATAGTTTTTTCTAGTGCATAATATGACCCCCGCAGACGCCTAGTTTAGGAGTTATAGCAATTTTTGTGTTTTGAAATAGTTTTTTTCTGGTGCATAATATGACCCCCGTAGACGCCTAGTTTAGGAGTTACAGCCATTTTTGTGTTTTGAAATAGTTTTTTCTAGTGCATAATATGACTCCCGCAGACGCCTAGTTTAGGAGTTATAGCCATTTTTGTGTTTTGAAATAGTTTTTTTCTGGTGCATAATATGGCCCCCGCAGACGCCTAATTTAGGAGTTATAGCCATTTTTGTGTTTTAAAAAAGTTTTTTCTGGTGCATAATTTGACCCCCGCAGACGCCTAGTTTAGGAGTTACAGCCATTTTTGTGTTTTGAAATAGTTTTTTTCTGGTGCATAATATGACCCCCGCAGACGCCTAGTTTAGGAGTAATAGCCATTTTTGTGTTTTAAAAAAGTTTTTTCTGGTGCATAATTTGACCCCCGCAGACGCCTGGTTTAGGAGTTACAGCCATTTTTGTGTTTTGAAATAGTTTTCTCTGGTGCATAACATGACCCCCGCAGACGCCTAGTTTAGGAGTTATAGCCATTCTTGTGTTTTGAAATAGTTTTTTTGTGATGCATAATATGACCCCCGCAGACGCCTAGTTTAGGAGTTGTAGCCATTTTTGTGTTTTGAAATAGTTTTTTTCTGGTGCATAACATGACCCCCGCAGACGCCTAGTTTAGGAGTTATAGCCATTTTTGTGTTTTAAAAAAGTTTTTTCTGGTGCATAATTTGACCCCCGCAGACGCCTAGTCTAGGAGTTATAGCCATTTTTGTGTTTTAAAAAAGTTTTTTCTGGTGCATAATTTGACCCCCGCAGACGCCTAGTTTAGGAGTTATAGCCATTTTTGTGTTTTGAAATAGTTTTTTTCTGGTGCATAATATGGCCCCCGCAGACGCCTAGTTTAGGAGTTATAGCCATTTTTGTGTTTTGAAATAGTTTTTTCTAGTGCATAATATGACATCCGCAGACGCCTGGTTTAGGAGTTTTAGCCATTTTTGTGTTTTGAAATAGTTTTTTTCTGGTGCATAATATGGCCCCCGCAGACGCCTAGTTTAGGAGTTATAGCCATTTTTGTGTTTTGAAATAGTTTTTTCTAGTGCATAATATGACCCCCGCAGACGCCTGGTTTAGAAGTTTTAGCCATTTTTGTGTTTTAAAAAACTTTTTTCTGGTGCATAATTTGACCCTCGCAGACGCCTAGTGTAGGAGTTATAGCCATTTTAGTGTTTTGGAATAGTTTTTTCTGGTGCACAATATGACCCCCGCAGACGCCTAGTTTAGGAGTTATAGCCATTTTTGTGTTTTGAAATAGTTTTTTCTAGTGCATAATATGACCCCCGCAGACGCCTAGTTTAGGAGTTATAGCCATTTTAGTGTATTGAAATAGTTTTTTCTAGTGCATAATATGACCCCCGCAGACGCCTGGTTTAGAAGTTTTAGCCATTTTTGTGTTTTAAAAAACTTTTTTCTGGTGCATAATTTGACCCCCGCAGACGCCTAGTTTAGGAGTTACAGCCATTTTTGTGTTTTGAAATGGTTTTTTCTAGTGCATAATATGACCCCCGCAGACGCCTAGTTTAGGAGTTATAGCCATTTTAGTGTATTGAAATAGTTTTTTCTAGTGCATAATATGACCCCCGCAGACGCGTGGTTTAGAAGTTTTAGCCATTTTTGTGTTTTAAAAAACTTTTTTCTGGTGCATAATTTGACCCCCGCAGACGCCTAGTTTAGGAGTTACAGCCATTTTTGTGTTTTGAAATGGTTTTTTCTAGTGCATAATATGACCCCCGCAGACGCCTAGTTTAGGAGCTATAGCAATTTTTGTGTTTTGAAATAGTTTTTTTCTGGTGCATAATATGACCCCCGCAGACGCCTAGTTTAGGAGTTATAGCCATTTTTGTGTTTTAAAAAAGTTTTTTCTGGTGCATAATATGACCCCCGCAGACGCCTAGTTTAGGAGTTACAGCAATTTTTGTGTTTTGAAATAGTTTTTTCTTGTGCATAATATGACCCCCGCAGACGCCTAGTTTAGGAGTTATAGCCATTTGTGTGTTTTGAAATAGTTTTTTTCTGGTGCATAATATGACCCCCGCAGACGCCTAGTTTAGGAGATACAGCCATTTTTGTGTTTTGAAATAGTTTTTTCTAGTGCATAATATGACCCCCGCAGACGCCTAGTTTAGGAGTTATAGCAATTTTTGTGTTTTGAAATAGTTTTTTTCTGGTGCATAATATGACCCCCGCAGACGCCTAGTTTAGGAGTTATAGCCATTTTTGTGTTTTAAAAAAGTTTTTTCTGGTGCATAATATGACCCCCGCAGACGACTAGTTTAGGAGTTACAGCCATTTTTGTGTTTTGAAATAGTTTTTTCTAGTGCATAATATGACCCCCGCAGACGCCTAGTTTAGGAGTTATAGCAATTTTTGTGTTTTGAAATAGTTTTTTTCTGGTGCATAATATGACCCCCGCAGACGCCTAGTTTAGGAGTTACAGCCATTTTTGTGTATTGAAATAGTTTTTTCTAGTGCATAATATGACCCCCGCAGACGCCTGGTTTAGAAGTTTTAACCATTTTTGTGTTTTGAAATAGTTTTCTCTGGTGCATAACATGACCCCCGCAGACGCCTAGTTTAGGAGTTATAGCCATTTTTGTGTTTTGAAATAGTTTTTTCTAGTGCATAATATGACCCCCGCAGACGCCTAGTTTAGGAGTTATAGCCATTTTAGTGTTTTGAAATAGTTTTTTCTAGTGCATAATTTGACCCTCGCAGACGCCTAGTGTAGGAGTTATAGCCATTTTAGTGTTTTGGAATAGTTTTTTCTGGTGCACAATATGACCCCCGCAGACGCCTAGTTTAGGAGTTATAGCCATTTTTGTGTTTTGAAATAGTTTTTTTCTGGTGCATAATATGACCCCCGCAGACGCCTAGTTTAGGAGTTACAGCCATTTTTGTGTTTTGAAATAGTTTTTTCTGGTGCATAACATGACTCCCGCAGACGCCTAGTTTAGGAGTTACAGCCATTTTTGTGTTTTGAAATAGTTTTTTCTAGTGCATAATATGACCCCCGTAGACGCCTAGTTTAGGAGTTATAGCCATTTTTGTGTTTTGAAATAGTTTTTTCTAGTGCATAATATGACCCCCGCGGACGCCTAGTTTAGGAGTTATAGCCATTTTAGTGTTTTGAAATAGTTTTTTTGTGGTGCATAATATGACCCCCGCAGACGCCTAGTTTAGGAGTTATAGCCATTTTTGTGTTTTGAAATAGTTTTTTCTAGTGCATAATATGACATCCGCAGACGCCTGGTTTAGGAGTTTTAGCCATTTTTGTGTTTTGAAATAGTTTTTTTCTGGTGCATAATATGACCCCCGCAGACGCCTAGTTTAGGAGTTATAGCCATTCTTGTGTTTTGAAATAGTTTTTTTGTGATGCATAATATGACCCCCGCAGACGCCTAGTTTAGGAGTTATAGCCATTTTTGTGTTTTGAAATAGTTTTTTTCTGGTGCATAACATGACCCCCGCAGACGCCTAGTTTAGGAGTTATAGCCATTTTTGTGTTTTAAAAAAGTTTTTTCTGGTGCATAATTTGACCCCCGCAGACGCCTAGTTTAGGAGTTACAGCCATTTTTGTGTTTTGAAATAGTTTTTTCTAGTGCATAATATGACCCCCGCAGACGCCTAGTTTAGGAGTTATAGCCATTTTAGTGTATTGAAATAGTTTTTTCTAGTGCATAATATGACCCCCGCAGACGCCTGGTTTAGAAGTTTTAGCCATTTTTGTGTTTTAAAAAACTTTTTTCTGGTGCATAATTTGACCCCCGCAGACGCCTAGTTTAGGAGTTATAGCCATTTTTGTGTTTTGAAATAGTTTTCTCTGGTGCATAACATGACCCCCGCAGACGCCTAGTTTAGGAGTTATAGCCATTTTTGTGTTTTGAAATAGTTTTTTCTAGTGCATAATATGACATCCGCAGACGCCTGGTTTAGGAGTTTTAGCCATTCTTGTGTTTTGAAATAGTTTTTTTGTGGTGCATAATATGACCCCCGCAGACGCCTGGTTTAGGAGTTTTAGCCATTTTTGTGTTTTGAAATAGTTTTTTCTAGTGCATAATATGACCCCCGCAGACGCCTGGTTTAGAAGTTTTAACCATTTTTGTGTTTTGAAATAGTTTTCTCTGGTGCATAACATGACCCCCGCAGACGCCTAGTTTAGGAGTTATAGCCATTTTTGTGTTTTGAAATAGTTTTTTCTAGTGCATAATATGACCCCCGCAGACGCCTAGTTTAGGAGTTATAGCCATTTTTGTGTTTTGAAATAGTTTTCTCTGGTGCATAACATGACCCCCGCAGACGCCTAGTTTAGGAGTTATAGCCATTTTTGTGTTTTGAAATAGTTTTCTCTGGTGCATAACATGACCCCCGCAGACGCCTAGTTTAGGAGTTATAGCCATTTTTGTGTTTTGAAATAGCTTTTTCTAGTGCATAATATGACCCCCGCAGACGCCTAGTTTAGGAGTTATAGCCATTTTAGTGTATTGAAATAGTTTTTTCTAGTGCATAATATGACCCCCGCAGACGCCTGGTTTAGAAGTTTTAGCCATTTTTGTGTTTTAAAAAACTTTTTTCTGGTGCATAATTTGACCCCCGCAGACGCCTAGTTTAGGAGTTATAGCCATTTTTGTGTTTTGAAATAGTTTTTTCTAGTGCATAATATGACATCCGCAGCCGCCTGGTTTAGGAGTTTTAGCCATTCTTGTGTTTTGAAATAGTTTTTTTGTGGTGCATAATATGACCCCCGCAGACGCCTGGTTTAGGAGTTTTAGCCATTTTTGTGTTTTGAAATAGTTTTTTCCTGGTGCATAACATGACCCCCGCAGACGCCTAGTTTAGGAGTTATAGCCATTTTTGTGTTTTAAAAAAGTTTTTTCTGGTGCATAATTTGACCCTCGCAGACGCCTAATGTAGGAGTTTTAGCCATTTTAGTGTTTTGGAATAGTTTTTTCTGGTGCACAATATGACCCCCGCAGACGCCTAGTTTAGGAGTTATAGCCATTTTTGTGTTTTGAAATAGTTTTTTTCTGGTGCATAATATGACCCCCGCAGACGCCTAGTTTAGGAGTTACAGCCATTTTTGTGTTTTGAAATAGTTTTTTCTGGTGCATAACATGACCCCCGCAGACGCCTAGTTTAGGAGTTACAGCCATTTTTGTGTTTTGAAATAGTTTTTTCTAGTGCATAATATGACCCCCGTAGACGCCTAGTTTAGGAGTTATAGCCATTTTTGTGTTTTGAAATAGTTTTTTCTAGTGCATAATATGACCCCCGCAGACGCCTAGTTTAGGAGTTATAGCCATTTTTGTGTTTTGAAATAGGTTTTTCTAGTGCATAATATGACATCCGCAGACGCCTGGTTTAGGAGTTTTAGCCATTCTTGTGTTTTGAAATAGTTTTTTTCTGGTGCATAATATGACCCCCGCAGACGCCTAGTTTAGGAGTTATAGCCATTCTTGTGTTTTGAAATAGTTTTTTTGTGATGCATAATATGACCCCCGCAGACGCCTAGTTTAGGAGTTATAGCCATTTTTGTGTTTTGAAATAGTTTTTTTCTGGTGCATAACATGACCCCCGCAGACGCCTAGTTTAGGAGTTATAGCCATTTTTGTGTTTTAAAAAAGTTTTTTCTGGTGCATAATTTGACCCCCGCAGACGCCTAGTTTAGGAGTTACAGCCATTTTTGTGTTTTGAAATAGTTTTTTCTAGTGCATAATATGACCCCCGCAGACGCCTGGTTTAGAAGTTTTAGCCATTTTTGTGTTTTAAAAAACTTTTTTCTGGTGCATAATTTGACCCCCGCAGACGCCTAGTTTAGGAGTTACAGCCATTTTTGTGTTTTGAAATAGTTTTCTCTGGTGCATAACATGACCCCCGCAGACGCCTAGTTTAGGAGTTACAGCCATTTTTGTGTTTTGAAATAGTTTTTTCTAGTGCATAATACGACATCCGCAGACGCCTGGTTTAGGAGTTTTAGCCATTCTTGTGTTTTGAAATAGTTTTTTTGTGGTGCATAATATGACCCCCGCAGACGCCTGGTTTAGGAGTTTTAGCCATTTTTGTGTTTTGAAATAGTTTTTTTCTGGTGCATAACATGACCCCCGCCGACGCCTAGTTTAGGAGTTATAGCCATTTTAGTGTTTTGAAATAGTTTTTTCTAGTGCATAATATGACCCCCGCAGACGCCTAGTTTAGGAGTTATAGCCATTTTTGTGTTTTGAAATAGTTTTTTTCTGGTGCATAACATGACCCCCGCCGACGCCTAGTTTAGGAGTTATAGCCATTTTAGTGTTTTGAAATAGTTTTTTCTAGTGCATAATATGACCCCCGCAGACGCCTAGTTTAGGAGTTATAGCCATTTTTGTGTTTTAAAAAAGTTTTTTCTGGTGCATAATTTGACCCTCGCAGACGCCTAGTGTAGGAGTTATAGCCATTTTAGTGTTTTGGAATAGTTTTTTCTGGTGCACAATATGACCCCCGCAGACGCCTAGTTTAGGAGTTATAGCCATTTTAGTGTTTTGAAATAGTTTTTTTGTGGTGCATAATATGACCCCCGCAGACGCCTAGTTTAGGAGTTATAGCCATTTTTGTGTTTTGAAATAGTTTTTTTCTGGTGCATAATATGACCCCCGCAGACGCCTAGTTTAGGAGTTATAGCCATTCTTGTGTTTTGAAATAGTTTTTTTGTGATGCATAATATGACCCCCGCAGACGCCTAGTTTAGGAGTTATAGCCATTTTTGTGTTTTGAAATAGTTTTTTTCTGGTGCATAACATGACCCCCGCAGACGCCTAGTTTAGGAGTTATAGCCATTTTTGTGTTTTAAAAAAGTTTTCTCTGGTGCATAATTTGACCCCCGCAGACGCCTAGTTTAGGAGTTACAGCCATTTTTGTGTTTTGAAATAGTTTTTTCTAGTGCATAATATGACCCCCGCAGACGCCTAGTTTAGGAGTTATAGCCATTTTAGTGTATTGAAATAGTTTTTTCTAGTGCATAATATGACCCCCGCAGACGCCTGGTTTAGAAGTTTTAGCCATTTTTGTGTTTTAAAAAACTTTTTTCTGGTGCATAATTTGACCCCCGCAGACGCCTAGTTTAGGAGTTACAGCCATTTTTGTGTTTTGAAATAGTTTTCTCTGGTGCATAACATGACCCCCGCAGACGATTAGTTTAGGAGTTATAGCCATTTTTGTGTTTTGAAATAGTTTTTTCTAGTGCATAATATGACCCCCGCAGACGCCTAGTTTAGGAGTTATAGCCATTTTAGTGTATTGAAATAGTTTTTTCTAGTGCATAATATGACCCCCGCAGACGCCTGGTTTAGAAGTTTTAGCCATTTTTGTGTTTTAAAAAACTTTTTTCTGGTGCATAATTTGACCCCCGCAGACGCCTAGTTTAGGAGTTATAGCCATTTTTGTGTTTTGAAATAGTTTTCTCTGGTGCATAACATGACCCCCGTAGACGCCTAGTTTAGGAGTTATAGCCATTTTTGTGTTTTGAAATAGTTTTCTCTGGTGCATAACATGACCCCCGCAGACGCCTAGTTTAGGAGTTATAGCCATTTTTGTGTTTTGAAATAGTTTTTTCTAGTGCATAATATGACATCCGCAGACGCCTGGTTTAGGAGTTTTAGCCATTCTTGTGTTTTGAATAGTTTTTTTGTGGTGCATAATATGACCCCCGCAGACGCTGGTTTAGGAGTTTTAGCCATTTTTGTGTTTTGAAATAGTTTTTTTCTGGTGCATAATTTGACCCCCGCAGACGCCTAGTTTAGGAGTTATAGCCATTTTTGTGTTTTGAAATAGTTTTCTCTGGTGCATAACATGACCCCCGCAGACGCCTAGTTTAGGAGTTATAGCCATTTTTGTGTTTTGAAATAGTTTTTTCTAGTGCATAATATGACCCCCGCAGACGCCTAGTTTAGGAGTTATAGCCATTTTAGTGTATTGAAATAGTTTTTTTCTAGTGCATAATATGACCCCCGCAGACGCCTGGTTTAGAAGTTTTAGCCATTTTTGTGTTTTAAAAAACTTTTTTTCTGGTGCATAATTTGACCCCCGCAGACGCCTAGTTTAGGAGTTATAGCCATTTTTGTGTTTTGAAATAGTTTTTTTCTGGTGCATAACATGACCCCCGCAGACGCCTAGTTTTAGGAGTTATAGCCATTTTTGTGTTTTAAAAAAGTTTTTTCTGGTGCATAATTTGACCCCCGCAGACGCCTAGTTTAGGATTTACAGCCATTTTTGTGTTTTGAAATAGTTTTTTCTAGTGCATAATATGACCCCCGCAGACGCCTAGTTTAGGAGTTATAGCCATTTTTGTGTTTTGAAATAGTTTTTTCTAGTGCATAATATGACCCCCGCAGACGCCTAGTTTAGGAGTTATAGCCATTTTAGTGTATTGAAATAGTTTTTTCTAGTGCATAATATGACCCCCGCAGACGCCTGGTTTAGAAGTTCTAGCCATTTTTGTGTTTTAAAAAACCTTTTTTCTGGTGCATAATTTGACCCCCGCAGACGCCTAGTTTAGGAGTTATAGCCATTCTTGTGTTTTGAAATAGTTTTTTTGTGATGCATAATATGACCCCGCAGACGCCTGGTTTAGGAGTTTTAGCCATTTTTGTGTTTTGAAATAGTTTTTTTCTGGTGCATAATATGACCCCCGCAGACGCCTGGTTTAGGAGTTTTAGCCATTTTTTGTGTTTTGAAATAGTTTTTTTCTGGTGCATAATTTGACCCCCGCAGACGCCTAGTTTAGGAGTTATAGCCATTTTTGTGTTTTGAAATAGTTTTCTCTGGTGCATAACATGACCCCCGCAGACGCCTAGTTTAGGAGTTATAGCCATTTTTGTGTTTTGAAATAGTTTTTTCTAGTGCATAATATGACCCCCGCAGACGCCTAGTTTAGGAGTTATAGCCATTTTAGTGTATTGAAATAGTTTTTTCTAGTGCATAATATGACCCCGCAGACGCCTGGTTTAGAAGTTTTAGCCATTTTTGTGTTTTAAAAACTTTTTTCTGGTGCATAACATGACCCCCACAGACGCCTAGTTTAGGAGTTATAGCCATTTTTGTGTTTTGAAATAGTTTTCTCTGGTGCATACATGACCCCCGCAGACGCCTAGTTTAGAGTTTATAGCCATTTTTGTGTTTTGAAATAGTTTTTTCTAGTGCATAATATGACCCCCGCAGACGCCTAGTTTAGGAGTTATAGCCATTTTAGTGTATTGAAATAGTTTTTTCTAGTGCATAATATGACCCCCGCAGACGCCTGGTTTAGAAGTTTTAGCCATTTTTGTGTTTTAAAAAACTTTTTCTGGTGCATAATTTGACCCCCGCAGACGCCTAGTTTAGGAGTTATAGCCATTTTTGTGTTTTGAAATAGTTTTCTCTGGTGCATAACATGACCCCCGCAGACGCCTAGTTAGGAGTTATAGCCATTTTTGTGTTTTGAAATAGTTTTTTCTAGTGCATAATATGACATCCACAGACGCCTGGTTTAGGAGTTTTAGCCATTCTTGTGTTTTGAAATAGTTTTTTTGTGGTGCATAATATGACCCCCGCAGACGCCTGGTTAGGAGTTATAGCCATTTTTGTGTTTTGAAATAGTTTTTTTCTGGTGCATAATTTGACCCCCGCAGACGCCTAGTTTAGGAGTTATAGCCATTTTAGTGTTTTGAAATAGTTTTTTTGTGGTGCATAATATGACCCCCGCAGACGCCTAGTTTAGGAGTTACAGCCATTTTTGTGTTTTGAAATAGTTTTTTCTAGTGCATAATAAGACATCCGCAGACGCCTGGTTTAGGAGTTTTAGCCATTTTTGTGTTTTGAAATAGTTTTTTCTAGTGCATAATATGACCCCCGCAGACGCCTGGTTTAGAAGTTTTAGCCATTTTTGTGTTTTGAAATAGTTTTCTCTGGTGCATAACATGACCCCGCAGACGCCTAGTTTAGGAGTTATAGCCATTTTTGTGTTTTGAAATAGTTTTTTCTAGTGCATAATATGACATCCGCAGACGCCTGGTTTAGGAGTTTTAGCCATTCTTGTGTTTTGAAATAGTTTTTTTGTGGTGCATAATATGACCCCCGCAGACGCCTGGTTTAGGAGTTTTAGCCATTTTTGTGTTTTGAAATAGTTTTTTTTCTGGTGCATAACATGACCCCCGCCGACGCCTAGTTTAGGAGTTATAGCCATTTTAGTGTTTTGAAATAGTTTTTTCTAGTGCATAATATGACCCCCGCAGACGCCTAGTTTAGGAGTTATAGCCATTTTTGTGTTTTAAAAAAGTTTTTTCTGGTGCATAATTTGACCCTCGCAGACGCCTAGTTTAGGAGTTATAGCCATTTTTGTGTCTTAAAAAAGTTTTTTCTGGTGCATAATTTGACCCTCGCAGACGCCTAGTGTAGGAGTTATAGCCATTTTAGTGTTTTGAAATAGTTTTTTCTAGTGCATAATATGACCCCCGCAGACGCCTGGTTTAGAAGTTTTAGCCATTTTTGTGTTTTAAAAAACTTTTTTCTGGTGCATAATTTGACCCCCGCAGACGCCTAGTTTAGGAGTTATAGCCATTTTTGTGTTTTGAAATAGTTTTCTCTGGTGCATAACATGACCCCCGCAGACGCCTAGTTTAGGAGTTATAGCCATTTTTGTGTTTTGAAATAGTTTTTTCTAGTGCATAATATGACATCCGCAGACGCCTGGTTTAGGAGTTTTAGCCATTCTTGTGTTTTGAAATAGTTTTTTTTTGTGGTGCATAATATGACCCCCGCAGACGCCTGGTTTAGGAGTTATAGCCATTTTTGTGTTTTGAAATAGTTTTTTTCTGGTGCATAATTTGACCCCGCAGACGCCTAGTTTAGGAGTTATAGCCATTTTAGTGTTTTGAAATAGTTTTTTTGTGGTGCATAATATGACCCCCGCAGACGCCTAGTTTAGGAGTTACAGCCATTTTTGTGTTTTGAAATAGTTTTTTCTAGTGCATAATAAGACATCCGCAGACGCCTGGTTTAGGAGTTTTAGCCATTTTTGTGTTTTGAAATAGTTTTTTCTAGTGCATAATATGACCCCCGCAGACGCCTGGTTTAGAAGTTTTAGCCATTTTTGTGTTTTGAAATAGTTTTCTCTGGTGCATAACATGACCCCCGCAGACGCCTAGTTTAGGAGTTATAGCCATTTTTGTGTTTTGAAATAGTTTTTTCTAGTGCATAATATGACATCCGCAGACGCCTGGTTTAGGAGTTTTAGCCATTCTTGTGTTTTGAAATAGTTTTTTTTGTGGTGCATAATATGACCCCCGCAGACGCCTGGTTTAGGAGTTTTAGCCATTTTTGTGTTTTGAAATAGTTTTTTTCTGGTGCATAACATGACCCCCGCCGACGCCTAGTTTAGGAGTTATAGCCATTTTAGTGTTTTGAAATAGTTTTTTCTAGTGCATAATATGACCCCCGCAGACGCCTAGTTTAGGAGTTATAGCCATTTTTGTGTTTTAAAAAAGTTTTTCTGGTGCATAATTTGACCCTCGCAGACGCCTAGTGTAGGAGTTATAGCCATTTTAGTGTTTTGGAATAGTTTTTTCTGGTGCACAATATGACCCCCGCAGACGCCTAGTTTAGGAGTTATAGCCATTTTAGTGTTTTGGAATAGTTTTTTCTGGTGTACAATATGACCCCCGCAGACGCCTAGTTTAGGAGTTACAGCCATTTTTGTGTTTTGAAATAGTTTTTTCTAGTGCATAATATGACCCCCGCAGACGCCTAGTTTAGGAGTTATAGCCATTTTTGTGTTTTGAAATAGTTTTCTCTGGTGCATAATATGACCCCCGCAGACGTCTGGTTTAGGAGTTTTAGCCATTTTTGTGTTTTGAAATAGTTTTTTTCTGGTGCATAATATGACCCCCGCAGACGCCTAGTTTAGGAGTTACAGCCATTTTTGTGTTTTGAAATAGTTTTTTCTGTGTGCATAACATGACCCCCGCAGACGCCTAGTTTAGGAGTTACAGCCATTTTTTGTGTTTTGAAATAGTTTTTTCTAGTGCATAATATGACCCCCGCGGACGCCTAGTTTAGGAGTTATAGCCATTTTAGTGTTTTGAAATAGTTTTTTTGTGGTGCATAATATGACCCCCGCAGACGCCTAGTTTAGGAGTTACAGCCATTTTTGTGTTTTGAAATAGTTTTTTCTAGTGCATAATATGACCCCCGCAGACGCCTAGTTTAGGAGTTATAGCCATTTTTGTGTTTTGAAATAGTTTTCTCTGGTGCATAATATGACCCCCCGCAGACGCCTGGTTTAGGAGTTTTAGCCATTTTTGTGTTTTGAAATAGTTTTTTTGTGGTGCATAATATGACCCCCGCAGACGCTAGTTTAGGAGTTACAGCCATTTTTGTGTATTGAAATAGTTTTTTCTGGTGCATAATATGACCCCCGCAGATGCCTAGTTTAGGAGTTATAGCCATTCTTGTGTTTTGAAATAGTTTTTTTGTGGTGCATAATATGACCCCCGCAGACGCCTAGTTTAGGAGTTATAGCCATTCTTGTGTTTTGAAATCGTTTTTTTGTGATGCATAATATGACCCCCGCAGACGCCTAGTTTAGGAGTTATAGCCATTTTTGTGTTTTGAAATAGTTTTTTTCTGGTGCATAACATGACCCCCGCAGACGCCTAGTTTAGGAGTTATAGCCATTTTTGTGTTTGAAATAGTTTTTTTCTAGTGCATAATATGACATCCACAGACGCCTGGTTTAGGAGTTTTAGCCATTCTTGTGTTTTGAAATAGTTTTTTTGTGGTGCATAATATGACCCCCGCAGACGCTGGTTTAGGAGTTATAGCCATTTTTGTGTTTTGAAATAGTTTTTTTCTGGTGCATAATTTGACCCCCGCAGACGCCTAGTTTAGGAGTTATAGCCATTTTAGTGTTTTGAAATAGTTTTTTTGTGGTGCATAATATGACCCCCGCAGACGCCTAGTTTAGGAGTTACAGCCATTTTTGTGTTTTGAAATAGTTTTTTCTAGTGCATAATATGACCTCCGCAGACGCCTGGTTAGAAGTTTTAGCCATTTTTGTGTTTTTGAAATAGTTTTCTCTTTTGCATAACATGACCCCCGCAGACGCCTAGTTTAGGAGTTATAGCCATTTTTGTGTTTTGAAATAGTTTTTTCTAGTGCATAATATGACATCCGCAGACGCCTGGTTTAGGAGTTTTAGCATTTTTGTGTTTTGAAATAGTTTTTTTCTGGTGCATAATATGACCCCCGCAGACGCCTAGTTTAGGAGTTATAGCCATTCTTGTGTTTTGAAATCGTTTTTTTGTGATGCATAATATGACCCCCGCAGACGCCTAGTTTAGGAGTTATAGCCATTTTTGTGTTTGAAATAGTTTTTTTCTGGTGCATAACATGACCCCCGCAGACGCCTAGTTTAGGAGTTATAGCCATTTTTGTGTTTTAAAAAGTTTTTTCTGGTGCATAATTTGACCCCCGCAGACGCCTAGTTTAGGAGTTACAGCCATTTTTTGTGTTTTGAAATAGTTTTTTTCTGGTGCATAATATGACCCCCGCAGACGCCTAGTTTAGGAGTTATAGCCATTTTTGTGTTTTAAAAAAGTTTTTTCTGGTGCATAATTTGACCCTCGCAGACGCCTAGTGTAGGAGTTATAGCCATTTTAGTGTTTTGGAATAGTTTTTTCTGGTGCACAATATGACCCCCGCAGACGCCTAGTTTAGGAGTTATAGCCATTTTAGTGTATTGAAATAGTTTTTTCTAGTGCATAATATGACCCCCGCAGACGCCTGGTTTAGGAGTTTTAGCCATTTTTGTGTTTTGAAATAGTTTTTTCTAGTGCATAATATGACATCCGCAGACGCCTAGTTTAGGAGTTATAGCCATTTTAGTGTATTGAAATAGTTTTTTCTAGTGCATAATATGACCCCCGCAGACGCCTAGTTTAGGAGTTATAGCCATTTTTGTGTTTTGAAATAGTTTTTTTCTGGTGCATAATATGACCATCGCAGACGCCTAGTTTAGGAGTTACAGCCATTTTTGTGTATTGAAATAGTTTTTTCTAGTGCATAACATGACCCCCGCCGACGCCTAGTTTAGGAGTTATAGCCATTTTAGTGTTTTGAAATAGTTTTTTTCTGGTGCATAACATGACCCCCGCAGACGCCTAGTTTAGGAGTTATAGCCATTTTTGTGTTTTGAAATAGTTTTTTTCTGGTGCATAACATGACCCCCGCAGACGCCTAGTTTAGGAGTTATAGCCATTTTTGTGTTTTAAAAAAGTTTTTTCTGGTGCATAATTTGACCCCCGCAGACGCCTAGTTTAGGAGTTACAGCCATTTTTGTGTTTTGAAATAGTTTTTTTCTGGTGCATAATATGACCCCCGCAGACGCCTAGTTTAGGAGTTATAGCCATTTTTGTGTTTTGAAATAGTTTTTTTCTGGTGCATAACATGACCCCCGCAGACGCCTAGTTTAGGAGTTATAGCCATTTTTGTGTTTTAAAAAAGTTTTTTCTGGTGCATAATTTGACCCCCGCAGACGCCTAGTTTAGGAGTTACAGCCATTTTTGTGTTTTGAAATAGTTTTTTTCTGGTGCATAATATGACCCCCGCAGACGCCTAGTTTAGGAGTTATAGCCATTTTTGTGTTTTAAAAAAGTTTTTTCTGGTGCATAATTTGACCCTCGCAGACGCCTAGTGTAGGAGTTATAGCCATTTTAGTGTTTTGGAATAGTTTTTTCTGGTGCACAATATGACCCCCGCAGACGCCTAGTTTAGGAGTTATAGCCATTTTAGTGTTTTGGAATAGTTTTTTCTGGTGCACAATATGACCCCCGCAGACGCCTAGTTTAGGAGTTATAGCCATTTTAGTGTATTGAAATAGTTTTTTCTAGTGCATAATATGACCCCCGCAGACGCCTGGTTTAGGAGTTTTAGCCATTTTTGTGTTTTGAAATAGTTTTTTCTAGTGCATAATATGACATCCGCAGACGCCTAGTTTAGGAGTTATAGCCATTTTAGTGTATTGAAATAGTTTTTTCTAGTGCATAATATGACCCCCGCAGACGCCTAGTTTAGGAGTTATAGCCATTTTTGTGTTTTGAAATAGTTTTTTTCTGGTGCATAATATGACCATCGCAGACGCCTAGTTTAGGAGTTACAGCCATTTTTGTGTATTGAAATAGTTTTTTCTAGTGCATAACATGACCCCCGCCGACGCCTAGTTTAGGAGTTATAGCCATTTTAGTGTTTTGAAATAGTTTTTTTCTGGTGCATAACATGACCCCCGCAGACGCCTAGTTTAGGAGTTATAGCCATTTTTGTGTTTTGAAATAGTTTTTTTCTGGTGCATAACATGACCCCCGCAGACGCCTAGTTTAGGAGTTATAGCCATTTTTGTGTTTTAAAAAAGTTTTTTCTGGTGCATAATTTGACCCCCGCAGACGCCTAGTTTAGGAGTTACAGCCATTTTTGTGTTTTGAAATAGTTTTTTTCTGGTGCATAATATGACCCCCGCAGACGCCTAGTTTAGGAGTTATAGCCATTTTTGTGTTTTAAAAAAGTTTTTTCTGGTGCATAATTTGACCCTCGCAGACGCCTAGTGTAGGAGTTATAGCCATTTTAGTGTTTTGGAATAGTTTTTTCTGGTGCACAATATGACCCCCGCAGACGCCTAGTTTAGGAGTTATAGCCATTTTAGTGTTTTGGAATAGTTTTTTTCTGGTGTACAATATGACCCCCGCAGACGCCTAGTTTAGGAGTTACAGCCATTTTTGTGTTTTGAAATAGTTTTTTTCTAGTGCATAATATGACCCCCGCAGACGCCTAGTTTAGGAGTTATAGCCATTTTTGTGTTTTGAAATAGTTTTCTCTGGTGCATAATATGACCCCCGCAGACGTCTGGTTTAGGAGTTTTAGCCATTTTTGTGTTTTGAAATAGTTTTTTTCTGGTGCATAATATGACCCCCGCAGACGCCTAGTTTAGGAGTTACAGCCATTTTTGTGTTTTGAAATAGTTTTTTCTGGTGCATAACATGACCCCCGCAGACGCCTAGTTTAGGAGTTACAGCCATTTTGTGTTTTGAAATAGTTTTTTCTAGTGCATAATATGACCCCCGCGGACGCCTAGTTTAGGAGTTATAGCCATTTTAGTGTTTTGAAATAGTTTTTTTGTGGTGCATAATATGACCCCCGCAGACGCCTAGTTTAGGAGTTACAGCCATTTTTGTGTTTTGAAATAGTTTTTTCTAGTGCATAATATGACCCCCGCAGACGCCTAGTTTAGGAGTTATAGCCATTTTTGTGTTTTGAAATAGTTTTCTCTGGTGCATAATATGACCCCCGCAGACGCCTGGTTTAGGAGTTTTAGCCATTTTTGTGTTTTGAAATAGTTTTTTTGTGGTGCATAATATGACCCCCGCAGACGCCTAGTTTAGGAGTTACAGCCATTTTTGTGTATTGAAATAGTTTTTTCTGGTGCATAATATGACCCCCGCAGATGCCTAGTTTAGGAGTTATAGCCATTCTTGTGTTTTGAAATAGTTTTTTTGTGGTGCATAATATGACCCCCGCAGACGCCTAGTTTAGGAGTTACAGCCATTTTTGTGTTTTAAATAGTTTTTTTCTGGTGCATAATATGACCCCCGCAGACGCCTAGTTTAGGAGTTATAGCCATTTTTGTGTTTTGAAATATTTTTTCTAGTGCATAATATGACATCCGCAGACGCCTGGTTTAGGAGTTTTAGCCATTTTTGTGTTTGAAATAGT
The DNA here is from genome assembly GCA_963966105.1 of Volucella zonaria. Lineage (NCBI taxonomy): Eukaryota > Metazoa > Arthropoda > Insecta > Diptera > Syrphidae > Volucella > Volucella zonaria. The sequence continues at coordinate 105,521,907 of OZ014532.1, read as the reverse complement.
TTTTTTCTGGTGCATAATATGACCCCCGCAGACGCCTAGTTTAGGAGTTATAGCCATTCTTGTGTTTTGAAATCGTTTTTTTGTGATGCATAATATGACCCCCGCAGACGCCTAGTTTAGGAGTTATAGCCATTTTTGTGTTTTAAAAAAGTTTTTTCTGGTGCATAATTTGACCCTCGCAGACGCCTAGTGTAGGAGTTATAGCCATTTTAGTGTTTTGGAATAGTTTTTTCTGGTGCACAATATGACCCCCGCAGACGCCTAGTTTAGGAGTTATAGCCATTTTAGTGTATTGAAATAGTTTTTTCTAGTGCATAATATGACCCCCGCAGACGCCTGGTTTAGGAGTTTTAGCCATTTTTGTGTTTTGAAATAGTTTTTTCTAGTGCATAATATGACATCCGCAGACGCCTAGTTTAGGAGTTATAGCCATTTTAGTGTATTGAAATAGTTTTTTCTAGTGCATAATATGACCCCCGCAGACGCCTAGTTTAGGAGTTATAGCCATTTTTGTGTTTTGAAATAGTTTTTTTCTGGTGCATAATATGACCATCGCAGACGCCTAGTTTAGGAGTTACAGCCATTTTTGTGTATTGAAATAGTTTTTTCTAGTGCATAACATGACCCCCGCCGACGCCTAGTTTAGGAGTTATAGCCATTTTAGTGTATTGAAATAGTTTTTTCTAATGCATAATATGACCCCCGCAGACGCCTAGTTTACGAGTTATAGCCATTTTTGTGTTTTGAAATAGTTTTTTTCTGGTGCATAATATGACCCCCGCAGACGCCTAGTTTAGGAGTTACAGCCATTTTTGTGTTTTGAAATAGTTTTTTCTGGTGCATAACATGACCCCCGCAGACGCCTAGTTTAGGAGTTACAGCCATTTTTGTGGTTTGAAATAGTTTTTTCTAGTGCATAATATGACCCCCGCGGACGCCTAGTTTAGGAGTTATAGCCATTTTAGTGTTTTGAAATAGTTTTTTTTGTGGTGCATAATATGACCCCCGCGGACGCCTAGTTTAGGAGTTATAGCCATTTTTGTGTTTTGAAATAGTTTTTTCTAGTGCATAATATGACCCCCCTCCAGACGCCTAGTTTATTAGTTATAGAAATTTTTGTGTTTTGAAATAGTTTTTTCTAGTGCATAATATGACCCCCGCAGAGGCCTAGTTTAGGAGTTATAGCCATTTTAGTGTATTGAAATAGTTTTTTCTAATGCATAATATGACCCCCGCAGACGCCTAGTTTACGAGTTATAGCCATTTTTGTGTTTTGAAATAGTTTTTTTCTGGTGCATAATATGACCCCCGCAGACGCCTAGTTTAGGAGTTACAGCCATTTTTGTGTTTTGAAATAGTTTTTTTCTGGTGCATAACATGACCCCCGCAGACGCCTAGTTTAGGAGTTACAGCCATTTTTGTGTTTTGAAATAGTTTTTTCTAGTGCATAATATGACCCCCGCGGACGCCTAGTTTAGGAGTTATAGCCATTTTAGTGTTTTGAAATAGTTTTTTTGTGGTGCATAATATGACCCCCGCGGACGCCTAGTTTAGGAGTTATAGCCATTTTTGTGTTTTGAAATAGTTTTTTTGTGGTGCATAATATGACCCCCGCAGACGCCTAGTTTAGGAGTTACAGCCATTTTTGTGTTTTGAAATAGCTTTTTTCTGGTGCATAACATGACCCCCGCAGACGCCTAGTTTAGGAGTTACAGCCATTTTTGTGTTTTGAAATAGTTTTTTTCTGGTGCATAACATGACCCCCGCAGACGCCTAGTTTAGGAGTTACAGCCATTTTTGTGTTTTGAAATAGTTTTTTCTGGTGCATAATATGACCCCCGCGGACGCCTAGTTTAGGAGTTATAGCCATTTTTGTGTTTTAAAAAAGTTTTTTCTGGTGCATAATTTGACCCCCGCAGACGCCTGGTTTAGGAGTTACAGCCATTTTTGTGTTTTGAAATAGTTTTTTTGTGGTGCATAACATGACCCCCGCAGACGCCTAGTTTAGGAGTTATAGCCATTTTAGTGTATTGAAATAGTTTTTCTAGTGCATAATATGACCCCCGCAGACGCCTAGTTTAGGAGTTACAGCCATTTTTGTGTTTTGAAATAGTTTTTTCTAGTGCATAATATGACCCCCGCAGACGCCTAGTTTAGGAGTTATAGCCATTTTTGTGTTTTGAAATAGTTTTTTTGTGGTGCATAATATGACCCCCGCAGACGCCTAGTTTAGGAGTTACAGCCATTTTTGTGTTTTGAAATAGTTTTTTTCTGGTGCATAACATGACCCCCGCAGACGCCTAGTTTAGGAGTTACAGCCATTTTTGTGTTTTGAAATAGTTTTTTCTAGTGCATAATATGACCCCCGCGGACGCCTAGATTAGGAGTTATAGCCATTTTTGTGTTTTAAAAAAGTTTTTTCTGGTGCATAATTTGACCCCCGCAGACGCCTGGTTTAGGAGTTTTAGCCATTTTTGTGTTTTGAAATAGTTTTTTTCTGGTGCATAATATGACCCCCGCAGACGCCTGGTTTAGGAGTTTTAGCCATTTTTGTGCTTTGAAATAGTTTTTTTCTGGTGCATAATATGACCCCCGCAGACGCCTAGTTTAGGAGTTACAGCCATTTTTGTGCTTTGAAATAGTTTTTTCTGGTGCATAACATGACCCCCGCAGACGCCTAGTTTAGGAGTTATAGCCATTTTAGTGTATTGAAATAGTTTTTTCTAGTTCATAATATGACATCCGCAGACGCCTGGTTTAGGAGTTTTAGCCATTTTTGTGTTTTGAAATAGTTTTTTTCTGGTGCATAATATGACCCCCGCAGACGCCTAGTTTAGGAGTTACAGCCATTTTTGTGTTTTGAAATAGTTTTTTCTGGTGCATAACATGACCCCCGCAGACGCCTGGTTTAGGAGTTATAGCCATTTTAGTGTATTGAAATAGTTTTTCTAGTGCATAATATGACCCCCGCAGACGCCTAGTTTAGGACTTATAGCGATTTTTGTGTTTTGAAATAGTTTTTTTCTGGTGCATAATTTGACCCCCGCAGACGCCTAGTTTAGGAGTTATAGCCATTTTTGTGTTTTGAAATAGTTTTTTTGTGGTGCATAATATGACCCCCGCAGACGCATAGTTTAGGAGTTACAGCCATTTTTGTGTTTTGAAATATTTTTTTTCTGGTGCATAACATGACCCCCGCAGACGCCTAGTTTAGGAGTTACAGCCATTTTTGTGTTTTGAAATAGTTTTTTCTAGTGCATAATATGACCCCCGCGGACGCCTAGTTTAGGAGTTATAGCCATTTTTGTGTTTTAAAAAAGTTTTTTCTGGTGCATAATATGACCCCCGCAGACGCCTAGTTTAGGAGTTATAGCCATTTTTGTGTTTTGAAATAGTTTTTTTCTGGTGCATAATATGACCCCCGCAGACGCCTAGTTTAGGAGTTACAGCCATTTTTGTGTTTTGAAATAGTTTTTTCTGGTGCATAACATGACCCCCGCAGACGCCTAGTTTAGGAGTTATAGCCATTTTAGTGTATTGAAATAGTTTTTCTAGTGCATAATATGACCCCCGCAGACGCCTAGTTTAGGACTTATAGCGATTTTTGTGTTTTGAAATAGTTTTTTTCTGGTGCATAATTTGACCCCCGCAGACGCCTGGTTTAGGAGTTTTAGCCATTTTTGTGTTTTGAAATAGTTTTTTTCTGGTGCATAACATGACCCCCGCAGACGCCTAGTTTAGGAGTTACAGCCATTTTTGTGTTTTGAAATAGTTTTTTCTGGTGCATAACATGACCCCCGCAGACGCCTAGTTTAGGAGTTATAGCCATTTTTGTGTTTTAAAAAAGTTTTTTCTGGTGCATAATTTGACAACCGCAGACGCCTAGTTTAGGAGTGACAGCCATTTTTGTGTTTTGAAATAGTTTTTTTGTGGTGCATAACATGACCCCCGCAGACGCCTAGTTTAGGAGTTACCGCCATTTTTGTGTTTTGAAATAGTTTTTTCTAGTGCATAATATGACCCCCGCGGACGCCTAGTTTAGGAGTTATAGCCATTTTAGTGTTTTGAAATAGTTTTTTTGTGGTGCATAATATGACCCCCGCAGACGCCTAGTTTAGGAGTTACAGCCATTTTTGTGTTTTGAAATAGTTTTTTCTAGTGCATAATATGACCCCCGCAGACGCCTAGTTTAGGACTTATAGCGATTTTTGTGTTTTGAAATAGTTTTTTTCTGGTGCATAATTTGACCCCCGCAGACGCCTGGTTTAGGAGTTTTAGCCATTTTTGTGTTTTGAAATAGTTTTTTTCTGGTGCATAACATGATCCCCGCAGACGCCTAGTTTAGGAGTTACAGCCATTTTTGTGTTTTGAAATAGTTTTTTCTAGTGCATAATATGACCCCCGCAGACGCCTAGTTTAGGAGTTATAGCCATTTTTGTGTTTTGAAATAGTTTTTTTGTGGTGCATAATATGACCCCCGCAGACGCATAGTTTAGGAGTTACAGCCATTTTGTGTTTTGAAATATTTTTTTTCTGGTGCATAACATGACCCCCGCAGACGCCTAGTTTAGGAGTTACAGCCATTTTTGTGTTTTGAAATAGTTTTTTCTAGTGCATAATATGACCCCCGCGGACGCCTAGTTTAGGAGTTATAGCCATTTTTGTGTTTTAAAAAAGTTTTTTCTGGTGCATAATATGACCCCCGCAGACGCCTAGTTTAGGAGTTATAGCCATTTTTGTGTTTTGAAATAGTTTTTTTCTGGTGCATAATATGACCCCCGCAGACGCCTAGTTTAGGAGTTACAGCCATTTTTGTGTTTTGAAATAGTTTTTTCTGGTGCATAACATGACCCCCGCAGACGCCTAGTTTAGGAGTTATAGCCATTTTTGTGTTTTAAAAAAGTTTTTTCTGGTGCATAATTTGACAACCGCAGACGCCTAGTTTAGGAGTGACAGCCATTTTTGTGTTTTGAAATAGTTTTTTTGTGGTGCATAACATGACCCCCGCAGACGCCTAGTTTAGGAGTTACCGCCATTTTTGTGTTTTGAAATAGTTTTTTCTAGTGCATAATATGACCCCCGCGGACGCCTGGTTTAGGAGTTTTAGCCATTTTTGTGTTTTGAAATAGTTTTTTCTAGTGCATAATATGACATCCGCAGACGCCTGGTTTAGGAGTTTTAGCCATTTTTGTGTTTTGAAATAGTTTTTTTCTGGTGCATAATATGACCCCCGCAGACGCCTAGTTTAGGAGTTATAGCCATTCTTGTGTTTTGAAATCGATTTTTTGTGATGCATAATATGACCCCCGCAGACGCCTAGTTTAGGAGTTATAGCCATTTTTGTGTTTTGAAATAGTTTTTTTCTGGTGCATAACATGACCCCCGCAGACGCCTAGTTTAGGAGTTATAGCCATTTTTGTGTTTTAAAAAAGTTTTTTCTGGTGCATAATTTGACCCCCGCAGACGCCTAGTTTAGGAGTTACAGCCATTTTTGTGTTTTGAAATAGTTTTTTTCTGGTGCATAATATGACCCCCGCAGACGCCTAGTTTAGGAGTTATAGCCATTTTTGTGTTTTAAAAAAGTTTTTTCTGGTGCATAATTTGACCCTCGCAGACGCCTAGTGTAGGAGTTATAGCCATTTTAGTGTTTTGGAATTGTTTTTTCTGGTGCACAATATGACCCCCGCAGACGCCTAGTTTAGGAGTTATAGCCATTTTAGTGTATTGAAATAGTTTTTTGTAGTGCATAATATGACCCCCGCAGACGCCTGGTTTAGGAGTTTTAGCCATTTTTGTGTTTTGAAATAGTTTTTTCTAGTGCATAATATGACCCCCGCAGAGGCCTAGTTTAGGAGTTATAGCCATTTTAGTGTATTGAAATAGTTTTTTCTAATGCATAATATGACCCCCGCAGACGCCTAGTTTACGAGTTATAGCCATTTTTGTGTTTTGAAATAGTTTTTTTCTGGTGCATAATATGACCCCCGCAGACGCCTAGTTTAGGAGTTACAGCCATTTTTGTGTTTTGAAATAGTTTTTTCTGGTGCATAACATGACCCCCGCAGACGCCTAGTTTAGGAGTTACAGCCATTTTTGTGTTTTGAAATAGTTTTTTCTAGTGCATAATATGACCCCCGCGGACGCCTAGTTTAGGAGTTATAGCCATTTTAGTGTTTTGAAATAGTTTTTTTGTGGTGCATAATATGACCCCCGCGGACGCCTAGTTTAGGAGTTATAGCCATTTTTGTGTTTTGAAATAGTTTTTTTGTGGTGCATAATATGACCCCCGCAGACGCCTAGTTTAGGAGTGACAGCCATTTTTGTGTTTTGAAATAGTTTTTTTGTGGTGCATAACATGACCCCCGCAGACGCCTAGTTTAGGAGTTACCGCCATTTTTGTGTTTTGAAATAGTTTTTTCTAGTGCATAATATGACCCCCGCGGACGCCTGGTTTAGGAGTTTTAGCCATTTTTGTGTTTTGAAATAGTTTTTTCTAGTGCATAATATGACATCCGCAGACGCCTGGTTTAGGAGTTTTAGCCATTTTTGTGTTTTGAAATAGTTTTTTTCTGGTGCATAATATGACCCCCGCAGACGCCTAGTTTAGGAGTTATAGCCATTCTTGTGTTTTGAAATCGTTTTTTTGTGATGCATAATATGACCCCCGCAGACGCCTAGTTTAGGAGTTATAGCCATTTTTGTGTTTTGAAATAGTTTTTTTCTGGTGCATAACATGACCCCCGCAGACGCCTAGTTTAGGAGTTATAGCCATTTTTGTGTTTTAAAAAAGTTTTTTCTGGTGCATAATTTGACCCCCGCAGACGCCTAGTTTAGGAGTTACAGCCATTTTTGTGTTTTGAAATAGTTTTTTTCTGGTGCATAATATGACCCCCGCAGACGCCTAGTTTAGGAGTTATAGCCATTTTTGTGTTTTAAAAAAGTTTTTTCTGGTGCATAATTTGACCCTCGCAGACGCCTAGTGTAGGAGTTATAGCCATTTTAGTGTTTTGGAATTGTTTTTTCTGGTGCACAATATGACCCCCGCAGACGCCTAGTTTAGGAGTTATAGCCATTTTAGTGTATTGAAATAGTTTTTTGTAGTGCATAATATGACCCCCGCAGACGCCTGGTTTAGGAGTTTTAGCCATTTTTGTGTTTTGAAATAGTTTTTTCTAGTGCATAATATGACCCCCGCAGAGGCCTAGTTTAGGAGTTATAGCCATTTTAGTGTATTGAAATAGTTTTTTCTAATGCATAATATGACCCCCGCAGACGCCTAGTTTACGAGTTATAGCCATTTTTGTGTTTTGAAATAGTTTTTTTCTGGTGCATAATATGACCCCCGCAGACGCCTAGTTTAGGAGTTACAGCCATTTTTGTGTTTTGAAATAGTTTTTTCTGGTGCATAACATGACCCCCGCAGACGCCTAGTTTAGGAGTTACAGCCATTTTTGTGTTTTGAAATAGTTTTTTCTAGTGCATAATATGACCCCCGCGGACGCCTAGTTTAGGAGTTATAGCCATTTTAGTGTTTTGAAATAGTTTTTTTGTGGTGCATAATATGACCCCCGCGGACGCCTAGTTTAGGAGTTATAGCCATTTTTGTGTTTTGAAATAGTTTTTTTGTGGTGCATAATATGACCCCCGCAGACGCCTAGTTTAGGAGTTACAGCCATTTTTGTGTTTTGAAATAGCTTTTTTCTGGTGCATAACATGACCCCCGCAGACGCCTAGTTTAGGAGTTACAGCCATTTTTGTGTTTTGAAATAGTTTTTTTCTGGTGCATAACATGACCCCCGCAGACGCCTAGTTTAGGAGTTACAGCCATTTTTGTGTTTTGAAATAGTTTTTTCTAGTGCATAATATGACCCCCGCGGACGCCTAGTTTAGGAGTTATAGCCATTTTTGTGTTTTAAAAAAGTTTTTTCTGGTGCATAATTTGACCCCCGCAGACGCCTGGTTTAGGAGTTACAGCCATTTTTGTGTTTTGAAATAGTTTTTTTGTGGTGCATAACATGACCCCCGCAGACGCCTAGTTTAGGAGTTATAGCCATTTTAGTGTATTGAAATAGTTTTTCTAGTGCATAATATGACCCCCGCAGACGCCTAGTTTAGGAGTTACAGCCATTTTTGTGTTTTGAAATAGTTTTTTCTAGTGCATAATATGACCCCCGCAGACGCCTAGTTTAGGAGTTATAGCCATTTTTGTGTTTTGAAATAGTTTTTTTGTGGTGCATAATATGACCCCCGCAGACGCCTAGTTTAGGAGTTACAGCCATTTTTGTGTTTTGAAATAGTTTTTTTCTGGTGCATAACATGACCCCCGCAGACGCCTAGTTTAGGAGTTACAGCCATTTTTGTGTTTTGAAATAGTTTTTTCTAGTGCATAATATGACCCCCGCGGACGCCTAGTTTAGGAGTTATAGCCATTTTTGTGTTTTAAAAAAGTTTTTTCTGGTGCATAATTTGACCCCCGCAGACGCCTGGTTTAGGAGTTTTAGCCATTTTTGTGTTTTGAAATAGTTTTTTTCTGGTGCATAATATGACCCCCGCAGACGCCTGGTTTAGGAGTTTTAGCCATTTTTGTGCTTTGAAATAGTTTTTTTCTGGTGCATAATATGACCCCCGCAGACGCCTAGTTTAGGAGTTACAGCCATTTTTGTGCTTTGAAATAGTTTTCTCTGGTGCATAACATGACCCCCGCAGACGCCTAGTTTAGGAGTTATAGCCATTTTAGTGTATTGAAATAGTTTTTTCTAGTTCATAATATGACATCCGCAGACGCCTGGTTTAGGAGTTTTAGCCATTTTTGTGTTTTGAAATAGTTTTTTTCTGGTGCATAATATGACCCCCGCAGACGCCTAGTTTAGGAGTTACAGCCATTTTTGTGTTTTGAAATAGTTTTTTCTGGTGCATAACATGACCCCCGCAGACGCCTAGTTTAGGAGTTATAGCCATTTTAGTGTATTGAAATAGTTTTTCTAGTGCATAATATGACCCCCGCAGACGCCTAGTTTAGGAGTTACAGCCATTTTTGTGTTTTGAAATAGTTTTTTCTGGTGCATAACATGACCCCCGCAGACGCCTGGTTTAGGAGTTATAGCCATTTTAGTGTATTGAAATAGTTTTTCTAGTGCATAATATGACCCCCGCAGACGCCTAGTTTAGGACTTATAGCGATTTTTGTGTTTTGAAATAGTTTTTTTCTGGTGCATAATTTGACCCCCGCAGACGCCTAGTTTAGGAGTTATAGCCATTTTTGTGTTTTGAAATAGTTTTTTTGTGGTGCATAATATGACCCCCGCAGACGCATAGTTTAGGAGTTATAGCCATTTTTGTGTTTTGAAATAGTTTTTTTCTGGTGCATAATATGACCCCCGCAGACGCCTAGTTTAGGAGTTACAGCCATTTTTGTGTTTTGAAATAGTTTTTTCTGGTGCATAACATGACCCCCGCAGACGCCTAGTTTAGGAGTTATAGCCATTTTAGTGTATTGAAATAGTTTTTCTAGTGCATAATATGACCCCCGCAGACGCCTAGTTTAGGACTTATAGCGATTTTTGTGTTTTGAAATAGTTTTTTCTGGTGCATAATTTGACCCCCGCAGACGCCTGGTTTAGGAGTTTTAGCCATTTTTGTGTTTTGAAATAGTTTTTTTCTGGTGCATAACATGACCCCCGCAGACGCCTAGTTTAGGAGTTACAGCCATTTTTGTGTTTTGAAATAGTTTTTTCTGGTGCATAACATGACCCCCGCAGACGCCTAGTTTAGGAGTTATAGCCATTTTTGTGTTTTAAAAAAGTTTTTTCTGGTGCATAATTTGACAACCGCAGACGCCTAGTTTAGGAGTGACAGCCATTTTTGTGTTTTGAAATAGTTTTTTTGTGGTGCATAACATGACCCCCGCAGACGCCTAGTTTAGGAGTTACCGCCATTTTTGTGTTTTGAAATAGTTTTTTCTAGTGCATAATATGACCCCCGCGGACGCCTAGTTTAGGAGTTATAGCCATTTTAGTGTTTTGAAATAGTTTTTTTGTGGTGCATAATATGACCCCCGCAGACGCCTAGTTTAGGAGTTACAGCCATTTTTGTGTTTTGAAATAGTTTTTTCTAGTGCATAATATGACCCCCGCAGACGCCTAGTTTAGGACTTATAGCGATTTTTGTGTTTTGAAATAGTTTTTTTCTGGTGCATAATTTGACCCCCGCAGACGCCTGGTTTAGGAGTTTTAGCCATTTTTGTGTTTTGAAATAGTTTTTTTCTGGTGCATAACATGATCCCCGCAGACGCCTAGTTTAGGAGTTACAGCCATTTTTGTGTTTTGAAATAGTTTTTTCTAGTGCATAATATGACCCCCGCAGACGCCTAGTTTAGGAGTTATAGCCATTTTTGTGTTTTGAAATAGTTTTTTTGTGGTGCATAATATGACCCCCGCAGACGCATAGTTTAGGAGTTACAGCCATTTTTGTGTTTTGAAATATTTTTTTTCTGGTGCATAACATGACCCCCGCAGACGCCTAGTTTAGGAGTTACAGCCATTTTTGTGTTTTGAAATAGTTTTTTCTAGTGCATAATATGACCCCCGCGGACGCCTAGTTTAGGAGTTATAGCCATTTTTGTGTTTTAAAAAAGTTTTTTCTGGTGCATAATATGACCCCCGCAGACGCCTAGTTTAGGAGTTATAGCCATTTTTGTGTTTTGAAATAGTTTTTTTCTGGTGCATAATATGACCCCCGCAGACGCCTAGTTTAGGAGTTACAGCCATTTTTGTGTTTTGAAATAGTTTTTTCTGGTGCATAACATGACCCCCGCAGACGCCTAGTTTAGGAGTTATAGCCATTTTTGTGTTTTAAAAAAGTTTTTTCTGGTGCATAATTTGACAACCGCAGACGCCTAGTTTAGGAGTGACAGCCATTTTTGTGTTTTGAAATAGTTTTTTTGTGGTGCATAACATGACCCCCGCAGACGCCTAGTTTAGGAGTTACCGCCATTTTTGTGTTTTGAAATAGTTTTTTCTAGTGCATAATATGACCCCCGCGGACGCCTAGTTTAGGAGTTATAGCCATTTTAGTGTTTTGAAATAGTTTTTTTGTGGTGCATAATATGACCCCCGCAGACGCCTAGTTTAGGAGTTACAGCCATTTTTGTGTTTTGAAATAGTTTTTTCTAGTGCATAATATGACCCCCGCAGACGCCTAGTTTAGGACTTATAGCGATTTTTGTGTTTTGAAATAGTTTTTTTCTGGTGCATAATTTGACCCCCGCAGACGCCTGGTTTAGGAGTTTTAGCCATTTTTGTGTTTTGAAATAGTTTTTTTCTGGTGCATAACATGATCCCCGCAGACGCCTAGTTTATTAGTTACAGCCATTTTTGTGTTTTGAAATAGTTTTTTCTAGTGCATAATATGACCCCCGCAGACGCCTAGTTTAGGAGTTATAGCCATTTTTGTGTTTTGAAATAGTTTTTTTGTGGTGCATAATATGACCCCCGCAGACGCATAGTTTAGGAGTTACAGCCATTTTTGTGTTTTGAAATATTTTTTTTCTGGTGCATAACATGACCCCCGCAGACGCCTAGTTTAGGAGTTACAGCCATTTTTGTGTTTTGAAATAGTTTTTTCTAGTGCATAATATGACCCCCGCGGACGCCTAGTTTAGGAGTTATAGCCATTTTTGTGTTTTAAAAAAGTTTTTTCTGGTGCATAATATGACCCCCGCAGACGCCTAGTTTAGGAGTTATAGCCATTTTTGTGTTTTGAAATAGTTTTTTTCTGGTGCATAATATGACCCCCGCAGACGCCTAGTTTAGGAGTTACAGCCATTTTTGTGTTTTGAAATAGTTTTTTCTGGTGCATAACATGACCCCCGCAGACGCCTAGTTTAGGAGTTATAGCCATTTTTGTGTTTTAAAAAAGTTTTTTCTGGTGCATAATTTGACAACCGCAGACGCCTAGTTTAGGAGTTACCGCCATTTTTGTGTTTTGAAATAGTTTTTTCTAGTGCATAATATGACCCCCGCGGACGCCTAGTTTAGGAGTTATAGCCATTTTAGTGTTTTGAAATAGTTTTTTTGTGGTGCATAATATGACCCCCGCAGACGCCTAGTTTAGGAGTTACAGCCATTTTTGTGTTTTGAAATAGTTTTTTCTAGTGCATAATATGACCCCCGCAGACGCCTAGTTTAGGAGTTATAGCCATTTTTGTGTTTTGAAATAGTTTTCTCTGGTGCATAATATGACCCCCGCAGACGCCTGGTTTAGGAGTTTTAGCCATTTTTGTGTTTTGAAATAGTTTTTTTCTGGTGCATAATATGACCCCCGCCGACGCCTAGTTTTGGAGTTATAGCCATTTTAGTGTTTTGAAATAGTTTTATGTGGTGCATAATATGACCCCGCAGACGCCTAGTTTAGGAGTTACAGCCATTTTTGTGTTTTGAAATAGTTTTTTCTGGTGCATAACATGACCCCCGCAGACGCCTAGTTTATGAGTTACAGCCATTTTTGTGTTTTGAAATAGTTTTTTTCTGGTGCATAATATGACCCCCGCCGACGCCTAGTTTAGGAGTTATAGCCATTTTAGTGTTTTGAAATAGTTTTATGTGGTGCATAATATGACCCCCGCAGACGCCTAGTTTAGGAGTTACAGCAATTTTTGTGTTTTGAAATAGTTTTTTCTAGTGCATAATATGACCCCCGCAGACGAATAGTTTAGGAGTTATAGCCATTTTTGTGTTTTGAAATAGTTTTTTTGTGGTGCATAATATGACCCCCGCAGACGCCTAGTTTAGGAGTTTTAGCCATTTTTGTGTTTTGGAATAGTTTTTTTTCTAGTGCACAATATGACCCCCGCAGACGCCTAGTTTAGGAGTTATAGCCATTTTTGTGTTTTGAAATAGTTTTTTCTAGTGCATAATATGACATCCGCAGACGCCTGGTATAGGAGTTTTAGCCATTTTTGTGTTTTGAAATAGTTTTTTCCTAGTGCATAACATTACCCCCGCAGATGCCTAGTTTAGGAGTTATAGCCATTCTTGTGTTTTGAAATAGTTTTTTTGTGGTGCATAATATGACCTCCGCAGACGCCTAGTTTAGGAGTTTTAGCCATTTTTGTGTTTTGAAATAGTTTTTTTTCTGGTGCATAACATGACCCCCGCAGATGCCTAGTTTAGGAGTTATAGCCATTCTTGTGTTTTGAAATAGTTTTTTTGTGGTGCATAATATGACCTCCGCAGACGCCTAATTTAGGAGTTATAGCCATTTTAGTGATTTGGAATAGTTTTTTCTAGTGCACGATATGACCCCCGCAGACGCCCAGTTTAGTAGTTACAGCCATTTTTGTGTTTTGAAATAGTTTTTTCTGGTGCATAATACGACCCCCGCAGACGCCCAGTTCAGGAGTTATAGCCATTTGAGTGTTTTTGGTGCATAACATGACCCCCGCAGACGCCTAGTTTAGGAGTTATAGCCATTTTTGTGTTTTAAAAAAGTTTTTTCTGGTGCATAATATGACCCCCGCAGACGCCTAGTTTAGGAGTTATAGCCATTTTTGTGTTTTAAAAAAGTTTTTTCTGGTGCATAATATGACCCCCGCAGACGCCTAGTTTAGGAGTTATAGCCATTTTTGTGTTTTAAAAAAGTTTTTTCTGGTGCATAATATGACCCCCGCAGACACCTAGTTTAGGAGTTATAGCCATTTTTGTGTTTTAAAAAAGTTTTTTCTGGTGCATAATATAACCCCCGCAGACGCCTAGTTTAGGAGTTATAGCCATTTTTGTGTTTTGAAATAGTTTTCTCTGGTGCATAACATGACCCCCGCAGACGCCTAGTTTAGGAGTTATAGCCATTTTTGTGTTTTAAAAAAGTTTTTTCTGGTGCATAATTTGACCCCCGCAGACGCCTAGTTTAGGAGTTACAGCCATTTTTGTGTTTTAAAAAAGTTTTTTCTGGTGCATAATATGACCCCCGCAGACGCCTAGTTTAGGAGTTATAGCCATTTTTGTGTTTTGAAATAGTTTTTTCTAGTGCATAATATGACCCCGCAGATGCCTAGTTTAGGAGTTATAGCCATTCTTGTGTTTTAAAAAAGTTTTTCCTGGTGCATAATATGAACCCGCAGACGCCTAGTTTAGGAGTTATAGCCATTTTTGTGTTTTGAAATAGTTTTTTCCTGGTGCATAATATGACCCCCGCAGACGCCTAGTTTAGGAGTTATAGCCATTTTTGTGTTTTGAAATAGTTTTTTTCTGGTGCATAATATGACCCCCGCAGACGCCTAGTTTAGGAGTTATAGCCATTTTTGTGTTTTGAAATAGTTTTTTTCTGGTGCATAATATGACCCCCGCAGACGCCTAGTTTAGGAGTTATAGCCATTTTTGTGTTTTGAAATAGTTTTTTTCTGGTGCATAATATGACCCCCGCAGACGCCTAGTTTAGGAGTTATAGCCATTTTTGTGTTTTGAAATAGTTTTCTCTGGTGCATAACATGACCCCCGCAGACGCCTAGTTTAGGAGTTATAGCCATTTTTGTGTTTTAAAAAAGTTTTTTCTGGTGCATAATTTGACCCCCGCAGACGCCTAGTTTAGGAGTTACAGCCATTTTTGTGTTTTAAAAAAGTTTTTCCTGGTGCATAATATGACCCCCGCAGACGCCTAGTTTAGGAGTTATAGCCATTTTTGTGTTTTAAAAAAGTTTTTCCTGGTGCATAATATGACCCCCGCAGACGCCTAGTTTAGGAGTTATAGCCATTTTTGTGTTTTGAAATAGTTTTTTCCTGGTGCATAATATGACCCCCGCAGACGCCTAGTTTAGGAGTCATAGCCATTTTTGTGTTTTAAAAAAGTTTTTTCTGGTGCATAATATGACCCCCGCAGACGCCTAGTTTAGGAGTTATAGCCATTTTTGTGTTTTAAAAAAGTTTTTTCTGGTGCATAATATGACCCCCGCAGACGCCTAGTTTAGGAGTTATAGCCATTTTTGTGTTTTAAAAAAGTTTTTTCTGGTGCATAATATGACCCCCGCAGACGCCTAGTTTAGGAGTTATAGCCATTTTTGTGTTTTAAAAAAGTTTTTTCTGGTGCATAATATGACCCCCGCAGACGCCTAGTTCAGGAGTTATAGCCATTTTTGTGTTTTGAAATAGTTTTCTCTGGTGCATAACATGACCCCCGCAGACGCCTAGTTTAGGAGTTATAGCCATTTTTGTGTTTTAAAAAAGTTTTTTCTGGTGCATAATTTGGCCCCCGCAGACGCCTAGTTTAGGAGTTACAGCCATTTTTGTGTTTTAAAAAAGTTTTTTCTGGTGCATAATATGACCCCCGCAGACGCCTAGTTTAGGAGTTATAGCCATTTTTGTGTTTTAAAAAAGTTTTTCCTGGTGCACAATATGACCCCCGCAGACGCCTAGTTTAGGAGTTATAGACATTTTTGTGTTTTGAAATAGTTTTTTTCTGGTGCATAATATGACCCCCGCAGACGCCTAGTTTAGGAGTTATAGCCATTTTTGTGTTTTGAAATAGTTTTTTCTAGTGCATAATATGACCCCGCAGATGTCTAGTTTAGGAGTTATAGCCATTCTTGTGTTTTAAAAAAGTTTTTCCTGGTGCATAATATGACCCCCGCAGACGCCTAGTTTAGGAGTTATAGCCATTTTTGTGTTTTGAAATAGTTTTTTCCTGGTGCATAATATGACCCCCGCAGACGCCTAGTTTAGGAGTTATAGCCATTTTTGTGTTTTGAAATAGTTTTTTTCTGGTGCATAATATGACCCCCGCAGACGCCTAGTTTAGGAGTTATAGCCATTTTTGTGTTTTGAAATAGTTTTTTTCCGGTGCATAATATGACCCCCGCAGACGCCTAGTTTAGGAGTTATAGCCATTTTTGTGTTTTGAAATAGTTTTTTTCTGGTGCATAATATGACCCCCGCAGACGCCTAGTTTAGGAGTTATAGCCATTTTTGTGTTTTGAAATAGTTTTTTTCTGGTGCATAATATGACCCCCGCAGACGCCTAGTTTAGGAGTTATAGCCATTTTTGTGTTTTGAAATAGTTTTTTTCTGGTGCATAATATGACCCCCGCAGACGCCTAGTTTAGGAGTTATAGCCATTTTTGTGTTTTGAAATAGTTTTCTCTGGTGCATAACATGACCCCCGCAGACGCCTAGTTTAGGAGTTATAGCCATTTTTGTGTTTTAAAAAAGTTTTTTCTGGTGCATAATTTGACCCCCGCAGACGCCTAGTTTAGGAGTTACAGCCATTTTTGTGTTTTAAAAAAGTTTTTCCTGGTGCATAATATGACCCCCGCAGACGCCTAGTTTAGGAGTTATAGCCATTTTTGTGTTTTAAAAAAGTTTTTCCTGGTGCATAATATGACCCCCGCAGACGCCTAGTTTAGGAGTTATAGCCATTTTTGTGTTTTGAAATAGTTTTTTCCTGGTGCATAATATGACCCCCGCAGACGCCTAGTTTAGGAGTTATAGCCATTTTTGTGTTTTGAAATAGTTTTCTCTGGTGCATAACATGACCCCCGCAGACGCCTAGTTTAGGAGTTATATCCATTTTTGTGTTTTAAAAAAGTTTTTTCTGGTGCATAATTTGACCCCCGCAGACGCCTAGTTTAGGAGTTATAGCCATTTTTGTGTTTTGAAATAGTTTTTTCTAGTGCATAATATGACCCCCGCGGACGCCTAGTTTAGGAGTTATAGCCATTTTAGTGTTCTGAAATAGTTTTTTTGTGGTGCATAATATGACCCCCGCAGACGCCTAGTTTAGGAGTTACAGCCATTTTTGTGTATTGGAGTAGTTTTTTCTAGTGCATAATATGACCCCCGCAGACGCCTAGTTTAGGAGTTATAGCCATTTTTGTGTTTTAAAAAAGTTTTTCCTGGTGCATAATATGACCCCGCAGATGCCTAGTTTAGGAGTTATAGCCATTCTTGTGTTTTAAAAAAGTTTTTTCTGGTGCATAATATGACCCCCGCAGACGCCTAGTTTAGGAGTTATAGCCATTTTTGTGTTTTAAAAAAGTTTTTCCTGGTGCATAATGTGACCCCGCAGATGCCTAGTTTAGGAGTTATAGCCATTCTTGTGTTTTAAAAAAGTTTTTTCTGGTGCATAATATGACCCCCGCAGACGCCTAGTTTAGGAGTTATAGCCATTTTTGTGTTTTAAAAAAGTTTTTTCTGGTGAATAATTTGACCCCCGCAGACGCCTAGTTTAGGAGTTACAGCCATTTTTGTGTTTTAAAAAAGTTTTTCCTGGTGCATAATATGACCCCCGCAGACGCCTAGTTTAGGAGTTATAGCCATTTTTGTGTTTTAAAAAAGTTTTTCCTGGTGCATAATATGACCCCCGCAGACGCCTAGTTTAGGAGTTATAGCCATTTTTGTGTTTTGAAATAGTTTTTTCCTGGTGCATAATATGACCCCCGCAGACGCCTAGTTTAGGAGTTATAGCCATTTTTGTGTTTTGAAATAGTTTTTTTCTGGTGCATAATATGACCCCCGCAGACGCCTAGTTTAGGAGTTATAGCCATTTTTGTGTTTTCAAATAGTTTTTTCTAGTGCATAATATGACCCCGCAGATGCCTAGTTTAGGAGTTATAGCCATTCTTGTGTTTTGAAATAGTTTTTTTCTGGTGCATAATATGACCCCCGCAGACGCCTAGTTTAGGAGTTATAGCCATTTTTGTGTTTTAAAAAAGTTTTTCCTGGTGCATAATATGACCCCCGCAGACGCCTAGTTTAGGAGTTATAGCCATTTTTGTGTTTTGAAATAGTTTTTTTCTGGTGCATAATATGACCCCCGCAGACGCCTAGTTTAGGAGTTATAGCCATTTTTGTGTTTTGAAATAGTTTTTTCTAGTGCATAATATGACCCCGCAGATGCCTAGTTTAGGAGTTATAGCCATTCTTGTGTTTTGAAATAGTTTTTTTCTGGTGCATAATATGACCCCCGCAGACGCCTAGTTTAGGAGTTATAGCCATTTTTGTGTTTTAAAAAAGTTTTTTCTGGTGCATAATTTGACCCCCGCAGACGCCTAGTTTAGGAGTTATAGCCATTTTTGTGTTTTAAAAAAGTTTTTCCTGGTGCATAATATGACCCCCGCAGACGCCTAGTTTAGGAGTTATAGCCATTTTTGTGTTTTGAAATAGTTTTTTTCTGGTGCATAATATGACCCCCGCAGACGCCTAGTTTAGGAGTTATAGCCATTTTTGTGTTTTGAAATAGTTTTCTCTGGTGCATAACATGACCCCCGCAGACGCCTAGTTTAGGAGGTATAGCCATTTTTGTGTTTTAAAAAACTTTTTTCTGGTGCATAATTTGACCCCCGCAGACGCCTAGTTTAGGAGTTACAGCCATTTTTGTGTTTTAAAAAAGTTTTTCCTGGTGCATAATATGACCCCCGCAGACGCCTAGTTTAGGAGTTATAGCCATTTTTGTGTTTTAAAAAAGTTTTTCCTGGTGCATAATATGACCCCCGCAGACGCCTAGTTTAGGAGTTATAGCCATTTTTGTGTTTTGAAATAGTTTTTTCCTGGTGCATAATATGACCCCCGCAGACGCCTAGTTTAGGAGTTATAGCCATTTTTGTGTTTTGAAATAGTTTTTTTCTGGTGCATAATATGACCCCCGCAGACGCCTAGTTTAGGAGTTATAGCCATTTTTGTGTTTTGAAATAGTTTTTTTCTGGTGCATAATATGACCCCGCAGATGCCTAGTTTAGGAGTTATAGCCATTCTTGTGTTTTAAAAAAGTTTTTCCTGGTGCATAATATGACCCCCGCGGACGCCTAGTTTAGGAGTTATAGCCATTTTTGTGTTTTGAAATAGTTTTTTTCTGGTGCATAATATGACCCCCGCAGACGCCTAGTTTAGGAGTTATAGCCATTTTTGTGTTTTGAAATAGTTTTTTTCTGGTGCATAATATGACCCCCGCAGACGCCTAGTTTAGGAGTTATAGCCATTTTTGTGTTTTGAAATAGTTTTCTCTGGTGCATAACATGACCCCCGCAGACGCCTAGTTTAGGAGTTATAGCCATTTTTGTGTTTTAAAAAAGTTTTTTCTGGTGCATAATTTGACCCCCGCAGACGCCTAGTTTAGGAGTTACAGCCATTTTTGTGTTTTAAAAAAGTTTTTCCTGGTGCATAATATGACCCCCGCAGACGCCTAGTTTAGGAGTTATAGCCATTTTTGTGTTTTAAAAAAGTTTTTCCTGGTGCATAATATGACCCCCGCAGACGCCTAGTTTAGGAGTTATAGCCATTTTTGTGTTTTGAAATAGTTTTTTTCTGGTGCATAATATGACCCCCGCAGACGCCTAGTTTAGGAGTTATAGCCATTTTTGTGTTTTGAAATAGTTTTCTCTGGTGCATAACATGACCCCCGCAGACGCCTAGTTTAGGAGTTATAGCCATTTTTGTGTTTTAAAAAAGTTTTTTCTGGTGCATAATTTGACCCCCGCAGACGCCTAGTTTAGGAGTTACAGCCATTTTTGTGTTTTAAAAAAGTTTTTTCTGGTGCATAATATGACCCCCGCAGACGCCTAGTTTAGGAGTTATAGCCATTTTTGTGTTTTAAAAAAGTTTTTCCTGGTGCATAATATGACCCCCGCAGACGCCTAGTTTAGGAGTTATAGCCATTTTTGTGTTTTGAAATAGTTTTTTTCTGGTGCATAATATGACCCCCGCAGACGCCTAGTTTAGGAGTTATAGCCATTTTTGAGTTTTGAAATAGTTTTTTTCTGGTGCATAATATAACCCCCGCAGATGCCTAGTTTAGGAGTTATAGCCATTTTTGTGTTTTAAAAAAGTTTTTCCTGGTGCATAATATGACCCCCGCAGACGCCTAGTTTAGGAGTTATAGCCATTTTTGTGTTTTGAAATAGTTTTCTCTGGTGCATAACATGACCCCCGCAGACGCCTAGTTTAGGAGTTATAGCCATTTTTGTGTTTTGAAATAGTTTTTTCTAGTGCATAATATGACCCCCGCGGACGCCTAGTTTAGGAGTTATAGCCATTTTAGTGTTCTGAAATAGTTTTTTTGTGGTGCATAATATGACCCCCGCAGACGCCTAGTTTAGGAGTTATAGCCATTTTTGTGTTTTGAAATAGTTTTTTCTGGTGCAGAATATGACCCCCGCAGAAGCCTAGTTTAGGAGTTACAGCCATTTTTGTGTTTTAAAAAAGTTTTTTCTGGTGCATAATATGACCCCCGCAGAAGCCTAGTTTAGGAGTTACAGCCATTTTTGTGTTTTGAAATAGTTTTTTTCTGGTGCATAATATGACCCCCGCAGACGCCTAGTTTAGGAGTTATAGCCATTTTTGTGTTTTAAAAAAGTTTTTTCTGGTGCATAATATGACCCCCGCAGACGCCTAGTTTAGGAGTTACAGCCACTTTTGTGTATTGAAATAGTTTTTTCTGGTGCATAACATGACCCCCGCAGATGCCTAGTTTAGGAGTTATAGCCATTTTTGTGTTTTGAAATAGTTTTTTCTGGTGCATAACATGACCCCCGCAGACGCCTAGTTTAGGAGTTACTGCCATTTTTGTGTTTTAAAAAAGTTTTTCCTGGTGCATAATATGACCCCGCAGATGCCTAGTTTAGGAGTTATAGCCATTTTTGTGTTTTAAAAAAGTTTTTCCTGGTGCATAATATGACCCCCGCAGACGCCTAGTTTAGGAGTTATAGCCATTTTTGTGTTTTAAAAAAGTTTTTCCTGGTGCATAATATGACCCCGCAGATGCCTAGTTTAGGAGTTATAGCCATTTTTGTGTTTTAAAAAAGTTTTTTCTGGTGCATAATATGACCCCCGCAGACGCCTAGTTTAGGAGTTCTAGCCATTTTTGAGTTTTGAAATAGTTTTTTTCTGGTGCATAACATGACAGCCGCAGATGCCTAGTTTAGGAGTTATAGCCATTTTTGTGTTTTGAAATAGTTTTTTCTGGTGCAGAATATGACCCCCGCAGAAGCCTAGTTTAGGAGTTACAGCCATTTTTGTGTTTTAAAAAAGTTTTTTCTGGTGCATAATATGACCCCCGCAGAAGCCTAGTTTAGGAGTTACAGCCATTTTTGTGTTTTGAAATAGTTTTTTTCTGGTGCATAATATGACCCCCGCAGACGCCTAGTTTAGGAGTTATAGCCATTTTTGTGTTTTAAAAAAGTTTTTTCTGGTGCATAATATGACCCCCGCAGACGCCTAGTTTAGGAGTTACAGCCACTTTTGTGTATTGAAATAGTTTTTTCTGGTGCATAACATGACCCCCGCAGATGCCTAGTTTAGGAGTTATAGCCATTTTTGTGTTTTGAAATAGTTTTTTCTGGTGCATAATATGATCCCCGCAGACGCCTAGTTTAGGAGTTACAGCCATTTTTGTGTTTTAAAAAAGTTTTTTCTGGTGCATAAAATGACCCCCGCAGACGCCTAGTTTAGGAGTTATAGCCATTTTTGTGTTTTGAAATATTTTTTTTCTGGTGCATAATATGACCCCCGCAGACGCCTAGTTTAGGAGTTACAGCCAGTTTTGTGTTTTGAAATAGTTTTTCCTGGTGCATAATATGACCCCCGCAGACGCCTAGTTTAGGAGTTATAGCCATTTTTGTGTTTTGAAATAGTTTTTTTCTGGTGCATAATATGACCCCCGCAGACGCCTAGTTTAGGAGTTATAGCCATTTTTGTGTTTTAAAAAAGTTTTTCCTGGTGCATAATATGACCCCGCAGATGCCTAGTTTAGGAGTTATAGCCATTTTTGTGTTTTAAAAAAGTTTTTCCTGGTGCATAATATGACCCCCGCAGACGCCTAGTTTAGGAGTTATAGCCATTTTTGTGTTTTGAAATAGTTTTTTTCTGGTGCATAATATGACCCCCGCAGACGCCTAGTTTAGGAGTTCTAGCCATTTTTGAGTTTTGAAATAGTTTTTTTCTGGTGCATAACATGACAGCCGCAGATGCCTAGTTTAGGAGTTATAGCCATTTTTGTGTTTTGAAATAGTTTTTTCTGGTGCAGAATATGACCCCCGCAGAAGCCTAGTTTAGGAGTTACAGCCATTTTTGTGTTTTAAAAAAGTTTTTTCTGGTGCATAATATGACCCCCGCAGAAGCCTAGTTTAGGAGTTACAGCCATTTTTGTGTTTTGAAATAGTTTTTTTCTGGTGCATAATATGACCCCCGCAGACGCCTAGTTTAGGAGTTATAGCCATTTTTGTGTTTTAAAAAAGTTTTTTCTGGTGCATAATATGACCCCCGCAGACGCCTAGTTTAGGAGTTACAGCCACTTTTGTGTATTGAAATAGTTTTTTCTGGTGCATAACATGACCCCCGCAGATGCCTAATTTAGGAGTTATAGCCATTTTTGTGTTTTAAAAAAGTTTTTCCTGGTGCATAATATGACCCCCGCAGACGCCTAGTTTAGGAGTTATAGCCATTTTTGTGTTTTGAAATAGTTTTTTTCTGGTGCATAATATGACCCCCGCAGACGCCTAGTTTAGGAGTTCTAGCCATTTTTGAGTTTTGAAATAGTTTTTTTCTGGTGCATAACATGACAGCCGCAGATGCCTAGTTTAGGAGTTATAGCCATTTTTGTGTTTTGAAATAGTTTTTTCTGGTGCAGAATATGACCCCCGCAGAAGCCTAGTTTAGGAGTTACAGCCATTTTTGTGTTTTAAAAAAGTTTTTTCTGGTGCATAATATGACCCCCGCAGAAGCCTAGTTTAGGAGTTACAGCCATTTTTGTGTTTTGAAATAGTTTTTTTCTGGTGCATAATATGACCCCCGCAGACGCCTAGTTTAGGAGTTATAGCCATTTTTGTGTTTTAAAAAAGTTTTTTCTGGTGCATAATATGACCCCCGCAGACGCCTAGTTTAGGAGTTACAGCCACTTTTGTGTATTGAAATAGTTTTTTCTGGTGCATAACATGACCCCGCAGACGCCTAGTTTAGGAGTTACAGCCATTTTAGTGTTTTAAAAAAGTTTTTTCTGGTGCATAAAATGACCCCCGCAGACGCCTAGTTTAGGAGCTATAGCCATTTTTGTGTTTTGAAATATTTTTTTTCTGGTGCATAATATGACCCCCGCAGACGCCTAGTTTAGGAGTTACAGCCAGTTTTGTGTTTTGAAATAGTTTTTCTGGTGCATAACATGACCCCCGCAGACGCCTAGTTTAGGAGTTATAGCCATTTTTGTGTTTTAAAAAAGTTTTTCCTGGTGCAAAATATGACCCCCGCAGACGCCTAGTTTAGGAGTTATAGCCATTTTTGTGTTTTGAAATAGTTTTTTTCTGGTGCATAATATGACCCCCGCAGACGCCTAGTTTAGGAGTTATAGCCATTTTTGAGTTTTGAAATAGTTTTTTTCTGGTGCATAATATAACCCCCGCAGATGCCTAGTTTAGGAGTTATAGCCATTTTTGTGTTTTGAAATAGTTTTTTCTGGTGCAGAATATGACCCCCGCAGAAGCCTAGTTTAGGAGTTACAGCCATTTTTGTGTTTTAAAAAAGTTTTTTCTGGTGCATAATATGACCCCCGCAGACGCCTAGTTTAGGAGTTATAGCCATTTTTGTGTTTTAAAAAAGTTTTTCCTGGTGCATAATATGACCCCGCAGATGCCTAGTTTAGGAGTTATAGCCATTTTTGTGTTTTAAAAAAGTTTTTCCTGGTGCATAATATGACCCCCGCAGACGCCTAGTTTAGGAGTTATAGCCATTTTTGTGTTTTGAAATAGTTTTTTTCTGGTGCATAATATGACCCCCGCAGACGCCTAGTTTAGGAGTTCTAGCCATTTTTGAGTTTTGAAATAGTTTTTTTCTGGTGCATAACATGACAGCCGCAGATGCCTAGTTTAGGAGTTATAGCCATTTTTGTGTTTTGAAATAGTTTTTTCTGGTGCAGAATATGACCCCCGCAGAAGCCTAGTTTAGGAGTTACAGCCATTTTTGTGTTTTAAAAAAGTTTTTTCTGGTGCATAATATGACCCCCGCAGAAGCCTAGTTTAGGAGTTACAGCCATTTTTGTGTTTTGAAATAGTTTTTTTCTGGTGCATAATATGACCCCCGCAGACGCCTAGTTTAGGAGTTATAGCCATTTTTGTGTTTTAAAAAAGTTTTTTCTGGTGCATAATATGACCCCCGCAGACGCCTAGTTTAGGAGTTACAGCCACTTTTGTGTATTGAAATAGTTTTTTCTGGTGCATAACATGACCCCCGCAGATGCCTAGTTTAGGAGTTATAGCCATTTTTGTGTTTTGAAATAGTTTTTTCTGGTGCATAATATGATCCCCGCAGACGCCTAGTTTAGGAGTTACAGCCATTTTTGTGTTTTAAAAAAGTTTTTTCTGGTGCATAAAATGACCCCCGCAGACGCCTAGTTTAGGAGTTATAGCCATTTTTGTGTTTTGAAATATTTTTTTTCTGGTGCATAATATGACCCCCGCAGACGCCTAGTTTAGGAGTTACAGCCAGTTTTGTGTTTTGAAATAGTTTTTCTGGTGCATAACATGACCCCCGCAGACGCCTAGTTTAGGAGTTATAGCCATTTTTGTGTTTTAAAAAAGTTTTTCCTGGTGCAAAATATGACCCCCGCAGACGCCTAGTTTAGGAGTTATAGCCATTTTTGTGTTTTGAAATAGTTTTTTTCTGGTGCATAATATGACCCCCGCAGACGCCTAGTTTAGGAGTTATAGCCATTTTTGTGTTTTGAAATAGTTTTTTCTGGTGCAGAATATGACCCCCGCAGAAGCCTAGTTTAGGAGTTACAGCCATTTTTGTGTTTTAAAAAAGTTTTTTCTGGTGCATAATATGACCCCCGCAGAAGCCTAGTTTAGGAGTTACAGCCATTTTTGTGTTTTAAAAAAGTTTTTTCTGGTGCATAATATGACCCCCGCAGAAGCCTAGTTTAGGAGTTACAGCCATTTTTGTGTTTTGAAATAGTTTTTTTCTGGTGCATAATATGACCCCCGCAGACGCCTAGTTTAGGAGTTATAGCCATTTTTGTGTTTTGAAATAGTTTTTTTCTGGTGCATAATATGACCCCCGCAGACGCCTAGTTTAGGAGTTATAGCCATTTTTGTGTTTTGAAATAGTTTTTTCTAGTGCATAATATGACCCCGCAGATGCCTAGTTTAGGAGTTATAGCCATTCTTGTGTTTTGAAATAGTTTTTTTGTGGTGCATAATATGACCCCCGCAGACGCCTACTTTAGGAGTTATAGCCATTTTTGTGTATTGAAATAGTTTTTTTCTGGTGCATAATATGACCCCCGCAGACGCCTAGTTTAGGAGTTATAGCCATTTTTGTGTTTTAAAAAAGTTTTTTCTGGTGCATAATTTGACCCCCGCAGACGCCTAGTTTAGGAGTTACAGCCATTTTTGTGTTTTAAAAAAGTTTTTTCTGGTGCATAATATGACCCCCGCAGACGCCTAGTTTAGGAGTTATAGCCATTTTTGTGTTTTAAAAAAGTTTTTCCTGGTGCATAATATGACCCCCGCAGACGCCTAGTTTAGGAGTTATAGCCATTTTTGTGTTTTGAAATAGTTTTTTTCTGGTGCATAATATGACCCCCGCAGACGCCTAGTTTAGGAGTTATAGCCATTTTTGTGTTTTAAAAAAGTTTTTCCTGGTGCATAATATGACCCCCGCAGACGCCTAGTTTAGGAGTTATAGCCATTTTTGTGTTTTGAAATAGTTTTTTTCTGGTGCATAATATGACCCCCGCAGACGCCTAGTTTAGGAGTTATAGCCATTTTTGTGTTTTGAAATAGTTTTCTCTGGTGCATAACATGACCCCCGCAGACGCCTAGTTTAGGAGTTATAGCCATTTTTGTGTTTTAAAAAACTTTTTTCTGGTGCATAATTTGACCCCCGCAGACGCCTAGTTTAGGAGTTACAGCCATTTTTGTGTTTTAAAAAAGTTTTTCCTGGTGCATAATATGACCCCCGCAGACGCCTAGTTTAGGAGTTATAGCCATTTTTGTGTTTTGAAATAGTTTTTTTCTGGTGCATAATATGACCCCCGCAGACGCCTAGTTTAGGAGTTATAGCCATTTTTGTGTTTTAAAAAAGTTTTTCCTGGTGCATAATATGACCCCCGCAGACGCCTAGTTTAGGAGTTATAGCCATTTTTGTGTTTTGAAATAGTTTTTTTTCTGGTGCATAATATGACCCCCGCAGACGCCTAGTTTAGGAGTTATAGCCATTTTTGTGTTTTGAAATAGTTTTCTCTGGTGCATAACATGACCCCCGCAGACGCCTAGTTTAGGAGTTATAGCCATTTTTGTGTTTTGAAATAGTTTTTTTCTGGTGCATAATATGACCCCCGCAGACGCCTAGTTTAGGAGTTATAGCCATTTTTGTGTTTTGAAATAGTTTTTTTCTGGTGCATAATATGACCCCCGCAGACGCCTAGTTTAGGAGTTATAGCCATTTTTGTGTTTTGAAATAGTTTTTTTCTGGTGCATAATATGACCCCGCAGATGCCTAGTTTAGGAGTTATAGCCATTCTTGTGTTTTAAAAAAGTTTTTCCTGGTGCATAATATGACCCCCGCAGACGCCTAGTTTAGGAGTTATAGCCATTTTTGTGTTTTGAAATAGTTTTATCCTGGTGCATAATATGACCCCCGCAGACGCCTAGTTTAGGAGTTATAGCCATTTTTGTGTTTTGAAATAGTTTTTTTCTGGTGCATAATATGACCCCCGCAGACGCCTAGTTTAGGAGTTATAGCCATTTTTGTGTTTTGAAATAGTTTTTTTCTGGTGCATAATATGACCCCCGCAGACGCCTAGTTTAGGAGTTATAGCCATTTTTGTGTTTTGAAATAGTTTTTTTCTGGTGCATAATATGACCCCCGCAGACGCCTAGTTTAGGAGTTATAGCCATTTTTGTGTTTTGAAATAGTTTTCTCTGGTGCATAACATGACCCCCGCAGACGCCTAGTTTAGGAGTTATAGCCATTTTTGTGTTTTAAAAAAGTTTTTCCTGGTGCATAATATGACCCCCGCAGACGCCTAGTTTAGGAGTTATAGCCATTTTTGTGTTTTAAAAAAGTTTTTTCCTGGTGCATAATATGACCCCCGCAGACGCCTAGTTTAGGAGTTATAGCCATTTTTGTGTTTTGAAATAGTTTTTTTCCTGGTGCATAATATGACCCCCGCAGACGCCTAGTTTAGGAGTTATAGCCATTTTTGTGTTTTGAAATAGTTTTTTTCTGGTGCATAATATGACCCCCGCAGACGCCTAGTTTAGGAGTTATAGCCATTTTTGTGTTTTGAAATAGTTTTCTCTGGTGCATAACATGACCCCCGCAGACGCCTAATTTAGGAGTTATAGCCATTTTTGTGTTTGAAATAGTTTTTTCTAGTGCATAATATGACCCCCGCGGACGCCTAGTTTAGGAGTCAGCCATTTTTGTGTATTGGAGTAGTTTTTTCTAGTGCATAATATGACCCCCGCAGACGCCTAGTTTAGGAGTTATAGCCATTTTTGTGTTTTGAAATAGTTTTCTCTGGTGCATAACATGACCCCCGCAGACGCCTAGTTTAGGAGTTATAGCCATTTTTTGTGTTTTAAAAAAGTTTTTTCTGGTGCATAATTTGACCCCCGCAGACGCCTAGTTTAGGAGTTACAGCCATTTTTGTGTTTTAAAAAAGTTTTTCCTGGTGCATAATATGACCCCCGCAGACGCCTAGTTTAGGAGTTATAGCCATTTTTGTGTTTTAAAAAAGTTTTTCCTGGTGCATAATATGACCCCCGCAGACGCCTAGTTTAGGAGTTATAGCCATTTTTGTGTTTTGAAATAGTTTTTTTCCTGGTGCATAATATGACCCCCGCAGACGCCTAGTTTAGGAGTTATAGCCATTTTAGTGTTCTGAAATAGTTTTTTCTGGTGCAGAATATGACCCCCGCAGAAGCCTAGTTTAGGAGTTACAGCCATTTTTGTGTTTTAAAAAAGTTTTTCCTGGTGCATAATATGACCCCCGCAGACGCCTAGTTTAGGAGTTATAGCCATTTTTGTGTTTTGAAATATTTTTTTTCTGGTGCATAATATGACCCCCGCAGACGCCTAGTTTAGGAGTTCTAGCCAATTTTGTGTTTTGAAATAGTTTTTCTGGTGCATAACATGACCCCCGCAGACGCCTAGTTTAGTAGTTACAGCCATTTTTGTGTTTTGGAACAGTTTTTTCTAGTGCATAATATGACCCCCGCGGACGCCTAGTTTAGGAGTTATAGCCATTTTAGTGTTCTGAAATAGTTTTTTTGTGGTGCATAACATGACCCCCGCAGACGCCTAGTTTAGTAGTTACAGCCATTTTTGTGTTTTGAAATAGTTTTTTTCTGGTGCATAATATGACCCCCGCAGACGCCTAGTTTAGGAGTTCTAGCCAATTTTGTGTTTTGAATAGTTTTTTTCTGGTGCATAACATGACCCCCGCAGAAGCCTAGTTTAGGAGTTACAGCCATTTTTGTGTTTTAAAAAAGTTTTTCCTGGTGCATAATATGACCCCGCAGACGCCTAGTTTAGGAGTTACTGCCATTTTTGTGTTTTGAAATAGTTTTTTCTGGTGCATAACATGACCCCCGCAGACGCCTAGTTTAGGAGTTATAGCCATTTTTGTGTTTTAAAAAAGTTTTTTCTGGTGCATAACATGACCCCCGCAGACGCCTAGTTTAGGAGTTACTGCCATTTTTGTGTTTTGAAATAGTTTTTTCTGGTGCATAACATGACCCCCGCAGACGCCTAGTTTAGGAGTTACAGCCATTTTGTGTTTTAAAAAAGTTTTTCCTGGTGCATAATATGACCCCGCAGACGCCTAGTTTAGGAGTTACTGCCATTTTTGTGTTTTGAAATAGTTTTTTCTGGTGCATAACATGACCCCCGCAGAAGGCCTAGTTTAGGAGTTACAGCCATTTTTGTGTTTTAAAAAAGTTTTTTCTGGTGCATAATATGACCCCCGCAGAAGCCTAGTTTAGGAGTTCCAGCCATTTTTGTGTTTTAAAAAGTTTTTCCTGGTGCATAATATGACCCCCGCAGACGCCTAGTTTAGGAGTTATAGTCATTTTTGTGTTTTTGAAATAGTTTTTTTCTGGTGCATAATATGACCCCCGCAGACGCCTAGTTTAGGAGTTATAGCCATTTTTGTGTTTTAAAAAAGTTTTTTCTGGTGCATAATATGACCCCCGCAGAAGCCTAGTTTAGGAGTTATAGCCATTTTTGTGTTTTGAAATAGTTTTCTCTGGTGCGTAATATGACCCCCGCAGACGCCTGGTTTAGGAGTTTTAGCCATTTTTGTGTTTTGAAATATTTTTTTCTGGTGCATAATATGACCCCCGCAGACGCCTAGTTTAGGAGTTATAGCCATTTTTTTGTTTTAAAAAAGTTTTTTCTGGTGCATAATTTGACCCCCGCAGACACCTAGTTTAGGAGTTATAGCCATTTTTGTGTTTTGAAATATTTTTTTTCTGGTGCATAATATGACCCCCGCAGACGCCTAGTTTAGGAGTTATAGCCACCTTTGTGTTTTGAAATAGTTTTCTCTGGTGCATAACATGACCCCCGCAGACGCCTAGTTTAGGAGTTATAGCCATTTTTGTGTTTTGAAATATTTTTTTTCTGGTGCATAATATGACCCCCGCAGACGCCTAGTTTAGGAGTTATAGCCATTTTTGTGTTTTGAAATATTTTTTTTCTGGTGCATAATATGACCCCCGCAGACGCCTAGTTTAGGAGTTACAGCCATTTTTGTGTTTTGAAATAGTTTTCTCTGGTGCATAACATGACCCCCGCAGACGCCTAGTTTAGGAGTTATAGCCATTTTTGTGTTTTGAAATATTTTTTTTCTGGTGCATAATATGACCCCCGCAGACGCCTAGTTTAGGAGTTACAGCCATTTTTGTGTTTTGAAATAGTTTTTTCTGGTGCATAATATGACCCCCGCAGACGCCTAGTTTAGGAGTTACAGCCATTTTTGTGTTTTGAAATAGTTTTTTTCTGGTGCATAATATGACCCCCGCAGACGCCTAGTTTAGGAGTTATAGCCATTTTTGTGTTTTGAAATATTTTTTTTCTGGTGCATAATATGACCCCCGCAGACGCCTAGTTTAGGAGTTACAGCCATTTTTGTGTTTTGAAATAGTTTTCTCTGGTGCATAACATGACCCCCGCAGACGCCTAGTTTAGGAGTTATAGCCATTTTTGTGTTTTAAAAAGTTTTTTCTGGTGCATAATTTGACCCCCGCAGACGCCTAGTTTAGGAGTTATAGCCATTTTAGTGTTTTGGAATAGTTTTTTTTCTAGTGCACAATATGACCCCCGCAGACGCCTAGTTTAGCAGTTATAGCCAATTTTTGTGTTTTGAAATAGTTTTTTCTGGTGCATAATATGACCCCCGCAGACGCCTAGTTTAGGAGTTATAGCCATTTTAGTGTTTTGGAATAGTTTTTTTCTGGTGCATAATATGACCCCCGCAGACGCCTAGTTTAGGAGTTATAGCCATTTTTGTGTTTTGAAATAGTTTTCTCTGGTGCATAACATGACCCCCGCAGACGCCTAGTTTAGGAGTTATAGCCATTTTTGTGTTTTAAAAAAGTTTTTTCTGGTGCATAATTTGACCCCCGCAGACGCCTAGTTTAGGAGTTATAGCCATTTTAGTGTTTTGGAATAGTTTTTTTCTAGTGCACAATATGACCCCCGCAGACGCCTAGTTTAGCAGTTATAGCCATTTTTGTGTTTTTGAAATAGTTTTTTCTGGTGCATAATATGACCCCCGCAGACGCCTAGTTTAGGAGTTATAGCCATTTTAGTGTTTTGGAATAGTTTTTTTCTGGTGCATAATATGACCCCCGCAGACGCCTAGTTTAGGAGTTATAGCCATTTTTGTGTTTTGAAATAGTTTTCTCTGGTGCATAACATGACCCCGCAGACGCCTAGTTTAGGAGTTATAGCCATTTTTGTGTTTTAAAAAAGATTTTTCTGGTGCATAATTTGACCCCCGCAGACGCCTGGTTTGGGAGTTTTCGCCATTTTTGTGTATTGAAATAGTTTTTTTCTGGTGCATAATATGACCCCCGCAGACGCCTAGTTTAGGAGTTACAGCCACTTTTGTGTATTGAAATAGTTTTTTTCTGGTGCATAATATGACCCCCGCAGACGCCTGGTTTAGGAGTTTTAACCATTTTTGTGTTTTTGAAATAGTTTTTTTCAGGTGCATAATATGACCCCCGCAGACGCCTACTTTAGGAGTTATAGCCATTTTTGTGTTTTGAAATAGTTTTTTTCTGGTGCATAATATGACATCCGCAGACGCCTGGTTTAGGAGTTATAGCCATTTTTGTGTTTTGAAATAGTTTTCTCTGGTGCATAACATGACCCCCGCAGACGCCTAGTTTAGGAGTTATAGCCATTTTTGTGTTTTAAAAAAGTTTTTCCTGGTGCATAATTTGAACCCCGCAGACGCCTAGTTTAGGAGTTATAGCCATTTTTGTGTTTTGAAATAGTTTTCTCTGGTGCATAACATGACCCCCGCAGACGCCTAGTTTAGGAGTTATAGCCATTTTGTGTTTTAAAAAAGTTTTTTCTGGTGCATAATTTGACCCCCGCAGACGCCTAGTTTAGGAGTTATAGCCATTTTAGTGTTTTGGAATAGTTTTTTTCTAGTGCACAATATGACCCCCGCAGACGCCTAGTTTAGCAGTTATAGCCATTTTTGTGTTTTGAAATAGTTTTTTCTGGTGCATAATATGACCCCCGCAGACGCCCTAGTTTAGGAGTTATAGCCATTTTAGTGTTTTGGAATAGTTTTTTTTCTGGTGCATAATATGACCCCCGCAGACGCCTAGTTTAGGAGTTATAGCCATTTTTGTGTTTTGAAATAGTTTTCTCTGGTGCATAACATGACCCCGCAGACGCCTAGTTTAGGAGTTATAGCCATTTTTGTGTTTTAAAAAAGTTTTTTCTGGTGCATAATTTGACCCCCGCAGACGCCTGGTTTGGGAGTTTTCGCCATTTTTGTGTATTGAAATAGTTTTTTTTCTGGTGCATAATATGACCCCCGCAGACGCCTAGTTTAGGAGTTACAGCCACTTTTGTGTATTGAAATAGTTTTTTTCTGGTGCATAATATGACCCCCGCAGACGCCTGGTTTAGGAGTTTTAACCATTTTTGTGTTTTGAAATAGTTTTTTTTTCAGGTGCATAATATGACCCCCGCAGACGCCTAGTTTAGGAGTTATAGCCATTTTTGTGTTTTGAAATAGTTTTTTCTGGTGCATAATATGACATCCGCAGACGCCTGGTTTAGGAGTTATTGCCATTTTTGTGTTTTGAAATAGTTTTCTCTGGTGCATAATATGACCCCCGCAGACGCCTGGTTTAGGAGTTTTAGCCATTTTTGTGTTTTGAAATAGTTTTTTTCTGGTGCATAATATGGCCCCCGCAGACGCCTAGTTTAGGAGTTACAGACAGTTTTGTGTTTTGAAATAGTTTTTTCTGGTGCATAATATGACATCCGCAGACGCCTGGTTTAGGAGTTATTGCCATTTTTGTGTTTTGAAATAGTTTTCTCTGGTGCATAATATGACCCCCGCAGACGCCTAGTTTAGGAGTTATAGCCATTTTTGTGTTTTGAAATAGTTTTTTCTGGTGCATAATATGACATCCGCAGACGCCTGGTTTAGGAGTTATTGCCATTTTTGTGTTTTGAAATAGTTTTCTTTGGTGCATAATATGACCCCCGCAGACGCCTGGTTTAGGAGTTTTAGCCATTTTTGTGTTTTGAAATAGTTTTTTTCTGGTGCATAATATGGCCCCCGCAGACGCCTAGTTTAGGAGTTAC
Source organism: Volucella zonaria (assembly GCA_963966105.1). Taxonomy (NCBI): domain Eukaryota; kingdom Metazoa; phylum Arthropoda; class Insecta; order Diptera; family Syrphidae; genus Volucella; species Volucella zonaria. The sequence continues at coordinate 105,489,091 of OZ014532.1, read as the reverse complement.
AGCCAGTTTTGTGTTTTGAAATAGTTTTTTCTGGTGCATAATATGACATCCGCAGACGCCTGATTTAGGAGTTATTGCCATTTTTGTGTTTTGAAATAGTTTTCTCTGGTGCATAATATGACCCCCGCAGACGCCTGGTTTAGGAGTTTTAGCCATTTTTGTGTTTTGAAATAGTTTTTTTTCTGGTGCATAATATGACCCCCGCAGACGCCTGGTTTAGGAGTTTTAACCATTTTTGTGTTTTGAAATAGTTTTTTCTGGTGCATAATATGACCCCCGCAGACGCCTAGTTTAGGAGTTATAGCCATTTTTGTGTTTTGAAATAGTTTTTTTCTGGTGCATAATATGACATCCGCAGACGCCTGGTTTAGGAGTTATTGCCATTTTTGTGTTTTGAAATAGTTTTCTCTGGTGCATAATATGACCCCCGCAGACGCCTGGTTTAGGAGTTTTAGCCATTTTTGTGTTTTGAAATAGTTTTTTTCTGGTGCATAATATGGCCCCCGCAGACGCCTAGTTTAGGAGTTACAGCCAGTTTTGTGTTTTGAAATAGTTTTTTCTGGTGCATAATATGACATCCGCAGACGCCTGGTTTAGGAGTTATTGCCATTTTTGTGTTTTGAAATAGTTTTCTCTGGTGCATAATATGACCCCCGCAGACGCCTAGTTTAGGAGTTATAGCCATTTTTGTGTTTTGAAATAGTTTTTTCTGGTGCATAATATGACATCCGCAGACGCCTGGTTTAGGAGTTTTAGCCATTTTTGTGTTTTGAAATAGTTTTTTTCTGGTGCATAATATGACCCCCGCAGACGCCTGGTTTAGGAGTTTTAACCATTTTTGTGTTTTGAAATAGTTTTTTTCAGGTGCATAATATGACCCCCGCAGACGCCTAGTTTAGGAGTTATAGCCATTTTTGTGTTTTGAAATAGTTTTTTTCTGGTGCATAATATGACATCCGCAGACGCCTGGTTTAGGAGTTATTGCCATTTTTGTGTTTTGAAATAGTTTTCTCTGGTGCATAATATGACCCCCGCAGACGCCTGGTTTAGGAGTTTTAGCCATTTTTGTGTTTTGAAATAGTTTTTTTCTGGTGCATAATATGGCCCCCGCAGACGCCTAGTTTAGGAGTTACAGCCAGTTTTGTGTTTTGAAATAGTTTTTTCTGGTGCATAATATGACGTCCGCAGACGCCTGGTTTAGGAGTTATTGCCATTTTTGTGTTTTGAAATAGTTTTCTCTGGTGCATAATATGACCCCGCAGACGCCTAGTTTAGGAGTTATAGCCATTTTTGTGTTTTGAAATAGTTTTTTTCTGGTGCATAATATGGCCCCCGCAGACGCCTAGTTTAGGAGTTACAGCCAGTTTTGTGTTTTGAAATAGTTTTTTCTGGTGCATAACATGACCCCCGCAGACGCCTAGTTTAGGAGTTACAGCCAGTTTTGTGTTTTGAAATAGTTTTTTCTGGTGCATAGCATGACCCCCGCAGACGCCTAGTTTAGTAGTTACAGCCATTTTTGTGTTTTGAAATAGTTTTTTCTGGTGCATAATTTGACCCCCGCAGACGCCTGGTTTGAGAGTTTTCGCCATTTTTGTGTTTTGAAATAGTTTTTTTTCTGGTGCATAATATGACCCCCGCAGACGCCTAGTTTAGGAGTTACAGCCACTTTTGTGTATTGAAATAGTTTTTTCTAGTGCATAATATGACCCCCGCAGACGCCCAGTTTAGGAGTTATAGCCATTTTTGTGTTTTGAAATAGTTTTTTTTCTGGTGCATAATATGATCCCCGCAGACGCCTAGTTGAGGAGTTATAGCCATTTTTGTGTTTTGAAATAGTTTTTTCTAGTGCATAATATGACCCCGCAGATGCCTAGTTTAGGAGTTATAGCCATTCTTGTGTTTTGAAATAGTTTTTTCTGGTGCATAACATGACCCCCGCAGACGCCTAGTTTAGTAGTTACAGCCATTTTTGTGTTTTGAAATAGTTTTTTCTGGTGCATAATTTGACCCCCGCAGACGCCTGGTTTGGGAGTTTTCGCCATTTTTGTGTTTTGAAATAGTTTTTTTCTGGTGCATAATATGACCCCCGCAGACGCCTAGTTTAGGAGTTACAGCCACTTTTGTGTATTGAAATAGTTTTTTCTAGTGCATAATATGACCCCCGCAGACGCCCAGTTTAGGAGTTATAGCCATTTTTGTGTTTTGAAATAGTTTTTTTCTGGTGCATAATATGATCCCCGCAGACGCCTAGTTGAGGAGTTATAGCCATTTTTGTGTTTTGAAATAGTTTTTTCTAGTGCATAATATGACCCCGCAGATGCCTAGTTTAGGAGTTATAGCCATTTTTGTGTTTTGAAATAGTTTTCTCTGGTGCATAACATGACCCCCGCAGACGCCTAGTTTAGGAGTTATAGCCATTTTTGTGTTTTAAAAAAGTTTTTCCTGGTGCATAATTTGAACCCCGCAGACGCCTAGTTTAGGAGTTATAGCCATTTTTGTGTTTTGAAATAGTTTTCTCTGGTGCATAACATGACCCCCGCAGACGCCTAGTTTAGGAGTTATAGCCATTTTTGTGTTTTGAAATAGTTTTTTCTAGTGCATAATATGACCCCCGCAGACGCCTAGTTTAGGAGTTATAGCCATTTTTGTGTTTTGAAATAGTTTTCTCTGGTGCGTAATATGACCCCCGCAGACGCCTGGTTTAGGAGTTTTAGCCATTTCTGTGTTTTGAAATAGTTTTCTCTGGTGCGTAATATGACCCCCGCAGACGCCTGGTTTAGGAGTTTTAGCCATTTTTGTGTTTTGAAATAGTTTTTTCTGGTGCATATTATGACATCCGCAGACGCCTGGTTTAGGAGTTTTAGCCATTTTTGTGTTTTGAAATAGTTTTTTTCTGGTGCATAATATGACCCCCGCAGACGCCTAGTGTAGGAGTTACAGCCATTTTTGTGTTTTGAAATAGTTTTTTCTGGTGCATAACATGACCCTCGCAGACGCCTAGTTTAGGAGTTATAGCCATTTTTGTGTTTTGAAATAGTTTTCTCTGGTGCGTAATATGACCCCCGCAGACGCCTGGTTTAGGAGTTTTAGCCATTTCTGTGTTTTGAAATAGTTTTCTCTGGTGCGTAATATGACCCCGCAGACGCCTGGTTTAGGAGTTTTAGCCATTTTTGTGTTTTGAAATAGTTTTTTCTGGTGCATATTATGACATCCGCAGACGCCTGGTTTAGGAGTTTTAGCCATTTTTGTGTTTTGAAATAGTTTTTTTCTGGTGCATAATATGACCCCCGCAGACGCCTAGTGTAGGAGTTACAGCCATTTTTGTGTTTTGAAATAGTTTTTTCTGGTGCATAACATGACCCTCGCAGACGCCTAGTTTAGGAGTTATAGCCATTTTTGTGTTTTAAAAAAGTTTTTTCTGGTGCATAATTTGACCCCCGCAGACGCCTAGTTTAGGGAGTTATAGCCATTTTTGTGTTTTGAAATAGTTTTCTCTGGTGCATAATATGACCCTCGCAGACGCCTAGTTTAGGAGTTATAGCCATTTTTGTGTTTTAAAAAAGTTTTTTCTGGTGCATAATTTGACCCCCGCAGACGCCTAGTTTAGGAGTTTATAGCCATTTTTGTGTTTTGAAATAGTTTTCTCTGGTGCATAATATGACCCCCGCAGACGCCTAGTTTAGGAGTTACAGCCATTTTTGTGTATTGAAATAGTTTTTTCTAGTGCATAATATGACCCCCGCAGACGCCTAGTTTAGGAGTTATAGCCATTTTTGTGTTTTGAAATAGTTTTCTCTGGTGCATAACATGACCCCCGCAGACGCCTAGTTTAGGAGTTATAGCCATTTTTGTGTATTGAAATAGTTTTTTCTAGTGCATAATATGACCCCGCAGATGCCTAGTTTAGGAGTTATAGCCATTTTTGTGTTTGAAATAGTTTTCTCTGGTGCATAACATGACCCCCGCAGACGCCTAGTTTAGGAGTTATAGCCATTTTTGTGTTTTAAAAAAGTTTTTCCTGGTGCATAATTTGAACCCCGCAGACGCCTAGTTTAGGAGTTATAGCCATTTTTGTGTTTTGAAATAGTTTTCTCTGGTGCATAACATGACCCCCGCAGACGCCTAGTTTAGGAGTTATAGCCATTTTTGTGTTTTGAAATAGTTTTTTCTAGTGCATAATATGACCCCCGCAGACGCCTAGTTTAGGAGTTATAGCCATTTTTGTGTTTTGAATAGTTTTCTCTGGTGCGTAATATGACCCCCGCAGACGCCTGGTTTAGGAGTTTTAGCCATTTCTGTGTTTTGAAATAGTTTTCTCTGGTGCGTAATATGACCCCCGCAGACGCCTGGTTTAGGAGTTTTAGCCATTTTTGTGTTTTGAAATAGTTTTTTCTGGTGCATATTATGACATCCGCAGACGCCTGGTTTAGGAGTTTTAGCCATTTTTGTGTTTTGAAATAGTTTTTTTCTGGTGCATAATATGACCCCCGTAGACGCCTAGTGTAGGAGTTACAGCCATTTTTGTGTTTTGAAATAGTTTTTTCTGGTGCATAACATGACCCTCGCAGACGCCTAGTTTAGGAGTTATAGCCATTTTTGTGTTTTGAAATAGTTTTCTCTGGTGCGTAATATGACCCCCGCAGACGCCTGGTTTAGGAGTTTTAGCCATTTCTGTGTTTTGAAATAGTTTTCTCTGTGCGTAATATGACCCCCGCAGACGCCTGGTTTAGGAGTTTTAGCCATTTTTGTGTTTTGAAATAGTTTTTTCTGGTGCATATTATGACATCCGCAGACGCCTGGTTTAGGAGTTTTAGCCATTTTTGTGTTTTGAAATAGTTTTTTTCTGGTGCAAAATATGACCCCCGCAGACGCCTAGTGTAGGAGTTACAGCCATTTTTGTGTTTTGAAATAGTTTTTTCTGGTGCATAACATGACCCTCGCAGACGCCTAGTTTAGGAGTTATAGCCATTTTGTGTTTTAAAAAAGTTTTTTCTGGTGCATAATTTGACCCCCGCAGACGCCTAGTTTAGGAGTTATAGCCATTTTTGTGTTTGAAATAGTTTTCTCTGGTGCATAATATGACCCTCGCAGACGCCTAGTTTAGGAGTTATAGCCATTTTTGTGTTTTAAAAAAGTTTTTTCTGGTGCATAATTTGACCCCCGCAGACGCCTAGTTTAGGAGTTATAGCCATTTTTGTGTTTTGAAATAGTTTTCTCTGGTGCATAATATGACCCCCGCAGACGCCTAGTTTAGGAGTTACAGCCATTTTTGTGTATTGAAATAGTTTTTTCTAGTGCATAATATGACCCCCGCAGACGCCTAGTTTAGGAGTTATAGCCATTTTTGTGTTTTGAAATAGTTTTCTCTGGTGCATAATATGACCCCCGCAGACGCCTGGTTTAGGAGTTTTAGCCATTTTTGTGTTTTAAAAAAGTTTTTTGTGGTGCATAACATGACCCCCGCAGACGCCTAGTTTAGGAGTTATAGCCATTTTTGTGTTTTGAAATAGTTTTTTCTGGTGCATAATATGACCCCCGCAGACGCCTAGTTTAGGAGTTATAGCCATTTTTGTGTTTTGAAATAGTTTTTTCTGGTGCATAATATGACCCCCGCAGACGCCTAGTTTAGGAGTTACAGCCATTTTTGTGTATTGAAATAGTTTTTTCTAGTGCATAATATGACCCCCGCAGACGCCTAGTTTAGGAGTTATAGCCATTTTTGTGTTTTGAAATAGTTTTTTCTGGTGCATAATTTGACCCCCGCAGACGCCTGGTTTGGGAGTTACAGCCAGTTTTCGTGCTTTTGAAATAGTTTTTTCTAGTGCATAATATGACCCCCGCAGACGCCTAGTTTAGGAGTTACTGCCATTTTTGTGTTTTGAAATAGTTTTTTCTGGTGCATAATATGACCCCCGCAGACGCCTAGTTTAGGAGTTATAGCCATTTTTGTGTTTTAAAAAAGTTTTTCCTGGTGCATAATTTGAACCCCGCAGACGCCTAGTTTAGGAGTTATAGCCATTTTTGTGTTTTGAAATAGTTTTTCCTGGTGCATAATTTGAACCCCGCAGACGCCTAGTTTAGGAGTTACATCCATTTTTGTGTTTTGAAATAGTTTTTTCTGGTGCATAATATGACCCCCGCAGACGCCTAGTTTAGGAGTTATAGCCATTTTTGTGTTTTAAAAAAGTTTTTCCTGGTGCATAATTTGAACCCCGCAGACGCCTAGTTTAGGAGTTATAGCCATTTTTGTGTTTTGAAATAGTTTTCTCTGGTGCATAATATGACCCCCGCAGACGCCTAGTTTAGGAGTTTTAGCCATTTTTGTGTTTTGGAATAGTTTTTTTCTAGTGCACAATATGACCCCCGCAGACGCCTAGTTTAGGAGTTATAGCCATTTTTGTGTTTTGAAATAGTTTTTTCTGGTGCATAATATGACCCCCGCAGACGCCTAGTTTAGGAGTTATAGCCATTTTTGTGTTTTAAAAAAGTTTTTCCTGGTGCATATTTTGAACCCCGCAGACGCCTAGTTTAGGAGTTATAGCCATTTTTGTGTTTTGAAATAGTTTTCTCTGGTGCATAATATGACCCCCGCAGACGCCTAGTTTAGGAGTTTTAGCCATTTTTGTGTTTTGGAATAGTTTTTTTCTAGTGCACAATATGACCCCCGCAGACGCCTAGTTTAGGAGTTATAGCCATTTTTGTGTTTTGAAATAGTTTTCTCTGGTGCATAATATGACCCCCGCAGACGCCTAGTTTAGGAGTTTTAGCCATTTTTGTGTTTTGGAATAGTTTTTTTCTAGTGCACAATATGACCCCCGCAGACGCCTAGTTTAGGAGTTATAGCCATTTTTGTGTTTTAAAAAAGTTTTTTCTGGTGCATAATATGACCCCCGCAGACGCCTAGTTTAGGAGTTACTGCCATTTTTGTGTTTTGAAATAGTTTTTTCTGGTGCATAATATGACCCCCCGCAGACGCCTAGTTTAGGAGTTATAGCCATTTTTGTGTTTTAAAAAGTTTTTCCTGGTGCATAACATGACCCTCGCAGACGCCTAGTTTAGGAGTTATAGCCATTTTTGTGTTTTGAAATAGTTTTCTCTGGTGCGTAATATGACCCCCGCAGACGCCTGGTTTAGGAGTTTTAGCCATTTTTGTGTTTTGAAATTGTTTTTTCTGGTGCATATTATGACATCCGCAGACGCCTGGTTTAGGAGTTTTAGCCATTTCTGTGTTTTGAAATAGTTTTCTCTGGTGCATAATATGACCCCCGCAGACGCCTGGTTTAGGAGTTTTAGCCATTTTTGTGTTTTGAAATAGTTTTTTTCTGGTGCATAATATGACCCCCGCAGACGCCTGGTTTAGGAGTTTTAACCATTTTGTGTTTTGAAATAGTTTTTTTCAGGTGCATAATATGACCCCCGCAGACGCCTAGTTTAGGAGTTATAGCCATTTTTGTGTTTTGAAATAGTTTTCTCTGGTGCGTAATATGACCCCCGCAGACGCCTGGTTTAGGAGTTTTAGCCATTTCTGTGTTTTGAAATAGTTTTCTCTGGTGCGTAATATGACCCCCGCAGACGCCTGGTTTAGGAGTTTTAGCCATTTCTGTGTTTTGAAATAGTTTTCTCTGGTGCGTAATATGACCCCCGCAGACGCCTGGTTTAGGAGTTTTAGCCATTTTTGTGTTTTGAAATAGTTTTTTCTGGTGCATATTATGACATCCGCAGACGCCTGGTTTAGGAGTTTTAGCCATTTTTGTGTTTTGAAATAGTTTTTTTCTGGTGCATAATATGACCCCCGCAGACGCCTAGTGTAGGAGTTACAGCCATTTTTGTGTTTTGAAATAGTTTTTTCTGGTGCATAACATGACCCTCGCAGACGCCTAGTTTAGGAGTTATAGCCATTTTTGTGTTTTGAAATAGTTTTCTCTGGTGCGTAATATGACCCCCCGCAGACGCCTGGTTTAGGAGTTTTAGCCATTTCTGTGTTTTGAAATAGTTTTCTCTGGTGCGTAATATGACCCCCGCAGACGCCTGGTTTAGGAGTTTTAGCCATTTCTGTGTTTTGAAATAGTTTTCTCTGGTGCGTAATATGACCCCCGCAGACGCCTGGTTTAGGAGTTTTAGCCATTTTTGTGTTTTGAAATAGTTTTTTCTGGTGCATATTATGACATCCGCAGACGCCTGGTTTAGGAGTTTTAGCCATTTCTGTGTTTTGAAATAGTTTTTTTCTGGTGCATAATATGACCCCCGCAGACGCCTGGTTTAGGAGTTTTAACCATTTTTGTGTTTTGAAATAGTTTTTTTCAGGTGCATAATATGACCCCCGCAGACGCCTAGTTTAGGAGTTATAGCCATTTTTGTGTTTTGAAATAGTTTTTTCTGGTGCATAATATGACATCTGCAGACGCCTGGTTTAGGAGTTATTGCCATTTTTGTGTTTTGAAATAGTTTTCTCTGGTGCATAATATGACCCCCGCAGACGCCTGGTTTAGGAGTTTTAGCCATTTTTGTGTTTTGAAATAGTTTTTTTCTGGTGCATAATATGGCCCCCGCAGACCCCTAGTTTAGGAGTTACAGCCAGTTTTGTGTTTTGAAATAGTTTTTTCTGGTGCATAATATGACATCCGCAGACGCCTGGTTTAGGAGTTATTGCCATTTTTGTGTTTTGAAATAGTTTCTCTGGTGCATAATATGACCCCCGCAGACGCCTAGTTTAGGAGTTATAGCCATTTTTGTGTTTTGAAATAGTTTTTTCTGGTGCATAATATGACATCCGCAGACGCCTGGTTTAGGAGTTATTGCCATTTTTGTGTTTGAAATAGTTTTCTCTGGTGCATAATATGACCCCCGCAGACGCCTGGTTTAATAGTTTTAGCCATTTTTGTGTTTTGAAATAGTTTTTTCTGGTGCATAATATGGCCCCCGCAGACGCCTAGTTTAGGAGTTACAGCCAGTTTTGTGTTTTGAAATAGTTTTTTCTGGTGCATAATATGACATCCGCAGACGAATGGTTTAGGAGTTATTGCCATTTTTGTGTTTTGAAATAGTTTTCTCTGGTGCATAATATTGACCCCCGCAGACGCCTGGTTTAGGAGTTTTAGCCATTTTTGTGTTTTGAAATAGTTTTTTTCTGGTGCATAATATGACCCCCGCAGACGCCTGGTTTAGGAGTTTTAAACCATTTTTGTGTTTTGAAATAGTTTTTTTCAGGTGCTTAATATGACCCCCGCAGACGCCTAGTTTAGGAGTTATAGCCATTTTTGTGTTTTGAAATAGTTTTTTCTGGTGCATAATATGACATCCGCAGACGCCTGGTTTAGGAGTTATTGCCATTTTTGTGTTTTGAAATAGTTTTCTCTGGTGCATAATATGACCCCCGCAGACGCCTAGTTTAGGAGTTACTGCCATTTTAGTGTTCTGAAATAGTTTTTTTGTGGTGCATAATATGACCCCCGCAGACGCCTAGTTTAGGAGTTACAACCATTTTTGTGTATTGAAATAGTTTTTTCTAGTTCATAATATGACCCCCGCAGACGCCTAGTTTAGGAGTTATAGCCATTTTTGTGTTTTAAAAAAGTTTTTTCTGGTGCATAATATGACCCCCGCAGACGCCTAGTTTAGGAGTTACTGCCATTTTTGTGTTTTGAAATAGTTTTTTCTGGTGCATAATATGACCCCCGCAGACGCCTAGTTTAGGAGTTATAGCCATTTTTGTGTTTTTAAAAAAGTTTTTTCTGGTGCATAATATGACCCCCGCAGACGCCTAGTTTAGGAGTTACTGCCATTTTAGTGTTCTGAAATAGTTTTTTTGTGGTGCATAATATGACCCCCGCAGACGCCTAGTTTAGGAGTTACAACCATTTTTGTGTATTGAAATAGTTTTTTCTAGTTCATAATATGACCCCCGCAGACGCCTAGTTTAGGAGTTATAGCCATTTTTGTGTTTTAAAAAAGTTTTTTCTGGTGCATAATATGACCCCCGCAGACGCCTAGTTTAGGAGTTACTGCCATTTTAGTGTTCTGAAATAGTTTTTTTGTGGTGCATAATATGACCCCCGCAGACGCCTAGTTTAGGAGTTACAACCATTTTTGTGTATTGAAATAGTTTTTTCTAGTTCATAATATGACCCCCGCAGACGCCTAGTTTAGGAGTTATAGCCATTTTTGTGTTTTAAAAAAGTTTTTTCTGGTGCATAATATGACCCCCGCAGACGCCTAGTTTAGGAGTTACTGCCATTTTAGTGTTCTGAAATAGTTTTTTTGTGGTGCATAATATGACCCCCGCAGACGCCTAGTTTAGGAGTTACAACCATTTTTGTGTATTGAAATAGTTTTTTCTAGTTCATAATATGACCCCCGCAGACGCCTAGTTTAGGAGTTATAGCCATTTTTGTGTTTTAAAAAAGTTTTTTCTGGTGCATAATATGACCCCCGCAGACGCCTAGTTTAGGAGTTACTGCCATTTTTGTGTTTTGAAATAGTTTTTTCTGGTGCATAATATGACCCCCGCAGACGCCTAGTTTTAGGAGTTATAGCCATTTTTGTGTTTTAAAAAAGTTTTTCCTGGTGCATAATTTGAACCCCGCAGACGCCTAGTTTAGGAGTTATAGCCATTTTTGTGTTTGAAATAGTTTTCTCTGGTGCATAATATGACCCCCGCAGACGCCTAGTTTAGGAGTTATAGCCATTTTTGTGTTTTAAAAAAGTTTTTCCTGGTGCATAATTTGAACCCCGCAGACGCCTAGTTTAGGAGTTATAGCCATTTTTGTGTTTTGAAATAGTTTTCTCTGGTGCATAATATGACCCCCGCAGACGCCTAGTTTAGGAGTTTTAGCCATTTTTGTGTTTTGGAATAGTTTTTTTCTAGTGCACAATATGACCCCCGCAGACGCCTAGTTTAGGAGTTATAGCCATTTTGTGTTTTGAAATAGTTTTTTCTGGTGCATAATATGACCCCCGCAGACGCCTAGTTTAGGAGTTACAGCCATTTTTGTGTTTTGAAATAGTTTTTTCTGGTGCATAATATGACCCCCGCAGACGCCTAGTTTAGGAGTTATAGCCATTTTTGTGTTTTGAAATAGTTTTTTTCTGGTGCATAATATGGCCCCCGCAGACGCCTAGTTTAGGAGTTACAGCCAGTTTTGTGTTTTGAAATAGTTTTTTCTGGTGCATAACATGACCCCCGCAGACGCCTAGTTTAGTAGTTACAGCCATTTTTGTGTTTTGAAATAGTTTTTTCTAGTGCATAATATGACCCCCGCGGACGCCTAGTTTAGGAGTTACAACCATTTTTGTGTATTGAAATAGTTTTTTCTAGTTCATAATATGACCCCCGCAGACGCCTAGTTTAGGAGTTATAGCCATTTTTGTGTTTTAAAAAAGTTTTTTCTGGTGCATAATATGACCCCCGCAGACGCCTAGTTTAGGAGTTACTGCCATTTTAGTGTTCTGAAATAGTTTTTTTGTGGTGCATAATATGACCCCCGCAGACGCCTAGTTTAGGAGTTACAACCATTTTTGTGTATTGAAATAGTTTTTTCTAGTTCATAATATGACCCCCGCAGGACGCCTAGTTTAGGAGTTATAGCCATTTTTGTGTTTAAAAAAGTTTTTTCTGGTGCATAATATGACCCCCGCAGACGCCTAGTTTAGGAGTTACTGCCATTTTTGTGTTTTGAAATAGTTTTTTCTGGTGCATAATATGACCCCCGCAGACGCCTAGTTTAGGAGTTATAGCCATTTTTGTGTTTTAAAAAAGTTTTCCTGGTGCATAATTTGAACCCCGCAGACGCCTAGTTTAGGAGTTATAGCCATTTTTGTGTTTTGAAATAGTTTTCTCTGGTGCATAATATGACCCCCGCAGACGCCTAGTTTAGGAGTTATAGCCATTTTTGTGTTTTAAAAAAGTTTTTCCTGGTGCATAATTTGAACCCCGCAGACGCCTAGTTTAGGAGTTATAGCCATTTTTGTGTTTTGAAATAGTTTTCTCTGGTGCATAATATGACCCCCGCAGACGCCTAGTTTAGGAGTTATAGCCATTTTTGTGTTTTAAAAAAGTTTTTCCTGGTGCATAATTTGAACCCCGCAGACGCCTAGTTTAGGAGTTATAGCCATTTTTGTGTTTTGAAATAGTTTTTTCTGGTGCATAATATGACCCCCGCAGACGCCTAGTTTAGGAGTTACAGCCATTTTTGTGTTTTGAAATAGTTTTTTCTGGTGCATAATATGACCCCCGCAGACGCCTAGTTTAGGAGTTTTAGCCATTTTTATGTTTTGAAATAGTTTTTTCTAGTGCACAATATGACCCCCGCAGACGCCTAGTTTAGGAGTTATAGCCATTTTTGTGTTTTGAAATAGTTTTTTTCTGGTGCATAATATGACCCCCGCAGACGCCTAGTTTAGGAGTTACAGCCAGTTTTGTGTTTTGAAATAGTTTTTTCTGGTGCATAACATGACCCCCGCAGACGCCTAGTTTAGTAGTTACAGCCATTTTTGTGTTTTGAAATAGTTTTTTCTAGTGCATAATATGACCCCCGCGGACGCCTAGTTTAGGAGTTACAACCATTTTTGTGTATTGAAATAGTTTTTTCTAGTTCATAATATGACCCCCGCAGACGCCTAGTTTAGGAGTTATAGCCATTTTTGTGTTTTAAAAAAGTTTTTTCTGGTGCATAATATGACCCCCGCAGACGCCTAGTTTAGGAGTTACTGCCATTTTTGTGTTTTGAAATAGTTTTTTCTGGTGCATAATATGACCCCCGCAGACGCCTAGTTTAGGAGTTATAGCCATTTTTGTGTTTTAAAAAAGTTTTTCCTGGTGCATAATTTGAACCCCGCAGACGCCTAGTTTAGGAGTTATAGCCATTTTTGTGTTTTGAAATAGTTTTCTCTGGTGCATAATATGACCCCCGCAGACGCCTAGTTTAGGAGTTTTAGCCATTTTTGTGTTTTGGAATAGTTTTTTTCTAGTGCACAATATGACATCTGCAGACGCCTAGTTTAGGAGTTATAGCCATTTTTGTGTTTTGAAATAGTTTTCTCTGGTGCATAATATGACCCCCGCAGACGCCTAGTTTAGGAGTTATAGCCATTTTTGTGTTTTGAAATAGTTTTCTCTGGTGCGTAATATGACCCCCGCAGACGCCTGGTTTAGGAGTTTTAGCCATTTTTGTGTTTTGAAATAGTTTTCTCTGGTGCGTAATATGACCCCCGCAGACGCCTGGTTTAGGAGTTTTAGCCATTTTTGTGTTTTGAAATAGTTTTTTTCTGGTGCATAATATGACCCCCGCAGACGCCCAGTGTAGGAGTTACAGCCATTTTTGTGTTTTGAAATAGTTTTTTCTGGTGCATAACATGACCCTCGCAGACGCCTAGTTTAGGAGTTATAGCCATTTTTGTGTTTTGAAATAGTTTTTTTCTGGTGCATAATATGACCCCCCGCTGACGCCTAGTTTAGGAGTTACAGCCATTTTTGTGTATTGAAATAGTTTTTTCTAGTGCATAATATGACCCCCGCAGACGCCTAGTTTAGGAGTTATAGCCATTTTTGTGTTTTGAAATAGTTTTTTCTAGTGCATAATATGACCCCCGCAGACGCCTAGTTTAGGAGTTACAGCCATTTTAGTGTATTGAAATAGTTTTTTTCTGGTGCATAATATGACCCCCGCAGACGCCTAGTTTAGGTGTTATAGCCATTGTAGTGTATTGAAATAGTTTTTTCTAGTGCATAGTATGACCCCCGCAGACGCCTAGTTTAGGAGTTATAGCCATTTTTGTGTTTTGAAATAGTTTTTTTCTGGTGCATAATATGACCCCCGCAGACGCCTAGTTTAGGAGTTATAGCCATTTTTGTGTTTTAAAAAAAGTTTTTTCTGGTGCATAATATGACCCCCCGCAGACGCCTAGTTTAGGAGTTATAGCCATTTTTGTGTTTTGAAATAGTTTTTTTCTGGTGCATAATATGACCCCCGCAGACGCCTAGTTTAGGAGTTACAGCCACTTTTGTGTATTGAAATAGTTTTTTCTAGTGCATAATATGACCCCCGCAGACGCCTAGTTTAGGAGTTATAGCCATTTTTGTTTTGAAATAGTTTTTTTCTGGTGCATAATATGGCCCCCGCAGACGCCTAGTTTAGGAGTTACAGCCAGTTTTGTGTTTTGAAATAGTTTTTTCTGGTGCATAACATGACCCCCGCAGACGCCTAGTTTAGTAGTTACAGCCATTTTTGTGTTTTGAAATAGTTTTTTCTGGTGCATAATATGACCCCCGCAGACGCCCAGTTTAGGAGTTATAGCCATTTTTGTGTTTTGAAATAGTTTTTTCTAGTGCATAATATGACCCCCGCGGACGCCTAGTTTAAGAGTTATAGCCATTTTAGTGTTCTGAAATAGTTTTTTTGTGGTGCATAATATGACCCCCGCAGACGCCTAGTTTAGGAGTTACAACCATTTTTGTGTATTGAAATAGTTTTTCTAGTTCATAATATGACCCCCGCAGACGCCTAGTTTAGGAGTTATAGCCATTTTTGTGTTTAAAAAAGTTTTTTCTGGTGCATAATATGACCCCCGCAGACGCCTAGTTTAGGAGTTACTGCCATTTTTGTGTTTTGAAATAGTTTTTTCTGGTGCATAATATGACCCCCGCAGACGCCTAGTTTAGGAGTTATAGCCATTTTTGTGTTTTGAAATAGTTTTGTCTGGTGCATAATATGACCCCCGCAGACGCCTAGTTTAGGAGTTATAGCCATTTTTGTGTTTTGAAATAGTTTTCTCTGGTGCATAACATGACCCCCCGCAGACGCCTAGTTTAGGAGTTATAGCCATTTTTGTGTTTTAAAAAGTTTTTTCTGGTGCATAATTTGACCCCCGCAGACGCCTGGTTTGGGAGTTTTCGCCATTTTTGTGTTTTGAAATAGTTTTTTTTCTGGTGCATAATATGACCCCCGCAGACGCCTAGTTTAGGAGTTACAGCCACTTTTGTGTATTGAAATAGTTTTTTCTAGTGCATAATATGACCCCCGCAGACGCCTAGTTTAGGAGTTATAGCCATTTTTGTGTTTTGAAATAGTTTTCTCTGGTGCGTAATATGACCCCCGCAGACGCCTGGTTTAGGAGTTTTAGCCATTTTTGTGTTTTGAAATAGTTTTCTCTGGTGCGTAATATGACCCCCGCAGACGCCTGGTTTAGGAGTTTTAGCCATTTTTGTGTTTTGAAATAGTTTTTTCTGGTGCATATTATGACATCCGCAGACGCCTGGTTTAGGAGTTTTAGCCATTTTTGTGTTTTGAAATAGTTTTTTTCTGGTGCATAATATGACCCCCGCAGACGCCCAGTGTAGGAGTTACAGCCATTTTTGTGTTTTGAAATAGTTTTTTCTGGTGCATAACATGACCCTCGCAGACGCCTAGTTTAGGAGTTATAGCCATTTTTGTGTTTTGAAATAGTTTTTTTCTGGTGCATAATATGACCCCCGCTGACGCCTAGTTTAGGAGTTACAGCCATTTTTGTGTATTGAAATAGTTTTTTCTAGTGCATAATATGACCCCCGCAGACGCCTAGTTTAGGAGTTATAGCCATTTTTGTGTTTTGAAATAGTTTTTTCTAGTGCATAATATGACCCCCGCAGACGCCTAGTTTAGGAGTTACAGCCATTTTAGTGTATTGAAATAGTTTTTTTCTGGTGCATAATATGACCCCCGCAGACGCCTAGTTTAGGTGTTATAGCCATTTTAGTGTATTGAAATAGTTTTTTCTAGTGCATAGTATGACCCCCGCAGACGCCTAGTTTAGGAGTTATAGCCATTTTTGTGTTTTGAAATAGTTTTTTTCTGGTGCATAATATGACCCCCGCAGACGCCTAGTTTAGGAGTTATAGCCATTTTTGTGTTTTAAAAAAGTTTTTTCTGGTGCATAATATGACCCCCGCAGACGCCTAGTTTAGGAGTTATAGCCATTTTTGTGTTTTAAAAAAGTTTTTTCTGGTGCATAATATGACCCCCGCAGACGCCTAGTTTAGGAGTTACAGCCATTTTTGTGTATTGAAATAGTTTTTTCTAGTGCATAATATGACCCCCGCAGACGCCTAGTTTAGGAGTTATAGCCACTTTTGTGTTTTGAAATAGTTTTCTCTGGTGCATAACATGACCCCCGCAGACGCCTAGTTTAGGAGTTGCAGCCATTTTTGTGTATTGAAATAGTTTTTTTCTAGTGCATAATATGACCCCCGCAGACGCCTAGTTTAGGAGTTATAG